>OU026155.1:159895509-161145509 GCA_907269105.1 Volucella inanis
CATCGCTGGTATTGTTATTTGAGTTGACAGCGGAGCCAAGTTGAACAAAGTCCTTAACTACCTCAAAATTATATCTGTCGAGAGTGACTTTCTCTTCGAGACTTCGCCGCGTTCGTCTCAGTGAATGCGTGAATGCAACACTGATATCACACAGCTTTCTTCCGATTATTCCGATATCATTGGCGTACGCGAGTAATTGAACGCACTTTTAGAAGATTGTGCCTCTTGTGAAGGTGTGTGGGTTTTTCACTACAAGGTGGGGTGAAAAGTAACCTCCTTGGGAATGAAATTTTTTTTAAATGTTTTTTTATTTAATTCAATATAGTCCCCTTTTAGTTTGATATACTTATTCCAGCGATTTTCCGACTTCTTGATCCCGTCCGAAAAGTAATTTTCCGGTAGGTTTGCAAAATACTCTGTGGCGTCGATGATTTCCTCGCGTGAGCTGATTTTTTTATTGATGAGCCATCTTTTGAGGTTTGGGAAGAGATAATAGTCTGAAGGAGCCAAATCGAGCGAATACGGTGGGTGTGACAGCAATTGGAGCCGTAAGTCATTGATCTTAGCCGTGGTTACGATGCTCTTGTGCTCCGGTGCATTGTCTTGGAAAAACAAATTTTTTTTTCGCTTTCGGCCTTGAATCGCTCCAATAATGCACAGAAATACTCGCTGTTGATGGTTTTTTTCCTTTTTCGAGGTAGTCCACGAAGAGTATGCTATGACAATCCCAGAAAACCGACGCCATAACCTTTCTAACCCATCGAGCCTCCCTCGGCCGTTTGGGAGCACTCGTGCCAGCTTCAGTCCATTGCCGGGAACTCATTCTGTTTTTTGGTGTGTAATAGTGGATGCATCAATAGTTACCAGTCGACGCCAAAAGTCCGCCCGATTCCGCATCTCGAAATGCTTTCGCGTTCGCGTTTTTGGTCAGGAGTGAGTATGCGCGGCACCCTGCGTCAAGATAACTTTATATTGCACAAAATATGGCGTACTAAACTTCGTGGTATCTGCTGACTCGCGCACCTTCACTTTACGGTCGACCAACACCATTCAAAAAATAATGTTTTATGAGAGAACGAAAATCGTTTTTGTCTATACTCAACATAATGCCAAGCACGTCAACAACGACAAAAACAGTATCGCACTGAAATTTGGCATGTCTGCCTAAATATTAACGGACTTCAAGGCAATAGGCTTGACTTGCAGTAGCAGCACATTCTGTCGGTTAAGGAGGTTACTTTTCACCCCACCTAGTATTTTTTCAAGAATGATATCAAAGAAATCACATGACAGTGTATCGCTTTTTTGACATCAAAAGTCTCGCTGAGTTCCATTCCATCCTTAATGGAGCAGCCTATATTTTCCATTATCATCCTGCATAAAGGAACTAGTTTAGCAGGGATGCCAAAACTAGGCATTCCTCTATATAGCTCGTCCCTATAGATACTGTCACACGCACCCTTTAAATCCAGCATCCAGGATTTTTCCCATGATCTGCCGTAGTGTGAATATCTAGCCGATAGTAGCTTTCCTGGCCTGAAGCCACACTGATATGTACCAATCAGATTGTTGACGTTCACACAATACGGCAAAGAGAATCCTGTTAAGAACTGGCGCAGTTCAGAGGGTCTCCTTTCTTGAGTATCCATTAACGGGTAATACATTGCATTAATATAGGACAATTTTAATATCATAGCTAGGACACTGTTCGAAAATCTTGTCCAAAAGATCGTTGAAGCGATATTTGGTGTCGTCATCTTTTTCCACTATGGGGGCGCAGCTAAGGCTAATGTTGGCAAATTTAGCCGTAATACGGATTTTTAAGAGGTGCTCGTTAACATGTTGGAAAATCAATACCTCTTGCCAAAGTCTGTCTCTAGCAACAAATCCGCATTAAATGGTGCTACTTTTCCATCGATAACAATCGTAGTAGCAAATGTGGCAGTTTTGCATCCTCATTTTGCCTAGCCCGTCCCATCTCATTTCTAGGATGGCGATAACATCTACTGTGAAGCAATCCATGGCCTCTGCTATTTGTTGTTCGGCTGCAAGTGGCCTATTAACGGATTTTACATTCCACTTGTAGATCCGAAGTTCGTTGTCATGGTTTCGTTTGCAGGGGTTTTAACAGTATATCCGTCCGTGGCTGAGGCTTGTTGTTGCTACGCAACTTAACGTTGTTTTCCATGGCTGGGCAGTTACCCCGTCGGAACAATGCCCAACCTGGAGGCCCAGTTCTATTATAGAGACCCTTAGGGCGAGGAATCGGTTTGACCGAATCCAGTAGCTTATTCGGTTACGATCTCGTTCCCAAGACCTAGTCTCGGAAATCTTTACCGGCCTGAACTCTTAATATGTCAGTATAGCCCGAAAGAGGTCTTGTTTGCCTTATTCCCGGATTTTACTTCACCGTTGATTCCTTCTGGAGAATTCATCTACTGTCCCGTTTATAGTGCTACTTTTTCTGTCTGCTGGTCATTACTCACGGTTATATGTTTGACAAGTCGATTCTGGATGGACATCGACCAGTATCCGATGGTTACCATTTTGAGCACAATTAGTGTATAGAAAGTGTCACAACGCATCGCCAAGTTGACATCTCTCAGTGTCTGCCCTATGCCATGGCTCTTTAAAAAATCTTTAAGATATATATGTTCAGAAACGGACCCATTGGTCCGAGAAAACCGTACAATCATTTTGAGAAATAGGGGATAGAATATTGCCTAAAACCTTTCTATTTTAATAAATATGTTTGCCAGCACAATTGCTGGGAGATCATTAAGCCTCAGTAAGAAGATTAAAATGTAATTACTGGTAGACTTAACTAACCCCTGACCCATCACATTATAAGGCAAAAATTCATAAAAAAAATCTTTCTAAAGAGGGATAAGTCCCCTGTAATACTATATAGTCTCATCATGGTTAATGTCAATAAAATAGCATCCAACTAAAATAAGGGTGAGGATACATACCCTCCAAAGCCCTCGGGCTACATCAAATCATATCTTCGGTTAATGCCATTGAAATCGAAATTGTATCCCTCATTGATGTGAGACTATAAAAAAATAGTGCTCCCACTTAACAACTAATTTCAACATTCCCCCTAACTAAGACCACTTAGACATATGTAGGTACGCGTTGGCCAAACGTAACTACACTAGTACTCCCCCCAGTGGTGGTCTTTTCCTCCCTCCCAAAAGCAAAAATGTTTCACCACTTAATGGTTCTTTCGGTAGGAAAGTTATTTCCCATTAAGTGTAATAAAATATAAATGAAACAAGATTCTTTCCATTTATGTGACATATTCACTGTGTCGAGCGACAGCTTGTCGCGTAATAATTGTTCGGGGGTTTCTGTAAGTTACGTACTCGTTTTTGTGCGATGATATGTTGTTGTCATAAAATTTCTTCAACTTACTGAGTTACGTCAAAATGACAGTTAAATATACTTGGTTCTGTTTCATCTATCAAAGTTTTTAACAAGATACGCACATGTAAACATATGACTACATAACCTTGATTAGGAACGTTTTTTGTTATGCTCTTGAAGGAATATGATTTTAATTACCTTTACCTAGTATCAGTTTTGACGGCATTTTGCTCTCGTCAGCCTGAAGCGACAAGTGCTAGAGACAAACAATTTCAAGTCGTTTAAATTGTACGAATATCTACGAAGAGCAGTCTTTTAGGTTAAACAAAAGTTGCTATTTTAAAAGGTTTAAATTTGCCCACACAAGAATTTTGTGGCTTTCGTTCTTTCGTGCTAAAATAAATTATAGAGCACATACTGTTGGCACTACACTCCCCTGCCGTAGCAGTATACATGTTGTGATAAATTTAGCTTGTTCTCAGAAAGATCAAATGAGAAGAACACCAGGTATCTTGAGTACCCAAGTTCTGAATCGAAAATTTGTAGGTATGGGATAGGTGGGCGAGTTTTCAAAAGAAATTCAGAATAAATTGTATGTGAGACTTATTATTTAAGTCAGTACGTACCATGCTAGTACAACTGTAATTATATACCTTCAAAGCTATTTCAAATGTTATTTTCGTTTTTTGTTTTTTTTGTTTTTTTTAATTAAATTGGCATGCCTTTTGTTTCTAATACGAGTTGCTAATTAAATAAAGAAAGCAACACAGTTACCGGAATTTGCACGTGAAAGTCGCATTACACAACGAGCTGACTAGCATTAGTAACATTAAAGATTGACTGCAAATTCATAATTGTGAAGAAAATAATAAAACTGTCAGCATAAAAGATTACCCATATTACTTTCCCCTTCTCTGTGGCTACTTAAATATTCATAACAATTGATCGATTCATTAAAAGTCATGACTATTAGCGTACTCTCACATATTTACATACCTACTGTATATGTACATACCAGTAATCGTATATGTAGTATTCTTAGTTTGCTAAATATATAAATTTTCGTATGCAAGCAACGTAATGTGTCCCACAATGCCGCATCGTATGCGCGCACTAAGGTGACGGAAAGTAGTTCAAAGCCATGTTGGCTGAAGACAACAAGACATCAACAAAACTAGATCACTTTAGAATGGCCGATGACTTAACTTGTTGCTTTGGATTTTCTTTATATTTTGTTTGATGTTTTTTGTTTTTTTTTTTTTTTTTTTATTGCAGATCACCTTCGGAACGATCGGGGAAAGGATGCTGTGGTCAATGGTTTGCTGGGCCGCCACTACGTGCATTAATTGCTGTCGTAGCACTGGGCGGAGTGGCGTGTGCTCTGGGTGGTGCTGCTCTGGGAGCGACAGGACTGGCAGGTCCGCCATCGTCACATTTGACAGCAGCGTTACTAATGATCGGTAAGAATTCTTGCTTTGATTTCATATTTTATTTTAATGGTTATTCAGGTAAGTTGGCAAATAATCCACTTAAAGAATGTAACCTCGTTTCGAAGGAAGTGGCATTTTCGATCCCAGAATGCATAAAGTTTTGGAAATGCACTTTTTCTGGCAGGTTTTTTTTTCCTCACTGAGTAGAAAAAAAAAATTCAATTCTCTTAAAACATTTTGTTAAAATAAATTAAAAAATGCTGTTTGCTTAACACATAAATAAATACCCCAACCATAAATGGATGATGCATTAAGAGTTGCGAGAACAGTGTAATGTTTACGTTATACATTTATGAAATCTGATTGCAGGTGACCTGCTGCAAGGCCAACCACATTTTTTCCAAAGTAATTTTTTTGTTTTGCATATATTCTTAAAAACGGATAGTTTTGGAATCGAAAAATGGCAGGCGGAAGTTATTTTGACGGAGAAATACGTTTACTGAGCATAAATCGATCCTGTGAAAATTTATTGTCCTTTAGCACTTTTTTGACTCGATGTAACCCAAGCGTGGAATCCAGCGTGAACAGCGTAAGGAGCAGGAATACTTCTGTGCTGTTTGTTGATAATTGACATTCTTCCAACGCAATGTAACAGCATGTTTGCAGGCTTTTTTTCAAACTAGGATACCAATTCCAATTTCAGTCCATCAAGTGTAGTCATTTTTTTAACATGCTTCCACAACTTTATTTTTTCAGTTCTTTCTATGTTGACATTCTAGGAACTCGGTTTAGGATGATTGCGTCCAATTTTGTACTGGTGAAGTTGCAATTTAAGACTGTGATACCAATTAACGTGTAAAAATTGATGGTTAACATGTTTAACCACAGTTTCCAGAGTCTCCTAAATCAGGTGCATTTTCCGAGAAGATATTACTCTTCTCCCCAGTAGAACACCACATAGAATTTTATTCTTGTAACCCCACTTGTGAGGCTTGGATGGGTTATACTGCTTCAGTTCGTGACGACAGTTAATGCGTATTATTTGTTCATCCACCGCGAGAGGCTCTTCTTTTGGAAATACTATTGTAGAATCCATTGATTCATTTTTTCCAAAAATGGTCTTATTTTAAAAAGTTTCTCCTATCCGTCTGTACCAAATGGCTTCAGATCGGTGCTATCACTGAAGCATAAGAACTTCTTTATTGTTTCCCACCTCCTGCATGTCATCGTGTCAAAATGATTTTGTTCGCCAACGGATTTGTTCCGATAGTGTTGCGAAGATGGCAGTTGAGCACAAAACATTTAAATCACCATGTCAACGAGCTGCTTCATTTCAGTTGTGATTATATTTTGGGGCTTAGTTATGTCTGACTTATCGATGATGAATTGAATTGACTATTACGTAAAAAGGACAAAAAACAATCGCCAGGCTCAGATTCGGGCACTATATGACAGTGGCTGTTCTTTAGTGCGGTCACATCAGAGTCTGCTACTTCATCATCATCACTTTTAAAGCCATCTCCAGGGGTAAAGTTGACACTTAAATCATTCTTCCATAAAAGTTTAAATTATCCATCTCTGAAGAAAATTTAAATTGCATTTCCGGGTTGCCTAATCTCTCTGCTCGTCTGATTTAACTGTCCCAGACTTCTTTTTGTGGGTTTTTTTGAGTTCACAGGTCTATGTCATAAAGTCTCAGACTCTAGAAGCCCTCAATATGAATATCCGTCAAGAATGCGAGGATTCTCAATTATCAGCCAGAAAGAAAAAGTAACGTTTTGTATGTAAAAAGATACACACTATTCGGAAAAAATAATTTCAGATCATTTCGAGAAGATTTTCTTGGAAATATATTCATCATAAAATGCAAAATATGGCACTCCAACACAGTACTCGTATATATCAAACAAAGCGTCCTCCTCATTCAGTAAGAGGGGCGATTGTAGTGTCATTCTACCAATTACAGATAATCATAAATTTGATTGTCTGTTGATATCAAGAAATAATAAGTGTTATTGTGCTTAGAAGATGAAAGGAGATTACAAAATCAATAACGAAGAAATCATTTCAATCCTGGTCCAGTTCCCCAGTTCCTTCGTAACTTAAAAAAGCCTTAAAGATATTGTAACTACACGAGAATCGAAGAAAGTCACACACATTTCTTTTAGTTTTAAGACGTACGATTATACGAACTTGAACCTGTGCTTCCGAGGAGGTAGAATCCAAACCCTCTGTCTAATTGCTCGTGGCCTTCATAATTCGAGCTTCTGACATCAGCCGATGAATGCGGACATATGTAACATATATGGTTTTAAAATTAGTGAAAAAATATTCTGCACCAACTTTTAGTTTATTGGTCTTTCCGGGATTTGTCTAGGCGTAAAGATTTGGTCTAAATATAAATTACCAATGTCAGAGCGCGGCTCTGTTGTTTTCAGCCATTTTCTTCGTTGTATCCCTTCACTTTTTCTTTCTCACGTTTTATTTGTTTAAAGGAGATTAACAACAAAGCCACATACTTTGGTTGCATCCTGAACCAAGTTTGCTTTGTGTTCAGGTGCATTGTCATGGAGCAAAATTACCTTGCCGTATCTTCTGGCCCATTCTGATCGATTTTCGATCAAGGCATGGTTCAAATTGATCTTTTGTTGTCGGTAGCGATCTGTATTACCGGTTTAACCAAGTTTTAGGAGCTTGTGGTACACCACACCTTTCTTGTCCCACCAGACACACAGCATTGTCTTCTCGCCGAATCGATCTGGTTTTGCATTCGAAGTTGATGGTTGTGTTGGATTTACCTATGATTTTCCAGACTTTTGGATCTTTCGCATAGCTTTTAAATGGTCAGAAATTGTTTGTTGTGCAAAATTTAACATTTCTGCCATTTGTTTCTGACTCACAGAGTCATTTTCATCCAATATTGTTTGCGATTCGGCGTCTTTAAACTTTTTTGGTGTTCTTCCACGTTCTTCATTTCTCACATCGAAATCGTTATCTCTGAACCGTTGAAACCATCTTTTGCATGTTGCTTCTGATAGAACATTATCTCCATATGCCTCGACAAGCATTCGATGCGACTCTGCAGCACATGAAAACAAAAAATGAAAACAAAAAATTAGTGCTTTGCGCAAGTAATCATTTTCTGATACAAAATTCGACATTTTTAACACGATGAAAAAATATGGCCGTGGTGTAGACTCCTCAAGCAGAGGATCGCGGGTTCGAATCCCGTGCAAGCCAATTCTCTGAAAAAGTCAGTAAAAGGGTATTCATATCCCCTTGGTGTGCGCGCAGAATTATAAAAAAAAAGATGTTGCTTGCTCAATGTTTTGAGCAACCAAACAAAAAAAAAAAAAAAAAATTGAAGTCCGTTCACAATAAATGTTCCCTTTCAAAACATTTGTATCTTGACGCTCACTTTATACCAGTACACTTGGTATTTCATTTAGGGAGAGCGGATTTTTTTAAAATTAATACAACACGGTTTGGTTTCCCAATATCATCGATTGATATAGAGTAGGGAATTAAGAAAAATGGTTTAAAAAACATAGGAAGAAAAATTGTGAACAGAAAAATCTGAACAAAGACTTTTTCTCTTTTGAGACAGCAGTGAACTAGTCCAAGGTTTTTGTGGAATAATTTAGTGACAAATAAGTGGATATTTTCGATAATGACATGCGACCATGTTAATTCTTCTATCGAGAAGCACTTTACCTATGACGTTTGTTATATTGTCACTATAGTGTTGCAAGTTGATGTTTAGCAATCATTTAACACCGCATGGTAGCATATCTGTTGGACTGGCTACAGTTTCAGCGAATATAGTATTTGCATCTTCCACTAACAAGTCCAGAAGAAATGTTGTCCACGATGTTGCGTACAAATTTTATGTGACCATGACTTCAAATTGGTTAAAATTCGACAATAACTGCATGATATTTTTGACGATCATCTTCTCAAACTTAATCCTGGGAGATAGTATTTTTTTTTTTTTTTTTGTTTTTAGTTTATTTATCCATAAATTCGTAATAAAAATTCATAAAAAGAAATAAATACACTTTGTAAAAAAGAATGTTATGTTGCTAGAGGTGAATGAACCGCAGCTATAATTTTGAATCAATTTTAATTTTGTGTGGGTGTACATAAAAGTCAGTAAATTCAACTAGTTTCGACTACAATTGATTGAATACCGATTTGACTGCAGAACTATCTAAACCATAAAACTAATATTTCACTTTGCTTGGAAACACAGTGGGTGATGTTAAAATTCACATTTCTCGTTTTGATGCTGTCAAAGTAAATAGTTTTGTGAGTTTTATGTGAAACTAGACTCGAGCCTCATGTTGTTAACTGTCAAGCTATTAAAAGTTTGATGACCAGAGATTAATCTGAAACCACTTCGTAAAGTGAACATTTTAAGAACTTTAAAGATGTAAAAATAATTTAATGGTAAAAAAGAAAGATGACGAATAAGAGGTAAACCAGGTATTAGCCCATTGGCTCCACAGATGAATTTAATTTGGTGTTTTTGAGAGGGTATCTACGGTGCTCTTAAACGAGTGCTGTTTGATGAGTATTCGGATTAGAAGAGAGGTGGCACTACTGAGCATACCATCGTTTAGCATAACCTCTTTTAGGCCGCTTGTCAAAATTTGGTGATAATCCGATGCTTAGTTTTGTTTCGACACCCATTTTAAAACATCGTGTTAGTGTTTTTTGCGACCATGAAAAAATAGCAGTACCGCTCCGTGCTCCAATTCTTGTTTTTGTGTGGCAAAACCTGCAAGGAAATCAAGCCCATTCTCGATGGTGTGTATGGAACCTACTCACCTTCCCGTATAACCGTTTACTATTGGTTCGTCGCACGTCGTTTTTTGATGAATCGCGCCTAAATGACCCAAAAACGGTTACCACCGCCATATTGGCGGCCCGCCGAGTCAAAATTCGCGAGTTGGATGAAGGCAGCAGGTATCTCAACTGAACGCGTAAGCCATATCCTGTGAGATATTGGACATGTGGAAGCTGTTCGAGCGATGGGTGCCGCGTTTGCTCATACCGGAGAACAAGCGCAATCGTGCGACCATTTCAAAGACGTGCTTGGCGTTGCTTAATCGAAATCCGGTGGAGTTTCTGCGTCGCTTCGTGACCGTCTATGAGACATGGATTCATTGGTACACACCAGAGACCAAAGAATAATCGAAACAATATGTTTTACCCTGTGAACGTGTTCCAAAGAAGGCGAAAACCGTGTCTTTGGCCGGAAAGGTTATGACCCGCTAGGTGTCCATGTTGTCTATTTGGAGAAGGGAAAGAATCAGAGGAGCATACTACGTCGGTTTATTGGCCCCATTCAACTTCGATTTGAAGAAAAAACGATGTACTATACGGAGAGTTTAAAAAATTTGCAGCACCGCTGGGAAAAATGTATCGAGTTGAAAAAGGACTATATTGAAAAATAAATTGTCAAAACCTAAAAAAGTTGGGTTGTCATTTCTAATCCGGGTATTCATCAAAAAGCCCTCGTAAGTCGTTCCCCATATTTGAATGCTATATTATAGCTTAGAGCGCGGAATTCCGTAGTAGATCATACTAAGTATTTTCTTAGACCAATATGTTTGAAAAATACGGTTTACGAGTGTCAAATTCTTGAACTACATAAAGGAAAAGGGAGTGCAAGCCCATATAAAGACAATATTGCACGAAGACGAATGAAAGATAATATCACTAATTGACACATACCATTAACTTAGTTTTCTTGCTTCTCAACAATTCGTGTTTTGTGAATAATTGTCGCAAAATTTGTAAATCCTGTCGTAAGTATCCGACGGAATCTGAAATTTTGTTCTTGGCGTATAAGCAAATGCTGTAATCTTACCACTTAACTTTTTCCAAAATAATGAGTTGATATGGGTCGAGAACAAAATTGGTCCTAAAACTAAGCCCTGGGGCACCCCAATATTTATTAATACCTGAACACTAAATTGTCTAGTTTTACTTGCTCATTCTGTCTCATATAATTTACCATATCAAACGTCTAAGGCAAATCAATAAATAAGGCAAGGCGATTGATATCATTATTAAGACCGTCATGTAATTCACTAAGATTGCGTCTTCCAAATTTGTTCATTAGCAAAAAATGTATTTTTTAACAAGGAATAACACTACCCTACTATGTAATATACTTTGCCCTCTACTCGCATGAACGCAAAAACAAACCATCACCCAACTCCATGATATTGGCTTTGTATACGGCGGTGACTTGGTGGCAATGTCAAAAGCGAATTTGTGATAATCTTTAGATATTCCACTAGATTGTGCACTGATTCTTGCTCCAAAGCTGAGTACACCTTCGGTCTCTTCACGAATAATGACTGTGTCAATGTCCTTATGACTACCCTTGACAAAGGGTAAATTGTACACATGCACCACTGTAGTCAGGAGTGAGCAAGATATCTTCTTTTTTTTAATTGAAGCGACAACATCTTCCAAAAATTATTACTCAACACACGGTTGACCTTGGAGAGGGAATACGACTCGAAGTCAAGTAGAACATCGGATGTCCTGAAAACTTCTTGAAAATCGTAGTCCAGATCACGACCCACACCACCTCCATGATTAAATGTACACGTTGCCCGTTTTCCAGTGTGAGACTCATCTCATTGTTCAAGAGCCAGGGTCATATGAAAAGACCGCACTGATGCAGCCTGAATTTGTGTACGTCCTAAACGTCTTGCTAATATTGTCATTATTTAAATAAGATACATGCAGAGAGGAAAACCTGCTATCTACGAGTACTTCCCTGACAGAATTTCAGACAGAACGATCAGTAACCATCTACTCGTATTAGAAATAATATTCAGTTCCCTAAGCCGAATGTTGCTTAGCTTTATTTGATAAATCCTGGATGCTTCATCTCTTGAATTTTTGTCTTCATCATACCACTGGTCCTTGCTTAGGTATGGCTCAAGCTCAAAGTACAACAGCTACTCTTCGATGGTATTTCTGACGGTGGCCTACAAAAAAGTTTCGTGCTCATTTGTTCATCACAGCCTCCCGTCATTTTCGATGTCCAAGTTCTCTGTCGTTCTCTTTTAATTGAATTGCAATCGGAAAATAACTGATTTGGCTTGTTTGAAAGATGTCTTTTAATTTGATTAGACCGTAGTGAATTTCGTCCGAGGTTCAGAGGCAGGGAATCTTTCGCTACTTATCATTTTATTTCGCGCTGATGTTTATTCTTACCAACTAACAACTGCATCAAAAATGTTTCTCATGCCGATAATTTATGGAACTTGTGTTCAAGTAGTTGTATGTTCTATTTTTTACCTGACCCGATCCCATAACTAATTAGCCTCGTGCAGCCATTTAAAACAGTTGCAGTAAATGCCACATGTTTTTCTTTTATACTTGCCCGTTCCTATTCAGTTCCTTCATTGCTCCTGAAGCGTACCATTTTCGGGCTTCTTGATTTAGCCTTATGTCATTTTTCAAAATGGATCAACTTTCTAAAATTCTGGCACTGAAAACCCACAACTTGAAAAGTAAGCTCCTAAAATATAGAGCACAGAAGCAGAATTGTGACAATAACCCCATAAGACGATGTGAATTCCATAGAATTCCATGACAATTCATCCTCCTGCCATTTTTCTTAAGACCTTTGCTCCAGATATATATATCGAAGTAGTTCTAAAGGGTGATTTTCTTCTGGTTGGTCTTTTAGTGTTCTACTTTTGATAGCTCACACGTGATTCGTGACATGTATCAAAGTCAAACATATCAGCATTGCACACGAACAACACTTACAAACTATTGAATTTTATTATCAAAATTCTTCACTTTAACCAATTTACGGTCGTCATAATCGATGTACTGAGCACGCAATTGGACATCAAGGCACTAACCCGAATGCTTGGAGTGCGTACGGGGGAAAATATTGCTGGTGTATCCGCCAGTGTTAATTAAGACCGTGATTTGTCCATTTGTCGCTGTTCGCAGCAATTGGGATTATGCTACTCTACTACGTCGAAGATTTTATGCAAGGATCTTGGTCAAAAACCTTACAAAATACAGCTCATGCAAGAACTGAAGCCCTACCACAGCGTCGAATTTTCGGTGAGTGGCCCTTAGAAAAGCTGAAGGAAAATCCACTTTTTTACTGAAAAATTGTCTTCAACGACGAAGATTATTTCTGGTTGAATGAGTTGTATTTGGTCAGATGGGCAATCTCAGATTTCTTTTTTTCTCCATGCAGGAGCTGAAACTGATCGACATTTGATTCCAGTAATACGGCACTGCATGTCACATAGCACGCACATCGAAAGATCAATTGTGAAATGATTTCGGTGTGGAATTTATCTCTCGTTTTTGACCGGAGTATTGGCCGGCTAAATCCTGCGATTTGACGCATTTAGGATATTTTTTGTGTCAAGTCACTCTTCCTATGTTTTTTTGACAATGAAAAACCAAACCCTTATAAAAAATGCCACGCAGATCAACGAGAAATACGTCATATTTTTCATATATTGCATTCTAAATTTAGCTGGGATAAGCTTTTAGAAAATTGAGTTTCACATGCTTGAAAAAACTCAGCATATATAGGGTGATCCATCGTGAAGTTTGATTTATAATGTAAAATAAAGTACATAGATTTGAAAAGGAACTTAAAATTTTTATTATTAGTTAACAGAAGAATTCATGGCATTTACTTTTTGAAAATGATATCATGTAAAAGTTGACCGTGACTACGTCTTAAGTGGTCTATTCGGAAGGTCCAATTTTGGGCGACTTGTTCGAGCATAGCGACTGGTATTTCGCGGATAACACAAGTAATGTTGGCTTCCAAAGTGGCAATTGTAGCTAGCTTATTTCTGAAGACCTGAAACTTTACATATCCCCAGAGAAAATAGTCCAAAGGGAGCACATAGTCAGTTAACATGGCGCGATAACGGTTACCATTGACGGTAACATTCTGATTTGCTTCATTTTTAAAGAAATATGGACCAATGATTCCACCAGCCCATAAACTACACCATACCGTTGTTTTTAATGGATGTTATGGCAGCTCTTGGTACTCTTCGAGTTGATCATCAGCCCAAATACGGCAATTTTGTTTATTAACGTATCTATTGAGCCAGAAATGGGCTTCATCACTGAACAAAATTTCACGATGAAACAGCTGATATTCATTAAGTTTTTCCAGAGCCCATTCACTGAAAGTATGACGCAAATTAAAGTCGCCTGGCTTCAATTCTTGCACAAGTTGAATTTTGTACGCTTTTCGACCGAGATCCTCACGAAAAAAAAAAAAAAACGCCAAATTGTCGAATACGCCAAGCCAAGTTATTGAGAACGACAACGAATCGATTCATCATGTTATTCGCGTACACTTCAGCTACAGCTGCTATAGTTTCTTCACTACGTGCTGAATGTGTTCTAACCGGTCGTGTATAATCCACTAATGTAAACTGGGACGGAAAACATTTCTCACAGAACGCTGATTTTCGTAATACAGCTGAACAATTTGGAGACGCTATTGTGGTATGAGTCCTTCCCTGATGACTTGCCAAACGATAATGAACAAAAATGATAAAGCAGTTTGATAGGAGTCATACGTGACCTGTCAAAAAAAGCCTATTCAAAATCAAACGTCACGATGAATCACCCTATATTTATCATTAGTGCACTATTAGGTAACTATCTTAAAACTTGAAAGAGTTAAAACTTTTACACTTTCCCTGAAGTTGTAAAAAATGAATCAATCGATAAAATAGAAAAGATGACCCGTTTCCATTTCTGAAGAAAAAAACGAATATTTGACAACAAGAGAAGGTAATTGCACATAGTTAAAACTTTTTGAACATTTGCATCTTGAGCTCAAGACTATTTAAAATGACAATTTCGGCTTTAATTGTTCACTTTTTATTTGAATACAGAAACTATAAATTGGCTTACGTTACCACATCTTTATATTCCGTTTAGTAAAATACGCAATATTCTAAATTTTGTTTCCATGTATCCAAAAATAGTTTAATTATTTTTTTTTTTTTTGTTTTGTAGGTATAAAAATTAAAACCACTTTTAATTAAATCGTTAATGGACTTGAAAATATCCATAAATTTGATTGCGAACGAAATCAAGACCAGTCATTTCCACTTCAACCACTCTACATAAAGTTTATTTCGTTTTGCAAATAAATTCAAACTCCCAGAGCCGAACTCTAATTTCCATTCAATTTCAAACAAACATTCACTTCCGATTGAGAAAAATAAAAAAAAATAAATAAAATAAATAAATAGTAAAAGTCCGACGAAACATTAATGCAATTCAACAACATTCGCGGGCTAGACACCCCTGTTCACCAAGTGAATACAAATGGGATTTTTTCCAAGGAACCCTAAAAAACGAAAATACTAAATTCTAAACCATTCGCCTTTCATGGGAACTGCCAATGACCGATGTCAATATAAAATAAAGCGCGAATAAAAGAGTACTGTTCGAGGAGGGCGATTATGTATCTCCACTCTACCGAAAGAAAGCGCAAAGTTAATTGAGCCGTGGTGGATGACCACAACGAAGTGATGGTTTTTTCTTCTTTTTTTTAGGGGTAGGTAGTAGTCCCAGGACAAAATTTACATTCCACTGCATACCACCGCGTGGTATCCTTCGCTTGAAAAATATTGTTTTAACTCTCAAATTGAATAAAACCCATAGTGCCATCGCCATCGCGATGTATAGTATAGTCATGTTGACCAGGGTTAATGGGAGCAGCAAGCCATTTTCTCTTCCTCCAACGATGGGGCAATCAATGAAGCAGTGAATTCAAATAATAAAAAGCAAATATATTTCTCGTTTGGAAAATAATAATTGATAGTCGCTACCGCTACTGCCACCGCCATCATACTTGTATTGTCATGACTGGGACGTCACTTGCAGCCATTCAGCTATGACTCAAAATTCAAAACGCAAATAAAAGGGGAAACTATCAGTGACTTCCTACGCGCATAGAGCGTTGTACTTTCGCTTATAACTTTGATGCATGTACGAGTATATTGTACATCCGTTGTTCATCGTTGCCGTTTCGAACAATTAAAATCTACCCCGCGATAGAAAAATGTTCAGAAATTGTAGTTTTTTTATGCTTCAGTCTGGATTCATAGTCATTATAATCTCATTCTAAGGATGTAGGTTGGGCATGTCTCTTTACAAGTAAAACTACAACTTATATACACATGCACAGGGTGTTCCGGATAATGTTTCGAAGATTTTAATGGGAGGTTCCTTGATATATTTTGAGAACGGAATCGAATGGGTGAGGGAGGTTCAGAAATGCATCTCCTCCGAGATTCAGATGTTTTAAGCAAATCCATTCGCTGTTCCGTCTTGACTCCTATTAAAAATAACATTAGAGTTACCAATGCCACTGTGATAGTAGTGTTTTAGGCCAACTACTATAATTTTATTAAGATCTTAACGTTCCTCGAACTTTATATTGAATTTATCGATGGTGCGACCTTCTTTTTTGATCGCTCTGATCGACTTAGCTCTACAGGTGTTCCCAGAGGTTCAGGAAATTGAGCTTCACCCCAATTGTTATCGTTATCGTTATTTTGACGTTGGATTCATTAAGAACAATCTGATGTTCTCCCAAGTTAATTTTCACATCCGATGTTTTACCAATTCATTCCTCAATCCATAACCGACAAAAATTAATTAGAGGGAAAATTATATAAATTAACAAGGAGAATTGCACATTTTTTTGTCTGACATTCCTTTAAATAATCGAGACACCATAACGTCTAAGCCTTGGTCCTGCAGAATAATAAATCTCGTATCTCCACAGACACATGTAATGACTCTATTTTTCTTTTCCTTTTTTTTAAATTTTCGCAATAAAATTCCCAGAAGGCCCAGTGGAATTCATGCAAAATTTTTAAGGTTTTTTACTATCACGACGCCGGGATTACAACCCGCGGGTGACTAGTGTAACATTATGCCTCCATGCACATTTAGAGAGTCTTTCCTAACAAAATGGGGTTGCAAATAAAGCTCGTGGTCTGGTCATCCTAACTGCACAAATTTTATTATAATATTTTACAAGGCATTGGGTTCTTAGCGGTGTGATGCGGAAGCCAATTGGGTATCCAATAGTTTATGGTATTGCATATCTCATGTACTTTAGAACAGGATTCTTTTTGCTTATGGTGGTCGTACCAACAAATGTGTATGGCATAGATGACTAAAGAATCAAGTAATTTTGCTGTGTGTAGTTCATACACAATTTCCTTTTAGGCTTGAGGCCCCAGTTTTTCCAAAGTGATCTCTTGCTGGTCCACAAAGAAACATTGACAATCTTGATATTGATATTCTGGGTAAAATTTTGATCCATGGTTAATCCTAGAAATTAACCTTTTCTTGACAATTGCATAGCTTTGATAAAAAGTGCTGGATATTTTGTGCTGGATTATTCTTAAAGCAAAGGCTACTTGGTATTTTCTCAAGGATTAACTTTGATGGTGACCTTTTTGTTAACGTTAATATTGAAATTAGGAACACCTAGCGCATCATAATATCCAGGCATGTTAGGTACAATCCACCGCTCTCTCCTTATTTTTGAGTGATACCTCAATTCTGGGGAATAGTATCTTAAAATCGTGAATATTAAATTTTCCCTGTTGACAAGCCATAAATAAATATGAATGGAGTTCGTTTGTGTTACAGATGCGCATCCCTGATATTTCTATCCAGGATGTTTTTCATAATTTGAGAAATACTTATCTATACTATGAGGTATACTCTGTTGGATAACCTCTATTTGATATACCAGGTGTACCAGTATGAAGTGAGCGTCAAGATACAAATGTCTCTATAGGGAACATTTATTGTGAACAGGCCTTAATTTTTTTGTTTGTGTTCTTGCTACTACACCTGTCAAACATATTTAGTATACATCAGATCATTGAGCAAACAACATCATCTTTTTTTTATATAATACCGCACGCGCACCGAGGGGATATGAATACCTTTTTACTGGCTTTTCAACAGGGCGCGGGCAAGTGGTGTATATTAGTAGTTTGAAACTCAGGTGTATTAGGTTTCGATATTTTTCCAGAGGTGGTTGCCAAACTGAAGCCAATGCATCCTCAACCAGTGGATCTTAGTACGTCCTAGTTGTTAGTTCGTTACATTTAGCCCAGCCAGCAACCACTCCAACATCAGTGTTATACCTTCATGTCAGAGTTGACGCCGATGGGATTTACATATAACTACATACAAATTCCATGAGAATTGCCTCGCAGGGGATTCGAACCCGCGATCTTATTCTTAAGGAGTCTACACCACGGCCATATTTTTTCATCGTGTTAAAAATGTCGAATTTTGTATCAGAAAATGATTACTTGCGCAAAGCACTAATTTTTTGTTTTCATTTTGAAGAAAAGTGCTGCAGAGTCGCATCGAATGCTTGTCGAGGCATATGGAGATAATGTTCCATCAGAAGCAACATGCAAAAGATGGTTTCAACGGTTTAGAGGTAACGATTTTGATGTGAGAGATGAAGAACGTGGAAGACCACCAAAAAAGTTTGAGGACGCCGAATTGCAAACAATTTTGGATGTCGATTACACTTTAAGTCAGAAACAAATGACAGAAATGTTAAATATTGCACAACAAACAATTTTTGGCCGTTCAAAAGCTATGGGGAAGTTCCAAAAGTCTGGAAAACGGGTGCCACATAAATTGAATGAAAGACAGATGGAAAGCCAAAAAACCACTAGTGAAATTTTGCTTGAAAGACACGATAAAAATTGTTATTGGCGTTGAAAAATAGATTCACTTTCAGAATCCTAAACAAAAGAAAAAAAATCATGGGTTAATCCGACACAACCATCAACTTCGACTGCAAAACCAAATCCATTCGGCAAGAAGACAATGCTGTGTGTCTGGTGGGAACAGAAAGGTTTGGTGTAGCACAAGCTCCCACAACCAGGAAAAAGCGTTAATACAGATCGCTACCGACAACAAATGATCAATTTTAACCATGCATTGATCGAAAAACGACCAGAATGCGCTAGAAGACACAGCAAGGTAATTTTGCTACATGGCAATGCACCTGCACACAAAGCAAAACTGGTTCAGGATACAACTAAAACACTTGTCTGGGAGCTGCTACCCCACCCGCAGTATTCACCAGACCTGGCTCCTTCCGACCACCATTGGGTGACTTTTTGGTTTGCTTCAAAAGAAGAACAGTTTTATTAGCGTAGAATCCATAAATTGCCTGAAATATGGGAAAAATATGTATCTAGCTAGTGTGTTCAAAAAGTAAGATTACTTTATATTTTTATAATAAAAGTATTTATTTATTCATCAATAATAATGTTGTCCTTTTCAAAACTATCGCCCTTAGATATAATTAACTTGTGTCAACGCTTTTTTCAATCCTCGAAGCACTTCTCGTAAGCACTTTTTGGTATAGGCTTGAGCTCTTTAAGCAATGCCGTTTTTCGGTCTTGGCTCTCTTAGGTGCTTCCATTGGAACGATTTGGCATTAGTTTTGACGTCATAGCCATAAACTTATGATTCATCACCACTTATGATCCTTTTGAGCAAGTCAGGATCATCATTGAAGTCATTCAAGAGCACATGAGCGATGCTCCTAAGACAGTTTTCAGATCAAAATTAAGAAGTTTCAGAACAAACTTCACTGACACAGGTCTTATGCCCAAAACATCCGAAAAATTCTATAAGACGAGCCAACCGATATGTCAACATTCTCAGCAACTTCTCTTATGGTAATTCGACGATTTTCCAAAACAATTTGCTTCACAGCTTCGACGTTATCGTCTTTTGTTGATGTGGACCGTCATTGGCATCTTCTCATCTATCTTGGAAAATCTTATACGGTATACTCACCGTATGCCACTGTCAACATTTCAAGTATTTTAGAATACTTGATTCCATTTTTACACAAAATCTGATGCAAATTCTTTGCTCATTTTTTATAAAAATTGAAAATCGTCGCTCAACCCAAAACACGTCTAACCTTTCTACCTGTCAAAAACAAACTAAGCATGCTTTATACTTGAAATTGTAAACATATCATATATATGTTCAGGACATCTGTACTAACACAGAAAAAAAAATCGATAACAGAAAATACGGTACCAATACCGAAAAGTTTATTCTTATTTTTGTAGGTATTTCCTCATCCGCAAAAATCACACTAGGTAGGAAAGCATTTCTTTCTTTCCTTCTTTGAACCACAAAAATTAGTTTTACTAATACTCCATGATTTGGGCAATAGAATTCCACAGCATTGAAGACCTCTTTGGCGCAGATCAATGGTTTTCCACTCGCAACGTTGAATGACAATACCGGGATACCACACTTAGCCTGCACCTCATCCCTGGCATCAATAAGGGGAACACTTCCGTCGGAATACAGCCAAAATAATACGCATTACCGCTTGACCTCGCGAGTTGTCTTCGAATCATTTCAAATAGGAAATTGTTAACGTAGTTCGCAATCTAAAATACGCATTATACACGAAACAGTCTCTCAAACAGCTGAATTATTGAAATTTACCCATATATTAGGCGACTACATTGAAGCACATTGGGTAACCATAAATAAATGGATGCATTAGAGCCATGAGTCATACGCCTTTTAGTCTATTGTTTGCTACGAAATAGCTATCTTGCCAAGAATAGAACTTGTTGGTCCTAGTGATTATACGCATCTTTATGAAAATAGACATAATGTACTGCAACCAAAGAGGCAATCGCTGCGCCACGCGAAGATGCTTACACCGTTAACACTTTTATTTGAAGACAATATTGCATAAACATAGCATACCTCCAATTCCTTACACGGATGTAACAAACGTAAGCAGACCTTACGAGCCCAACTCTTTATGTATAACATGAATATAATAAGTTGCAAATCCAAGACCAAGACTAATAGAAACATACCAAAAGCAGGGCTATCTTGTCATCATATGAATTTTGCCATGCGAGTACACACCTACTCTTACTATTGATATAGTGAACTTAGTTCTTGGTTATCCCGATTTTGTACATCCAGAAATGTTGGAAGAAACTGAAACTGATCTGAATGTCTGTGATATTACCATCGAAAGTGGCCCGTGAACCACCGAAAAGCCTCTACCGGAAATGAATACAACCGGCCTTTAAGTATCGGCCTATCCCAACAGACTTTTAATTAATAGAACACTTACCTTTCATGGGGTGTGCTAGAGATTCATAAACGGTGTTATGAAAAGAGCTCTTTAAAGCTACTACCCGTATGGCACAAGAGGTCTTCTTCAAAAGGTTGTATTTTGCTTCTTATTGTAGAACCAAACTTGGACTCTCCACAATTTCTTTATAATTTCCATTTCATGAAAGAGAAGTGTATATTTATGAAAACATTGTTAGAAGGTCACTCAAGATAATAAGGACTCCTTCCCATTTTAAAAGATAAACATAAATGCAAATGCGCAGAAAATTCATTTAGTAGACTTAAAGAGAAGCACGAGTAGTAAGAGAAGCCCACAGATGCAAAATAAAATATATATATCGGCCCATGGATCATATTGCATCAAATCTCCAAATTTAATCGTATTTAAGATTTATTAAAAACTGCTGTAACGGCAATTATGCCACTGCTTTATGGTTACTTACCCCGACATTCGAAAAATTGTCATTCGCTTAAATTTTTTCCAAATTTCTTTGCCCATGATGAACGTAAGGATAGTCCACAATATCTACGAAAATCAATTCCGCCTGTCATGGGAATAAGAATAAAAGAAGCAAAGTGCATCACTGCACTTTACTTATCGCCCAGATACGGATACCAAATTGCCGTGTAGCAATAAAAGCTCGCACACCACTCTCGATTAAAAACAGAAAATAGTAGTTTGGACTTGAGTGCTGGAGGCCTGGGACTGCCTTGTTATTACTATTCACAATTGCTATGTACAACGAGCACAAGTACGAATATGCGACTATATGTGCAATTTTTTGTAGCGCAAATTACAAAGAGAAACTTTGTGCCATATACACGAATATGGGTCCGGTTTCGGGCATTGTAAAAATTAACATTGACTTTTGTGATTTTCTTTTCATGTAGTTGTTTTGTATAGTAGTAATCTTTGTACAACGCATCGGTCTTAACACAGCGTTGACTCGAATGACGGGCGTGTGGATTAAGGCGAATCACTCAATGGGTGCAAATGGCTCAAATTACTATTGCACAATACTTGCTGTCAACGGTGCAGGCGGGCGAACGAACACATCGATAATGAGAGAAAATTCGTTAAAAGCGCGTTAAGTGTCAGCTTTGTATTTTTACTGGTGACTGCTTGACAATCCGGGTAGACAATTACAAAAAGAAAAAAAAAATTAACAAAGGGAGACACAGACTGATTATCTGACGTCAGCTTAGTTCAATTGGGCAATGGTTAAAATGCCATTTGCTAAGCAGTTGCTGCGTAATAGCTGTGGGAAAAGCTAAGTGTTACGTAATGAAGAGGGTTTTTCGTGTAACAATGTGACTATGACTACAGTAACTAGCACCGTCAATACAAAATCATGAAGGACTAACAGCAGCTCGGGGTATTTGGATCACATTTTTAGTCCATCGAAATTTATGTCACTTTATTTATAAATGTCCTTCCAAGTTTTCGTTAATTACCACACTTTAAAACATTTGTAGCTGCTTGAGACGATGCTTGTACAAACCTGAGTGATAAAATCCTATAGGATCCAGAAGACTATTTAGATAATTAATAAAGGGTTAAACAATGATAAAAACAAAAGGATGACGAAATCAAGGCAACATTTAATAAAGTTTTTGTGTACCCTGTGCTTTTATTAATAAAAATTAAATAAACGACGCTTGAACGACAACGTGACAACGGTCACTATCTTATTGCACAAAATATGTCACAAAATCGTATCTCATTTAATGAAGATGGAGTGTAAGTGGACAAGGAAGTTAAACTAGTAGACATTTTAGAGAAGTACGTTCACAAGCTGCTCAACAGATGGATGCCACGCAATCTTGCGACGTACATATGCTCGGAGATATTCACGTTATTCAAAAAAAATTTCTATGACTATTCATAACTACGAACAATAAATGGATCCATGATGGTGAAAAAAAAATCTGTGGAAACGACATTTAAAATCTCCCAACGAATCGGGACAGACTCAAAATAATAACAAACAAAAAGTTATATTCCACCAAATTTATCCAAGCTCTGTTAGCTTAGGTTACTTCAAGTATAGCAGCAGCCGGCATCGACGAGGTTAACGTAGGTCAAAAAAGGCTCCGTTACTTAAAACTACTTACCCAGATAAATTTCACTCCTGGTGAGTAAAGTCCGGTATCAGTCCACATTAGATGAAGAACGTATTGCCCTTGCTCTTTCACCAAACAGTTCCGTCAGAAATCGCTAAGAGGAGACCAAGTCCTTTGGCCTGCCAATTAAACAAGGATTTGTAATAATAACTACTAGGATGCTGAGATGTGGCCGTTTTACAGATAATATCATAGATTCTTTGTTCATTATAGACTGTACCCTATGACGAACTGATATTGAGGTCATCTCTTGCATTCAGTTTGAGCATTAGTTTACATGTACTGAATGTACCATTTTTGGCAAGTTAACCGGCTTCATACCTGTAGTTTCTTTGACTATTCCGATGTCCAGGTACACCAAACATAAGTTCAGGGATTTAATAATTGATTCGCTGTTAAAGGAAATATAGATATTCCTACTAGATATAACAGTTCACTTCAATCCAGATAAAGCCTCTGGAATTGCCCAAATTTCCACTTGAAATACATATTACTCGTTCAGTCTTCCCTGTTTGTAATAACAGCACGGGATTCGCTTCGGGAACATATGTAAAATGAAGATGTTGTCGATATTTCGCTCTATATTTTCTTCGGATTTAAAGATGACGAGTGACCTCTTTGAAAGCTGGTCCTGCTTTTAAGTGAATGGCAATGCAGATTGATATCTGTTTTTCGTTGATATCAAGAGGAAGGAAGTGCCAAAGGTATACCATGTGAATAGACCCATGAAAGAGTCTTGAATCCAATGAGGAAGTTACCATTGACACAGATTCATATTTTGAAGGGTTGGTGAAATGGTACTGTTCAGAAGGGATCCTCAAATTAGAAATTTTTAGAAATTTAGACTCTGTTGATAGGCATGACAGGTGCTAGGTGCTTACTGATGCCGACAAAAGTTCATTGGTGTTCAGGGATTGTTGCTGGAGCCAATCGAAAAGAACCGCCAAATTGCAACCAGTTCTTAGTTCTTAGAAGGATTCTGAGTCTTCACAAGATAGTTTACAGTAGGTGACGAACATGCTCAAAATCTTCCTCATCCATGCACTTTCTGCAGAAATCGTTTCTCGTTTTTTTTTTTTTAAATGAAATCAGCACAAGCTCAAGGGATTAATTATAGAGACATGGTGCAAAGTCAAGCGTTTAGTATGAACGTATGAAAAGTGTGCTTTAGTAAAGTCCAGTAAAAATGATTCTTGCAGGTCTACAACCTACCCGAAGCATTCGATAATACAAAACCATGTAAGTTATTTTGTTTAAATTCACTTTAGTTTTGAAATTTTGTCGAAAATACTTTCAAAAAGAATTAGAAATGACTCTTCTCCTAGATACGTGTAAAACAATACCTTTTTTCAAAAATGTGACAGTAGAGATTGCCACTATTTCGTGTTTTTTGGAAGATCATCGTGTTGCCAGCATTATCCAAGACTTTTCTTTTCTCTCTTGTTGAGATGACGATGAGAGTAGTTTGCATTTCGTCAGAACTAAAGTCGATCATTTATTTATTTTGAAAATGTCAGTAAGTTGTCAGCATGTTAAATCCACAGATTATTGGTCTATAGAATCTATTTCGACAAATTCTTTAGTAAATTATTGTACTTACCGGCCATTTAAACTTATCGTTTAAATATTTTTTGAAAATAAGGAAATCTCTTTAATTTGTAAACCTCGAAGAGATATGTATATAATGAAATTTGTAACAAATGCTTGGCTTCTTTCAAATAGGAAAAATCTAATTTCGCCAACAAAAATTGCAAAATACCAGTACATGCATAGCTTTTCTATTTAAAGTCGAAACCAAAAAATAATTTTCCTAAAGCGCATCGCCATGAAAATGGTTTTTGCGAAAATTTCCATGAAAGCACAGTACCTATGTACGTGTGTACATGGTTGCTTTTGGAAACTTCTAAACTAATTTAAGGATGCTTCGATGAGCACACAACTCCCTTTAAACTTCTCTCTTCCAATTTGCATCCGCATTGGCAAAGCATCTTCCATAATTTGAATGCACCACGATGCAGAAATAGGCAACTTTCTTCCTGTTTCCTGTGCTCTAGGAGGAAAAGTTTCTTCTTTTTTTGTTTCCTTGCCGGTGGTCCATCTTTCTGATATTCAGGCGAAGTGGGATCTGTTTTCTAGTCTGTACGTTTTTTGTGTATTTTATTTTACCGTTAATAGGGACTCTATCATTGAATAAAGGACGATGCAGGCAGAAAGCAAACGAAGCTCAATGAACTAAAAAAATATGGCAAATGAGTTTCCAGAGGACTGCAAGTAGACGATTGGAGTGATTTTCAAATGAAGCTGAAACAAGAACGAGTTCCTTGAGCTCTTTTCTATTTGAATATTCAAATTTGCAAAAGTTAAAGCTATTGTTGCAAATGATCTTAAGTTGAAATCGGCAAAGTTTTTGTGGTCGAGTGGCAAATTATCATGGTAGTCACGTTCTTGTTATAATTTGACGTAGGTATCTATGCAGAGGCAACGCAAACACCAATCTTAAGATCTCTACGTTTAATTTAATTGGCGGGAAGAAATTAATTTTGCCCTATTGTTGTTGTTGTTGTTGTTGTTATTGTTGTCGTAACAAAAACTTTCATTTCTGTTGTTCAGGATGTTTTTTTTTTTTTTGTAGTTTTGCTTAATTCTGCCAAAACGTTCGCGTGAAACTTTATAGCATTAGCGAAAGATGTAACGTTAATGTTTAATTCAATTCGCAAAATTTCACATCTTCCTATGAAGTGTGTACCTAAAAGTTTGTTTTATTGTGAGACTCATTGAGGCATGGTTCTATTATGATTATGTTAAAATAGCAACAAGGGCACCTTTTTGTCTAGGGATGATGTAAATTTATGGCAACCTGACAAAGTATGGTGCCTCCACTTTCTGAATATAAATAAATATGTATATACAACTATGTGTATGAGGTAAGATCTCAAGACACTGTATGTGTATAAAGGCGGAAAGACTCACGTAGAAAGGTTTTCAGATTATGTAGATACTCGTACAGGAAAGAAAAAAATAAAAGGGCCAAAGCAATTCAAAACTCAACTCTCAAGTTTTTACTTTAATTTTCTCTCTTTAATCAAAAATTGTCCTTCATGCTCATAACTTGAATGGGCCAGTAGGGCAACTATCAAATTCGTAGCGAAGTGCTTGCTTTAAACTCCTATTCATGCAGACTAAAATGACAAGGGCATGCCCGATCACTAACACTATGGTATACTGGCCTATGTCTGCATAAGGCTCACAACCCTATACGAAAGAGATTAGAAAGATGTGATGCACCAAATAGTGGACTACGATAAAAATGGACCCACTGTTGATTGATTGTTGATTGACCCTGGCAGACTTTTAAAAGACAACGAACTTCGGCTTTGCACACTGAACGTTCGGAAGCTTAACAAGTCACGTATAGACGAACAATTAGCAGGGGCCCTTAACTGCTCTCACGCAGATATCACCACCATCCAAGAAGTGTAAAGTGTAAAGAAACAGCTCTTACTCCATATGCGGCAGACTTAGACAAGAACTTTTGAGCCCGGGAGCGAGCGTCTATGACAATCGCCATCAAAGTTAAATTCGCTAATATATACCTAATATGTGTCTATACTCCTCTACAATGTCCAAAGTATGACGAAGTATCGCTTAGTACGTCAGGTAAGTAATGCCTACACAATACAACAGATTGATCACATTGCAAGACATGCCTCCAGTATTCTGGACATTCGTACATTCCGGGCAACCAACATTGACTCAGATCAACACCTTGTTGCAGCCAAATTTCAAATGCGGATTTTCCAAGCACCACAACAAACAGAAGATATAACGTAGAAAAGCTACAATCACAAAAGACCATTAGAATCTTCGCCGCATGCGTATCCCGAAATCTTTCAAGAACTCCTATACCGCCAGCTGGAAGTATCGAAGATCAGTGGGAACGTTTCGAACGTGCCATCAGAGACGCCATAATCGAACCACCACTGCCTGGTGAATGTGCTTCAGCTATACAAGGAGCCTAGAAAGCGGCGCTGTAACGAAGGACGGGTGCTCTACGAACAGAAGAGACGGGAGGAACATCGGCCTCTACAAAAGAATAAAAAAAAGCACGAGAATCACGGGATACAATATATTGAGAGGCTGTACTCCAGGAATAACGTACGGAAGTTATACCAAGAGGCAAAAAAAAAACGTGTCAAGGCAAGTACATAAGCTTTAGAGATGAAGAAACTTTGTAGTAGAGTCACGGTTGGTGCTGAGAATATGGAAAAACTTTTTCTGCAGATTGGATAGTAGCAAATAAGCCAAACTTCTCGCCATCAGGCATAATTCAACTTCAACATTCAACTTAGACGATGATAGCCAACATTTCCATCCAACCAAAATTTAAAAAAAGGATAAGCAATATCTGAGCTAAAGTCCCACATTCCAACTGGATCTTATTGTCCGATGTTTCCAAAGCTGCTGGAAATAGCTTTTTGGAGGGCATACACTAACTCCTTTATCAGATCTGTTCAGAAGCGTTTATGCCAATCTCAGCACGGTATACCCGATCGACAAAAAAGGGGACCCCGTTAACTGCGGCAACTCTGGAGGTATAAGTCTTCTCAACATTGGATACAAAATCTCATCTGCAATATTGTCTGAATATCTGAAACCGTTCGCCAACAACCTGATTGGTCCCTATCATTGTGGTTTCAGACCAGAAACTTACAAAATCCTCAAATTTCCAAGAATTGTGCGGAGCTCACAAGTGAACACTGGAGTACAATTTTTCAAAAGTCTGTGCAACTGCTGGTGTACGCCGATGATATCGGCATAATTGGGAGAACTCAGAGGGCTGTCACATGTCAGGGCTAGGACATGTAGAGAGAAAAGACAGACAATTTTTCGAATTGAACCCGAAGGGACAATGCAGTGGAGGAAGACCTCACCTTATGTGACTCGCACAAGTAGAAGGGGACCTCAACCGAGTGCAAGTTATGTTGAAATTTAGTAGCCTCACAAAGTTTTTTTTAGCGCAAAACAACATCTGTGCGGCATAGATTATACTAAATAGTTCTCTTCATGTTTAAATTTGATTTTACCACTTTGGAGGCATATTTTCCTCTACATATTGGAGCTTAGTGTTCCCCATGATCTCTCTGTTTGCTACAGCATTCATAGTGTTCTTAATCCAAAACAGAGAACTTGAACGTCGCATATGCTTACATTTGGTCATCAAACTAAAAAAGGCTCATTTTGTTTTAATCGTACCATAAGACATTTTGGCGCTGGAGATTCTATTGAATAAACTATTTTCTATGTTTGACCCGTTCAAATTGGGTACCTTTATTGCTACACTTCTGTGCAGGCCACTATTAGTCTTAGATACAGAGATGATGGTGAGTTGTCAAAAAATTTTTAAAATCTACAATGAAATCGAGCTGTCTACTTATGGTTTTCCATTGCGTATTTGTCCATTTTTATTGACACCAAGAACTAAATTTGTCCTCATTTACCGATATATCTCTGGTTCAGCTATGGCAGTTGTTAAGGTTCTACACTGGTGCCTTGTCTATGACATTGATGCATGTATGTAAGCAATTATCGCATATGAACTGATAAACCCCTTAAGGTAGTGCGACGTTTGGCCACCAAACTCAACTGCAACTTGGTTGAGGTCCCCTTCTCCTTCGTGTTCCGAGCTTTAGTATCCGTTCGGAATGTTCGAACACTTACAGTTCTTGAGAACCAAAACGCCTTTGGTTGGACTTTTTTCTAAAAATTAACCTCTCTGTGAAAATACAGACAGCCCTGACGAAGCAGCTAGAATCTTATGTATAATTTGCACTTGAGAGATGCTGTCCTCGGACCGACTCTAGGATCTGCTGAACCGTACCTACTCGTATGGTAACAAGCACTTACATAACGTGGGACATGAAGTCCTTTGCACGATTTGCAATTGGTGCAGTTAAGAAGGTATTCTCCATTTCATCTGCAAAATATTTTCCGTGTTGATTTTGTTTCCCAATTAAAAGTAAATGTTCCAATTCCGGACTGTGAGTGACTAGGAAGTCACTTCATTGTCAAAGCATACTCGTACATTGGCAAACCAAATACTGTTGCTCACAATCATTACAATGACAATACTAACTGCTTGAGTACTTGGGTGTCGCCACCTTTTTCACCGCAAACATCGCAGGATGCACTGTTATGTGCTTAAGAAAAGTTTAGTGGCCCATTACGATGCCAGTAAGCAGCCTGCAGTCTTTACTTCTGAAGGACAGCTGACCTCTTAGAGATATCTGGAAGCATTCCCTTGGATTTCCTGCAACCTGGAGAATCATGCCATCTACATGATGAGGTTAAATGAAACTCTAACCCTAATGGAATACCTAACGGCAGTTTGGGTCCTAGGAAACTCTCCTCTGAGTTTTGCCTAGAAAGTTCATAGTGATCTGGGACCCAGAATAGACTCAGTGGATTTAATCTCCCGACTGCGTTCAGTGAAGTCTTGCATTCTTGAACTAGCTTGAAAGATATAAGATGGTTCGCTACATAGTTTGTTACCATCAGTATTGCGTATATCTTTACTTGGAAGACAGATGCACGCTTTCCTAACGAGGGGTGGAATCTAATGTTCTTGTCTTATAAAAACACCAGCACCGTACCCTAGATTGGTTATGGAGCCATCCATGAATACCCGACTAAACTCCTTTCCTGACTCAGTTTTTTGAGCACAGAGAAACCCGATTTCGTATTTTTTTTTTTTCCGCAGCAGGAGTTCTGGTGTTTACTACATCACACTGCATGTCCTTAAAACCAAAGTCATAAGACAGTCGGCGCACAAAAAGCACTTCCCTTAAACGGACGATGACAGCTTATAATTTGTATCAAATATCAAGGCGAGGGAAATTCATCAGTGCATCTAGAATTCCCCAATGTAGCCGAGACAGTTTATTGGAGTCTGGTAAAAGCATTAAAGACATCAAATACCCTTCTCGGTGACAGATCCCATGTCTTACCGGCAGCTTATGTGAATTGCCAGTTATTCGATGTAATACGTTTACATAAAGTATGTTATCCAGTATACTACTTCCCGGAATGTATTTCGAACATTAAAAATTCAAAATTCAAGCAATGTTCTAGTCCTCCGCTATATCTCTGATGGTTAATTTGCGGTTATTGACCAACATTTCTTTAAATTTATCAATGTTTTTGTCGGTTTTCAATGTCAATGGTCTGCCACTGCGTTCATCATCTTCGATTGACTCACGACAACTTTCGAACCGCTCGTGCCACTGGTAAACGACCATTTTCTTTAGAAAATCGTTGCCGAAACACTTTTTTAACATTCGCGCACCATTAAATCCATTTTTTGCGCAAAATTTAATACGAGTTCGTTGTTGCGAATTTAAATCCATTTCTAAAATTGTAAAAAATCGCCAACACACACAGAGATATATTAGATGTACTCTTGGCTACATAACTTTTGCAAATGTCAAGCTATGACGCTAATATTTAGAGGGATAGATGTACCAACTTAATAAAAAAAAAAAAACAGAACTCAAATCGGAACAATGGGACCGCCACACTGTAGTCATTCCGATTTGATCAAGGTGGTATCAACCAATTACTTAGCTTCTTTGGAAAAAGGCATCACCACCCAATGCCTTTAAGCACTAGATGAGTAAAACTAGACAACTTCCTCCTTCCTATAACGAGAATAACTTCAATTTTGATAGGATTAACTGAAATCCCATTTCTGGTACAAAATTAGTTAATCGCAGGACAGCCTGTGATTTAGACCAAAGAGTTGCTAGTCACAATCCAATAGAAAGTACATTAACATTATCTGGGTATGTTTGTTTATAAACGTCAAATCGATGAGCAGTGAGTCGACCAACATGCACCATAACTCCCCTTAATTCACGTAGTCAGCATCTGCAATCAAATCTTACTCACCACTATTGATCATCAAAGGAAGCAACACCATATTTAATGCCTCATCCATCACATAACCTATGAGATATACCAGCTATAGTATGTTATGTTATTCAGTTACTAGCAGATTCGTTAATAGGAGCCGGTTGTGAGCTGCTTCTAATTAGGCTACCTGGAAAATGAATCTTAAGAATGAGACGAAACGTCTCTGCTTTTGCCTAAGTGAAAGTGCTACCAGATATTCTTAGTGGTTCCAGACTGATTGATTTTTCCCTTTGACCAGCCTACTGGTTTCACCGACAGTTCCGATCTTTTCGCAAAAGTCATTATAAGAAGTATTCTTCGAAATCTTCCTCTAAATTAGTCTCAAGTGACCTTTTTAGAAGCTTACTAGTTTCTCTACGAATTTGCTGCAGATCTGCGTTCCACCAAAGAACGAAAAGTCTCCAGAATTGCTGTACCTTGCAGGTTATGAACAGTTTTGTTTCGACCTGCGCGAAGAGGAAGCACTGTTTGACTTGCCAAGCTCGTCTTAGGTGGTGAGAGTGATTTAGGCACATAAAGACAAGTTTTCAGTCTTTTCGATCGCTTCCCATGTAGTGATGTGAAACCCCTTAAATATCCGAAACCATCGATCCGTTCATTGCACACCCATGGTTCCTCTATGGATATTATTATATGTGAGATGCAATATTCCCACTCATAATAGACCAAGTTGTTGCGTAGAATTCCTACATATTTTCTCTCAACCTTTTTTCGTCAAGAGTCATAGTCAAGAGTCACATCTGGCCTCAAATGACTTTAAGGTCCCAAGCAGGGTACGACAGTGTTAGAAACTGTCTTTACATACTACTGTTTTGACTACTGTTATTGTACTTTTTTAATTCCAATGTTTTCTTATGTACTCATATGTTAATGTGGAAAGCCCTACTGATTTATAGCATTTTACAGCCTTACAGTTCTCAACCGGCTTCCAGAAGCCAGTATAGTTAGAAGATTGCGAATACCAATACCAGTTGCCTTTTTGAATATTAATTGAACCAATCATTCCATAAAATTAGAATAATTTGAAGCAACATTACCTCCTTGACTGAATTGCTACCCCTATTGAAATAAAACTCCATATATGGTATAATAAATGATAAAGCATTTCCATGTCTGTCCATATCGATTGCCATTTATCCCTTTGTTGTCATAAATATCACCAAAGTAACGCAAGACTAGTTCCGCGGAAAAATGTCACTTCCGGCCATAAAACACATCCCAAGTCACGTGTCCAAAACAATTTTCTAGACCAATAAATACTCAGTATCCTGAATATTTCATATTCATGTGTTTCTTTCTTTATATTTACATATATTTTCTATGTCTCTTGTTTCTAGGAGTTGGTGTAGTCCTTGTAACAGTGAGTGGTGCTGCATGGCGTATGACAGCACCAGGTGGTCCGCCTTGTTTGGGATTAGGTTCAAGTGTTGACCTGGGACGTTGCGGTCGGCGACCATGCAGTCGTGGTGGTGGTGCACCGCATGGGCTTTTGTATCCTGAATTTCAACATAGACCACCGCCACCATCATATCAGGCTAGCATGCAGGAATATCGACTTCGGTAAGTACGAGTATGGTTATTAGCCAATGGGTGGACAATAATTACAATAAAAGGGTTCCGTATTGCATGTGGAATATATACTTAATGGGAAGTAAATGTGATTTGAGATACATTTTTTTGGTAATTTATAAGATTTAAGTATGGTCATTAAAGGAACGCACCACCTGGTTAATGTCTGCCTTTGAAGGTGTGGTATAATTTCAACCCACACCACCAATCATTCCACATCATTAGTAAACTTCCGTTCTCGATTGCAGACTTTTACTCCTGGACCGTGACCGACAGAATGGCGTTGTACGAGGGAGCTCTCCACCACCAACATATCGATCTCATGCTGGCAGTCTACTCAGGTAAGTTATAGAAAATCGATAAAGGCAGCAGTCAAGCGAAATTAAATAACGACTCCTTGTGCCACAAATCATCATATTACTCCCAAGTCCCAGTCCTCCACAGTCCTTTCTTTGCCCCCTAGGACATGACAAACACTATTTGCCTGTGTATTTCTACAATATTATCCTTTTCCTTGGCAAAATATTCTTCGAAAAACATTACTCAACAAACTTCAATATCCCAAAAGAGTACACCTCTTCGCCCTCTCTGACACCGCTGCGCGAATATGTTTTGGTAAAGTTACCAATTCCAATCCCATCTCACCGGTGTGTTAGTGTGCTTAAATGTGTCACCATAAATTCCGGACTGAAAGTTTCTTACACGGAATGGAAACGACTGTAATGAATAATTCCAACTAAGAGCTTGAGTTCTAAACGGTTTTCTCAAGATCTCAAGAATAACTTGTAATAAAATAAAACCCTTGGTCCGGTAGCAAACCTCAACGTCATCCCTTAAGAAATGCCAAAAGACAACATCGAAGATGTCGGCATTCCAGGGCATTTGTTGTTGAGCATGACCAACAGCCTACATACATTCGTACTCGTATGTACATAGGTGGATCTTAAGACTTTTAGCTACTACCTGCCTTCCAACAGTAAGTGGTTCTTTCGGTTCAATTTGTGCACCCCAATTTTAAAAACGACCAACGACGTTCTTACAGCTCCTAAATGAAAGAAAGAGCAGTGTCACATATTTTTCATTTGCACTTGTATTCCAGGAATGTTGTGTTTATATCCTGTTTTAGTCAAGGACAGCAGAAGCTCACTCACAAGAGGGAGTCGCTTTTTAGTCATCTGTAAACAAACCCGCTCAACTGAAAATGTATTTTTGCTCTTCAGAACTTAGTACTTCAAAGTGACTTCTAATAAACTCACTCTGCGTAATAAAGTCAGGAATGGAAGTTGGAAAACTCCATCATCGCGACCACCACCCTTGAAAAGCAAACAAAGCAATGTTAGAAGGAGGAACGCTCGATTATAATTGACCATTTAAGATTGTTTCTGTAAAACTCTTGGTCGGAGATACGAGTATCTCTTGTTAGAACTGTCTCTCTAGGATACAAGTAGGCTATGCTTTTATTTGTTTTAAATTGCCGCTTTGATCGTAATGGCTTCTAATTAGGCAAAGTTTATTTTCCTTCTTATTTTGCGTTGCACGAAGATAACTTTAATGCTATGAGCGTCACGATAGCAAACGCCTTCTCTTATCAGAAGGGAAGGGATTTTTAAGTATAAATTCCGTACTTTGCCGACATTGAAAGTTTAAGGACACAGGAGCTGGTTCAGCATCATGATTTTAGGTTTATGACCTACTTTCGTTCTACTTCATTGTAAACATTTCGCTTTTAAACTGAAAGAGTTTTATAAAATGTTTGACTGTGTTTGGATATTTGTGGTCCGGTGTTCTCGGGTTTCCTGTGGTAAAGTAACGAATGAATGTGAATTTTATGTGAACCTGAAATGAATTTCAAGAGCAGTTTAAGATTTAAAGCAGTAAAAGGCCAACGTTCGCCTGGTTTATTTGGTGACCCTAAAATTAAATAAAAATGTAGTCTACAGTTTAAGGTGAGTAACGCATATTTTATTCAATTGAGCGCCGTTGGTGTTTGTTCGAAATTTTATCCATTTTCTGGATTTGATGTATAATCGTGAATCGCTGGCAATATTCGACAATAAAGTGATAAGCAGCCTGGTTTGACAAAGGTCACTGAAACTCCTTCTGGACGTCAGAAGCCCTAATTTCAGCAGAAATTCAAAACGTAATTATTCGGAATCCGCCTAATTCGATAAGAAAGAAAAATAACAGCGTATAGTTACGTGATTTTGAAAATTAAATTTTAGTTGCACCCATAGTTAGCCAGTTAGTTTCTGTGTCTTATTTGTCTGCACAGCATATTATTCGGGGTTCTGCAACGTTCTTCAGTTCCTTACAACTCTTTCACAGTGTCCTCGACTCCAACTGCCAGCTCTCGCTCCTGACTGGATAAGCGGGTTCCACTACATAGCGTCCTTCGCAATATAATTGTCTTTGCGTTTTAAGGTGTGACCAATTCAGAACCATTTCCTTCTTCTTATAGTAATGTCTATTGGCTTCTGCTCTTGTTCTAACATAGAACTCTACATTTAAGATTCGGTTAAGCCAAAATTCTTTTAAAATAATGCGCAGATATCTGCTTACAAATGACTGCAGCTTCCTAAGTTTTGCAGTGGTCACTTTCTAAATACTGTACCCAACAGTACTAATTTAACATCGGAGCGAAGTACTCCAAGCTTAGTCTTAGTGATGTAAACATTACTTTTTCACACCTTAAATAACATTCGCGTTCGCTGCCGCCGCCAGTAGAGATGGTGCTTCATAAATAAGAAAAGCCCTGTACTTTCTCGACCTCCTGTCCAGCTATGTTAAGTTGGGATAAAGACCAAGGACTTTAGTTTTAGCTGCATTTGTTTTAAGCCCCACTCTGCTGGGCTCAGGTTACAAGATGTTTCAGGTAAGATGTCATTGTCCATTGAACACCTCATATTTCCTCCGACAGTGCTGCGTATATGAAGTACCTTATTATCACTTGTTTGACATCGAGAGATGAATCTAAATGTAGTTCTATCTTGTCCAGAATTTTTCACTATTATTTGGGCACTGCCAGCAGAATGTATACCCCTGAGAACTTCCGCAACCCATCATTTAGAATGTCCGTTTTCAGCAACTTGACAATTATCCCCTGATTCCACACTTTTCCCATGCATAAGGTATGATAAGTCTCAGTAGCTCTGCCGATGTATTGTATTTGGTGCAGCATGGAAGAATTCTGCGGAAATTTCATCAATTTCTACCTCTTTGTTCTTCTTGAGGGCCTTTGTCGCGGTGTAGGTTGGCCAGAATCTCTCTAGTATTTTACACGAACACCTGTCAATATAAAAAGTTCACGAGATTGTCATACATCCATGGGAACAAAAATATGCCTTCCCATCGCTCTTCGTCATTCCTTTAATACTAATTCGGAACTTGTGTTGAGGAGAAATGTTTCACTCTTGGTGTGACCTGAAATCTTTTGCCAATCTTAGGGTTTCAGCACCCAGTATTTATTGAAATTCTACTTCGGGTCAAAACCAACTGGAAGGCCATTCCTGCGACTTAGTTTAAACCACAACACTCGTGACATTCCCACTAAGAGGCTACTTCTAACAAGTCAGGCTCGACGGAAGTCTGGCGGACTCCAATTCCCACTCACCTTATTTTTAATAGCCCCAGTATAGACTATCGGTAGTCCTGCCCATCAAAGGGCTTTAATGACTTTAATGATGGGTGTAGGGGCGGGGGGTCAGTGCGAATTCGGGAGTTTGCTCCTTCGTCTATATGATTAAGTACCATCCAACTTCTTACCTGGTCTTTGTCCACTATAAGCAGAGAATCATCCCTGCGTCGCCCTGTAAGCTTCTTGGTAGCAATATAAATGGTCCTACTATCGCAACGGTTTTCTCCCTCTTCGACTTGTGCAGCTATCACATTGATGTTGTTGCGCTTACCGCGTCTTATACTACGCTGTACTTCTTTTCTTTTCACACGGAACTGGCCTATAAGTTTAGGTTTCTCTGCTGCTGAGGCTACATAAACAGTAGTTTCCAGGAGCGCTCCGGATGTGAAAACATTGTGTGTTAATCCACAGTTGTTTTCTCAAATCTTACCGCTTCTAAGCTGAGGTGGTCCCTAAATTGTTGGTCCACTGGGGCATGCTAGATTCTGTCGATACGTGGGTATTATTATTATGTTAACAAGCCTGTTAGTCACGAATGCAATACTATAGGTAGGCGTATTTTAGCTACCGTCAGATGGTAGTCGTGGTCTATTTTAATGTCGGCTCAATGCCTGTTACGGACGTCATAGAAACAGCTTCTTAATCACCGGCTTATAGCGATGTGTGGTTGACATTTCAAAAATAGACTAACCACTCGCCATTGTCACTTCGGTCTTCAATGCCATGAAGACCCACAACGTCTTTGGTGCGGTGTGATTAAGGACCAACGTAACGCGCACTAGGAATCCGCTGACAAAATGACCCGAATTCTTTTCGAATATTTACGGATGGCTTCAAACCAGTCGAGCATTCTAACACTGTCATCTTACACTTACCGCTTTAAGGTAAGCATTCTTCTGTTCTTTAAACAGAGTCAATCGTAACCCTTATATCAATATACTCGTACTACGAATATAATGTAACGACCGAATATGAGAACAATCTAATAGGCCTTTGTGCACTGTTTCACCTTTTTACTGCATTTAAACTAGTTTGAGTTCCTTAACTACCACCTTGATCAAAAAAATTTCGGAATTTATTCAGAAAATTAAAAATACAAGCTTATTCGTCTAAATCTATATTGTCCACTTCAAAGTTATCCTTATCGACTGTAACAGACTTATGCCAGCGCTTGATCCAATCCTCGAAACATTTTTTATATTCGGTTTTCGGTATGTCCATCAGTGCTTCCTGCGATTTTTCCATTGCTTCCTCTCGGCTGCTGAAACGCGTTCCCCGTAGTGGTTTTTTAACTCGATTGAACAGAAAGAAATCACAGGGAGCCAAATCAGGTGAACTCGGTAGCTGTTGGATGGTATTTGTTGCATTTTTCATCAAAAAAATACGAATAATAATGGCACTGTGCGACAATGCTTTATCATGGTGCCCACGATTCTGGTCTCTTTCGGCGAATTGCTTCACGCAAACGTCTTATAACGCCCAAATAATATTCTTTGGCCTTCTGGCAAAAATTCATGATGCACTACACCGTTGTAATCCATGAAAATCGTGAGCATTGCCTTCTTTTTTGACTGAAAACGACGTGGTTTTTTTGGTCTCGGTTCACTTGGTGAACGCCATTCACTTGTCTGATGTCTGGATTGCGTGCCGTACTCATAAACCCACGTCATCTCCAGTAATGATCCTTTTGATGAATGTGGGATCGGATTCAGCCTCGCAAATCATCTCTTTTGCGACGTCAACACAGTCTCTTTTTTGCATGAAATTGAGGTTTTTTGGCACCAACTTTGCTGCTACACGACAGAAACCTAAACCATTAACCAAAATGTCTTGGACGGATCCATTGGCAATGTTCAAGTCCTCCGCTGTCTTTCTGATGGTTAATTTTCGGTTATTGACCAACATGTCTTTTACTTCATTAATGTTTTCGTCGGTTTTCGATGTCGATCATCATCATGTCGATCATTTTCATCATCTTCGATTGCCTTACGACCACTTTTAAACCGTCCGTGCCACTGAAATTTTGTCAAAATTGTAAAAAATCACACACAGAGATAGATGTTCTCTTGGCTACGTAACTTTTGCAAATGTCAAGCTAAGATTTAGAGGGAATGACAACAACAGATGTACCAACTTAACAAAAAAACAGAACTCAAATCGGAACAATAGGAGCGCCACATGGTGGTTATTCCGTTCACATTCCATACAGCAAGTTGGTATGTTCACTGAGCCCTGTTTGACTCACACATCAAAGTGTAAGGCGAGTTTCAAAAGACGACTTGCTAAGATCCGAATCTTGATTAGAACAACATACATATGTGTAAGATGCGTTCCAAAGTAAAAAGAACTTTTTAAAAATAAAAACAACAAAAAGTGTTTTCTTGGCAAAACCATTCTCAATAAAGTGGTTTGCACGATATATGTATGTAAATGCATGCCTAATAAGTGTTTTAAATAGTCGGTCAGGATGTGCTTCAGGATGTCGGTACAAGCTTTTTGGATGGCTTATACATTTTTTTGAAAACGTAAACATTCGGTGCTAAACCTGGTAAATTGAAGAGTGGTTGACAGTTAAAATGTGATTTTAAGCCAAAAAATTGGTCTCAAGTGTCGATCAGTCGGATATTCTGCGCGATATTCTAATATTCTAGCCTAATACAACGAACACGATGCAGCAAACGCTTCAAAGCACCAAGATAGAATTGTGCATTAAATGTTTGACTCATTAAAACGGACAATTTGTGTACAATATCCTTGAAATCGTAAAAGCAAATCAACATTTTCTTCACTTTTGACGTATCCAAATGAGATTTTTTTGATTTTGGCTTGTGGGGAGCTTTCCGTTTGGCACTAGCTTTCTGGATCACAGACACCATATTGTAAAGGAAGTGTTTGTTCTTTTTCACCTCCTTTATGATGTCCTTCGAATGTTAAACTCTGAGCAATTTTTCTCGATTCTCATTTCTGTCCCAATGCAAAAACTTACTATCACTTCAGTTACAATAACTCCGTTTCTATTTGTTCAAATGTCATGATAGTACGTTTGTGAAAGATTCACCTTTCCGAGGTATATAATTGCCAACAGATGGCCTCACTAGAAATACCTATTTTGAATAATCCTGTTTACTTTAAAACGGACTTTGTGTGTATATATGTCCTTCATCAAATGAAGGCTTCTCCTCAACTTTTTAAGGTTCCGGAAACCTTGATGCCCTTTAGCAGATATGATTACAGATCGCATATTGCTTACACTGTTCCTGTGCTCTAAGCTTGTGCTTGAAACTTTTATGTGATATGGATTAATGACCCCATCATAGCCTGCTGGAAGGACATCAATCAAAAGAGTAATAGTTTGAGTTTGTATTTGTACTATTTAACTGACGTCTCATGTACCATTTCACAAAGCGAACAACACAATGAGTCTTAGTATGATTTTTTTTTACATTGAGCTCCAAACCACCTTAACTTTTTTTTAATGAAAGCATGCTTTAGAATTTGATAAAATAAATCAATAGCTATCAATACTCTCTGTCGGAAAATGAACTCATTTTCCAAAATCAAAGCGTTCTACCATCAGCAATAGAGCATTGCATAAATCCCATTTACGGTACCGATATCAATCGTAAAATACTACAAATGTCAGCTCCTGTAATATACTTCCAATATGAAAAAATTCGAAACGTTTCATAAAAGGCAAAAAACACGACTTTTTAATTAAAGTCTTTCCTAAATCACACAAATGTCACGAACATAAATTTCCACATTTTCAACAGCACGCCGACCATACCGCACTACCACCCACTGTGCCGGCACTCGGTATTCGGCAAACGATAACAACAACGACAATACTTCCTACACAAACAAATGCCTTTATTCAATTTCCTTCGAAACAGCTATTCCACATAAATCAAAATATAAGACATTTTGAGATTTCGCATTCACCATCGTGTTTTTACCAATTTATTTTGAGTTTTCTACCCCACATCCATCCTGGAACGACAACGACAACGACAGTACCAGTCCGTTAAGCAATGTAGACAAAAACAAAGCCAACAAGAAACGACGTGCTGGTGTCACAATCACGGCACTGATGCGAAGAATAATCACCCCTTGAATAAATAATCAATCAAAATGCAAATTTATTCAACCACCCCCTGCCCAGCCCGACCAAAGACCCCTTCGCGGGCGGTTCTTTCATAAGCACATCATAAATCTTTAAATTAACCTCACTCCACCTTAGAGTTTCAACGAACATGAACATGATGTTTTGGGCGAATTCAAATTCAAATCTCTTTCTCCCAAAGGCCAAGATGCTAGCTACCCCTTTACTATAAATGAATAAGACAAACATGGATTCTTGGTGAACAAATATACGAGTACCTGTTGGGTGCTCTTAACAATCCTGGCATTCAACAGATATTGACGACATGCATACAAGTACATTTCCACATAAAATGGTGAAATGCAAATTTGTTTTTCAACCGCTTCTAATTTGTCTGCCATTAATCCTGTATCCCTCCAAAATATCAGTACAAAAGACAATTAGTAAATTCTTGCAAAGCAGCTAGATCCTTGCATACAAACCCTTCCGGATGAGCATAATACTGGTGGCTGCGTAATAAAATTAATAGTAACCAAAGAATGTCTCCCCGTCACAACACAATACGGACTTTTTGTGAGAACAATGATGATGTAGTGCTCCATTGGTGAAAGGAAACCTGGTGTTAGAAATTTGGAAAAACGTACATATGCTAGATATGATACATAACATACGTATTCGTACGTATTTACCTGCGCAACAATGAAAATCCATCTTTATTATCATGTTGTATTTTGAAACTTGTATTGAGGTGATACCCTACTACAAGTTCAACTGGTTTCAGCTCCAGGTGCTGGTCTGGTCTAGTCTGTTTCACCCCAAAAATGGAATTTTACAAAACATGAGCCAAGAAACTATATTCCCATTCATCCTATTCAGGGTTTACATCCGGTCATGTGTGTTCGTTCGTTTTCATGTAACTGAAACAAGGACACTATACGGAGTATATGTAGTTACGGTTGGATAAAGGATATACGAGAATGGAGACGAATCTGTCTATTGTGTGAAAATAATAACTCGTTTGTATGCGTTCTAGCTTACGATTATATGGCTATACAAGAGTAAATCAAAACTTGCCATTCAACATGTCTGTAGCGGACACAGGGAAAATAAGTACGACTACGTGTAACAAATATTCTGCTTTCTGTATTTATTTGTATACATCATCCCAAGAGATGAAATAATGCCTAAGGGTTAGCTTTAAAATTCCTTTGGGGCTCGACTCGTACTCGTATGTCTGCCAATGTCTACGTTTATTTTATTAAAGCAGAAAAACCAAAGAAGTCTTGTCATGTTTATAGTTGGCCTTATCTTAAGAGAAGTTCATGATAAATTGAATGAAATCGGCAAAATAAAATTTATTTAAATGAACCTTTAATTCACCAGAAGGAGCTGCAACTTCATAGGTACATGTTCTTGTTTTTCAGTAGTGGCCATGAACAGCAACTTTGTTTCCAATTACTATTCAGACTCGGGAAGCTAATTTTTTTTGCATGGAAATACCGTGACTCTTTATATCTCTCAATACCACGAATATCATCGTGACTGACGTTCCAGTTTCTTTGCTCAACTGCATGTAGGAATATTCAAATATATGACACGTTTCTGACCATCAGAATGGTCAGTTTTCGTAGTTAAACCAGTCGTCACAGTCTTTATAAAGGATACCCCAAAATCTTCGCAAGAAGTAACTTTTGTAGAAAACACAGGTTTTTCATTTTCTAATTCAGACAGTTTAAAGTTATGTTTGGAATAGCTTATTGGGTAAATGGCTATCACGGCTTTGCTGGCGATACGCACGTTTGCATGGCAGGTTTGCATAAACGTGGCTGAATTTCGTTGATATAACGCTCACTTTGTTCCTAAAAGGCGTGGGCGGTCGTGGGGTTTTTGACATAAATTTTGGACTTAAAAAAAAAAACCCAAAAAACGGCGTTAAATCGCATGATCTTGGCGGCCAATTCTGATTACCAAAACGGAAAGTTACGCAACCAGGAAACGACTCATGTAGTAACTGAATTATTTCTTGGGTTGTATGGCATGTGGCATACCGTCTTATTGAAACTTTATGTCATCCACATCCATATCTTGCAGTTTAGGCCAAAACAAACTTGATAATCATGTAGCGATAGCGAGCACCCTTAACAGTCATAACCTGACCAGCCGCATTATCACTGTGAAACTTTAAAAATTTGTTTGTATCACAACAATCACTTACAAATTCGACAATTTTGGCGATCAATAAAGCCATCAAGATAAAATTCCATAATCCATTAAACGAATTCTTTTCGCTGTGCATGGTCAATAAGCTTTAGTTCTTGAACCCATTGCACTTTGTATACATAAAGATGCAAATCTTTCGTGAGAATACCTTGTAGCGAACTTCGCGAAGTGTCCAATTCTTGTCAACGGTGCCCTATTGATGTTCTCAGCAAAGCTCAATGCTTTATGTTGAACGACTTGTTGAAAGACGACCAGAGTCTCTAGGATCACTAATTGATCCAGTCTTCATGAATTTTTAAAATCACCATCCCGATCATATTTTGTACGAAAATTGCGAACTGTAGTCCAGTTCATAGTTTCCGTCCAAAGCCTTCCTGTAAATTCGTCAATAGGGCAGATCACGTTAAGCTAAGGAAGCTGCAAAATTATGGGCGCAGATCTTAATTCTCTTTATTTCATTAAGTTATCCGATATTAATATATTGTACATCTTAATGTTATTCCGTTGCAAGTTTATTCTGTCGCAAAAGCAATATCAATTTTAAAGACATTGACTTTATTTCCATCGATCTAAGCAAATATTTTAATAAAAAATCTCTCTCAAAGTCATGGTCATCTGATTTCAATCTACTTTTGTTATGTGAAATGCAGGAAAGCCAATTAAAATAGACTTGACGTCTTCTTTAGATGCACCAGGTGCCAGTATGTATTCTTTTCTACTGAGAAACGGCAGAAAGAGCGCAGACTTCGGGAAATATTCGTTTGATCTATCTGCAACCCAATTATGCAAAGAAGCCCTAACCGAGGACGAAACCAGACCAAACGTAGGCTTGGGTCCCGAAAAACTCTCTTCTAAGCCTTGCCAAATGCTTCTCCCGCTATATTGATTCTTCATATTGTAGTTTGTTGCTATCAGGATTGCGTATATCTTCGCTTGGAAGACAGACGAAAGTTTTCCTTATTCGGAGTCAAATCTAACGTAGTCGTCCTCCTAAATAGATTTTGGGCCAATCCGGGAAGTCCCGACTGCATACCTTTCCTGGTTCAGAAAAGTCAGTTACGTATTTTCGCCGCAGCAGGAGTTTTGGTGTCATTGCCCTCCAACGGCATGTCCATAAGACCAGAGTCATAAAAGCCATAAGCGCAAGATCATCAAAGCTTAAGTGCGTTTTGTACCAAAGACCTTTTTATTAAAACGATAGATTGGTTTGAGTGTGCAGTCAGAGCAGGGCAGTCCAGTCCAGGGTAGCCGAGACAGCAGCTATGACGTATTTTCGTAAGAGGATTTCGACATAACTTGTTTACTCCATAAAAGTTTGTTAACAGCATATCAACCAAATACTTACCTTCTTTGGAGAATTGGATGGTAATGCCGAGGTGAAACACTAGATGGATCAGGTCAGTTTTGATCATTACTGGTATACCAATCTTATAATAATGTCAAAAGTATTAAGCGCCTTGAGCAGTGAACCGACCAACATGTACCACAGCGGTGGAGGCAGAACGCCGCCTGGCTGGCGCAAGTTTGCCTGCTTACCCCAGCCATCATATACTGGCCACAGTCAGCACTCATGATCAATGTCCTGTTTACCAGCATTTCTCTTATCCACGAAACTAGTGATTCCTATACATCGTGTCGTCATGCCGTCAAAAATTGCGTTTTCAAAAAAGTCGATAAAAACGCCTAGCGCGTATTGGATCTTGTCGAGTGCGCCTTCAATTCTGGGCTCCAGTTTTTGAAGTGCACTCTATTAAGATGTTCCGCGTTAGTGAAAATGTTGCATCTTAGACAGGGGATGCATTCGCAAAGCACTTTTGCGTACATGGATCTCAACCATGCTCTTCAGTATGGAGAAAGTGTAGTCCTCTTTTCGGTATGTATGCCACTGCCAGACAAGCTATGAAGATTTCCTTCAGAGTACCCAGCTCATCTATACCTTTTTGTAACATAACTTTGAATATGCTATCGGTGTCAGGCGTCACCGGTGTCACCAGAACCGATGAACAATACTAGTTATAGCGTGTTGTGTGAAACAGTTCACCAGCGGGGGAGTTAATAGGAGCTGGTTCTGCGCTGACTCTAATTAAGTTATCTGGGAAGTGAGCCTCAAGCATGAGGTGAAGAGTCTCTTCTTTCGATTCAATGTAGGTGCCTACAGATTATGTGAGTGATTACAGCCTGGTTAACTTTTCCCCTTTTGAGGATGTTGACCAACCTATTTATATCGATCTTTTCGAAAAGTCTTCTTATATTCTAATTGTTTCGATCTGTAAATATTCCAGTCTTCCTCCGAAATACTTTTAAGTGACCTGTTTAGAGTTTTTCTGGTTTCTTTACAAAGTCACTGCAGGTCAGCGTTCCACCAATGAAGGGTTGCTTCCTACCTGGATATTCATTTTCTGAACAATTTTTCCCGCTGGACTTGCCTAGCTACTCCTTTAATCGTGTCTAGTATATTTTTCGCGGATTCCTTCTGTTCAACTATGTTGAGACCTAGAATCCGATTCTGAATTCGTTGTACCTATTGTCTGACATGGTACTTTCCAGCCCATGATTTACTTATCATACCTGTTGTATAATGTTAAGCGATTACTTTGCGTCTTACTCTTGTAGCAAAAGTTGGCTGATAGCCAACGTTTTTAACAACCCTGTAAGATGATAAATCTAGGAGACGATTGCCTCTAATTCTGCATTTGCTACTGCAAAAAAAAAAAAAACAAAAAAAAATGCTAAGCATTCAAATCGCAGTCCCATCTACATGCAATCACAGTAATGAGTGCAAAATAAACTGAAACAACGACGAATTTGTGCCATTCTCCGTTTGCAGCAACTAAATCTTGGAGTAAGTGAGTTCGGCACATAAGGACAAGCTCTTGGTTTTTCCAATCACTCGGCATATAGTGGTATGAAAACCGAAATTTAATTCACACTGGTGGTTCTTGTGTGAATGTTATATAATCTGTGCCTTAGTTCTACCTTAATCCTTCCCGAACAAGTGAATGGCTCCCCTTAAAATTGTTCTTAAGACTAACCAACCATATTCAAACAGTTTTCAACTAACATTTTGAAAAAGCGTTCTACTTAAACTTGGCTCTCGGATATTGTTTCTATTCTATAACAATTGTTAAAGTTATTCGTTGTAAGTTCTGATGTTTCTAAAACTGAAATAATGAATACGTCCGGGCGTCAATCAGAGCTCACTCAATTGTTAAGGTCTCTAGGGGTACAACATATGTTGAATTCCTTTTCTTAAATAAGCTTTCTCCTGCTGTAGCTGCACTTTAAGGTTCAGAACTATTCACATTATCTAATAACAATATATATCGAATCTCTAATTCGACAGCTCTAAAAGAAATACGCTTGAATTTCATAGATCCAGGTATCAGGTTTATACATGTGTATAGTATATGTCGCTCAGTCTTCTGTTATATTTAAAATAAAATTTTAAATGGATTTCCTTAAAACTGTTTCTCCTTACTTTTTCAGAGCACCTCTAACCACAACAATTCGCGGTGGTGGAAGCAGTAGTCTAGGTGGTCCTGGCTCGGAATACAGCCTACCACCTAGCTATCGCTCAAGAAACAGCACACCAGCAATGTTATCCGGTGAAAGAAACATTGAAACAGCACCATCTGGGCGTCTCTTAGCAAACGAGGACATTCCAGAATCGTCAATGTGTACAATATCGTCAAACCTCGACTCTTCACTGCCAGCATACAATGCAATTATAAGTGAGGATTTGCATCAACAACCACAGCAACAGCAGAATTCCTCATTAAGAAATTCCCAACAGAATTCTGCAGCAGAAACAGCAGCAGACAATGAAATTCATCTCCATCAGCAGCATCAGCAAAAGGACTCCACAAGCAACAGCAAGATGGTTCCTCAAAAACAAATTACATCATCAGCGCTTGGTGATGGCCATCATTCATCATCAACCTCCAAAGAATATCTTTCCACTGGGGACCACACTTCATTATCGCTCTACAACAGCTATAGCAACAGTAGCAGTACCAGTAACAGCAACAACAACAACAACAATAACAATGGGACACACCCTCGGGAGCAGCTGCTACATTTAACCGAAAAGCTAAATCCCAGAGTTTTAGCAAATAGTTACGATGGAAATACTAACAGCGCTAGTGGGCTTGGTGGTATAAATCCTAACAATCGTGCGATTGAATTCCTCAATATTCACTCAACAACAAAAACTCCCTCGCAGGCTCCACTTTCTGACTCCAGGACAACTGGCAAGACCAAGGATCTTGTTACAATTGTCACTATATCAGAACAGGACAACATTAATCCGTTACATATGCAATCCTCCAACCTGCCAACTTCACAAAACGAAATGGAGATTCTGGCGCACTTGTAGCAAATGTTGAAATTTGTCTTTTACTTGTAGTCCATCATGGATTCCTATCCAATGGACGACGTCCTTCATCTTGATTTCCTTTTTAATTTTCTCTACATTTTTGTATCGTACGAGTTTATCTTTTATTTTCTATTGTAACCCTACGAATTGTACACTGCTTTTCTATCTCTAATTTTATTTTTGTAAATTTTTTTCGTTATATTTACACATATATGTATAAAAGTGTCGACTTGTTATCACACTCTCACGGCACTGTTCTTATTTCACCCAAAGGTATTTATATTTTGTAATTTAATATTCAGTTGTCCTTGTTTGTACTTTTGTGTTGTTATTACGTATTTTTGTTTAATAAAAATCCCTGTATATCATGCTGAACAAAAATTTAAATTGTAATTGTAAAAAACAAATAACAAATAAATAAATCTTAGTTTAACAATAAAAATAAAAATAAACAATCATTACATATATACCTACAGAATTATTCTAATTCTGCTAAACAAAGAGATATCAATTAAAAAATATACATACATATATTTTTTCGGGTTAGCAACTAGTTGCTAAGTTGGTTTATTATTTTTTCCAAAAATAAAAAATAAGATTTAATACAATAGTTATGTAAAAAATAAAAATTTAAAACAAAAAAAAAAAAAAAACTATATAAATAGTATGATGTTTTTAGAAAGAAATTTTGGGCGAAATCATACGAAGGACATGCTATCGATGTCTTCGTCCTTAATAGTGAACATAGTGTTATAAATTTAAAAACAAAAATCTTTTCCAATAGGAAGGGGCGGTGAAAATAAAATTTGTTTAAAAAAAACTAAACGTTTAGATTTCTATTTATTTTTAATTTTACCAGCTTAATTTGTTCACTGCTGTTGCTGCTATATATATGTATGTATATATATATGCTCACAACGAGGAACAAACAAAAACCTTGAACTTTTGTAAGTAAACATAATTTTAACCACGCGGCGCTCTTACTCCAGATTAATCTGTAGTATTTTGTATAGGTAAAAGCCCCTGCTGATAACTGTCCTTTACTTTTAATTGGGCGACTAGCGCTACGTTCAAGGTTATAGCGAAGTGATGGCCCACAGCGGTAACAGTCCTTCCTCATGCAGGTTAAAATGTTAAGTATGCACTCGTCCAGTAGCAAAATACTGGCCTATGCTGCCAAACAAAATGTGATGAACCAACTAAAAGCCTCGGATAATAATGAATTCTTCGTCAATGCTGGTAAACTATAAAAGGACAACGGCGTTAGAATCTGGATGTGCAGCGGAACAATTACCAGAGGCAGTAGTTTGTAATCACGCAGATATTGTTATTTTCGACCTTCTTTAGGTGCGGATCTGTCATATGCGGCAGACTTAGTCAAGAGATATTGAGCTTCCGATACGTGAGCATTTGTTAGGGCGCCTTATGACAATCTTCATCAAGGCTAAATTCGCTAAAATAAGCGATCGATTTCGATCTTCTCAACAGGGTATGTGGGCAATGTCCTGACTAAGACGTTAAAGTCTTACAAGGGGATTTTAACGCCAGGATAGAAGCAGAGGACGTGTGGCAGCAGACGTATTCTTATTGACCTTCCTGCGGGACAAAATATCACTGTAACAAGCACAAAGTTTCCTCATCTCAATATATACAATATTACACAAGGAACATGGCAGATGCGGGATCATGGAACGCTTAATCAAAATGTTCATATTGCGATCGACGTAGGGCATCCCTCCGTTATTCTAGACGTCCAAATGCTTTGGGCAGCCAACATTGACTCATATTACCACTTCGTTGCAGAAAAGTTGCGTATGCGTCACAACAAAAAAGCATTACTGTGGGAAGATATAGCGCAGAAAAACTAAAAAGTACGAGAATCTTTGCCAAACGCGTATACCGGAATCCCTTAACTACATTTCTACCACCAGCATCAAGTATCGCTGGTGCCGCAACCAATGTTCTGGGCTTTGCCCAGATTTTAAAGAAATCCCTCTTTGATGAAGAATGCCGACAAGCACACGCAGCTAAATAAGAAGCGTACAAAACGGCACTGTAACAAAGAATCAAATCCGCTTGTGAGCTCTACGTTCAGAAGATACGGGAAGAATATCGCCTGTTCTACGAGAAGTAAAAAAAGCACAAGAAGTGTACGATGAAAGATATTGAGAGCTTGTTATCAAGGAACAACATATGTAGGTAAAAAAAAATGCTTCAAGGCATCAAGACCCGAGCATAACCTTTTAGAGATGCATAAAGAAACCTTATAGTAAAGTCATAGTCGGTGCTGAGACGGCATCCCGCCGTCAGGAAGAATAGACCACTCAGCTTAGTCGATGAGAGTCAAAACTTCTCCACCTGACCAAAACGAAGTAAGGCTTGCATTATCTAAACTATCTCGACTTGCTAGCCGAAGTATTCAAGGCAGCTAGAAGTGACTTTGCGGAGAGCATACACCAACTCATTTCATGGATCTGGCCAGAAGAATGTAAGCCTGATGAATGGAATTGCAGCACCCTTTTATCTGCGCCAATTATTCATGCATAAGTCTCTTCAATGTTGCGTACAATATCTTATTTTTCATATTGTTTCAACAATCACAATTCAATTTCACAATCGACCAAATCTTCACACTCCGTCAGATCCTGGGTAAAAAACTCAACAAATCCAAAGTAATTTCCACCATCTTTTCGTCGAACTTATAGGGTCACGTCTAGCTTTAGCATCATTGCCAAACACGTTCGTCTGTACAGAATGATAATAGCGAACAGTCAATCCGTCAAGATCGGTAACAACTTAACCCAGACCTTTGATGTCAAAAATGCTTTTAGACAAGATGGAAGGAATTGTACGGAACTCACAAGCGAACACTGGATGCACAATCTTTCAAACGTGTGTGTAACTACTGGCGTATACTCCTCTGTTGTACATCAAAGTTATTTTGATAAAACTATTGATCACGTAAACTTGCGGCTCCATTTTATAGATTACAAAACTGTGCTTTTGTCAAACTTTGGCGCATACAGGGTGTGCCAGAAAAACGTAAGTTAAATGTTTTCTTGTTTACGGCGCATTGTATTCATTTCCTCAATATATTTCCATACTTCGACGCTGTAACGTCATTACATTAGGTCAGCAGCAAAATATTTAAAAACTTCAGAGGCATTTGCGATAAAGTGGATAAAGAGATACATTAATGCGGTTACGTCAACGATGGGTGAATTAGAGGTACCAAAGCACTCATATCCAATAAGGACAATAAAGTAGTTTGTGAATTGTTTCGGAAATACCACACAGTTAGTCTGAGTAACGCAAAAGAAAAATTCTCCAGAAAAGAAATTTAAGTGTCTATCAACAAAATACTACGCTGAATGGCACATTCCGACATCAAAAACATAAATTGCTACGAACCCAAAAACATGTTGTAGGGAGGTTAAGTTGGGCGACGCAAAATTTATAACTAGATGGATTCGAGAAATATCAGTAAACAGTAAACACAGATAAGTCATCTTTTTTTTGTTTTTAATTATCGAAAGAAAGCCTCGGCAACGTCCTGTAAAACATTCAGGAAAAATTAATGCACAATTCATGATAAAATTGTAAAGTTTAAGCCAACAGACGGTGTGGATGTTAGCTGTCAATTTCTGTTATTTACTGAATTTAATGTGGTTGATTTTGTTGACAGATGTCAAACACTCGATTACACTCGATCTGTACAAGTAACATTTTGTAAAATTCGTGAATTTTTCGGTCAACATTTTTGTCTGGAATTCGTTCAATTTTGAAGCGTTTTGAAGCGGTATCGGGTCAAACTCCATACCAGCAAGTTCGCTTAGCACGTACACGCCAAAACATCACTACTGTTTGCGAAAGTGTTCAAAACCAGCCAGATACCTCAATTCGTCCCTGAAGTCAACAATTGGGCCCCACTTATAGAACTTTACGGCGAATTTTAAGGGAAACAAATGAAACAACTTGCGCGGCTCTTGAAGCAAATTTGGAGAGGCCTTAGTACAGAATATGCTCAAAAATTAGATAGTTAGATAGTTAGTTGCATTAGTCGATGGCAAGCAATTATAAATACTTTAGTAAAAAAATTAGATTAAATAAATTCTGGCATTTTTCATTAGGCTTTTTGACGCATATTTTTGTTGAAAATACTGTTCTTTCTGTTTCTTAATGGCTCGAAAGAAAAGAGTTAAAGGGTGACCGATTTTGATCACCATTTCCAGATAACCATTATAACTTGCAAACATTTAAAAACAATGTACATCGGTACCTGTCTTTTCTTCCTCTCTAAATTTCCTTCGCCCGCGCCGATTATAATAAAAAAAAAAAAAGTTGCTCGGCCGGGAAACCTATCCCTCGTTGACTTCCCACTTACGTAGCAAAACGCCATCTTGTTGAACATAAACATCGCTCACATCCATACCTTTAAGTTTCTGTCACAAAAATTCATTCGTTGATTCGTTGAATCAACAAACGTGGATTTTTGGTAACACTTCGAACAAGAAAGCAATATTCCAAGTTTTTCTTGCGTAATGGGGTCGATCCCTGTTCTTCGCGTCATTAATTTGACCCAATTTGATCAAATTTTTGAACCAATTTCAATGCAAAACAAGTGTGGAGTAAATTTTGTTTTCCATCTGTCAAAAAGCGTGTTTCTTGGCAGGTCGCAACATATTAGACAATTCAAAATTAAAAATCTAATCCTAGATTTGCTTTTTTCACAAGAAAAAGGTTCCTTATTTTTATGACATATTATTTAATCGGTTCTTACATATTTTCTCTTTAAAAAACTCAAAACTTTTAACTTTTTCTGCAGCCTAAATAATCTGCATAAATCTGACAATATGCTGACGTTTATGAAGACAAGGGAAATACAGTCTGTCCAAGTTAGTTCTGGGAGAAATCTCCATTATTGAACGCAACTAATCAGTTCCTTGTTAATACGACGTTTTTGAAAACACCCGTAATTAAGAAAATTAAAAAAAAAAAATCAGAGGCAGAACACAATTTGAAGCACACCAGCATTTATTTTGTGGGTATCGGCCTTGATATCATTCAAAAAAATTTGAAAAAAACGTTAGGAAAGGGTATTTCCGATCAATTAAAAAAGAGATCATCGATCACAAATGCGCGCATTTCTGACGAAAGAGCCTTATGTAAAACTCTGCTAAATCCTTTTGAAATGACAACTGGTTCCACATCGGTGTGAAAGTGAATTTCAAGTTCCTTTCCGCAGGGTTTCGCCGCTTATGTGACTTCGTCGCTCCACTACTTGCAATACACTCATGAATCAAAACACCAAAATATTGCTTTCAGCGGTCGCGTCAACAGTGGATGAATGACACTTCTAGGGAAGTAAACCGTTTGTATTAAGTAGTTGGATATGGTATTAAAATAAAGTTAAGTGAAGAAATGAAATGAAGAAATGGAAACTTTCGCTTAGCCTTAGATCATGGCCCCCTTAATGCTATTCCAGAAGACTGCGAGAGTAGACTCAGCTTGTTCAATTTGGTATTGTTGAGCTGACTGTTTTTAAAATAAATTTTCGTTTGGAAAATCTTTCTCCAGCACATCGAGTTATAAGACGGAATTAAAATTAGATAGCGTTCAATTGCTTTAACTAAGGTGTATCTAGATTGTATTTATTATAAAGTTACATAAGGCAGGCATTCAATCGTCCCATCGTTCTGAAAGAGACTCCTATGTTTGAAATACCAACGTGGGAGGCAAGATATATTTCACGATCGACCGAGAAAATAATGGCTTCTTCAAAAGAGGAAGAACGAGCACAAGATGCAATACTATAGTCGAAAATATTATGAAATCATATTCCAAGAAAATTATATAAAAGTTTCACCGAAAGTAAAAATACTGTGTAATCGAATCATGTACATGATAGGTTGAAGATGGAAACCATTAATTATTTTCCCAAGCCTCTCACAAAATCTAAATCTAAAAAACCATTCAATGCTACATCTAAAAGTAGTTTTGTTATTTGTCCTTCACCTATCCACATACATATGTCGGATGAAAATAAAAAGTGGTCAGTTCCGCTTAGCCTATTGTATTCAGAAATACATTTGAGCTGGAGGAGGAGACGTAGATACCTTGCAGGCTTAAAGCAGATAGTTCCAACGGTTCATTTCCAACACAGTTAGACAATATAGTCCAGGAATTCTTCACTTCAGACGCGCATAACTAGAATTAAATTTCAATCATTTTCTTGTTCATCTAAGATGAAGTTGGTATCTCTGCAAGTAATACCGGTTAAAAGCTATAACAATCAGGCTGTGTTCTCAGACCACAAGGTAATAAATTTCCTCGAAGGCCATCCAGATAGACATTTTCCTAGCATGTTACCTTTATTTCGAGATTAATCAATTAGCAATCACATCTTTTAAACAAAAGTAGGTCCACTGCCATACCACGGATAGAGCAAAAGTCGCAAATAGCTCCTAACACCAAATAAATTACATACGTTTTAAATTTCTAAACGACAGAGAGGATGACTTTGTTGACTTTACAGTACAGTATACATTACAGTACGAGTATACAGTATACTCGAGACCCATTTCTCAGAAAACCAAATCGAATCACTAATTTTGTGAGTTAAAGCATAGCCAGTGAAGGGTTCTGATTGCGGATGTGACTTCGGCGATATAACACTGCTACGTACGCTTTTAACAACTTTAACGTATACACTTAACCAAATGCGAATAATGTAGCCATATTCTCTCATAGATCACGCTTTGCGACGGTTTGCTCTAAAGCGCAGAATTATCTAGATTGGTGCACTACAAATGGACTTTTCTTAAAACTGAAATTATTCTCTTCACGAGAATGCTGACGTGCATCATCCTGTTTGCACTTAACATGCCGAGTCGAAAACATCTCGGCTAAAGAGTTGCTTTCACCAGCACTTCTGACTAAGAGTGCTCTAGACGCACTGATTAATATCCCTGTACTTGATATTGATATCATAAGCTACACTCTCAAGGCTATTTTCCGTTTAAGCTGAAGTTGTTTTTGATAATGAAATCATATAAACCTCCGATGCTGTGAAAGTGTGAATTTAACCTATACTCAGGAATGTCTAGGGTTGAATCTGAGCTACAAAAAAAAATCTGTAGCTAGCTTCTTACAGATCTGATTTAGAATTCGGATTTTCAGTAGAAGAAACAGAGACAGGTGTCATTTTGGGTCCTCCAAACAGTGTTAAAATAACTTCTTGTTGGCAAAACATAGGTCCGTCTTCCAAGGGGACATATACGAGCTGATATAGGTCTCCTAAACTTCGCTTGGTCGTGGCGTTGTTATGTGTTGGCTTCCAAATCGAACGGCTTGGCATTCAATCCCTGTTGTTGCTCGGGAAAAATAATAACAACTTGTTCAAAGGCAGAGCTTTATTATCTGTTAAATAAATGAATGAATTTTAATACAGTTCTATCTACATACATACTTATTTGTGTCCCTTTTCAGTGGATATATCTCAAATCGGCACCCATCGAATCCGCCTCGTGGGCACATGTAAAATTTCGATAAATCATCAGGTGAGATAATCGAAAGTCCGAAGGATCATACAAGTAAGCAGAGTCGCTATGTACAATGCATACATTTGTTTAATTACTAAATCTTATTATAATTATTTCAAGTGCCCGTGAATCTATATATCAGATTCAACTCGACATCTAGTCTCGCAAGCTTAAAAGCTGGTCTGGACTACCACTGAGAACCAGAATAGGCTTAACAAACTTCTTCATTCGTTCCCATGCTTTACCGACCGCCGGGTTTCCTGGCGTGTTAAAAACCTATTCAATACTACGACGTGTGGACTCTTTTTCCATGCTACCTTTATTAATTAACCATTTAACCCTGGTCGCCTCAACGTAAATTAGCACCATGATCGCTCCTGAGCCTGATATTAGCACTCCTCGCCGAATTACAAAATTTCCCAAAAAAAATTTCTACAAAGGCTGTGGATAAGTCCCTTGCTAACTCAAGATGAATTGTGCGAATGGTTAGGCACATAAATAAAACTACCCATCGCTTCTCATGACGACAAACAACTTGCATCGCCCCGAAATAATCCAGCCCGTAAATGAAAATGGGTGAACATATGTTGTAAGTCTGTCCGTTCGAAGTTGAAACATGAGAGGTATCTCTGGGATGGCCCTGCAGTGTTAAAATTCAGTTTTACATGTTTTGACAGGTCTCAAGTGTCAGGGATCTAGATCCTAACTCGTATTGTGCTGACGATGGCTTCTAATTCTGCTTTTAATATATTTCATGGTAATAACGTACTATAAGCTTTGACATTGGGTGATTGTTTGGTAATATTATTGGCCTCCTTATGCCGCTCTGTACACAATCAGCTTTGTATCCACAGCCACTTAGTCGTATTATATATTCATTATCTAAAATTGGCGTTAACTTATGGTAAATATCGGACTAGTTTTAAATACGGATACCTTGGACTTCAGATATCTAATTTCGTTAGCATACTAGGTGGAGTGAAAAGTAACCTCCTACTGCAAAAAAGGTTATGGTGCCTTGAAGTCCGTTCATATTGAGGAAGACATGCCAAATTTCAGTGCGATACTGTCTTTAGTATTGTTGTTGAGTATGGACAAAAACGATTTTCGTTCTCTCGTAAAACATTATTTTTTGAGAGGCAAAACGACGAAGGAAACAAAAGAAAAGTTGGATAAATATTATGGGGCTAATGCTCCGTCAGATTACACCGTCAAATATTGGTTTCGAAAGTTTCGTGGTGGCCGATCAAGTCCGTAGCGGCAGGCCTTCCGATGCGTTTACAGAGGACAATTTCAAAAAAATACATAAAATAGTGTTGGCTGACCGGAAAGTGAAGGTGCATGAGCTGGCAGATACCACAAAGATTAGTACTGAGCGCTCACGTCATATTTTGGGCAATATTCTGCATATAAAAAAGTTATCCTGCCGCTCGGTGCCGCGCATACTTACTCCTGACCAAAAACACGAACGCGAGAGCACTTCGAAAGAGTGTTTATACTTGTTGATGTGGAATCGGGCAGACTTCTGGCGTCGATTTGTAACTGTTGAACAACAGAGAACAGAATGAGTGCCCGTCAATGGACTGAAGCCGGCACGAGTGCTTCGAAGCGGCCGAGTGAGGCTCGATGGGTCGGAAAAGTTATGGCGTCGGTTTTCTGGGATTTACATGGCATACTTTTCGTGGACTACCTCGATAAATCAAAAATCATCAACGCGGGTATAACTGTGAGCGAAGGCCGAAATCGCTGCAAAAAGGCCTCACATGAAGCGAAAAAAAATTTTGTTTTTACAAGACAATGCACCGGCGCACAAGAGCATCACAACCATGGTTAAAATCAATGACTTACGGCTCCAATTGCTATCGCATCCATCGTATTCGCCCGATTTAACTACCTCGGACTATTATCTCTACTCAAACCTCAAAAGATGGCTCATCAATAAAAAATTCAGCTCACGCGAGGAAATCATTGACGCCACGGAAAAGTATTTTGCAGACCTTCCGGAAAATTACTTTTCGGACGGGATCAAGAAGTTAAAAAATCGCTGGAATAAGGGTATCAAACTAATAGAGAACTATATTGAATAAAATAAAATAAAACATTTAAACATTTTTTTTTTTTCATTTCCAAGGAGGTTACTTTTCACCCCACCTAGTACTTCTCGCCCTGTACATAGTGATTTTTCTGCATCTCTAACTTCCCTTGCAAATAGCTGCAATGCCATGCCGCAAGGAGTGGACACGTTGGTACTTATTTACATTTAACTATTGTAGATATTTAATCTTTGACATAGCGCGCTGAACCCACTATAGTACATTACACGTAGTAGTTTGTTACACGTTTCAAGTACCAACAATATAAATGCACTCTTTCTCTCAGTTATTTGGTTATGTGACTTAGTGTCGCTACGTATTTCGGGCCATTCATCAACCGGCCGCAGTAAAAATGATGGACCACTTAACCAGATTGACATATCCGATAGTTTCTTTGTCAACTGTGGTCTTATGCCTTTATTAGCTGGATTTGAATTCCCGATACCCATTTGATATCCGGTGTGCAATAAACTGTTTTTAGTAACAGCTGTCTAATTGTATCCAGTAAATGACTATTTTCGAATCCGACCAGAGAGTTATAAAGCCTTGACCCTCGCAGCCTCAAGCTCCAACCTAGGTATGGACAATCCCTTAAAAAGGCTACATTTTGTCTTTTCCACTTAATTTTTTTATGATATGCGCCAGTAACCAACAGCTAACATAACAAGTTCGCTTGCGTCAAGTTGAATCTCAGTGCAAGCAGCGGTAAGGTGTTGTTTTGTGTTCTCGAGTTGTTTAGTTTTCTCCAATTGTTTGAACCATCCGAACCATTTTTGATATAAGTTTGCACTTGATCTTGCCAATTTGTCTTTGTTTTCCACAATTTTTATACTAGAGCTTTGGAATAAATCATAATATTGGCTTGTAATCCAAAAAGGTAAAACATAGACATGGCAAATGCCAACACCTCTTTCAAACTTCATCACAAAAATATATTGATCGCTCTTTGAATTCCAAAATTCCGAAGATTTTTTTTATAATTTGCGTGCGCTCGAGTAAATTGGGTACGCGATAAATGCTTGCACACAGCGTAGGCGAAGGAAAATCAGGGAGGAAAGGAGAGGTACCGATGAACGTTGGTTTTAAATGTTTGAAGATTCTTATGACTAGGAAATAAAGAGCTTTGCAGGATATTTCATAAGCAAGTTGTACGGCTTATGAACGAATTGTAAAATTTAGAGTATGTCTGAAAGTGGGCTGATGAGTATTCTATGCGGGACGGGTGTTACGAATAAAAGTTTAAGGGGCCGTAAAGCAGCTGGTGGTTTCTATAGAGCACTGGTGGTGAAAATAACGATAAAACAGTGAAACAGTTTGAGGATGTCCATTGTCTGACTGATATTAGTGTCACTTATGAGTTGTACTCCAATTGTACTCCAATTTTGAGTGGATGAATGCCTTATACATCGAGGCTAGATCAGATAAGGTGAAGTATTTCTTACATCGCTTGAGGAAACCTAGACATTTCTTAGTATTTTTGACGACATAGAATAGAAAGTTTTAACGATGCAAATACTATTCATGGATAGTAGCTGGGTATTTAAATTTCGATTTAACCACAGCAGACATCATTGTGTTTTATAAGCATTTAATTCTACTCTGTTAGTGGTTCTCAAATTAGTTTTGCTACTTATATTATAATTAATGAGCTTAACGTACGCTACCCTTCCAGTTCTACAACCGAAGAGTAGTAATGGAGTCCGAGAACGAATATGAAAAGCAGTTAGTGTTGTCTTCAGCAAAGGAATATAATGGATTAGAATTAGCAAGGCAAGAGATCATAAATGAAAATTAAAAAGAGTGTCGGAGACAGAATTGAGCCCTGTGGTACACCAGCATTCATTTTGTAAATATCAGACTAGAAACCATCCAAGACAACTAGAATTTACCGTTCCAATGGAGAAGAAAACGCATTTTCTACCAGAGAACCTGATTCCAAAATCTGTCTCATGCCTTAGAAATTTCAAGTGCAACTATCTTGCTTTTGTCAGATATTTGTTAGGTTTCAATCAGTTCCGTGACTTCGAAACTCATGCTTAAATTTTAAAGAATTGGATACAAAGCCTCTTAGCTCGAAGCTTGCTTTACTGTATTTACTACACCCCTAGCTACTGTAATTGCTCCTTCATCTGTGTCAAAGACATACTTTTTTTCAGGCAACTAGAACCACGTAAGAAAAGTGGTTGTCTAGAATATACCAAAAGCAAAACGCCACTAATGGAGCAAAATAACCACTGAGCTCAAACGTCTTTCTTTTACTCTCTGTCCCAATTTCCTAAAAACTTAACACGTGCTTAGGTATATTAAGTGTAGTCATACCTGCTTGAACGTTAAGTTAAAAAAAAAAAAAATAAATGCAAAGCTAGTGCGAGAATGCAAGTCTCCTCTTAATGCAGTCGGAAGTGTGAATTCACTGCGCCTTATATGAGTTTGAGGTCTAACCAGCGTTAGAGCTGGCAAACCAAACGAATGCTGCTCGAATTCCCTAAAAGGTCAATAACTGTCCCTCAGTAAAAGCCTTTTTATCACTGAAGCGTTTACTTAACTTTCTACAAATGAATGGGCAAATTCAATTAAAGGAACATACAACGAGTAAAATTGATTATTTTTTACTGTGAGTAAAATTGTACAATTGTACAATTGAAACGAACCGCAAGACAACAAATTTTGATGCAACTTGCTTCGTTTTCTATTGTACTTTGACTGGCGACTACAACTTGAACAAGGACTGAAGGATAATTATAATAACAAAATTCCTGGAACTACTTTATATAAAAAAAAAAATGACATTATCTGCACACGAGTGCACTGTGCAGCAGGACCGCTCTATAATTTACTAAGTATTTAGGCTCGTATGGTCTACATAGTATAAAACTATTTGTACAGACTTTGCTGCTGCAAAGACTACAATAGTTTATCAATTACTGTGCAACCTTCTTCCATAAACTCAATCTTTCTATTTTTATGATCTCTAATTTGGATTCAGCGCTTCTGATGGCTTCCACATACGAGGTGTCTACTTGCGTAAGGCATTGATGTGATGGCTTTTCGATACCCCTTCAGAAGTACACTGAAAAGAACTATAATGCGTGAATCTTAAAGGTATAATAGGGTTTGCTTTCTGTCTTTGCGGAATAGTTTGTGAGGTCAGTGTTAACAGAAAGGAAAAGAAAAACTGTACTGATTGACTTCTGGTGGGTTATGGATTGAGTTCCAGACTTGGCGTTACGCCAAACATGAGTAGTTATTTCCTGAAGAACTACACCACTCACTGGGAATAAGATAAGTACAGACCTTCAAAGCTATATATAGTTTAGTGGTTTCTACTGATCATATATTTTTTGAAAATGGCCAGAGTCTCGAAAATCTACTGACAAATTACAATCTAACCCTCATTTTAAAATATCGTACTTGTAAATCACCCTCATACGTCCCGATCGGCAGCTGTTCAATAGCGTCTCCTTACACGTAAGTCATTTGAATTAACTCAATTGTCAGTCGGTGCGGGACTGCAAGTACTTCTACTCTGTTGTACTCGTATCTATTGCGTTGTTGCCTGTAAATATGTTAATCGGCCGATCAATTCAATTGTTCAATTATGTAACGTAGTAAGGCCAATAACGCCAACAGAAAAGCGTAAACATACAAACCGCTGCCAACCATAATCTGCGACTGACATTTGAATAAATCGTCTGTCTGCCCTTTTAATACAGGCAAGACGTTTTTGTTGCGCCCGTGTGGTATCTAATGAAATTTTAATTCGTACATGTGAGGTAGTCAATTACTTTTTAAGTCCATACTGACAGTGTGGAGCGTGCGTTGGAGTACAATATGAATACTTGACCCAGTCGAAGGTCGCTTCATGCCTCTGTGTTCAGAAATTCTTATTTGCTTCTTTTCATGGAGGAATTTTTATTAATGAAAGAAAAAGGGCACTCCAAAATTTAAGTTTGACATTGAAATACGATGGAATATGTCTGTAATTGCTGTTATGCAGTAATATTGTATATACAGCCGACTGGTAGTGTATGCCATTTATGGGATTAAAAAATCGCACTCAGAAATTAAAGTTAAGCTTGATAATTGAAAGGAATCATTTTTAGAGAGTGCAGAGTGTCAGCGGTTTCTGTTGGCAAGCAATATGAAGTTTTTAAGAAAATTATAACGTTGGACCATTAGCACATAGACGGGTTCAATTTTCGAACTAGAAAGTCTACTAAGCAACGTTAAATCGATGTAATATGGGTTCAAGAAACCGAGTGGAAAAGCGTCAGAAACAGGGGACGCTATTTGAACTGGCAAACTGATTAAAGTAAAACAAGAATGAAGTTGTCACTAACTGACAGTTGGAAAGCATATAAAAGAACGACCGACATACAATTGATAGTTGAATATGAAACTTGGAATATTGTTAGCACCTTCCGCTACAGTATGGAAAGACATCGGAGGAGGAAATGCACTGTTTATTAAGCCAAAGTGACATTTAATTACAGTGCACCGCAAACTTAGATAGATTACCATCAATACTGGAATAGCGTTTAGCTAAGTGAGTGTATGAACTAACATACCAACAAGTTAGCACCGAATTCTGGTGAAAGATTTTTCTTGAAGAAACCTAAAGAAGATGGAATACCTTTAGGCCAAGAGCGTACATCATTGAGACTGATTTAAATATTTAGCTGAGCGCTGGTACATTTACACTGTAGAGATTTATGTAAATCGTATTTGGGGATTTTGAGATTTTCTTGTGTGAAGTTCGTATTGCGGGTGGATCTGCTGATGATTCTTGTCCATTTATATGCATAATACATATGAAATTATATATCGTAAGAAGCGGCAGCCGCACATATATGTTGTTGGTACCAAATGAAAGTTGATTTCACAATCTTTTGAAAGACGTTCCAGATTACCAGTTTTTGAAATAATCAATCTAACTCTTAAAACCTTGAAAGTAAGGCTTTTAAATTAAAAAAAACACTAATTTCTGAAAAATCTTCAGCGAGAGCGTATTTCTTTTATACCATTACGTGAATAAGACCAGCAATTTTGGCACTTAGGGAACACAGGTTGATCCCCGCCCAAACCTCTCAGATCACTCTGATCTGAAGCTATCTGGCTACGAACTAGCGTCATTATTCCATTCTCACCGCGGTCTCGACGTGCGCACTGATGTAACTTACCAAACTCCGCTACAATGTTATCCATGTTCCATTCCGCGATTCAACTTAATGTGGTTAAAATTACAACTCCGTAAGCAAATCATCCACTATTGCTTTTTTTTTATAGAAGTCCCAAACTGGACAGCAATTCGACCCTTAACGAGTTTGATGAGCTGTCTACCTCCATACAAAGAATTGAAAGAATTGCATTTATGTATCATCGCTGAGAAAATATTTCGTTCAGCTTGTAAATGAGCCCACCCGAATCACGAATACAAAAAAATTTTGATAGTTATACCGTCAACTACCCTGGACTTGTTTTTAACTTATCACCCTGGTAAGTACTGCGTCGATGTGCCCTAACCTCTTAGCTCGTCGGACCATTGTGTCATATCTTCTAAATATTCCTACACCCATCACACAGTAAGAGAAAAGATTCCTAAAAGAACCGTATGACAATACGAGAAAGCCAATTGAAGCGGACCTAATAACTTCTTTAGGAATTTTATTTGGTCGTTATGTTTCCTCCATAACGACGTGGATGCCGCTGCTGATATGATCACAGAAACTATTCTCTTTGGAATGAGATAATTATCCCTCATCGGTTGAAGAGTATCAAGCCAAAAGAAAAGGCATGGTACGACTCGAGCTGTAAAGAGGCTGCCAGGGTTAGAGAATTGTTTTTCGGTCCTACAAGACTAACCCGACAGAGGAAAACCGAAAAAAGCTTAAACGAGCCAGAAATGACTGCAATGTCTTTCTCAAGTGTGTGAAATTCCAATACGACCAAAATCTGAGGCAAAAAATACTGCAATGTCCCAAAAGCAGTAAACTTTTTCGTCATTTGTCAAAAACATTAGAAATTCTGCCTCATCCTCCAACCCAACGCTCATTTATAATGAAATTCCAGCTGTCAGCTCTTTGAACAAAGCCAATGAGTTTGCTGCATACTTTGCGACCACCTCAACACTTCCAGATTGTGCTTTGTCCCCGCCTATACTTGAGTGCGTCGAATCTACAATGGAACGAATCCACTTTCGCACTCGTGTAATAGCAAGAGCACTCAAAGATCTTAACATGCATAAATCCGCTGGTCCAGATGATATATCTCCCCTTCTTCTGAAGAGGTGTTTTTACACGCTGGGAAAACCACTGCGTAAGCTTTTTCATCGATCCACTCTTTGGGACTCTTTCCGAGCAGATGGAAAACAGCATTTGTCCACCCCGTCACTAAAAAAGGCGAATCTTCTTCTCTCTTCTCCTAAAGACCCATTGCACTTACGTCCCTTCTCTCCAGGGTAATGGATACGCTGATAAACCGTCAGCTTATGAAATATCTCGAAACACGAAAACTTTTCAATGACCGGCAATATGGTTTTCGTAGCAACAAGTCCACTGTCGATTTGATAGCGTGTCTCACCGAAAAGTGGAACCAAAGCATACATCAATCTGGCGAAAGCAAGATAGTTGCACTTGATATTTCTAAGGCATTTGTCGAAACTGCGTGCTTTTGGGATCGTTAACTCTCTTCTTCAATGGAATAGACATAACCTTTCGGAACGTTCAATTCAAGTTGTCTTGAAATAAATAAAAAAAATAAATGCTGGTGTGCCCCAGGGTTCTGCTCTGTCTCCGACACTCTTTTATAGATGTTTCCTCGTTCTTCCGCATATTTTTTACAATTTGAAAATAGGATTTATTTTCAACACTTTTGCTTAGTGCAATTGCTTTAGCCGGTTGATTTTTAGTTTTGTTTTCGACCGTTCCTTTTTTGTTTATAACTGTTGCTTTTGCATTTGTTGAGTTTCTAAGCTTGTTTTCAGTTTTGTTTTTTTCTTTTTGTGTCTTGAAATTTTATGGCGACTGGACATCCTCTGTAATTTGCAGGATGGTTGCCTTGACAGTTAACACATTTCGCTTTCTGTTCTTTGCCCATGAGACAGTTTTTAGTAGCATGCCCGCATTCTCATTTAACGCAAGCAAACTTTCGGTTCCAGTATATTATATTATTATATCCGAATAATGTCAAGTGTTTATAAACACCTATGTAAAGATATTTCCAAAGATGTTATCCTGTGTAAAATGAATTTTTATTCTAACATGTTTCGTGAGGTTAGTGGAGATTCTAGAAAAGAATGGCAACTTGTTAGAGAAATTCGTTCAGCCCACTACTGCATAGTATTAAATACAACGATGTCACCATTAATGACCCCAAAGATTTGGCTAAAAAATATAACAAGTATTTCGCTTCAATTGGCACTAAGGTGTTGATAAATCATTCGTCCTTTGAACTGTTTAAAATGTTTTTCAAACAATTTCGTTAAAAAATAGCTCTAAACATTTCAGATATTCTTTGTAATATTTTTAACAAAAGTATCGCCTGTAGCATTTTTCCAGACGGTCTTAAGCAAGCCGAAGTTATACCTTTATATAAGAAAGGTCAAAAATCTTCTATCAATAATTATAGGCCTATTTCTTTACTTGCAGTGTTTACGAAGATTTTTGAGAAAGCTATAAAGAATAGAATGATCAAATTCTTAGATAAAAATAATTTCTTTAGCAAGTATAAATTTTGTTTTTGGTCAGGTTTTTCAACTGATTAAATCTGTTAAATTTATGCACAAATATTTATGATAGTTTTAACTGCAGAAAACCGACTTTTCATTGACATTAAGAAAGCTTTTAATACTGACGATCATAATATTCTTTTTGTGGAATTGTATATACAACAATTAATGTGTAAGTGGTAATATACATAATTCGTTTAGGTCGTATTTATCAAAAAGGAAACAGAGGGTAAAAATTAATGAGCAAATGAGTTCTTTTAGAAACATCTCCATAGGAGTTCCTCAAGGCTCTGTGCTAGGACTGATACTTTTCTTAATCTTTATTAACTCACTCTTTTCTCAGAACTTTCGTAGTAAGATTAATGTGTTTGCTGATGACATGGCATTTGCTTTTCAATGTAACTCTCCTTTAAACTTCATTGCTGACATGAATCATGACCTGGAAGTTCTGGGTCATTGGTTCCAACAGAATAATCTGGTGATTAGTGAAGACAATTTTTTTTTAATCTATGTGGAAGGGAGTTGGACGTACGTTTTATTTCCACTGCGCACAATTCAGAAAATTTTAAAAAAATGTTATCCCAAAAGAACTGCGTCGGCTTGGCAGCCAAGAATGAATCAAGCCAATTTTTGATTTTCTGCTCTGATGTGAACCGTATTTCAGTATTTCAGAACAAATGGTAGTCAGAAGGGGCAAGGTCTGGGCTATAAAGCGGGTGGGGTAAGACTTCCCATCCACTGTTTTCCAAATAGTTCTTAACCGGAATAGCAATGTGGTACCGAATGTTATCATGATGGAAAATTATTGCCTCGTGTCTGGTCGCATATTCCGGGCGTTTTTCGGCTACTGCTCTCTTCAGATGGATTAATTGTGTTCGGTAGCGTTGTCTATTGATGGTTTCACCCGGTTTGGTACAGCACACCCATCTAATCCCACCAAATACAGAGCATTACCTTTGCGCCATGGATATTCGGCTTTGCCGTTGATTTGGCTGGTTGGTCGGGTTTCACATACGATTTTTTGTGCTTGGGGTTGTCGTAATGGATCCATTTTTCATCACCAGTAAAAATCCGATGCAAAAATGACTTCCTTTTGTAGTGCTCCAGCAGCATTTCGGACATGCGAAACCGCCTTTCGACGTCTCTCAGCATGAGTTCATGTGGAACCCAATTTCCTTGCTTTTGAAATGACTGCTTGAGTGACACCCAAAGATTCTGCGAGCTCTTCTTGTGTTTGGCAACAATCTTCCAGTTCTTCATCTACAAACTTTCTTGGCTGCCCAGGACGTTCATCGTGCAAGCCACTTTTGGCACGTTCGCTTAGCTAGCGCATATTCAAACTTCCACCAAAATACGATGACTTTCGGCAGCAATTTTCTTCATACTAAAGTAATGAAGAAGAACTCCCCGCAAAAACACTTTTTCAGGCACAAAGTTCGACATATTTGAGTAAAAAAAAATTTTTGTTGTTTACGCTTCAAATGAAAGACATATACTGAAATGACGTACAATGACAGTAGCTTTCCAACGCATGTTCCAATGGAATAATAACAATGGAATAATACAAGTTACGCCATCTCTTAGCAAACTGCACAAGTTATAGACCATATAAAATATTTTAAAATCATATTTTGAGTCCCGGACATGTTCTGAGAATTGCTTCGTTATAGGAAATGTTAAATCGTATAAGTATCTTGGGGTTACACTTAAGTGCAGGATGAGTTGGTCCGACCATACGAATGCGCTTAAAAAGTACCTTTTATCTGCCATAAGACAGTTATATTTTTTAAAACCATTCATTTCCCGAGATCTTCTTTTATGGGTTAGTCCATTCTAGGCTCGAGTTTCCTGGGGTGGAACTCATTTTAACAAAATGAACCCACTTCTAATTTCTCAAAAACACATTGTTAGTCTTATCTGTAACAAAAATCTTCGTTTTACTAATTCTTCCTTTAAAACATTTATACTATTACAAGGTCTTAAAGATATTTTATTCTAGATCAGTCTATAAACTGAATAGAAGCTCCGATTAGTATAACCTAAGAACCAACAATTTGAATCTAGTTACTACCACATCATAATCTGCCAATTTTCTTCAACTTTTTTACGATTTAAGTTAACAGACTCTTTAATAACTTACCACATAACATTAGAATCGTTAGAATTAAATCCGTATTTTTAAAGATGATAAAACTATGGCCCTTGAATGAAAGCTATTATGACATTTCTAACCTGCTTTGTGTTATCTAAATAATTCTTTCCTTATTTTTTATTAATATTAGTTCCATTCCTTTTACGCACATACTTATCTTTTTCTATATTTTTTCTTGTCAACTTACTAATAAATATTTCAATATATTTTGATACCCCACTATCTTTCGTTCTATCTTTTTCATTATTTTTGTTATTATATTTGTTATAACCATAAATGGTTATTCGGTCAGTTAAATTTCTTCTCATTTTAGATGATTCCATACGGTTGATGTGCCTCCGCTATCTCCAGATAGCTTCCGTGCCGGTCTTACTCCATCATTTGCAAAATTTTCAGTGAAAGGCCGACCAGTCCGAGTTGAATCTTTTACATCGAAGTTTTCGGAACGGAATCGAACAAACTACTCCGGGGTCCGGCGTTTATCTACAACATTCTCAACATTAAATGCAAAAATTTTTCGGCATTTTTTTGCCGAATTTCTTCAGATATTTCACTCATATTCAAATCAGTATAACTTTTAACACGAGCAACGAATTACACAGCTGTCCTTACAAAAAATGTAGCCTAATAAGTCACGTGTTCGTTTGACACAATCAGATTAGTGTTTCCAGATAAATGGACACCAACACCATCTAGTGACAAAAAACCGCGGAGGCTCTTTATATGACCCTAGACATTAGCAGATTTGAGGTAGTTAATAGAAACTCTACTTATAATACACCTATTAAATAGATATGTTTATATGTCCACTAAGTTAGGCGCAATATTTTTGAGTACGACATTACAAATGCCATCGTTTCCACATGATCTGGAGCTTTTAAGTGAGCAAATAACTCGAAAAATTTCTAACCCAGTAATTCCTTCAAAAAACGAAACTGTTCATGTCAAGCGTTCTTTCCACTAACTGAAACCAAACACAGGGGTTGCAAATTGTCTTAAAGTTAGACTGAGAGGATATAGACCCAACTGAAGCAAAGTATTTATTGAACTCATTGGCTACTGCTACGGGTTGCACTATTTCAGCACCTTCACTACACAGCAAAATACTTTTTTGACAGATCACGCGTAACTCCTATCAAACTGCTTTGTCATTTTTGTTCAGTATCGTTTGGCAAGTCATCACTCACACTACAACACCATCTCCAAATTGTTCAGCTGTATTACGAAAATCAGCGTTCTGTGAGAAATGTTTTTCGTGTGATTAGAGAAACTTACGGTGCGCATAATCGACCTACTGAAACCACTATTGCCAACACCATTCGCAAAATTTGGTCCCAGTTTACATTAGTGGATGAAACTCGAACGGTTAGACCACATCCAGCACGTAGTGCAGAGTTTATAGCAGCTGTAGCTGAGAGTGTGCGCAAAAACTGTGAGGAATCGATTCGTCGTCGTTCTTAGCAGCTTAACTTGGCGTATTTTACGTGAGGATCTCGGCCTAAAAGGGAAAAAACTCAATGAAAATCCGGTGTTTTATTGTGAAATTTTGTTCCGTGATGAAGCCCATTTCTGGCTTAATTGATACGTTAATTAACAAAATTTCCATATTTGGGGTAGAGAGCAACTCGAAGAGCTTCTATTACATCCATTAAGAACAACGGTATGGTATGGTTTATGGGCTGGTGAAATCATTGGTCAATATTTCTTCAAAAATGAGGCAAATCAGAATGTTACCGTCAATGGTAACAGCTATCGCGCCATGCTAACGGATTATGTGTTTCCTGAAATTCAATCGCATGGTCTCAGTGAGGTCTAGTTTTAACAAGACGGCGGTACAAGGCATACAGCGCGTGAAATAATGGACTTGTTAAGAAATCATTTTGGTGAGCACTTAATTTCACGTATTGCTACGGTATCACGTGCGATATCGCACGTTTGGACTATTTTCTCTGGGGATATGTAAAGTCTCCGGTCTTCAGGAATAAGCCAGCTACATTACTCGTGTTATTAGCGAGATACCAGTAGCTTTGCTCGAACGAGTAGAACAAAATTAGACCTTCCTAACGGACCACCGCAGACGTAGTCGTGGTCAACATTTGCATGATATCATTTTCAATAACTGAACGATTAAACCGACCTTTTTGACCGTCAACCTCGAATATCTTTTCCTCGTATCAGGAATACATTTTATCCGGGTTGATTTGAACGAGGAGTATTTTAAAAAATGAAGATTGTGCAACTCGCAACAGTGACAAACGAGCTAAACGAGTGAAACGAGCGATAGCAAAATATGAAACGCGAGGCTTCCACCAGTGTGGTTTTACAAAAAAGGGGTAAACTCTTTATTTCTACGAGGGTTTTATAAGCTTCTTTGAACAACAGTTTTTATGAGCTTTATTTCGTCAACAATTTTATAATTCAGAACAATATGGCGATTGGTATAATTTTTGCGGGAAATTTAAAAGTTATACCAATTCTATCTTCTCCAACAATAACAAATTGCTTACATTGATGGATTACTTATTGATTTGGTATTAGTTCCTACTAAAACATTTACTAGTTCCTTGGTAAATGTTTTCTCAACCTTAGAGCAGAATTTTTGTAGATCCTTCTTTTTATAACAACAAACTTTCAATAGATACCAAGAATGTAGGCGAACAAAAATTCTGTTGATTTATTTTTCAAATAAAAGTTTACAAGTTTCGTGTTTATCATATAATATGTATATTACAAAATCAAGCAAATAAAGATCGTTTACGATTTTAATACGTGTTACAAGTCAGCCCTACTACTTTTGCAAAAAATCTATTATTTTTACAAACTCATAAGCATATTTATTTTTCAAAGTACATTATAAAGTAGACTAAAATCGTATTTTCTTCTTTTTAAGAAAATATGCGGCTAAATATTTAAAAAAAAAAAAAAAACAGTTTTTCAAATAAAATTAAGAAAAAAAAAATATTAATAAAAATTATGAATAGCGTAAAACAATTCTCGAGTACAACTGTATGGTTTGAGGGGCTCTGCAGATCATGTACTCATGTTACTTAAATTTTAAGCCAAATTCATTGCATAGCACCAGGCGGTCTGAAGGTATATTAACCTTGCTGCTATTTACAGTAACCGACAAAATAAAAATTCACTCACAAAAAATTGCTACTCATGGTTTAAAACATTTTTTTTTTCTTTTTCTACAAAAATAATATAATTACATATCCTCCCTTTCTCTCTCCATCGACTAAATTGACACATGTTTTTTTTTTTTTCTGTTTATCATAAGAAACATAAAGTTGCTTTTAAATAAAGACGAATAAAATAATAAGCTAAGCGATAAGTAAATTATTAGATTTTATAGTAAAATGATTATCTGTTTTTTTTTTTTGTTTCATTTTTGATTTCCAAATATGCACATTCCCTGAAGTGGTATACACACACAAAATTGGCGTAGTCAATTAACGCGCGTGGTTTTTGCAGAACGGACGTCCGCCTTTGTTATAAAAGCTCTGTCCTTCAAGGTTCTTCTTGCAGAACTGTAAATAAAATAAAATAAAAATGATTGAGCATTCATTGTTAAAAAATTTACGAAAAGGATGCAAATACAAATGTCAATAGTTAGAAAAAAATTAACTGGCTCAAACTATTCGCATATGATTTACAACATATTTAAATCTTTAGATCTTATAAAAATAAATAGAGTAAGGCTTTTTATTTGAATTTGGTTACTATGGAAGACTGGTACATTCCTCAAATAAGAACCACGTTCAAAGCTTGCGGATATGAATACGGGAACCTTCTTACAGACAAAATTTTTGAAAAGTATCTTTTTCATTAATTATTCTATCGAATCACTAACAAAATGGTCGAGGAAGAACGGGGCACTAATATATAGTCCCTTATCGGACTATCAACAAACAAGTGCTGCAAAATGTGCATGGCATACTATTTTCTAAAGACCTATCCAACATTTCAGATATAGAATTCTTTAAGATCGCTGAGATTAGCACCTCTTTTCATTTTTATTTTAACACCACATTATGTAGAAGTCAATTGTGTCGTAGCAATAAAACGGCCGGTTTCGGACATACCTACGCTAGTAAGTTTAGCTATAAAATCCATTTAAAAGCTCCTTACGAGATTCTTAGCGAACGAATGATGAACAATTTAACATTTCAAGATTAGTTTCAAGATTTCCGAGAACCAAATCAAGGAAACCAAAATAAACAAGCTCAAGCATACGAGTAGAATAAATGAGCATGTCCTTGGAAAAGGGAATGACAAGAGGAAAAAATGTGTGCATGTCAGAAAATTTAAAAGCCGAGGACAATGGACATCTGGACATCGAAATTGCCCCAAAGAGCATTGCAATGCAATACAGAATATTTAATCGAAATCCAGGCAGGAGATTCAAAGCAACTGACCGCTTTGCAATGGGCAAAAATGTATCTGGTTTACTCGTAAGTCATTTAATTAAATGCAAATCAGGAAAATTATCTCCATTTATACCCTACAGCCGAACAAGTAAATTTATTTGTTTGATTTTAAATTGATTTGAATAGATTTCGTGATTTTTATGAGAAAACAATTCTCTAAATGGGCTCTACAACTCGAAGTCATGGATTGGGTCTACTTGTACATTACGTTCGAGGTATAGATTCTCACTTAAAACAAAGTAATTTGGTGGCTGTGGTTTAAAGACGGATTGAAATTAACCAAAAAAATTATGAAAAGCGCAATGTCTTGCCTATATAATTACCCCTGGCGCGATAAGAAACCTCCACCCGCGGCTTTTCAAACTCTGCTCATACTTCTACCTATAAAATTCTTAGGCAATCAGACTCCCGAACACGCAACAATGAAAAGAGCTAAATGTAGGGCTCAACTTAAATTAAATCGAATCCAAACATTGATCCCCTGATTCTTGTCGTAAACGAATGCAGACAACGCGAATTCTTCCTTAATAAAGTAATTTCCATAATAAGGCACAATCTTCTTCTCTGAGGACCTTTGCATACACCTGTCCGTCAGTCTACTCACCTACTCTACCGTCTTCCAAGCCCAAGCCCAAGCCTTAGCTATATATCAGGCTGCTGCTTGTCCCAGTATGAATTACCAATACCTACGTCGGACATTGCAAAATACATAAAATTCATTCTGCGATGCGATCATAATCCTAAATTTGGCTAGAAACTGCCACGAACCTGTTGAAGATCATACTCTATTGGGTTCCAAAAAAAAAAAAAAAAATTCGAACATCCCAAGGAACTGCGTTGAGAGATAAACTAATCACACTCGGATACCTAGGAACAAGTATAGGCACTTTGATAAGATCAAACCATCCATGTCCTCCGCTAAGCAAATGACGCATTTTGAAGCATCCTCCAAGCCCAGCCATAAGTGCTTTTATCTGCATAGTTGTGAGACATTTAGATCAATGTGACTCATTATCGATTCGAAACCATCCACACAACTAATTGACCTTAGGAGAGGAGATGTCTTCAGATTTACAATAAAATACCTGATTGAAACACACGCACAACAATTGATTATTTCTGCAACAGCTACAAGGACAAAGAGAATTGGGGAACTATCAACAGAGTGGAATTTATTGCTTCCAAAAACCAATGAATAACACTTGCATAGTTGGAACCGAAAAACTTTTCATTCTCTGTATGTGTATCAACGACAGCTTACGTTGGAGTGACCACATATTCGATATCGCCAAAAATGCTGAGAAATGTCTAAGTTTCCTTTAGCAATGTAAGAAATATTTCATTCCCTCTGATCAGCCCTCAATACATAAGGCATTCATTCGCCCAAAATTGGAGTACAATAACCGCATCTGGTCAGGTGCCCCTAAGACTTCTTTGCACTTGCTAGACAGGATTCAAAACCATTCGTTAAAACTAATAGGTGATGCCAATATTACACTGCCATTTGACACCTTCGAACACCGACGTAACGTCTCCTGTCTCACCTTGTTGTATATATGCCTTGCTGCCGGGCCCTAAGCACCTCTATTCGTAATGGGTACGCACATGGCGTAGCGAATCCGAACGAAGAGCCATACTTTTTAAGTTGCGCAAAGATCTTTGACGTGTTTTTGGTTAGCGAAACAAAGCTAAACAAAAAGCACAAGCTGACGCATGAAAAATATAAAATTGTAAGAAGAAACCGTACAAGGAGGTGGCGTTGCGATCTTCATTAGAAAAGATTTGCAACTTAAAATAATGTACAGCCGTGTAGTGGAAGCATGTATCGTGAACTTCCCTCTCCGTAGTTGAAAGTTGTATATGGTATCGGTCTATGCGCCTAAAACTACTCAATTCACCTTTGTGAGGCCAGCACAGTGTTATGAACCGACTCGGTCTAAAAATGACGAATAGTCCGTCATTTCCCAGACACGGGTCCTATTTGGATCTCCTGTTGTTCGACACACGGGTATGGTATATCTGACAGGTACGAACCAATAAACTATAAGCAGTCTACGCACTTTCGTGTATGAAAGTGACCATTGCGATCTCAGTACCGAAATTAGGGTTCCTAACGAAATAGCGGAATCGAATGAATCTGTTCAAAGGTATTCGTACAATTACAGTAGAGTATATTGGTTACACTTCTCTAGAACCTTGACGAGAACACTCTCCCAGTGTCCAATAGAAATCTGTCCAATGAACAGATTGATAGGTACCTCAAACAATTGGACGAGACCATCAAACGAACGACAAACAGCACAATACTTCGGTACCTATACACTGACAACGAAGACTCATTCCACAACGCAACTATTGACGCACTTCACCAATACAAGAGTAGATTACTGTCGGGACTAAAAACCATGTACAGACAGTTAACTGACAGACATAACTCAAAAAGAAAATTACAGCGCTTATGTAAGTTTTTATTGGAAAAACAAAATTAGGGCTGCAAACACCAGCAATCCGAATAGCAATACGACTTTCATGTCTAAAGAACAACGAACAATAAACAATTACTGTTAAAGGAAAGGCATAGATCCAGAAGAAGCTGCCGATGATCACAATTTCTTTGTGGTCGAAGGTCCGCAGGAGAAGATATTAGCCGTAGGAGCGAATGAAGTCATTGGCCCGATTCGCAACCCGGAAAATCGGATACTTTTGCACAATTCCTACTTTCGAAATGATACGGAGAATTGGCGATTGGAGAACTCAGGGTTCACTGAGTTCAATGACGAAAATATGACAATTAATGTCATCATGTCATGCTTCAGCAACTCCCAATAAAAGCGGTAGACATATACACTACCCTGTTTAATAAGGCTTTGAATGAATTCAGTGCATTGGAGAACAGCGATGATGCATCCGCATTGCGAAAGGGACAAAAACTCGTCAAACCCGGCAAACCTTTGGTCGATACGTCTCCTTCCGAACATCAGCTAGGCATTCGAAAAGGTGATCAACAAAGTCCTGACTAAGTGGGTCGAGGACAAAAATATATTGTAGTTCTGGATAATCAATTCGGTTTAAAGGCGGGGCATGATACATATCTTACAAGCCGCGTCCAAACTGGTATCTGATATCCTGCCCGAATGACGTGGAGAAGGGGTTCGACACTATTTGGTTAGAGGGCGTATTCTTCAAGTTAAACATCAGTAAACCACTGCTTTAAATTGCTTTTGATATGTTAACCAGTAGATAGTTCTTCGTGACGAGTGGCGATGTCATTTCTGCTGGAGTATTTGACATGAAAAATGGCCTGGAACAAGGTGCGGTTACTTCGCCGATCCTATTTAACATCTACAAAAGCGATTTTGTGAGCTGACTTGACCATGCCAGTTGAAGATTAACTTTCATAAGTCGGAAACCATTCTTATTAGGACGCCTTTGTCTGGGGTCTCTATGGATACCAGAAAGAATTGGCAAAAGTTTTCTATCGTGGGACAACATACCTTTGGATCTAGCTAGATTAATATTTATATTTTAAAAAAAACATATAGATGTTGCTCTGACTAGAGCAAAAGATGCTTCCAAAGAGACTGTTTTATAGCAGCCTTATCCGACCTTTGCTTGTATTTGGATGTCCTCTGTGATTCAACGTTAGAGCTACTATAAAACCGGTGTCCGAGTACAAAGAATTCTATCCAAATGAAGTCTTGTATAGTAAAGCGAACCTAATAAGAGTGGACAATTTCGTCATTAAGTTGATTCAAAGGCACATTGCAAAAGCAATGATCTCGAAGAACAATGGGATCACCGGGGCTTATTACCCCTATTATGTGTATCACGAGAGCATGCGCTTTAACGGCTTGTGCCTTCGGAGGCGTTCCTCTATTTTGATAAAAAAGAGCTGATCCAGGAGAAATTACAAATTAGCGACAAGTGTTGCTAATCTTCCACGGCGCTCGAACAGCTGTGGACAGGTGACTCAATTACGACAGAGACACACGAGACACGAGTTTGATTTCGGAGTCATTAAAGCGGCCTCATGGGGCCAGTAAATTATTGAAAGATAACAGGTCGCCAGATAGCAATGATAGTTTTTTCAGCAGCTGCCAAACTTACCAATAACATCCAGCTGTCAAAATATTCAGCACTTCATCATGCATCGTTTTAAGCTTGCCGAACGTGCTGCGTCATAATGACTTCAGTGTGTAGGCAGTTCATCGCACCTTGAAAAAATTTGAGCGTGAGCACACTCTTTTGAATTTTAAGCCACATAGCCGCTGTAGCGGCCAGTATAGAAGAAGATCAAGAAATTTCGATTCGGCGTCGCTCAGTTTAATTTGGCATCGCCAAAGAGTCAATCCGGCTTATTTTGCTGTTAGATTTGGGCCTGCTGACGGAAGAATCGAAGCTAATTGGGCGCTGGAAATGTTGGACGGAGATCCGAATTTTGGCCAAAAAATTACCAAGCACCAATACATACACAAAGATTGACTGTTTGGTGCGGTTTATGGCATGGCAGCATCATTGCACCTTATTTCTTTCCAGATGAGGAAGAAGACACCATTACCATAAAGCGATGTTAACCAACTTTCTGTGAACAGGGCTCGACAACATCGATATATGCGAGCTGTGATTCCAATAAAACGGTGTTACATGCTATACAACGCCTTACGTTGTGACGGAGAAATTTGGTAACTGGATCGTTTTACGGCGAAAGTTCATCAATTGCGTTGTCATCAAAAATTGGACCGACCACTTGAAGCGCTGCCAGCAAAGCCGAGGCGGCCATTGAAATGACGCGCTGTTGTGCATATAATGGCATGAACGTAGCTTCAGAATAAAGAAATTGCTTTTCCTATCGTTCTTATTGGGTCACTCTATAGTATAAGTTAAGTAAGCTATTGTTTAAGCATTCTCTTGTCTAGCTTGTAAGGGTAAATGAATCGAATTTAATAAAAATTTATATAAGGTTTTCTAAAAACGACTTGACAACTTTTTTTTAAATAAAAGGCAAACCATTTGAGATATTTCAAAAACTTTATTATTGGCCTGAAGTACAATCAAAACATTTATGAATGGAACTCGTCTTCCTTCATATGGCCACAGCGGTCAATTCGCTGAACCCATTTTTTAACGACTCGGCCACACATTTCACAGTAATGTGATGATCGTTTTCGTCGACGGAAAAATATGGCCCAATAATGCCGTCAGCACGCAAACCGCACCAAACAGTTATTTTTTGTGGGTGAAGTGGTGATTCATGAAGCACATGTGGATTTTCACCCGACCAATAACGCATATTTTGCTTATTGACGAACCCATTGAGCCAAAAATGAGCTTCGTCACTGAAGATGATTTTGCGATATAATTCATCATCTTGGCGCATCTTCTATAGAACCCATTTGCTAAGGACGTCTGAACGGTAGCGATATTTTCGACATTTCCACCAACCTGTTGTCCCACTGACACGGCAACATCACACAACGAATATGTATACTCAAACTTTTGCACTAAACTTGTTATTGCCTGTCTACTAGGGCGAGAATTACGACCGAAAATTGGAGTTAACGCTCTTAAAGTTTCAGTCACCGACTCCGAATATCTGTAGAAAATTTTTATAATATTCAGGAGTTGCTCATTAGTGTACTTTACCACGATGAAAATGTTGAGCCTACTGAATAAATTGACAGTGACAGTTTGATGATTGGTGAAAGAGTGCGTTCACAAATTAAATCCAAAGTTGTCAAGTTTTCCTTTTTGAAAACCCTATACTTTTAAAACGACATGGTAATTGTCGTAAACACCCGAATCCCAATGTAACGTGAATAATTCCCGTAACTCAGTCTTATTTTACAATGGAAAGCACAGGACTCTGATTCTAGTTCTCATATTTCTATTTTATAGTCAGAATGCAAAAGCGGGTACTTACAGTGCAATTGAAGCATTGACTATGGTAATTATGGTTCAAAGCTTCTACCCATCTGTCACCAGCTTCCACGGGGAATCCACAAGCAAAGCATTTCGTTGTGAAAAGTTCATTCCAGTCAGCTTCGCAGTATGCCAGACCTTCTTCAAGGAAGAACGGAGTGTTGCCGAACAATTTGCCACAATGCCCACATGTGAAGCAGTCTGGATGGAAGTGTCTTCCAATAGCATTCAAGCAATCACCCTAAAAAAAAAAAAAGCAATTCATCACCATATATGTACATACGTTACTATTGTATTTAAAATAAAAATCGCCTCACCTTAATCTTTCCACCGCATTTGCTGCAAGTTGGAGCCAAGTACTTTTCGAAACAGTATTCGCAATACAAATCGCCCTTCTCCTCAACGAATCCGATGTCCTGCAATGGACGACGGCAATTGGCGTTGACGCACATGAAATGATCTGGGCACCAGATGCGACCTAAAGCGGTAATGAACGGTCCCCTAAAAAATACAAAAAATATTAGTCATAGTATCCAATTATGGGCTGACGAAAGACGGGGTAGTCATAACGAAAATGCACGTATAAGCAAGCAAAAAAAGGGCTTGGACCTACCTGCTGATCTCCTTATTACACTGACAGCAAACTGGACGCTTACCATCCTTTAGTAGCTGACTTACTGCCGCTTTTGTTTCGTCAATCTCTGCTTCATTCTCATTCTCTGGAGCACTTCCTCCAATGGGTTTTACAGAGATTTCGAAAACTGGAGCGTCATCTGTTTGCGAATCTCTCTCTATATATGAACGGCGATCGATTGCATGGGTGGATACCTCGCCATTTTTGTTGGCGGTCCTATTTTTATTTCGGAAGATCACAGTCTCAAGGGGTGCCAGTTCGGTGGGCGATATGTTTGCTGGTACTGTCTGAGGTGCCTGTACTACTTGTGCTTGCACCTTCTGTTGTTGTGATGATAGTAAAGGCTTAGGAGGCTGTGGTGGCGGAACCGGAGCTGTAATAGTCCCAGAAATAATCGTTATTGGTTTGGCAATAGGGCTTTGAGCCGGCTTATTTCCATTCGTCGAAGGACTAAGTAAACGCTTGCCATCACAGATTTCTATCAAATTCTTCATGTGATGATTTTGCTGAGTCAATACATCTCCAGCTACAACTGGCATTACGGTCTTCTGTTGCAGTGGCAGTTGGACTTTTTCTTCTGTAACCATTACCACCTGAGTAGGCTTGAGATCTGCTGGGGCTGTGGGGTCGACATGTTTGAAATCGTCCAATTCGAAGCGTTTTCTCATGACCATAGGACTTCTGGTCAACGTGTTGCAGTTGCTATTGTTATTGCTTCCACCAGTGATAGTTGTAAGATCACTATTACTGCTGTTGTTGGATTTGTTAGCCAAACGAGCTTCCAACATATTTGAGATGATTTTTCCTGCCTCTGCCATGAAGTTGTTTTTGTTGCCAATGTTTATTTTACCAATGGAGTCTGTCAGCATATTTGTGGCATCAGAAGTCTGGCTAGCGTCCGGATTAGTTTTAACAACAGAGGGCTTCACACGGGGTAGGGTTGATGATGTTGTAATAGGGATAGCAGGCTTATTGGCATTGTTAGTAATGGATTCTGAAAAAGCGCACACAAAATGAAACAATAAAATCAAAAGGTAAACAACATGCAAGCTTTTTAAGTTTAGGGGCACTATAAGGCAACATCTAGCTTAAGGATTGGACTGTAGCTTCTTGATTTTTACAATTATGGGGAGAAGTAATTTTTTTTTTTTTTTACTCTACTGCCTCAATGGATCTCAACAGAGCAATTTTTAAATTCGCTATAGCTTTTTCGGGAACTTTCAGCTCCTCTACATATCTTTCCATGTCTTAAATGGAAATTGAAGGAACCTGTGGGTCTTTTTAAAGTTCAGACCCATCTACTCGTATTTAGACACACCTTATAGCTAAGTTAGTTCAAAATTCAAACCAAGAAAAACGGTTAATCAAATTCATAACACTTATTAACAAGACAATCCCATCACCTGATCTGCATGTTGCAGCTGCTGCACAAAGGTACACGTACTCCAGGTCCAACTGCCTTATTAATAATACCACGACCACGTTTAGGTGCTGAAGTTGCTCCAAAAGCTCCACCCTTGCTGCTGGGACCTGTACCGCCCGACGTTAAGGCAGAAGTAGAAGATTGCGAATCACTAACATTTGTTATCGAAGAGGAAGTTAAGTTAGTAGCACCCAATTGTTGCTGCTGTTGTTGCTGTTGCTGCTGTGGCTGTTGCCGTGGCAAAGGGACTTGCGGAGCTTGTGCTTGCGGTGGCTTAAAACCAGCCGGACCTGTGGAAGCGGTCGGCTTATATGTGTTATTATTGCTACTTGGCTGCGATTGCATTTGAGAACATGGTGCACGACATACATTGCTGCCAGCACCACCACCAGCGCCAGAACATATTTGCCCAGTCATTGGACAACGACCACTGCCCGAGGAGGTAGTGGTTGTTGCTTGTTGTGGCTTAAAGGCCGGCACTGGGATGGCACTTTGGCGAGTTTGTTGTTGGTTAGTTAGAGAACTAGTAGCAGAAGCATTTGTTAAGGAGCAGCTTGAAGTTGCTGCTGCAGTTAATGACGATGATGATTGCGCGCTATATGATTGTAATTGTTGTTGCTGTTGTTTTTGGGAAATCGATGATTGTGCATAAGTAGAAGATTGTTGCTGTTTGAAGCCTGGCGGCGGACCAACCAACTTGTCACCAATGGACGGAGAAACGATATATTTCGGCGGCTGAGGTTCATCGTGTGGAGGAAGAACAGTCTTAATGGGGAACTTAGAGAGGGGTTCCGGTGATTGAAGCTGTGGAAATGTGGTATCGGTGAGTGTTGCGGCTCGTGCACTGATAGCCTGTGACTGACTGGTGAGATTTGTGATTTCCTGTTCGAGGCCGGAAAGCCTTCGAGCTTGATTGGCGACAAAACCTGTTTTGCCATAGGAGCTTCGTACATCGGCACTATTTGTGTTGCTACTGCTGCTGCTTCCTGTACGGATTTCGATTGTTTTGGCACTTTGAGTGTGTTCGTACTCTTCGACAACTTTCCTCCGACGCTCGATCTGAGTGTTGCCCACCTGAGATGTAGTTTTGCTTTCCAATTGAGATTTTTTCTCCTCAGCGAGACGAGACTCTTTTTCGCGTTTTTGAATTGTTAAGTCGCCAATTTGACGCTGCTGTACAACTTCGGGCTTGTCGACATAACTTTGAGAACCTGATTGACTAAGAGTCTGATAGTGAGATAGCACTTGTCCTTGTTGTTGTTGAAGCTGCATTTGTTGCATTTGCTGTTGCTGTTGTTGTTGTTGTTGCTGCTGTTGTGCGCCGAGGTATGACTGTCCGGTAGTGATTGAACCCACCTGAAGGTTCCTTGGTGAAGCTGAAGGTAAATCACTATCTCTGAGTCTGGGGGCACGAATCGCACTTAGTGGGTTTGGTGGTGGACCTGGAGCTGGGGATTTGGCCCGATCTGGACATGGCGAAACTGATCGACGATCGAACACATGTCCACTTGTAGCAGGGCATTCTTCAAAGCAAAGCTTTTCTGGTGTTTGATAGAACGGGATGATGGGAGCTGGTTTGTTGATCTGAGATGGAGTATATGGCCTCGATGGTGGATAAGATTCATCTTGATGTTGATGTTCATCTAACGATTGGAAAGCCATTGTTACTGGACCGGATCGATCTTCAACAATAATAGGAACTGTTGGAATAGGTTTTAGTTGTTGTTGGGATTGCTGTTGATGTTGATGGTGTTGTAGTTGCTGTTGCTGCTGCTGTTTTTGCTCGCTGACTCTCGTCATAGTCCTGGAGGCAGTTGCGCTAGAACAAGCAGCAGTTGATGTTGCAACTGAAGATTTAAGCATAGTTGAACTGGTGTGCTTATTGTTAATGGACTGCTGTTGCTGTTGTTGAGCATTTGAGCAAGTTATACTTGTGGTAGCGGTAGGTTGCGGCGATGGTGGTGTATCTACGAAAGCAAGCGGTACATTCTCTCTAAGCTCTGGCGGTTCCGGTGTACGAACAGGTCTCTGTGTTGGCAAAACTGTCCAATTTCTCTGATACTGTGGTATTGTGTCAGGTTTGTGTAGGCCAGATTGGGTAGGATGCGCCTTTAAATGGCTTAATGGGGATGGTGGTGGAAAGACAACCTTATGCTCATCGAACATCTCATCAATTTCTTGAGTGTTCAAATGGCATTCGGTTTTCGATTGGGTAGTCGAAGAGGAAGTTTTTGTTTGTTGTTGTTGTTGTTGGAAGGATTTAGAGGAAGAAGAATAGGCGGAAGACAATTGAGAGAGATTTACAGTGTTTCGTTGAGCTGCTTGACGCATTGATTCATAATTTTCATCGATGGTGGTACCTGGATGAAGGGAAACAACAGAGTTGCGAGGGGCACTTGGAGGAAGGGGTTCTCGTGAAGGTTGGAACGGCTGAATAGAGGATTTATTCGTCATATTTGCAAAAGCAGATGCTTTCCTTTCCGAAGTCTGACGTAGGTCTACATTAGTTTGAGTAATTGATGAACTGACTGCCGAAGCCGTATCACAAAATTCATCATCTGTGAGAATTTGAAACTGATATGGCTTCTTTTGTTCGCTTTTCTTTTGTTCTTCAATAAGATGAGTTGCTTTTTCTGGATTTAAGGGGGTATAAGGACGGTCAGGGGCGGTGATGAGTGCATCAACCATTGTTAGCTTTTCCGTTGGAGTTGGAAGATCAAGTAGTTGAGAGCAAACATCATGACCGAAGGGATTATATGGTGTGTCTGGAGCAGTTATAAGTGCTTTCAGGAATGGCGACTTGGGACGATAGTCCTCGCGCTCATAAGGTTTCATATCGATCGGAGGAGGCAAGTATGGCTCGGTTTCTTCGGGTAAAGTGATCGGATCGTTTGGATTCGGTGTGAATCGTAGAGTGTAATCTGGTGCAGTAGTTAGAGCTGATGTGATAAGTGAACCTTTCGGAGGCGATTCGCGCAGTACTTCTAGCTCTGGCTTAGATGCTGGCTCAGATTTTGGTTCAGGCTCTTGAGCTGGAGTTACTTGTGGCTTCGATGGTTGTTTCTTTTCTTTTTTGCATTTATCAGGTTCGCATTCAAGATTATCGCACGGCTTTGGGCAGGGACATTCAACCATATGAACTGGAGTTTCTGGAGCTGTTGTCAAGGCACGCACCATTGGACTAATCCACTCCTTCGGAATTGGATTGGGAATGTTTGTTGGCGGAATCGGTTTAACCGGTGGAATATCGATTTTTATCTCCGGTGTCGGTTGAAATATTCGTTGACTTTCAAGTATCTCCGTTCGATCCTCAACAACAAGATCTTTCTCTGATATTTGCTCACCACAAACTTTATAAACTTCTTTTACAATTTCAGGTTCCTCTACGGATTTTTGCTCCTTCAGTGCTTCTTGCCTTTTAATTGGTTTCTCCACTTTTGGTTCTTCTCGTTTTGGAGAGGTTTCTTTCTTCGATGGCTCCTCTGCCTTTGGGATAAGTTCCACTTGTGGTTCATCCGCAAACTCCACATGACGTGGGCCTTTTGAAGCACTAGAAGGCGGGACAGGGCTGGGAGTCACCTCTCGCACCATATCGACCAGACGGTAAGTATTGAGAGTTCCAGCTAAAGATTCAACACATTCTTGAGCACTTCGTCGTCCTGACACACACTCTGAAGAACTGAGGTAACACTGATCACCTTGTTGATGCATGGATGCCACTTCCATATCCATATGGTAGTCTAACTCGGAGCCAGATTGTTCGAAAGCCTGCATTTGGTAGGCTTGTACCTGGGCCGCATACATTCTTTGGTATTCCTCCGAAGTCGTAGTAGTGGTAGTACAAGTGGACGTGTAACTATCGGAACTAGACTCAATTTCTGGAGCATGTATGCCAGTTAGGCCTGTCAACTGAGGAGCAGATCTACTTTGCCACTGTACTTGTTGCTGCTCTTCTAGTAAGCCCTCTTCTTCCAAACGCGCTTCTTCCTCATGTTGTACAACATGCTTTTCCTGAACCGGCTTGGCAACTACATGTTGAGTTTCTGGAGGAGCAATGTATAAAGGAGCAGCTGTCGGTATATCATGTGAATTATCCTTGGGTGGTGGCCAGTTAAAAGATGCACGTGAATCGCGACCTTCTTCGCAAATTTCTTCTTCAAAGTAAGACACAGCACGATGCTCCTCGGCTTTTTTACTTTCGTATTCGTAATATTGACGCTGCTCGTATTCTAATTTCGCAGTCAGCCATTAAGGAGGGAGTAAATATACACAAATATGCACACCAGGAAGATGTAAACGCGGATAATTATCAGACAACAACGAATTCGCAGATGAGGACGGGCGGGTATGGAATAATGAGAATGACAAGAGACCAGTGGGAATGGTGTGTTTCGTGAATATATGTTTTCAGAAAAATGGAAAATGAAAAATTTCGAATGAACCAAATTAGTATGCGTTTTTTTGCAAATGTTTTTTTTCCGCATTTTTTTTTTTTTTTTTTATTATCAAAAATCAAAAAAAGAGAAAAAATAAATTTTAAAGGTTAAAGAAGCGATATTAACAAAGGCTCTCAAAAGCTAAGCTAAGCAAAATTTTCATTAAAGCTTGTTAACACAGAAAAGACGTGAAGATTAATGAACACATGGGATAGCTAAAGAATAGGCGGACTTGATTGTGATGCTTTGTTTGATATGTGTTTTTTGAGTTATTTTTGTCAAAAATCTTGCAATTTATACATGTGATAGCAGACCGAGACCCTTAGTAATTTCTTATATTAAATCAAATAAAAATCATCAGATTAAGAAGTTAGAATATAACTGAGCAGGGTATACAAGATAATTTATGTGCAAACTCACTCCTATCAAACTTTTACAACTTTTAAACCCTGGGACTTGCAACAGTGTAAACAGAATTCGTTTGTTAAAATTATTGAAATTTGTAACCAGTAAACAGACATACTAAATACTTAAAAAAAAGCATGTAACAAATTAAGTTTATAATTCTAATAAATAATGATTAAATTTGAATCATGCACTTGTAAGGAGTGATCCATCGTGAGGTTTGATTTTCAGTAGGCTTTTTTTGACAGATTGCGCGTGACTCCTATCAAACTGTTGTATCACTTTTGTTCACTATCGTTTGGCAAGTCATTACAAAAAAACTCAGATTACAACAGCATCTCGAAATTGTTCAGCTGTATTACGAAGTTCAGCGTTTTGTAAGAAATGTTTTTTGTGCGATTCAAGGAACTTCGACCTACTGAAACCGCTATTACCAATTCCATTCGCAAATTTGAGTCCCAGTTTACATTAGTAGATGACATTCAACCGGTTAGACAGGGTAGACATCCAGCACGTAGTGAAGTGACTATAGCAGCTGTAGCTGAGTGTACGTGAAAACCATGACGAATCGATTCTTCGTCGTTCTCAGCAGCTTGGCTTGGCGTATTCGACAACTTGGTGTATTTTACGTAAGGATCTCTACCTTAAGGCGTACAAAATTCAACTTGTGCAAGAATTGAAGCCAGGCGACTTGAATTTTCGTCATATTTTCAGTGAATGGGCTCTGAAAAAAAACTCGATGAAAATCCGTTGTTTTATCGTGAAATTTTGTTCAATGATGAAGCCCATTTCTTGCTATACGATACTTTAATAAGCAATATTGCAGTATTTGGGCTGATGAGCAACTCGAAGAGCACCAAGAGCTACCATTACATCCACTAAAAACAACGGTATGGTGTGGTTTATGGGATGGTGGAATCATTGGTTCATATTTCTTCAATAATGAGGCAAATTAAAATGTTACCGTCAATGGTAACAGTTAAAATGCCATGTTAACGGACTATATGTTTCCTGAAATTCAAGCACATGGTCTCGGTGAGCTCTGGTTTCAACAAGTCTGCGCTACGAGCCATACAATGCGTGAAACAATGGACTTGTTGAGAAATCATTTTGCTATGGTAACTTGGCCGCCTATACGTTCGATATCCCACTTTTGGACTATTTTCTCTGAGGATATGTAAAGTCTTAGGTCTTCAGGAATAAGCCAGCTACGACTGACGCTTTGGAGGCCAACATTACTCGTGTTATCCGCGAGATACCAGTAGCTGTGCTCGAACGAGTCACTTGAAATTGAATCTTCCGGATGGACCACCTCGGACTTAGTCCTGGTTAACATTTACATAATATTATTTTTAAGAATTAAATGCCATGAATTCTTCTTTTAACCGATAATAAAAATTTTAAGTTATGTGTTTTATTTTACATTATAAATCAAACCTCACGATGAATCACCCTTTGTATTAGAAATATCATATGTTATAAAATAAGAACGCCTAGTTGAGTTACAATGCATACATAATTCTGGATGAGTTGTATATGCTATGCTAGCTAACTAGAAATAAACCCGTATGCTATGATAGACAATTGCTAATTTTTTATTCTACGACCTAATGTTGCCATCATGAGGAGCACTTTGGCTTCCCTTCCATCCATAATCAACTTTGTAATCGTTTTTAATGCTTAAAGACTCTTGTACTTATCTATTATTGGAAAAAAAGTATTTCTTCAACTATCATGTAATATTTATCACATGATCAACCATTTGAGTATGAGCGAAAAATATGGATGCACACACGAAAAAGAATCTCATGAAGAGGAAAAAGTTCTTTAACAAAGTTTACTGCAATGGTTTCACAAAGGAGTTAAAAGCGGATATTATAGTATACGCCAAGACTATAGCAAAAAATCTGAACATCACTGACAAGAGATTATGAGTTTTTAACCTAGACGTTAAGCAGTACAAATACCAGCTCAAGAGCCTGTAGGAACTCACATTAGTTCTTTTGAATAAATGAATACAGATTCCAAGAAAAGAAAAATTAATCAGGATTCGTAGCGAAACATGTGCTTCCTTTAAATATATGAAATGAGCAAAGGCAGAGAGCAAATTATTAGGAAAGCCACTATAGCCCTCTACTCTTGTAAAAGATCGTTTAGGAAGAAATGGGGTATGCAACCCGTCTAATGTGTGGTGCTATTATCTGGCATTTAATATTCACGTCTGTTGGGTGCCAGATCACTGTGACGTTACAGAAAACTGTAACAGAAACTACAAATTTCATAAAAAATTTGATGTTTGCACATGCCTCTAGATATTTGTTAAAATATAATTCAACAGACAGGATACGATTGATAAGGTGAACCGCAGGTGGGAAAACGGTGCAGCGTGTCATGTCATTAGACAGATATGCCCTTAGTTAAATCTCAAATGCTCCCGTAGCCTAATCATGCTAAGCCGCCTGCACATCAATACCCTCACAGGTGTCACTACCGGAAACCGTTTAAGCAGAAGACATGCTGTAAGGCTCGACACCCTCTTAAACCATTTCTATAGAAACTCTAAGGTAGATGAAGAATAGGAAACGACTCTGCATCGCTTCTGCCCTGGGAGAATTTCCCATTTCGCAATAGGTAACCTTTTATGGGGTCATACTTTCTAGACAACACCGTCGCTTCATAAGAATTTCAAATTAAAAAAAAAAATTCTCTCTAACTTTTATGTATTTTCCGCGTGGCAGACTTGAATCAAGATCGAGTGGAATTGCAAGTGTGGCACACCGATGAACTAACGATAACGTGGGCGTTGAAAAGTGTCATCTAAATGCGTAAATGACAGAAAGTGCAGAACGATTTAGGCTGTGAAATTGTGATCATTTCTACGCGTTAACATAGATACTGAGAATGGAAAGCAGGTCATCAAGTCACTATATAGTAGACTTGTTGCTACGAAAATCATACAGTAGGTGATGAAAAAGTAATCAGGCTCATAAGTCATCAGCGGTTTTATTGTATTATATTGGATGAAAGACCAGAAGAAGAAAGGGACAATCTAGACAAATGCTGAGGTTCATTTACTCAAAAATAGTCCTGAAAAGTGAGAATGTGTGAAACAACATATCATCAGAACAAGGATTTGTTTTCTTACGATTTTACAAACTCTTCTACATAAAAAATTCATTTATGAACTCATGGAAGTTTAAGATCGCTCAGTGTACGAGTAGATATGGAGCTGTGGCGCAAGCGGCAATCGTTGATTTAACTGATGGACTCGCAGCAAGCAAATTTCTCTTATCCAAATACTAGTTCGCTACTTGCAGCTATAATAATTGCTATGAAGGGTTGGATTAGTCCAACGAGGTTTTGGTTAACTGAAAGGTATAAGATTTATAAGCGGAGTATTGTGGGATAAAACAATTTGCGAATCTATTGCAAATTTATTTAATTGAAAATGAGATCGGATAGCTCAACGTGATTATTAATTATTTCTTAATTTTTGACAAACTATTTTAGGTTTTCAAAGGTTAGGGATTCTAACTGGTTATATAATTAAATAGAAATGCAGTTTATTCTACTGGATCATTGCGACTTAGTAAGAGTATTGATAACACATTTTCTTTACCACAAAGATTGAAAAATCTCTCAGAGACAAAGTGTAGAGGAGTAGATAGTACTACGTGTAATGTAGTTACATGTTTAACGATAGAAATATTGACGCTACATTACGCGGAACAGAATCAGCGTTACGGCTGTGAAATGTTCTTCCCGCCCGTTTTATGGTCCATCGTTTCAAATTTTAAACATACTCAGCACCGCAGTTTCATTGTGATCCTTGATCTAGGAACTCCTCCAGAGGGCACTCAAAATTGTTGCTAAATGGTACAATAAAGTTGGACAAACATATTTCTGATATATTTTTCCATTTTAATTTTGACCGTTGATGTGCAAAGAAGAGGAAAAAAAGGTTTGTTTTAGGCCAACTCCGGTCCGATTCAAGTACTCCGCTTTTCAAAAAGTTTTTCATCCCCATGAAAATTTGAACACGATGTGACAGTTACAGACAACTGTCCAAAAAAGAACAAACGAACTCGGAACAGCCCTGTTCAAAAGAAATTAACTTGTGGTACACTGACAGATCTAAAACAGACGAAAGACTTGCCGCCTGCATATACGGAAAAACTACTAATACTTCACTATTTACAACTGTCACATGTGCCACGAGGATGAATAGACAGCAAAGTATTTTCTTTGCCACTGTAGCAAGAGTACTTCTTCTAGTTAAGCCATGACGCAGATGATATCACCGCCAGCTTACTCATAGATATAGCCGAGTTTATCAAAATATCAGGTATAATGAGGAAAAATAGGCCTAGCCTACCTGATTTCCTCATTATCAGTGATAAGGGTACATAGTCCCACATCCACGCTTAATCTTATCCAAGTACGATTGCAATAACCTTCTCCCTAATGAGCTTCCCAATAAAAAAAGATGATTATCGTTCTGAAATCTTTTCTGCCAAAATATTTATAAGCTAATATTTGAAAGCTTAATCTATAAATGATACATTTATTCTGTTTGGTATGTATAAATATACTTTATTCCTACAAAAATGAGAATACCTCCATACAAACATTATCCATACATATGGTAAATATACCCCGCAGGTTGTCTTTTCAGAGGAACTTTTTTGGTGAAGCCTACTACATTTTCCAATATCACAAATCTAAATCAACTTATGTATACAGAATGTCTAAGGCTTTTCGTTCCGAAGGATATAAGCAATAGAACCCACGAAAGGTACAAAAATACATACATTTCGTTTTCGCCGTTTTTTCTGGGTTCGCGTGAATGTTTAGCTGAATAGCTTAGTACCATCTTACCACTTTATAGGATGTGTTCCTTTTGTGTATACTCGTATGTACACACTTTCATCACTTAATCGTATTGTTGGAGGACGAAGAGAGAGTTCTATCAAGAAATTTCCATTTTTCCCATTTATCAAAGGTAAGTACGAGTTGTAATTTCAAATTCAGTTTTTTTTTTTTTTTATTGTTTATATTTTGTTTTATTTTTAATCAAAATTTGTTAAGTTAAAAAACAAACGAAAAAAAAGGAAAAGAAATACTTGAATGACAAAATTAAATGTAAAAATAGAAATCAATTTCCACACCACCAACGTTCATAGCTTGGAACGAGTGATGCTAGGAAAAATAATTCACTTGTCAATTAAAAATATATTGAAGTTGAATGGGATTAATTTTTAATTTGAAAGTAAATTTCACAACATCAAAAGCACTCCATTTATTTTAGAAAAGTGTTTCTTTTTTTGTTTAAAAATAAATTTCGCATTCAATTACGTGTTAAACGTACCATACAAAAGGTAGATAATGTGAATCTAGTAATTAAGTTCAAGCCAACAAGATGAGTAATTAGTCAGATTAGAAATTTTTAGTTACTTAAAGGATAACGTACCTGGAACTTGAGTTTAATTCTTTTATTTTTGAGTTACTTTCTCAAATTGGTTTTTATTTTGAAAAATACGTGATTTTTGAATGCATGTTTCAAAATTTTATTTTATTGAAGGATCAATAGGAACAAGTAGAACAATTACAAAGGTATTTTTTGTATGTGATGACAAATGACAAATAAATATACGTATCTCTTAAATAGATAAATTTAAATTGATTATTTAAGGTGTAAGTTAAAATTTTGTTTCTGAGCTTGAACTTATCCTTTTGTGAACGTTTTGTTCAATTTTAATTTTCTCTTCTTTAGTAATATTGGTATCCTGCTGAACAATTGGAAAAAATAATGAATTTAATAAAATTTTAATGAAACTGAGCTTGAAATAAACTATTTACTAGAAAGGAAAGACCTGAGAAAATATTATTAAGTGGAAAGCTTAAGTTTAAAATGAAACTTTGTTGTACAGCAATTTATAAATGGGTAAAAAAAAATTAAAGTTATACCTGATCTATCAGATGAAAATTGAAAAATTTGTTAATTATTAGGTAACTTTTGAAATGGAGATAGATAAGAACATAACATACATATGTATAGGGTGATTCATCGTACGGTTTGATTTATAATGTAAAATAAAAGACATAAATTTGAAAGCGAACTTAAAATTTTTATTATCAATTCATGGCATTTATTTTTCAAAAATGATGTCATGTAAATATTGGCCACGACTACGCTTGAGGCTATTTTGGGCGACTCGTTCGTGAAATTAAGTGCTCCCCAAAACAATTTCTCAACAAGTCTATTGTTTCACGCGCTGTATGGATCGAAGCGCCGTCTTGTTGAAACCAGAGCTCACCAAGACCATGTGCCTGAATTTCAAAAAGCACATAGTCCGTTTACATTGCGCGATAACGGTTATCATTGACGGTAGCATTCTGATTTGCCTCATTTTTGAAGAAATAGCTACCATTGATTCCACCAGCCCATAAACCACGCCATACCGTTGTTTTTAATGGATATAATGGTAGCTCTTGGTACTATTCGGGTTGCTTAGCAGCTCAAATATGGTAATTTTGTTTATTTACGTATCCATTGAGACAGATGGGCTTCATCACTGAACAAAATTTCACGATAAAACACCAGATCTTCACTGAGTTTTTCCAGAGCCCATTCACTGAAAATATGACGAAAATTCAAGTCGCCTGGCTTAAATTTTTGCACAAGTTAAATTTTCTACGCTTTGAGGCTGAGATCCTCACGTGAAATACGCCAAGTTGTCGAATACGCCAAGCCAAGCTGCTGAGAACGACGACGAATCGATTCGTCATGGTATTCGAGTACACTCTCAGCTACAGCTGCTATATTCACTTCACCACGAATCGCACAAAAAAACATTTCTCACAGAACGCTGATCTTCGGAATACAGCTGAACAATTTGGAGACGCTGTTATATTGTGAGTCTTTTCATGATGACTTGCCAAACGATACTGATCAAAAATGACAAAACAGTTTGGTAGCACAATGAATCACCTTATATAAGAAATATTGCACAAATGGCAATATATAACAAATTTAATTATTTCTCACAGAACGCTGATCTTCGTAATACAGCTAAACAATTTAGAGAAGCTGACTTGCCAAGCAATAGTGAATAAAAATAATAAAACAGTTTGGTAGTAGTCAAGCGTGATCTGTCAAAAAAAGCCTATTGAAAATCAAACTGCACAATGAATCACCTTATATAAGAAATATTCCACAAATGGCAATATATGACAAATTTAATTTTTTCACCTGAAAACGATAGCTCGAAGGCGACATAACTTGAAGAGGTATACTTCCTCGCTGGCAAGACCACTGCGTAAGCCTTTTCGTTACTCAATTCATATAGGACTCTTTCCTAACAGATGGAAACAGCATTTGTCCAGCGCGTCCCTAAAAATGGCGAATCTTTTTTTCTCTCTTCCATTGCAATTACGTCCCTTATTTTCAAGGTCAGGGAAACGCTGATAAAAATTTCAGCTCATGAAATATCTCGAAACACGGAAACTTCTCAATGACCGGCAGTATGGTTTTCGTAGCACTAGGTCGGCTGGCTATTTAATGGCATGTATCACCGAGAAATGGAACAAAGCATGCATCAATCTGGCGAAAACAAAATAGGTGCACTTGATATTTCTAAGACATTCGACATAGTGTGGCAGCATCAGGCTCTTTTGTCGAAAATACGTGCATTTGGTATTGATGACCCTCTTCTTCAATGGATTAGAAACTAGCTTTCGAAACGTTCAGTTCAAGTTGCCTTGAATTAAATTCCGATATTAACAGCATAACTAATTGGTAAACTATCAACAGAGTGGAATTGAATGCCTCCAAAACTCAATGCTCTCTACTGTCAGTGGAGCGAAATTTAAACACCCAGCCCTTATCCATGAATGATACTTGCATGGTTAAAATCGAAAAAAATTCCATTCTCGGTATGTGCGTCAGTGACATACCACATATGATGACCACATATTCGATGTCGCCAAAAATGCTGCGAAATGTCTAAGTTTCCTCAAGCGATCTAGGAAATATTTCACCTCCTCTGATCTGACCTCAATATATAAGGCATTCATGCACCCAAAATTGGAATACAATGCATACATCTGGTAAGGTGCTTCTAAAACATCTTTGCACCTGTTAGATAGGATTCAAAATCGTGCGATAAAACTCACAGGCGATACTAATATCATTCAGTCAATTGATGTCCTTGAATACCAATGCAGTGTCTCCTGTCTCACTTTGTTTTATCGCTATTTGGACCAACAGTGTTCCATTGAAATCGCCACTAGCATTCCGCCCCTTTAAACATTCATCCTTAACAACCGTCTCGCTATGAATGAATGGAATGATGGAATGATAAAATACTCATCAGTATACTCTCAAGCCCTCTTTCAGACGTACTCCAAAACATCGTTATTCGTTCCTTAGCGGTACAACAACAAAAGAAATGCTGTGCCGAGCTCTCTATCTCCTATTCATTATAACTTGCAAACATTTAAGACCAATGTACATCGGTATCTCACTTTTCCTCTTCCCTAAGTTTCATTCGCGCAAACTGTGTACAAATATTTTAAGGCTACGCAAATCCTTAAGCGGGCGCTTATTGTATAAAAAAAAAGTCCAGTCCAAATAAGTCAGAGAAGATATTTTTCATAAGCCTGATTGACTGACTACTTCTAAGCTAATAGAACTGACTGTTTCTCCGACTTTATTTACGATATAAATATACATGGCTACCGATCATTCTGCATCCATAGCTTTGTAAGAGTTTACGTCAATAGACGAAGCATTGTCAGAAGATGACATATTAGAAACTCCTATTAGAATACAGGAAGAATCCGAATCCCTTTAATTGAAAAGCTGTTTCGATCTTCTTTGGAAAATTTTTTTTGTGTGAAGAAATTAGCCTGTCCGTTAGGTTTGTCTTTTACTTAGCATTTTTGCCCTTTTAAGTGGAGTAAATTTTTGCTACTGCTATTATCAGCGTTCATCTGCCAGTGTGTACCTGGGTGAACTATGCAGGAATTAATTTTATTTTCTGTGATCATCAACTCATGTGCATACATGTAAATGGTATGAATAAATGGTTGGTATGACCTCTCTTTTTGTAGGGTAAATAGTGTATAAATAAGCTAGGTTTTGCAACTTGACTTGTGTTTTATGTTTGCACAGTACGTTTACAGGGGCATCTCTGACACTTACCTGGACCTCTATCATTTGAGGAACACAACTCTCAGAAGCTCCCTATTTCAAGATATGTAATAAGTTTCGAAAGTCTGACTATCCGATTTCCACAAATTCCACATAAGGTTGGGTGGACATTACTGAAAGAATGACGAAATCTCCTTCTATGCCTTTTTCTGATTTATGTTTGTGATATAAGCACTTTCAAAAGAAATTGAAAAGCGCCATCGATAAAAAAAATTAAGTATATTACTTTTCTTAAATCTATCTTTTTGTTCAAGTACACTTTGAAGAAGAAGAAAAATATTAAAAAAAAAAAAAAAAAAAAAAAACCTTAAACTCTCGACAACTAATGAAAACAGAGAGTGTTTTAATAACTCTGACAACTCAACTAACTACAAAGGTTGGCATGTTTCATTATTTTTCCCCGACCCAGATTTTTTAAATACTTCCTCGAACCTGAAAAAGTAATTATGCTTCTTTCACTTTAAATTAACTCCATCGTATGGTATTCATTTATTTCCATTTTAGTGAAATCATCACCAGGACACCGGTTTTTTTCTCTAGAACCATGGGTAATATCTTTTTTACAGAAACATTACCTGTTCTATTTTAAAAGCTCATCATTAAATTGACCCAATTTATCCTTCAGAATTTATCTACGGCCATTATGTCCTTTTTCGATTACTGCATAGCGTAAAAAAAAATGCCTGAAAATGCCCTATTTCTCCGAATTTAATTTATTAAAATTGAAAAAAAGAAATTGTATCTTCCTTATTCGGCCGAATACTTTATGAAATGTCCGCATGTCATGTATTTGTGTTGAGATATTACCAAAATGAAGCATAAAGGAGTTTGTATGTGAATATAATAAATGTATGAGTAGTGAGAGTCCTATGTTATATGAATTCAGATGTATACCATGTGGAAATATGGAACGGAGAGGAAAAAAAAAGCGAACTTCCCATTTTTCAGGAGAAGTATTCGGCTCTTCACTTCACTGTCATTTTATATTTTGGGATTATATTTAGATCATGTTATTACATCAATAATTTACATTTCATAACGTTATTGAATTTTGACTAACACGTATGTTTTTCTATTTTATTTGAATGATTTATGGAAAGTGGTTTAGAAAAAAAATTAAAGGAGGGATTGTGTATCTTAAAATCGTTTCGTATAGACAAAACTTTATATTTAGAAAAATATCACATATATCGTAGTTATTATAAGCAAGCATAAATTTCTGCGGAATTAATTGTGATTTTACGAGTCCTCACAGTAAGAATCAGTACTTGAACTAAAGCAATTGAATCTGTATCTTGCCAATAATTTCTTAAATTGTTGATTGTCAATTTCTTTCAAAGCATTCACAAGTTTTCTAATAAATGAAGGATGAATTCTCTCTTGTGAGGGTATTCCAGAAATCAAATACTTCTGTTTCGAAATATGGAAATTTCAGAAGTCAAAAATAAGCTCATTAATATTTTGGTCTTCAAAAATATATGAGATATGAAATATCCACCTTAATCTCATAAGCGGTTTTCCCTTCAGTCTACACCCTGCCTGATTCGAACTGCAACCAACTTCAGACTGCTATAATTTCCAAACCGTTCATGACAGTGAGCCCAAATTTTGACACATGACAGATGATTTTTTTATTTACAAGCCTTTTAAACGATTTGCGTCTCAGTTGTGTTGAAAAATTTTTATCTGCGATGGAATTCAAACGTGATAGTGTGATTGCTTTATATTTGGCTGGAAAACCACAAGTAGCTATCGTTAGAGCCCTGCCCTCCAACTTCAACGTAAATAAATCATTTGTGTCTCGAACCATAGCTCGTTACCGTGATACTGGCAGCGTTGCAAAACGCCATGGAGGTGGTCATAAAAAAAAAACAGCAAAATCGGCAGAAATGGTTCGGAAAGTGAAGGCTCCAATTGAGCGAAATCCGAGTCGAACTGGAAGAAAAATGGCTCGCAAGCTCAACATATCGTTGGGATGGATGCAACACATACTGAAAAATGAGCTTGGGCTCAAGCCATTGATGTTCCAAAAAGTACACGATCTTACATCGCAACTGAAAAAAGTAAGAGTTCAAAGAGAGAAGGAGTTGCTACGCTTGCACGAAAGTGGTGAGTTGCCGAATTTGGTTTTTTCCTATGAGTCGCCATTTGTTATCGAGCAATATCTCAACAAACAAAATGACCGAGTTTACTTGCCAGAGAAGTCCTTCGAAAATTCACACCTTCGGACGGCCACCAGAAAGCAGGCAGCACCGATGGTGATGGTTTTGGCAGCCACAACCGCCGATGGTCGCTTTGCGCTCATATTTTTGGACCGTGGCGTCAAAATTAATGCGATCGTATACCGTAAAACTGTCTTAGAGGCAGTATTGAAGCCTTGGGTAAAGAATTATTTTGGTCGGAGACCGTGTACATTTCAACAAGACTCGGTACCGTCTCACAAAGCGCGCGTCAACCAAGATTGGTTAAAAAACAATGTTCCACATTTCATTTCTTTGACACAATGGATTGCAAATTCTCCGGATGAAAATCCGTTGGATTACTCTGTCTAGGTTATTTTGAAAGTGAAGGTTGGCACTAAAAAATACCAAATTTTGGACCACCACAAACAAGTACTTCGCCGGGAATCGGCCAAAATACCGCAGAGCCACTTGCGTGCAGCGTGAGAAGATTTTTTCGGCCGCCTCAAGGCCATTATTCGCACCAAAGGTGGACATATTGAAAACTACTGATACAATTTGAAAATTGATGTATTTTCCAACATTTTTTGCTTTAGCACAATAAAATTTATTAAAAAATAAAAAAATTATAGCATTTTAAAAAGTTGCAGTTCGAATCAGGCAGGGTGTACTATTTAACATAACTCTAAAGAATGTCGTACAAAGATTGGAGCTTCAAGCTGGAACATATAACTAGTCCTGCAATAAGTTACGTTACAAATAAAACCAGTAAACATTATTGTATTTGAAATTGTTTCATTTATTAGACCACAATATCGATTATTAAAAAAAAATTGGATTCACTCGAAATGATTGCCTTTTGCTTTAACACAAGGTTCCAAATAGTGTGGTCATTGGGCTATAGCGGCATGTTCGGTTTCAATGGAGATCGTAGACGCTGCTCTGGTTAATGCTGTTTTAAGGCTTTCCAAATTTCTGTAGGGAGTCTTGCAGACCATGTTCTCCAATTCTGACAACAAACCAGATCTGGACTCCTCGATGGCCAATCTTCTGCTGCAATGAAGGCAGGAATATTGACTCTGAGCTACTCCTGTGTGGTTTTGGCTTTGTTCGCTGAAGCAGAGTCCTTTTGAAGATCCATCTGTATCCATCGAAAAGGATACTGGTTAAACCCTTCACAACACCCTCTAGCACGTCTTCTTGGTCAATCTTTGCCCCAATCTTCACGCCTTTTTCACATAAATGGACGGATGTGACACTATGGTGAGAAACCTACACCAAACCAGTCGCTTGCGTCTTTCCAGCCTAATTTTTTTTAGTTGACGATAGGCTTTCATATGCAGATCTATTCGAATCAGCCTAGACATGGATCTGGTAGATATATTCAATTACTTGGACATGATCTTCTGCTTACTTAGTGAATTTCTCTGAAAACGTTCACGCACTGCCTTTAATACCGCATTTGTACGAATGACGCGCGGGCGACCACATCTTGGCTTGTTCCCTACTCCAGACAATTCGTCGAAGCGAGCAATAGCCTGATAAACCAATATTATCGATAATCTGAGTGGTTTTAGTAACTCGAAAATTTGGCTAGCGCTCCTTCCGCTCTAATGCAACACTATAACCGCGGCTTGATTCTCTTCAACGTCGCACTCTATATTAATAGTTTGCAAACTGAAGCCAAACTGACTAAAATTCTTCACTGATCAGTGCATGTGTTCTAAACAAAATTTAACGGTTCTATTTCCGCAATAGAAACTTCTCCTCTTACCGATATAATGCGATCTTCAAATTTCGTACGCAATAAATTGATTGATTAATGGCTTGTCATTTTATTTAATCAAAAAAAAAAAAAAAAAATTGCCATGTTGAGGTAACGTTCTCCATTCACTGTAACTACTTAAAAGTAATGTGTATTTCATATATTAAAATTAAGAATATAATTAAGCTTTTACCTAACTTAAGCTCTATTTAAATAAATGTCCTGGAGATTGCTGACTTTGTCGATAGCTTTGACTGTGCATGTGAGAGGTTCGCTTGAGCCATAATTAGTTATGTGATATACAACAGAAAGAGGATACCGTGTTCTCAAATGATCTTGCAGATCTAGAATTCAGGGATTTTAGGGCAAGGGGTACATACGAATATCTTGCTTTATAATCGGAGCTGCTTTATAATCAGGATCATAGTTTGTAGAGAAAAATTTGCATAGAACCGATTTGGTGTGCCACTTTTCGGCAAGACCGGAAACTGAAGAGGCGTAGGTTGAAGAGCAGGTTTGGAAGCGCATCGCAATTGAAGCTTCTGGTCCTGAAGTTAACGTCATAACCTTCCAGAATCGTTTGAAGGTAGTGGGTTTTTTAGCAAAGAGGCTAGCAAAAAAGACATTGCTTAGCAGAAAAATGAAAAAAAAAATGCGCGAGGATAGGAAGAAGGCGAAACTGGAGTATTCAGGATTGATCAAATGTTCTGTTCTAGGATGAGTTCAAGTTTAACTTAATCGGACTTTTTTGGGAATGAAGATCCACGCTAACCAACTAAAAATCATACAGGATCTCAAGAACATTATTGAAGAAGTGTGGTTGAATCAAATTGATGACCATTACCTCGGTAATCTGTATGCCTCTCTGCCAAATAGGGTTCAAGACGATGTTTAAGCGAAAGGTTGTGCTACGAAATACTAGAACCATTTTTTTTAATAATGTGAAAGTCTAATATTATGTAAAAACATTTCCTAGTGTAATAAAAATATAAAAAGGAAGTATTTTTTCAAATGTAAGCTTATTTTTCTGAGCGAGGTGAACATACTAAGTATAGTTTTTCAGTTTTCCATTTTTGACAGTTCACGCGTAATCTGTGATATCTGCCAAAGTCAAACATGCTTAGTAACCATTGCCATTTCATTAAGAAAACCATCCGAGCAACTCTTAGAAATTATTAAATTTTATTATCAAAATTTGTGCTACTGAGCAAGAAATTCAAACCATAGTGACCAAATTTCACACTAATGTCAAGCTATTGTATAGGGTTTTCTAATAACGACTGGACAACTTTTTTTTTAAATAAAAACATTTGAGATATTTCAAAAACCTTATTATTGGCTGGAAGTACAATCAAAACATTTATGAATGGAACTCAACTTCGTTCATATGGCCACCGCGGGCACGTTTGCAGCGGTCGATTCGTTTCACCCAATTTTCAACAACTGGGCCACACATTTCGGCCGAAACGGCCGCTATTTCGCGTTCAATGTTGGCTCTGAGCTCTTCCAACGTCGTCGGCGTGTGGGCATAAGCCAATGACATAACGTAGCCCCACAAAAAATAGTCAAGCATCGTTAAATCGTGTCTTGAGATAACACGCTCACCATACTTATTCTTCAATAAATCGATTGTAGCGTGTGCTGTGTGGCCTGTGGCACCATCCTGTTGAAACCACATGTCGTCCAAGTCCATGTCTACCATTTCAGGCCAAAAATAATCGGTGATCATGGCGCGATAACGCTGACCATTCACAGTAACGTGATGATCATCGTTATCGTCCACGAAAAAATATGGCCCAATAACGCTGCCGGCATGCAAACCGCACCAAACAGTTATTTTTTGTGGATGAAGTGGTGATTCATGAAGCTTCGTCACTGAAGATGATTTCGCGATGAAATTCATCAGCTTGGCGCATCTTCTCCAGAACCCAATCGGAGAACGTAGCTCGTTAGTGTACTTTACCATGATGAAAATGTTGAGTTTACTGAATAAATTGACATTAACAGTTTGATGATTAGTGAAAGAGTGCGTTCACAAATTAAATTCAAAGTTGTCAAGTCCCTATTGGAAAACCCTATACATCAACCCGTATGCGCAGAGACCGTACATAAGAAATATTGTCGCCATTTGCAACAATTGGTATTGTGTTACTCGACAACATAGAAGATTTTACGCAATGATCTTCGTCTAAAACCTTACAAAATACAGTTCGAGCAACAACTGAAGCTGCCACAACGTCGAATTTTTCGTGAGTAGGCTTTAGAAAATCTGGATTAAGATCCGCTATTATTGTCTTTAGTACTAACAAACAAAAACTGCCATATTTCGTCCGATGAGCAACCTCAGACAATACAAGATCTGGCAAGGCACTCGAAAAAATGCACTCTTTTGTGCGGTTTATGGTCCGTGGACCGTGAGAACAACGTTATCGTCAATAGTGCCCACTACCATTCAATGATTTCGAATTTTTTTTGCCAAAATGTACGAGCTGAATTTCGTCGACATGTGGTTCTAGAAAGATGGCGCTACATGCCACACGGATCGATGGACCAATTGAGAAATGAGTTCGGCGATTAATTTATCTCTCGGTTTAGACCGGAGAATTGGCCGGCTAGATCGTGCGATTTGATGCCCTTAAACAATTTTTTTTTAGGATACGTCAAATCACTCGTCTATTATTACCTGTGTTATTAGTGAGATACCAGCCAGTATGGCCCACTTAAAATGTAGCCATGCTCAACAAATTATGAAATAATCTTAAAAAGTATATGACAAGCATTGATTTATCAACTCAAATAAGAATTTCTTGTGTCTTATTCCTTGACAATTGAAAAATAAAGGCTTAATAAATCACTTATTACAAATCTCTCTTTTCTATCTCAATCTAAATACAGAAGTCGAACGTTCTAGAGCTCTTCCATGCGAATAATTTTCTTTAATGTTGTATTGATATGAAATATTTCCTAGCGTTTTGGTCTTCATGTTTTGAAGTTTAATACAGAGAAGATAGAACTACGAATAAGCTGCAGTTACACATGTATTAAGCGTAAGCCTGACTACTCAAATCTCGGTCTGGAAAAGTAGAATGTTCCGGTAGCTACTCGTGGTAAGCAGAGTATGAGAAAGCGTTCAATAATCATTGATGGAAAACACCTCATATAATGGGGTTTTTAAGCTCGTGATCTCATAGGATAAATTAAGTTTTATACGATATTAACCGAATAGACATACTCGTATGTCGTATTAAGAATTGTGGAAATACGAAAGTCCTCATGCGACCTTTTTTTAGAAAACGCTAAACCTTTAAACACAAGGGGAATTTATTTTGCTGCACACTTGGGATACTGCGATAAACTGTTTTGTTCTGTGAAGTATATAAAACTGGACAGCTCTGTTTTATTCAATTACTCACTTAAAAATTGTTTCACAAGAGGATTACTCCTACTGTTGACAAAGTGTAAATGTTTACATTAACGAGTATATCAATGGAAATATGTATCCACTGTAAGAGTTGGAAAAAAGAAAAAAAAAAGAAAAACAATTTCAGTTGCTTTTGCGGATTGGCTAAATTATCTTGTGTACAATTTCCAGTTGTAAATTAACCCACTAATTAATCTTATTAAAAATAATAATTTTTTTACTTTTTAAAACCAATTTTATAGTGGTTTTGGTATTGAATTTTTTTTTTATTTTTCTTGCAGAGGTTCATATGGAAATATTTATGTAAATTTTCAGATAATGTATAATAATAATGCCATCAGTAAGGACGATGGAAATTTTATTAAAAAAAAAAATTAAAATAATAAAAAGCAAAACGGCTGCTTTTATTGTTGTCATGTCAATTGTACGTTAAGTAGTAAAAATGTGAAATCTGAACATGAGATGGTACATGCATTTTATTTAATTTATACAAACGAATATACTATGTAAATGTTTACCATGTACATACATATGTTTGTATAAACTTATATATTTTGTTCATTTTGATTTCGCTAATTGTTAAGCCAATTAAGTGCAGTGGAGAATGGAATTAAAACCACATGGCACACCGTGCAAACTGGGAAATGAAAAGTCTCATCGTACCGTCTTCGTTCATGCATACTAACGGAATAACGGTAATTTTTTTAATAAATTCAATAAATCAACAATATTGATGAGTGTAAATGAATTGGAGTAGATACCAAAGGATAATTGAAAATTGTTTACAGACTTTTTTATATTTTTTTAATTGTCGATGGCATTACATTTCGATACATTACATGATTCGATGAATGATCTTAAGCAATTAATGATGTTGGTATGTTATAATTTATGCTACTGTCACTATCATTACTGTTGCAAATTTCCCAGGTAATAAAGTAAAAGAAAAACAAAATTTAATTTCTCAGTAATATCGACTTGCAGGTTAAAAAAAAAAAAAAAAAAAACCAAAAAAGTAAATTTCGCTCGCAGAATAGTATCTACTATCTATTGTAGTAAAAAAAATTTAGATCTAAATTTTTATTGGGATTGCTTGAAAGCAAAGCAATTAGGAGAAGCTCATTCGTTGGATAGTGTGTCATATATTTCGATTTTGGGAATGGGCATACCTCGGTAGAAATTATTTTTGGGTCCGGTGACGGGCTTTCTGTATTGTGTTGCGTACATGGAGTGAGGACGCCCTATTTACAATAATATTTTACAAGGAAGGAATTGTTATTGTGGTTTGTTTTATTTTTATTTTTTATATTTACTAAGTGTTTGTTAGTTTATTGGTATCCTTGTCAATGTGAATGCCATAATATTTTATTTTAATTAAAAAAAGTGTGTTTTTTTTCTGAGCTGTGAGTTTTTGTTTTTGCCAAATATTGCACAATTTTCAAAAGTGAATGAAACGCTGACTATTTTTATTTTTATTTTTTTTAAATTTTTTTTATTGTAAAAATAACTCTTTGGTAGTCTCTAATCAAAATTTAGTTTCCTACTATTTTTCATATAATATAAAACTATTGAAAGAAATCCTTCCTAATGGATTATATTTGAGGATACAAAAAGACATAGAAAAAGAAAAAAATATTATCAAGTAAATGGGGAAGTGGTTGGGGAACCCTAGAAGCAAGTTTTACGAATAATACATAGGTTTACCAAGAGACGAAAAGGGTTCTCATTAGCAATTTATACAGTCAACGAATTTTTTTCTTTGGAGAATATTTACGAAAAAAGAATTCATAAATTATTCCCTGGCCCAAAAGTGACCCATTGAGGAATTTATCAAGATTTTTCGGAAATTGGTAGTAGTAGGTGCAGCCGAAATAGAAACGTGTCTTATACCTTACTAATACCTGTGTATATGACAGTGAACTTGCTTGCTTATTATTCATATTTTCATATGAAAAATGAAATCACAGCTAATTTTAAACCATCTACACTAATGAATGTAGAATAGGTCTACAATCTGATTGTAGTTTCCTATTTCTTGTCAATAGGCGCCTATATAACCATAACGACAGAAACTCTCTGACCATGTTAACAAGTGCCCTGTTTCTTCAATACCTTTACAGGAAAGTCATCTTCTTTAGGATGGTTGTGAAGGCTGATAGGTACATAGAACAGGTTGTCTGGTAAGGTGCAACCAGAAACACAAGTACCACGGATACGCCGTTTTGATACCACAACTCTCGTGACCTGAATGTTGAAAGGGGCTACTTAGACCGTAGTTTTCAGATCCACCCCTTTGTGTGCGATGGCTATGCCGGACAGATACAGTGAAAGTGCTATAGGGTTGTCTTTCCGTGTGAGCTATTACAGCTACGGTAGTGTGGAAAAGTGAGCCCACGAAATCACAAAATGCTGTTTTAATATTCATTTGTCCAAGCCTTGGTCATGAGAGTTACTTCTCACTTTAACAAGTACAGATTGTAAGCTCAGTATGGGTATTACAATAATTCTTAATTGGCCGAAACTAGAATTGTTCATAGCTCATAGGTGTGTTATGGGAAAAATTCACGGTGATTGGATCTATTTTTTACTTGATTGATAGGATCTACATTTCCATGCGAAAAACAAATATTGCGCGGTGAAATAATAGCTACAGTCGGCATCATTGACGATGCGGATCGGAAAAGACCAAGGAGCTTTGCTGTTCATGGTACGTGTATACCTTGACCTCTGAAGAAACGCTACATATACAAAACTAGAAGTCTAGAGGAACTTAGATCGGGAGAGGTTTACGGACAAGCCGCATCTTATGTAACGGATTTCATTCATTGATTCAACATATACAACAAGACCCCGATAAGTGATTAAGGGAAGGTCAATATGGTTTTCCCCATACGCGAGGATACTGCCTTAACTATGCCAAATGTAGGATCAACGCCTATAATGACAAAGTAACAATAATTTAAATACAACATCTATGGTATGTCTTGGACAAAACGTCACCATCTTTAGTTATGACAACTTAAGCTAAGAAGTTCATTACAAAAATAATAAAATATTAACAAATCAATATAAATCAAAAATAAGTAACAACATGAATCTGTGAAAAACCATTTGTATCTAAGCCTTGCTTTGTGATGCAGAACTATAGATCCTACTCAATGTATGAACCTTATCTACCATATGTACTAAACTTCTCTACTTCAAAGAAAAATGATTCCTGTTCACTGCGATATAAAAATAAAATACGCACATGAGGACAGCTTTTTTTTTTCTGTCTGAGAAGTCTTTAAATTCAATTTAGAGGGAAAACGCAGCAGAGAAACACCATCTTTGAAGAGGAGCTCAATCAGCTGGGCGTGCAAAATTAGAGAGCTTTGTCGGCTATCCATGTTCATAACGAATTGTTGTTAGTTTTTTTCCAGCATGAGACCTTTAAAAAGTCAATTTTTAACTACTTTTTCGAATAAATCGGTCTGTACATCGTGAGTAACATGCACAGTATTGGCTTACTCAATATTATCAATACCAATACCTTCAGATAGTTGAGAGGTGTTAGACCACATGATTTCGGATGCCAATTGATAGGTCCATTTCGCGAAGTCATTCTCTCTTCAAATCATGATTTCAATAAGCCTATGTACATAGTTGTTCAGAGTGGACATCCTATTGCAACTCCAATGTCATGGTAACCCCAGTTCAGTTCACAAGAAACACGAGCCAACGATCGTTTCGTACACCAGCTATTGCAATGGAAATTTACCATCGTTCACTAACGAGAGTGGAGACAGAAAAATAGAGCCTGCGATCACAAGGGCTATCATCCTCGATCCATTCAACAGCAGCATAAGCGACAATGAAAATTTCGGACAACAAGAAGCTGCTGTATATTTTGAAAGTTTATACTAAGTATGGTCCGTTAACGATCTCTACTCATCACCAAATGTTTGGTCTAATTTAACTAAATAAAAATGTCACATACATTTGCCAAATTTGAGAGTTTGTTTGAGTGTTATCCTTAGGTAAAAACTTGCCTTTTATATTATTTTCATACCTGGATAAGTACTATTTAATTCTGACCATTATGATGAGTTAGAGTCGTTTTTCAAAGCTTGACTGCTTATCTGGGTGAAGTATGCATGGGCAGTCAAGCTTGTATTTCACCAAATAAAATATATAAACGTTCATACGACACACTAAGAAGTAAATTGAAAGCAATATTTCTATCTTACCGAAAATCCTACCTAACCCAACCAACAAGACCAACAATAAAGTCATTCCCTTCTCTTATGTTTTAAATTGTCTGCATGAAAAGTCATATATTGTAGACTACCAAAGGATTTTAATTAAATTTCAAAAATGCAATTGTCCCTGTGGGCTTTTCCCAAGCGACCAGAAACATTTCATTCACTTTCCATAAATTTAGATCCCCAATTTAACACGAAACCTATTTAATCCAATTTCAATTCAATATTGACACTGTGCTAGTCAGTGTTGGGTACGGGGTACATGTACATACCTTGGGAAGCAGCAACATTGCTTCTTGGTAAAGTTGCATACGGATTGTTTGCTGGCTGCTGTTGCTGAACAGGTCTAGATTGTCCCCAGTTACCACCTTGAGCTGGTGGTGGGTATGAAGTTGGCGATTTGGGACCAGCAGCTGGAACAGGGCCTGGAGCACCATATGGACGAGCGAATCCTTGATTTACCTGTTGATGAGGGGATATTATTGAATTTTTAAATTTTTGATAATTTCAAAGTTTCACAGATTCGATTGGAACTTTAGTGTATAAGTAGTCATAAATGGCAACACAACATTAAACATAGTAAACATTAATTTGCATTGCAATTTGGAGTGGGCGTGCGCTTACCTTGTAATTAACTGCGACCCCCTTACCAGGTGGTATAACACTTCTTATCACATTACCGTGGAGTGTTACATACTGGAACTGGTCATTGCCCTGACCCTGAATGCCACTGCCGCTGCCACTGCCGCTGCTACTGCCATTTGCATCATCGACTCTTGATGGTGGCTGCCCCTGAGGGTTGGATAACATATTAATCCCATCAGACGATGTTGTTGTTGGTGTTGTTGTGTTGGATGGTAGTTGTTGTTGTTGGTGTGGTGGGGTGTAATTTTCAGTGTTGTTTGAGTTATTGTTTAATTTTTTGTTTGAATACTCTTTTAAAAATTTATTATATACATTTGTTTGGACGCTGCTTCCATTGCTGGTGTTATTGATATTGCTTGCAGCCATCGACGGCCCGTATCGATTGTTCGAGTTCATATCGTTTTCGTTTTGTTTGCCACTTTGATTGATAGTCATTGAGTATTTTTGTTGTTGTAATTGTTGAGGTGGTAATGGAGGTGGTGGAGGTGGTGGTAATTGAAAGTCTGTTGTAGCGTTACCACTTCCAATTGAAGACGATGTTGACTGTTGTCTTGAGTGTCCTGGTGATGATGATGCAGTTGATGATGCAAAACGGTCTAATGACAAAGTTGATGATGAGTTATTGTTATTGTTATTTGTATTATTGTATCCGTTATGATTGTTTAGAGAAATTTCAATGCTGTTGATAGCTGTATTGATTGGACTGCAACTACGAATACTCTGGTTGATTCCATTTGTAGAGGAGTAGGGCGACAATGATAGGGATGACGATGATGCCGTCGACAGACTACTGTTTGTGCGTGAATGATTGTTAATGGCAGTGTTGTTGTTATTTCCGCTGCAAAATTCTTGCATTTGTTGGAGTTGTGTCGGTGATGGAGGTGGTGGTAATGGCAGATCAGCAATGCTTGTAGTTTCAATCTTTTTTTTTTTTTGTTTTTTATTTTTTTAGTAAGCAAATGCGGCACACAAAATTAGAAATAAAAATAAAAAAAAAACATACAAAATTTGTTAGTTTGCTAGGTTGCAAGGTTAGGGAGCCCTAGGATTATTTGAACGATTCTTATTATACAAATGTTGTTGTTTGGTTCTTTTTTTGTTTGTTTTGTTTTGTTAAAGGTTAAAGGACACTTTTAATTTATTTGTTTTAAAGCCGTCCTTAATATCTGTTTTTGAACAGATGAAATCATCACAAAAAGTCTAACTGACATTGAACATAAAGAATAGCGCCGGACTTAAAGAGACATGTTCAGTACAAACATCCTTATGAAGTTTATTGGAATGATTCTAAAAAAACACATCCAAATTGTAACTGCTTGACATTAAAAAGCAAGCGATAAGAGCTCAGAGAGGTTCAGTTAGGACCGTATCTCAAGAAAAATTCTAATAGCTTTACTTGTGTGAAATATTTTGGTATTTTTGCTGTGACGTCTGAAAAGTAAATTGTTTCTACTACTTTGGTCGATATTTAAGTCCAGGCACTCCTAAGTAGTAGTGGACGAACTTGAAGTTTACGCCACGCTACTACCTGACTAATATATTTGGAGTATTAAAATTGACAAGTGGGATGATGAAATAAGAATCTGGTCATGATCAGTGCCCAAAATGAAGGAAAAAAAAAAAAATATTGCTGCAGTAGCCCCTGTCATACAATCAAATCTTTTCGTTTCGATTAGAAGCTTATCTGCTCAAATGAGCATCAGCAAACCATCGCTGTAAAGGATTTGAATCTTTTTCCCTATAAAAATAAAATCACAAGTAAACAGCTTAAATAGACTCGGCGATTTATCTGGAATTTAGTATGAAATTAAACTGCATCCAAAGTGTGATAACCTTTTTTTTACTGCAAGTCTTAGGAGATATCATTAAGGCGGCATACCAAGCAGACGTAAATTCCACAAGAAGGAATGTTCCAAATGAAAAACCATGGTTTGACGAAGAATACAAGGCAAGGCAAGAAAAATCTCTTTCGCATGGCTGAAATTATTTCGACACATACACGACGACTTCTTTATGAGATTACATGTTGAAGCAAACGCAAAATATTAGATTTTATGCAAAATAGATGCTCTATGAAGTCGAGGCCAAAAAAAATATAGTTGAACTTAATAGCAAAAAGCTTATCATCCTCAACACTTTAGCCAACTTTTGAATCCATTAACTGATCAATGCGCAATCACTATTCATAACCAGCCTCTGTCAGCAAAGATTTGGATGCCCTTATTACTGTGACAGAAATAGATGCAACATTTAACAGACTGGGAGATAGAAAAGCACCTGGATCGGATTGAATCTCTACGGAATTTTACAAATACGGAACACCTAAGCTGACTATGACACTGGAAGGCTTATTTAATAATGTCTTGGAGCATGGCGCGGTACCGAAACAATTCCAAGAAGCCTGCAGGTCATATCATGTGGTACAGAGGTGCATCTAAAAAAATATTCAGAAGCATCCTTCAAAAAAGATTAATTCCATAAATAAACGCTAATAGTTTACTTAATGAATTCCAAGCTGGTTTTAGGGCAGGATATTCAACGGAAGCATATATAGCATAGGTGGTGGCGATGGCGTGATGGTTGACTTAGTGGCTGTCACGCCACCTACATGGGTTCGTATCCCGGTAGGAGTACAACAGCAAATTTTTCAAAATCGTCATCACCCTTTCGGCGGGTAATGGCAAATCTCCGAAAGTCAAATTCTGCCTATGAAAAAGCTTCTCAGGAGACCCGTTCGGACCCGACAATAAACAGTCGGCCCTGCTCAGGAATGTAAAAATTCACAAAGCGAGAAACACAAATGAGTGCGAGAAGCTAGGCCTTGGCCCATACCGGGCTGTCGTGCCACTTAATATTTATAACAGAGGTGCTTTGATGCATAAAGTATTTGCAAAAGGAGTGACTAGAAAGTTTGGTATCGTAATACAAAGCAAGTATGAAGAGAAGATGACAGCTGCTTGGGATGGAGAAAAAGCTTCGGAATGGCTTAAAGCGAACAAAGGGGTATGACAGGGATGTATTTTAAGTCCACTGTTATTTGCACTCCTTATAGATGACATTTTCGATAGATTGCCGATAGGTGTTGAGTTTGCAGGGATAGTGGTAAAGGCATTATATGATAAACCGCTTTTACGAGTTCTGTAAAATCTGAAGTCTTGTCATAAATCTAGCAAAATTGAATGTAATAATTTTTAAAAAGAGTTGTACAAGGATGTTTATCAACGAGAAATGTTTTCTGAATGTAGAACAGATCGAAATAGTAAGAGAATACAACTATCTTGGTATGCTTTTCATACAACTCTTATCAAAATTCTTCTTCCTAATTTACTACCTCACCTAACCCATATATTTAACTCAATTATAATCACGTCAGTTCTCTCAACAGGTGGAAAATTGCTAAAATTCTTCCACTGCCAAAACCGTCAACATCTATTGGTACCGAATACCGTCCAATAGCGATTCTTGCTTTTTTAAGTAAAAAATATCATTTTTGAAAAGATATATATAACTGTATCACTTCTTTAAAGTATGCGAAGATGTACGTGCCGGCTTAGACTGCGATATGTTAGGTCTCATAGTATTTCTCGACTTGTTACTAAAAAAGTTGGAAAGGCAATTTTTTGTTGAGACCTCAATTTGCAATTTAATGGCTTTATATTTAGCAAACAAGTCTCAGTGTGTATTTGTCGGTAATAAATGTTCTTCACTTCTTCACTGGGTCCTTTACTGTTTTCATTTTTCATTAATGACATACCTAAATATTTTACGACCTGCGAACATCATATGTATGCTCATGATTTCAAAATATATTCCAAAGTCACTTAAACATCAAGGATTAAATAATATTGTTCAAACACTGAAAGAAATTCACACCTGATCTTTAAATTATGGACTAAGTCTCAATCCAGCAACAACTAAGGCAGAAGAAAGAAAAAAGAAGCAGAGAAACCGAAGTGTCCCTTCCGATAGTACTTAATGATAAGACTTAATGATGACAACGTTGTTAACATAAAAAAAACCTTGGGATATATATCAGTAAAACTTTAAATTGGAATATTCACGTGAACAAAGTTGTAATGAAAGTTTATGGCGATCTATGGGGTCCAAGTCCTACGACAAGGTATCTTCCGACAAGTGGTAAGCTTAAGCTTGTTAAGGCCTTCATCTTACCATTATTTCTTTATGGATGTGAAATACATATATTCCGACATGGATTACCTATCCAAAATGAAACTTATCGTAGCATGAGATATATTTTTAATATAAGGACCCTCTTATATAATCTTAGATCACATTTCTCAATTTACACAAAATAGCAGGCTGTCAAAAAATACAGCTTTAATCAACTACAAACCTATTCAACATATAACAACAACAAATTATAAAAAAACTTAAGGACCCGATTACTTATTTAAAAAAATTAAATTCGCGACTTATAGCACCAATACCAATGAAAATAATACCACCTAGTCATAATTATTTAATTATAAGCCGACAATATTATACATATACATCCGATTCATTTTTGTAATGAAGCACCCTTGCATATTTAACGGGAAGATAACAAAACTACTTTTACCAGGGAAACTTTCAAATACTATGCGCAAATTTATTAATGGAATATAATTACTCTCATCTATACTCTAATCTACCTCCTTTTCCTTTCCATCTTTTCTCTATCTTCTGGCTTTTTCTGCTGTCCTTTTTAATTTCACTTCTATCTTATATTCTTTCATATTCGATATTTTATCTAATTTATAAAACTTTGTATTGCTCGATAGGGTATTCCATAAGCGATTTGTACGGCTCAGGAACGAATCAAGATATTTTACAATAGAGTTGGTCCGGGCTGGAGGGCATACCGGTGTTACAGTTGAAGGTTTGAAGGACGGGAATGCTACTGGGGATTTTAATGGAGCACTGGTGGTGGAAAAAGCGATAAATCAAAGTAAGAATATACGTCGGTGTTCAATGGTGTCAATTGACTGTCACCTACGAGTTTTATCGCGTGTTTTTGAATCCTATATAGCAGGACAAGAGATGGTTTAGAAGCACCTAACCAGATATAACCATTGTACTCCAATTTTGGGCGAATAAATGCTTTATATATATGTAGGCCAGATTAGAGGGGGTGGAAATATTTTGTACATCGCTTGAGGAAACCTAGACATTTCGCAGCATTTTTGACGACATTGAATATGTGGTCATTCCAACGTAAGTTGTCATTGATACACATACCGAGAATGGAAAGTTTTTTTTTGGTTTTGACGATGTAAGTGCCATTCATGGATAACGGTTGGGTATTTATATTTCGCTTTAATACCAGCAGAAAGCATTGAAATTCCACTCTATTGATAGTTGTTGGTAATGAGATTAGCATACGCTGCCGTTTCAGATCTACAGCCGAAGAGCAGGGATGTGAGTCCGGGAACGAATATGAAACGTAGAGAGTACTATCATCAGCAAAGGAATATATAAGATAAGAAATTATAAATGAAAATTAAAAAGAGTGTTGGAGACAGAACGGAGCCCTGCGGCCTATTAACATCTATTTTGTGAATACCATACTTGAAACCATCCGAAAGTAATCAAAAGCACGCATGTTCAACTAAAAACCCTGATGCCAAAATTTGTCAAATGGTTTAGACATATTAAGTGAAACTATCTTACATTCGCCAGATTGATGCTTGTGTTGAGTAAGATTGAAGAAAAAGCTTACGCAGTAGTTTTGCCAGCGTAGAAGAACACCTCTTCAAAAGTTGGGGAGTTATACCATCTGGACCAACTACTCTTGGTACACACATATAATACAATATAATTCAAAATGCCAAAACTGCAATAAATAAAATGTGGAGGAAGTATTTTGCTAACAAATATTGTATATAGCACATAGCAGTAAGTAACTCTGTTGTACCAACCCCATGTATGGGGCGAAGGTCAGTTTGAGGAAGTTGAAAGTCTTTTGAGCACCCCGCATCCCAAAATTACGGGTAGACTGGTAAAAATGGTAAAAATATTCAATATGACCTCGATGAGATTGCGCACGCACAGCACTTAGATGCATGGTACATTAAATGGAGGGACTTATCACACGCGTGTGGACTAATACTAGATTGATTAGGAGGAAGTAGACGTGAACGCATTGAAGCCAAAGCTAAATCCGTTAATTACAGCAGTAGATTTCAACTTCAGATAGTAATTTGAAAGAAAAACTATCGGAGACACTACAAATATCAATTTATAGTAAGCTGAATGATAAATTGGAAGAGCGGAACTACTTCCAGAATAATAACAACGGTGAGGAAATATTTTTTTTACGATAAAATGTGAGTGGAACTACTCCTAATTAATTAATAACCGTATAGAGTAGATAGGCTGATCTTGTGTAATTTATTTTACATGGCGGAGATGAATAAATCATACGCAAACATAACGAACTAAACGTAACTATCCTGTTCGCTTGATTTATCGTCAAAGAAATATTTATAACAGAAAGTTTTAAATGAAAAAAAAAGTAAATTGTTATAGCTTTTATTTTATAAAAATGCTACTAACTCGTATATAAGAACAACTGATTAAAAAAAAAAATTAATAAATAAATATATTGCCAATTCACAGATGGCTTATTGTCATGCTTCTATTCAATTTTGATTTTTGTAAAAAATTGTAAAAATTAAAACTAATCTAATCCAATCTAAATCCTGTAACTCTCTGTGGTTTCAATACGATAGTTAAAAGGCTTAATAGATGGTATATAAACCGAAAATCAATGGCAGCATCGAAATGAAAATCTTCCAAAATCATTTCACGGGCTTTTTTTTTTTACTTATTTTAGGGTAGGTTAGGAAGACTAACCCAATCAATTTGATCAGACTGAAGCAATCTATGTATTTGAGCAATGACTAAGCGAATACCCCCAAGTACACCTAAGAGTTTTATTCGAATTTCTTATTGTAAAGACACCCTACGCTTTGAAGGTTAAGAGAACATTGGTTATACCTAAATATATTGTAAGTATAAATATGTATTGGTAGGTAAGGTAAGGCAAGGTAGTAAGGTACAAGTAAGGACGAAAGGATGACCTTTACCCGAAGAGTGTTTGCATAAGCAAGTTTTCACATGACAATCAGGCGCCAACAGTTGGGCTGTAAATACCACACAAAAATCTTTAAAAACCGTAAGTAAGGTAAGTGTGCAAGGTTAAGTTATGTAAGAACATTTTTATTCGGTTCTGTCAATTTTAAGAAGCCTGTATGATTTATTTACTGATTTAAAACATTATTGAATAATAATTAGCTTTGATTATAGTTTGAGGTCTAGAATATGTGAGTAATAGATCAAGTTACTTTAAAATATAAGTACAACTTGTAATTTATGTCTAGTGCTAGATAGTTTTCACACATATTTGCATTACTGTTGTGCTGCTTGTGAGGCTCTACACCTGATCACATTCACAAACATAACACTATAGATGAAAGTGAAAACATAACTAAAAACTAAAGAGGATAGCGGAATATATTTACGTTTTATGCCTACAATATTTGTAAACTATAATTGTCTTATGTTCGTATTAGGTCAAGGTCACTTCTGAATTCAATTTCACACATTTACACCAGAACATCAAAGGGAAATATTGTGAGATGAAATATATGCTAGAAAACCCTGTGAATGGAATCAATCAACCCATGTTGCAGAGGTCACATATGTATCAACAACTTTGAAAATTCCTTTTTGGATACTAAGTGATGATTCACTTTAAATAGTTATGTAACTGAGAGATTTTTTTATTTTTATTTTTTTGCGATTGTTTTTTTCTTTATATCAATGCTCGTGGCAATAGGAAGCACTTTATATATAAAAAAAAAATTAAATTCGTTAAATGTTAAAAAAAAAGATAATCTATTTAGTGTCCGATGAAACGGACACCATCCGTTCGCGGTAAAATATCGAACTAAAAAACCGCAGCAATTTTTCATTTTCATTCTGGGATCTACGAGATATAGGGCCACTATTTTTTCTTGTAATCGTAATATAAATTGATTGTGAAAAGGTGTTGGTAAATTTTGTGCACAGATGCACACCTTTAATTTATACTAGGAAGCAATGTTGCATTTGCAATAGCAATGCGACTCATTACACAAGTATTGCATGGCTAAATAGAGGTGAGCTAAAATTAATTTTAAGTTTCATGCCAGCAGAATTTCTTCGTATCTTCTCTCATGTTGTGGGTTTATTTTAGCATTAATTGGGTTTATTTAAAGATCAATTTAGGGGTAATTACAAGAAAAAGATTAAGTCTGTTCTAGAACTGTTAAGAATTAACAAATTAAGATTTTGAAAAGTTTTTGAGTAAAGAATTATCGATGGCATATAAGAAATCTCTGATCAGAAAATAGATGCTTAAAATTGATTTAATTTTGATGTGAGATATTTTTAAATTTATGTATATTTTCACGAGAAAAAAAAAAAAAACCAAACAAAACATACCTACGTGTACCTGTGGCGAGTGCTCATAGGTTTGTTTGCCCTCTATGTATAAATAAGATATTTTATCGATTTTAACTATAATCAATCCACCTGCAAATAGTAGCAAGGTGCATGTGGATTTTTTGTTTTCTCTATTTTTGGGGTGAACACACATATAATCGTATACATATTTACATAAGAAGATACATATATATAATCAAACAACATTGTTAGAATGCACTCTTGTTTCAAAGTGAATAGCGTATTAGTTGTTCTACTTACATTGCTTGATGGTGCAGAGTACGATGGGGTATTATTTCCATTTTGTGGACTACCGTTGTATCCGATGTTATTTAAAGCAGCAGAAATGGTCGAAGCACTCAGTTTGGTATTTCTAAAAAAAAAAAAAGTAGGAAAATGAAAACAAGAGATTAAGAAAAATACATCAAAATCGAATTGGGGGCTGTCGAATGTAATTTAGAAACTACTTTTAAAAAAAATCAGGGTGGAAACTTGGGCTCTACAAAAATAGATTGATTTAATTGGTCGTAGGGAAAAGACGTCAACGGTGGAATTTTGGCAAAGTGGAAGAGGAGGAAAAGGCATTTGGGAATACAGTCCACAAGTAGGTCTTTCGTTATTTATTGTTTCATATAATCCTTCCTTGTTGAAATGCCCTTTGAATTATCACAGTACTTCCCAAGTGGTTGCTTTCAATCGATTAGCTCAGCAGAAATAAGGCCTAAATAAAACTTAGGTAACCACAGTCACCTACTCATTGTTTTACATAAATTAATGAATTATAAATAAAACTGAAAATAAAATACTTAAATCTGATAGTCAATGCTTTGTTTTTGAAAAATCCAGAATAAATCTAATTGTCATGAACCTGGGGCAGCTTAGTATGTAAATATTCACGTAGGCCTATAAGGAATCTTTGGCATATTGAGAGAATATCTGATTGAAAATCATTTGTGTCCGCTAATAGAGCAGTTCATGCTATGTCTGGGTTATATTTGAACATAGATTGACTTGGGGATTATTGGATGTATGAGGCGATTTGTGGAGAGGGTTAAATTGCCCATTCTGCATTGTTTTATTTTAGATAATCTATTAAAATAGATCGATTTTCGTGGGGAGATATGAGTATGGAGTAATCAAATCTAATGCAGAGACACCCAATTATAGTAGACTCTCCTTTCTCCTTCCCAGCTATGTTATAAATCGAGTAATTAGATTTGATGGTATCGGTTATGACAATTCAAGCCGTGATTATTAACACAATGTATTTGGAGCAAAATGAGCAATGTCAATTAATGTGGTCAATCTATTATTTAGTGTGGCGTGTGTGCTGGGACGAATCCAAACATTTGATGTTTACTGTGTACTAGAGCAATTCACACTTCCTGACAAATTAATTAAAATATAATTTGAAATTGGAAAAATCAATTAAAATAAGAAGATGACGTAGGCTATCAACTTTGAACTATGTTATACTTGAAATAAGTATCTGAAGATGCAAAGAATGAAAGGTATACGATGAGTTCGACCTAGAGAGATGTAACTAGATGTAACTAAAACAACAACAGTATGAGACATAAATTTGATTTTGGTTTTATGCCATTCAAGCCATTTTGTGTGGAATAGCACATTAATCAAATGGCCGCCTCGACTTTGCTGGCACTGTTCCAAGCGGTTGGTTCAATTTTTGATGACTCGGTCCAATGTGTGCGACGTTATTCTGGCAATAGCGTGTCGAATGTTGGCCTCAAGCTCGTTCAAAGTGGTTGGTTTGTTAGCGTAGACTAAAGACTTAACGTAGCACCAGAGAAAATAATTGGGTGGTGTCAAATCGCATAATTGCGGCGGCCAATTGGATATATGCCATTCTCTTCGAGGTTTGCGTCGCTTATATGGCATATAGTGCCGTTTTGTTTGAGCCACAGCTTGTCGATTAACATCTTTCTTTACCTGAGACCACTGATGGTAATGGTGACTCCTTCTTCATTTCGAAAGAAATAAGGTTCGATGATGCCGCCATGCCACAAACCAAAAAAAAAAAAAAAAACAGTCAATCCTTGTGCATGCATTGGTGCTTGGTCGAACATTTGTGGATTGTGTTCGCTCCAACAACGCCAATTTTGCTTGTTAACAAAAATGGGTCTCGTCCGAGAAGATAATTTTTTGAATTTTTTGGCCAAAATCCGGATCTCCAACCAACATTTCCAGCGCCCAATTAGCGAACTATGGCATGGTCTGTGGTCGCCGGCTTCAATTCTTTCGTCAGCAGGCCCAAATCTAACAGCAAAATAAGCCGGATTGACTCTTTGGTGATGCCAAATTTAACTGATCGACGCCGAATCGAGATTTCTTGATCTTCTTCTATACTGGCCGCTACGGCGGCTATGTTTTCTTAATTTCGCACCAATCTCTGTCTGGTTTGTAGCTTAAGATTCAAAAGAGTGTGCTCAAACTTTAACACACTGAAGTCATTATGACGACAGACCTTCGATAATATTTTTTAATAATTTCCGCACGTACGGCAAGCGGAAACCGATGCATGATGAAAAGGCAAACCTTACTGAATATATTGACAGTTGGATGTCATTGGTAACTTTAACAGCTGCTGAAGCATAACAGTTGGAATAACTATCATTGCTTTCTGATCACCCATTACAAGAGATTCCAAAAGCAAGCAATTTTAATGAAACGCAGGGACCCTTGCCTGTCCGCACATTTTTTCTTTTATAATTAACGCGCCGTTGAGGGCTTATGAATGCTGGAATTTACAATTTCATCCAACATGGTTTTTGTAAGTAAGAATGGCTTAGTACTAGGTGGGTCATAATGTATGACCCTATCAGAAAGTGTCAAAATGCGTTGTTGTCAATTGTGAAGCAAACAGAATTAGAATTCATGTTAATAAGGACTGTAATCCCATTCAACAGTGATTTGGGCATTTCAAGCCCGTTTTACTGACCGCCCGGCTCTGTCCGGTCGTTCAGTACAGCGTTTAACCGCACGACTCTTAAAGACTGGAACAGCACGGAAACGAGTAAGCCCTGGAAAGCTTCATAGATCTCGTTTAGCCGGAATATCGGTGTAGAGTCACGCACGTCTCTGCAGCGCATTTTGGTGAATGATTCGAAGATGTTTCTTTACAAAGTGCAGACAGTCAATCAACTGATGGGTGTTGAACGTGGATTGTGTCTAACCTACGCCCACAAGCTTCTGAATCTCAACAGCGAAGTGCGTCAAAAATAATCATAAGTGACGAAACCCGTTTCCACCCATCCACCGAAAGTCCGCGAGTAATGCGCGAAGAGCCATTACATCCACCCAAAGTCATTGCATGGTGTGCGTTTACGCTGGAGGAGTCATTGGACCATGTTTTTTTTTTTTAAATGTGCGGTCAAAACAGTCACTGAGGATATTTAGCGCTATAAGGCCATGATCAATGAATCTCTCATTTCTCAATGGGAACAATTGGGACTGAAGAACTTGTGGTTCGAGTCACGAGCTACAATCGACATTCTAAGGCAGACGCTTCGCGGTCGTCTGATATTTGCATTGATTAGCAAGATCACTGGATTTGACCTCCCTAGACTGTTATTCAAGGTCATGGATTTATTTTTACAGACCACAAACTCTAGCCACCCCTTAAAGAGAACATCCGTTAAGAAGTGGAGAACTTATCGCCCGAAGTTCTAGAGAAAACCATGGAAAATGCCGTAAATGGTGTCTACAATAGCGGTATTTATTCCGAAGATATAGCGTAGAAAAATAGGATCGTATATTATGGCCCACCTTGTAGTAAACAAAAGCATCCCAGAGTGCGTCTGTTGATGGATTTTATGTTAAGCTGCTCGGATTTGAATTCTATGTAGAAAGCGCTGAGAGGGTCTTGAAGCACCGTTGACAAATGTGGCAAGGTATTTTCAAGAAGAAATAAGGAGCGGTTACTTCACCGTTACTGTTTAACATACATATACTCGAATAATATAGCGAGTTCCCTCAGTCACGCTATAGCGTACATAGATGATTTAGTAGCGTACAGATCAGGTTCAAAAATCCAGGTCATTAATACTCTTCTGCAGCGTGACTTTGATCATATTAAGGCGAATCGCAATAGCTGGAAATTAAAAATCGGAAATAACATTGTTTAGTTAGAAATTACTGGTGAAATTTGGCCGTCATGGGACAGCACGGGCTGCAATTAGCAGTGAGGAGTATTATTAGATGCCTAAGTATCTGGTTCGATCAGTATTTGTATTTAAGCAAACATATAAATGCTTATTTCACTGGGCCAAGAAGGCCTTAGCCCTAACAAGAAAACTATTTAAAAAAAAAAAAACTTGACTCGATGCTACGTCTAATCAGGTCAATCATCGCTTATGGTTGTCCCGCGTGGTACAACGTAGCGCCGTATTATATGAAAATAATTCGGTTGTTTGAAAGGCGATGTTTCAGGAACTCTCTTAGATTTTACAGAACACCAGAATCTGAGTTTATATTGTTTAATATTATTCCAAGAAGGCCCTTTACGTTCGGGTTCGACTCAAAAGGATTAACAATTTACTGGTTGAGGTGATTCGAAGGAATCAAACCTGGACTTTGAGGCTTATTACCCCAAGGTGATGTACCATAAAAATACACTCTTTTTAGCTTTGTTCCGTAGGAGGCATTCCTCTCTAAGGATACTAAAGGGTTAGTGCAGAAGAAGAAGAAGAAGAGGAGAACGCCTCATCTATGACAGGTACGACGTCAATGCTCAGGAGCTCTTCCGTTCTAGCTCTGCAACTGCGGACAGAGACCGTTTCGATGCTGAAAAATAACACGCAGATTTTTGGTATCTTAGAGAAGAGGAGAGTATCGATAGGCTCTCCTAGGACGGTGCGTTACTATTGCAACATACTTTCTCCTAGTTTTAAGTTAGATTAAGGATAGTTAGGGGGATGTTATGAGGCAGCGCCTGATGAGCGATGACCTGTTCTTCATGCTATCGATTTAGTCTCTGGGGTGCGTGTGCACTATGTTGACGAACCACGGGTGGCCGAATTCGCAATTGGGATGGTGACTACTAAATGATGCAAAGAGCAATCGCCACACTGATTATAATTAAATTAGGCTAAGAAGTTAAGGTAGGTTGAGTAGCATAGGTAGTGTTAAGTTTTAAATAAAATGTAAAAACTGACTTTTGATAAAACTAGAAGGTTATTACATATGGGTCTATACACACCCGAAAAAGGTGTTGAAATAATGAAGATTCTTTACAATAACGGTGAAAATATCGCGGAAACATTTCGTAAAGCTCGTACTACTTTTGGTCATCATCCACCGCCTTCTGGCACAGCTATAGTGAATTTAAGCAATAAATAGGAACGCTTCGGACAGGTTAGAGACGTGAAGACTCCAACACATGTTCTTCCGGCAAGGTCGGCCGAAAGTATCGGTGTGCCGATTTCGAGATGATCACAGGAATTGGGCATATCCGCGACTACTTTGTAACGTATTTTGCATAAAGATATTGAGCCACATGATTATAAGGTCCAATTGACATGAGAATTAAAGCCAGCAGATTACGTACAATGCCGTATCATAGCTGATTTGGTGGTAGGAACAAGATCGTGACTTGAATGATGAGGCCCATTTCCATTTGTCTGGGTACGTAAACAAACAAAGGTGTCGCATCTATGGCTTCGAAATTCTAAAAAAAAAAGATAGTGGAAAACCTCTTCATCCGCAACTAGTGACGGTTTGGTGCGTTTTTGGACTAGCAATATTATTGGGCCAAGTTTTATGGCTTACACTATCAAACGCTTCCGAGAAATCGAGCAGGCAGAGTAAAGTAGTTACATATAACATATAACATCACCCTTATGTCAACCATTATTTTAACCAGGGCCATAAAGCAATTATGATTGGCTCGAAAACCCGACTGGTCTCCCGGAGACAGCAAATCATGTTGATTAGATATCTGCTCTTCAATAATATTTTTGAAAGCCTCTTGATAAGCATGGGAGGATGCTAATAGGACAAAAGTCTGTAGTCGAACTGGAGTTCTACAGGAATGATCTTTCTCAACTTCCAACTATCGGGAAAAGTCGAGAAGGTAAGGTAAAAGTTGATTACATGTGTCAGACAACTCAACCGATACTTCGTCAACACCATCAACATATTTGATTGGACGAATAGTATTGATAACTTTTATCTCCTATACAACACAAAATTCAAAGTCATTTGAGGGATCAATAAGCAGCTGATTATCTGGAACAAAAACTGGACTCTTCGTTTGTCTGGAGACAAAAGCAATATTACGGTCGTTCACATTTATATTCTTTTAAAGCCGTCTTATTTTTACTATTCTAATTGATCGAAGGTTACTCCAAATCTTTATAGAGTACCACGTTGATTCAAAAAGTATCATTTTTTTTTGGATCTACGCTTAATAAATTACGAGTGTGTGGCAGCGCGATAGCTTCCCAATTCAAAGTTAAGAATTCTACTTCCATTTAGAGAACTTACGACCCACCGTATAGTACGACTCCGCGGGGGTAAGAACTTCCTTGTTCGATGCGTACTTCTTCTCGGCAAGCGATCTTTCACGGTTAAGAAACAAAAAGAAGTCACAGGGAGCAAAATCCGTAAAATACGGATGATTGGAGAGAAATTCTGTGATTGTGGCGACTGCGGAGATGTGAACCGGTGCGTTATCATGGTGGGAGAGAATTTTTTTCTTCGCCAAATGTGGCCATTATTTCTTTAAAACCGAGTCAAATTAGCCCACTAAATCGACGTAGTATGCTGCTGTGATTGGTTTTCCCTTCTTCAAATAGTCAATGTGGATCACACTTCGCGCGTCCCACGGTAGCCATCACCTTTCTGGCTGAAGGCACGGTCTTCGCTTTCTTTGGAACACGTTTACCGGGTAAAACCCATTGTTTCGATTGTTCTTTGGTCTCTGGTGTATAATATACCAATGAATCCATGTCTCATCGACGGCCACGAACCGATACAGAAACTCCTCCAGATTTCGATTAAACAGGGCCAAGCACGTCTTTGAAGTGATCTCACAATTGCTTTTGTTCTCTGGTTTGAGCAAACGCCGCACCCATCGCGCGGACAGCTTTCTCATACCCAAAACCTCGTGCAGAATTTGACAAACGCGTTCATTTGAAATGCCTGTTATCTTAGCCACCTCGGGAATTTCACTCGGTGGTCCGCCAATACGAGATCATGGATTCTGTTCATAGTTTCCTCTGTGGTAACAGTTTTTGGGCCACCTGGGCGCGGTTCATTAATAACCAACGTGCGAACCAATAACAGGTTTTGCCACTTAAAACCAAGAGCCGGATCACAGAGCGATACTGCTCTTTTTCCATTGGCGCTTAATAAATTACGAGTGTGTGTTAAACGATGTTTTGAAATGGGTGTCAAAACAAAACTAAACGTCGGATTTTTACCAAATTTTGACACAATTATGGTAAGCTCATTTTAGCTTAGTAGCGCCACCTGTCTTCCAATCCGTGTACTCATCAAACAGCCCTCCTATGTATTTCTCCGAATTCTACAGGCGTTTTTCACATCAGACGCGAACCAGGTGCAATTCCCGTTACGAACTGTTACAGTCTTCAACAGAACATACATATCATAGAGGTCCAAAAGTAAATTGTGAACACTTAATTTTATTATAATAACAATTGCAAGGCTACTAGAATAGGAAAGATTACAATCGGCGCCAGCAACTGTGGCTACATTAAATTTTTTAAGAACTCTTTCTGCTACATGAATGCGAAACTTGGTTGAGATAGAGACAAATTAATTTGGAATCATGAGGTGGGTACAGCAAACGTATAAGTTTGACAATTTGAAAGGTATTGTAAGTGACCAATCGGATTTCTTACATTTGCAGTTTAAATTTTGTTCGCCGCAAATAAATTTCACAAAGTTATTGACATTAGTTTGCAAGATGGTCTAAGAGTTGTATTTGAGATCCAAATTCATGCCTTCTGAGATTCTGAGATTTTACGAAAAACAACACTACTTCTCGCATGTTAGTTGTTCATACAGGTATAAAAAACACTTAACCTACTTTCATACCAAGAAGAATTTGAGTTATGTAATATGAAACCGAATATTTGTTTAAGGCACACCAACAAAAACTGCAACAGTGTTCAATGTATACGAGTATAGTTTCAAAACACAATTTAAATGTGTTCATTGGAAAAGGGAGAAAAGAAGTATCTACAAATATGTGTGCCTCTCTCCAGATACGTTTAGGTCACTTAAGGGAAATATCCTACCCTTTCGAATGATACTGTAAAAGATTCTATTTATCAGAAAAAAATTAAATATGTAGAAACCCATTGCGGGGATACATATGCTACAATAGAAAACACTTTTATGCTATAGAATTACAGATCTCGAGACAGGAAAATAATTTTCTTTTATACTTACGGTTTAATTGGTACTGGGACGTATCCTTCGGTTCCACTTGGAGGATTATTTACAGCGGCCAAACGAGCATGGATATCGCAATACAACTTGTTGTTGAAATTGTAGTATCCTTGATTTTTCAGCGAAGTACCACAGGTGGCACACTTGAAGCACTCCACATGAAGGTTCTTATCCTTGATGCGAACAAAAACACCACTGTTACATACAAAATTAAAAGTTCTTCTCGTTATTGTCAATTTTTTTTTTTTTTTTTTTTTCGTTAAAAAGGAAAATGAGAATCAGGATGATAGAAAGGAAAAAATGAAGGAGCTCTCACAATTCACTCACAGACTTTCATTTCGCATTCACTCAATTTATTTATATATATACATAAATATATATATTTTTTTGTAAATAAGAATACAAAAACGATTCACTTCAACTGCACCAACAAGGACAATAAAATTGTATTCATGAGTATTAATTCTTACACAATTCCTACACCGCAAATGGCACATTGTGGCAATCTGGTGGTTGACGGTGGACGTTCACTAGGCGCTACAGATGCAGCCGATGCTGCTGCATCTAGCTCCGCTTTGTACTCGGGTGTTTGCAGTCCTGGACAAACGGGCATTATTATCAACCTAGGATCGACGTTGGTTGGAGTGGTTGGTGTTTGGTTTTGGTCGGCGTCACCTTTCGATTCTGGATGATGGGCCGGAAGACTGGGTCGATGGGTGGCACCCGGTGCAAGGGTGTTCTGCTGTAATGGTGTTCCAATACGTTCATCCTGTGGTTTCGATGATGGCGTTACAGGTCGTGGTGTTACAGGTCGTGATGTTCGTTGGCCTCCAATTGCATGGCTATGAGTCCAGTAAAAGTTTGCTGGACTTTTTGGTTCTTTAATTTTTTTTTTTTTGTTTATAAATTTTTTATTAAATAAGTTAAATATACATATATATAATTGTATGTATATTAAATTTTAATTTTATATTTAATAAGAGCCGCATTAAAGAACAATCACACAAAGTAATTCACGCACATACAAAATAATGGACATTCTTTTTAGAAACAGGATAATGTTTGTGTTTGTGTTGGGCTTTAGTTAATGGGGAAAGGGGATAGTTTATAGGTAATTTAAGTACACACAATGATATGTGCGTTTGAGAACACTTACACAATAAGACGTTCACATTCTGTGCAAATGTTTTGCCCACTTGGTAGTCCGCCAGTGCTTGGGGGTTTTGGACGATCGATTGGGGCATTCACATGTCTGGTAAGATTTGACTGATTTTGACTTGGTATGTGATTATTGTTGTAGTTTGTTTGTTGTGGATGGTTGTAAACTGATTTGTGTAAATAAATTTTCGTTACAAAAAAACACACAGAAAGAAATAGAAAAACATATTAGATACGAGAATAGTAAAGAATTTAAGGAAAGTTATTATAACAATTAAAATAAAAAAATATGGCAATCAATTTTAGGACTTGTCTATGTTTTTAAGTCAATATGTTTATCTAAGTTCTTTTGTTTCGGTAGGTTCGTCGATATTTTCAGTTTCCTATTTGTAGAAATGAATGCTATGCTGGCATTTAAGTATTTCTCGCGGTCTTTGAACTGCGCTCTAATAAAAAGTGTTCTCTAGAAAAAGTTTAAAATTCTTCAGGAAAATTGATTGGCCAAAATACAGTGTAATACTGTCAGAAATACTATCCTCTGAACTCTCAAATTCCCCGCGTGACACCAACGAGCTTGACATGAAAGTCAAGGTTTTCACCCTGGCTCTCAATCAGGCTATGGCCTCTTCCTGCCCAGAGGAAAGAAAAAGCCTCACTGTTGGACATCAGCACTGGAACTGCTTAGAAACACTTGGAAAAAACTTTTCAACCTAGCAAAATGCAGAAGAAAAGTGACTGGCTGGGATTCATACAAAGAATCCCTCAAAATATATAAAATTGAACTGAGGAAGGTAAAGCGAGATCATCCTGTGGCAAAATCACAGAAACCCCTGAGGCATCGCGGCTAAGAAAAATCCTCTCTACAAATCCTATGGTGCCTAATTGTTTGAAAAAGAAAACCAATGGCTCTTGGACAACCACAAGCGATGAATCACTGAGCGTGTTACTGGACGCTCACTTTTTACGTAGCTTCCTACTCAGGGCCAGTAGCAATCCAAACAGGACTACTGCAACCGTGACCAAAATTCATGATCGGATTACTAGAGAGAAACTGCTTTGGGCACTGCAAAGCATGAAACTATAGAAGTCGGTATAATACCTGTCGAGTTACAGAGGTCCTCAAATATTATCCTACCTACGCTAGAAGATATCATGAGAAGCTGTGTTGAACTGATCTACATTCCGCTGTCTTGAAGAGAAGTCAATAGGACCTCAGACCTATAAGTCTATCAACTTACTTTTTGAAAACTCTAGAACAAGTGATTGATTACCATTTATGAGCTAAAATTGATCCAACGGCTTTGAATTCACCGACTTGCCACATTGAACGATCCCTACAAGATAGAGAGTACACAATGGTTGTTTTCTTGGACATAGAAGGCGCCTGTAACTACTCCAACACATAGACCAATACTGACCTACGGGGTTGTTGACAAAACAGTCAACTGCAGCATACTAAGCAGAGTCCAAAGAATAGCATGTCCATGCATAAGCGAAGCTTCTACTCTGTCTGCAGCTTTAGACATTCTGTTTCACTTGACACCCCTCGACATCTTCAGCAAGCAAGTAGCTGAGAATGAATCGCTCTAAGAGCCTGATCCTTCTAAACAGGAAACATCTCAGCGCAATCATAGGTGCCATCACTGGACACTGCCTTATAGACAAACATGCAAGAAGGCTTGGTTTCTACGATTTCTGTAGAAGTTGCATGGACGAGGAGGAAGAGGAGACAATCTTCCATATTCTCTGTACATGTCCAGCTCTATACCAAAGAAGAAAACTCCTTTTAGGAGCTTTGTTCTACAATGGGCCAATAGGTCTAAGTGGATTGGTCCTTCCCAACTGGCACTCTTACCTACCTACCATATACAATGGCTTCTTTGTACTAATCTGTAGTTTCTTGCCATAAAAATATAAGAGCGCGCTCTTGGCAGTCTATAACGCAATACTACCAAATTCCACTGTAGTAAATGCAGTGGAAGATATATATGAGAGTTATACACAGGATGCGATTCAACGTTTTGAAACAGCTTATAAAATTTCAAAAAAAAAAAACCTTCATTTTCCCTTCATCAATCTTATAATCGATCGGTCTCCAAGGAATATTATATGGACGGCGCTATGATTTCAAATGTACCAATCATATAAGCAATATGAAGGATGACGTTAAAACGAAAGCACGAGGGGATTAACCCAACAATAGTTGTACGATTTTATAGGACATAAACTAGCCCGAAATGATTTTCCCGGAATATGAAATTGCTGTTTTTCTGTATCTGCAAGCCCAGACCTGACAAGTGTAAGGAACGTCAATAATTTTGATCTATCCTAAATTATTATTGAAAAGATAGTGTAAACATAGGGTAGTCTAAAATAACCGAACATTTTGTATATATAACATATGGTAATCAAAGAATGCCTACAGTACGTTGTACAAAAATGGCGAAGACCAAATGACAGCGCTGGAAATGAAAATGTTACGATTCTCAGCGGATGAAAAATGATCTCCAAAAAGCAAAAAAGATTTAAATTTCTGCCAGAATTCGATGATTGGGCCTAAAGAAAAATAATTGGATCACTCAAGTTGCAAAAACATTAGCCAACTCTTGGCTAAATTGTAATAGGTCTGCAAATTTATGCTGGCCAAAAAGCAATGCAGAAACAATGCAGATACGTAAAGGAAATATGTAATTTATCACTAGAAACGTCCAATTTTTCCCATATTCTCTGAACTCATGTATGATATCTTTTGACAGACGCAATCTGCCTACCATCAAAACATGACAAGGTATACGATTGAACAATGTTTGGAGCGTAAGTAAAATAAAAAAAAAATAATAATAAACGCACGACAGAATTGCGTAATATCCGTCGATTCCGCGTCGTTCTCTAAAATTGGGCATCTCACGAATGTCTCTGTTACAGTAAATGGGGACTGCTTTCCCTCGTTGTAAACCAATTTTGTTTGGGATGAAAAGGAACTGGAATGCTGGGAGGATATCTGGTTTCAGGACGGCGCTACTTGCTACACACTATGTGTCACAATGAACTTACGAGGGCTGTTTGATGAGTACCCGGATTGGAAATCAGGTGGCGCTACTATACTTATAAAAATATATACCAACATTATATATAACCCCCATTAGCACGCCTGTCAAAATTTGGTGACAATCCGACTTTTAGTTTTGTTTTGACACCCATTTCAAAACATCGTGTAAGTCGTTTTGCGACCATGGAAAAAGAGCAGTATCGCTCCGTGATTCGATTCCTGTTATTGAGTGGCAAAACCTGCGAGGAAATCAAGGCCATTCTTGATGGTGTATATGGGACCCATACACCTTCCTGTATAACCGTTTACCATTGGGTCGCGGAGTTTCGCCGTGGCTGCACGTCGGTTTTTGATAAATCACGCCCAGGTGACCCAAAAACGGTTACCACAGAAGAAACCGTGCACAAAATCCATGATCTCGTACCGGCAAGTGAAAATTGGATAAGACAGCAGGCATCGCAATTGAACGCGTAAGCCATATCCTGCACGAGATTTTGCGGCATGAGGAAGCTATCCGCTTCAAAGATGTGCTTGGCTTTGATTAATCGAAATCCGGAGGAGTTTCTGAGTCATTTCGTGACCGTCATGGATTCATTGGTACAGAACAGAGACCAAAAAACAATCGAAACAATGGGTCTTACCCGGTAAACGTGCTTCAAAGAAGGTGAAAACCGTGCCTTCGGCCGAAAAGGTGATGTCTACCGTTGGACGGGCGAAGTGTGATCGACTACGTCGATTTTTTTGGGCCGATTTGAAGAAAAAACGACCACTTTTGGCGAAGAAAAAAGTGCTTTTCCATCACGTAATGCACCGGCCCACACCTATGCAATTGCCACAGCCAAATTTGTCGAATTACACTACGAATTGGTCCCCCATCCTGCGACTCCTTTTTGTTCCCAAACCTTAAAAAATCGCTCGCTGGAAAGAAGTAAGCGTCGAATGAGAAAGTCATCGCCGCCGCGGAGGAGTATTTTACAGGCCAACAAAAGTTGTACTATACGGAGGGGTTAAAAAAGTGTATCGAAAATTATATTGTCAAAACCTAAAAAAGTTGCGTTGTCATTTCTAATTCAGGTATTCATCATACAATACCAGAGGTTAAAATATGGCTCTGTTTGGGGTCCATCTAAATAAGAACCCAGTAACTTCATTACATATTGTAAATGTCGAGGTTGATTACCTATGGAAGCTATTTGCCAACCTACTTGTCATTTATTTGTAATTTTTTTCGAAAACATCTAATCAGTTCTTCAAGTTATCGTATACGAAATTTACAGTACTGTCGCGATACCATCAAGACTTACCATACTTACATTATTAGATATTCTGCCATGGTTAAATAGAGAGAATACGGTAATAGTTAGTATACGGGGAAAATTTTTTTCTCTTAGATCTTCTCCAAATAGTTTAATTGGGCTTTACAGATACTTATTTCTTATCAGAATTTTTCTGTATGTCCGAACTTACTGATCAGAGATCTGTAGCGATATACCGCATTTATTCGTTCAATACATTTATGTACATTCGTTTTTTCTACCATTCTAACTCATTGATCCTTCATAAAATATTCATCCTCATCGCATTGACTGCAAACATGTATGATGTTGCATTCATGTAGTCATACTAATCAAAGCACTATGCGATGTTTGATCATTTTTTCGCAGATCATGGCGATGAGTTAGAAAAAAGCGGTGCGAATGCAAACCGCCACTGCAATTACTACGATAGTTTTGCAAATTCATTTATGCATATTTTTTTGAGTCGATGCATCCTGCACTACTATAGGTTCATATCGAAGCGTTAGTAACCGCTAATAATTAACAGTCTGTTTCTCTTCTCTGTTATTATGTTACCTGCTAATGAAAATGCTAGTTTTGCCGCTGCACTGCTAGCAGGAATTCAGTGAATTTGCAGTGCCACTTTTGATAAGTAAGGATAGTTTTCTGCATTAATCCTCTACCACTCAATCAAATCAAAATCTTCAGTTATTTTTACGATTCTCAGATTCTCTTAATAAATCTGAGAAAAAGAACTAAATATCTTCTTTGGGGGATGATGATAAATTTGTAATTAAGGAAGTAGATAGGTTTTCTACAGTGTCAGTTGGAGTGAATATAATTTGTGAAATTGATACAGATGAAGGTGTGGCAGGTATGCCGTTTCAACAGTTATTGGTGAAGAGATTGATAATATTGGCTGCGGAGTAGACGCAGTTGGAGCATATTCTAAATTGTGAATGAAAGAAATGCAGAAGCTCTTAATATCGTTGAGGTCGTTTTTTTAACCAAATGTTATCAATGTTCTGAATATTTTTTTCCTTTAAAACCGACATCCCAGTTATGTCTGTATTGTTAGGTGCACAAAGAATTTTAATTTTGTGAATTGAAGGTAAAACGAAACACAAAGACTGAGAGTTGAATAGTTGCATTTTCTTAAAAATGATTTCAAAGTCCTTAAAGATTTCAACTAGAACTTTAAGTGTCGAAATATATATATGCAGTAGCCTTTGGCTTCCTTCGTTCTCTGTTAGTACTTCATTGATATTGAACCAATTATCTACAATGGATTTGAACATTGTGTAATTAGAATTCCACCTTGCGGGACATTAGTTCTTCAGAGAAGTTTGTAACTCAAGCTCTGTTGTTTCGTCGAACGACTTATGTAAGACATTTGCTAATAAATGGCAACTGCAGTTCAAGCGAGTGTTGTTTTCCAATGCTTTTACAATATTTGTTTCTCTGTCTGTATAAAGCATTTTATTGCTTCGATATTTTGGACACCAAGCTCACTAAAAAAAGTCTTCAACTTTCTCAAGATATTATCACTGCTTGATCTTTCAAAATCCATTAATTTCATACCCAAAACTATTAAAATCTTTCTGATAGTGCAATGTGACGCTTAAGAAGTTTCGTTTTACATAATTGTCCGACCACAAATCAATTGTAGCAGATGCACCACCACTATTCACAACTTCGTTTATTTCACTTCTGAATTGTTTCTTTTTTTTATCTGCTGATTTCTGCACCTTACGCGAAATTGTCAGACAGTAAATCATGCACGTCTACGTTTGCTCCATAGGTTGCACCTATCTTAATAAAAAACTTCACCAACTTTACGAAGCCCGAACCATTGATAGCCGTAAATGGCCTACAATCTTCAGTAACCCAAGCTGTACATATGTCAATGGCGTTCTTTTTGTCATCTGCTGCAACGGTTTTTAAAAATTCTGTCTGCTTAAAGGCTTGGCAACACTTATGCCGATTCAGATTTGATGTTTGATGTCCTGAGTATTTAAGTAATTTACGGCACGTTCGGCAGTATACCAATCTTTCCACTATGGTTTCGTCTTCCTTAAAGATTTCGGACAGTATATTCCAAATGAAACTTCTACCCTTGTGTCGTTGTGACAAGGTGTAAACACCATTAGCAATTTTCTCAGCAACCAAAGCTGGGTTATCCGACATTATACCAAACCTATTGATAATATTCTCAATCAATAAAATTTAAGTTTTTCTCTTACGTCTATTCGCATCAAGCGCACAGCACTAATTTGGAATACTTTACCAAGGTCATTACAGATCACAGCTATTCGCATTTCCTCTAAAAAAAAAAAAATAATTATCTTTCGGTGACCCTACCCACGCTTATCGCTTTTGTTGTGATTGAGTGTAGTTGCGGTGTATGCGGTGTTTTTGTTTTCCATAAGCGGTCGCACATACCAACGCTTCGGCTAAGTAAATATGAACATCTGGTACTGCAGTTTGCATTGATTCAAAAACGTAGCACACGAGTTTATATGGGAAACATACCCAATCGAATTCATTGTAGAACGTATGGTAAATACAAAAATCGCTTAAGTAGCGGTGGCGAAACACACTTGCACTGCCTTTTTTGTGAGTAGATTTTAAGCCACAAAAATATGATCGCATGCCAATCTCTGTTACTGATGACCCAGTATTCCGAAAAGGCTACATTTTTAATTCTTTTAATTAAGTTCTTTCTTTATTAGAGGACTTCTTGTGTACATAGCATTTGAACAGCAATGAAAATTTATCAGAAATCGAGTCTTTGATGAGCAAACTTGTAATGTGCTGTTGGTCCGATTAATTTCTTAGGAAACTTGCAAATACTTGAGATGTGTTTAAGTTTTGGACAGATATTGGTATGTTATTCAGTTGAAATTTGTCTTAAGCTACAGCACTACCCTCCACACCATCCTTAATACGGTTTGTGATATAACATTTTGAGTTACATGAAATTTATTTGGTGGCATCCATACATATGTAAATTTGCCCTCTATAGATAAATTTATCAATGTCAAACTCGGTTCAAACTACATATGCCAATTCTTGAACTCTGTTATATGAAGAATTTTGATCTAATTTTGAAATCAAGTAACATTAAATAGTAAGTCAGCGTTGTTAACTGAAAATAAGAAAAGACAGTTTGGTCCGAGTACTCAGCCTTGAGGCACATATTCGTTTAAATGTGGACATAATTGGTATGGAGTAAATTGAAAGGAAAAAAGTTTCTGACCATTTTGGAAATATTTACTTCTCAAAGATGTTACGTTACACTCGGGCTGCACCTATAGAAACATAATTCCAGCAGCTTTTCACATTTCAAATATGGTTTCTACCTTATAAGGTGAAAAGTGTTAGTTTATAAAGTTAGCTTTTATTACCTTTATTGGAATTCAACTGAATTGTGAATATACCATTAGTGGAGCTAGATAAAAGAAAAAAAAGAGATTCTAGATTTACGGTAGAGCATCAGTTCAAATTCTGGAGGATTGTATCCGTAGAACAACATCGATTGGTTCTACCCCATATTGAGACCTATTTAAAGTGAGTGAAGAAAGACAAATTGTTTGCTGTTGTGGAATAATTTACGAACGGTGTTACCGATCTTTATTTCATTGAAGAATCTTATGCAATATATCTTACTATAGGTTATAAGTCGGAATATTAATTTGCCAGCAAGCTATTGACACGACACTTACGACAATCTATGGACCAAATTGATTTAAGGGAAACAGCCACTTAAAAAGAATACCCAATGTCAAGGTCTTTCTGTTTTCTTTTTAAAAATGAAAACCATGGCAAAATGCCAGCTAATTTTTCTACATCAAAGTCACAGCCTGATCTAAGATTTTGTACCCCACAGACTAAGTCTGAAAATTAAGTGTTGTGTTTTACATGCGCGTGCAGATATTTACGATCATATTTAAAATAAGTACAAACAAATCTATTTGTTTATTGACTTTTCAATCTAGTAATTGGTCAAGAAGGAAAGGATTACAATTGTCATTTAAAGCGTATAAAATTTGTGCCAATTCATAATAGTGTTCATGTTTGGCACTATTATTACCTGGCTCTTGGTGATCGCCGGTCTCTTCCTCGTGCAAGAACTTCAACACTTCGGACTTATCACCCTGGTATTGCTTTTCATTCTTCTTAAAGTTGATACTATAATTAAAAAATAAAAAAACAAAAAACAAATTAATAAGATTCAAATAGAAATTTGATAGTCTAACGAGGTTATGATAGATGCCCCCTAGATTCACGAGAGAAGTTTGCTGTCACACAATGTATTTCTATTCAACTTTGCAATATTAATTTTGTAGAACCTTTCATTGCTTGTCTTCTTAAAAGGCTTGCAGTGGGAATTCATAAGAAAACACATGTGACTGCGAAGGCGGAAAGCTAGGAAAAATATGACAACATTTCGGGAATTGGTATGTGGGAAAAAAATCATACATGTGAACTAAAATGGGATGCTTAGGTAACACGAACACCATAACATTTACTGTACGAAACACTTAGAAGAGGAAGTACGATTTTAACTTACAAGGACGACTATAAAGTTATATGTATACGAGTTTGAACTTTAATTTTCACTCTTATACACGCGTACAGCAACTCAACTGCTTTCTTATATCCTTTGCATACAAAATAGATTAAAGAGCATATTCACTTAAAACAAATTGCTAAAATAAAAACGCCAATCATTGTCGTTAAAAAAAAAAAAAAAAAAACAAACAACGTAATAATACCAAAAGAAAAAACGACCTTTTCTCTAAATATAACCGAAAAGGATAATAGAATTGGCAGAAAGATTAACTTTTTCTTTTTAACAGCGAAAAAATGCTTCAACGAGAGACATAAAAAACAAATTTCTATGTTAATTTCTTAATTGAAGTCAAATTGTGTGGCAGTTTCCGTTTCCTCTATTCGCATTTCGTTACGAAATTTCTGAGTACATGGATTCTTGTCTAAATTCAAATTGAAAATTCTATTCTGCCTCAAGTTGAGTTGGGTTTAGTATAAGGGATTCCTTTTTTTTTTTATTGTATCTATAGAAATTTTAAAGAATTAAGTCCTTAGTGAAATGAAAATTTGTAGTGACATGTTGACCCGTCCTTTTAAATGTTATAAACAAATAGTCGATATTGATATATGTTAGACCCTACATATAAATATGTATATTTCCGCAGCTGGAAGTTGATGCCCTGTTCGGGTTCTATGTATTATACTTACTTACTTTCTAAGATGAATTTCGTACAATTTTTTTTAAGTTGGTATGATGTTGTAAGAGTTATATGACTGCGCATCACATGGTCTTGAAACTTTTTTGATATCAATGATCTCGGTGACAATACTTGGAATCTTTCCGCACAACTTAACGAGCAATAGCAATAGCAAATTTTGACATGGCTTTCTGAGGATCATCTATATAGATGCTCTCAATAACGACATTGAAATAGATAAAAATGTGGGAGCTAGCCGTCTAGACTTCTTGGAAGACTCTTAAATCTGCTGCAGTATGAACAACACGGAAATTGTGGCCTTTGCCGGTATAAAATCGCACTGATAGAGTCCAATCAGATTGGCAGATAAGGCAGGCAAAATCTCGCTTACAGCAGTAGTATTTCCATATCTCCAGTATCGACTGTGACACAGTTATTGGGTTTCGTTCCTCATCTCTATAGGTTTCTGTTCCGGTCGTTAGTTTGACACGTTATTTTGAGTTTGTTGTTAAACTTCTGAATGTTTAACGTGAAGTAGCATATCTTCATTACTCCATGGTGAAATTGCAAGGCGTTTAACCACGCTGGTGTTAAGGAAACTGAGTCTCTCTCTCGCCTCTTCTTACTTTTGAATCGAACAAGTATCGAACAACAGCTAGTGTGGAAATTTTCATTAAATTAAACACACATTTATTGTAAAATCAATTTAGAATTTTATTGATTAATAAAGCTCGATCTATGGCAATTATGATTGCAACACAAGATCTTTTATGTAACCACCAGGGCTTCTGTTGCAGGCCACCGTCCGGAGGTAAAAATAATTTTTGAAGAATAAGTGGGTCAATGGCCGCAACTCCAGTATGGAAGTTATGTTTGAGATCCTGAATTGTCGCTGTTATCCTGGCATAAACCTTACTCTTCAAATAATCGCAAAGGAAGAAGCCTAAAAGTGTCAGATTGCAAATTTGCCTCATCTTCGAAAAAGTACGGGCCAATGATGACGCCAAGCCAAGATCCGCACCATACAGCTAATTTTGGGATGCATTGGTTTTTCGTGAATCTCGTATGGGTTTTCCGGTCCCCAAAAACGACAATTTTGCTCATTAACGTCGGGCTTCATCGGAAAAGATCAAATTCGATGACAAATCCAGTTAACAGCTAACTTTGTTGATGGGCTAAAGGGTTCAATTGTTGTAAAATTAGGATTTTATGGGTATGCAAATGAAGATCAACTTTTAAAATTTGCCGTGAAATGCCATAAGTAAGGCCCAATTGTTGACTTCGGTGACGAATTGAGTTTGTTTTGGCATATACGTGTTTGCCGAACATGCTGATATGGAGTTTAAGTCAATAAGAAATTGACAACAAGAGAGATTTGACCGGAACTGACTCAGTTTGGAGAAAACGTTGTGATTGCCATAGAGTACGGAGTACGTCAAAAATTTTACATATGGTGGCGCTTACTTGAGTATTCCAAGTTGGGGTCCTGTTAGGTATTATACCCAGCATTTTTGTAGACTCAACGTACTCGATAGTATTATCCCTAAGATTAATATTTGGGAATACAGATGATTCTAACATTTTTTTTATAAACGACAAGCGCTTTAGATTTAGCTGAGTTAGGGCCCAATAAGTAGGAAGAAACTAGATTTGTTGATTCCCAAAAATTTTTTTTTCTAAGCTTTCTACATAGAATTCCATTACTAACTCTGTCAAAGACTTTTAAAAAATCTAAAAGTGGCAACAAACTCATCTTTCTAAGCTCGCTTTTCTAAAACTTTAACAACCATCAACATCCAAGTTTTGCATCTTAGTTTTGCTTGAAAACCGGGATTATGAGCAACATGTAGCTTAAGCCAGATGCTTTTGAATTTGAGAAAAGAGTTAACTTAGCGTGCATATCATCGAAAATATCGTGGCCAATAAGCACCATCCAACATCTCTATTCGTCATTTGGTATTGAATTTTGTTGAGCACGGGATAGTGGGAGATCGTCGACATTCCGTTCATTAACGCTGAAGACGTTCCAATGAACTGGTTAAAGTGGTAAGAGAGTGTTGCCGAGAACACACATGTAACGTATCGTCACCGCGCTCAGAATTTTGGCGACAGTGGAACAAATTGCGGCGCATTTTGAACGATGATATGCATTTTTTCCGTATAAAGTGCAATTTCAATAAAACTATAAAACACTGGAATACCGCCAAACAGTCACTAATATAGAACGGTTAACACTTAACCTGATTTTCGGAAGCAAATTTTGATGACCGCCGAGGCCCATTTTACATTCTCTGTCGCCGTTAAAAAGCGGAATTGACACATTTGGGGAACGGAGAATAACCGGGAGATCCATAAAACACCATTGTATCACCAAAAAATGACTGCTTGGACCGGCGTTTGAGCCAAAACCTTCATTAGGCCATTTATATTGAGAGAATGCAAAACAGTCGATGGGAATCAACATCGGCGGATTTTGGTTCACATATCTGCCCACAAATGTGTGAAAAAGGTCTGGCCGGCCACTGGTTTCAACAAGTCGGTGCGCCATGCCGAAATGTAAATCAAACAATGCAGTTTTTGCAACGAAAATTCCTTTGACGTGTGCTGTCAAAAAATGGCAACATCGACTGGCCACCCATATTTCCAGATTTGACTCCTCCGGACTTCTTTTGTAGAGTTTACGCCTGCAAGCCTCACACTATTGACGAGCTTAAGGATATACATATAAAGCTATCGGTCTGTATTCCGTACAGCAGAGTTGCTTTTTTTGGTTACTGGTATTAATTTTGTCCTTTTTCACTTTATTGAGAAAGTTGAATGTGTAACGATGGATTTAAAAGTAAACGTTATAAATGGCAAAATTAATTTTATGAGCCGAAATCGGAAGGATTTTCACTATTTGGTTGCGAAGCGGATGTTATAAAGTTTAGGTTGAGAAGACCACAGTTCATATCTGCCGCAGTTTTAGAGTGCTGCGTACCGAATTCAGTCTTGCGTAGGTGTGCTCATATATTTTTTTCTGTCGAGGATATATCTACTGCACGGCTATAGTACCGACACAAAGAGTCTCTTATTTTTGAAAATAGATAGGATAGAAAGTTTTTTTTGAGGAAAAGCGCTTTATCTATCCTACTAGACTATTTGAACTATTAGCGAAGTAGCAGGAGATACGGATATTTACGGCACACAGATATAGTGACCTCTTTGTATTAAGGATCGCTCTGGACTCGGTTTGCCACAGCAGGTTGTGATTTATGTCACCACAAATCAAATATTCGGTGTGGAGCAGCAATGCGGTTTTAATAAAGAGTAAAGCCGGGCGAGACTGGTGGACTTGTTGGGTTTATAAAAAGAAACCAATTATAACCAGTTCCATGTCGATCTTAGGAACTAAGCATATCACAAACAACACTTCAATGAATTGGGTATTTAAAAAGTCCAATCAACGCAAGCAATTAAGTCCTCCGACCATCAGCAGCATGATCAATGCATGAAATTGATTAAGAATTTAACCGAAAATTCTTGTGAGCGATAAGGCACATTCCCATCTTCAAGGCTTTATTAATGAGCAGATATGTCGCATTTGGGGGATGAAAATAAAACAGAGAATTTTTATTGAGAAGCTGTCCAGAGAATCATTAGACCTTCAATCTTTGAAAATGAAGCGGATGTTGCTGTTACTGTGATTGGATTGCAATACTAAAATGATAAACAAATCTTTATGGCCGGAAGTTGAAGAAATTGCCCTTTAGTAGATATGCTTCCTGGTCATGTAATTTCCTGAAATAACAATCAAAATATCAAAACCAACATTGATGAAGGGTCGCAAATCTAATGAACAATTTTATCAAAAGAGCCTGAACGTGCAACAGTAGTTGTGGAATCATTTGGCTGATACTGCTTTTCAATATAATTGGCAAATACTTCAAGGAAGGAAAGGAACTTCGGATAGTAATCTAGTGCAACTGACCAGAATTTATTTGAATGAATTATGTGGAGTGCAAAGGGCGTTGCACATGGGTGAACATTGGCAAGTGCTACCGTTGTCAAAAATATAGGTGGAAACTCAAGTTTCAAAAGCCATCGTAGAAGTCCCGCATGGTTATGCTGAAACTATATATAATTAATCCCGCGGGACATTGACTTGTTGAAAATGAAGAAGGACGAGCGCCCTTTTTTATCAAGAAAAATCAATTTGACTAGTTGACCGCATTTAAGTGGCAAATTTGCAGGCATTTGTGTTCATTACTGAACAATTTTGTCTAATTGTTTGTATATTCTAACAGAGTAGCAAGTCCAAGTCGCTTAATCCATAGTTTTGTGTTACAGAGACTTGTTTTCTCGAAGCTCTTTGGGAATGATTTACAAGAAAATTGTCTGAAAAAATGAGACAAAATGTGGTAAAATAATCTGTTTACGTATTAAAAGTTATTAGAATTGCAAAGTTATCGGAATTGTTATAATGCATGTTCTATAACTACACATTAACATAAATAAATATAAATACGAACTCGAACATGTAATCCCAGTAAATGTTTTCTTTTATCCAGGATGATACTTTCAAAACATTGTTTTTTTTATTCTCTTTCATTCTTAACCAAAAAAAAAAAACTTAAACTCCAATTCTTAAGTCCTTTTCCAAAGTAAGATTGTAAGGGAAAGCAAACAAAAAAACAGAAAACAATTTCTTCCATTACTTCCTCACCCTGAACTTGGTTTCGTATTTTTTTTTTTTTTTTTTTGCAGAGCATCTATTGTACTATTTCGTATTTCTATAATTTTAGGTGTATCTTTTGCTGTATACATACCCGAGAACGCCACCAGCTAGAACCTCAGCCTGAGCCGAAAGAGTTTCCGCAATAGTTTCATCACTGTAAATGCCAACTGGGGTATTGTACTGCTTATTGACAATGCTCTTCACTTGACCATCGCCTCCATTAACCTAAATGCACGCCGAGCATGGACGGCACCAACGAAGAAAAAAAAAAAAAAAAAAAAAAAAAAAAAAAAAGAACATAAAATGTTTTGCGAAAGATAGGAAGCAGATGAACATTCTGTCTTCCCCAAAAGGACCTCATCCAACAAAACGAAAGAATAATAACGGTAATGATGATAATGACGACGATGATGATGATGATGGCAGTGGCGGCGTCGTTCGGTCAGCATCAGCGGTAACCTAACAACACCGGTACTCTCCATCTTACTATCATCATCACAATCGACAAAAACTTCCTAATATCCTCTCTCAATCTCGATGATTGCGGTCCATTTGTAAAACAAGAAAAAGAAATATCGTACTTAAACCCCAAAAACTTAAACCACCCCACGTATCCTTACATATCTGGGCAGAAAGATCTTACCGAATTGAAGGGACGAGCAGAGTTATTGTATCCACTGCCAATATGATGAACCTCTTGGGGTTTGTGAGCTAGAGAAGTTTTCGTCACTGTTGGAATTTGATGCGAATGTGGATTCGGGGATGGAACCTGACCAGTTGGAGTAACAGTTGGACGCCATGTAAGACCTCCCCTACATTAAATAAAATAAAAACACACTCGTTAAAATAAATATTCATACATATCATCAAAAAGAAAAGAAAAACAAACTCACCTCTGAACTGTGACGATGAAATTGTTGCCAGACCTTACGACGAGATCTTGAGCTTCCTTGTGTCGCAGATTGTAGACATCGATGTCGTTAATTTTAATGACAGCATCGCCTGGCAATAGACCAGCTTGTTCAGCTAAGCTACCTCCATTTATCTACAACGAAACGAAAGGAAACACATCAATTTGTTATTCGCCTTTTATCCTTTCCATTATTTCTCGCTCCTTGTCCCTTCAGTGAGTAATTAATTTCGCTTTTTACTTCATCCAAAAAAAAAAAAAGGAAAAACAAACCTTCTCTCATCATCTAAACAAGAACGATAGAGTAACTGCAATTAAAACTCCAATTAAGAATGCAAGGGATGTTTAAATTTGCTCCTATGTCACGTCGATAGTGTTTACTACATTATACTCGTAAAACAAATAAGTAAGACACCCCGAGATGATACACCCAATGATAATAAGGGCGTTCATTAAAAGATGAAAAGATGATTTTTTTTTTTTTTTTTTTTTTTTTTTTTTTGTTATTCCCCCTCTTATCCGTTCGACTTCCCTTGAACGGCTTTAACTTTCAAAATTGGATCCAATTAGTACATCTCATCGCACTAATTTCTGGTAAGTAGGTTAGTACGCTGCTCAGGTACGTACGGTACAACTAGATACTCTAATTGGGTTAAAATATTTATTTTTATGTAAGAGATTCCTTAGAGCAGTCAAAACCAGAACAATTGTGTATAACCTAACTCACACCAGCAGACAGTCAGCGTGACATACTTGTACTCTTACAGATTACAAAATAATCGTTATCTCTCAAGAATACGTGGAATTTTGGAGCCTACGAGCTAACATCCTGCAAGCTTACTCGCTTTCTTACTTTCTCATAATAGGGAAACTTTATCTAATTTAAATATTATTACCATGCCGTTTGCCGAAATAATAGACCATTTAATTGAGGAAGGATTCATTTGGAAATGTGGGCCTGAGAATGAGTTCATTTTGAGGAATCCTCAATCATCCTTTCGTACAGCTGAAAAGTAATTGTTTACACGCTTAATGAATAGAATTTCAGCATTTTAGAAGACAATGAACCAGTGTGACATATGTATGTACGTATGCATCCTTATGTTGTGCTAGAAATTGTTGAAAATTTTCAAGATATTCTATTCTAATAGTTGCGAAACTGGATGATGAGGATTGGGGATAATTAATAAGAGAATGCGTCACATCTGGCATTAATCCATGGGGTTGAATATGTGATTAGCCAGCCCGGATAGAAGGCAGGAGAATGATGACAATAAAGAGGATGGCCTGGTTAAGTTTTTCTGACCCAAAATTGTAATAAATATTAGATTAAAAGGGTCACACTCGACGAGGGGTTTGTGGTGAAGGATAATATATATAAATATTTAAAATGGCATCCCAGTGCACAATGATTGAGTGGTAAAGTTTTTGTTTATCGTATGAATAGATATACAAATCTCTGATTAGTTTAGATGAAGTAATGATATTTTGTTGGAATTAATGTGTTTGCCCAGGACTATGATGATGCTTTCTCCTAGTGTGATACTATATAATAAATTTCCCTTCAATTATGTAGTGAATTGCTGATTAGGAGCAATAAATATATGTATACCATATTAACATACATGAAACTAAGGCATTAGTTTCGAATATACAATATACAATACGAATATACAATATTATTTCTGAGTGGGCCAGTATTATCTAGAAATTAGTATGACAATGTAAGAAACCAAATATACCATTCAGGATAGTTGATAGATGCATACATAGGTAGATAGTTTGATTTATAATTTATCTTCAACGCATTATAAATACATGTTAGCATACATAAATCATTTCAGCGTGAGTGATGTCGTCAGCATGTTTGACATTAAATTAGGCAAATAATTTAATTCACTTCAAGGATGCAATAGTCTAGTCTAAGTTTTGGGATGGAGAGTCACTCCTGATTTTGAAAGATGTTTCATCTGATATATCTAGAGCCTTAATGGAATAATCCACGGGCACCTTCATCATAATAAAAGGTCGTATAATTGCCGTCGGGGTAACTGCCCGGCCATGGAAAAAACTTACAGCTACGAAGCAACAACAGACCCCGAATGCACATGGATCAAAAATCCCTGCAAACAAAATAAGGACAACAACGTGCAGCCGAACAACTAGCGAATGCCATGGACTATTGCAGAGCAAATGTTATCACCATCCAAGAAATGCGATGGGATGGGCCGGAATAAAAAAGGATGAAGACGTCAAAGATAGCTCCTACGATTTCTTGGGCAAGACTTACGAGCAATGCCCCATCTAAAACAGTAAAATTATCCTCGAAAATTTTTATGCAAACTAAGAAGATAAAACAACTTTGGTAGAACTGTTGGAAGTATAGCTTGCACAACACCATCTCCAATAACGGACTCAGGCTAATGGCGAAACATTGTCGTAGCTAGCAGACGGTTCCCGCATTTCGATATTCTCTTGATCAATCAATCGTCAGCTTGATGTTGTCAGATTGACAACATTGCGATCGACGCCAGTATTATGGATGTCCGAATGTTCCGAGAGGCCAATATCAACTCGGACTATTACCTTGTTGTAACTAAGGTACAAACCACGGACACAAACACCAAACTGAAGACTGTAGAGACGAACAATTCAACACAGAAGTAGACTCCCAATCGATGCTGGGGATTTGGAAAAAGCATTTCGGCCATGACGAGCCAAATACTGCTGGTGAGCAAAATGAACCTTTCAACCTGGACGATGTAACCCAAAAATCCAGTCCACCCGACCTGGATGACGTTAAGATAGCCACATCTAATCATGCATTGTTGTCCGATCCTCAAGAAAGGAGGCCATCTGAATTGCGCCAACTACAGAGGTATCAGTCTTCTTAACATCGCCTACAAGATCTCATTTGTGCATTGTGTGAACGCCTGAGATCGTACGTTAACAACCTGATTGGTCCATATCAGTGTGACTTTAGGTCAGATAAGTCTAAAATCAACCAAATATTCAAACTACGGTAGATTTTGGAAAAAACCCATGAGCTTAAAATCTATACACAGCACCACCACCTGTAATCCGTACCTATTTCGTCCGTTTGTGCAGAATAACGATGGAGAATGCTTGCTGCTCCATCAAGGTCGGTAAAGAACTCACAGAATTCTTTGATTTAAAAAAAGGATTTAGACAAGGCGACGAGCTGTAATGCGATTTCTTTAACATCATTCTTAAAAAGAGTAGTGGAAATCTCACGGGCAAAAAAAAGATGTACAATCTTTCAAAAGTCCATCTAATTACTCGCAAAACCCGATGATATTAAGACAATCGGAAGAAAGCAGAGTGATAAGTGGCGCTTTCCCGAGTATTGCGGCGGAAGTGGCGAAGATAGTTTCAATGATCAACAAACACAAGACCAAATATATGCTGTCAACAAGAAAGGACACCCAACACTGAGATATCGGACGGAACTTCAGCCGCATAGCTAACACTTTGAGGTAGCAATGGACTTTCTTTACCTACGCTGCGCTATCAATTCAGATAATGACACAAATGCTAAAATCAAACGAAGAATTACTCTTGCCAATCGCTGCTTCTTTGGGCTAAGAATGCAAGCAAATCCCTCTCTCCAGGAATAAAAGTGATCCTATATGGCTCAGAGGAATGGACTCTATCAAAAATATATGAGGGTGCCCTTAGCTACGTTGAAAGGAAAATTCTACGGGTGATTTTTGATTCCATCGAAAAATCTTCGAATCCGACCCGGAGGGACAGAAAAATAGAGAAAGAACGCAACTCAGGATCCACACGCAAGTAGAAGGAGAAATCGAAACAACTTAGCGTGCGAAACTGGAGGCAGCTACAGGTCGAGCTGGCTGAAGACGCAACGATTCTCTAAGGAAAACGATCGTTTTCCAGTGCTACGAGTGGTTCAAAAGTGGTTGTGAGTCAATCGAAGATGATGAACGCAGTGGCAGACCATCGACTTCGAAAACCGATGAAAACATTGATGAAGTAAAAGAAATGTTGGTCAATAACCGCAAATTAGGCATCAGAGAGATAGCGGAGGACATGAACATTGCCTATGGATCCATCTAAGAAATTCTGGGTAATGATTCGGGTTTCCGTCGTGTAGCAGCAAGGTTGGTGCCGAAAGACCTCAATTTCATGCAAAAAAGACAAAAAGGATCTATACTGGAGACGGGACGTGGGTTTGTGAGTACGACAATCCATATATCAGGAAAATGAATGGAGTTCACCAAATGAGCCGAAACCAAAAAAACCACGTCGTTTTTAATCAAAAAATAAGGCAATACTCACGGTTTTCATGGATTACAATGGTGTAGTGCATCATGAATTTTTGCCAGAAGGCTAGGCAGTAAACAAAGAGTATTATTGGGTCTATAACTTCGTGCGGTTTGCTAAGAGATGGCGTAACTTGTATTATTCCATTGGAACATACGTTGGAAGGCTACTATCATTGTACGTCATTTCTGTTAATGTCATTCATTTGAAGCGTAAACAACAATAATTTTTTTTCACTCAAATATATCGAACTTTGTGCCTGAAATAGTGTTTTTGCGGGGAGTTCTTCTTCATTACTTTAATATGAAGAAAACTGCTGCCAAAAGTCATCGTATTTTGGTGGAAGTTTATAGTGAACATGCTCTAGCTGAGCGAACGTACCAAAAGTGGTTTGCACGATTTAAAAGTTGTGATTTGAAGAGAGCAGTAGCCGAAAAACGCCCGGAATATGCGACCAGACACGAAGCAATAATTTTCCATCATGACAACGCTCGGCCCCACGTTTTCATTCCGGTTATGAACTATTTGGAAAACAGTGGATGAGAAGTCTTACCCCACCCGCCTTTTAGCCCAGACTTTGCCCCTTCTGACTTCCATTTGTTCCGGTCGATGCAGAACGCCCTCACTGAAATACGGTTCAGATCAGAGCAGAATATCAAAAATTTGCTTGATTCATTCTTGGCTGCCAAGTCGGCGCAATTCTTTTGGCAATCCACAAATTGCCAGAGAGATGGGAAAACGTCATAGCTTCAGATGGGCAATACTTTGAATAATACTGTTGTACATGTTTTTCAAATTTTGAAAAAAAAACCGCACGAATTAAATTACATACCCAATATTTGGGCGTTATGAGACGTTTGCATAAAGCAATTCGCCGAAAGAGACCAGAATTGTGGACAGAAAACTAGTGGATTTTGTAACATGATAGCGCATCGTCGCACAGTGCCATCATTATTTGTAATTTTTGACAAAAAATGCAACAAATACCATCCAACAGCCACGGAATTCACCTGATTTGACTCCCTGTGACTACTTTCTGTTCAATTGAGTTAAAAAACGACTACGGGGAACGCGTTTCAGCAGCCGAGAGGAAGGAATGAAAAAATCGCAGGAAGCACTGTTAGACATTCCGAAAACCAAATATAAAAAAATGTTTTGAGGATTGAATCAAGCGCTGGCATAAGTGTGTTACAGTCGATGGGGATTACTGTAAAGGCGACAATATGGATTTAGATGGATAAATTTGTATTTTTAATTTTCTGATGAAATTCCGGGAAATATCTGTCGTGTAACCTCCTACACTTCATGATGGTACAGAAGATACTACAATCAGATAAGGATTATGAAACAGGATACAGACATTCACGCTTCTTCTAACTCTCTATGGTTAAAGGACTGAAGCAGCAGTCAAGATAAAAAAGAGTTAAAACTCACCTAAAGTGATTTTACTATGGTCAAACAAAAAAATATCGTCGGGTAAAAATCATCTCAGTAATTATCTGTTCTATTAATAACAGAAAAGTTAAAAGTAAACATGTCATAGCACTGAATATCACTAGATTATTACTACACTAGCAGTGCCAAAAAGCTAGAAAATCAACAATATATCTTTGATAACTGACGCATCTCTCCAATCGCCTTGACCCAGCAATTGAGCATTTCAGGTAGCTTTATGCTACGAAATATGTTAAATTGCGATTTATGGGAAACAGATTCATATTCAAATAGTTGATATTTGGTACGGACTTGTGGGGCTTACGTTACAGTAAGCTTTGAGCGGTATTGAAACATTGTGCAGCAGTTTTTGTGTTGAATTATAGTATCGTATGTATCGAAACAGCATATTCAAGAATTTTTTTTTTCGCAAAAGTATTGCAGTTCCAACAACATCATCTGAAAGCTTGTGATCACTTCCCATGTCTTTCACAACATTGACATCATTATTCAGGAATTTAAAGTCTATTTCCTAGACAGATGCAGTTGTAGTCTGTAAAGGTAAAGTTCATGTGCATTCTTTACCACATTTCACGTGCCGAAAGAAAGCCTAGTTATTTCGTTATCTGTATAGTCATGAACTGTTTCGATATACACACAATAGATGTTTTATAGGTAGATGTATTCAGTTTGATGTGATACCAATTCCTTGTCCTATGGAGGTATGATACTTACTACCGTAAACTAAAAATTCAAGTCAAGCCAGACTTTACATTGCAACACGAATGCAAAAGCAATACAAATGGGAGTAGGTACCTGCCAAATAGAACAATAAACACAATTTCCTAGAGTACCTAACTACACTGGTGCGGAAAAAAGCCAAAAAGGCCAAAAACCCATCTGGGCAATAAAAATCTACGACAGAGCTAGAGATAAACCAGATAAAGGACTAGCATTCTTTCTATCAAACGTAAACAAAAAACCCACCTGGTACAGGGTGAAATACCAAATAAACAAAAAATAAAAACACAGCCAAAAAGATAAAAAAGAACAAAAATGCAAAATGCAAAACAGAAAGGAAATAGATTTATTCTCAACGGTAGAAAAATTGCATAAACAAAATGGCAAATAGGTTTAGCTAAAACAATATCCAAGGATTACACAAAAGGTGCGGTGTCCTGTAAAAAGTCTGCAGAAGAAAGTTTTTTTTTGCACACCTAAAACGAGGAACAAAAAAAAAAAAGATTGCCTTCTATCCTATTCCGAGTAGTCGTCGTATTGTAGCTCTGCTTGGTCCCATTCTTGTGGAGACATATCCACTACAGGTTCTATTTTTTATATTCATTCTTTTCTTTCATTTTTATCATAGTATGCGATGTAGTATGTACTTATATCGTTGTGTGTTGTCTGGTATAAGCATTTATCTTTCATTGGTCCTGACGTCGGAAAATAAAGCTGTTTGCACCATGAGTTCGATGGAGCATTTGAGAATCGGTTATAGTCATCATAATTCATCGAAGAGGTATTGAGTTTTTAAAATAGACGAACAGCTTACAATAGTGGATTGCCATACTTATTTTTTTATAGTTTTCCAATTTTAATAAAACCAAATAAAAGGTTTGAAAAAAATAAACGAATTCACGATAGGATAGGCATGGGAACAATTTTTTCAACAGACCTCTCAATTCAATTTCGGATTGAAGGGACCAAATTGATTGAAATAAAAATGTGAAAAATGAATTGGATTGTTTTCTAATAAAATTGTAAAACTGTGATTGTTAGCAATGGGTTATAGTACAATTTGAAGTAGTTACATGTAGAACAAGGAGTAATTTTTAAATTTAAATTTTAAAAAATAAATCTGTAATTGAGGGTGAAAACACGTCACACAAAATACTAACGAATAGGAAGATTTATGCAATACTTGGCTAATGTTATACAACGATTTCAAGGCCAAATAAGATGGGCTTATCACTTACTAAAAGTAAGTGGCATGCGTCCGCATAGAATAAATTTGTCAACATAATTCTTATAACATTTAGGTAGCTGAAGCGGCTGACGAATCTCTTGGCCGGCCTGTCCTCCGGAACTTCAAAGCCTAAATCTATGAACAAAAAAACTTAAGCAAACTATTCTAGAAAGTAAAGTCTCCATCTGGCAATCAGCTGCAACAAACCAAAGCACCTTAACAAAAAGCTCAAGATTTGCCCACAAAGAAGTCCACTTAGTGCCCTGGTTAACTGCAGTTGATCGAAATGCCAGTCAGATCGATGGAAAATATGCATTCAATAAACAATTTGTAAACGAAGATACAAATACTCATATTACCTCTAATAATTTAGTCCATTGAGTTTCAACTTCTTAGAACGCATAGAATATGATCATCAAACTTTTTGCAATGCCAACGAATGGCACGTCACAACCATCTAGAAATCTGACAAGCTGACAAGCAGCTGACATCTACACACACAGGCTTTTTATTTTTCCAACTTAAGTCCTGTCAACGATTTAGAGGGAATGGTGGAAACATTCAAACAGCATTTCCACCAACTGTTTAACGTGAGGTAGTGGGACCAAAAGCCTATTGAATGGCAATTGTGAGAGTTAAAATCAGTTCTATAGACACCCTGTGAAACCATTCACAGCGCGTCCTTCTACTTATAACAAATCATCCATGGAAGATCAAATGCATGCCCGATGCCTAGAATATCGATTCTGTATCTCCTATATAAAAAAAAATTCAAGTCTTTAAGAACAATCGAGGCATATCTCTGCGAAATGCAGCGTATACTATAAGTTCTACTCTTGAAAAAGCAATGCATTTCAATAAAATTGTATATGCATAAAGAGCTTTTCAAGGATCCCACAAAAACGGTTCCAGCTAGGGTATGTAGCATTGGAATTCTCGGTGTACTATGCGGCATTGAAACTATTCTGAACAAGCAATTCAGGGAAGGTTATCGAGTAACTTCTTCAATTAAATAATGAAAAACTAGTACGTTGGGCAATATCTTCCAAAAATAGCAGTAGTAATACACCCACGAAGTCAATGTTATCAATACGATTTTCGTCAAACGATGAAATTTTTGTTTATGAATGAAAAACTTTGGTTCTGCTTTTGGATTATAAGTCCAGAAAATGATATTGGCTAAGAATTGATGACCATTCGGGCACCCCGTTTGTTGCATTTTCCATTACTCTTGTGCAGAGCTCCCGGTGATAGGTCCTCGCATTCTAAGGTTTGTTGACATAGACTCGTGACTTCACAAAAAGAAATCTAAAACAATTAAATCGCCAAAACGAGATATTAGGCGACCCGGAAATGCAGTCCTCAAAATTTCGATTGTGGTTCGTGTAGTATGTGTCGTTGCTCTATCCTGGCAGAACCACATGTTTTCCAGTCCCAATTCATTCAATTGAGAAAGAATAAGGTCGTTAAGTATGGCTCTGCACAGTATTCGCTTGAAAAAATAAAGCCCGATGACGCCTCCAGAGAAAACAGCACACCATGTAAATAATTTGAGCGTCTGTAATGACTCTTCTGGATTCAGGATGGCTTTAGCATAGGTTACACGCGCTTGGTGGTCAACAGCTAACAGTTTCTGCACTGTATGTACTTTGTGAGGGAACATCTTTCGGTCTATCTACCAAATTCTCTGTAAAAACCGCCGATTGATGTGCACTTGCATTGCACGTCGTCTGGTCGATACTCCGGGGTTCTCTGCGACATCTTCAACTACAGCTGCGATATTTTCAGCAGAGCGGGTGCTCCGAGGCAGGCCAGACCTGGCAGCATCTCGTGTTATCCCATACTCTTCTAGACGAGGCTAAACCTCGTAATGTTTGCCCAGTTGATGTCGGATAACCGGGAAATATGTGCCGAAATTCACGCTGTGCCAATATTATAGACAAATTATTCCGCAAAATATCGTAACAAATATTCCGCGTTTTTCAGGAGTATAGCGATTCATATCCTGTTGACCTGTTGATTTTTTATCTGTTAACTTCATAAATGTCAAAATAGAATAAACATTTGCCGCCATTTATAAAAATTATAGCATCTTTCGGTAGGGTAATGACTTTTGCGCCACCTAGAATTTCGTTGCATACAAGGTCCCGTACTCAAATACTTTAAGCCGTGGTAGGATGTATCCAAGGAGCTGAATATGAAGACTTAATTGATTAATTCGGTTGCTTCGAACGGATGGCAGTCAAAAGAACATGAGAATTTTAAAATCGCGCCCCTGATATGAAAATGGAAAGAAAGATCGAATTCTGCCTTTAGGTTTGAGGATATTAAAAAGCTTGATGAAACGAACTAGAACATTCGTGGCTGACATCGGAAGGGCTGAAAGGGGACTATGGCTCAAACAGGAATATATTTCGTCGGGAAAAGACAACCCTTGAAAGAGTGCCTATTTACTAAGCGCTCATTATTACTTTTCGTCCATCCCTTCTTTATTTTTTCTAGTAAAAACTCGTCCATCAACTATGATTAATATTCTGTAGTTTTCTATATTATGGTACACTTTCCCTTGTTTAATCTGCAAAAGAATCTCCTAAATGATACAAAGCCAATCCAATACGTTTTATAAGTCCTTCAAAAAGCCATACAAACGTCACTTAACGAGCGGAAAATCATATGGCCACCGGTAAATTCGTTCCCACAATCAGCAAAACTCTGAATTATGTCCTCAAAAGCTATGATCACTTTCTACAGTCCCAAGATTACCTTACTGATGTACACGGCTATAATCAGACCCCTCTTAACCTGCTACCAACGATAAGTTAATGACAAAAGCACAGGAGATTGCATTCATTAGCACAACTCACGTAATGAGAACGACGTCAAGGACTGGAAACTATACTTGGTTTGCTGCCCCTTGATATATACATGCAAGAATCGGCAGCGAAAAATGCTTTACGATTGGATTGAGTCAGTTTAATGAGGGACTCGCCTCAATACCTTCAAATGAAACGGATTAATGCTCCAAAATAGACTGTATGGTACCCTAATATGACACAGAAATATTGCTCGCCTGTATTCTCCCAAGCAGAAAGGCATAGAACTGGAACCAAATGCTACAACACTTGATATCCATATTCACGGATAAATCAAAAAATGAGATAGGAACCGGCACTTTAATTTTCGACGAACAATTAAAATTTAGATGATAACGTTGGCTGCCAAACTACTGCAGGAATTTCTATTAAACCTTGTGAAGTGCTGTTGTAAAAGGGTTAAAGGTTTCTTTGTTCGTAGCTTTGCGGTAATGAGTCCCTGGCTACAAATGTGTGTCAGCCAATGAACATGTAGCTGTGTTAGATCGAAAATAATCTTTGATAAAGTACTAGCGGATCAAAATGTCCAGTCTATACTCTAAAAATCGAAGTGAAGTAAACGATTCAAATCAAAGTTATTGGAAGGTAAAAACACATCTAATTACGGCTGTAACTTTTTTTGGTGGTCAACACTAAGGCACTTAAAGTGCCTGAGTAAGTTAAGAAAATGGGACAGAGAGAGGAAGAACAGAAAAAGTAAAGCTGTTTTGAAATGCAAAGCTGAACTATTATATCTAAGTTTTTTGGATTGGGAGAACACCATTTGCTTTCTATGCCATTGTCCCAAGGTCAGTAATTTAAGTCCGTAAACTTTACGAAGTTAGAACTTGCATGACGTCTTAGGGCTATGTATCTGCTGTTTCATTTTTTCATTTACATCACTTTTCAGTTTTGCGGGTGTAACAAGATGGTTAAGACCCACTAAAGGATCAAATGTAGACCAAAGCGAGACGGAAAGTGGAAACCACAACTAGCATAAGCATTCCAGTTCCCAATTCCCCAGCGTTTCATCACAATGGGTATGTATAGACCAAAGTGCCATGAAGTAAAGCGTGATTCATCGTGAGGTTTGATTTATAATGTAAAATAAAATACATAAATTTGAAAGTGAACTTAAAATTTTTAATATCGGTTAAAACAAAAGTTCAAGACATTTACTTTTTGAAAATGATACCATGTAAATGTTGGCCACGACTAAGTTTGAGGTGGTCCATTCGGAAGGTCTTATTTTGGGCGACTCGTTCGAGCAAAGCGACTGGTATCTCGCGGATAACACGAGTAATGTTGGCTTCCAAAGCATCAATCGTAGCTGGCTTATTCCTAAAGACCTGAAATTTTACATATAATCAGAGAAAATAGTACAAAGGTGTGATATCGCATGATCTAGGCGGCCAATTAACCGTAGCAAAACGTGAAATTAAGTGTTCACCAAAATGATTTCTCAACAAGCCCACACTTATTGAAACCAGAGCTCACCGAGACCATGTGCTTGCATTTCAGGAAGCACGTAGTCCGTTAACATGCCGCGATAACGGTTACCATTGACGGTAACATTCTAATTTGCCTCATTTTTGAAGAAATATAGACCAATGTTTCCACCATTCCATAAACCACACCATAATGTTGTTTTTAATGGATGAAATGGTAGCTCTTGGTACTATTCGGGTTGCTCATTAGCCCAAATTAGCCCAAATTAGTCCAAACAGTTTTGTTTATTAACGTATCCATTGAGCGGGAAATTGGCTTCATCACTGAAAATATGACGCAAATTCAAGTCGCCTGGCTTCAATTCTTGAACAAGTTGAATTTTGTCTCTTCACTACGTGCTGGATGTGGTCTAACCAGTCGAATATCATCCACTAATATAGGGCTTTCCAATAGGGACTTGACAACTTTGAATTTAATTTGTAAACGCACTCTTTCACTAATCATCAAACTGTCACTGTCAATTTATTCAGTAAACTCAACATTTTCATCATGGTAAAGTACACTAACGAGCAACGTCTGCAAATAATAAAAATTTTCTACAGATATTCGGAGTCGGTGGCTGCAACTTTAAGAGCGTTAACTCCAATTTTCGGTCGTAATTCTCGCCCTAGTTGACAGGCAATAACAAGTTTAGTGCAAAAATTTGAGTATAAATATTCGTTGTGTAATGTTGCCGTGTCAGTGAGACAACGGGTTGGTGGAAGTGTCGAAAATATCGCTATCGTTCAGACGTCCGTAGCAAACGATCCAAATCAGTCAGTTCTACGGCGTTCTCAAGAATTGGGAATCGCTCAGATCACATTATGGCGTATTTTGCGTAAGGATCTTGGTTTACACCCATACAAGATCAAGCTGACTCAAGAATTGAAGCCGATGGACCATTTAAAGCGACGTACGTTCTCCGATTAGGTTCTGGAGAATTTCATTTCATCGCAAAATCATCTTCAGTAACGAAGCTCATTTTTGGCTCAATGTGTAAGTCAATAAGCAAAATATGCGTTATTGGTCGGGTGAAAACCCACATGTGCTTCATGGATCACCACTTCATCCACAAAAAATAACTGTTGGTGCGGTTTGCATGCCGGCGGCGTTATTGGGCCATATTTTTTCGTCGACGATAACAATCGCCTCGTTACTGTGAATGGTCCAATTATTTTTGGCCCGAATTGGAAGATATGGACTCTTGGACGACATGTGGTTTTAACAGGATGGGTGCCACAAGCCACACAGCACACGCTACAATCGATTTATTGAAGAGTAAGTATGGTGAGTGTGTTATCTCAAGATATGGGCCAGTCGATTGGCCGCCTCGTTCGTGCGATTTAACGTCGCTTGACTATTTCCTGTGGGGCTACGTTAAGTCATTGGTTTATGCCAACACGCCGACGACGTTGGAAGAACTCAGAGTCAACATTGAACGCGAAATAGCGGCCGTTTCGGCCGAAATGTGTGGCCGAGTCGTTGAAAATTGGGTCCAACGAATCGACCGTTGCAAACGTGCCCGCGGTGGCCATATGAACGAAGTCGAGTCTCATTCATAAATGTTTTGATTGCACTTCAAGCCAATAATAAAGTTTTTGAAATATCTCAAATGGTTTGCCTTTTATCTAAAAAACAAAGTTGTCAAGTCGTTATTGGAAAACCTTATATAAACTGGGACTCAAATTTGCGGATGTTATTGGCAATAGTGGTTTCAGTAGGTCGATCCTCGAATCGCACTAAAAACATTTTCACAGAACGCTGATTTTCGTAATACAGCTGAAAAATTTGGAGACGCTGTTGTGGTGTGAGTCTTTCCAGTATGATTTGTCAAACGATACTAAACAAAAACGACAAAGCAGTTTGATAGGAGCCACAAGCTCCAAGCATATTGAAAATCAAACCGTTAACCCGCACACCAAACCTTTGCGATAAAGTCTGGTCGGTGAGTATCTCAAAGACATCTTCTTCATCTAAAAATGAACAAATATCGATCGACCTTTGATTTTTGACTTACTGACAAGGACTCAGGGATGAGTAGTTGTCTTGAAATTTCTCTATGACTACCTAAATACTTGTAAATATTATAACAACTTCACTAAATTCAGGATGTTGTGACGAACCTCAAACATGTGTGAGTATCAGAAGAAAACATTTATGTCTTAAGAACATACACTTGACCATTTTTGACCAAAAATACAAGTAAAAGACCAATCCAAGTATTGAACAAAAAACTATATCATAATAAAATTATCTAATCCTTCTAGGGGTGGTGTGTATTAGAGTACTTGTTCAACATTATTTTCTTAAATCGAAGTGGACACACCTTAATATACACTCATGACAGTAAAACACCTTTTGGTCAATCAATAATAATTTTCCTCCGATAACTTACAAAAGCATTTAGTCAAGACAAGGATCTTGGACAACATGTATCAGAGGCATAATAGCTGAGCCAACACAAATCCCAAAGACAGGTTCTCCCGCCATCATATACTCGTAGATCTACCACCGCTTCACCCCCAGGTGGGTCATAAACAAAACGTAAATGAATTTTCGGCTTCAATATCCTTCTATCTTCTACCTTATACGAATATCACTCCGCAATAATTCATAGAGTGGTTGAGAGAAAAATGATTTAGTGCTCCAGAATTGGAAGAAGTAGTGCTTTGTAACATTCGAGTAGCAGTAGTAGCAGCAGCAGCAGCGACAACATCTGGACAACAAGAACAATCACATGGTGTATTGTAAATGTGCCCACCTGGGCTGTTTGCCAGAAACTTTACGATTTCAATCTTGAAATTTATGTGAACTCTATACGTGTGGAGCCGAATTCGCTGACATTGTCTTGTTTATTGGCGTTAGGGACAAAAAACTCAAACCATAAATGAGTTTTGACCCATATTTCGGGGTACATATGGGTACGGGGACTCATACTCTAACTTGTTCATCTAATGTACATTGTTAAGTTGACGTCTGATTCATTCTTTTGCCATGGGCGCGTATCCGTTTATGGTGCGGTTGTAGGGGTTTCTTTAAAGGAAACATAAAGCACATGCCGCGACAACGATACTGTGTACATGCAAACGTTGTGCGCATGTTGATAAATCGTAGTAATAATTGAGTTGTAATAAGAACAAATTACGATTTCATAAATCACAGGCAATTAATATTGTTGACAGGGCACACGCCGTAGGAGGCAGAGAAATATCGACCACACAGGAGCTAGACGCACAACGTTTTTAGTGGGCGTGCGTGAGCTTCGTATTAAAGTTTTGTATTTTTTAAAAAAACTAGGGTAACAAAAAATTGTGGAAATTGGGATTTTGGGATAGCTCACAGTAGGATACAATTACCCTTGAATAGTACCGTGATGAACATGGTGCCAATACGTTTAAATTGTAGCAATTGGCTATGCGATCTCAATAAGTTAAAAGATTTATTAAACAATCTTAACTTAACTGAACTGTTATTAATTGGAGATTTCAATGACACACACGCATTTTATAAGTGGAACGAATCAGCACTAATCAATATAAATCGAAAATCCAAGGACGAATTCAGTCTTAATTGATTATTGCTTTTTATCAGGAAACTGCATATCACATCTTAAAATTTTTCAAGTTGCAATGATAGCCTACTCCGATCATATGCCTTTAGAAGTTTCATTTAATGATTTCGGCGCCCAAACCGTCGAAAATAAAACACAGAAAGGACTTCTCCCTAAGTTGATATGGAAAGATATTTTTTGGGAATCTTATAATCTTATAGAACTCGGAAAACTGCAAGAGTTAAATACCCTACCTAGAATTGTGGAACTGATGGAATTAATCAAAAAAGCTGCTCCTCTAAAGCCGCTGAAGAGCTAAATCCATACAACAGAAGTTGTGCGATACCGAATGCATGCGGGCTAGACAAATTTCATTCTCGTTTCTTAAATTGTTACGAAAGAAAAATCGTAATACATTTAAAGTTTTATATGCGGCTGCCAAAGAAAAATTCAAACAGATGTTCTATGCAAAAAACTATCCTTCGATGAACAAAATACAGCCTTGATAAATGGATCAAGATCATCCGGAGAGTTTTGGAAAGCGTTTAAGTTTATTAATGGAAAAATCAACTCAATTTCATTAGGTCTACAAGCGGGACCTACTCCATGCACTGTAAATGTTTCCGTCCCCTGAGTATCTAGCGCCAATGATTGTGGATTAATTCCTGGACTCACTATTTTCCGTCTCAAAACTAGAAGTTGCAATCGAGAACTCGAAGAAAAATAAAGCGCCAGGAATCGACCGTATTCCGTTTAAATTCTACAAAAATCGCTTATCGAAATTCTTATTGGCTCTTACACAAAAATTCAGTAGAATATTTTCAAGGGCTGATGTGCCCGAATGCTTTCAAAAAGCGATCATTTTTCCGTTGCACAAGAAAAGTGCCTCGTGTCTGGTCGCATATTCCGGGCGTTTTTCGGCTACTGCTCTTTTCAAACAGATTAATTGTGTTCGGTAGCGTTGTCCATTGATGTTTTCACCCAGTTTTAGCAGCTCATAATACAGCACACCTATTTGATCCCACCAAATACATAGCATTACCTTCGCACCATGGATATTCGGCTTTACCGTTGATTTGGCTAGTTGGCCGGTATTCACATATGATTTTTTGCACTTGGGGTTGTCGTAATGGATCCATTTTTCATCACCAGTAACAATCCGATGCAAAAATCACTTCTTTTTGTGGCGTTCCAGCAGCATTTCGGACATGCAAAACCGCCTTTCGACGTCTCTCGGCTTGAGTTCATGTGGAACCCAATTTCCTTGCTTTTGAATATATCCAGCTGTTTTTAAACGTTTTGAAATGGATGCTTAAGTGACACCCAAAGATTCTGCGAGCTCTTCTTGTGTTTGGCAACAATCTTCCAGTTCTTCATCTACAAACTTTTTTGGCTGCCCAGGACGTTCATCGTTTTCCAAGCACACAAGCGTGTGCTGTGTAGCTTGTGGCACCATCCTGTTGAAACCATATGTCGTTCAAGTTCATATCTTCCAATTCGGGCCAAAAATAATCGGTGATCGATAACGCGATAACGCTGAATATTCACAGTAACGTGACGATCTTTATCGTCGACGAAAATATATGGCCCAATAACGCCACCGGCATGCAAACCGCACCAAACAGTTATTTTTTGTGGATGAAGTGGTGATTCGTGAAGCACATGTGGGTTTTCACCCGACCAATAACGCATATTTTGCTTATTGACGAACCCATCGAGCCAAAAATAAGCTTCTTCACTGAAATGATTTTGCGATGAAATTCATCATCTTGGCGCATCTTCTCCAGAACCCAATCGGAGAACATTTGCAGACGTTGCTCGTTAGTGTACTTTACCACGATGAAAATGTTGAGTTTACTGAATACATTGACAGTGACAGTTTAATGATTAGTGAGAGAGTGCCTTCACAAATTAAATTCAAAATTGTCAAGTCCCTATTGGAAAACCCTATATATACTGAAATGACGTACAATGACAGTAGCTTTCCAACGCATGTTCCAATGGAATAATACAAGTTACGCCATCTCTTAGAAAACCGCACGGTTTAGTTAGGTTAGCTTTAATAAGTTATTATTAACGCATATTTTGCTTATTGACGAACCCATCGAGCCAAAAATAAGCTTCTTCACTGAAGATGATTTTGCGATGAAATTCATCATCTTGGCGCATCTTCTCCAGAACCCAATCGGAGAACATTTGCAGACGTTGCTCGTTAGTGTACTTTACCACGATGAAAATGTTGAGTTTACTGAATACATTGACAGTGACAGTTTAATGATTAGTGAGAGAGTGCCTTCACAAATTAAATTCAAAATTGTCAAGTCCCTATTGGAAAACCCTATATATACTGAAATGACGTACAATGACAGTAGCTTTCCAACGCATGTTCCAATGGAATAATACAAGTTACGCCATCTCTTAGAAAACCGCACGGTTTAGTTAGGTTAGCTTTAATAAGTTATTATTAACTTTGCGGAGATACCATATACAAAATAAAATGCAAAAAATTGTACGATTTCTTCGTGGATTTTCGTGCGACTTTTGACTCCATCCAGCGAGAACTGCTTTCCTATAAGCTATATGGGTACGGAATCTCGTCACAAGTCGTTTGTGTTTTAAGAGCTATGTACTGCAAAAATAAGCCATGTGTCTTGAATGGTACCCATCTATTGGAGGAATTTTAAATCGCAATGGGTGTCAAACAAGGCTGCGTGCTAGGCACTCTGCTGTTTACTCTGTATTTAAATGATATAACGGATGAAGTTAGGGGTGGAATAAACCTCTGTGGAACCAATGCTATACTGCGGCGCTGATGTTTGCAGATGATATCGTTTTATTCGCCGATACAATAGATACTATGCAGTTAATGATCAAAAGGCTAGATACCTACTGTAAAACGTGAAATTTAACCGTTAATCTAGATAAATCAAAGATGATGGTCTTTAGAGACAATCAGATTAAAATGCCATATGTAGTTAAGCAGTATAAGTATCTTGGAGTGTTAATGAAGTCAGACCTAAACATGAACAAGCATTTTAAAGTTAAGCTTGCAGAAGTTAAAAGGGCGAACTGTGCTGTTTGGGGAAACTGCATCAAGAACACACATATTTCTCACACCTCAAAAGTTAAGATATTCTGCTCTACAGCCTCTTCCTCCTCTGGGGTTACCGCGCTTTCAAAGTCGTAGAAAAGTTTCTCCGCTATTTTCAAAGACGGATTTTTAAGCTCCTGAGTAGTTCGTTCAATTATATGCTGCACTTGGAAATTGGAGTGGCACCTTTATTCCTGAATACTCTTCAAATGTTAATGCAATGAGCCAGGAAAAAATTCCGAGGTTGGTACTCATGCAAATGGTAACATATAAGGTGAAATGTGTTCAAGAGTGGGAAATACTAGGAGGGAAATGCGGTTATAACTTCATTCTAACACTAAGCGAGCAGCGGGAATCACTAAAACAATACGTAAACATTCTATTTCAGAAAACTAGTCACAGAATTTAAGACAAACTTGTAAATGAAGCTCAGTCATCTCAATCCAGAGTTACTTCAGCAAGATGAATCATTATCTAGAGGAAAGGACGTATTTTTTTAACAGCTACCCGGTAGATAAAATAAGTACCAACTTCAAACTGCTCTGAGCTTCCAATTTTATGCGAGTTATGCAATCTTAGGGAACACGAAAATGTGTTGCACTTCATTGCAAAATGCCCCATACTTAAAGAATTACGCAGAAACTTCTTCGGTGCTCAAGCACTTGGGATAGAGGAAGCAATCCATATCTTGAATGTTGGCACTGGGACCAATGGGACCTGCTTTATAACTACGCAGTGAACGCATAGCGCTACAGGAACTGCATAATCGAAGGAAGTTTTTAAGTATTTACAAAAGCTATCTTTTTTAATTTATGTATGGTACGTACGTATTAAACATAAGTAGCACCAAATTCTTTTGTTATTTTTAGCGTCAATCTGGTAGACGGCTTATAAAAGACCAAACCATATAGGCTAAGTAATTTTGTAATTTTTTTTTCATTAAGTAAATAATAGTCGTTTAAAAAAAAAAAGAAAAAAAAGACATTAACCCTTAATGTTATTGATGAAAAGTATTATATGTAAGCATTCAATAATATTATTTTCTTTTCTAAAGTTTAGGATGTGATCATCTAATACTCTGATGATCATCTCAACTCGTTGCAGGAGTATTTTATCATAGCCGCTTCCTTATTTGTTTGAGATCTGTTTTCTAAAGAATATGTTGATTAACATTATTTTAAATATTTTTATTTATATAAAATTTTTATTAAAATTCTCATTGCATTGATGAGGAACATTAACCCACGTAAGTGTAAGAAGCTGAGATAATTTATTTTGTGAAGTCTTATTCATCGGCTTAGAACGGTTTTTTTTTTCACGATCAGTTCCAAATCATTTATGAGAAAGTCATAAGAAATATCAATTCTGCATTAAACAGAATAACATTCTGTTACCGTAGAAGTTTACACTCTAATATAAAAGTGGTAACACTAGCTTAAACTGATAGTTAAATGCCGATGATATTGGCATCATGAGAAAAATTCACCATGCTGTCACTAGTGCGTTTTTGACGATTGCAACAGAAGAAGCAAAAATAGGCTTAACAGCCTTAACAAGTAAGTAAAAATCATATAAGGTTTAGGCTGCCGATGAAAAAGGACATCAAACAAGAATTAACGTAAACGCCTTGGATAACGACACAACAAGGAGCTTTAATTTACAGGTTTCACCTTAGGATAACTTTACCTGGCTCCGCTATAGACTTGATCAGTAATACAGTAGTAGAAATCAGTTCAATCCTAGTGCTAAGGGCTAACTTACTCGCAAGAATAACTAAGAAAGATTCTTATAAGAAGTTGATTGCCTTAGGTGTGGTGTTTCACACTGAAACATTTAAGTTGCCAAATATGGGTAAAGATGCCTTAAGAAAAAGTTATCATTAACGGAAATATTGCATAACCAAAATCTTAAAAAGAACAATGAGTTGTCCGAGCTATGAGCAACATTATCTCGAATGAACACCACGTACCGCTCCGAAATGTACTCGAATTCTTCCGAAACGTGATGGATGAAGTATAAAATTGGTATCGAGCTCAAATATGAAGGAGTTTTGGTCAACTTGGTGTTCCAAATCGAGAAAGCTGTATGAAATTAAGTTGGAAAATAACTTTTTAACAACATATTGTATCGCGGGAAGGGGAAATGTAAGATACTTTCTCATAAAGATAGACAAAAGATTATTGAAAATAAGCTCAGGGACAAATTTGAGCTTTCTTGCCTTGACAATTAGTAGTTTTAACTTCTGATTCCATTAAAGCCTCGTTAATTCCGCTCCAAAAGAAAAAGAAAGTACGGTCCTGCCCATCTGTTTACGACCGGTATTAAACATCGTCTCCTCTGGATACCTGTAATGAAGTGCTGGTTTATCATAGAGAAAATAAAGTACGGACACACCCGATACAAATTCAATCAAAACGCATGTTAAACCAACGTACTGGAAATGCAACGTCATCTCCTATAGTCAAAATATCATCTTCCACCAGAGATGTCATACAACATCTGCTACGAAAACACTATTTCCGAGAGAAAACATTGACAATACTGTCAAGTCTTATGCAACAAATCACTGGCAATTTTCACTCATGGGTCAAAAATTCCCGACAACTCTCGAGTCATCCTTTAATTCAGGCCGCAGTGATATTGTTATCTACAGCGACAGTCAAGTACGGTAAAATAAGTACTATTAAGCTGCTAGGTTTCTGGGAACTATTTAATATAGGGAATGGTAAATGAGCTAAACTTTAGGTACTATGCTAGCGAAAACGGCATTCATTTGAACACCGTTCTTCCCTGTGAGCATGCGAACAAAGCCAAAGATAAATGGCCCAATTTGAGCAGCTAAACCGATAGTACCCTTGTTTTTCACTTGTTTCGAACTTGATTTCATGAAAAATACCTTTCGGTTAGTGTATTATTCTTATAAATACAGATCGAACTCTTAACGTATTGTAGTAAGAGGCACCCAGTAAATGTTTACTCATAACATGTAACATAATATTGTAAGAAGACTAACAAGAAGCCTAATACTTTTCTGGGAATCAATCATTTTAATGAACATGTAATTGTAGCACTGCTCATTACCGTAAAAGACCGTACTCCAATTTATTTATTTTTTTTTTTTTTCATTCTCTAACAAACCTATGTTAGGTACATCTCAGGCTTAACGCCAACAGATACATTTCAATATCTTTTAAGACCCTCTTTAGTCAATTAAAATTAATGAAGTGAATACGTTCGGTTTCATCAATTCTCTGACAATTTTTTGATGGCAGCTTGTCAGTAGGATTCAGCCATCAATCCCAGATCTTTCTAAAAACGGATGGCGGTAACAGCTCAAATTGAATTACATACCTTTAATTACTTTCATTGGTATTCTGGTAGCAAGCTCTAGGTAGAAAATCCCGCGCTTCGATTTATTTTTCTTTCCCTCTTCTATGCATATTTTCCTGACATTCTTCTTCGTACTGTGGAGATTTTTACAGCAAAAAAAGATACTGAAAGCATGCGGTTCTGGTGGAATACCCATGTTGTAGAAACATCATACCACATTTGTTTCTCCCCCTTTTTGACAGAGGGTAAGGCAAGTTTTTGTTAGTAAAGTAACGAACAAATTTCCGAAGCTATAACGTAAGGGGTGTTCCATAAATTGTCGGTCGTAAATTTTGTTGTTTACAACCGATACATAGGTAGTTCTAATGAAAGTTGTCGGCTTATATGATATATACGTATAAAAAGCTTACATTTTCACACTATTGCGTTGGCTAGAAGGTTTCTTCTGTTGCTGGGGTCGATTGGAGTTTGTATTTGCAATGCAACGTATTTTTAGGGTGTTGTTGTGGTCAGCAAATGGGGGGAAGTGGTTTGCAGCAATTGCGTTGGTTATTTCAATTAGCCTGGATGCTCTCTTTTCTATAGGTATTTGAATTCCAGCCTTCGTATATAGGAAGTAAGTTAGTGAGCATACTATAAAATGAAATATGGTTTAGTTTTCCTACAAAATTGCAAAGCAATACTCCTTTAATAACGAAACCTATTATATAGTAGGGATGGTGAGGTTACTCAAAAGCTGAGATTCTTGTAACTTAACAAACATTTAAGTCATGCTGAGGTGGAGATACCGGGAAAGTGTGTTTTAAAAAACACCTGCACGGGTAAGATGCCTCAATTTTTTTTCTTTTTATTTTCCTGATAGATCTAACAATACCTCTCAAACCATTCTATCATATGTTGACAGTTGTTTGACAATCATGATCAATACGTTTTGCCAAACAACATCATCAGAAGAACTTATTTTGAAAATCGGTCTTCATATCGCAAAATGTGATATTTTGGCATTCATAATTAATCAACTGAGCGTGGTTCTCATTATGTCGCAAAAGTAACAGCACATCAACGTAAAAAATGTGTGGCCTCCATCGCAACAGCTTGCCTCTATTTAGAAAATGTTGCGAAAAGATCTCGGCCTATACCCATGTAAGATTGAGCTTGCGACGAGAGTACGCGCATTGGGCTCTTGAGCAGTTTGAAGCTGACTCTTATTTTTACCGAAAAATCATGTTCAGTGACGTGGCCTACTCTTGGCTCAATGGCTTTCTAAACAAGCCAAATTGCCAATCATAGAGTATGACAAACTTAGAAAACTCTCACGAAACTCAATTACATCCGCAAAAGTGTACTGTTTTGTGTTGCCTTCACGCTTATAGCATCATCTGTCTATATTTCTTCGAAAATATATGCGACATAGATGTGTACGATAAGTGGCTTCAGCAGGATAACGCTACATGCAATGCACATTGCCACATATGGTATTTATAATGGAAGCATTAATTACAACAAAATGCAATCAATGCAAAACCTAATGTATTAGATAATTAATAAGATGATAATGGTTTATATCAGCTTCTAAAAGGGGAATTGACATAACATTTTTGCGGATATAAATCTAATCAACGTCGAATTCTTCAGCGCTAAAGGAGATCAAACCTGATCTCAGGCTTACATTATCATTATCATTATCATTATCTAGGTTAAATTGATGTCAGTTTACTTGACATTACTTATTACTTACAGTTTACTTAACATTCCAGTCAAATAAGCCTGCGTACGTAGGATGACTGGGGATAGCTCCGGCTACCATTTATATCAGAAAGGGTTTTCAATGCAGCACGGTTTCATCATGTAATTTTTTAATATTTTGAAAACGCAACATAGAGCTGATAAGTTTACCCGAGAGGCGATTTTTCAAGTGACCATGCAACTTGCATGAGACACTTAATCGCACAATACTGAAATTTATTATTGGATGTACTTATATGCGACTCTTCCCAATCCCTTTATAGATTCTTCTGGAGTAGAATACGTAATCTTACTATAATCAACTAACTTTTTTGGAGAATCCCTTCGGTACTCTCGCATACTGGATATTAACGCCTTTCAAAACTTTTTACCCATTAAACCGAATGCGATGGTGATGTTTTGAAGATAGGTGACATTTCGAGTTTCAATAAAATGTCTCAATTGTATATTTTCTCACCTACTTCCATGATTATATTGTTGTTCTATCGTCAACAAAGAAACCAAGCTATTCAAATATTAAAACCAAATTTCTGATCTTCTTTCTACTAAAAGAGAGGCTCCATTAGGCTCAGTATTAGGACCACTCGTCCTAGCATCTTCCTGCAATTATAAGAACATCGAGCAGCCAAATGTATGCTAACGATATTTAACTGTTGCAAAACTGGCTATTCCACTTCTTAAAGTTTATGCACACAAAAACTTGGTCAAACAGAAATAAGCTGTAACTAGACCCTTTTAAATCCAAGTTCGTCCTAATTAGCAGAATTTAGAATGTCCTTTCCCAACTTACGCCCAGGTTCGGAGTACGGTCGCCAACCTAAAGATCTTCAGACCAACCAGCTATGAGGACGACAATCTCGACATGATCGTCGAGTATGCATCGGAGAATTTGCTAGTCTTCATTAGAAAAAAAAAGACTATGACGTTGGTATCATTGAGGAGCATTGGGTTATTCTGGGCCATTCCAAGATTCCGCGACAATGAATACAACCTTTTCTATAAAAAGGAGACCGGCTAGCCTAGAACCTGTATACTAATCAAAAACAAAAACAGACGTTTAAATGATGGTAAGTCATGGGTATAGGCAAACAACAGCTCTACATAGAGTCTACGTACATGGCCCGCGACAAACTATCGCTGCCAGACGAAGTTCAGCACATGTTGTTGCACCTTCACGCCAAGACGGGGTTTCCGCTTTTATGATGAGATGCCAACGCAAGACACTAATTGTACGAGAGCACTGAAATCAACGAACGATTTGATTTCCTTATGATTAGAGGTCTTAACGTGTGTAAAGTGTTGCCCACACTACAACCTTCGTTTTTCTAAGCTCGGCAGCTTTTTCGGGTGAGAAAAAGTACTCAACATTACGCTATCAACCAATAACTAAGAATATAGGGTAGATAATTGGAGAGTATCCCATCTAAAATCCTTTATAGATCATAGATGGATTTTATTCAATGTGAGTCTCTTGGAAGAAACCCCTGCCTCTTATAGAAACTACAAAGAATTCAGTCTGCTATTAAACCCCAAACTTAGAAGCATCCCCGATCCTAGTATTGAATCGTTGGAAGCACTGGTACCAAAGGTGAAGAGCCTCGTAAAAACTACCGAAATAGCCCTTAAGACCTCATGCCCAATTAAATTTAGCAAAAAAGTCTCCTGCCGTGGTGAAATAAAGATCTCTCCAATCTAAGAAAACTTACTCGGGACATCTTCCATATCTGCTACAAACACACAAAAAATTACAGGATTGGGCAGAGTACTGCCACTCCATTGAAACTTTCAACGGTTCAGGCAGACTATGCAAAATTCTGCCCATTCACAAAAGACTTAATGTAGCATGGACAGATTCCACTGAAGAATAGCTGGGACTCACAATGAAAAACCATTTCCCAGGATGTAAGATACCTGGTATTGACGGCATTTTATTGATTATGCTCCAAAAGAACTTAGAGAATATACTGCCCGGGTTAAGTGCAGTATATCGCGACTCCGTTCGAGTCAACCACATCCGTTTGACTTGGAGACGAGTTCAAGTCATTTTCATTCTTATAATTGGCAAAGTTGGCAATGGATTTTAGATCCATTAGCCTTACATCCTTCATATTCGAAACCCTAGAACGTATCATGGACATGATTATCCTTTATCTCTTCCCTATCGAATTCCCAACATGCGTATCTTAAAGTCAAATCAATGGAGATAGCCCTACATGAGGTGGTGCAGACGATTGAGAAATATATTCACTATAAGCAGTATATATGTAGTATAAGCCACTTTCCTAGGGATAGATAGTCACAATTGGGAAACAGCTTTATAGACAAATCCGTTGACAGAGGTACCTCGCAAGGCGGAGTTATCTCGACTCTTCTATGGCTCCTGGTCATCAATAATATCTTAATGGAGTTCGATAGCTTTGGTAGTCATGTTCGCGGGCGACGTGGTTATTTTAGTACAGGCATGTTCCCCTCAGTAATTACTGAAATCACCGAGAGGGCTCTGACTAAGCTAAGGGCTAGGACCACAAGTAGGACGTCCTAACAACCAAAAACTTACTCTAACTTCCAGTACAAGGTACCTTGGCGTCATCCTTGACCCAAAGCTCAACTAAAAACTAAACATGTGGTATTGTAGAACACAGGGTAATGAAAGCATCCGTTGCTTTCTACGCCTGCAGCAAACTTTTTGGTAAAAGATGGTGATGTCCCATTCTTGCTTATGGGTCGGTCGTGTAGTTGCCTATAATATCACAAAACTTAGCAGAGTCCAACGAACACCTGTTATTGCTTTACAGGAGCGCTACGATCGAGCCCGATAGAAGCACTCAACGTGCTGCTCCGTATACTGCACCTGGATTTGCACATTATATATTATATTTCGTGTATAATAGTCTATGCTCATAATAAAGCTCTTGACCTGTTATCCAGAGATCTGTCTTCAACCATAACTGACTACAATGTTGATAGGCATAGTTTAAATAATAATATCTAAGTCCACATTCTAGAAAGAATGGAAAGGAACAATAATCAACATAATAATACCAAGTATTGATCTTCAACGTTGTCTCCAAGATGAAATGCGGCGTTAAAGCATATGTTCTTTCAGCGGAACTAAACGTTTACAAATCATACCGCCCTCCAGACTCCTTTAGTGCCACCCAGGCGGAGGTACTAGCGATTAGAGAGGCCCGCAAAATACCTGGCCTCATTCTATTACCACAAATAACATAGGAATCTTAACTGACAGCCAGGCTGCCATCAAAGCCCTCCATTTACTTTCTTCGAGCTCTTAACTAGTAGAACAGTGCAAGGAAATTATAATGCAGCTAAGCGCACGGTTTAATATCACGCTCCTTTGGGTACCGGGCCACTGATATATGTATGTCGCTCAAACTCCTATGGGACTCATCAAGGGTAGAACTCTCCAGCACTGAATATTGGAACAGTATAGTTGTTAGAAACCTGTACCATATTTAGGCAGATTTTGTTCGCCTTCAATAAAATAAGAACGAATGACTTAATCAACAGAACTCTCACAGAGACAGAAAACACGAGTTGGCTCACACGCTCCCAAAACTCCACTGCCAAAGCTTTAACAACTCACACGAGGAGGAAACTCGACTCCTTCTTATCTGTGACGGCACTATCTAGAATTAAGTATCGGTGTACTTGCGAAACCCTTTCTAAACTCCACAGAATGGATCTGAAAACTACACTTTAAGCAGCACCTTTCCAGTTCACTTGTGTTTCTGGTAGGACCTTACCAGACAACCCACTTCTATCTAGCCTACCTAGGTATTATATTGCTTAAGACATTGGCATGCTTTTCAACATGACTTCCGATTCTATGGTTGAAGAATTTAGTGTACATACTTCGTACACTGACCCAGACCCCTTTACGCCTCAAAAATCTACATGATGCTAGCCAAAACAAAAGCTGTATCAATTCTTACTTGTAGGGGTGACGTACATAATCATTGAGATGATGTATACATCTGAAAACGTAATGTTGCTGGTAGAAACACTGCTCGCTATTTGAATTCTTCAAATTCGTTAAATGAATTCTTCTAATACTCGTATCTTAGATGAACCTCCTATAAAATCTTAAGAAATATAGCTTGCTTAACCGAAACTTTAACAAATTCTATCTCCCCAGATGCAAGAATAAAACTAGGAATGCAGTTATTTTTTATCCTCTTACTAACGCTGTCAACTACATTTTGGTGTATTGTGCGTTTACACAAGGTTTGTTACTAGGTGATGGCTTCGCTGGAAAACCATGAGTAATGATTTTTCCGCCGCCTCTTTTGCACGTATATCAACGTTCCGCTTCGTGGGCAAAAAGTCATGTTATTTCCATTTCACTCGTTCTTTTCTCATCCGGCAATGGTGCGAATGCCGAATGAGGGACGCAACAGAACAAAAAATAAATTTCGCTTTTTATGATGATTAAAGATTTTGAAATCTGTTTACAACAGCAGTAGTATGTGTGTGAGGTACAATATGTACATACATATGTACATCGAGCGGCAGGAAATTTCACCCTGTCAGCTGCATCAAAACGATGAAGATTAATCAAAATTCATTTAATATTGCATATTTGTTGGCGTTTTGTAAATAAATGGTAATAACCAACTGCTGAGAGATGGAAATGAACGAAGTGAGGTGAATATCTGATATAGGTGACGTGCTAATTTTTAAACAGAATTTTTCAAAACTGCTAAGCTTCCTGTTGGTGTTCTAGGTGTAGCGAACGAGTAGAAAGCCAAAGTTGGCCAAAGACCGTGCTAACTGGGGAGCTTATTGGATTGCCAGAGGGTTGATAGTGGCGTGCTGCAGTGCCGACTACTACACAATAGGATGTGTGTTTTAAATTTGGTCAGATCAACACCAAAAAGCAGCAGAGTGAAAAATCAGTAGTGATACTTCAATCGACAAAATGATGAACAAAAAATGCTTTCCCAAGACTTTCAAGATCCGTCAAATATGCCATAGACAAGAGCCAATGCTACAAGAGTGGGCAATTTAAACAAAGTAAAGATAATTTCCACTTAGCTCGATGTAACATTATTACGACCTAGACGTCGAAGACTTTGCAAAGTTTGAGGAAGGGAAACGTTAAAAGATTCTCTGAGAAAGTCGATAGCTGTCATTTCCTCAATACGAACCAATTAGATACACTGCACGAACTTGAGTCTGTGGAATCTTTCTCCATTCTCGAAGAAGGGCTTTCTTGAGCGCATTCACACAATTTGATATTTTTTAGTGCTGATTTTGGCCTGTAAAATACCACATATGGAAAAGCCAAGTGGCTTTGCATCTGGTGCCTGTGGAGGCTATTGTGTCAACGAGATAAAGCAAATTACGTTGTTTTTTTTAACCACTCTTGGTTGACACGTACTTTGTGTGCTGGTGCAAAGTCTTATTGTAACGCCTTTCTCTCTCGACGAAAATTGCCCAAATCATGACAAACGGTGGCGCTTGACGGTGGCGCTTGACGGTGGCGCTTGACGATGGCGCTTGACGGTGGCGCTTGACGGTGGCGCTTGACGGTAGCGCTTGACGTTGGCGCTTGATGGTGGCGCTTGACGGTGGTGCTTGAAGGTGGCGCTTGACGGTGGCACTTGACGGTGGCGCTTGACGGTGGCGCTTGATGGTGGCGCTTGAAGGTGGCGCTTGATTTCATATTTCATTATCCATTCCATAGTTGTTTTTGATATTTCTTTAGCTCAGCAGCCATTTTCCTGCCGCTCCGTCGAGAATTTCACTCAATTGGAGCCTTCACTTTCTGAACCACTTGTGGAGCTTATATAGTTTTTTCGACCACCACCATAGCACCATTGTAATGTGCTATGATTCGAAGCACGAAAGATTTATTGACATCGAAGAGTTGGCAGACTCTAACGATAGAAATTTGTGACTTTTCACTCAAATATAACAGAAACTTAGACGCAAATGCTTCTACACGCTGGTAAGCAATGAAACCACCTGTCACTAGACAAAACATTGACGCAGTTTTACCAGCTGTTTTGGAAGTTACAACATTCTAAAATTGGTGCAGTTCAATTGGCTTATACTGTACAGTATAATAATGGACTCCCTGATAATGGACTCTCATGGCATCGTCTCAAGATATCTAAAATGACTGCTTTCCCTACTACGAGTTTCTATTCCATTTGTCGTTGTTCTCGTGTACTATCACTCTATTGGCTTTCACGAACTTGAACAATCGACCGTTCTCTACTCTCCACGCTGGATACGCTTAGTGGTTTGCTTCAATTAATGAGATCATCATCACTATCTAAGGCTCCAAATCCGTATCTGTGATCTCGTCCACTGGCGGAACTCCTCGCGAAAGCATGTCTAGAACCACTTGCTTCTTCCCCTTTCTGCGAACCATCTCGAAGTGAAATTGTTGAAGCCGAATTGCCCAACGTGTAAGTCCCTGCGGATCCTTTAGATTATTTAACCATACCAACGAATAATGATTAGTCACGACCGTAAGTGGACTACCTTCGATGTACGATCGCAACTTTTCAATCGCTCAAGTCTCAGACATTAAAAATCATACTTTTGAACAAATAATTAATATCAGACAAAATGTTGTCGTTAAACAGACAGCAAAAAGTGTACACCCTGCAGCGATTAAACTGTTACCAACTACAAGTCGCTGATAATTCTGACAAAAGGGCTTAAAGTATCGGACTAGAGCATTCGACACATTCTGAAGAATAAGGTTCAGGTCAAGCCATACAAAAATTTACCCGGTCTCAGTGATAAGTGGAAGAAACAGCAGTGTTGACGAATGGCAACCAGATCGCAAAAATCATACTTCGTCATGGTGTGGGCTGCAAGGTCCACCGAAAGTCACACTCCATTGCTATTCCTGAAGCCCTGAACTTGTAAACAACTCCGGTCAACACCATCCACGTTAATGCAAGACTCAGATAGCCAGGATATACCAAAAATAGATTAAAAACAAGGTTCCGCACTTCATTCCAGCAGAAGAAATAGATAAACTGGCGAAGAACCACGTTGTTTCAAGCGAACTTTGGTAATGTATGTCGACAGAGTTTAGTATGTGATGAAGGTCGTAATAGGGGTTGACTGCAGCGTCTTCCGTACACTGTTATGGTGAATGCTGGTTGATTTTCTGCTTAATTCTCTCTACAGCTCAAATATTCATGCTCAGACATATGGAAGTGATGGGCGTATATTGTCCGTCAGATCATGCCTAGAAAACACATGAAGCACTAGATGTGATTGATGATGGGTAAATTAGAAATGATTCTTGTCCTTACGAGAAAGAAGAAGCAGCCTGATCTGACTTGAAAATTCATTTTTTCCACCAACTAAGCATGTGACCAAGGTGCTATCAACTTCCAGCATGACATAGGGCCTATTACTGAGAAGGATATGCACGAATACACTTATATGATGTCAATGCTGAATTTACGAGACTATGAGTTCAGTATGACTTTTGTCATTGCGGCTGATTTTATTAATAAATATCTCTCCTTCCGATATAGGTATGTGCTTGTATAACATGCTCAAAGTCATCTTAGATACCAGAATAAGTTGTGTTTGATGCAATTTATACTTGATATTCGATTGCGCGCTAACCAACCTTTGGCTCTTGTTATGTGGACATGTCGTCTGTCACAACAATAGCAGAACTGAGATTTTGAAAGTCGATTTTTCTAGAAAGGCAATGCTAGACTTCTTCGTTAGCTGAACTTACATCTGCTTCCCAATCGGTAATACATATATCAATTCCAGGGACGACGTACATATTTCATTGTGCTAAGTCGGGGAAGTAAGCGCAATATCTGTATCTGTAACGACAGTTAGACTAAGCTAAATGCAAAATGCTTTAATTCTTCTCACACACATCTTAAATACAAGTCTCTCTGAATGGAGTCAAAAGGATGAATTTTCTAAATTTGGTTTGGCTTCCAGGTCACTATCTGTGGAATAGCAGGAATTGGGATGGCTGGATGATTGCTCGGTAAGAACTTTGCAGGGGATGAATCTGCTTTATAGCTGCCTTATATTAATAGTTGGGTTCGAAGGCATATTGAATTAAGTTTTGTCATCATCTGTATGGTACTAAGGTTACTTAGGTACTAAGGCCTAAATGGGCCCATGGTTTTCGTTAAAGAATTTAATGTTGACACTTTATCTGTGACTGTCCGGCTTACAAAGCTAATTGAGTGCTAACTCAACTGTTGACATGAGTCTCCTCGTGACATGCAAGCCGTACAAACTAAAAAGACCACCTAGATCCCTCCTCGATCCTCGTGCTACGATGGAAAGTATGTATTACATAGATTTACATTTCGTCTTTCGAAAAGATCAAAAGGATTAATAAAGAATATCTTTATCTTAAAATAAATCCGAAACTAAATTACTCACTGCACTGCAACACCGTCAAGAAAATTACCTGAAAACAAAACAAAAAATAGCTTTTAGTAGATGAAAACAATTATCTTAATTAAATAGTAGGAATTACTATTTATTGTAAAAAAAAAAAATTATAAAAAAAAATAATTCTACTCCTCTGTCTGTATTTGTATAAAAATAAATCGCAAAAGACACGCCTAAGTTGAATCCACAACAAAACAGAATCAAAAAAAAAAAGAAAAAAACATAAACAACCAACAAAATCATCATTTGCCGGCACAAGTGGTGGCAAATCACATAAGAAAGACGAAAAGAAATAAAACCTCCAAAGAGTGGCAACCCTTTTACGTAGCCTCGTCCCCTGCACTTAAACCTCAAGCCATAAAGGTATTCCCCATTGATCAAGGGAGTTCTGGTTCAACTCCTTTATACCTCCGCAAATTCGTTCTGGCCAGGTTCGCCACCGTTCAACCGCAGCGCATTCCAATGCAAAACCATCCTTCAACCGCCAAACAAACAACATGCAATTCTGCATGAGAATTGCCACAAAAAAAGAAGAAGCAAAAAAGACAACAAGAACAACGAAAATAAAACAGAATAGCAAAGAGACACGCGAATGGTTTTATAGCCCCCCTGAGTTCTCAATCTTTTTCATCGTCTTTGCGTCTTCGGCAACAAAGTCCGAGTACCAACCAGCTAACCAACAACTAATGCGGCATCGCAACTCCGCCATACCAGGATCAACACAGAACGCGTCGATGGATGCCAACATTTTCGTTCCAAAAACAGGGGGAATACCCGACTAGAACTACGAACACTCGTACACTCGTACACTCGTGCCCTCGGATACAACAGCAATGAAAACATCTCGCGCGCCACATCCACTACCAGTAGTAAGGATTCGTACAAGGAAATTTTTAAGTGCATCATAAATAAAATCGCATTAGCATCCGAAAAATACGAGTAATAATGAAATATAAAAAAAAAAAAAAAATAAAAAAATAAAAAAATAACCACAAAAGAGAATCGGAAAAGAAAGTGAAATAAATCGAAAAACTTGGTGCGGGGGACTTTGGAGTGGAGTGCCCATGGGCTCCAAAATCAGGAACAGAATCGCAATCGGGAACCGGGAGGTACATTTTTGCGATTCTTTTATTTTTGTACACTTGGACTTGGTCTTGCTCTTGGTCTTGGTCCCTATCAAACTGTTTTTTTTTTCTATTTGTTTCTTTCGTTGCACTTTATTGTCGTTCTCCTTGAACCCCATACCATTGATGGTGTTCTGGTGTGTAACGCTTTAGCTGTTCCCTTATGTGCTGCGATTACACAGCCAGTTGGCATAAGCAGCATATAAGTTCGGTCTGGATGGGGTCTTTAGCCAATTGCCATATAAAAGTGGTCTGGATCCAGAGCTGCTTTTTAAAGGAGCAAGCCAGCAGTAGTCTCTAGATGCATCAATTATGGAATGTAGGTAGGCATCGGTGCAATAAGTGCTTCGCTAAAGGGATTTTTTGCGCAAAATTGGAAAGGTGTAATATAAGAGGTACAAGTGCACGAGTAAGAGTAGGTATTCATGGATTGGGCGCAGCTTTCTTTAATGAAAGTAGAGTGCGTATACTAGTACGTACTCTGGTTTCCATTACAAATATTCGGGGAAAGTTATTTTTTTATTTTGTTAATTCCGGAATTAACGAAATAATTTGGTGTCCGGCGATGAATCTTTCGATTTTTTTTTTTCGAAATTGCAAGAATTACTCAATATCACAGATTTTTTTTTTGTAGGTCAAATATTCTTTTCTCCAAAGTTATGCCTTTTTTGGAAGGAAATGATTGAACAGATAGACTTCAACATAAAAACATCAGCACATGAAAAAAGGTACAGAAAAGCCGGTTTTACAATAAGTACATTTGACATTAGACAAGATTATCATAATTCAGATTTAAAATGAATCCCTGTTGTCAGATAATTGATAGAAATTCTTCATTAAAAAGTTTCTTGAGACGACCTGAGACGATGATTTCGTTACAGAAAGTTGTTACCACTTTTTCGTTCTACATAAGATGCTTTGTTTCCTAATAAAACATGAGAATAACATGTTTTGAATGCTTAGGCTATCGCAGTGACATAAAACGGGCGTTCTAAAGTAAATAGGACTTTTTAAAGAACAACAAAAAGTTTTTTTTTTTGGCAAAACCGATTTATTTTATTCAAAATAGTCCCCCTTCCGATTGCGATTTTAAGCTTTAAAAAATGGGTCATAAGTTGCAACGCCAACGCCAACTTCCTTCTGCGCGATATTCTGCATAAATACGACAAATACGATGCACCAAACGCTTCTAAACACCAAGATAGAATTATGCGTTAGCTGTTTAGCACAGTGGAACGAACTCTTTGTGGACAATGCACAATCACAAAAACAAATCAACATTGTATTCATTTCTTCACTGAATTTTCCAAACGAGATTTTTGGAGTTTTAGCTCGTCTGACACCTTCCACTTGGCACCACGTTTTATCACCAGTTACAATCAATCATCGCAATTACTTCGCTTCTATTCTTCTAAATTTCATGAAATTTTGACAATGCATCAGTGAAGGATCTACCCTTCCAAAGCCTGTAATAGCCAATAGATGCTCACTAGAAACATTTATTTTTAAAAAGTCTTGAGAGGTTGTTCTCCTAATCAGAAGTAGAAATGGATCAATCTGACTTATCTAATGCTTGATGATGTCTTCACCATCCGATTTCGAAGAGAAATTAAGTATTTATGGGTCATCCTGGATAACAACCTTCTGTGGACTAAACATGTTACGTTGAAGGCCTCTAAGACGCTGTCGGTCTTCTAGCAGTGCAGAACAGCTGTCAGTAATACATAGGGTCTATCACCGAGAAGAGTCCTCCTATATCCTAAGTTCTCACGAAAGTACATTATTGCTGCTTTTACCAGGCTCAAAGGAACGGTCTTTCTCGGCAACATGATAAATCTTAATCCCCTAGATATTCACATAATAGGTGTACAGCCAGGTTGGGTGGGATAAGCTAAAAGTAGCTGTTGGAAAGATCAACCCACTTAGGCCTGTTGGCCTATTGTGATGTCACGTGGATCTGTCATTTTTCTACTCTTAGAACCAATAGACATACAGCCTATCCTCCGTTTAAAATGAAGTGGTCTCTGGTACAATACGCCCTAGAAATTTGATGATCTTGCCCGCCGACTGTATTATCACTCTTGTCTTACGGACATGCCGTCAGTAGAACTCATGCGATATGTAATCGCCCTTCCCTGTGACCAAGACTTTAGTCGGGTCTTAATGGATGGCTCTAAATTTTATTTAGGATGCGGTGCTGGACGACAACATTAGATTTCACTCCTCGTTAGAAAATTTGCATCTGGATTCTAAGATGAGGTACACGCCATTGTGTTGGTAACAAATTATATTGTGAAAAATTGGTGGAGAGGGCGAAACATTTGTATCTGTAGCTATTATAGTTCTTCACTGAAAGTAGTCGGCTCGCAGGTCCCAATCAGATCACGGGAAATGAAATTGCCAATGAACTTGCTAGGAAGAAGAGTTTTCCACGACTCGAGCCACGTTAGGTTTGCCTGCGTCCAAGGTTTGGGTTTCCATTGAGATTTAGGTTTTATAAGTGTATAACTGCAGATGATATGACTCCTTATATTGCCAGCAAACCAAACGAATGATTTCCGAAGCCTATAAGAAATCATCGGCTTTCCTGCTGTCTCTCAGTAGGTAAAACTGAAGACTGTTTACTGACATCGTGATGGGGCACTACACTTTTGCTAAGCACTTAAATTTGATGAACATAAGTGATACAGCACCCTGCGATGATTGATGTCAAAGTGATCACGGTACCGCGGAGCATTACCTCTGTGAATGATGCACGTATCCGGCGTTGACGCGGTGGGTGCTGGTACTATAGGTACTTTATCACTGAAGCACTCAATCGTCTTCTTTGGAAGACTGAACTTATGATACAATGAGTACAATAGACTTGTGCTCTATTACAACAGAAAAAAAAAAAAAAAATAAATAAATAAATAAGTAAAAATAAAAAAGATCAATGAGCATTGAAGTCTAGACTTATCACGTCTTCCACGTCTTGAGCTCTACTAGGCGATGGTCGCATTGGAGTTCCCCAAAAAAGTGATTCACTGTGCCGCGTAACGATGGAAAACATGCAATGTGCAATTTGAAAACAGTTTCTCCTAACTATTCAAAACGTGTACCAGTTTTTAGTAAAGAGATGCACTGCCATGCGATTTCTTCACTTTAGTTCTAGCGCAGAAAATCTCTCCAGCTGTTTGGATACTTAGACGACATCGACATCATCGGTCGCTCCCAGTATGCCGTCACAGATTCTTCTACGGCAGTTGAAGAACAAGCCAGATGAAATGGCTTTGAAGCAAAGAAGCATACGTCTTTCGTAGGTTCAAGGCGTCACTGGTGATAAAACCAACTTCGAATTGGTTAAGCAGATATCTTACCTCCCCCCAAGTTCATTCTAGGGGAGATTCGGCGAAAACTTACCACAGGTTTGGCGAAGCAGATAGACTCAAAACCAAAACCACCCCCTTTCCATTATTCTGGTAGATAAAAATAAATCAGTCCGTTACACACCTTATTACAACATGATCAATGACAGCTCCGCAGTATAAAAGACAGTAGAGAACCATTCAAGTAAAACACTGAACTTCAGGTCTATTCATGTATCTTATGTACAAGATTTTGACACGAAAGACGATAGCATGTCCGATATCGTGCAGAAGTACAATCCTGATTGGAATGTTAGGACGATTTTAACTATTAATTGATCAGAAATGACATAGATACCTTAGAAAGAGTGTCGATACCATTTAAAACGTAATGATGTACATATCATGTTTAAATTTGTATTGTTGTTTCAACCCAAGAAGTATGAGTACGAAAAGGCTACCTTGTGATTCATTACATTTCACGTTACAATAAATGGCTTTCAAAAATATCAGAACGTGACTAACAACTGTAGGAATCACTACTCCACCGAATGCATCAATTCGTTCCTTCTCCAAATTTAATGAACATTCAACATGCAATACGTTTGCAGGTGCAGCTCTCGCTTCCATCCTAAAATATTTTAACCCTTGTTGTACAAATCCGTATTGAAACAACAAAAAAAAATTTCAGGATCCTTATGCAAAGATATTGGGGTTTTCATCACGATATGCGTGTTCAAACTCAATTTCAAGGGATTACGATGAAGAAGAGAGCAAAATACGAAAGAGGAGGAGCCGAACCAGTGATGGTTCGCACCAAAAAGGCAAACAAAATTTTAATCTTTTTTGAAGCAATCTGCTGGTCATGACACTCCATAGAAAAAAAGTTGCCAAAACTCACTCAGCAAAAGAAGCCTAAGCTACACAACGTAAGAGTATTACTTCATTTCAAAGCAAGGTTGTCTATTTTCCAACATTGTTTTATAGGGTAAAGAGTTTTTAATGCGTTCCATGAAACGCAGAGAAACATTAGGAATTGACTTCGTAGAGCAGTGGATTTCCGATAGGGATTGTGGCACCCACGTTTAATTTTATCAAGTGGAAAAATGTCTGTCTTCCTTTTTTTAAAGTCCAAGTAGTAAAACCCAGGCAGAGGTTAGAAAATTCATACGTGAGTATACAATCCTATAAATCGTTATAGTGTATGACAACGAAATAACCGTTCCATTCCGTTATTCCATTACCGGAATAGCGCAAACAACAATTCACTTCAAACTAGCTTTAGCTTCCCATAAGTTTTATTCCTTTTCCAGTACCGTAAATCGTTTGCATTCCTTTCAGGCTTTCAAATTTGTTCGCTCTACCTGAGAAAAAAATAAAAAAGAAAGCCCTCCAAGACATTTTCTTTCGGCTCGCAACCTTTTAAAAAGGATGGGTGGTGTCGAAGTTCATAAAATCCAATGCCCGTCAACAGGCACACCGCACGCACAGCTGAGCGCATCCAATTTGGATTAAAGTGATAAAAATAATGGAATCAGCTTTGTTTTACGGAGGTGGAGATTCGTCCAGTAAAAAGCCTTCAGCTTAGAAAGGTAAGAAAATGATGAGGGTTCACGTACAATAAGCCATCGGTAACAAAGCCCCCCGAAAAGAAATTAGTCGAAGTCCGATTTGATTCCTATACTGCTCCGGTTGAGTTTTTTTTTTTTTTTTTTTTTTTTTCCTGGTGTCAATAACGAAGAAGATTGCCGGTAGTGTGTGCTAATGGGCGGCTTAGGAGGATTTTCGGATTTATTTTTTTACTCAGTATATTTTTGTGAGGGGGTGGGAAATTGGTAGGTCTTGTAAAATCGGGTAGAATTAGTTGCCCAGTGGAAACTGGGTTACTGAAAGTGCGCTGCCATTCATGGGATGTGTGTGAAATTTGACACATGGAGGCAGTAAACTTTGGAAAAGGGTATGTGACAAAAATATTTTATGTGTTCATAGTTGGCACGAGTATAGATTTTAGTTATCTTAGGAAGCAGACAATTAAAAATTGTTGAATCCAGGTTTACCAAAATTACTCCCACTCACTACATTGTACGCCTTGCCATTTTGCCCATATATAATTGTTCGTCTTCTATTATTGGCAGGGATTTGAACTCAGACCCTCCTGTGTAGTAGTTAACAAACTTAACCCGCGCATGGCACCAAATTCCTGGTGCTATATACCAACATCCCTCATAACATGATTCCTCACCGTCTCACTAAATAGGAGACTCACCGTACTGGCTCGTGCGATGTTTCCGTCGTAGTTGCCTGGGCGCAACTGTTCAAGCAAAGTTTAAGATTGGTGGCACCGATTATTTGGAAATAAGTTCTTTACTATTAAGAAAGAAGTCGCCTCTAGGGGGACAAAGATGTTGAAGCGCTCACTCTCGTGATACATATAGATGGAGAAGACCTTATTCGTTGAAGTCATTGCTCTCGCATTGTGCCTTCGAGTTAATTTGATAACGAAATGGCTCACTCCCATTGGTACAAAAACTCAGCGAAAAAGAAGCCATCCTAAGAGCATCCGAATTTTTTCCATTAAACTTTCCCTTATCAGCACAGGCCGGATAAGGGCCATTTATCAGATTCACTGCTTTAAAACAACATCTATATGTTTGTTGAAATTAAGTTTTAATGTAGCCAAGATATTTAACTATATTCCGATAAGCAATTGATTGCCCATACTGCACTATGACTAAAAACTTTCGCCAATTTTTCCAGACCTCGGACAAAAACGTGCTAAGAGGAGTGCAGATGAACTTCATCTTCAGCATGATACTAAGTGATCTCACAAGGCATTTTTCAAATCAAACAAGAAAGGATCCAAGCGTTGTTTAGCTATCTGAAGCTTGTTTAGACGCAGCACGTGAGGCATCATGTCTCAATATATTTTTGGCCTCAACCGACTTAGTGCGATTTTATTGATGATCTGTTTGAATACTCGTCTGTTCATATTACCACAGGAAAACCTGTTTAGGTTTGAAAACTACCCTAATAGTCAGTCAGAAGACCCGTTAACAAATGTGAGGTAATGGGTGATTTTTTAAGCGTTTGATTTTGAATAGTCAAAAAAAAAAAAAAAAACCAAATATTGATGATGACTACGTTTTAAGTAGTTCATGCGGATAATCCAATTTTGAATCACTTTTTCCAGCATATTGGCTGGTATCTCGCTAATAACATGTGTAATGTTGTCGCTGACTTATCGGCATAGATGAGCGATTCGACGTACACTAATAAGCATAGTTTAAAGGCGCCGAATCTCACGAGTTTTAAGTTGAATTTATAAAAGAATGTCTTTCAAGCATGGCTGGTATTGAACACAGAACCGCCAATTGGGAAGCCAATACACTACCACTTGGGCGGGCACCATTGAAGGAAACATTGTCCCCACGGTCATCTTTGAAAAAATACTGGGCAATGATTCCGCCGGACCATAAACCGCATCAAAGAGTGAATTTTTCCGGGTACATTGGCAGTTCTTGTTTTGCCTGAGGATGCTCATCGGACCAAATACGGCAATTTTGTTTATTGTTGAAGACAATTTTTCAATAAAAAAGAGGATCTGCCTAAGGCCCATTCATCGAAAATTCGGCAGTTCGTCTGGCTTCAGTTCTTGCACGAGTTGTATTTTGTAAGGTTTAACACCAAGATCCTTGCGTAATATATTCCACTTAGTCGACTGACACAATCCTAATTACTGCGAACGGCGACGAATAGATAAATCAATATCTTCTTTAACACTGGCGGATACAGAGATAATATTTTCCTCTGTACGCACTCTATGCACACGGGTAGGTGGCTTGATGTCCAATAGTTTGCTTGCTCAGTAGATCGATTATGACGTACGTAAAATTTTATCACAGAGCACGAATTTTTTACAATAAAATTTAATCATTTGTAAGCATTGTTCGGACTGAAGTCTTTTCATGAGTCTTTCCAAATGTCACGAATCACGCGTGAGCTGTCAAAAATAGAGCACTGAAAAACCAAACAGCAAATAGATCAATCTTCATAAGCGTGGAATATAATATCATCAGTCACTTGTAGAGTGCAAACACGGCTGAACGTTATGAACAATGCAATCAAAGCTGGTTGTTCAGGCGGAGAAATTCTCCTCGATGGGTTCGAGTCATGATCGAAAGTTTGGTTATCTTACGAGTTTAATTCATCTTTACGATTGCGGCATTATCCAGGAGCCCTGGGTGAGAGACTCATCCATAAGGGTGCTTCAAGACAAAAAATACGACCAGTTCAACAAACATCAGGCCACAAGTAAGCCTAGAACTTGCATACTCGCTAAGAAACATCTTAAAGATTTTTTTATGTTCCAATCTTACCTCAGACGATTTAACAGTAGTTAAACTAGAGTGTGCGAACCAGACAACATACGTCACATAAGCATATATGGCTCATGACAGAGCAGCACCGCCAGTGGAAGTGCTAAGGACAATATACTGATGGGCTGCGATGCCAAAGCAATGCATACATTGTGGGGGAGCTCTCAGACCACAGATGGATCCTCTATGATGTGAGTCCCGAGGCCGAGGCCACTAAACCTTTTAGAAACCTAAAGAGAGTAAATTGGACCAAGTTTGGCCAAGTTCTTCGGACAAAACTCAAAAACACACCCAAAACAAACGCGGTAGCTATTCAGGAACTGGAAGCAAAGGTAAAGTCTTTTGAGAATGCAATGGACGCAGCTTACAAAGTCTCGTGCCCTGTTTAACGTAGTAAAAAAACACTTCCCCATGGTGGAACGATCTTTCCAATCTGAGGCAGATGGCTAGACCGATTTTCAACATCTGCCACAAACATAATTTCTGGCAACCTTATAAAAACCGTTTAAGCCTCTATAAGAAAGCCATAAAGACATCCAAAAAGGAGGCCTGGAGGGACTACTATCATTCGATAGAAACCCTTAAGTAAAATTCCAGGCTTAGTAAAATTCTGTCCAAGGAATATTCCAACCCTTCCTTTCTGGGAAAGTTAGATGGAGGATGGACCGAATCTTGCGCGGAGACCCTAGAACTCCTAATAAATATTCATTTTCCTAAATGCAGCGATATTAGTACGGAACCCGAGAGGTTTCGGCAAGTACAGCCTGCACTCTACAACAAAATCACTTCAATAATTTCGGAGGAAAAGATTTCCTGGACCATTTACAGTTTCTCCCTGTTTAAGTCTCCGGGCCCTGACGGCATACTACCCGTTATGCTACAGAGAACACAAGACTTAACAGTAACTTGGCTAGCGGCAATATTCAGAAACTGTTTAATAATGTTTAATAAACCACGTACCTTACTCTTGGAGACGCGTTAGAGTGGTGTTTATACCGAAGGTAGGCATACGTGGGCATGCAACCGCGAAGGATTTCAGACCAATTAGTTTAACCTTCCTTGTACGTAAGACCCTAGAGCGTATTTGAGACATCTATATGCGAAGTTTTCTGGAAGAATGTTTGTTATACAAATCTCAGCACGCCTAGGTAGTGCGAACAATCGAAATATCCCTACAATACAAAGGGAGCCAATTATTTGAGCCACTCTAGACAAGGTAAGCACCTGGGCTGCAAGTTGCGGCCTCAGTGTCAACTCGAGCAAAGCTAAACTGATGATGTTCACTGCCAAAACCAAAATACCTGATTTTACCCTACCCCGTCTAAATGATCAACAACCATCATCCAGTACTAAGTATCTATTGTAGGTATCAAGCTCGATCCTTGTCGAGCTGATTCGATGACCTTGTCGTCTTTGAATTCTCACTAGTACTCAGTACTACACGCCTTGCTCTTAACGAGGGTCCACATTCATATTTTCTACAGAAAGCCAATCTCCAATGTCATATCAAGGAAGATATGGCCTACCTACGATCAAAATAAAACGAAGAACCTATTAAACAGAACTCGTCCAGAAATCGCCAGAATCACGGCAATAAATACGGGGCATTGGACAATTGGAGATCATGCGGCAAAACTAGGTATCCCATACAAAAAACGAGAAAGAAACTCTCTTTCACTTCTTCTGCTACACTCACTAAACCAACCATTCTTTGACGACCTTAGCGACATCTCGGGTAAAGGGATAAAGGATCTTATCCACTTTCTCAAATTTACAGGTTGGTTATAGACACCGACCGGACCACAACCTTAACAACCATCACAAAATAGGTTACATGAGGCGTGGTAACAAAACGGCACATCCTAGCGCTAATTGGGTTCAATGGCATGAACTGCCACTTCTACCTACCTACCTACTACAATCAAGATGACCATCTTCGACCTAATATTCGAATAATATTTCAAAAGTCGCACACGCGGGTTGCACATTGTAAAAAAAAATGAGCGGGTGGGCAGTGATGTTTGAAATAAAAGCGAACAGTCATTCCAGTCAAAAAGAGCTCAATGCCGTCGATAAGGAAGAACATCCGAAACCAACGGCTCGAACTATGCTGATTATAAAGGGCTTCGCCTGACTGTGCTCCCCTTATAAACACAGCTCTGCTGTATGATGCAGAAGCATGGTTTTTACCCATATCTAGAGGAATATACAGCGACACTTGGTTAGGTAAGGTTAGGTTGAAATAGGGGTGTGATGGATATGCCATAACACAAACACAAATACTAGACACGAAAACGGGCCCACCGCGATCACTGTGGAACTAGTTGGTTAGCAAAAACCTAAACAATCGCCCTGGTGAAATCTCGAATTTCTTTGTTAAAGCCAAGAAGGTATTTGAAATTTGTGCCGTTTATTACCCCAGATTATTCACTCAGTATTTCCCTAAAAATTTTCTTCGACTACATGATATTGTCTCGCATTCACACTGTATGTGTGTTATGTTCTATCTTTGCGAGTTTCCGCAATAGACAATATCCTGTCCGAATTCCTATTAGCGCCCTAAGCTTATCTATGTTTAATTTTCTCAACTCCCTACATCTTTTGTCGTCAAAAAGTGGCCAGAGAGCCTCGGATACCCTGTGTCCTTATAGATGACTACCTTAAGTTGGCAGTCTTTATGATATTTTCCTCGATAGTGCCCCTTACTATGCAAAGTGTTAGTTTTGTGTTAACAACCTGGCAAGCTCATCCATTTGTTCATTTTCTTTAATACCACAGTGTCCTTGTACACAGTACAGTCTCACCCGGCTCTGACTGCATAATGCCTTGTAAACTGTGCGACAGCCCCTAACTATATAAAAATAAGATAGGGGTATCTCTTCCGAAAACCGATCGCATCTGCATTGGCTCAGCCGCCCTGAGGACGGCCAGAACCTCTGATTGGAAGACACTTCTTGTGCCCTGTTGTCTTATAGACACTCTTAGTTCTGGGTCTTCTAAGACGATACTAGAACCTATTCCTTCCTCTATTTTCGAACCGTCTGTGAAAATTGCAACTTCATTTGACCTGATTTACAGCGACACTAACGTTGTCATAAAGGTCTAATTTCATCGGCGATGATGTCTGAGCATATGCGTAGACTGTTATTAACAGTTTAAAATAATTAAATGTTGAATAGATTATAGGTAACCATATCCTTCAGCTTCTTATCGCTCATAGTAAGAACAAACTGACCCATGCGATTGTTCATTTTATTTATATCTTGATGCGATTTTCGGCCTCAATCAGTGTGGGTCACAGATAAGAAATATCTGATCTAGTACCCAAATTTGTTCACCGATTTGTATGCTCATAAATGTGATGAGGTGCCTTCCTGTATTTTCCTAGTTATGTCACTTGACAGTCTGTAGACGGCATGCATTAACAGTACTACCTGTGGTGTCTCAATTGTTCCGATTTGAGTTGTTTTTTTTTTTTTTTTTTTTTTTTTTTTTGTTAATTTGGTACATTTGTTGTTGACTTTCCCTCTAAAACTTAAATCATAGCTTGACATTTGCAAAAGTTACGTAGCCTCTATCTCGGTGTGTGTGTTGGCGATTTTTTACAATTTTAGAAATAGATTTAAATTTGCAACAACGAACTTGTATTAAATTTTGGGTAAAAAAAACGAATTTAATGGTGCGCGAACGTTGGAAATGTTGGAGAAGTGTTTCGGTAACGATTCTCTAAAGAAAACGGTAGTAAACTAGTAGCACGAGCGTTTCAAAAGTGGTCTTGAGTCATTCGAAGATGATAAACGCAGTGGCAGACCATCGACATCGAGAACCGACGAAAACATTGATGAAGTAAAAGAAATGTTGGTCAATAATACCATCAGAGAGATAGCGGAGGACTTAAACATTGCCTATGGATCCGTTAAAGACATTTTGGTTAATAATTTGGGTTTCAATCATGTAGCAGCAAAGTTGGTGCCAAAAGACCTCAATTTCATGCAAAAGAGATTATTTGCGAGACTGAATCCGATCCCATATTTATCAAAATGATCGTTCCGGGAGACGAGACTTAGGTTTATGAGTACGACACGCAATCCATATATCAACTACGTCATTTTCAGCCAAAAAAGAAGGCAATGCTCCCGGTTTTCATGGATTACAACGGTGTAGTGCATCATGAATTTTTGCCAGAAGGCCAGACAGTAAACAAAGAGTATTACTTGGGCGTTATGAGACGTTTGCGTGAAGCAGTGGGGAGAAAACTCGTGGATTTTGGCCCATGATAACGCATCTTTGCACAGTGTCATCATTATTCGTAATTTTTTGACGAAAAATGCAAGAAATACCATCCATCAGCCACCGAATCCACCTGATTTGGCTCCCTGTGACTTCTTTCTGTTCAATCGAGTTAAAAAACCACTACGGGGAACGCGTTTCAGCAGCCGAGAGGAAGTAAAGAAGAAATCGCAGGAAGCACTGATGGATATACCGAAAACCGAATATAAAAAAATGTTTCGAGGATTGGATCAAGCACTGGCATAAGTGTGTTGTAGTCGATTGGGATTACTTTGAAGGGGAAAATATAGATTTAGATAAATAAACTTATATTTTTAATTTTCTGAATATTTTCCGGGAAAGTGGGGAAGGTGATCAGTCTATAACATTAAAATTTATTAAATCCGTTTATATGCCAAAAACTCTTGTCAACAACAATGAGATGCAATAAAGTCATGACGTTAAACCAATTCTTAATCAGAATATCTCTGATAACCTATACTCTTTTCGACTGTACCATATGGTAGCAGTTTTAATAAAAACCCACTTTGTGGGTGAGAAAAAGAACAATGGAATGGTCTGCCTCAATAATAAAATGGAAACTAATTCATATCACAAATGCCCTTAACCAATATTTATACTGGCAAGTGTGCTAGAAATTTGAACAATTTACATGTACCCAAAATATGTATGCAATGTAGCAAAATGTATAGTTAACTCCTGTCATTGCCTACATTTTGCATTTCATAGGATAACCATGATAGCAAGAAACCAATTCTAAAATTGTCCATAAAACACCTTCAGAAATCCTGCTGCAGGTCCTTCTTCTTGTCAGACAGACCAAGTACTCGTAACATAACAATGAGAGATTTCATTCATTTCCTCTCAACACAATACTTTTTTATCTAATCAAGGTACCTACGAATATCTAATTAATCCTCAAAATTGAGAATAGTAACTTGCAAGTAGTAAAGCCCAATCCACATATCTTTGTGCTATTTAATCCTTTTACCCCTAGTCCATGTCATGTTCAGCATTTAGCACAAATTTCCTCTTAATCCCTTTTACTTTCCCCTCGTATTAAAATTCATTTGCAAATTTGCTAAAAAGGAATTTTCAAAATACACGGCAGAACATACAAAGACTCGTATACGACTATCTACATAACATATGTATGTATCTCTGGAAAATTTGGGTCATTTCACTTCAACAAAGCACGATACGATCTTGAATAGTAGGACTACATATGCTAACGGCTGAGGAAAACGTAGTACACAGTAGAATACAAGTCCCTTTAACGGTCATGTATTCTGTAAATGGATATCACTATTATTTTACCCTCTCAACTTAAGACTGAGGATTTCAGTCAAGTCCTTTTTGTCAGTTTAAAGTGCTTTCGACTATTATTGTTCTACCGTCTCTTACAGCTCTAAGGTGTTCCCTTCATCCTATTTCTGTTTCTGTTTCTTTTTTGTGTGTTGGAAAATATCCTTACAAGTATGAAGATGGCTTAGCAGACCATAAAACTAAGTAAATAAAAGTGTTTAAGTAAAGAATGACGAATTTTCTTCACACACAGTGATATGGTATAACGAAAGTCCAGTCATTAATTTTAACTATTATTTAGGTTTTCTTCTACTTATTTGATTCTTTTTTTTTTTAACTCTCCTTCACATCTCTAGCCTTCAAGGGCTTAAAATCATTTCAAGGACCTGACATAACACATTTTTCTGTGTGCACGGATATGAACTGAAAGAACATGTTCTTTGTTCAAAGTTTGAATTACATTTGCTCTCCCATTCTAGATGGGATTTCTGTTTCGATTTCTGTCTTACCGTTGCTTTTTTACCATCGATTTTCGACTTTGAAACATATACTCGAACTCGAACTCGAGGAAGAAGTATCCTTGGATGTGCGGAAGAATGAAAAAAAAAAAAAAGAAAAAAAAAACCATTTGTTCCAGATCCAAGTTATAGTTCGTCTAGTACAAAAAGACGGGGTGGGGAGGCGTATCACTTCCTCCATGGGTGGCTTATGGCATAATAGAACTAAACGTACCATAAAACACCGAGATAAGCCACCAGCTATTGAGAAGTAAAAGCAAGTAGCAGGGGAAAAAAAAATATATACACAAAGCCAGGATAGCTTCCTTTTTCAGGGCGCTCTTGGTAAGGATTTGACAAAGTGCCACATCAATTTGGGCTATGCTATGAGAATTCGGAGGAAGGAATGATGGAAACCAAGGGAAAAGCGGTCAGCGTTAAATCTGATATCGCTTTGGATTCATGTGAGTATAATTCTTTTTTGTGGATAAAACTTGTCGAAGCTTTTTTTCCATTTTCTTGTTGTTTTTTTTTTACGACTATTATTATCTTCCATTCTTTAGTTTCAGCTTCAGCATGTTGAGAGGAGGATTTCTACATGGGAATTTGTTATACAAAAAAAAGAAAAGATCGTCTTTAAAGAACAATTCGAGATCGAATGTATTAGGGTAATTCCTTTCGAGGTTGAACTGTAAAAATGGATTGGATTTGGTTTGGTTTTGCGTTCTCCTTGTTGTATGCATATAAGCAGATTTGTTGATGCGCTATGGGGAGATAAAATTCAAAATGAAGAGATGTAATGGGAATATTACATTTTAAAAAGATATATAGGAATCCCGAATGGTCCTGGAAAGTTGGATTTCACTTGGTTGTGTATAGATTCTTACCTGCATACTTAAGGGTAGAATTACGTTATGTGAAAAATGAAACATGCTTTGCATTGCTATTGACCTTTTCCCAGCATTCCCAAGTCAATCTCCAGATCTATTGATTTTAGCAAAATGTGGCCGTGGGAAATAAAGCGATGACCACCTAGTAGACAAGGAGGGACAATCGGATTGTTTACCAAAATTGTCGGGGTAAGAGAATCTTTTCGGCACTACCGAAATACTCGTATACAGCTCTATTTCAGATGTTCCGCTTACTTCCTTGAGGGAACTATCATTTAAACCTTTCGCTTACCAAAGATGCTTGTTGACACCATTTGCCAATATCCACCCGGGTAACCCAAGTGGTTTTAAATACATAGTTGACAAAATAGAATGCGAACTTTTACATGTTTGAATATATTTGCTTTTATGAAGCTAGAGAAGCATACTATTTTAATTTGACTGATGCTGATTCCAAATCTGATGATGTGCAAGCATTGTTTGATGAAAACTATGGCGATGAAAATTTCCTGCCTATGATGACAACATCGATTTTGACGTAAAAGTAGAGCAGTTTAAAGTGGAGCTAGACGAGGAAAGTGACTCCGATGAGGAACACGATGATGCAACTTCCTCTACTGAATGCCTTTTTTCCGAAGAAGTGAAATGATATAAACAGCCTCCACCTATGTCTAGCCATGGAGTACTCAAGATAATTCGGAAAAATGCTTTCATAGGTCCAAATTATTCCAGAAAACGCATGTATTGTGAATACATTCAACTGCATTTAAGCTATTAGAGACATAATATGCAGATATAAATAGGGGGAATTCGTAAATGACCAATGGAATGCTAAAAATCCTTAAAATCGAAACATTTAAGGATCTGTGAAAAAAATGCATACACATTATGCCTTGCAACCATGGAACGTAATAGGTTCACGAACATTCTGCGATTCTAATGCTTTGACTGGCATGCTACTGGCAAAAAACAAAAAAAAAAAAAAAAAAAAAACAAAAAAAATGCTGCATCAGCAAAGAGTGCTTAAGACGTGATAAGCTCCAATTTGAGGGCTCAATATCGACCACATGAATCCATTGCAGTGGATGAATAGAGGGCACTCTCGTTTTTCGCAATACATGCCATCTAAGCCGGCCGGTGATTCTATGCTTTTTTACTCTTTTCAAGGGCAAATATATACCGCGAAAGTGAACAACATAGTTTGTAAAGGATTTAGTTGAAGTATTAAAAGGATCTGGAAGAATTGTCACAACTGACAATTATTTCATGACACTTTCCCTGGCCGACGAGCTGGCAAATTGGAAATTGTTGAATATCAAAATTATTAACACCCAGGAAGACAAACAAAAACAAAGTTTTTTTTAAAATTTTGGAAAAAGTAGCCCTGATAGCCTTCATCATGACCAGATAAGACCGGTGGGAAAAAAATTTAAATAAAACAACAACGGTATGATATATAGAATATAGAATTATTTTGTAGCCATGTTCATCATTCAAATGGCCGCCTCGGCTTCGTTGGCAGTTCTTCAAGCGGTCGGTCTTATTTTTGATGACTCGGTTCAATATGTCCAGCTTTATTCCGGTAATACGTTGGCTTATTAACGTAGACCAAGGACTTGACGTAGACCCAAAGAAAATAATCGAGCGTGTCAAATCCCATGATCGCGGTGGCCAATTGAGGAACGCTCGCTGTCAGATTACCCAGTCGCCAAGTTTCTCCTTTACAACTTTGAGCGTGGCTTTTATAGCATGTAGCGCCATCTTGTTAGAGACACTGCTAGGTTGTATCGATGTCTTCTTCCTCGTTTCTAAAGAAATAAGGTCCAATGATGCCACCATCTCATTAACCGCACCAAATAGTAAATCTTTGTGGATGAACTGTTGCTTGGCCGAGCACTTGTAGATTGTGTTTGCTCCAATAATGGCAGTTTTGCATGTTCACATTGCTGCTAGGCCAAAAATGGTCCTCGTCCGAAAATATGATTTTTTGGCCAAAATCCAAATCTCTGGCCGACATTTAAAGAGCCCAATTAGCAAACTTACAGCATTGTCTATGGTCTTCCGGCTTCAATTCTTGTTTTAACACAATCTTATACGGATGTAGGCCCAAATTCAACCGCGAAATAAGACGGGTTGACTCTCCGGCGATGCTGAATCAACATTCCTGGGTCTTTTTCGATACTGGCCGCTATGGCGGCTATCTTTTCTTCATTTCGCACCAATCTTTGTCTAATTGTTAGCTTAAGATCCAAAAGAGTGTACTAACGTTCAAACTTTCCGACCGTGCAAATAATTGCCTTCAGACTGAAGCCATGACGATGACCGACCTCACGACGTAATTCACGTTGCGTATTTACAACTGAGCCGGAATTTCTATAACATTTTTATAATTTCCACACGTTCGGCAAGCGTAAAACTATGTACGATGAAATGGCAAACCTTACTGACATCTGGATTTTATCGGTAATTTTGACAGCTGCTAAAACTTATTAATTGGAAAAGCTATCATTGGTATCTGGTCACCCGTTATATGCTTCCAACAATAACACAAAAAAAAAAAAAAAAAAAAACTAATAAATATATTTATAAATTTACATCTTTACTCTCCTTCAATGCATTGACAATATCTTTCATTTGTCATTCGGCTGGCCTAATGCTGGAGTAATCATCCAGTTAGTATCCTTCATTTTTCTCGATAGACTTTAGGATTTTTGACATCTCTAAGGCTTTAAGTAGAGAACATTCTACAAAAACATATCCCTTGTCTAAAGGTACAAAATGTTCTAATATTGTTACTGCCATGTTATCACTTATGGATTTCCTATTGTTAATGCAGCACTAATACATGAAAAGTCCGTGCCGTTCCTAAGAGAGGGCACCACTTGAATTAAATCCATACCATTTTCAGTTAGTACCAACCTTCAAAAGACAAGTGTATAAGTTTGACAGCTGTCGAACTATTAGTTCTCGAGATATAACGTTGTGAGTGAAGCAACTTTTGTTATTGTGAAAAAAAAAAAAAAAAATGGATTCAAAGCAATTTCGTGTGTTGATTTATCATTGCTTTTTGATGGGAAAAAATGCAGCCGATGCAAAGAAATGGCTTGATAAGTGTTACCCGGATTCTGGACCAGCCGAACGAACCATTCGCAAGTGGATTGAAAAATTTAAAAGTGTTCATACAAGCACCGAAGATGATGCACGCAGTGGACGTTCAAAAGAGGCTGTTTCAGATGAAAACATCAAAAAAGTCCACAAAATGATTACGAATGACCTTAAAGTGAAGTTGATCGAGATAGCTGAGGCTCTGAAGATATCAAAAGAGCGTGTTGGATATATCATACATGAATATTTGGACATGCGAAAGCTTTGTTCAAAGTGGGTGCCGCGTTTGCTCACAGTCGACCAAAAACAACAACGTGTTGATGATTCAGAGGAGTGTTTAAAGCTGCATTAAAGCTGAATTTTCGCGTCGGTATGTGACAATGGATGAATCTTGGCTCCATCACTTCACACCAGAGTCAAGTCGGCAGTCAGCTGAGTGGCGAGCAGGCGACGAACCTCGTCCAAAACCACCAAAAACTCAACAGTCGGCTGGCACGGTTATGGCATCCGTATTTTGGGATACACCTGTAATAACTTTCATCGACTATCTCCAAAAGAGGCAGACTATCAACAGCGGATATTACATTGCATTCTTGGAGCGTTTGAAGGACGAAATCTCAGAAAAACGGCCGCATTTGAAGAAAAAGAAAGTGCTGTTTCATCAAGACAATGCACCGTGCCACAAGTAGATGAAAGCGATGGCAAAATTGAATGAATTCGGCTACGAATTGCAACCCCACCTACCGTATTCTCCAGATTTGGCCCCAGCAACTATTTCCTGTTCGCAGACCTCAAAGGAATGCTCGCCGGAAAGAGATTTAAGAAAGAAGAAGAAGTAATCGCCGAAACAGAGGCCTATTTTGAGGCTAAACCAAAATCGTACTACAAAACTGGTATCGAAAGATTGAAAAATTGTTTCAATCAGTGTATTGCCCTCAAAGGCAACTATATTGATAAATAAAGTTGAATTTTGCAAAAATTTTGTGTTTTACTATAGAACGGCACGGCATCTTGTAATAAATCACTACTTTCACATAAAGTACGTACTCTTACACCAGTTGGGTAGGATCATAACATAAATGTCAAGACAAACAGATTAAGAATTAGGACAAATGCTAAAGCCAGCATCAAATAAGATCAAAAACAAGCTATGTTTTAGTTTTATTAGATAAAACAGAGAGAAGTAGGAACAAGTTGCGTCTATTTTAATGAAACGGATATTTGTTCTAGAATCAGCGGGCCGAGTTTCGCGTAAGTCAAACGCATGTGCACAACGTCACACCAAGGGTAACCGTTGAGCAATTTATCGAATTCAGCTCAAAAATATACGCCGTTTTTATTGACTACGAAAATGCTTGTGATGATGTTTTACAATATAGAAAACTGCACAACGGAACTCTTTAATTACACTAGGATCAGCTGGGAGATTGATCACTTCTCCCAGTATCTCAAACAGGAATAGGAATATGGGTGAATAGCAAAAGGAGTTGGCATACGTTGGTCCTTAAATACCAAAAATATTATTAAGACGAAGTTTATACGTATTAAATCAATCAATAAAAGGACAATTTCGTAATGAGAGGACACACAGTCGAGTTAAGCCTGGTAACTCAATCAAACATGTGTAAACAGACATGCATGCGGTTGGTTAGGATACGCATTGCATAAAAACCATGATGAAATTACGCACTCAAAACTAACATGGAGCCCACAGAGAACAGGAAATCAGAAAAGATAACAAAGGATCTGAAGGAGAACGATTCTGGCTGAAACTGGTAAAAGTAAGGTTAGGCAGCTAAGGTTATTAACAAAATATGGGAATACTTGAAAATTCTGTGTCGAACTTAAGCTGGTTAAAAGATTGAAGCTGCAGAACATTCGAGTTCATGTATGTGTCTATGTACACTTTTGTTTTTAGAAATGTGCTAAATCTTGCTGCCGGCATAGCTAGTCTAGTAGCAAAATGGCACATCATCGCAATTTTTCTTCACTCATATCGTAAAATTTATAACCAAAGGTTCCTTCAAAAATAGAAAACAAAATATTTCTTCTGTTACTCCCATCTCCCATCTCCCATTTCACATTTCAAATTTATTCTTTTTCACAAGAATAACCTTTTAGATTGGTTGCACTAAAAAGAGCATTATCTTTCCTTCCTTCATTGTAAATAAGCAAATGTAGCTACATTATCCTTGTTGTCCTTTTTACCTTATTTTATCTGACATCTTTTCTTTTATACAAAAAATAAATAGTTTGTTAAAAGCAAAATAAAATACAAAAACCCCACATAAAATAGAATTGAGAAAAATCGCCGACAGGATACCCATAACAAGAAAAAAAACCGACTACAGCTAAAGTACACATATGGTATGCAATCGGAAGTATAGGATGTGCTCGTTTCCTCTCTTTTCTACTGTGCATCGATTTATTCTGAAAAATTGACTATCCGTTTGCTTCCGATATAGTAGAGTTGTATCCGTTTGGTAAGCTTACATTATACACTCTCTGATCTACGTAGATGCCGTCCACCTTTTTTTATTCTTCGAGTTTACACAAATAAAAGAAATAAGAAAAAAAAAAAACAGCAAAAAGGAAGAAAAGCTCAACAATAAAGGTTTAAAAGAGATTCTAGTTTGTGGACGGAAGTTTATTTGATGTTCTTATTTATTTTTCGACACTCAAGTATCCTGAGTTAAGGGAACAAAGTGAACTACCACAGAATTGAAAAGTGTAGGATGTAGGTTAGGATAGCAGCAATTGAAGTACGAGTAGTGCTTTATTTGAGCAAATAAGCACGCAAGAAAATAGAATTATCGACAAAGTACATTAAAGGGAACTGTGAAAAGGATAATCCAATTAAGTGTTGCTCAAGGATGTCTCCCTAGAATACTCGTACATGGTAAAGCGTAGAATTAGTAATTTATCATTATTTTTTCTAAGAAATCTATGACACAGATTTACAAAGAGAAATTTTATTTTAACCACATTTTATAATCACCACATTCCAGTGGTCAACAGTGCTGACAAATATTCAAACTTAGATTACATATTTTGCGATGACAAATTTTACATAGAACAGGCAAAATACAAGTTCTGACTTACATTTCCCTTCCGATTAACTAAGTTACTTTCGTTATATTGTATTTTGAGGAACCCAAATCGAAATATTCAAGTGTCAAATCAAATGTTCATATATTCATGTCCGTCAACCACCAAGTGAAAATCATTACCAGCAATGTGAATTTCAAAATAGTAAATGACACAATAAGCTTCACAAAAACTATTCAGATATACCGCGCAATATCTCAGTTAGGGTATTTCAACTCATTGCTCGGCTCTGACATTCGCCTACTATCACGCAGTATACACGCTACACTATTCACCTAGATAGTTCTTGGCGATTTCAATGTCAGGTAATTAAGGGCATGTTTAACAATATATTTGAAAAACCTACCATGCATGACCATGCATAAAAACTGACTCCGTGGGGCAAAATCTCGACTTAACTTGCTGGTATTATCCACACTACTTAAAGACCTGAGGGTGCCCGAAAAAAAAAATCCTTCAATCAGATTGATTACATTGTGATTGATACTTCAAAATACCAAAGGTGTCACATCTGCGCACATGAATCAAAGTAGGAGGCGAACTATTAAGTACTGCCAAGCCGAATGCAAACATGGTTTCTGGAGAAAAAAACAAAAAAAACAAAGGGGTGATTCATCGTAAAGTTTGAATTTCAATAGGTTTTTTGACAGATCACGACTCCTATCAAACTGCTTTGTTATTTTTGTTAAGTATCGTTTGGCAAGTGATCATGGAAAGACTCACACTACAACAGCGTCTCCAAATTGTTCAGCTGTAATACAAAAATCAGCGTTCTGTGAGAAATGTTTTTCGTGCGATTCGAGGAACTTACGGTGCGCATAATCGACCTACTGAAATCCCTATTATCAATACCATTCGAAAATTTGAGTCCCAGTATACATTACTGGATGATATTCGAGTGGTTAGATCACATCCAGCACGTAGTGAAGGGACTATAGCAGCTGTAGCTAAGAGTGTACGCGAAGACCGTGACGAATCGATTCGTCATCATTCTCAGCAGCTTGGCTTGGCGTATTCGACAACTAGGCGTATTTTACGTACATGAGGATCTCGGCCTAAGAACGTACAAAATTCAACTTGTGCAAGAATTGAAGAAAGGAGACTTAAATTTGCGTCATGTTTTCAGTGAATGGGCTCTGGAAAAACTAAATGAAAATCCGATCATTTATTGTGAAATTTTGTTCAGTGATGAAGCCCATTTCTGGCTCAATGAATACGTCAATAAACAAAATTACCGGATTTGGGCTGATGAGCAACCCGAAGAGTACCAAGAGTTACCATTACATCCATTAAGAATAACGGTATGGTGTGGTTTATGGGCTGGTGGAATCATTGGCCCATATTTCTTCAAAAATGAGTCAAATCAGAATGTTAACGTCAATGGTAACCGTTATCGCGCCATGTTAACGGATTATGGGCTGCCTGAATTTCAAGCAGTCTTGAAACTATGAACTTGTTGAGAAATAATGTAGGTGAGCACCTAATTTCACGTTTTGCTACGGTAAATTGGCCGCCTAGATCGTGCGATATCATACCTTTGAACTATTTTCTCTGGGGATATGTAAAGTTTCAGGTCTTCAGAAATAAACCACGATTGACACTTTGGAAGCCAAGAGATACTAGTCGCTTTGCTCGAACGAGTCGCCCAAAATTGGACCTCCTGAACGGACCACCGCAGACGTAGTCCTGACCAATATTTACATGATATCATTTTCAAAAAGTAAATGTCATGAATTGTTCTTTTAAACAATAATAAAAGTTTAAAGTTCACTTTCAAATTTATGTCTTTCGTTTTACATTATAAGTCAAACTTCACGATGAATCACCCTGTACTAGAAAAACGCGTAGCCGAGGCTATAAAAATGTGAAAAATGATGTTTGGAAGTTCTACCAGAAGGTAAAAGGTACGTTTATCTAGTTCTAGCAAATGTACTCCAACTTGACATCTATATGACAAATAACCTTCACGTAAAGCTCCCGCGTAAAAAGTTTTTAATGTCAGTTGTTTGCAATCATCGGGGCTTGCTCGAAAATCGTGTTGTCGTAAATGGCCTACAAAAATGCGGCTACGAAAAAGGCGAAAGCTTTTGGATGGTGCGGCCTCTAAAAATCACGCGAAATTTTTTGTAACGTACTCTGAATTTATTGGAAGATACTGGTGGAATAGTTGGAAATGAAAAATCAGGCGTAGAGAATCGAGTTCCTTTAAATCAGGTGTGCAAGCAAAGAATCATATCTCGGGAGATGGATATTAGCCAGAACATCATATTGCGCATCGCAAAACGTGACTTGGGCCTCAACACATGTACGACACATTCTGACCACTTACTCACAAAAGTATTGAAACAGAAAAGCAAGTCAAAATCGAAAACCTTGCTTCGCCAGTACAAGTTTGGTGACAGACGAAGTCCTTTTACTGATAAGACAATTATCATTTTTGAAGAATCGCTTAACAAACAGAATGATAAAGTGTATGCTCCATCAGTAGGGGAGCCGCTCACGATTTTTCTCTCTAGTTCTGTGAGAAAGGTTGTGAAACCTAGACGAAGGGATATCGAGCGGACGTTTTATAGAACATGTTTAGCCTTTTAACAAAACACCATTTGCAAATAAACCGTGGACCTCCCAACAAGACCCCGATCCAGCTCATAAGGCAAAAACAACTCAAAAACCGAGTTCCGAATTTCATTTCCACAGAAGATTGGACATCCCGTAGCTCAGACTTCAATCCAATAGACTAGAAACTATGGTATATTCTGGAGAATATTGAACTGCTTGTCTGAGCAGTGGAAAATTTTCTAACGCATGAGGTGCATACTGCAATGGATGAGTGGTCAGACCAGCTTAGCCGGTGCTGGAAAGCAAATAAAAGCCATCTCGAATAAGTTGTTCTACAATTTGTAGCCATTGAGTAACCCAATAAATGGAAAAATAAGTTTTAAAAAATATTAGTCAAAAACAGGAATGTAAGAGTAGAATGTAAGTGAATGCTGAACATATGGAATAATCGCTCCACATCCCTGTTAAACGATGATGAGACCAACACTCTACTATAAGGCAGAATCAACTACTTAAGCCATCAAAGGTGTTTGAGTAGCAAAGCTTAAGACCAACTTCAAGAACTACAGAATCCGATAGGTTTACATTTTTGTTGTTTCATATTTTGGGAAATTCCAACTGCAAACAAATTCATATTGGAAGGCCCTGCTGTATAGATTTAATCAAATTCAGCAAAGAAAAACAGGAAAAATATAAGACTGTTACTCTGAAATACAAATTGCAACTGAGTGATTTGTCAGTGTGTTTGAAACTCCTTATTGGCATCGGTGAATCAACATTTTACTGGGTAACTAGTATCGTAATCAACCACTAGAGACTTGACGGTGTTATTAGAGGGCGTTTCACTTGTTCAATGGCAAAAATTCAGTTTCTGTTACATAATAAAATAAATTGCAGCGTATACACAACAAGGTTCTGTCCTCAATCTTCGAACTTTCGTTAGATTCAGCATATTGTGAGTCACCAATAATTTTAGTAATTTAGCAAGCATTCCTGAACCATTAACAAAACATAAAGTCATCTTGTCGCTGCTATGTTGTGATAGTGTTTTCATTGGATGAAGTCAATAATCTGAGGAGGAAGTCACTCATATAGATCAATGTCAACTCTCGAAATACAAAATTTATGTAATTGTGTAAAACCTCAGAACGCCAATTCACATTGACCTGAATTTTTTGTCATCCGATTAGACCTTTCTTTATTTCCACTCTCCTCTACTAACTCTAACAATATTGACGAATGACACCATTTATTATAGTCAATCATCACAACGTGTGGGATAGAATTCAAAACCGTGTGCATTAGATGAAAAACTGGTCCCACCGGAATGAATGAGTCATTTCCAGGGATTTTCCTCAAAAATGTAAAGAATTTCTTTTTCTTCTTTGCCCATCTCTAAATATAGAAGTGACTAAGAATAAGAGAAGACAGAACAAAATCCATTAATTTGAGGATCTCCATGTAGTAGAGCGTCCATCGTCATAACTACCTGAAGAGTGATCCCACAAGAAAGAAAATACTCAGTAACAATGAAACACATTCTGGCGCCTTAAATGGGAACTAAAAAAAAAAAGGAGACAACCAACATATTCCCTGAGTTCGTGATCATAAATTCCATTCAGATGAATCATTTTCATTTGAAACAGAGTTCATTATCCTTGAGAATTTGAATTTTTTCCATTGAAATTGATGAAGCAAATCCGCTTTTCATGAGTTCGCATCCTCAACCAATGTCGATAAATAACATTTATCTCTCGACAAAAGGATCCCTCGCAGAAAAAGGAGCTCCGTTTGCATCTAACGCTGTGATTAGCAGCTCAAGTCCATCAAACTTTATCGCATGCCAGCCATAAAATTATAACGAAAAAGGGTTCAAAGGTTTAGAACACTCGCACATGACTAATATTTCAGTTTCCATCAGTAGCTCCACGGAGAAAATATATACATTTAACGTACATGTACATATGTATAATCATAAAATAAAATGCTTACCGACAGTAGCAGCTAGCTACAGCATTCTTTATGTTCGTATGCCTCTGTCAGTACACCCTCACCGGCAGAAAATTTCGGAAAAGAACGACCGCATTTAAACCCTGTCGAACGTGCTGAATCGTTTCAATTGCGGATATTTATTTGGTAATTTTCCCCAAAATATCTTTATGAATGGATGTGCGTGAGCATCGGTCCTTTTGTGTATGTTTAGTCCTTTCCGGTCGTAACAAAATCACTTTTTTCCGAGTTTTTCTTTATGTGAGATGAAACTTTTACAGAATCCATAAGCTTTGGATACATAGATAATCAACCAACCTTAACTTGTTTTCCTTTGTCTTCATTTTTCTTTTCTTTATCCGGTAAAACCAAATGTTCTTTGAATCGGAGTGCGAATTATTGTTGATTGTTGCTGCGTGTAAGTGTCTTTTTGTTTTTTTTGGGAAATTATAGTCCAACTGTTTCCGATTGTCTTTGCCAAAATGACAGGATTTTCAAAGACAAGTTACTCAAAGATAAAATTTTTTTTCTATTAGTTTTTCGCCTCCTTCGGATTGGCGATAAGTTATAGGTGACGAAGGGAGCCGTGAACATGTGTGAGAAATTTTGCAGGTGGTTTTATTGTTGTTGTGATGACGATGTCGATGGATTTATGTGTACGAATACGAAGTAATTTGGAGTTAATGGCATGATGTTGTTTGGATGATATTCTGTCAAGGTACAAGATTGCTTAAATCAATTACCGAGAAGAGGTTTGAAATATGCCTGACTATTATGTGAAAAGAGACATTCAGGCTGTCTATGCCCTCAAACCGATTTGTCAATACTTGTAGGAGGTTTGTCTACTTATTAATAGCAGGTTCTTAATTAAGGAGTTTGTTTAACTTGCACATTAACCGGTAACATCAATTTCTGATCCATCAGCTTAATTAATTTCTCTTTCTGGCATGATTTGTAAGAATTGAGGAAGGCAGATCTACTTATTCATATATGTAGAGTAAACAAACAAAAATTGTTCACTAGTTATGGACTTTCGGAAAATGTTAAGGCACTTCATCGGGCGGGCACAGCACATTTCACAGTCCTTATCGATTTGGATATCTCATTGTTAAAAAAGCACTTTCGAAATGTACTATATATGGATCAATGAAACATAAACTACCAAAGCTTGGTCAGCATTTCTGTCTATCTATCTATATATTTTTTAATATTGCACTTTAGGGATATTCACAAATGTACTACAGGTAATGATCGCATTCGATGTATTGTAGTTGTTATAAAAGCTTTGTAACAATTTTTTGCTCCCTTTTACAAAACATCTTAAAGATTTGAGTCAGAGAAGTATACAGCGGATGAAAGGCTACTTATTCGATAGGAAGTAGTCTTTCATAGTGAAATATTCTGCAATTAAAAGCGAGGCGTTCCTCAGGAATCCATTTTGGAACCCCTTCTGTTTTGCACGTTTATAGACGATTTGCCAACGGTATGTGAATATGACTCAATTTATTTATACGATGATAACATTAGCTCTTCTTATTCCGGCCAATAAAAAGGTTTAAAGAACGTATTAATTTGGTCAATAAAGATCTTGCCGATATCCATCTCTGATGTCTCAAATAATTTATATGATCACCATGCTTTGCAATAACAAAGTAGATGTTGCTAAGTCAGGTTCAAATTTTGGTTTCGCCTTAATTTTCTATTTGTCTGCCTACAGCCATGTGAATTTTTGTATTTTTTATTATTGGGATTATTATTACTAGTCTCCAAGAGCTTTTAATATTATCTGTGTAAAATTATTTAGACTGAGTAATTATATAGAGTGATCCATCGTGAGGTTTGACCTCCAAAGGTTTTTTTTGACAGATCACGCGTGACTCCTATCATTTTTGTGCAGTTTGACAAGTGATCATGGAAAGACTCACACCACAACAGCGTCTCCAAATTGTTCAGCTGTATTACGAAGATCAGCATTCTATGAGAAATGTTTTTTGTGCGATTGGAGGAACTTACGGTGCGCATAATCGACCTCCTGAAACCACTATTTCCAATACCATTCACAAATTTGAGTCACAGTATACATTACTGGATGATACTCGACCGGTTAGACCACATCCAGCAGTAACTGAGAGTGTACGCGAAGACCGTGACGAATCGATTCGTCGTCGTTCTTAGCAACTTTGCTTGGCGTATTCGACAATTTGGCGTATTTTACGGGAGGATCTCGGCCTTAAAGCATACAAAATTCAACTTGTGCAAGAATTGAAGCCATTCGACTTGAATTTTCGTCATATTTTCAGTGAATGGGCTCTGGGAAAACTCAATGAAAATCCGGTGTTTTATCGTGAAATTTAGTTCAAAATTGCCGTATTTGGGCTGATGAGCAACTCGAAGAGTAACAAGAGCTACCATTACATCCACTAAAAACAACGGTATGGTGTGGTTTATGGGCTGGTGGAATCATTGGTCCATATTTCTTCAAAAATGAGGCAAATCAGAATGTTAACGTCAATGGTAGCCGTAGTCTCGGTGAACTATGGTTTCAACAAAACAGTACTACGAGCCATATAGCGGGTGAAACTATGAACTTGTTAAATCATTTTGATGAGCACCTAATTTCACGTTTTGCTACGGTAAATTGGCTGCATAGATCGTGCGATATCACACCTTTGAACTATTTTCTCTATGGATTTCAGGTCTTCAGAAATAAAACAGCTACGATTGACACTTTGGAAACCAACAGATACTACTCGCTTTGCTCGAACGAGTCGCCCAAAATTGGACCTCCTGAATGGACCACCTCAGAAGTAGTCCTGGCCAACATTCACATAATATCATTTTTAAAAATGCCATGAATTATTCATTTAACTGATAGAAAACATTTTAAGTTCACTTTCAAATTTATGTGTTTTATTTTACATTATAAATCAATCCTCACGATGAATCAACCTATATAATTGGGTTAACAAGGACTGCTTCTAAATACCTAGTTTTTGGCCTGTTCTCAATAAGGCATTTATTTCCCAGAAAATGCAAACAACGGCTATATACATCCAGGCTGTGGATGTTTAAAAGTCATGGGAGATCCAATGGCTTATGCAAATGTGCAGGGTATTATGACAGTTAGATATCAAAAATTTTTCATCAAAATTTACTCTACAGAAATTTATCGGACTTTAAGTGAGACCTGCTGTGAACAGACAATAAACCATGGCACAGTGTAGCAATGCGAATGAACGACCTGAAAAACCGACGGGTTGCGACGGGTTTCCTTAACAAAGATTTTCGGAGATTCAAAAACATCTTGCATCAACATTTCATAAAATGTCATTTTCTGATACTGTTTCCTGCCGCATATCTGATATCACTGGCATATCAAATCTTCCAAGATATTGGGAATCAGTGATTGAGAAACTAGGTCTATATTGAGGAAAGGCTGTATAGTGCAAACGCATAAAATAAACCTGAATCCTTACAAGAAAATAGTGTGCATTATTTTTGAAATTACTCTCAAACCTTCAGCCATATACGAGTATATGTTCCTGCCATTGATATCAATTCACGCTCCTAAATAGTCAGTTGACTGTACTTATTTAAGGCAATCAGTTGAAAAAAAGTGAAAAAGTCTGAAAAGTTTTCCATTAAGTTAGGTACATTTATAGCCGTATAGCCTACTTATGGAATCTCTTTATTTTCCAGTCATTATAAGCCTAAAATCTTCAAAAGGAACATCTATATATATTCGTATCTAGCTCCTAATCACAAAAAAAAAATCTAATCAGTATAATCCCGTCCATTGAGTTAAGCTAATCAGTGGAAAAAAAAAAAAAAAAAAAAACATGAAAGGATCAAGGGACGAGTATTAATTGCTTTATCTACACATCCGCAAAAATCAATTATTGCTCAATATATACACTATTTGCTGTCTATACATAATCGTACACATCTGCTGTCAAAATCTATTCAAAATGACCACAAAGGCTAATTAATTGTGACATGTGAATCCAATGAAGGTGCAACTGAACTGTGAATGGCTCTTTGATTATCTCTTTTAAATATTTTTTGCACAACAATATACGAAGTTAACAAGAACTTTTTTGTTAAACGAAAACATTGTCACTAATTGCAACCATAGAAGCACACAGAACACTACGTTAACATCAATTTTAGTTACACGATTCAAAAACATAAGCGAACGCTACAATGCATCTATTATACAATTTTACATATTAAATAACATGAACGCTCACACAGACGCTAACTCGTACTCGAATCCAAATCTCTATTCGAAAACGTAACGAACCGAACACTAAATTGAATTGAATACGTTGTCACATTGCATTAGCCGAAAACGGCGGATACTTGTATCCACTGTAAAAATCTGTTGCAATTAGTGTGGCAGGATTCGTAGTTGAAATCCACCCTCAAACCATTAAGGCTGTGTCGTTGTGTCTGCATCTGAACCAGTGAATGTGGCAAACGCCAAACATTTCGCTGAAATTAGAAACTCTTGTTTTCGTTAGGGAATGTTTTTTTTTTCTTTCTTATTTTTTTGGTTTTATTTTTGAGACAAACGAATTGACCTACATTTCTCGGAATGATATCGCTGAAGCAACAACAAATGGATACACGATAACAAATTGTCGGATTCACTTCCTGGGCGAGCATATAAGAATAGCACTGCAGCGTGCGGTGAGCCCAATTTAATTATTTTTCATTTCCCCCTACTTCTCGGACTTTCGGATACGTGTCTGACTATCTGAATACTCATTCATGCCAAACATTTCCAATTTGAAAGAAAATACTTTGAATAAACAAAAAAAAAAAAACTAAATCTTTAGTGCAAATCGGAGAACAAAAGAGGTGTGAGTTACTAAGTGCGCAAAGGTGGTATATATTGTCAATATGGCGAAGTAGTAAAAATTGTTCTTCGTGGCTTGCTACCTTTTTCAATTAGCACTAACGTGTTACGAAATAAAATTAAATACGAACGAATTTACGCACCTGTCCAGGATGAAGTAAACAAAATATGTGTCATTCTCACTGGATGATTGGCTATATTTCAGTGGGCCATTTAGCAAGACCCCAACCCTACACAGAAATAAATGCCTCGCATGCAGATTGATCATTTCTTTGTAAACTTTGAGTATAAAATCGGATTCTGAGGAATGAAAACCCTTCTCTTCTCACGAGGAAAGGTTCCTAAAAATGTTACATCCCTTCATCTTCAGAGATTTATGATATTCCATATGAACATCTATGAAACTAAACAGATTTCAAGATAATGTAAGAAAGACGATCATGAAACAGTGTTACGAGTTGGTCACAAAAATTTTGAATGCAAACATTGCGATAGGCCAACGAATTAAAAGTAGTTTTTCCGACGACCGAAACTACTAAGAAACCGAAGTCCTACGTCACACAATCTTAAATTTTCATCAGACTTAGACGTAAAGTACTAAACTTAAGGTTCGATACTAAACTTAAAGGGAGCTTAGCGTAGTACAACCCGCAACATTAAGCCTCCCTAAGCGTGATTGAAAATAAAATTATAAAGATGGCCGACCGTAGATGATCAAATATGGCTGAGCATATGGTATCTAAAGCATTAAGGACTTCTGTTGATGAAAATATATGTACCTAGGAAAATTCTCAAACTAAGAATGGAGCCACTCAGAACTTTGGTACGTAACTTATAAGGATATATTCTTCTAAGGAAACATAATAAAAGGCATAGAGATGAGAATATAGGGCACTTCATGTGCGAATGTGAAAAATGTAAAGCAAAATCCTAGGACATTTCTAAAAAATATTTCTTTCAACATTTAGTGCTACTCTATTCACTCATTGTCCACTCTAATTACGTTGACGTATTATATGGTATAAAACCTTATTAGGGTACAGAAGTTTATGTACTCCGACTTTGGTGCTCTATACAAGCGAAGGCAAGTTCTTAGGAAAGCTCTCGTAAATACCCCAACAGTATGGCCCGAATAAGGGCCATGTAGCAGATAACCTTTACCCTCGCATCGAGTTGGTTGATATAAAACAGCCTCTTTGTAAGGGCAAAAGAACGAATGTAATTCCCGTGTTATCCCACGAACGAAAAAACTTCACATCAATCCTTTTTGATATCCGAAGATGCTCCAGATAAAAACGAATGGTTTCCGGAAGTTGATGTTGAACTTCTTGTCATCGCAATATCCTTTAATTTTATCGAAATCATTTTGCAAGAGCATCTTAATAATCTCGTTTTTTGAACTTGATCCGTATGCGATCAAGTCATTTACTTATGATATGGCATGGGGAAAACACAAGCTCCTGTTGCAGACCATTTTTAATAGCAAATATTTTAGAAGAAGTCACATCTTCATTCTTCTTCATACTGTCTACCAGTGAGCATGTCAAAAAAATATACAGCATAGTCATGGTTTACACATGACCAGCCCGTTCAGTTTGAAGAAGAGGTCATCTAACCATACGCCTTCTCGAAGTCAATCAGACAGGCACCCGTGCATTGTTTTTTGTTTTTATTCCACTGGATATCAGATACTAGTTTAGACGCAGCATGTTCCACCTTCAAACAGAATTGAATATCCCAAAGTATATGGTAGTTTTGTCCTCAACCCAAACAGTCAGAACTCTTTTGATCGCCTTTTTCGAATACCTTGCTGATACTTAGAAAATTCACCCTATATGACTTGTATTCATCCTTTTTGGGAATGAAATGCACTACCGCTATCTCCCAATGCGTTGTATAATGAACAAAGTAGTGTAAATATCTACCGTTGCCAGTGACAGACGTTGTAGCATATTCGGTATGACTGTGGTTCCAGCTTTTTTCCTACTTCTCAACGGTTGGAACAACTCTCGTAACATTATTTTTTCTCGAATCGCCAGTGTTTTAATTGTATATCACATCAAAAGAAAGTAGGAGATTTGCAAAAAGACCTGCTTTTTCTGGTCGTGGTTTGAGCCAGTGACAATATTTGCTTTGTATTCTTCCTGAAAAATCGCTCTTATGACCTCTACCTTCTCCTGCAAATCTTCGAGTAAAAAGAAATTGTCATCATCTACAGCTTCTCCTGGATCTATGCCTGCTGTTATCAGTATTTTTTCATTGTCCATTATTCAGGCTATCTTAAGACAGGGAAGGTCGTTTTGATCTTTTCTGCGAAATATTTATTTAATTGCGGGAACATAATATATTTGGGTTCCTGGTGATTACGTCTGACTTATACCCCTTTTTAACCATATTCAGGAAGCAGAGGAAACTAGTTGACACTGACGTTTTCTATTAAAAATCCAAATTCCACTGATGATTCTTTCCTGTTTATATACAAGAATAATGCTTTTTATAATATAATTTAGCACTTTCTAAGTGAAGCTAAGTAGAGTAAGGAACGATAGATGCGCTTCAAATGAAAAACTTCATACCTTTCAAATTGTGAAAGTTGACAACCTTATTATCTTGCAATCATCGTTTCGGTTGGTAGGAGTAAGAGTAGTAAATGCAATGAATGGACATATAGCAGTCACAATCAGTCGAAAGTTTCCATTTTTCTTTAGTCGATGTCTCTATACAATTCTGAGAGTTTTCTGCCCAATCCCTAATTCACACAAAAAGTTCCAGGTCAATACCCTGGATAGGAAAAAAGTAAAAAGAAACTGCTGTGGACCTGTGGACATCTTAGCAAGACAAAGGGTCGGCAAATGTATTTTATTATGATTCCGTTCAGTTACCCACCGAAATCATATAACAACTACCCTTAGAAGTCATTAGTGTTCTTCGATAATATATTGCACAGAACATGCATTTCATAATGAGCCTTGTCAAACAACAAGTCATGAAAACCACAACAAGATGTCTACATTTGTGTAGTCATTGCAACCGAAGTAACTTATGTGCAACTTGAGACATAACATCTCTGTCCAATTGAAAATCATTTTGTGGTCAGAAGCATCGCATTTCAGACTTTGTTTTCCTTTATTTTCTAGATATTAATGAAGCTGTCTACATATATTTTATATCGATACATACGAATTCCATATGTACAATATTTTAGCAATTTTTTTATACCTTGTCTCCTGCCGAGTATGTACGAGCATGTCAGAATATTTATTTACTTGAATTTCATTATAAATACTCACAATAACAACAAACAATTGACACGATTTTTTTTTTTATTAAAATAATTCAATTAAGCGCCAATTGATTTTAACCTTTCTACCGAACGGACATGTACATCTGATGATTCCCTGTTATGGGCAAATTTTGTGATTCATCGTTCATTTGAGTCATCCATTAGTAACGAACAATTATTTATTTCGGATTTATTTAATAGAATTTTATAATTTTCACATTTGTTTTTTCTTTTTTGCATATTTAATTAAAATATATGATTAAAAAATAAGTACGACTTGCTGGCTGTGCCATGAACAATTCCGGAAGTAGAACTAACATATTTTTGAATTTTATTAATAACTGGAGGGCTGTCGTTTCTCACAGTTCTTAAAGTCCGCAATTAATTTTTTTCTCTTTAAAATATCTTAAGAACTCAAAAGACGTTTTATTTAACTCCATGCATCCATTTCTCTTTCTTTTGCTAGTGCCTGATCTGATTAATTTGATTGATTGAGACCTGGGTCAACCCCAGATTTAGTACAAACATATAGCTTAAAACTCACATTAATCAGAGTCATATAAAAAGTCTCCGCAGTTTTTTGTCACTAGATGGTGTTGGTGTCCATTTATCTGGAAACACTAATCTGATTGTCTCAAACTAACACGAGTTTAAAAGGTTACATGTCAGGCTACACTTTTTGAGAAGACAGCTGTGTAATTCGTTGCTCGTGTTGTTATACTGATTGGAATATGAGTGAAATATCGGATGAAATACGCTATGTGATGCTTTTAAACTATAAAAAAAGGGAAAAACGCTGCAAAAATATGCCGAAAATTTTTTGCAGCTTACGGTGAGAATGGTCTGAGTGAACGCCAAACCCAGGAGTGGTTTGTTTGATTCCGTTCCGGAAATTTCGATGTGAAAGATGCACTGAAAAAGTCGATGAAATTTTGCAACTTATGGAGCAAGACCGGTACGGAAGTTGTCTGGAGATAGCGGAGGTACTAAACATCAACCGTATGATATGACATCATCTAAAACGAGCAGGATACCCAAAGAAGCTCGATGTTTGGGTGCCACATGAATTATCGTAAAGAAATTTAATTGACCGAATAACCATCAGTGAAACGCTGCTGAGACGTAACGAAATGCAACCATTTTTGAAGTGATTCATTACGGGCGATAAAAACTGGATTAAATACAAACGACTTCAAGGCCTGGATTGACGGCAAACAAGGTTATGTTGAGTGTTTGGTCGAATTGAAAGGGAATTGTCTATTATGAGCTGCTAAAGCGTGGCGAAATGGTCAATTCGATCATCTACTGTGCATACCTCGACCGTTTGAATGAAGTTACCAAGAAAGAGCGAACAGTATTGGCCAACAGAAAGGGAGTTGTCTTCCATCACGGCAATGCTGGGCCACACACATCTTTGATGAAACGGAATAAATTGACGGAGCTTGGTTGGGAAGTTTTGGTACATCCACCGTATAGACCAGACCTTGAAACCTCTGATTACCATTTGTTTCGGTTTTTACAAAACTCTCTTGATGGTAAAAAATTGGTCGACCGAAGAGCCGCTGAAAATCACTTGTCCAAGTTTTTCGCTGATAAACCACAGAAGTTCTACACCAATGGAATTATGAAGCTACCCGGAAAATGGCAAAAAGTCATAGATAATGACCAATATGTACTTGATCGAACTTGATTTTGAATAAAGAAAAACTTATGACATAAAAACTACGATAAAGGCAAGGGATCAAGGAACTTGGTATTTGGAATTTTGAAGACACGTTTCCGTGAATAAGTTATAGTTTGGAATTTGCTGGCATTAATTAAAAAAAAAGAGTTTTTTCCCCACCAGATTAAAATGATATTCAAATTATCTTGTAATGTGCTTGAGATTCAGATGGTATAGAATGTGCTTATTGATCTTTGTATCACCTGGTAAGATGCGGGATTATTTGATTATGACATCTACATAATTGATTGCCAATATAAATATCAGAGGACCTTGGTGACTTCCTTGAGGTACACCAGACATAGCTACAATGGAATCAGAATTAGAAGATCTAGAAAGAATATTACTTTATATTGACGATTTTTCAAATAAGATTTGATCCACAAGACTAACCCAGGTTGGAACCCAAGAGCTTCAATCTGGGGAAGGATTATTTCATGCGAAATTTTATAGAAGGTTTTGCTAAATCCGGTAGCAATTACATCGATTTCGTTTCACCTTTTTTAATGCGCAGAGAGTAATTGAAACGAATTTTGTTAAATTAGTAATTGTCAATCTTCATTTTAGAAAATCGTGCTGATAAGGAGAGAAAATAGATTTGCGGTGAAAGAAAATCAGGTTACAAACAATGCTCCCAAATAGTTTGGGTATACAAGAGAGTTTGGAGACGGGACGGTAATTAGAGACTTAATTTTTGGGCCTTTTCTATCCAGGGTAATTTTGAAGGAAAAATATTTTGCGACATAGAGAGTTAAAAGAGGGTGGAGAAAGGTTTGGTTAAGATGTTTATACATTTTTGCAAAACAATGGCAGGAAGCCCGTCAGGACCCGGATAGTACTGGTCTTTGATAAGGTTTATTTTCTTCTCTATAGGTTCGATATTAATATCAACTGATGTCAGTGGAGTTTTGGAACAGCTACTCATGAAAGAAAAATAGTTGATATCAGGATCTCCAACATGCGTAGCAATGGATTGATTAAACAATTTAGAGAATAAGTTTGAGACTTCTTAGGGTAGGCGGGTAATTATCAGATTTTCGTTTGGTGTTTATGAAGTGAAAAAAGCGGATTAGAAGATAAGTTCAGATTGCATTCGGCTTAAGTAATCATGATAGAGTGATTTCTAGACCTGAGAAATGAGGGTATGCGCTTTCTGGTAAGCAAAGAAGTCAGAGGTAGACCGAGTTTTGAGATACGTGTTCCGTTACGTTCTTATATTACGCAGCGAGCGTAGTTCATTATTGTACCAGAGTGGTGAGAATGTGGGATTTTTTTCTTGAACGAAAGGGACGGCTTTTAAAGAGTTTGAAGATTAAGGTGTAGAAAATTCAATTTCCAATGAGAGGTCACTATCAAAATTATTTGGTTGTTCAATTAGTTCTAAGTTTTTTTCAGGGTTAAAGTTAAACACACGTTTTTGGTAGAAAAGTTCACATTTAATCCATCAAAAATTGTTCATCATGGTCTATTACTTTCTTCTAACGTTGTTGAAGAAACATACTGCCTCTTTTGTTAAAGTCAGCAGACTAATGGGTGAAAAAGTTTTAAAGGTACGTTTTGATCTCATCTTTTACCTGCCTTCCGTGCAAATTGTTTTAGGGAGAGAGGAACATATGGTAGTCTAGACACCACGGTAGGTGCTGCATAACTTCCCAGCCAAATTAATTTTTATTTTTTTTTGTTTTGTCATCTTTTGTCTCTGGTTTGGCGTTGTCGTAATCGAAAACAAAGCACTTCTTGTTCGCCAGCTCTGGTCGTTTTTCTTTCACTGCCTGCTTCAAAATATTGCAAATCTTCTTTACCGACCGATTATGGTGATTCACTAGAAGCGCACCATGACCTCTTACTCCGAATTTTGTCATAAACCACCCATTTTTCGTCTCCCGTAACCACTCCTTTCATAAAAGCCTCAAGCGTGCTCCACCTCAACAAAGTCTAACAGACCATTATGCGATCCATAATGTTTCTTTCACTGAGTTCGTGAAGAACCCAAACATCCATCTTTTGTCGACATTTCAATCCTTTTCAATCCCTGCGAAATGGTTGTATGGGGTTAAAATGCTGAGCGAATTCCCGTGTCGTCTAATGCCTCTCAACTGTACTGCAGCAAAGTATGTATTTTTTTGGTCCTCCATTAAAAAAAAAAAGATATTGACCACTTAAAACACATCCGATCAAAACAATCCCTCGTAGCATCCAACCTTTATGGAGCAAAATTGCAAAACTTGTCAGATTAGAACGGCGATAATAATGCTTGCTTCTCATTAAATCAAATTGGGCATGCCTCTACATATGTAGCTCCTTTTTACACATACTAATACATATATGCGATATATGTGCGATCTAAACTTATTTGGCTTTTCTTGGGTCTGCCGTTATTTGAATATTTTTTCAATTGTGTACATACCCGGCTTTAAAGTGGCAGCCAGATCATCGACAAATTGTTTTACAATTGAAAGAAGACTAATGCGGATGATATAAAGTTTAAAAGGTCTCTTTCCTTATATATCGGATAAAAAATGAAGCGGTTTCATTCTTTAAGCATGAAAAATCCTAAAAAATTGTCGGTGTATGCTCTCTACTAAGTCTAGGAAAGTGGGCCATCGGGGCCAACAGATCCGCTATGCTTAAGTTTAGATATTTCTAACTAAACTACATTTAAATTGGGTGAACGGAATAACAATGACAATGTAGCACTTAAAATTGACGAATATGAAGTGACAGTATCTAACAAAACCTCCCACAAAAGCGACATAACTTTCAATTAGCAAATTTTGCACTTTCCTTATTATTCGAAGAGTTGTTTCAAAGCACGGCTATGGCTCAAGTTATAGGGTTGAATTAAAAAAAAAAAGTCTAATAGGAAGGTCCATAATAAATACGCACGGCTCATAGACATACAGTTGCTACCTTTAAATTTCCAAAACAGAGCGAAAAATAAACACCATATACGATATCAACCCACCCTCTTAAAGTCAAATTGATTTTTGATTCTCCACGGTGCCCTGTAACGTATGAAAACAGTACTACGTTACCTCGGCGACCGACAAGTGCATGAGCGATTATAAAATTCAAGGGTGAAATAAGGAGCTTAAAGTAGCTTCAATGAAAGTGACAGGGGCAAAATAAACACGAAACAATACCAAACAAAACAAACGGCTTAACAAACCGTCCTTCTGTGTAAGTCCACACATGCTCATTCAAGTTATTTTCTTTTTCAGAGCAGACAAAGAACAAACCCCCATTTAGTTTTCTATTCATATGCACGAGTATCGCTGGCGGATGAGATGTTTAAAAACCCATTTGCAGTCCTATTTACGACTTAAGCATAAATTTGTGTGTAGGAATGCTCTTCATCTGCATTCGTGTATGGGTTTCTGTGTATTTGTGCAGTGCAAATTAATTTTATTTGGCTCTTTCTCTATAGGTAAGGGTTGCTGCCAAGGACTTTTATATCTAAAAGTAGTTGAATCCTTTTTATCAAACAAACACTCACCAGGCGACTTTTCTTTTCCCTTTTAGCAGCAAAAAAAAAAAAAAAAAAAAGGAGAGGGACCTCAAAAATAAAAAAATAAAAAAATCAAAGATTTATAACGGGCGAAAGGAGGAGGGAATTAATTCGGATTTTTGCTTTCTGTACCTTCAGCTACGACATCATATTTTTTTGAAGGAGAATAATTTCATTAATTTTTTGCTTTTGTGCAAAGCAAACAAAAAAATTCCACCCACAATGGAATAAATGATTGGTAAGCGACGCGTTTCTGACATTTTCGATGATTACAATGTTCTCAGTGGTATTTTTGATTTTTTTTTTTTTTTTTTTCAATGAATTTTCTCCTCATTTCACTCCTTTTTTTTAATTTATCCCAAAAATGCAGGTAATTGATGAAATTACCCTTGGGTAAGTTCATTATTTTGCATGCGGAGTCAACCCATGAGCAGTTTTTGGTTGTCTGCGTTTTTGACTTGAATATCTCATTTTTCATGAATTAATTATATTGCATTGTACATTTTTAAAAGAGAAGTGCTACCGACCGGCAGGCGGTATAATTACCGGCAGAAACTGAGTAATACCCTTTATTGTGTTAAATATCTTGTCAATAGCAGACGGTAGAAATCAGACTGTATCATTTAATTAGTCATCACTCAAATCAGACAGAGAAATCATTTATTGGCGATTTTTCCGATTCTCATAAGCCATCAATGGTGATCCTTGCAATCACTGCCATGTCGCCTTGGATACCATGAGGGGATATAATGGTCTTATATTCGTAGTATCATATATCCTGTAGAGATGAATAACGCAACTTGTGTTGATGTTGTCCTGATAAAAAGTCACGCTTTCATCTAATTGGTTTGATTGTGAGGTTCATTAGGCTTTCAACCTGATAAAAATTCTTATATTTTCCAGAAACAGACCGTTTCTATATGCCCGGAGACTTTTGGCTCCCTACACTTACATATAAAGAAAGTGGCATTACGCAGCACAGCAAATCTGGTACAAATTGAAAAGTTAAGTCTTAGCGAACACCCGGACTTGCTCTCCGAAATATCGGAAACTGAGCTGATCTGCGCAATACCAGAATGCTTCAAAAAACATTATACCATATAAAGACTTCCCCACAGAGTTTCCCAGTAAAGAAGCATGGGAATAAGCTATAACCCACCAAACGGCCATAATGGCATAAAGTGGCATACAGATGGTTCTTAAATGGAATCGGTTGTGGGAGGTGGAATACACGGACCTAATCTAAATATAACGTCCCATGCGGCACTTTTAGAGGGCGGAAAAATTTCATAATAACCGATTGTAATGAGCACGGAATTTTCCATTACTTATATAGGGTTTTCTAATAACGGCTTGACAACTTTTTTTTTTTTTTAAATAAAAGGCAAACCATTTGAGATATTTCAAAAACTTTATTATTGGCTTGAAGTACAATCAAAATAGTTATAAATGAAACTCGACTTCGTTTATATGGCCACCGCGGGCACGTTTGCAGCGATCGATTCGTTTAACCCAATTTTCAACGACTCGACCACACATTTCGGCCGAAACAGCCGCTATTTCGCGTTCAATGTTGGCTCTGAGCTCTTCCAACGTCGTCGGCGTGTTGGCAAAAACCAATGACTTAACGTAGCCCCACAGAAAATAGTCAAGGGGCGTTAAATCGCACGAACGTGGCGGCCAATCGACTGGCCCATGTGCTGAGATAACAAACTCACCATACTTACTCTTCAATAAATCGATTGTAGCGTGTACTGTGTGGCTTGTGGCACAAACCTGTTGAAACCACATGTCGTCCAAGTCCATATCTTCCAATTCGGGCCAAAAATAATCGGTGATCATGGTGCGATAACGCTGACCATTCACAGTAACGTGACGAACGTTATCGTCGACGAAAAAATATGGCCCAATAACGCCGCCGGCATGCAAACTGCACCAAACAGTTATTTTTTGTGGATGAAGTGGTGATTCATGAAGCACATGTGGGTTTTCACCCGACCAATAACGCATATTTTGCTTATTGACGAACCCATTGAGCCAAAAATGAGCTTCGTCACTGAAGATGATTTTGCGACTCCGAATATCTGTAGAAAATTTTTATAATTTGCAGACGTTGCTCGTTAGTGTGGTTAGTGAAAGAGTTAAGTCAAGTCAAGTCCCTATTGGAAAACCCTATACTTTGACGAAATCGGGGAATTCCCTTTCTTTAAATACTTGAAAAATCCTTATCCTGAGACGTTAGATTCCACGTTTGACTTAAATCTATCAAAGACAACTGGGCCAGAACAAGCTAGAAATAAAAATAAAAGAACTTGATATTGTTGATCTTGGATTTTTTAAAAATGTTGACATTGTTTATACGGATTAAATTCCAACAACATCTTCTCAATTATAGAGTCTGCATCTGTGTCTAGACATGGATTTCGATAGTTTAGAAACAGAGACTGAAACAGCATCGGCATTGTCTGCTATTCAATACCAAAACTTAGACAATATTAGAAAATGGCCTGAACACATGATTGAAAAGATGCGATTCCATTTCATTCAGTAAGGTCAATACTTACTTCACCAATAGTACACGTTTAGGTTCGTGCTCTTTACTATCAAAAGGAGAGACAAGACGGCTTACCCAGGAATGGTTTTACCGCACATTAACTAAAGACGAAAAAGTTTTACGTACCTGGAATGCTTATTTTTCTTCCAAAATATCATTAATTTGTTTTTGCTGTTGTTTATTTGAGAACGTAAACACGCCGAATGGATTAAAGTTTTGCTTATCTGATCGATTGAAGTGGAAATTAAATCCTAAGGTTTCAAGTCACGAATCAAGTGCACTACACAACCAAAATTATTGCAAATAGAAGCAGTTGGAGAGTAGAGTTTAGAAAGGACAGACTATTGACAAGAAAGAGCAAAACTTAGTGGGAAAGAAAACAAAATAATGGCAAGAAATTCTTGTCAGAAAGTTTGATATTATTAATAAAATTTGGCTTTATGTGGCCATACAGAAAACGACACCAGTATTAATAGAGAAGATATAAGCAACTGTAGAGGCAAGCATATGAGAATGCTGCTGTTATGGCTGGAAGGCATTAATCAGTTAAGCAAAGAATTGAAGAAATAAATCCCAAAGTTAAATTCGTACCTTGCTCAAAGCGTTCGTTAAACCTATAGGGTGATTCATCGTGAAGTTTGATTCTAATAGGTTTTTTTTTGACAGATCACGCGTGACTCCTATCAATCTGCTTTGTCATTTTTGTTCAGTATCGTTTAGCAAATCATCACAAAAAGACTCACAGCACAACAGCGTTTCCAAATTGTTCAGCTGTATTACGAAAATCGGCGTCCTGTGAGAAATGTTTTTTGTGTGATTCGAAAAACTTATGGCGCGCATAATCGAATTACTGAAACCACTATTGTCAATATCATTCACAAATTTAAGTCCCAGTTTACATAAGTGGATGATACTCGACCGGTTAGACAACATCCAGCACGTAGTGAAGAGACTATACCAGCTGTAGCTGAGAGTGTACGCGAAGACCGTGACGAATCGATTCGTCGTCGTTCTCAGCAGCTTGGCTTGGCGTAGTCGACAACTTGGCGTATTTTACGGGAGGATCTCGGCCTTAAAGCGTACAAAATTCAACTTGTGCGAAAATTGAAGCCAGGCGACTTGAATTTGCGTCATATTTTCAGTGAATGGGCTCTGAAAAAACTCAATGAAAATCCGATGTTTTATCGTGAAATTTTGTTCAGTGGTGAAGCCCATTTCTGGCTCAATGGATACGTTAATAAAATTGCTGTATTTGGGCTGATGAGCAACCCAAAGAGTACCAAGAGCTACTATTACATTCATCAAAAACAACGGTATGGTGTGGTTTATGGGCTGGTGAAATCATTGGCCCATACATCTTCAAAAATGAGGAAAATAAGGATGTTACCGTCAATGGTAAGCGTTATCGCGCCATGTTAATGGTCTATGTGCTTCCTGAAATTCAAGTACATGGTCTCTGTGAGCTCTGGTTTCAACAAGACGGCGCTGTGAGCCATACAGCGTGTGAAACAACGGACTTGTTAAAAAGTCAATTTAGTGAGCACTTAATTTCACGTTTTACTACGGTAAATTGGCCGCCTAGGTCATGAGATATCACACCTTTGGATTATTTTCTCTGGGGATATGTAAATTCTCAAGCCTTAAAGAATAAGCCAGCTAAGATTGACGCTTTGGAAGTCAATCTCGTGTTATCCACGAGATTCTAGTCGCTTTGCTCGAACGAGTAGCCCATAATTGAACCTCCTGAATGGACCACCTCAGACGTAGTCCTGGCCAACATTTATATGATATCATTTTCGAAAAGTAAATGCAATGAATTGTTCTTTTAATCGATAATAAAAATTCTAAGTTCACTTTGAAATTTATGTATTTTATTTTACATTATAAATTAAAGCTCACGTTGAGTCACCCTATTTCAGTAACTTTTTTCGGCACATTAGAGCGTTGCTATTCATTTTTTTCCATGTCCCCACGACGTTGGGAAGCTCTGATAGAGCTCCAGGCAAAAGTTTGAAAAGGGTTCAAGACATGCGGTGGAATGCAAGAGGCGATGCCGTAAAAATGACATGCCATCATTACAAAGATATTCTCGTCACTTTGGAAAAACTGACAGAGACAGGTGAAAGCTTTAAGGTGAAATCTTAAGAATGACGCACAAAAATATTTACAAACAAAGGGACTTGACAAAAGACTGTGCAATTAGAAAGTAAATGTTTTGAAGATGGTAAAATGAGAGAGAAATGAACGGAATGGGCAGATGGCACTGTAAGTCATGCAAAAAATATGTGTGAAGAACTTGGCATTTCCATTGAACCTCAGAGGCATATAACAAGAAGGAACATTTCTGATGAGGGAACCAGAGGTGCTAACTTTTCTTGTGAAAATGAGTTGAGACGGAAGCTGTTTTCTTCGTTAGATAGAATCATTGTAGAAATTCCTGGGCGTTTGCAGAAGCTACAGAATTTTGCAAATAAATTTGATTATCTAACGCCGGCTATATTGCTGAATTCGGACGACACTAAATATAATCTAGACTATGCATCTGCCGAAATTGACGAGCAGAACTTCAAGCTGGAATAAGTACTTCAAGGCTAACCAATCTGGCTTCTTTGTCTATTGAACAAGAGGTGTGTGATGCTATAGACGTTGATAGTACAATAAAAAAACTTTGCTCTTAAAAAAAGTTGACAAATAAAGTTTTAGTAAAAAACAAAAATTTTGTTTTTAATTCTAACAAGGTATAATATTTTTCAATAAAAATATAAACATTAACAGTATTGTTCTAATTCTAATTGGAAGTCGATTTGCGTTTTACATTCAATTCGCGAATAACATAATCCTGTCGATCGTTAAGGTATAATCGTAAGTGTTCTATACCTTTTATATCAATGTAAGTGGCATACGTGTAATAAGAATTTTTGTAATAAATGTGATTTTTATATTGTAAAACGACTTTTTTATTTATAACCTGTATCATACACAATAATGATGACTGTTCTTCCCAAAAAAATTCTTTAGAATTACTGCATATTATACCCACGGTATGCCACTGGACCAGCCCACACCGGAATAAGAGGGAAGATTTCCTTCATGGAACAATTCGGCTCCAACGAACCTTTGAATTTCTCTGCTAATAGTGTTATCAACTTCGTTCCAAAAGTAGAAAACCTACAAGCCTGACTTAATGATACAAAAGTCCTTTTAGGTCAAAGTGCCTTACTTCGCAATTGGCGAGTTAGAAGAAAAATAAATAAAAGATGCTCGTATACTACTATTTACTTCCATTAAAATACGATCAATATTCCTTGTCAAAATTATTTAAAAAAAATCTTCGTTCGAGGTAGCGACGCTTCATACATATATGTGTGGGTACATTACATTGTTTTTGTTATCAGACACTATCTACATACATAGATTTCATAGTATTTAGGCTTTACCCGGAATTATTATTTAAAAAAATTTGGTTATAAGTTTTGAAAAAAAAAACAGCTTCAGTTTAGAGAAAACTACAAAAAAAACTTCTTAATTGAAAGAAAAAAAAAAAACTAGAAAAATTATTAGAACTTGGAATAAGTTAATTTAACGTCAACAACTAAATATTATAAATACATATAAATAAATAAAAAATAAAAAATAGATAAATATATAAATAAGTTTAACAAATAAATAATTGAATACACTATATTAAAAAATTAACAAAAACTAAAAAGTACAATGTAAACAATTTAAGCATCGAAAACACAAAATCCATAACTTAAACACAGAATTCTTTTAACTACTTGAACTTATACTGAAGTACCTAATTCGTTTATGAGGGTATTATCAGCAAAAGAGCAATGATCGAGGGTCTAAGTTTTACATTTTAACACATGGGATGGAAAGTCAGTGCCGATTTATAGTTAAACACAAAATTTTTGCAAAATTCAACTTAATTTATCAATATAGTTGCCTTCAAGGGCGATACGCTGATTGAAACGATTTTTCAATCTTTCGATACCAGTTTTGTAGTACGATTTCGGTTTAGCCTCAAAATAGGAATCTGTTTCGGCGATTACTTCTTCATCGGTCTTAAATCTCTTTCCGGCAAGCATTCTTTTGAGGTCTGCTAACAAGAAATAGTCGTTGGTGGCCAAAGCTGGAGAATACGGTGGATGGGGAAGCAATTCGTAGCTGAATTTATTCAATTTTGCCATCGTTTTCATCGACTTGTGACACGGTGCACTGTCTTGATAAAACAGCAATTTCTTTTCCTTCAAATGCGGCCGTTTTTCTGCGATTTCGTCCTTCAAACGCTCCAACAACGCAATGTAATAGTCGCTGTTGATAGTCTGCCCCTTTTGGAGATAGTCGACGAAAATTATTCCATGTCTATCCCAAAATACGGATGCCATAACCTTGCCAGCCGACTGTTGAGTTTTTGGTCGTTTTGGACGAGGTTCGTCGCCTGCTCGCCACTCAGCTGACTGTCGACTTGACTCTGGTGTGAAGTGATGGAGCCAAGTTTCATCCATTGTCACATACCGACGCAAAAATTCGGCTTTATTGCGGTTGAACAGCTTTAAACACTCCTCTGAATCATCAACACGTTGTTGTTTTTGGTCGACTGTGAACAAACGCGGCACCCACTTTGAACAGAGCTTTCGCATGTCCAAACAAGGGCTTTCGCTCTTTTGATATCTTCAGAGCCTCAGCTATCTCGATCAACTTCACTTTACGGTCATTCGTAATCATTTTGTGGACTTTTTTGATGTTTTCATCTGAAACAGCCTTTTTTGTCCATCCATTGCGTGCATCATCTTCGGTGCTTGTATGACCACTTTTAAATTTTTCAATCTACTTGCGAATGGTTCGTTCGGCTAGGGCAGAGTCCGGGTAACACATATCAAGCCATTTCTTTTACATCGGCAGCAATGATAAATCAACACACGAAATTGCTTTGAATCCGTTTTTTTTTCACAATAACAAAAGTTGCTTCACTCGCAACACTATATCTCGAGAACAAATCGTCCGATAGCTGTCAAATTTATACACGTATCTTTTAAAGGTTGGTACTAACTGAAAATGGTATGGATTTAATTCAAGTGGTGCCCTCTCTTAGAAACGGCACGGACTTTTCAGCTCACGTATTATTAGAATTCAAGTCAACATTCACTCGAGTATGTAAATCCGAAGGATTGTACAGAGTAGTCACCCCATATTTGATACTTATAGTGCCGTAGAGCAAAATTGTCTGAAATATCACTTTGTGGATTACCATTTTGTTTTCAGTGGTTAGTAGTGAATTTCTATTGATGAATGCATAGAGCATTTTAATTGCAACAGCAATTTTCTTTGCTGTGCAAGTTATATGCTTGCTAAAGGTTAGCTTTCTACCCAGGTATGTAGCCAGGTATGTGACAGACGTTTCCCACTTGATTTTTACCTCATTAACATTGAACTCTCTATCGAAAAGATAACAAGCCTTTCTTGTTTGAGTTTTTTCTTCATTTGATCTTATCTTCGATTTGTTGTACAATAATTATTTTGGAATATTTCCATCGCATTTTCTCAGTTCCTCGTAATGACAAAAGTGAACTTATTAAAGGAAAATATTGCAGTTTCGTATCAAAATATAACAGCATCACAAGGAAGACTTGGAAAGTCTGGTGTAAAACTGTTGGTCCAAGGACTGAACGCTGTGGAACTCCTGAGTCACACGAAACTAGGTCGGAGATGTCACTATTAACATGAACTCCAACACAACGACTGGATAACTAAATTTGAATCAATTTACATATGGAATACAGGGAGAAATATACAGATTAATCGTCTAATATATAAGGCCTTTGTGATACACTGTATCGAATGCCTTTTCTATATTAAGTAGAACATTTCCCGTAGATCTATGTAGTGAACGATTTTTTTTTTTGATGGATTACAGATTCTTAAGACCTGGTGCGAAATATTCTAGTTAATACAAATTGTTCCTTTGGCTAATTTAGTACCACAGATAAGCTCCATGATTTTCTCCATGATTGCTAAGATTAATTGACAAATTTTAAAGAACTTAAAACACAATTTAATATGAATACACTTATATATCCTCGGCAGTTGGTATATTTTTGGAAATGAGATAGAACAAATGGGGCTCACTTATGGCACTTTGTGGTGAATTTTAAAAGTTGATCTTCATTTGCATGCCTATAGAATCCAATATACACAACAATTGAAGCCTTTTGACCATCTACGAAAAAAAAAATCAATGCATCCCAAAAAAATTACTGTATGGTGCGGATTATGTGTTGGTTCATCTTTGGCCCGTACTTTTTCGAAGATTAGGCTGGAGAGACAGTACAGTGAATAGAAAACGTTACCGCAACATGTTGACCGGCTAGTTTCTTTCAAAATTGAATGAATTGGGTCTGAAAGATCTCTGGTTTAAACAGTATGGTGCTACGGCTCACATGAGCCATCAATCAATTAATTTATTGCGTACAAAATTTAAAGATCGCATTTTTTCGGTTAGAGCGTAAGTTGATTGGCCTTCAAGGTCATGCGATTTGACACTTTTAGACTTCTTTCTATGAGTTTATTTGAAAAGTAGGGTTTATACCAATAACCCAGTGAACATTTAGGATGTCGAACATAACATCCGAACTGAAATTGCCGCTTTTGACCACTTACTTTTCAAAAAGTCATCGATAATTTTGAACTTGGGATGGTCGCATGCAACAGAAGCCGTAGTAGTCATATAAACAATGTTGTATTTTATTTATAATTGCTATAGACCAAACTTTATTAATCAATAAAATTCTACATTGGTTTCACAATAAATGTGTGTTTATTTTAATGAAAACTTCCACATTAGCTGTTGGCTTACTCTTATTTCTAGAATGGCTTCGCATTTTTATCAAGTGTATAAAGTTTTTACCGTATTACGAAAATCAAAATCAGAATCAGGGTTTTTCCAGGATCTGCCGTAGTGTGAATATTTCGTCCATTGTAAACTTACCGAGCCTAAATCGCAGGGGCCAATCAGATTTTTGATAAATGTCTTCTGGAGTTTATAGTACACAACGTGGCGGATAAAATCTTATACGCAATCTTCATCAGATTAATGCTTCTATAATTAGGTCTCCTTTCTTTTGGATGATAAGCTTTTATTCTTCAGGCATATTCTCTATTTCCTCAATCACCCACTTCTCATGATTTAATTTTTTCATCCGGAGAACACGATGTTGTGCCGCTTCGTAGGCTAGTTATTTTTCTACGAGTCCTTGCCTGCATTCTTCATACCCTATGCGGGTTTGCTGAGGTTGCAGCCGTTCACAGTTAAATGTCCACTTTGTTTAATAAGAGTGCTTTTACAAGTGTGGCATTGGAAACGCGTGCCTTATTTGCTTTGCTAGCTTCTTGGCCTTTTTAACATATGCAGCAAATCCAGATCGCGTGTTTTTTCCTAACGTAAACGTTTCAATGGATAGATATTACTGCGGTTTATTCCAAATTTTATGATGCAACAATCATCTTAAGTAGCCGATTTGTAGTTAAAGAAATAAATGCATAGAAGACGAAGATCGATGAAGCTTGCTCGTATGTACATATAACGCAAACAATTAAAATATTAAGGCAAGTTTTGGACAATATAATCGAATTTCTTGCTCATTAAGGCGGCTTTATGGGAATCAAGTTCACGTAGGGGATGATTCAAAGTTTATATTGAACCTCCACCTTTCCCAAAGCTTTTGTTCGACAGAGTTCCATTTGATTTTCTATGAACGACATATATCATCAAAAACTATCAAAAGAAAGATGATTCGCGATGCGTACAATGGCGTTAATGCAAAAGTGAAATAGAAAGAAAAAATAAGTTTAAATTGTAGATTCACAAGGTACTGTTCGAGATCCCTATTAAGTCAATGCTGCTTACTAAAGAAGCATATAGATAGATTCGGGCGGACCCCTATTATTATTGCCGATGATAGTGCTATCGTACATAACGACATGATGATTATTTAGACAATATTTATTAATTGGATACATGTATGTTCTAGAAAAAAACGTTTTGCAGGTAAGTTAAATCAGTCATTGTTGCATTGATGCGTTTCTCTGGGTTGAGCGCATCAACAGGAATATCAATTTACCACAAAAGCTTTCGGAAAACCTCGTACGAAAGCCAAATGAAGCTCTAGTTTGAAACGCAGCTTAAAAAATAGTACTGGGCAAATGTAACACTATCCGAAAACTGTCGGCCTGTGTGTGACAGCCCCACAAGTGTCACAGAGCAATGGTGCTGTATGGCAGATTTAAAGGCGTCAATAGTAAGAATAGCTTTCCTTTCAGTATTGTATAAAGTTAGAATTTGATTATTTAATATCAGAAGACCAGCATTCATTTTCCAGACATTGGATCTTCAATTCTTTAAATATTCAATACATCAATCCTTAATACTTTTCCCTTATTCGTTGGTTAAAAAATGTAAAAAAAAAATTATTTTTAATTTTTAATATATTTTACGCTACTTTCAATTTATTTTTGAGAGCTTATGTCCAGAATACCTAATTATTCAAACAATTCTCCCACAGCTATACACCTGATATAGAAGAGGTCAGAACCCTCCACCTTTTACAGAGGCCTGCAGGTCTGTGTGAATAGAAAATCAGCTGCTCTTAGTTCGACATATAGTCCAAGGATCACTTCATGTTCTGATCAAAATACACGTACATGCCCCAATAACTATTGCACAACCAAATTAATATTACTGACCTTAGACCATTTTGCAAACCTTCAAATCAATTCAGCATTAATTGTAGCACCAATCAAAATAAACTAATGCATGATTGTTCCAGTTCGAATGTGTCTCATGAGAATTATTGAACAAACGTATTGTCCACATTGCTTGCAGCACAATATCATATGCATGACAACAAATATCATAAATTGATATCTTGTGTCCGCTCATCTGTACGAATATGTCGCTATGTACAATACATACTTGTATCTCTAACTCTCTGCCCATCTGTTTGACATAAGGTGGTGGAACAATTAGCATAACTGACGACAAACAACACCGTAAGGGAAATAGACACGTGATGGACAGATTGAATGATAAACGCAAAACACACATATTTCCCCCCTTTTGTTGACTAAAATCCACTACCTCGTCAATTTGGTCAAAGATGGTAGAAACTGATGGACATGGAAGATGGTTAGCTATCCCGCACAGCATCTTAAATAGACACCATGGAATAGATGTGCTTGCATACTTCAATCTGACAAGCAGACAGGTCGAGGAAGAGAAGATAGATTACTATTCCACCCATCTGGGAGAAAAAAATCTGGGAGATTTCTCAATATTTGATATTTACTCAGGTGAAGGTTTTAACAGATAATATTGAGTGAAAGTCTCGAGAATATGTTTGGATAAACTTTTTTTTCTTTTTCAAAAGTCAAAATTAATAGACATGATGTATGTCTACCTAGCTATTTGTATTATTGCCAGCGGATGTCCGAGTTTTCTTGAGCACATGCTTGATCTAATTTGAAATATTTTTAAGTTTATGTTGATATGTTGATATTTAAAAATAAGAAAAATTTGGAAAAAATAACCTCACATCGTGGGCGGTGGAGAATTGTTATTTTTTTTTTTTTTTTTTTTGAAAATTCTGCTTTATAACAAGCAACAATCATCTGTTGAGCTATACATAAGCAGATAATAATACGCGAGGAACGTGTGCAAAATATTTAATTTGTTGGCTCTTAATTAAAAAAAAAAAAAGCACGGCGACAAAAAACAAAAAAATTTTTTTTTTAATTCTATTTTCGGTTAGTCAATGACCAGACAGGGTCAAGTTTTATTTTTTTTTTTTACAACAAATTCCCATTGCTTATTAGAATTTGCCGCACACCCAAAAGATACTTCCTTCTTGGACACAAAATCTTTGCTTAGACGTGCATGAGCAACAGCAGATTCAAAAGTTGGGGCTTTTATCTAGAAATCTTGCTGCCCATTGACCACCTGTCTCTTTGGCCACGGCGAATACTGCACTTTTTTTTAAATTAAATCCAAATTTTTGCCCTTCTTTTAGGAATGCTGTACACTAGTTTTGAGGAAAAACAAATAAAAACATATATTTTCCATTGAAAATGGCTTTGTTGGCATTCAAAATACTCTTTATGAAGATCAATACACTTCTGCAGGCGTTTGAACCAATTTTCGAAGGACTTTTTCCACTCCGAATGAGGTAATCCCAAAACATGCGTTTTAAATGCACCAACCGCTTCTACAGGCGTCGAAAGTCATTGACCACGCAATTTATTTTTGATGTGCGGGGTAGTCATTAAGCCCTTGTCACTTGTTTGAGACGACGGTTAATTTTACTTACTCCTTCAAAGGCTCTTGGCAAAGAAAAGGTGGTGTAAAATTCCGAACCGAACATTGATCTAAGCGGATTACCAACTCATACTTCTACGTCGTCAACTCGGCCATATATTCACGCTGCGAAGGGTATGATGTGTAATTTGTGGGACAAGGTTATTTATTATGAATTTGTTGGAACCCAACGAAACCATCACTCGGGAGCGGTATCGACTTTAATTGATGCGATTGAGCCGAGCACTGCGCAAAAAACGGCCACAATATAAACCCAGCTTGAAACGCTCAAATGGGAAGTCCTACCCCACCCACCATACATCCCAGATATTGCACCGTCCGAATATTACTTGTTCCGTTCAATAGCACATGGTGTGGCTGATCAGCAGTTCCACTCATATAAAGACATCAAAAAATGTCTTGATTCGTGGATAGCCATAAAAGATAAACACTTTTACCATAACGATATTCGAGCTCTGCCAAAGAGATGGAAAAAGTTGTAGCTAGCGATGAAAAATACTTTGAATGATTCATTTGTAACCATCTTTTCACAATAAAGTTGCAATTTCATCAAAAACAAACAACGACTGGTATTGAAACCCGAACCAATACGATACCACTTGAGCCACGGTAACTCATTGCATGACAATACTGAACGAAAATGCCAACGAACTGTCAAAAATAATAGAACGGAGTAGACTGTGTAGTAGTCTGTGGGACATTTGATATCTGTTGAATCGTTCAGTTTGAGAGTGAGTTTCTATAGACTACCGAATTAATTTTTTTTTTTTTATTTTTTGATGCCATATGCCATACTTCACTTCACTGACGATATTATGCTTCTAGCACATTCACCGGAAACACTGCAAATGATGATCAATCGGCTGGAGGAATATTGCAGCTTGTGATACCTCGTTGTCAATCCAGAGAACTCAAAGAAAGGAGAAAACTGCCATAACGAGAGATGTTCTTTTAATGGGGATCAAATAGAAATAGTCAAGGAGTATAGTTATCTTTGTGTGTTTCTACCGAAAAATATGATTATGGAGAAACACCTGAAGGTGAACTTACGAAAGCCAAATCTGCTATAAATGCAAAGCTATCGCAAAGTCCATTTTTTTTTTCTGCAACAAAAATCATACGAAATAGTCAAAAAACTGCTAAGGTACTCCATATTAAACGAATCTTTTGCCTTCCATCGAGTACACCAAAGCATGTCCTGACAATTGAATCATGGCTATCTGTACTGTTTATTGAAATCTTTAAATTGCAGTTTTCCTACATTATGAAGGTCCTCGGAAAATAGTTTCATCGCCTAGCGAAAACCGCTGGTACGGTGATTGGAAAGAAAAGTTGTGGGATAAAGCTGGGTTTTAATCCACAGGCTCTACAAACTTAGAAGTCGAAGCTTATCAGGAATTCTGTAGGGAAGCGGCGGAATCAACCCATAGAACAGAATATAGTCAATTGAGTTACAACATTCGAAATGACTATTTTTGCGACGAGTATATAAAGCATCAAATCTCAATGATGTCTTAAAAAAGGGAACTGATTATTTATCAGACAAACAAGTAATCTATAGTACCACCTTAACGAGATGCATGATCCTATATTGAACGAGTTTTTAAAGACAGCATCGAAGAAATTTTGTAAGGAAAAACTTTTAAATAATTTTTTTTTTTTTAAAAACCACACTTATATTTAATTATTGATTTAAATCAAACTCAATACTTGATATTAAATTAAAAAAAGTCCGAATTTTTGTAGGATTTACATTAAATAAAATGATTATTAGAGAAGTATTAAAATTAAATAAATTAAGTAAAGCAATCGGCAGACGGGAATGCCATGCTTAATATGATTTTGCTCTCATATAAATCTCAACTCAACTAATCTCAACTAACCACCGAACTTTGTATAACCTTATAAATTTTGTTGTGTATTTTAGAAAAAAAAAAAATATTTATATCGATATGAAGATGGTAGTAATCAACGTAAAAGAAAGGGATACCAACCTTGTAAAGTTGATCTGAACAACAAGACTTTATTGAAGGTAATCGAATCTCCCACAATGTTTCGAGTCCTCCACTGACTACCATAACGATTTAACTTGCATGTTACAAAACAGAAGAAGTACGAGTACATAATATTCGTAGAAGTACGGAGGAGTAAGGACGGGAAACGATCGAGAAACCACCTGATCGCAAATAATTCCGATTAACGATATCCAAACTTAAGACAAATAAAGCTTTCGAAACAGATTGACGAAATATATTGGTATATATTTTAATTCGTGCGGTTTTTTTTTTCAAAATTTGAACGTTTATTTAAGAAAAACATGTACAATAGTATTATTCAAAGTATTGCCCATCTAAAGCTATGACCTTTTCCCATCTTTCTGGCAATTTGTGGATCCCATCCCAAAAGAACTGCGCCGGCTTGGCAGTTATTCTACTGCCATCTGCTCTGATGTGAACCGTATTTCAGTGAGGGCGTTCTGCACCGACTGGAACAAATGGTAGTCAGAAGGGACAAGGTCTGGGCTATAAGGCGGGTGGGGTAAGACTTCCCATCCACTGTTTTCCAAATAGTTCTTAACCGGAATAGCAACGTGGGGCCGAGCGTTGTCATGATGAAAATTATTGCCTCGTGTCTGGTCGGATATTCCGGGCGTTTTTCGGCTACTGCTCTCTTCAAACGGATTAATTGTGTTCGATAGCGTTGTCCATTGATGGTTTCATGAATATTCGGCTTAGCCTTTGATTTTTTTTTTAAATCGTGCAAACCACTTTTGGCACGTTCGCTCAGCTAGCGCATGTTCACCATAAACTTCCACCAAAATACGATGACTTTCGGCAGCAGTTTTCTTCATATTAAAGTAATGAAGAAGAACTCCCCGCAAAAACACTTTTTCAGGCACAAAGTTCGACATATTTGAGTGAAAAAAAATTATTGTTGTTTACGCTTCAAATGACAGTAGCTTTCCAACGCATGTTCCAATGGAATAATACAAGTTACGTCATCTCTTAGCAAACCGCACGTTTGTGCGGTTATAGGCCCAATACCAATTTAAAGTTCCTTAAATGCAGAATCTGTTAAATCGAAATTTGTAAGTTGTTTTATTTTAAGTTTACGCAAACCCACATATTTGCAGATACACTTCGCAGAAGAAGATAGTGCATATTGCTTTAATGAACACCAGCAAAATATTTGTTTCTGTTTTGTTATCAGAAATGTAGCACAGTTTTATCATTCTCTTGGTTTAACAAAAATTTTACTCTTTGTCACATATAGTAAAGCGTCCGGACCAGAACAAAAGTACGAATTTACAAAAGAAATCAAACAAAGGATTTTTGAAAATTTCCACGAAGTTTCATGACAACATGATGGTTAATTTTGCAAGAAAACAAAAATAAAAAATAAAACTTACAGACTCACGTATGTACATATATATGTATAAAGTAAGTCTCGATATCTATCAGGCTCACGCAAAGCGGACGTCGGTAGACACATAACACAAAGCATAGTCTCGTCAACACGGCAGGAGGACTCTCAACGTTTTTCAAAAGAGGAAACATCTAAAAAGGAATATCGTGCTGTTTTCGGCAATAAAGTTTGCCTTTTCCATGAACGTTTGTTACAGGGTTTTTCTTTCCTTTTTTCCTACTTTCAGCCGTTTTTACAAAGAAAAACTTTTAGTTTTCCTCTTATACCTACCCGTAGCTGTACTCTACTATTGAGAGGAATTCTGCCGAAATTTAAAGCTCTCCATCCGGTTGCAGCCATCGAGAATTGAAGTATTTAAACATCTGCCTTTAAAGTTTTCATTAAGTTTTCATTTTTGCCAGCAATCCCACACAGATAAAATAAAAAATGATAAAATCCCAGAGAAATGTGTATATGTAATTGTAAGCAAATAAGAATAAATATCTTTTTTTTTTTTTTTTTGTAGACACTGTCTGAGGTTTGACCGTGGCAAAAGGGATTAAAACGGCGCGATACTTGTATTCGTATTCTTAGTTAAGTAAATGTGTGTAAATGAACAACAAAGATGAACCCAGAAATGTAAAGAGGGGGGAAACATGATAAAATATGATATGTACATATGCAAGTACGAGTACACCAAACCAGAAATAAAGGTACGGTTGCTGGCAAACATGATAATCTCATTTTTTTTTTATTATTATTCGTTAAGAACGTAAAGAACTTGAACCTCAATCATAAACTTAAACCAGTTAATTTGTGACTTAAGTCATTGACATTTGGGTGATGTTGTTATGCATGTAGGGCAGTGTTGTTGATTATTTTTCTTCTTGTCGGCGGCAATAACTCTTACAAACTACTAGAATTTCCTATGTGTCTTGGGGCTATTTGGGTCATTTGGTCAAAATTTATTGTTTATGATCCTTAACTCATACTGCAGATGTGAAAAAAGTAAAAATCAGAGTCTTGTACTACCTTTAATTATATTTCTGTTTTGTCTGCAAATGGCTTAGAGTCATATCTAAATGAACCCATTAAGGTAGCCTAGAGAAATTCTTATACACAAACAAAGTCATAATGTCAAAAAATTTCACTTGGTAATGAATAATGTAAAAAAAGAATGGGAAAAAGTAAATATACTCCTTAATTAATTTTGCCTCCTTCTAAGTTGTCATATGATATTTTTAACTCCCGGCTACTGGAGAATCTAGAATTCCAAGCACGGATATCACTTGCATACAATTGAGAGAGACTTGCTGAAGAGGTCATTCCTTAAAGGTGGGCAAAAAATATTATTACATAAAATTTTAATTAACAAATGATGACAATTATAGTTTCCAGCCCAGAATAAAACAGAAATGTAGAGAATTTTGATACTAACTTGCACTTTCCGTTTTGTATTCGTGCATTAAATGGGAAGCATTTAGCTTTTCGGGTATCAAAGGCAGATGATACCCATTTTTACAATAAATTTACTTTTGTAGACATAAAGTAGAATGGTCTTACCAGTGATGGAGATGTGAACTGCGAAATGTGCTCTTAAAAGCAGACAGATACTTACCAGAAGACAAAATAATTAGACACGATGCGTTTCCTTTGAAAAATCATTTAATTAAGCCATATCCATACAATAGCTCGGAAGTGTATTAAAGGAAATTTTAGTTTTAGACTAAGCCATGCTAGGCAAACCATAGTGCATGCGTTTGGAATTTTGTCAAACAGATTTAGAATATTACAAAGTAATATGCACATGAGACCGCATAACGTATTTGTCAAGCTTGGCTCGACAACAAATAACTCACAAAAAGCTTGAATTTTGTCACAGAAGATAGCCATGAAAAATCCATTTCTAAGTTTACGAGGAATGATAGCAACATAAACGGAATTCCGAAAAGACATTCCAATAAAGCTAGTAATTTACGAAAAAAATTTTATAACAAAATTGTCGCTAGATGGTGTTGGTGTTTATTTATCTATAAATACTTATCTGACAATGTCAAACGAACACTTGTTTAAAAGGCGACATATCAGTGAAAACAGCTATGTAATTCGTTGCTCGTGTTAAATGTCGGACCTAGGAGTTGTTTGTTCGATTTCGTTCCGGAAATTTCGATGTTATATATGCACCTCGCACTGGTCGGCCTGTCACTGAAAAAGTCGATGAAATTTTGCAACTGATGGAGCAAGACCGCCACGAAAGTTGTCTGGAGATAGCTGAGGCACTAAACATCAACCATATGACAGTTTGGAATCACCTAAAACGAGCAGGCTACTCAAAGAAGCTCGATGTTTGGGTGCCACATGAATTAACGCAAAGAAATTGAATTGATCGAATAAACTATCAGTGAAACGCTGCTGAAACGTAGCGAAATGGAACCATTTTTGAGGCGATTCATTACGAGTGATGAAAGATGGATTAAATACGAGAATATCCAACGCAAGCGATCATGGTAAAAGGTCGGTGACCGACAACAAACGACTTCAAAGCCTGGATTGACTGCAAACAAGATTATGTTAAGTGTTTGGTGGGATTGGAATTGAATTCTCCTCTATGAGTCGCTAGAACGTGGCGAAAAGGTTTATTCGATCCTCTTCTGTGCGCAACTCGACAGTCGATAATATGTTATAGTAGCCGCTAAATATAATTTTAGTTCACACTAAATTCCATTTCGTCGCTTGAGATGCTTAAAGCTACAAATTTTCTAAAAAGCCAGATTTCTTGATACAAAAATTATTTTTTACTAAATATTGTAGATACCTTATCTCATATATTCCATTAAAGTATATATTTCTAGATGCTCTGAATACTACATTGGTCACACCGATATTTAAAAACGGTGACAAAAAAAAAAAAAAACGCAGTAAAAAATTTAATTATAGACCAGTATCCCTCTCGCAGTCTTTTCTAAGATCTTTGTAAAACTTGTGAAAACTAAAATCATAGATTTTTTTAGGTCAAACATATCTCTTTAGTAAGGGTCAATTTCAATTCGCAGCCAGGAATTTGACGAGCTTCAGACGAGCTATGATCAAATTTACGAAGCTTGGATGCGAGTCTGGAAATGGAATTAAAAGCAGCCTTTAGTTTTTAAAGCATGTGGAAGTTGGGATCGTCAAACAACTATCAATGTCTTAACCAGTTTAAGCTTAACTTGTGTCCACAAAATTTCTTTTGTGATAGATAGCCCTCGTAGCCAAACGTAGACATTACTATATTTATAATGGAATCTACATGAGCATTCGATGTTATTTTATTAATGAAAATTCTAATATTTTTAGCATGTGTGACACATTCAACGTGAGATGTGTTAAAAATAAAAAATCAGGGATATGTGACTGGTGTTTAGATATAGGTATGACATTTGTTTTGTCAGAGTTCAATGTAAGACCATTCCGTGAAGACCACACTAATATTGTACATAGGTTGTCAGCTAATTTATAGTTGAACATCGTCAGCATATATGCGACATGGACATAAGATCAAATGGAAGGTAAGTCATTTATGAACAGAATGATCAGTAATGGACCAATCATAGACCCTTGGGGACCACCACTATCAACAAGATGAAACGAAAGCAGTTTATTTTTATATGAAATAGCTTGCCAGCGAGTTGTCATGTGTCAATAAATAAGATTGTTAAAAATATTAGAGAAGTTGAAATATGTCGTCAGCTTATCACAGAGAATATTGGGATCAACACAATCAAAAGATTTAGAAAAATTAAGTAATGTTATCACAGTAGTATAATAGGTGTCAATGGTTTGCCTAGTTTCGGCAAAAACTTTTAGTTAAGCTGATGTACAGCTGTGGCCAGACCGGAAATCTGACTGCAGAGGATTAACAATCTATTTTTCTTTAATGAATTTTTTGGATAAAAAGGAAAGAATAGCTATGGGTCTATATTAAGAATCTGTTACGTTTTTGGGAATCGGGATAATTTTAGATCTCTTTCAGGCAGATGAGAATGATGTTGAATATATGGGTGATGTGGGGAAGTATGTATTTTCAACCTTAATCTGTGTGGCACACAAATTGTTTTTTTTTTCTCGTTTGCATTCATTGCCGTTTAATCTAAGAAGAACCAGAAACCCCCTCCCTTTTTGTAGTGCACAAAGAAATTGGCCTTTTAATTTTAATTTGCATGGAATTAACAATTTAATAAGTTTTGCAGTCTAATGTTGTTTTGAAAGATATCTTACATTAGAAATTATTTATTATTATTTTTTAACGCGTTTTTTTTAAGCGTTTAGTTTATAAAAATGAGAATTCAATAAATTGTTGCTAGTTGATGTACTTAACACTAGTTTTATAATTTAAAAGTAATGATTTTATCTTATTAAAAAAATCTAATAAATTAAATTAAATGTTTTTGTACTTTTCCAGAAGGACTGATATTTTTTGGATATTGAACATATTAAAGTTATTGTTATGTTATTTATAAATATTTATAATAAGTAATTGATTTGAATTAAATGCTTGATAAAGCATCGACACTCGTTCATTTGTGCTTTTGGAACGTGGCTTTATTACCAAGAGAATACAGAACCAATCGTATACGGCAGTACTCTTACGTGGATAAGCATTATACAGAAACCATGGGTATGGAAAAAGGACATCTATGGTCTTATCTATCTAGATATTCACACTAAATTATGGCGAACGAGAAAAATCGAGAACAGATTGGACGACAATTCTGCAACTGAGATTTACCATAATTGCTACAATCAGATGAAGCAAGGTTTCGATACTAGTTAAGGAAGTTGAGACCTATCATATGTTGTAATTATAATCCTTAAAATATTTTCTGGGCCAGTGACAAATGCGACGTGAGGGAGACGCCGTCCCATGGGACTTCACACTATTGTATCACGTGATTATGAACTCCTATGTGAAGTGAAAAGTAACCTCATTGACCGCTAGAATGCGCTGCTACTGCAAAAAAGGTTATGGTGCCTTGAAGTCCGTTCATATTTAGGCAGACATGCCAAATTTCAGTGCGATACTGTCTTTAGTTTTGTTTTGACAGCTGATTGTTGTTGACGTGTTTGACTCCACTACCGATTAAGTCCACAGCGGCAGGCTCTCCGATGCGGTTACAGAGGACAATGTCAAAAAAATACATGAAATGGTGTTGGTTGACCGGAAAGTGAAGATGCGTAAGCTAGTAGATGCCACAAAGATTAGTACTGAGTGCACACGCCATATTTTGGGCAATATTCTGTATATGAAAAAGTTATCCTGTCGCTGGGTGCCGCGCATACTCACTCCTCACCAAAAACAAGAACGCTTGAGCACTTCGAAAGAGAGTTTTCTGAGATTATCATGACATACTCTTCGTGGACTACCTCGAAAAAGGAAAAACCATTAACAGAGAGTATTATTGTGCGTTATTGGAGCGATTGAATGCCGAAATCGCTGCAAAACGGCCCCACATGAAGCGAAAAAAAAATTGTTTTTGCAAGGCAATGCACCGGCGCACAAGAGCATCGCAACTATGGCTAAAATCAATGACTTACGGCTCCAATTGCTGTCGCATCCACCGTATTCGCCCGATTTGGCTCCATCGGAGTATAATCTATTCCCAAACCTCAAAAGATGGCTCATCAATAAAAAATTCAGCTCACACGAGGAAATCATCGACGCCACGGAGGAGTATTTTCTAGACCTTCCGGAAAATTGTATCAAACTAGTATGTGGAATCCAGTCAAATATCTGTTTCTTAAGAAAGTAAACAAGTCATGGAGCCATGTATTAAGCTTTACGCAAATGCACCCGAAGGAATTACTAGTCTGAAAATGGATACAGTCAAACGGATGACCGAAAGAGACTTTCTAGTGATCGAAACTCAGTCAACTAATAATAATCAAGTCCCATCAGTTAACAACTAGCTCCTATCATGGCCTGGTACGGATAACATATATAAAACTCTGCTGGAATCACCGGAATCGTATAGAATCAAATCAACTGATTCCAAATTTGTCAAACTAATACAATGGATTCAAAGAAGTAGTATGCGAACTTAACGTAAGGCTTACCATAACTCAAATAGGTAAACAGAGGCAGGGAAAGACCTTTGTGAATTGCCTATGGTATCTAAAAAGTGCTACCACCATTTATTTAATAATAACCGAACTCGATAAAAATGTTTACCCTTAGTTACATAGATAAACAATATACAGAAGGATAGCTTTGTACTGGCAGCGAGCAAAAGTATTCTGATAAGTCTCTATATGCAAATAAAATATTATATTTATCACCAACTCGTGTGTGTAAGAACATAAATCACAAAACAATGATTTCTTATCATTTTTCTACATACACACTACATCTGGAGATGTCGGAAAAAAACCCCACACCCACTTCTGTGTCAACACTAACGTCATCCTCTAAGTGCTCGAAGACCAACTTCATCTTTGATTAACAATTTTGTATCCAGATCTTATTCTTAGTTCCTCAAATATTTAAATATATTTTAAACTCGGAATCTGAAGTAGGGACGTCGAGAGTGTAACTATAGAGTGACCCACGTTTATAGATTAATTATTTTAAATAATTTTTTTATGCGCGTTGTTCTACGAATCTAATTAATACGTCACAAACATCCAAAGTTATGATGTCAGTAAACCTAAATAGTAGAATACGCTGAATAAAATGACTTAAACTATAGACATACCTTTTGTACAACAAGTGGCGCAGCAAAATCCTTTCCACCTTGAAGACGGAATCCCCACGGTTGGGCATCGTATCTTTGGAGTCGAATTTGCATTAGTTGGGCCATAGCTTTAATTTATCTGCAAAAAAAAAAAAAAAAAAAAAAAAAAAAAAAATTAAAGAAAATAAAACAAAACTTTGAAGTAGTCAATTAAAGTTTTACACATTTTCGTAGGGAAGATACAAGCAATGTTTGAGAATCCCTACATTGGAACTGATCGCATTACAAATGAGGTTAATTGGATCCGAGTACGGGTACGTGCTTAAATAGAGAACAACTACCAAAGATGTCAGCTACAGCCAAGACCAGATACATATGCCCACCTTCGTCTCGGTCGAATATTGACTGCATTGTATCGTGCGAGTACGATACACATCAGGATATATGCACATTAGCATAAGCGACACGCTTTGGTACGGGTATTCAAGATGAAATCATTTGCGGTCTGTTTCAGAGTATCTTTCTCGTTGTTACTATTCCATTGTTTTGGGTAGCCAATTAAACTATGTTGCCTGAGTAAGGATATAATTAGAAAACGTTTCAAAGTTTCTTCGGAACCGAAAAAGATATGCTTAAAACGAAGCTCAGAGTGGCAGCTCAATTATGTGCATTTTAACGCATCCAGTATCTACGAGTATTCACATATAGAGATATCCACATGCATGTATGTATTTGAGCAACCATTAAAAGAAAATTTCATCCATAGAAATCTACATATATGCATATGTATGTATGTTAGATATTTGTATCTGCGGGCTGGAAGAAGTTTCACTATAGACGTACATAACTTAATTTACGTAGTTGTGTGGAGTTTTAATGAAAACTACCAACAGAACTTGGATTAGTTTTTGAATGACAGCAGAATTTTGCGGATTTTCGGTTTTTGTGCCGTGAAAAGATTCTAAATACACCAAACAAAGTATTAAGAAGTTTTCTCAACTCTATATACGTTTAAGAAAGTACCTAATAATATTATGGTGGATTAATATAGTTAAAAACGCCTTAAAAACGAAATCGTTTTTCAAACTTTAAAACCACTTCGAAAATATTTGTTATAAACGATTTAGTAAATAATGTTCATAATACTTAATTGAGTAAACATCAGCAAAAGTAATTTATAATTTAAAGTACAGCCAAGTAGGAGTGAATGCTAAGCATAGAAATATTTAATCAATTAGTACAATGTAATTGGCACTTTACCTTAAGTTTACCTACCTTATCAGTAGTTAGTGAGGAGTGATAGTTACTAAGTTTACTCTATCTAACACAATTATTTCAAACAGAACAATGCTACTTTTAAGATTAAGACTTAACAATTTTTTCTGAGAAATAATTGGCTTTGGGTTAGTGGATAATGCTTGTTCATCCTGAGGCTCTCTTAGAAACAGGCAAATTTAAGTCAAGTGCCAACAATTGTATTCATCAAGTTGTTGTTGTTTTGGAAAAATTCTGTTGATTTTGAGAACAGGGTTGTTGAGAAAAGTTAAACTATATACGAGAAAGAATTATGTTTGATAGATAGTAAGACGAAAAACACACAGTGGTGGTCCAAATACAACTTTCTTTTGAATCAAATGTTAAGGAGTGCCATCGAAAAACTTTACCCACTCTCATTTCGAACTGACTTCCAAAAATTACAGAAAAATCAATCAAATGCTTCTTTTTGGTAATACTAGGAATGCTTCCATTATTTTTAAATTTTATGTCATTTCTGTTTGGTAGTTAAAATAATCAACATGGAGTCTGAATTGAATGTAAGAAAAAATATTATTAAGTGTCACATAGCACATCCAGAGTGGACGTATAGCAGTTGCTACTGCTATTAAGAATTATAAAGATAACCTGTCAGTTGACAGAAAAGAGGGGTCTGGTCGAAAAACCGGTTTTATGAACCCAAAAAAGATCACTAAGATTTTGGGCCTTTTTGAAAAAAATCCAAAAATTTCTGAACGTAATTTGGCAAAAAAGCGGAATGTTCAAATTTTTTAGTTCATAAAATGAAGAAAACTGCGGGCTTGAAAACATATAAAGTCCAAAAGGTTCCAAAATGGGGAAAACTTTGGTAATCAAATTTTTTGACCAAATTTTCATGCATTATAATGAACTTATCTTATGTTTTTGCCGATTTCAACCATCTTCCGGGGCAGGCATTCTATACCGCCAAAGGTAGAGAAAATGTTGAAGCAAAGTTTCGAACCCAACCTAAAGCGAAATTTCCTAAAAAGTTCCTTGTTTGGCAAGCAATTTGTTCTTGCGGGCTCAGAAGCCAAACTTTCATCACGACTGGCTCAATAAATGGCGAAATTTATTTGAATGAGTGCCTGCAGAAGCGCTTAAGGCCTTTTTACAACAATCATCGAGAATTCCCCTTATTTTTGCCTGATCTTGCGTCATGTCACTATGGAAAGAGAGCGATGGATTGGTATGAGCTAAACAACGTTACGGTGGTGCCCAGAGAGGCCAATCCCCCGAATTCGCCAGAACTTAGGTCAATTGAAAGATATTGGGCCCTGGTTAAAAAAGAGTTAAGGGCCACCAAAAAAACTGTTAACACCCTGGTAAAATTCAAAAAATGTTGGAAAAATAGCTCTAAAAAGGTGACAGATGAGACTATAAAAACAATGATGGAAGGTGTTCCTGAAAAAATTAAAAAATTTGTTAAAAATAAAGATTTTTGTTTTTTGTTATTTTTCACAGATTTGGAGACATGAAATAAATACTTTTAATTTTTAAAATTTTTTTAGTTCTACTTTTACTGTATTTTTTTGTTAATTTTCGGTGCCCTTAGAACTCTTCCAACTCTTCGTCGGAGCCATTCATGAGATAGAAGATTGTGTGGACAAGATGCGCTACTGTGCGGCCAGCCGAGGCAGTCACGTAAATGAAGTTGCATTTCATAACTAATGGGAATGTTCACTCATTCTAATAAAGCCTTAACATACCGATCTATTCCTGGGCTACAACTAACAAACCTCTCTGATTTTTCCCGTTTTTAGCTAAATGCCTCCAGTTGTGCATTCAAATCGATTGAGGTTCCCTTATACTTGTGCGGCATCTAAGGTGAGGTCTTCTTTTCCTTTCGTCCTTTCGTCCTTTCGGGTTAGATTCGAAGACTCTGCGGACCATTTGCTCTATATGTCCTAGCCATCTCAAGCGACTCATGTAAAGTTTTTTGACTAGGTCGATGTCGTTGTACAGCTCGTATCGAACGTCGTTAAATCTTCTCGTTCAAAGCCCGTCAACACAAATGAAACCGAACATTTTTCGAAAGCTTTTCCTCTCGAAACGACTGAGGATATCTTTTCGGCTTTCGATATCAGAGTAGAACTTGGATAATCGAAGTCTTATATAGAGTCTCATTATTTTTCCGGGATAGGGTCTTACTTCTCAATTGCTCTTTACAACCTCGAAATTATAGCTGTCGATTGTACTGTTCTGTCCAAATCGTCGATGTTGTGTTGAAACCGTATACTTGGCTTTGCCATTGTATAGTTGATTAAGTCTTTAACTTGACGGAACAGCGAGCATACTCAATCGTTATTATGCACAGATGGACGAATTTGGCAGGTATGTCAAAACTAAACATGGCATGCTATCACATGCGGCCTTAAAATCAATGAAAATCTGGTGGTTATCGATTTGAACTTCTTGAATTTTTTCCAGAATCTACCAGCGTATAAAAATTTTGGTCTATTGTGGACGTTTCTGGTCTGAAACCGCTGTAATAGTGACCCATCAGGTTGGTGACCAAAGGTTTCAGATATTCACACAATATGACAGATAAGATCTCATGTTGAGGAGACTGATACTTCTACAGTTGTCATAGTTGAGGATATCACCTTTTATGTGGATCAGGTACACGGTGCTGACATTCCATTCATCAGGCATACACTCTTCTGACCAGAGAAACTAATTAGTGCATGCTCTCTACAAAGTTATGGTTACCTCGGCCGGTAATGCACCGGTCAACCTGACTTGTTGGATTTTAAAGTATCATCGTCTAAGTTGTATATTCTGCTTGACAGTGGAATTATGGGCTTCTCGCCGTTATACATTCTGCAGAAAAGGACACCATATCTCAGCACCTACTATAACTCTCGTCTTTCGTTGAAGTGCCGGTTGGAGGGAGGCCTCTTGTCTAGCTGCATGCTCTTGCCAGCATTCTCATCAAATCAAGAATTTATAAGTGGTGGTCAGTTGAAACCCAGCAAATCAGTTGCAGCGTGTTTGGCCTTCGATACTTCATGCTTACGGCATAGGAGTTTTTGGGAAATTTTGGGATACGCGTTCGGCGATAGCTCTGCCAGTCACCTGCGATAGCAGAGTTCTACGTTATATCTTCTCACAGTTCTTCTTCTTTGTTGTGGCACAACAATCGCACCTTGGCTGCAACAAGATGGTGATCCGAGTCAACGTTGGCTGCTCGGAACGTTCGGACGTCTAGAACACTGGAGACATTTATTACGTCTATCGCAAAATTATCAATTCTGTTTAGGGTTTGATAAACCGGAGATCAGCAAGTCCCTTTATGTATATTGAAATGATGAAACTGTGTCCTTGTAATAGTAATATTTTGCTCCGTCACAAAATAGGTAAGCCTAAGTTCGTAGTATGGTGTAAGCTTTGGTTACAAACTGTCCTCCCTTCTTATCCTGGCGTTAAAATCGCATAGTAATATGGTTTTAACATTATACTTCAGACATTGCTCATATGTCTTATCGAGGAGATCGTAAAAACATTTTTTGTTGGTGGCCTCCTTGTTTTCCGTAGTGGCATGGGCGCGTATTAGGCTTATGTTTGAGAATTTAGCCTTGATGCCGACACGCTCGCTTACGTTTTAAAAGCTCAATAATTCTTGCCTTAGTTTCCATTCGCACTTCCTGGATAATGGTCATTTTCGCGTGATAGCAGTAAAGGGCCTCTGCTAAAAGTCCTAGTCCCTTATACGTTTGCTAGATTCATCAACAGTGAATATATTCTTATCCGAGGTTATAAGTTGATTCGTCACTTATTTTAATATCCTCTGTATAGGTTCGTGAGCCTCATGACGGCTTAGCCCACTATAATACTACTGGCCGGGCATGCTCTTGTCTTCTCTACGAATTTGATTGTTGCGCTGCTGGCCCAGTCCAAGTTATGTATAAGACACTCAGCAGTTTCCAATCAATTGCCATGCAGTTTTCCCTTCCCTGGAATTAGAGGCATCAATATTTTACTGTAGCCATGAAAAGTACTGATGTATGCAAGAATCTTTGACAATCAACTCGGTCGAACTAGTGGAGACCTATTAAATATTCCTGGGTGTTAAATGCTGGATTTTTGTTAAAATAGATTTTGACGATGCGATGCGAAGAGTGTACATAATTATGAATCTTACTTCGGACACTTACCTACTTGTTTAATAATTGCATGGAATAAGACGGAATAGCCTCCAAAATGTCACTTAAAAAATTGATGGAATTTTCTTAATACTGTAGTCAGCAACGTTAAGGGATCTGAGTATGTCATTTACTGATTCTGCGTAATTGTCTTAAAGATAAATAGGGTGTGGACTCAGAAAGCTCTTTTGATTCGTAATGATAAGCTGCTGAAAGTGAAATCTTCTGGCCATGAAAAAGTTCTGGAAAAAATGTCGATCCCCTTGCCCTTTGCATAAAATGAATAGGCGAATAGGTCAGTGAGTGGGTACTCCTCAGACTATCAGGCCAGCAATTTATTAATTCCGCACCTGAGCATTTGGTCAATCCAATAGCTGAGTTATCTGTTAACCTTAAGGTCTAAAACACAGAATAAAATTTCTATTTAGACATTGTGGAAAGCAATTTTAATGTCTGGATATTGGATATAAGAGAAATCTAGGCTTCTCAAAAAAAAAAAAAAAAAAAAAAAAAAACGGAAGTGTGCGAGGAAGTGGTTTCTATAAAGTCCTCTAAAGACACTAACTGCTTATTCTTAAATCAATATATGCCTCATTGTTAAGAACGACGATTTCTAAGAAAACATTCAACGAATAATACGAGAGCTCTGCCGCCAGGTCTTAGTTTTCAGACTAAGTAGCTAACCTGCCAAGTGACTGTTTTTTAAACATAATAAACGTGTGTATTTGTGGGCCTTTGATCTACATAGACGTACTTCTTAAAAGAAAATCGTGGTACAATAGTAATGTGAATGTTTCTAAATCTGTTGTTGCTTAGATTGCGCAATAGCTCCAAAGCTGAAAGAATTTTTCATTTATTGATTTAGACGCCCTAACTTTCAAGCAACAAAATCAAAAGAAAACTTAAAAAAAAAAATAATAATCCTTGACACGATTTGACTTTGACCTACACCTCATATGCTTTAAAGTCAATATGAAATGAGGAAATCTTCACTTTTTCACCTGCCAACTCCTCAAATTCTTTGTAAATAAGTTCTTGCATGTTTAAGCATATTGAAGTGCCCATTAAAGTCTCCACTTCCCGTTTATGAATGTTCATTACAAATTTATCCCATGAGCAAGGAATATATGTAAAAATATCTAACAAGGGTTAAGAAAACATCATTTTTAAGAGTGAGAGAGGGAGATATTTTTAAAGAACGAAAATACGTGAAGTCGGATACAAATATGAGTAGAAGAATCTCCTACAAGAAATTTCCATCTGTCACTGTATTAAATCACCACATGAGTCAAACATCACATCGCTTCTACTCATAATGCTCCCATATTCGAAGAGATATGATGTTGACGATGATGTTGATGATGAAGAAGTCGAAAGATATCACGGGAAGTGCAGTTGAGTCAATCATCGTCATCATTAACAACCACCACGCAGTTCCCTGACACTGACAGCACCGGCAGGCATCAGCAGCATCAGCAATGGCAGTATTTTTTTAGCCATTTAGGTTTCTGTCTCATATTGGAATTGACATAAGTAGTCACCTAAAAGACATACTTGATCCTCAAAATGAGTTCCGTAACGTGGCATAAAAAAAAATCCAAAGAGGCGTTCTAAGACGATAAAAGCGAATACAACGACAAGGCGATAGATTCATAGCTCCTGGCGCTCATTAGCAGTTTAGCACCTTTTAACGACTCCACATGACGGCATACGAGTTGAAGTAGGGAGTTTGTTCGCTTCCTATTCGAGTTATGCTTCACCAGAATTCACTCGAGGGTTGTACTCCTATGTACGGATACCTGAGTTAAGTGGTCTTAGAGTCAAGCAGAGTAGAGTAAAAGCAGCTAAACGAGTAGTCATTTGAATGAAGGAATTACTGCAATTGCAATTCACTAATGGGAGATATAAATAAATTTTGTAGAAAGCAAACGCAATTCACAGTCATAAGCACAGGAACAGGCATTGGCACTGGCACAGACATACCATACAATATTCGTAAAATCAGCATTAATGTGAAAAGTTAAATTTTGTTGCGCTGACGATATGCTTTCTGTCCACGAACCCCTTAATTAGTCACTTGATTTCTATACATAGTTACGCTTGTATATTTGTATTCAATTCATTGAATCATCTTTTACGTACATATGTGCATGAATCATTTTATTTTCGTTTATTTCACAGGTTAAAATGTTACAACATAAGGTGATGAGGAAGTAAAAGCGGATGTTGCAATCACCATTGTGACAAATGTATTCATCTCTCACGGAGAAGGCAAAAGTATGCAATTTCCGAAGACACACTACTTTTTGTGTTGAGTATTGTGAAAGTTGGTTTAGAGGCTTGCCTACATTTTGATTCATTGCTCTTAATATACGAGTCTGAGGTCGGGGAGAATTAAACCATCGAAATTGTGGATTATAAAGGATCAAATACCAATTTAACCATTTAATGTGGCAAGGAATAATATTCGGGAGTAAAAATGTTTAAAGAGCTCAATTTCATTAAAAACATCAAACAGAGAAGTTTATGTTCGGAAGGCTATACTAATAGGATTCGCTTTCAGTCTGCACATGTTCACATCGATTGTAAGGTAAGTTGTGATTTACGCTTTCTTTTTAGACTCTTCGCTTCACTTGTCTAATATTTATAATTTTACCGCAGGTTTGGTGGATCATACAAATATTTGCTCTATTTCTTTGTTTTTGCCAGGTATTATTACAGCCATTTAGAACTCGAGAAACTTGAAGCGTGAGGGCTGACCAGCACACGTAAATAGCAGGACTATTAACGGAGAGTGGATGAATTTTCAAACTGGAATAAACGACAAAATAAAATTCTGGAGGCCTTATTCGGACTACTACGACATATTTTTTTTTTATAGTTCCGCGCGCGCACAAGGGGATATGAATACTCTTTTACTGGCTTTTGCAAAAGGGCGTGGGCGGGTGTTGTAGTAGTTTTGAAACTCAGGTATTAGGTTTTTCCAAAGGTGGTTGTCAAACTGGAGCCAGTGCATCCTCAACCGGTGGGTCTTAGTACGTCCTAGTTGTTAGTTCGTTACATTTAGCCCAGCCAGCAACCACTCCAACATCAGTGTTATGCCTTTATCTCAGAGTTGATGCCGACGGGATTTACATATAACTAAAGACTTTTTCAGATTTCGAACCCGCGACCCTCTTCTTGAGGAGTCTATGCATATACCACTACACCAAGGCAACCATGGCCATATTTGGAGCTCAGCAGATGTTACCGATGGGATGGGCCGAACAAAAAGAGAATGAAGAACTGGGACATTTACTACGGCTATTATTATCGATGGCAAAACAGCGCCTGTTAGATAGGAATTTGTTGTTAAAGGCAGACTAAAGCTAGAAGTCTTCAGTTTCCGGCATGATAACGAGAGCCTTGTAACAATCCAAAGATGACGACACCAAAGGTAGCTTCTATGAGTTATTGGACAAGACTTACGAGTACTGCCCTAGCTATGACATTAAAATAGTTCTTGGCGAATTTAATGAAATCCTGGAGAGAAAGAATGTATTTTTGGTTGTATTCTCGGAAAGTATAGCCTGCACGACAACTACCTCCTATAATATTCATAAGGTTACTTGTAGATGTTTTGATAAATCAGTCGTCAGCCAGATTGACCACATTGCGACTGATGCGAGGTACTCCTCCATTACTGTGGATGTCCGAACCTTAAGAAAGACCATCTTCGACTCTAACCATTACCTTGTTGTAGTACGGTTGCGGGTATTCCGAAAATCGCAAAGACAAACGTCGTTGAAGACTTCGGAGATTCCGCCTCTGTTGTACTGGGTGTCTCTCGCCCACCACAACGAAACACCTGGTTTGACGACGAGCGCAGGCTAGAGCAGCTGAACAAGTGGCATATAAAACGGATCTGCATAGAAAAACTAAAGCTGCTCATGAGCTCTAATAGCAGAACAGAAGACGAATACCGGCTTATCAGGAGGAAAAAGAATTAAATTGAGAAGCGCGCGGTTGAGGAAATTGAGAGATGCTACTCCAGGAATGAGATTCAGAAAGTTTACCAAAAAGGTAAAAACAAAACATGCCGCGGACACAAATCCATAAACTTTCCAACCAAGACGGTGTAGACCAACAATTCTATCCATCCGCGCTGTATGAAGTGATGATAGCCATAATGCTTAAATCCAACAAATTAGCTAGATGAGACGGACTGACTACCTATTCAAATGACAAATGATGACTTGATGAGGAGCATACAGCAACTCTTCTGTAAAACTATGATCGCACGAAAGTGTTCCCGAAGAATGGAACCTCGGTACTGCTTGTCTGACATTCAAGAAAAGAGACCCTCTGAACTGTGCCAGTTACAGACGCAGCAGACTTCTTAACATCGCCTACAAGATCCTATTTGCCGTATTGTGTGGACGACAGAAGCCGTTCGTCAACATTCTGATTGATAAGTATCAGTGTGGCTTTGGGCCAGAAATGTCCACCATCGACCAAATATTCACACTACGGCAAGATCTTAGAAACGACATATGAGTTCCAAATTGATACACCACCACCTATACCTATTAAGGCCGCATATGACAGCATCTACAAAGATGAGCTATGCGGAGCAATGTTTAATTTTGGCACCCCTGATAAACTCGTCCGTTTGTGGAGGATGACGATGGAGAATGCACGCTGTTCCCTCAAGTTCAAGTAAAGGGACCTTTGATGTCAAAAAAGGATTTAGACCAGGCACTGTAATGCGACTTCTTTAACACCATTCTTGAAAAAATATTGCAAAACTCATGCTCTAACACAAGAAATATAATCTTCCAAAACTTCGTTCAATTACTCGGATACGTTGATAATATTGACATAATCAGAAGTGACACTTTCGCGAATTTTGAAATGAAAAACTGGTAGTTAGACTAAATATATGCTGTCAACAAGAAAGAAGCAACAAATACCGACATCTCGGACAGAACATCATCTTCGGCGGATGGAACTATGAGGTAGTTAAGGACGTTGTCTACCTAGGCTTAACTATCAATTAAAAAACGAAACTAGCACTGAGATCAAACGAAGAATTACTCTTGCCCATCGGTGTTTCTTTAGGCAATTGTCTAGTAAAGCCCGCTTTCGAAAAACATATAACCTGATATAAGACTCTAATAATCCCAGTCCTGTCCTATGGCGAAGATCATGGACTTTATCCTCTAGGCTGCTTTCAGAGAAAAATTCTTCGGGCAATTTTCGGTCCCGTCTGCATGAACGATGGCTGGTAAGATTGTACGTGCTGTACAGTAACAATGGCTTACCCAGAAAAGCTGACCGGGGTAATGGCGAGCTGATGGACACCAAAACTCTGCTCAGAAAAATCCGAATCTGCCTCTGGGGGGCAGCTCAATTGAGGAAAGCCCCAACTTAGGTGGTGCACGCAAGTGGAAGGGTGTGAAACTGGAGGCAGCTATATAACGATCAAGCCCAGGTCCACTTCGGATTGTAGCGGCGGTTAAATTTAGTTCGACGCCGTTGCACAACACTTCAACATTCATACAGGGACATAACAATCTCCAAATAGTTTTTTTGAGAATCAGATAGAGTACGCTGTGATCACGAAAAATATGTCTTACGGACCTTGGATTTCTGCGTTTTTTGTTATGGGAAAAACAACTATGCTAGACACGAATTTGACTTCTAAAGAGAGTACAGAAATTTGTAAGCTTTTCAAGATACCCCATGCTGATGGGGTATATTTACAAGTACAGCGCTTCTGGATTAGAGGGTGAGATGAACTCGTTAGCCCTATACAGCCCCATAGAAGGCATTAACTGATGACATAACAGAAAGAAGGTAAGGAAGTTTCACAAAAATTAACTTTTTTAAACTCAAAAAAAAAAAAAAAAAAAAAAATCGTGCAATGACTTTCAAGGGAACTTGGTAAAAGAATCGATAAAGAATGAGAAGCTTGAAGCCAAAATAAAAGTTTTTCGAGTTTACATAAGACCTTCGCCATCTCTGTCCTGATGCACAGTGAGAATCGGTATGGACATGGTACCTTGTGTATTAACGTCGAATAAAAGGTGATAGCTACACAATTTAAATTTTCATAAAAAAAAACATCCTAGACATCAACATCATAGACGGCTGAAACCTGAGAAGCGTACAAATGCCGATGAGACTGGCCGAAAGGTTTTTTTTTCAACTAGACATGCGTAACTAGAGCTAGCTGGCTAGAGACCTGTCGATTTCTATTTTTGACTGCTTATAGGTTGGCACCAGGTACGCGACCTTAAGTTCCATTTCTCTGCCACATATTCACATAATTCAAATAGCAAATAATTTAAAGAAATATAGAAAAATAAAAGAAAATATTATTCGAAATGTCGATTGATAGGTTCACCCAGAAGTTCTTCACTCCACATTTAACATACATTTCACAAGTTGACACTGAATGCGGTTTGGGACTAGTTTAATATTGTATTTTACTTGAAATAGGTTGACTTTCCTACGATCAACTAAGGAAAATATGTAGGAATGTCCAGAGTTCATAAGGAGAAATTCAATAAAATTGACACATTTCCTCCGTATTCTTTTTTTAACCTAAGAAATATTTTTGCTACGTCGCTATGCGTAGCAGCAAATATATTTTGTGTACAAGATTATGTTTTTACCAGATTCACCCACATGGATAGGTGTGGATCTTTTGGATTTACACTAGATTAATGTTGAAGTTGTTTTTAATTTATTTTAAAAATACATAAAAAATTTGACACACGTGCAAAAGTTATTTCTATCTCGCTGGAAGTCGTCCAACTGTCAAAATATCCGACAGATAGATCTGACCATGAAATGCTTAGACTTTCTTCTCAACGCAAACAAATGTTGATTTACTATCTCTTCTCAGATTTTCATTTCATTTAAAAAATTAAATAGTGTGTAAAGCTATAAAAAGATGTACACACTTGAATAAATATGTTGGCAGTGTATCCTAACTAATGGTCTTTTGCTAGCAACTGAGGAAAATTTTTCTTAAAAAGTAATTAAAATAACGACAGCCAATAATAATTCGTATGATGTTAATTGCTGTCATTAATAACAAAAATGTGCGGATATCCAACTATTTGCAGATACCATATTTTTGAAATATTCCTGAAAACTTCAGTCAACCCAACACCATTGGCAGTGTTGTAATTCTCAAATACCAAATTGCAAAATATTTTCCCATTTTTTTTATTGTTTATTATTAATATTTGTTTTTAACATTCATACAAATATATTTGGATTCACTTTTATAGATAAATTGTTACCTAATCGATATGTACGACCTTAACAAAGTGATTCAATTAATTTCTCTGATCTGATTTCTGCAAATGAGGCTCTGAAACACGAAAAAAATATTTTGATTAAAAAATATGTACTCGTACGTACAGTGGCAGTTGCTTTTTTTTAGTTCACAAATTGAATCTCATATATCAGTTCGTTGCTGTACTATGTTAAATACCTAAATACACAGGAAATTCATGTTGTCCTTTGAATAAATACAAATGATGTATTAATCATCATAAATAGGTTGCTTTGATGATCTCTAGAGATATATTGCTTAATGACTTGTTGTAGATATCGAAAGCAACGAAAAGTGATTTAATTTTTCGTTCAAATGAGCATCTATTCATACAGTATAGCCGTATCTACACATTTTTATCCAATTACTCGACAGCGAGATAATTGAAATATTTGCAAAGTAAATGATGTGCTCTAGTTTGTTTTATATCTCGTCGATTTATTTTTATTTTTAATTTTTTTTTTTTTTTTGGATTGATTTGGAGTCTAGCCAAGTTGTGATAAATTAAAGCAAAGAGTTATCTATAATTTGTTTACTCGGCTACTTTTGCTGTGAATAACATGGACTGAAAAATGCGCAGGTATTTACGAATAAACGGCAAAATATTTAAAAATGTTATCGTTTGGTGAAATCCAAAACACATTACTTAAAACAAACCAAAAAATTTGTTAAACGGAAAGCAGCGTAAATATTTTCTGTTTTGATTCCTGAGACCACTAGTGCCGTCCTATCAACGCATTTCAGTGTTATCCAACTCTTTCCAAGCGATGTCAATTTAGACAAATCGTCTAACAATGTGATTGTGTAGCAGATTTTCGCAAAAGTGTTACCTTGACGCCTGAAAGTGTCATCGATCCACTCAAGCGGTAAGTTTCGAGGTAATGCCGGCATATGTATATTAGAATTAAATCAACGTCACATCTAGTCCACAGTATTGAAAACATAGTCATACGAAGAAAAATTTGTCTCTCCCGAATCTGACCCTCATCAAGTTCTTTACCGCCGTCGACTGGAAGAATGCTCGACCTCTAGTACAGTAATTTTAAATAGCTTTAATCCTGTTTCATATTATGTTGTGAGAGTTGATAGCCATGCAGCACGATGCATTCAGCAGAGCACACCCTGAAGTTTGAAGGTATCTGACAGCTTACCAAAATGAAGAACACGATAGTATATAAAAATTTGTAGACTTAGTAGCAGCAATGATCTTGCCACAAAAAAAAGACCGAAGACCTGCGTATAATTTTATCCTGGCCTAATTACCTTCACCGGCTACAGACGAGAAAACTTATATAACCCACAATCCATTAGGTCGCTCCTTTTGGCAACTTAAGAATCATCATTTTATTTCATTCTACAACAGGACGCTCAGTGACACATCAATGTGCACACATGGTTACTAGTTCACAGTTGATTGCATATTTAATGCCGTAGATTTCAATATTATTTTCTTAGGAGTCTTTAACTTGCCAAAGCGTCAATAGGGTTAAATCGATCAATTCTTTTTCCGGCCACTAAAGCCTCTTCTAAAAAAGAAGTTCTTTTCATCGTAGTCTGATACAGACAACTGCGCCGTTTCAGAAAGAAAACCACTTTCTCTCTAAATTAGATAACTTCCAACTTCCCCTTTTCCTATCTATCTTTCCTATCTATCATTTTTTTTTTACGCCAAGATTGTTTACTGTACCTCACAATGTGTACCATGCTTACACCTAGAGACCCTCATATTACTGATTTCTTCAACTATCACTCTGCATATGTTGGCGATTTTTTAAATTTATTCACGCCAGACGGAAGTGTGATAACTATCCATCGTCCCCAATTTCTTTGGACAAGTCCACTAATGATTTAAGCCGATTTCTTCAGCCAGGCTTTGGCTATTCATATCTATGGAAATGACAATCCGTACTTTCGTACTTTTCATACCTAAACCACGTTGGAATTAGAACATATAGCGTTGGAACAAGTAGGCAACAAAATTGAAGATCAAGGACGACTACTCCACTGGCCCCTATGGGTTGCTCGCCGTACTTCTAAAAATACGTCCAATTTATTAAGCTCCACATCTCACTGCTGCTTGGAAACTTTCGATATTCCAGGGAACTTGCTCATAATCTGGAAGAATTCCTACGTACCTCTCCTTCATAAAAAGGCTCCAAAACCGAAGTTTCTGACTATCGACCGACCCATTGCTAAGTTTCACAGCATTCCCAAGCTGTTTGAGGGTATTATTTAGACCACAATGTTTTTTCATTGCAAGTCTATCTTTTCCTCAAGCCATCACGGATTTTCTAAAGGTCATTCCACAATCACAAAACTTACTGAATTCATCTCAAGTATCCTGTATGCACTAGAAAATGGGATTGAAGTTGACGTGATCGCTACTGATTTCAGCAAAGCTTTCGACAAAATCTCTTATAAAATTAATTTTCTCCAAGTTAAGACTCCTGGCTTTCAGTCGAGCTTCATTATGTGAATTTTAAAATTACAATATAGTGTTTAATTTGGGTCCTGGATTTCTAACCCTATAAAAGCCTGTTCCGGAGTACTTGAAGGTAACTGTCTTACTATTTATACTAACTATCAACGATGTAAATCGCATCCTTGAAAGCTCATATATGTATAGGATTTTCCAATAGGGACTTGACAACTTTGAATTTAATTTGAGAACGCACTCTTTCACTAATCATCAAACTGTCACTGTCAATTTATTGAACTCCGAGTGGGTTCTGGAGAAGATTCGCCAAGATGATGAATTTCATCGGAAAGTCATCTTCAGTTACGAAGCTCAATTTTGGCTCAATGGGTTCGTCAATAAGCAAAATATGCGTTATTGGTCGGGTGAAAACCCACATGTGCTTCATGAATCACCACTTTATCCACAAAAAGTAACTGTTTGGTGCGGTTTGCATGCCGGCGGCGTTATTGGACCATATTTTTTCATCGACGATAGCGATCGTCACGTTACTGTGAATGGTCAGCGTTATCGCGCCATAATCACCGATTATTTTTGTCTCGAATTGGAAGATATGGACTTGGACGACATGTGGTTTCAACAGGATGGTGCCACAAGCCATACATCACACGCTACAATCGATTTATTGAAGAGTAAGTATGGTGAGCGTGTTATCTCAGGACATGGGCCAGTCGATTGGCCGCCTCGTTCGTGCGATTTAACGCGCCTTGATTATTTTCTGTGGGGCTACGTTAAGTCATTGGCTTATGCCAACATGCCGACGACGTTGGAAGAGCTCAGAGCCAACATTGAACGCGAAATAGCGGCCGTTTCGGCCGAAATGTGTGGCCCAGTTGTTGAAAATTGGGTCCAACGAATCGATCGCTGAAAACGTGCCCGCGGTGGCCATATGAACGAAGTCGAGTTTCATTCATAAATGTTTTGATTGTACTTCAAGCCAATAATAAAGTTTTTGAAATATTTTGAATGGTTTGCCTTTTATTTAAAAAAATAGTTGTCAAGTCGTTTTTAGAAAACCCTATATGTTATATCTGTTCACACCGACAACTTTGATTGTCTCTTACTGCAAAATGATTTGGACAGATTTTCTACTTGGTGCACAAAGAATTTTCTTGAACTCAATGTTAGTAAGCGCTAAGCCATAATGTACACTCGTAAGAATTCCCAACTTCTTTCCGCACGTATCCTGTTCCCTTAGTAACTGAATTGCGGTACCTAAGTTTTATTTTTAAGTTAATTTTCGTTCCTATATTGAGAGTGTCATAAGTCATAAGTAAACTCCCTTCGCACTTGGTTATATCAAGCGCTGGTTTAAGCAATTCTTCAACCCCTATATTGCTTTTTTAAACCTTGTTCGTCGTCTTCTTGGTCACCATAATACGAGTAAACCATACATATTCACCCCTGGACCGATTAAATTTTCCACCGTACACAAATTGCGTGTAACTTATAGAGTTACATTCCCTTTCTGTACGCCAGAAAATCACTGACATTCTCTTTGATAGATGCAAGTGATATTTTGATAGTAACATTGGCAGCACCTTTTTCGACTCAATCCTTACCGAACAAATTATGGATACCTGGCATCAATATTTAGGAAACTTTGGGAAATTAACGTTAGTTCTAAGCCTAGTATTTAGGTGTGTCTCGTGCTTGTGATAAACTACAATAAATCAGTCCGGGTTAACTCGGGCCTCCAGTCGAATCAAAACAGGTAGAATCCATCGAAATAATACTTGGTTTTAGATACATTACAAAGCCTAGTTAGAGGAGTGTATGCTTTGAACTAGTGTTAGCTCGGATTCAAATGGAACCTAAGTGAATGTGGTACTTATCACTTTTTTAAATAAAGTAATTGGTTAAAATTTAGAAGGTTAAAGTCACTTTCACTGTTTTAGTTTTTCAGTGTTTTAGTCATTCTGGTATGGTGGATTCTTCTGGATTCTTCTTCCCACAATAATAAAGTAAAGACATAGGTATTACGTATTACACAATCTGTAAATCAGAACCGATTTACAGATTTTTGATTTTTAGATCTTAACGTGCTCATTAAATCAACAGAAAAAAAACACACACACACATACAAAAATTTCACTTAGCAAAACAAACAAATAATAAACAACACTTCAACCAACTTATTACCATAAACCAAATTTTATGATTTAATCTCTCGCGGCTCTTAATCATGCTTCGCCCCAGGCATTCCATCGAAATTCGAAGTTATAACCCGATTGAGAGGATCTCATCCACACCACCGAAATGAACGGAAACCTGTTTCGCAAATTTCTCCACAAAATCTCAGCCCGTTTGTAGGATTGACTTCTATTGACAGCTGAACAATCGGCCCAAATGAAAGTACCCTCACCGAAACATTAGCGCTTATTCAATTTTAGAGATACAATTACAATAAGAATACTCTGTGATACCTTGCAAAAAGATACGAACTCAGATTGAACGGTTGAGCGTTTGCATGGGATACTTATTCATCAAATTCACTTCAATGCTGATGTCATTACAATGCGCATCGCGCGTGATATTTCAGAGAATATCTGACCCCCCTGAGTCAATAATTGTCATTCTTCAGATACACTCATATTCGTATGCATGAATGTATAACTTCAGGAAAACGTAGAACAAAACAAGAAACAAATTCAATTTTTTTCTTTAGAGCGGTTTTCTGTTGCATGACTAACACGATAATAATGGTTGTTGGTTCTAAGTGAGGTCTTAGTGCTAACTTGCATATTTCGAATGCCAACTGCACTCTGAGCTTTTCGACTTTTGTCTACTTACGAGTATGTAAAATAGTTTGCGAATTTGAGCTGAAATTTGGTAAGGTAAACACCGGCGGCGGCTTGGTCTGCTACAGACAATTGCCTGAAAACTCAAAGCACTTTCATGGTGTTCTCAAGCGTTTGACACTTAGTTTATTCTGGTTGCTCGCCTCCACTTATTTCTCACGTTTACAATTCCACCGGCTGTCCTCAGAGTCGAAAGCGATAATGAACTTAAAAAAAAGAAAAAGAAAGAGAACATTCTCAGTTGGGCTGTTCGTTCGTTATATTATTAAGCCGGTTGCGTTTTTGTTCCAAGGGTGTTCTTAAAAGGCGAGACCTCAAGCCATTGTCACTGGGTTTTTTTTTTTTTTTCTGTTGTGACAAAAAGCCTTTTTTGTCTGGTCTTGAACATGCATGAAATCATTTCCTGGAAGTGCAACTTATTCGTAGTTAGTGGGCGTAAGATGTGAAAATGCGGGCTACTTGCATTAACTGACATGTAGAATGCACGTATACGAACACCTATCTTTGTGTGTTTATACAATTGTGACAGCAGTCACTGTATCTATTGGGAGTGGCATTTGCAGTTTTTATATCCGTTTTGGGGGACAAAAAGAAAATAAATTCTGATCTGTAACCAGTTTGAGGCCGTAGAAGTTGCAACTACTTTTCATTTCCCAAATAATTTGCATACACAAGGTAACGCAAATAAGTGTGAGAAATAAATGTACGTGGCATCAGTATCTTTTTTTAAATGAACTATCAACCAGAAACACCTTTTTAGATATTTTTAATATTTAATTCCGAAAATGTTTACCTTTGGTCTATCAGCATTCGATTAAAAACTGCTACTACCAAACCGTTCCAAAATGGCTAATATTTCTCTCATCGTACAATAAAGGGGCATAATGAAAATGCATGTCCCGAGGTCTTACATGGTGTCCACGATCAGTTAAAGTTAAGCTCTATACTAGTGGGTTGACCAAATAATTTTGATTGTGTTGACGATATTTTTACAACCATAAGCAAAATGTTAATATCGAAATTGAGAAGGAGGCAGTTGCTCAGTAATCTATTCGCAAGCCAAGACCCGAGCTCGAAAACTCAAATGAGCTAAGCGTGAATTAGAGCACATCGTTACCTATTCTTCAATTGAAACTATGAGCAATTTTTGGAAAACAATTAAGATCCAGCTCTAACGAGAGTTTATTCAATATGTGTTAGCCATGCTGTTGATAAACGAATAAATTTGGTTTACTTGGCTGAGTCTTGATGAGTGAGTATAAGTGCCACGGCATATGCAGATACTTAAATATTTTTAGCGAGATTATGGACGTTGCCCTGAAACGATCTGCATTTGGGCAAAAAGCTGTGGTCTCACTACCAACCCTTCCAAACCGAATTGGTTAATTTTACCAGAAAGTACAAGATACTGCCATTCAAACTGCCAAAACTCAACGGAGTGGAATTTTCGCTCTCGGATAGCGAAACTCTGGACAAAAAACTTTATTGGAATCTTAACGTAGCGGTAAGAATCAAAAAGGAATATAAAGGTAGGAAAAATTTGGGACTTAAAACCTTCTATGGTGCACTGGCTAGATACGGTGGTGGTAAGACCCATACTTACATATGGCGCACTAGTATGGTGGAAACTAACAAACAAGAAAACGATTTACAGAAAATTAGCGGCGGTTTTAAAACGACTTATATACCATAGTCATTACCAGTGTGCTCGTACGGCAGCATTGGGCACCTTTCTGCACCTAACACCGCTCTTGATTTACAGATCAAAAAACTTGCTTGCAAAACTGCGATACGACTCACTAAATTGGGCCAATTCTTTTTGACTTCTTGAGTGTAAATAAAATTAAATAAGAATAAGCTTAGGACAATAATAAAAATACTGTCTCCTGCGGAATCACGCAAAGAGACTAGAATTGTCAGAAAGGATTTTTTCGGATTCTGTGGTTATCTGCAAGCCGTTGAGGATATATCACATATATGGAAATACTTTTTCGAAAACCTAGAGGAAATAAACGGCACGGACTTCAAAGGCCTTCTTGGCTTTAGCAAAGAAATTGGGTGTTTCACAAGGGAGATTGTTTAGGGTTTTGCTCTTTGAATACAAATTCAAGTAGTTCCTGCCTAGTGTCTGTTTGACAGTATGGCCGAGTGTTTCTCCCAAATGCTTAGTAACCCCCGTAACCCATCTAAAACCAGATATGATGGAAAATGTACTCTTTTAGAAAAAAAAAAAAAAAAACCCCAGGGGTATAGTCTCCTAGTGAACATATGAACAATGGCAAAATAACTACAATCCGATTCTAAATAAAAGTAAGAGATCATCTATCAATGCGTTTATATTTTTGATCTATTGGTATGGCATGGTATGGCCATATTTTTTTATGGCTTTTGGCAATGTCATATTTTTTTCCTTTTGACATTTGTTAGCTCTTAGTCTAATTTTAAATGAAAAGGTAATAGTTTGACGTCAATTAAAATATGGAGTGCAAAAACGAGAAGCAAAAACGCAGCTTAACCTGCTAAAAGTGAAGTGTATAGTGAAAAAGCCTTAAAAGAAAGATAGTGCCATAAATGGTTAGACAAATTTCGTTCCGGAGATTTTAACTGAAAACGACCAAGTCAGCCAGATGAACTTAATGATGATCAAATTAAAGTCATAATCGAATCGGATCGCCATGCAACTATACGAGAGTTAGCAAAAAAGTAAAATGTGTCACATACAGCGATTGAAAAACATTTAAAATGTCTGAAACTCGTTAAAAAGCTTGATATTTGGGTTCCACCAAATTCTGTTAAGGAAGCACATCAACGCACATTAGACGCAATGAATGTGACCCTTTTTTCAAACGAATCACCATTAGCGATGGAAAATGGATTGTTTAGAGTAACGTCAATTGAAAACGATCATGGTACAGGTTTGATGAGCCAGCACAATCCACTTTGAAAGCTGATATCCACCAAAAAGAACATTTTGCTCTCAATTTTGTTGGATTGGAAAGGTATGGTGTACTTTGTGTTGCTTCCAAAGAATCAAACAATCAATTCGGATGTGTACTATCAACAACTGGACAGATTAAATATTTTACAACGATCAACGAAAAACGGACAGAATTAGTCCATAGAATAGCTGTTATTTTTCACCAGGACAACGCTAGGCCACATTCATCTTTGGTCACTCGCTAAAAATTATTGGATTTTTGGTTGCTAATCTAGAAGCGCTTGTGTACCTACCCTATCCTATATTTTTTAGTGAAATATGGATTTATAATGGAGAAGATTGAATAGATTGGAAATTTTTCTGTTAGTACAAGTTACACTTCCATGAGAGCCAAATGATTTTGAATGAAGTTTCAATGTGCTTAAATTATAAAAATACCATCAATCTTGTTCTATTTGGTGATTTTAAATATTAACATCCTTGACTCGAATCCGATTTTAGACCTTTACCAATCACTTTTGACTGAGAATGGATTTAGTTCATCCATGAATGGAAACACAAGGCCTATTTTAAGCACTTGTCTTGATCATGTTTTTGCTTGGTTTTTTGAAACACCTATAAGTCGATGTGGTGGAGTTTATTTCGATCTGCATATTTCTGATCACTGGAATTTTGTTTAGTAGTTTTAAAGAAAAAAATCTATGTGGAAGGTAATACCTGGTAATAATACTGGTTTTTAAAATATTACTAATTTTACCTGTACAGCTATGTGTGAAAAATTAGATTGGATTAATTATTTTTCACTAAAAAAAAAAATTAGCTCCGAAAAAGCATCCGCAAAATTACACATTAAAAAAAAGATATTAAACTATGTGCAAACAAGTTAATGTGTGCAAAAAGAGTGACAGCCCATCAATGATATTATCGATTGGTACTAACTAAATAAAATAAATAAATAAATCTATTGTACTGTGTAATAACTGTGTGGATATCGATGATTCTAAAGCAGTATCGAATATGTTAAATGTTCTTTTACTACGGTCGGCGTGATGTCTTCTACTTACTGTAAGCTTTGGCGCTAGATTTGAATTAGCCTTTTCTTTACAAAAATAACAGGTTATGAGCTTTTCAAAATTATGAGCTTTCTTAACAACTCAAGCGCATGTAGAGGAGATGGTATCTTTACCGGAATCTTTCCGGATAAACTAAAATAAAACCCCTTTCCAAAAAGGGTAATAGAAGTAAAAGTGACAAAAGAACAATTTTGGAATATCTTACAAGGGTGAACTTCCTACGTCCTGTTCAGTTTGCCATCTAGGAGTTTTTCTTTTTTATATACAAAAGTCTAGATGATATGCTGGACGCTTCGTGGATATACGAAAGTTTTTGACATGGTAAACGGTGAGATTTTCGTGACTTTATACATAATTAGTTTAGGTCCTAGTTGATAAATAGAAACCAACAAGTTAAGATAAAAGATTTTGTAAATAGCCAAAAAACTTTAAGTCTAGGTGTATCCCAGGGTTAAGTTCTTCGTCCAATACTGCTTCTGGTCTACATATACTCAGTTTTTTTTTAGAGCCATTCGTAGGAAAAATTACCAGCTTTACTGATGACTTAGGCGTTGCATATTGCTGGAATAGTGCTCTAGATCTTCGTGCTGATTATAAATCACGACGTTCACCTTCTAAAAATTGGGTTTGCAGAACATAACCTAGTCGTTAGAAGTAAAGCTAAATTGATGAACTTCAGCTTCAGTATTTATAGAATATCTGAACTTGAAATCAACTTTCATGTAAAAAAGTTGTACAAGTTTAAACTACGTTTGCACAATTTTAAATAATCACTCGTTCTGTGACCTAAATTGTTTTAAAATCGCAGTTTTGGATCACTTTATATATTTAGGTATTACCTTTTACGAACACTTGAATTAAATTAGATTAGGTTATATAAGATTGGAAAGACCAACACACTTAGGCTTACCGGCCCATTGTGATGTAACGTGGATTTGTGATCTTTCTACTATTGAAACCATTTTGAGTTTATGATGAAGCGAAGGAGACTGCTAACGTCTATATTTTCTGGATCGCTTAAGGCATTGTAGAAAAATGCTCCTGAGTAGAGTTTCCCTTTTTGGAAGAGATCTGAGAATGTACAGAGTAGGATTACAGAAGATTGTCTCTTCCTACAACTCGTCCATGAAGGTTCTGCAGAAATCATTTGTGAAGTCATTTTGCATGCTAGCCTATAAGCCAGTGTCCAGTGATGACACCTATGATGGCGCTGAGATGTTTCGTATTTAGAAAGATCAAGAGATATGTTGATCCAACAGTCTACCTAAGATTTGTTCTTTTGTTGGAATCCCGCTTAAATATTTGTTTGCACATAGCAATTGGTATACCGATGCTACTCTTTTCAGGTAGAATAGGTAAAGTGGTTCCAATTTTGGAGAATTCGTCGGTCGTACAATTTCCTGAAATACCTCTGTGCCCAAGCACCCAACATAGGTAAAGGTCGAACTGCTCTGCCATGTCCATAAGAGACGACCGACAGTCAAGGGCGGTTCTAAAATTTAGTAAGATTAGGTCCAGAGATTTGATAGCGGCCTGACTATATGCAACGATGCGGATATTCCTTGCAGTTTTAGATCCATCTGTATAAAAGTAGATTGGCTTGTCAACCATGAAAGCATCTTCCTCATCTAGATGGGATACTTACGTGAAAGTCTTTGTCAAACCAATGTGGAGGAATAGTGTAATAGATGTTCTCTGGAAAGTAAATTATTTGTCGCAGCTACATATTTTCAATTTAAAGCAATATTTACGATCTGCATTTCGAAGCTTTTACCGACTCAAAAAATTTGTGACATAAGAACTTTGACGATGGTATATTTTGGAATATTTGAATCCAAAGTGTCGTACCAGACCAAGCTTCAACCAGTGGTAGCTCAGCAATAGTGCGGTATCAGAAAAATGGAGTTTATCGGTTAGCTCATTCTTAAAAAATTTTATTTTTTTAATGTATTGAAAACATTCTTTGCAGGAGGTAATTATATGCAAAGTCCTATACCAAATCATCGTAATTTACGTAGTAATTCAATAAGTATTATCATTTTACCTACATTTCAAACTACGTTATTCAAAAACTTTTATCCCATGGAGTCATGAAAATTGTTTAATTCGCTTTCTTCAAATACTCGTGTCAAAAGCTTCTTAGCTTTGGTCATAAATACCAGGTGTACCGGGATGTGCGTTTTTTTTTTTTTTTTTAAATAAAACACTAATTCTTAATGTTAAAGTAAAAAACATTTTATTCAAAGTATTGGCAATGCTAGCTACACATTTTTCCCATTTTTCATTTAGTTTATGGATTCTACGCCAATAAAACTGTTCGCCTTTTGAAGCAAACCAAAAAGTTACCCAATTTCCTACTTCCTCGTAGAATTCGAAGTGCTCCTCAGCTAATGCGTGCCCCATCGATGAAAACAAATGGTAGTCGGAAGGAGCCAAGTCTGGTGAATTCGGCGGGTGGGGTAGCAGCTCCCAGCCAAGTGCTTTGGTTGTATCCTGAACCAGTTTTGCTTTGTATGCAGGTGGATTGTCATGGAGAAAAATTACCTTGCTGTGTCTTCTGGCCCATTCTGGTCGTTTTTCGATCAATGCATGGTTCAAATATATGATTTGTTGTCAGTAGTGATCTGTATTAACGGTTTTATCAGGTTTAAGGAGCTCGTGGTACACCACAACATACAGCATTGTCTGCAGGTTTTGCAGTCGATGTTGATGGTTGTCCTAGATTAACCCATGATTTTTTCCCTTAAGGATACTGAAAATAAATCCATTTTTCATCGCCAGTAACAATTCGATGCAAAACTGATTTTTTATCGTGTTTTTGAAGCATAATTTCAAAATTAGTTTTTCGGTTTTCCATCTGTCTTTCATTCATTTCATGTGGCACCCATTTTCAAGACTTTTGGTTCTTTCCTATAGCTTTTAAAAGGTCATAAATTGTTTGTTGTGCAACATTTAACATTTATGCCATTTGTTTCTGTCTCAAAGTGTCATCTTCATTCAATATTGTTTGCAATTCGGCGTCTTTCAACTTTTTTGGTGGTCTTCCACGTTCTTCATCTCTCACATTAAAATCGTTACCTCTGAACCGTTGAAACCATCTTTTGCATGTTGCTTCTGATAGAGCATGATCACCATATGCCTCGACAAGCATTCGATGTGATTCTGCAGCACTTTTCTTCAAATGAAAACAAAAAATTAATGCTTTCCGCAAGTCATTATTTTCTGGTACAAAATTCGACATTTTAATACGATGAAAAAATATAATGTTGTTTGCTCAATGACTTGATGTATACTAAATATGTTTGACAGGTGTCATAGCAACCAAACCAAAAAAAAAGGCCTGTTCACAATAAATGTTCCCTATCGAGACATTTCTTACCGGTACACCTGGTAAATTAAAACCTATTGTATGTTGTTTGAATTGAGATAAAATTAGATTTTTTATTATTTGTCCTTATTGTGTTGTTATAACTTTATCTTAAATTGAAGTTCTTTCGCCAGAATATTTTCCCTTGCTCTTATCCTTAACAATCAAGTACTTACGAGTATTGTTAACCCGACAAATTGAAATATGTTTCTAAGAAGTAACATTAACGCTTTCAATAACTTTTTCTATACAAATGTCACTACATATTCTTAGGTCAAATGTTATTGAAATTAGATTTACTTAGGAATATTGAAAAAAAGATTAGAAAAAAAGGCTATGTCACTGCGAAAGAGCACTAGAAACATGGTAATGAACAGCAATGCAACCTATCGGAAAACCTTATGACAGTACAGATTTATCATAATTGAACCCAAGGTGTATCGAGAGCTTTTTGATACTACAACCCATAGATACGTAAGACGAAATGGTTCCAACTCTTTTTTTTCCAATTTTTCTTTTCGATGTTATCACCTCCAATTCAATTAGGACTTTTCCATCGCCTCAAATCTCTTTCACTCTTCATTTAACCACTTCGGCAAAAGTAATTTTTCACTTTTTCAGGCCACGATAGCTGTTTACGAACAGTGAGACACAAATTATTCGCCATGCCCACTACATCTTATGAATATCGATCGATACATCATTTGTCACAATCCATGGTTCAATCGTACATCATTTTGTATCCCTTGTGTCATTTTGTTATCATTTTTCAAAAATCAACTAGCACTCCTATGTCGTTTTAAGTTTTTGTCGGTAAGAGTAAACTCTTTCCAACAGAAAAAAGTATTCTTATCTCTAAAGTACAATAGATATCAATCGATTTTTTGAATCGCAATTACATATATACGTACTCGTATTGTAGATACTTGTAGAATTCCTATAACACAGAAATTCAGTGCACGATCCAGTATCTGGAAGATAAACAATACTCTTTTCAACAAAGAGGTTAGACCTTTGCTACTGGTGTGTATATAAACACAATGAAAACACATCCGGAATGAGAGCTTTGAAAAAGAAAATAATCACAGAGAGGGTTTCTGTCCTATGGGTTGGGGTCTTTTGGAACAATTATTTGATATGTATGAGCAATACATGCATACACGATAAAAGTGCTACATTTTGACAGAGATAATGGTAAATGTATGTCACTTCAATTGGATCGGGTAGAGTCTATGACGATTATTGTAGATTTTGGTTTTATCTGTAATTTACTATTGGTTAGAAGCAATGTTTACATGCGTATTCTGAATACAAAAAATTTAACGCTTTATTAAGTTTACAAGTTACAACTCGTATTTTGTCATACGTGGGACAAAACGTATTTCTTTTCAAAGAAAGTTAGGGCTAATTCTACACATCTGCGCCAGTTACCACTTATGAAAGTGACCTTTAGAAAGAGGTCTTATTTAAGGCACCTTAAAAACCACATATATGCCACATATGGCCTGAAAGAAACCAAACTGAGTTAATAGAGGACTGTACTGACTCGGATAAGGTATCATTATCTACAGTCGTACTGGCATATACATAAATCAAAGTTGGATATTCGAATGAATTTTAGGTCTACAAGCAGTGGCATCTCTTCAACATCGCAAACAAAATATTATCTCACATATTGCGTGAACATGTAAAACTCTTCGTCAGGAATCTTATTAGCCTTAACGAGTGTGGTTTCAGAACATGAAAGTCTACAACAGATCAAATCTTTACACCCCGGCAGATCCTGGATCAATATTTTAATACCTCATATGACAACATTTAAAGAGACGAACTGTACTGTATAGAGCCAGGTCTAGTTTGGGCATCCCTGCCACGAATATGTGGGTATTGTATTACAATTTTATGTAGATAAATGCTTTATATATTTAGGCCAGATCAAAGGAGGTGAAATATGTATTTCTTGCATCTTTCTTTCATCGCTTTGAAAAACCTAGGCTTTTCGTAGCATTTTCGACGACATCGAATACGTGTTCATTCCAATGTAAGTTTTCACTGACACACATACCGAGGATAGAAAATTGTGACAACAGATAGAATTGTGCTTTGGAAGCATTTAATTCCACTCTCTTGATTGTTCCCCAATTGGAACAATTCAATGCGAAGAGTCTGAGAACGAATATAAAAAGCAAAGAGTACTGTTTCCAGCAAAGGAATATATTGGATTAGGAGTAACGGACGAGAGATTATTAATAAAAATTAAAAGAGTGTCGGAGGCAGAAAGGAATCCTGGGGCACACCAACATTTACCACCAACTTGAAACCATCCAAGACAACTTTCGAAATTGAACCTTTCGAAATGTAGCTTATAGTCCATTGAAAAAGAGATTCGTCGATCCCAAAAGCACGCATTTTTGACAAAAGAGCCTGATGCAAAATGATATCAAATGTCTTAGATATATTAACTATGGTTCCATTTTTCGTTGAGACATGCCATCATATTACCAGTGGACCTGTTGCTACGAAAACCATACTGCCGGTCGTTGAGAATAAGTGCAATGGGTCTGTAGGAGCAGAAAGAAGAACATTCGCCTTTTTTAGGGACAGCCTCGTCAAATGCTGTTTTCCATCTTCACGGAAAGAATTCTGAAGACTAGGATTGCTGAAAAAGTTGAAAGAATATTAATATTTCTTCAGAAGAAGGGAAGTTATACTACAATATTTGTCCCAGAGGTTTGAGAATGTTAAAATCTTTAAGTACTCTTGTTACTATAAAAATGTGAAAATGAATTCGTTCTGCTCAAGTGTAACCGGAAACAAAGCACAATATGGAAAACTTGAGCTGACCCCAAAGTGCAGCAAGGAGGTTGGCTTTATTCAAAGAGCTGACAGATGGAATGTCATTATTAATGAACGCTGGGAAGGAGAATGAGGCAGAATTTCTAGTATTTTTGACGAACCAATAAAAATTGTTACTATCTTTGGGACATTATATATTTGTTGCATCACTTTTTGGTCATTTTAAAAATTCTTAACGCTTAAAAAATACATTGCAGTCAATATTGGGTCGTTTGAACTTTTTTCGGTTAATCTCTTTCAGAACTGTCTTGAAGGACTAAAAAAAAACATTTTTCTAACACAGCTCGAGTTTTACTACGCCTTTTCTTTTGGTTTGACACTTTGACACACTTGAAACATAACGACCAATTAATATGTCTAAAGAACCTATCAAATTCGCTCCAATATACTTTATCGTATTGTCATACGATTCTTTTAGGAATTTTTTCTCACCACTAACTCCACAGTTATGATATGATACTCTCGATCGACAAACGTATATGGGATAGCTTGTACCTACCATGATGAGAAATCAAAAAAAAAATCCATGGTTTTGGAAGTATGACAATCACCGTAAGGTATTCAAGTTGTTTTCCGCAGCGAAGATTTCAAAACACCATCCTTCAGGTGTTGTTGATTCAGAACGACGAAGCCACTCAGAGTTGTGTGTCTTAAAATTTCCCGTTGTAACCATTTTAGTATGAGGATACAGAAATACAATTCTTTGAATGGAGTCAGACAACGCGACAAACTCGTTAAACGTTCAATGGCTGTTCAGTTTGGGACTTCTGTATATAAAGCAATAGTGGAGAATTGGCTTTCTAAGATGAGTTTGAATTCCGAATTGGAACAGGAAATATATATTTTTTTATACATAAAGAAGGCCCGGTTGTAATTGCTTATAATGAATCCAGTAGTACAACCACCGATTGCTGTGTTTTTTTTTTTTTTTTTTTTCTTTTTACAAACATCACTTTTGTTCTAGTGAGGTTTTTGGTAAAAACATCATGTGAACAACAAGAAATCATTTATCAAATAACACAATGGAAATACCTTAGGAATACTACATAAATTTCATTAAGACATGATCTTATCTGGCGGAATCTATTTCTAATATTTTTGAATAAGCAATCTGCTTTAATATGATCAAAATAAGATACGTCCAAGCAGTTTATGGGAAGACAAACTCTTATCATTACATAAGGTGTGACTTTCAGACCACAGAGTTTGAAATGCCAAAGGCCAAATGGTTAGTCCCACATCTATTTCTAATCCAGTTGGGGATATATAAGTTAAAACATTTGGTGCAAAGATGAAAAGTTCTTCCACGTGTGTATCTGCTTTTACTAGTTTGGAACAAATAAAAGAAAGCTATTGCTAAAATTATTTGAGAACAAGTCGCTACAAAAATGTATGTAACCTATAACCGGAGGATTTATTCGTCAACAACGTTAAATTCTCTTCCATTATGATGTTTCACCATTCTGAGCTATTTTCTTTTTGAATATCTAAACAACCATAATAACACAAAATTATTTGCAAAAGGTATACAACACGCATAACGCCAACAATATACATAACCAGGCTCAACTCTAATCTTCTTTATTCACCCAACGCATTGATGAGTCAGAACGGATCATTAATCATATGGAAAAGTTGACTGATGCCCGCTTTATTTCCATACAACAAAGAAGAGACTCTGGCAATATCATCGAAATGCTAATTAATGACTTTTCTGGCTTTTCGCAAACTGATACGACAATGAAGCAACAAAACCCCTGTTACAAAGCAGCCTTAGTGAAATTACACATATCGTTTGCGATTTAAGTGTCAAGTCATACGTGGCTGGAATGTTGTACAAGTATATCATGAAGGTGAAAGATAAAGGTTTCAAAATTACCCATTTCATTTAATGTTCTCCAGTATAACACGCAGAGCCAATTAAATATTCGGATAATGCAAACAAACGTGTAAATTTGCAAAATAAATTCTGAACAACAGAAATTGTTATTTAAGATGAGGAGAGTACATATACTGAAGTTCAAATGACATGTCATCAAATAAGAAATAAAGTGCGCAATTTGAATATCATTTAAGCTTTGTTCTGAGAAATGCTTTCGGTTATACGATTGCCACAGTAAATTGCCAATTAATCGGTTACTCTACGGCGGTGGTGAGCGAAATGGGATGGCTGTAGTCCAGTAAATTGTTACTGGATCATCGATTAAAATTAGTCAGCCATATGGCCAAGGCAGAAATCGTCTTTCGTTTTTGCCAATTAATCGAAGTAATTGATTTGGCCTCGAATGATCGAATCAGTTTGATTGATTTCAAAAGATTGTCGATTTAGGAGTTTTTATGACGACAAAACTTCTTCGACGAATTTGCATCGAGCTTTTTTTTTCCACATGATACGTTTTCATTTTCTTAAAAGGCCGGCAACTAGAAAAGAAGATATCGTAATTAGGTATAAGATGATGTTCTTTTTTTTTGTAAAGACAACGCGTCCAGATAAAAAAAGTTATGCGGATGTAAATTTTTTTTTTTTTTTGTACTATCTGTTATAAATGGTTTATAATCTTTTAGATATGATGGCAGATGCATCGGTAGTGATACTAAGAGAGGCATTTTCAATGGGATGTGTAAGAAGCGTTACTTTGGCCAGTTTGTGCTTTGCCTGTGAAAAAGCCTCCTGAGAGTTTGTAGGCCATGAAAAACTTTTTTTTTTGGATTGTTGAATGGTTGTTAATTATAATTAATGTGCTTGCGAGATTGGGTATACATCGATGATAATAGTTAAGCACGCCCAGGAATCGTTGTACATCTTTAATCGATTTTGGCTCGGGAAAATCAGTTATTGCCTTAACCCGATCTTGTGATGGTTGAATTCCCTCTTTCGAGATTTCAAATCCTAAGAACTGTAGTGTGGTTGTACCAAAAACGCATTTTGACTATATAGTCGGATATATAGCTATAGTCGAACAAACGTTGGAACAAAATGCCAAACTGGCTTTCGTGTACCTTTTCCGACTTGCTGACGAAAAGGATATCGTCGACGTAGACGAAGATAAAGTCGAGGCCTCTTGTCACTTGGTGCATGAAACGTTGAAACGTTTGGGCCTCGTTTCAAAATCCGAATGGCATATGTGTGAATTCAAAGAGGCCAAGAGGTGTTGTGACCGCGATTTTATGCACGTCTTCCCGTGCTATTGAGATGTGATGGTAACCACAAACAATGTCGATTTTTGAAAATATTGTGCATCCGTCGAAGATGGTGGTAAAGTCGTAGAGATGGGGTAGTGGGTACCTGTTGGGGATAGTAATTGCGTTGAGCATTCTGTAATCTCCGCATGGTCTACAATCATTTGCGTCAATTTTAGGTGCCATGTGCAAAGGTGATGCGCAAGGTGACGACGAGGGTCTGCAAACACCCATGTACAAAATGTATTCAAATTCTTCGCGCGCTATTTTAAGTTTGGCGTTGTTAAGGCGTCTTGGTCTCGAGTGTGGAAAAGGACCTTCCGTAAGGATGTGGTACATTACCGTGTGCTCCACAAGGAAGCTAAGGTCAGAGGTTTCCAATAGAGATGGAAATTTCTTTAAGATTGTGCTGCACCTCTGTTCTATTTGAAAAAAAATTGGCGTTGTGACATTTTCTCGGCAGGGAGTGCCATTAACATTTTTACATCTATATATAGACCGGTTTTCCGCAAAAAATCTGCGCCAATTATAGGTTTTGTTACTGCTGCAATAAAAAAACTGTGTGGTTAAAAGTACGACGGAAACCCAAAGTTGTCTGGAGAAATTTAGTTCCAAAAACATTGATTGCTGAACCATTCGCAGCAGAAATGATTTGGTCAGGCTTTGAACTGGTTGGCTTAAAACGTGAAGAAGGAATGACTGAGACATCTGAGACAAAATCGATTAAAAACGTTAGAGTGGAAATAGGATCTTTGACAAAAAGGCGTCACTGTGTCGTTAGACCACTACTGTCAGAGGCCGCCATAATGACAGTAGGTTTCAGTTTGGATGTCGCCTCACAAAACTGCAGGGTCTTGAACACTTTCGTACATTGTCGCCATATTTGGCGTGAAACCAGCACATTTTACTTTTGTTCTGACCACTGTTGTTTGGTGAGTCGACACTGTTGCTTAAAACGTATTTTGATCTTTGTCTTGAGTGCGAGGATATTCTTGTGCATTGTGTCTGGGAATGTAATCTTTTTCTGTTCCGGAAACGTGGGTGGTTGTCTAAGTTAAGATTGGAAAGTATGGTTTTAATTTCGTGTATCTCAGCTTGAAGAGTTTAATTTATGCAAGTAAGTTCGGAAACAGAATTGGTAGGACGGGATGAAATTGAGTGAGATGTGTTCTGTTGTTGTTGTTGGTATACTTCAAAAATGTCCTCAGCTATTTCAAGTAGTTCGTCTACCTTGGACTTTGAGTTTGACTTAATTGATACCTGAACAAGTGTGGGAAAACGACGTTTCCAAAGTTCTAAAACCAGGCTTTCAGTGACGATCATTTATTGTCTTGCCAATGTAAAACTCAGATTTCCTCTTCCGACAGCAGAGCTTCGATTCTTTTGATTTCACTCATCGAATGACGCTCTATAACATAAGTGCTTTTTAAGATCGGTCTGAGGAGTATTGGATTCTTTGATTAAGATATCATATACGCTTACGTCCCCGTCTTGTGGTAGGGACTGGACCACGTGGTGAAATTTGGATTGACCGTAATGTTATGTATTGTAAGCTGGGACTCAATTTGGAGGAACCAAATAGCTGGCATTTTAGCCCAGAATTCTGGAAGTTCTATTGCCACTGCTTGGATATCACCACTTGGTTGCTCCACTGCATTGTTTTATGCCGAGTGAGTGAGAGGAGGCTGATGAGGAAGTTTGTTGTCCACCATTGATTTGAGACACGGATCGAATATGTAATATGCATTTGATTTGTTCACTAAATTTGAAGTGTTTTTTTTTTTCGGGTGAAAGACGGTGATGATGATGAATGGTTGAGGTTGTGTTGCTGCTACGCTGGTGCTCTTGATTTTCGATGTGATGTGTTAGGTTTGTTGCATATGTTGGTTGTAAAAATATTGCAGCAAGTCATAAACCGTCTGGGGTCACCAACGATGCACAACGATATGGATATCTTTTTTTTGTTTTAATAATACTATTTTATTTCACTTTAAATTTAAATTTTACAACGTTTTTCTTAACAAAATTCATAATTATTAATTGGCAATTACACTAAGGCAAAATTGTACTAAGCGTTATTTTACTTTGCGTCCTCTTCGACGGTTCCTCTCTGACTGCTCCTGACAGTTACATTTTACTTCGTACCACCACTCGTAACAACCTTTCGACCATTGCCTTTAACACGACTCCTGCCCTCTATGTATATACCTCTACAGAGTTTGAACGAAATCCATGACAGTTGGTTAAAATGATCTTTTTGGGCAGCAAAGAAGTTTTAGTAAAACGAAATACTTTCATAGAATCGACAACTAGTTTCACCAAAAAAAATGGCAAAACCCTGATATATTCCACAGACTTCTACAGTTTTGAATAGAATTTTTCGGTTTTTTTTTTTTTGAATTATCCATTCTTAAAATTTTAAAATTTTTGTTTTAAGGTTTTTATATAAATATAAAGCACATTTTATGTTTCAGGACAATTTTCTTTAGCTGTCACTTTAATCCTTCTATCAGTTGTCAGTTCATATCTCATAGTCATGGAGAGAATTTGTTGGAATACTCCATCGAAACAAGGAGTTCAAATTATTAGTATCTCCAAAGAAAGGTGGCCTAATGACGACGTTCACCATAAAGATGCACTGTATAGTTACTTAACGAGGATATAGTCACCATTTGTATTTCAAAAAAAGATTTTCAGTGCATGTCTTTATAAACAATCTCGCTGAGGCTTATGGTCATGTAGCTGTTGCGTCATTTAAACTAAATACAAAAACATTTCTAACTATATGAAAACAACAAAATAGCAGCAGGCGTTTAAAAGTTATTGGAAATTCATGTTGTTTGAACTCCAAATACCAACAACGGCTCAATAGTTAATAGCATGCAAAATCATCTCTTTATCTCAATTCTGCGTAAACGGCTTTCGTTTCTTTTGGGAACTATCAAGGCATGTTTAATGTCCCATGTACAAGAGAATTAATATTTTTCTGGTTACTTCAAGTGACAAGATATTGTCTTTTCAATACAGGTTCGATTTCCGACTGGGCCCGAAAGTCATTCATGTGTTCAATCCACTAAAATCAATTTAGATAAATAGTTGCCACGTCAAAAAAGTTATCGGGTTTACTTAATCGATTCTTGGCTAAGTCCAATAGTTCTAAAGATACATGGCATCTTTTCAGCGACTTTAAGGTGGCATATAATTTCCAACTCATCGTGAGCTTGGAATCAGGAAATACCTAATCAAGTGAAGGCTTAAACGTTCGAAAACATTTTTTTTTTCAAAACACTCTCAGCTCTCAGTTTTTGGAAGAAAGTATAAGTGTTCGCTTTAGTGATAAAGTGGCTATGGTAACAGCACCCACCAACAAAGGCTATTCTCCACCGTGAATTCACACTTAAGTTCTAAGCAAAACCCTTATATCCGTCGTGACCGCATTAAGCAGCCTGTAGTTTTTTCTTCTGAGGGGCGGCAAACAAGACTGTGAAGTGTTGCATTCTCGAACTTACTTGGAAGCCTTAAGCGCAGCCTAGAAAAAACTTCATATAAGATGAAATACAAGAAGATGATAGTTCACCTACAACAAAGTATATAACACAAGCGACACTCTAATGGAGGTCTAACGAAAAATCACTCTAGCAAGGCAACGGTTCTTTGGTTGTAATAAAATCTACTACGAGTAGACTCAAAAGAACAAGATGATGCTCTACTAAACCCTAATCATCATCTAGATGCCGAGTGATGAATATAATATACAGTCATCCAACAAGTGGTTGGATAAGTGAATAGAAAAACGCAATAATTTTATGAAATATGCTGATAGTTCTGAGGTTAGTAACAGAGTATAACATATACCAAATATACCAGTTCAACTCTTTGTACTTGTGTTTTCGCAAAATTGCGTCTGTGTTTCCCCAATAACAACTGTGATATTTTGGTTTAGTGCATAAATCACTGTCGGAAACCCGCACGATCTCCAAAACCAATTAAATTTCTCATCGCGAGAAATCATACCTACAACAAATATGTCACACTATAGAGCTATTGTTCCACCAGTTGTGCGGCATGTGACACCGTCCTGCTAAAAATAAACGTCGTCCACATCCATAACATAAATTTCAGGAAAAAAAAGTCACTCAACATTGTTCGGTAACACAATCCATTCACCGAAACTATCGCAATCCATTCACTGAAACGATCGCACCAGCATGATTTTCGAAAAAATATGGCCGAATGACACCGTTAGTCCAAAAACCACGCAAAATTGTCACTCGATGTGTATGGAGAGGTTGTTCCACTATTTATCTTGAAATTTTGGAGGTCCAGATGTGACAGTTTTGTTTATTTACGTAATTTTGTGTAAAAAGCCATGATCTTGTCCAAAAATTTCCAGCACACAATCAGCGAAAGTATGGCGTTATACGCGGTCTGATGGCTTCAATTTTTCTATGAACTGGATCTCATTAGCATGTAGGCCAAGATCTTTATGCAAAATGAGGTGCAAAGTGGTTGCGGATTAATCTAATTTCTGTGATCGTCACGAAATAGACACACCTGGCTTTCCAGTCACAATCTCATCTATGGCGGCGTTATTTTCTTGCCAAACGAACACGCGTTGGAGTCTTCACATCACTAACCTGTTCGAAACTTTCAAATCTATAGATCAAATTCACTATGTTGATCAAAAGCAATAGTGAATTTTCATTATTTTAGCAAGTGCACAACTGTGTGTATCGAAAGATATTAAATAATCTCCTAGTTCTTGCTTACTAAAAGTCATCGAAATGATAGTTAAATGTTGACAGTTCAACGATGCCGCGGAACTTACAATAAAACAAAACTTCGACTTCTACTACTACGATTATTTGAAAGAAAAAAAAACCGTATACTCTATGAGCTCTAACAGGATGTCAAAATTAAGACATGGAGAATAAATTAGCCAGGTTATATCGGGCAAAAAGGTAACAGAATTCTAGCACCTCGGTTCCAAATATAAAAGAAAATTGATGCCGAAAAATTTGAAATGACAAACTGGAAGCTGTGTGTCCGATATCAGAAGAGATTAGAACTTTCAATTGGTCGGCACCCAAGTAAGTAAATAAGTAGTGTCACAACGAAGGGCATGCACAAATCCGCAGTACATCCACATAACTTTAACCGAGACTTAAAATTAGGAAAATGGTAGGAACATGGCAGATGTAGATGTTTAAAATGAGATAAACAAGGTAACTGAAGCGACAACAAAGGTTAGCACTTACATATGTACATAGCAAAAATTTTCCAAAATGTTGTATGTAAATCTTAAAAAAAGAATCTCAACATCAAGATGATAAGTACGAGCGACAAAAACATGCGGCACAAGCACGTAATGATATTCATATAAATGAGCATTAATTTCTGTTTAGACAATTTTGAAGAAAGACTCGGTAGGACACTGCAAATTTCAATATAACCACCTCTTTGTAGACATAATAAAAATGATTTAATAAACTAATATTGTTGGCAGTAGCTGACAGATAATCTGAATAGCCTACGTACACACATGAATTAAAATGCGATATGAAATGATAGCCCCCCCCTCCTTTTTATGTAAGGCTTTACTTAATTTTAATATCCCACAACGCAGAAGCACAAACGATTTTACTAAAGTAAATAGCTTTTCCAATGATTAGCGAGTTTGGTGTTACAAAGATAATTTATAGTGAGACTCTGGTGTGTACAGAAATCTTAACCACCTTATACATTGCAACTAAGTACTGCTGATTAATTATACATAAATTGAATACATAATTGAAGTAGATCATTGGCGATGCCCTAACATAAGAATATCCCATATAATCGTATATGTGTAGGTGCAGACATTTTGAGGTTTTAATCATTTAATCAGACAAGCTTTGGAATACCAGATCCCATTACAAAACTATTTATCAAATATCTCCTGGATACCAAGCCCGTCCAAAATAAAAAGACAAACATAAAACATAAACACGTTTGAAATTAAGGTTGAATTTATTATTAGAATGGATATCATTGGAAAGTATAATCTAGGCGTACATTCACCTAAGATAGACAAATTGCTGCATGCAGCTTTTCTAAGTTAGTGCTTCACCTTTTCTCATAGACATTATCTTATCTACAATTAAATCTCGTGTAGATACCCAAAATAAAAATATCTATGATATTGTTTTCTGACTTTGTTTACATCGTACGATACCAGTGGATACCATGAACACATGTAGGTGCGAGTCAATAAAAAAAAAAATAAAAAAAAAAATGTAAATATCATAAATACATGTTCGAATTTAAATTTTTTTAACTTTTCCCAAATAAACAAAATGAATAATTTTCTTAAAAAAAAAAAAAAAACTCAACTCCCACATAAATCCATTAAGGACAAAAATATTCAGTACTGCGCCATTGAAATGTTTTATTTATTTGTTTTCTTCTTTTACGTAACATAAGAGTATTTATAGTTTATGCCAAAATAGAAATTTAATTCGTAGCCGAAAATATTCTTTCCAATACGCAATTATTTTGAATTAGTTACCCTCTTTTTCCAATATTTTTATGTCTTCTTTATCTAATTCATCCCTCAAACACCTTAACAACAAAGTTCAATGCTAAGCTTCTGCCATAGGAAACACTTAAAGACATAATTACCTTTAAGACGCACCAGCCATTTAAAATATCATTCACGATTAAAATCCAATTAAGACCAACCAACTTCTATGAAAGTCGTCAGGCAAGTACGGAGAAACGAAAAGATATTTTTCTTTTATTTCTTAGTTGGCTCTTAAAAAAATTTGTCATTCATAAAGGGAATCCATAATCAAATTCTAGAGGCACTTTTCTAAAAAATAAAAACCATATCTTTTAAAAGGCTTCCAGGAAACCAATCTAAAAACTGCTTTTTAAGAAGGAAAAAAAAAAAAAATAAAAAAAAATAAAAACATTTTGTGTATTGCGTTCTCGATTTTATCGCCTCTTAACTTTTATCTCAGTACTCAAAAGGGGATATTAGAAATGAAAGACTCAAAAGCATGTCGCATTTTGGCACTGTTTTAAGAAAAGTGTCTTCAAAGCAGGACAAATAAGATGACTTAATGCAGAAATTAACATACTATATTGTTCTCAAAAGAGCATTTCTTTTTCGAAAAACAAAAAACATACGAGTACATGCGTGTGTACATAAAAGATACAAAAATGCATTTAATTCAGTGTAAACAATAATTTTTTCCGAGGCACGTTAATTGAATTATTAAATATTTAACACAAATATTCGGGGAAAGATCATTAATTTGATTTATTTTCAACATCTTTGAATATCGAATTAAAATATATTTTTCTCGCTTGAGTAAAGAATGCATTCATTCTACATACTCGTATGTAGTTTTCAATACACTTTCAGATGTACAGAATTTGAAAAATGTCCTTCAAAAATTTATTTTACCTTTTTCTTTTACTGAAACATTGGCGTTTTTTTTTTTTTTTTTTGCTTTCAATCTCTTATCAAAAAAAAAAAAAAAGAAAACGAAGAAAACAAATACCTACAGTTGAAATAAATTTGGTTGAAAGAATTTTTGCAAACGACATCATATTTCCTGTTCTTTCTGTTGCAGTTTGTATGATGTATTTCACCTCGTTTTCGGGTCTCGGGTTTGCATTCCACAATCGACAGTGACAAAATATCCGTGAAAAATAGCATTTTGCTTACGGTGTTCACAACAAGTGGAGTGTGTATGTGTTGACCATTTAAGGTGCTTAAGTAAGCAGATTTTTTTATTTAACTTTATTATATACCCTTATGTTACTTATGCATGAAACTGAGATATGTATGATAGAAATGTACAGTCTAAAATATACATAAATAACAGGAAAACAAAATATAACAAATATACTATTGTATCTACTCCTTTTTCATTCATTCCACATGTGGTTTTGAGAGTAAAAGTAATGTCATTGCTTAATGAAAACCTGAGCTAGTTCGATATAGTAGACACATCCAGTTTCGCATGGTGTTTGTTGAGATTCCTCCAGAAACAGACTAATTCGTGCGGTTTGCTAAGAGATGGCATAACTTGTATTATTCCATTGGAACATGCGTTAGAAAGCTACTGTCATTGTACGTCATTTCAGTATACGTCATTCATTTGAAGCGTAAACAACAATAATTTTTTTTCACTCAAATATGTCGAACTTTCTGCCTGAAAAAGTGTTTTTTTTTCGGGGAGTTCTTCTTTATTTTCACTTTAATATGAAGAAAACTGCTGTCGAAAGTCATCGTATTTTGGTGGAAGTTTATGGTGAACATGCGCTAGCTGAGCGAACGTGCCAAAAGTGGCTTGCACGATTTAAAAGTGGTGATTTTGGCTTGGAAGACGACGAACGTCCTGCGTAGCCAAAAAAAGTTTGAAGATGGAGAAGGATTGTTGCCAAACACAAGAAGAGCTCACAGAATTTTTGGGTGTCACTCAAGCAGCCATTTCAAAACGTTTAAAAGCAAGTGGATATATTCAAAAGCAAGTCAGTCATTTTTGCATCAGATTGTTACTGTAGATGAAAAATGGATTCATTACGACAACCCCAAGCGTAAAAAGTCATATGTGAAACCCGGCCAACCAGACAAATTAACGGCAAAGCCAAATATCCATGGCGTGAAGGTAATGCTCTGTATTTGGTGGGATCAGATGCGTGTGCTGTATTATTAGCTGCTAAAACCGGGTGAAACCATCAATGAACAACGCTACCGAACACAATTAATCCGTTTGAAGAGAGCAGTAGTCGAAAAATTCCCGGAATATGCGACCAGACACGAGGCAATATTTTTCCATCATGACAACGCTCGGTCCCACGTTGCTATTCCGGTTAAGAACTATTTGGAAAACAGTGGTTGGGAAGTCTTACCCCAACCAGCTTATAGCCCAGACCTTGCCCCTTCTGACTACCATTTGTTCCGGTCGATGCAGAACGCCCTCACTGAAATACGGTTCACTTCAGAGTAGAATATCAAAAATTGGCTTGATTCATTATTAGCTGCCAAACCGGCGCAGTTCTTTTGGGATGGGATCCACAAATTGCCAGAAAGATGGGAAAAACTCATAGCTTCAGATGGGCAATACTTTGAATAAAACTATTGAACATGTTTTTCTTAAATAAAAGTTCAAATTTTGAAAAAAAGACCTCACGAATTAAAATATATACCCAATAAAAACTTTTAGAACAGGAGCACCGTATCCATAAACCTAACATATCCAATTTTTTTCTACCATATCTTGTTGACCCCATTGATGTCATACGAGCTTTGTACCCTGTACACTTTTTCACTGATTCTTGAAAAGTTTTGTTTTGGAATTAAAAAAAAATTCTTTTATCCGCCTTGTAAATGGGACGATAGTGGCATTATATGAAGTCACTTTGGTCACTCTTTATAGGGCTTCGTTACAGAGAGAATTGGCTCCTTAACCAGCCAAGAAAGCAATGACTTCAAAATGTGATTCTGCTCATGGTTTCTGTACTGAAATATAGTTTTCTCAGAGTTAAGTGAACTTGACGATGTCGAAGAACTTACCCAAAACGTAAGTTTTATGAATATGGAAACTTTCCTCAATGCAAACCCTTTAGAGCTGTGTTCTTCTTCTTAATATGTCAATATCGACGGCATATGAGGCTTAAAATATTGTTTGTTTAAAAAGAATATTTTAAGTCTGAATTCCAATTGCTGTTTCAGCAGCTGTCGGAACTACCAATGGAATCCAGTAAGGTACGACATTTCATCATGCATCGTTTTACGTTTGCCGAACGTGCTGAAATTATTTAAAAAATAGCAAAATTCCATCTCAGTTGTAAATACGTAACTTGTGTAGGCAATTCGTCGCACCGTGGAAAAGTTTGGTGCGAAATGAATAAAACATAGTCGCCGTAGCGGCCAGTGTCGAAGAACACATAAGAATGTCGATTCGGCGCCGATCAGCTGAATTCGGCATAGCAAGAGAGTCAACTCGGCTTATTTTGCGATTGGATTTGGGCCTAAATTCTTATAAGTTTGTGCTGACGAAACAATTGAAGCCGCACGACCGAACGCAGTGAGTTCCCTAATTGAGCGCTGAAAATATTGGTCGGAGATACGGATTTTGGCCAAATGAGGCGAGGCCCATTTTTTGGCTCAGCGGCTGTGTGAACAAGCTAAATTGCCGTTATTGGAGCGAACACAATCACAACTGTTCAGCCAAGCATAAATGCATACACGAAGATTGACTGTTTGGTGCTATTTATCGCATGATGCCTTCATCGGACCTTATTTCTTCCGACAACATCGATATATTCTAGCTGTGGCTGCAACAATATGGTGCTATATAACATTCACGGCGGGCATTCATCAATTGACCGCCGCGATTATGCAATTTGCTAGCAGTCTATTATTTTCTCTGGGGCCATCACTTTGGAAGCCTACAGTTGACACGCTATTGTCAAAAATTGAACCAGCCACCAGCGAAGCCATTTGAATGATGTGCTATTTCACACATAATGACATGAACGTAGCTTTAAATAAAAAGTCAGAATCAATTTTATATCTCACCCCGTTGTTGTTTTATTTAAATTTTTTTTCTATCGTTCTTATCTGGTCACCCTATACCAGGTAGTATAGGTATAGTCTTGTTTAGTGAAGCTGCAATAAGCTAAGCGGACAAAAAATCAATCAGCTAAATGTGTGTCCTTTTTTCTAGATCGGGCAAACGATACTGAGGTTCCATTCATAAAGCATACACTCTTTTGACCAGATCTGAAAAATAAGTTGGTGCATGTTCTCCACAATGTCATTTCCAGCACCTTTGAATACCTAGGCCAGTAAACCGTCAGATCCAGCTGATTGGTTAGATTTTGGCTTAAATGTTGCTATCCTTAATTCATTCTGGTCAGGTTGAATGGTTTATGCTACCCGACGGCAAGATATTGTGCTTCTTCGGCGTTAAACTGTCTGCAGGAAACGTTGTTTCATATTTTTAGCACCCACTGTGATTGTACTACAAGTTTTCCTTCTTCTCTACGAGTCTTCTTGCTTTGACACATTCTTTTTACCTGTTGGTAAGACTTCCGTACGTTGTTCCTGGAATACAAGCTCTCAATATTATCGATTGCGCGCTTTTCATGCTCTTTTCTCTTTTTCTGAAGAAGCCGATGTTCTTCCCATTGCTTTGGCTCGTAGAGCTTAGGAGCACCTCTTATCCTTCCTTGCAGCGCCGTTTTGTATGCTTCTTGTTTGGCTTCTGCTTGCCGGCATTCTTCATTAAACCAGGAATTTCTTGAGAGTGCTCGAGTGAAATCCAGGACAACAGTTGCGACATCTTTGATGGCACATTGGCAGCTTTGCCACCAGAGGAATAGGAGTTGTGAAGAGATTTCGAGGTACGCGTTAAGTGAAGATTCTGGAGGTCTCTTGTGATTGCAGCTTTTTTACGTTTTTTTTCGGACGTCCAGAATACTGGAGGCATGTCTTACATCTATTGCAAAATAATCAATTTGATTTAGCGTTTTTGTTCAGGAGCCCGCCATGTCCCCTTGTATATATTGAGGTGAGGAAACAGAAAATATCTCGTCGCAAAATCAATAACACTAAATCCGTTGCCAGACATGGTGCTTGTATTCTATGCTTTCCAACTATCCACCGAGATGTTCTCTTTTCCTATCTTGGAGTTAAAATCGGCTATAGTATCATACTTCGGACATTGCTCATATGTCTTATCGAGGAGCTCGTTGAAGCATTTTTTAGTGGCGTCGTCGTTTTTTTCCGTAGTGGCATGGGTGTATATGTTGGCGAATTAAGCCTTAATACGTATTGCCATAAGAACTTCGCTTATGTGTCGGAAGCTCAAAAATTCTTGCGTAAGTCTTCCGCATATGGTATATCCGCACTCGGATGCCTTTATTATTTAGTGCAGGCTCCAGCTAGAGCATCTTTGTTGTTAATTTTTTTTACTCGAAACCTCACATTCTTGATTGGGAAAATCACGTCGTCTTTACGTTCTTCGGTATTATTCTTCTGTTTTGCTGGTAAGAATTGCGAGCTGCTTAGTACCTTGGGGCCGCTATGAACGAGTATCCCTTATACTTTGCTACATTTTACCATCGGTGTTTGTGATCAGTCGAAGGATTTTGTCATATATGCCTAATAAAACCCAGCTAACAGAGGTAGCATTTTTGATGAACTCTCCGCTTATATATTCTCTATGTTGGAGCATGCATACATACATACATCTTCGGCCAAGTTTCTCGTGTTCTCTAGGGACTCTGGCCATCGTATTTGGTGCCCGTAGTATTTGAGGCCCCTACAGACGTACGCTGATTAAAACAAGATAGTACTCCAAGGCGAACGTAAAACACTTTTTTTTACCCAATAGAGAACTGCTTAATGCGTCTTATGTACAAGGTTGTGCAAAATTAATCATCCAAGTTTGTTTTTGATTTACTTTTTTACCAAATGAAAAAAATAGTTTTGAGTAATGTAAATCTTTATTTAAACCTTTACAATTGTTTCTGTTGATTGGAATGTTGATAAACATTTGTGCCCATTTTATAGCATTTTCCATAACTTTCCCCAAGATTACGGGTGATAAATGTTCGAATTTCTGTCGAGTATTCTTCTTAAGGGCTGCGATTGTCTAAGAATTGTTGGCATAAGCCCGTGACTTCAAGAAGTCCCAAAGAAAGGAGTCTGGGATGGTTAAATTGGATGATCTTGCTGGCCATTTCAAATCGCCAAACCGGGACTATTACGCAACGAGGAAACAATTTCTTAACGATATCCATTGTGTATCGTACTGTGTGTGCGGTTGCACCGTCTTCTTAAAATCAAATGTTCACCATGTGATTATCATGGCCCTGTAGCGTTCTTCAGTAACAGTGACCGTATTACTCCTCCCGCGTTAACTCCGTAGCACACAGTGGCTTTGAGTGGATGTAATCGCTCTTCGTGCATTACACTCGGAAACGAAGATTTTGCTTATTGACGTAACCGCGTAAGTGGAAATCGTCCTCTTCGTTGTTGAAATTGAGGATGGCTTTACAGTAATTCACACGCGACTGATGGTCAGGGAGCGTTAACTGATGCACTCTTTGAACTTTTTACGAGAACATGTGCAAGTATTTCACTAAAATTCGCTGTAAGGTTCGTGTGGTGAGGGACAATTGGGTGGCTTTTCGGCAGACACAGCCGCGATATTCTCGGCCGAACCCTGCATGGTCTCCTGTGGTTTCACTCTGTTCGAATCGAGTAGCTAAGCGCCGGAATGTTTGCCCAGTTGCCGCGAAACGATTAAGTAATCGACGTCGCAATTCACTCTGCGCTAGCACCACCGACCGATTATTGGTTAAAAACATCGACACAATTATATTATTCCACGCTCTTGCGGATTATAGCGCTTCATTGCTTGTCTGTTTGTGTACTGCAGCCACCTAGTTCACAAATGTCAAATATGATTGACGTACAACACTATTTGCAAAAATTATACCATCTTCCGATAGAGTGATTAATTTTGCGCCACCAGGTATGTACTTATAATCACACCATACCACATAGATAAAGTTCAAACTTTCTACCAAAACAAATGTACATTAATGTAAGTACGTATGCATGTTCCGTACATATATACGTAGCAAAATATCCCAAGGAGAGACCTGCCATTTGTCGCTTGTTCACTTCAAAACGTGAATCAATTACAGGCAACTTTGTTATAATTCTCGCACGCAAGCTATTTAAACCGAATTAAAAAAAAGTGGATGATACCTCATTTCAACATACAAAATTTGGCTTTGAAACATTAGCGAAGTGAAGAAAACAACGCATAAAGAATATCATTTTTATGAGTGTACAAGATGTAGAAGTCTGTGCGTATTTTTCGTCAGCATATTGTTCAGTAACAAATAGCGTTCCACAGTACTGTTACTTATTAAAATCAATTTTGTTTAAGGCGTTTTCTATAACTTTTCACGCACGTTTCTCTTTAACAAAATAAATTGGGAGAAACAATTGTTCAACAAGCATAACAACTTTTAAATCCTTCATTATCATGCAAAGCATCCTCCCACTGCTTTGATCTTCTTCAAAAAATACAAGTGCAATTGAGAATTCCACCTTGAATACCAAATATCTACATATACCTATATCAAACTTCGGCTTCAAGTTCAACTTGAAATTGTATGCAAATTTGCTATTCCTTTTCAAATAGCCTTTTCCCGCTTTCTTAACTTTAATTCGTGTTTCTTTGGACAACATCTTAGGCTAAAAGTTTTGAAGTAAGAGCCTTTTTTCATGTTCTTCACAATTAATCATGTCACGTCTTCCTTTAGTCATTCCGAAAGTAAATAGCTTTGGTAGCCGGCTATAATCGGATGTCTATGTGTGAAAACCAAATGAAAGCAAATTCATAATAGAAATGTCCAAACACCGTTCAACTCTCGTCAAATTTAAATCGAATTGAATTGTCGTCAATCGAAAGCATTACATGATACAAAGTGAGATTGAAGACAATCACCATGAAAACAATTTCAAAACAATGTTCGACTAAATAAGAGAGTATCTTAAAAAAAATCTTAAGCACCTACTACTCAGATGTCGATCTTGATGAGATTCATTTACATACATACTCGTATCTGCACCTATCGAGAGGAGAATATTTTCACAAAAAAGGTGTGTAGGCTTTCGCTGAATAATGAACGATGAAAATAAAAGTGCGACGACAAATCGTCCTAGTCATACATACATACACACTTATGTATGTAGTACTATACTCGTATATCCGCAAACAGGTAACTGACACATTTTTAAAACCTTTTCGAAGGTGTCTGCTTTCGATTTCTTTTAAGATATTTTTTTTTAATTTGGAGCTCACTCTTACATTTGTATTCGTACATTTATTTGCTGAGCAATTCGGCAATTCTACAATTCGACAATCGACAATCTGCTATTCGGGGGTCACGTAATCACTTTGCTTATTCACAGAAGTAACATGCTATAAAATTGATTTTGTGTTTTTTTTTTTTTGAAATCTCTTTCTCGCTTGGCTTTTAGGTAGGTTTATCGACACTTAGAAGAAGAATATCATCACGAAATACAAAATCTGTATTCAAGATAACGCAATAATTTCCATGAGGCAAATAAAAACATTTTATGTTTCAGCGTTAATTAAAAACTCCGTCGAGTGTAATTAATTTTTTTTTTTTTTTTTATTATTATTCTTTATTCTTTTTTTTACTTTTTAGATTTTGCACATCATGTTTGGAAGTACTCAGTATGAGTATGTAGGTCGTCAGGGATTTATGTCACGGTAGCAGTTTTATGACAGTTTTTTTTTTTTTGCTTTTTTGCTTTTTTGCAATGTGGAAGAATGCGTTTGTAAAATATGGTCCCCATGTCATAGTTAATCGCATTTATTCAGGTCGGGCATATTAAAATATTGTAATAATTTTTGATTTTTTAGGAACATTGATTAAACATATAAATACAAGAAAGAAGATTGTGCTATGTGATTCCATCCATGCGGGTATCAAGAATCTGCCGTCTTAAAACCGTTTATAGTATCACAAGAGCGAATATTTCTGACATAAGATCCTGACTAATCACTCTCGATTAAATCTTTGGTTTAATTTATACTCGCCAGAAATGTGTATGAAAAAGGGAACCAGATTGAAAATAAAACTATACAAACTAATTGGCTTTTCAAGTTCAGTATGTACGTAAGGCAACCACTTCTAATGCAAATAAAGGGTGATTCATCGTGAGGTTTGATTTTTAATAGGTTTTTTCGTCAGATTACGCGTGACTCCTATCAAACTGCTTCGTCATTTTTATTCAGTATTATTTGGCAAGTCATTATGAAAAGACTCACACCACAACAGCGTCTCCAAATCTCTCAGCTGTATTACGAAAATAAGCGTTCTGTGAGAAATGTTTTTCGTGCGATTCGAGGAATTTACGGTGCGCATAATCGACCTACTGAAACCACTATTGCCAATAACATTCGCAAATTTGAGTCACAGTTTACATTAGTGGATGATACACATCCAGCACGTAGTGAAGAGCTGTAGCTGAGAGTGTACGCGAAGACCGTGACGAATCGATTCGTCGTCGTTCTCAGCAGCTTGACTTGGCGTAGTCGACAACTTGGGGTATTTTACGTGAGTATCTCGCCCTTAAAGTGTATAAAATTCAATATGTGCAGAAATTGAAGCTAGGCGACTTAATTTTGCGTCATATTTTCAGTGAATGAGCCCTGGATAAACTCAATGAAAATCCGGTGTTTTATCGTGAAATTTTGTTCGGTGATGAAGCCCATATCTGGCTCAATGGATGCGTTAATAAACAAAATTGCCATATTTGGGCTGATGAGAAATCCGAACAGTACCAAGAGCTACCATTACATCTATTAAAAACGACGGTATGGCGTGGTTTTTGGGCTGGTGAAATCAATGGTCCATATTTCTTCAAAAATGAGACAAATCAGAATGTTACTGTCAATGGTAACTGTTATCGCACCATGTTAATGGACCATGTGCTTCCTAAAACTCAAACAGATGGTCTCGGTGAGCTCTGGTTTTAACAAGACGACGCTACGAGCCATACAGTGAAACAAGGACTTGTTGAGAAATCATTTTGGTGAAACGTACGTGAAATTAAGTACGTTTTGCTACGGTAAATTGGCCGCCTAGATCGTGCGATATGACACCTTTGAACTATTTTCTCTGGGGATATGTAAAGTCTCAGGTCTTCAGGAATAAGCCACGATTGACGATTAACGCTTTGGAAGCCACCTTAGACGTAGTTGTGGCCAACATTTACATAATATCATTTTTGAAAAGTATATGCCATGAATTGTTCTTTTAAACGATAATAAAAAATTTAAGTTCGATTTCAAATTTATGTATTTTATTTTACATTATAAATCAAACCTTACGATGAATCACCCTTTATTTACCAAGCTTTTCGAAACAAAAAATGTACTCAGAACTATTGACAAACCAGAAACGATAGATTCTCGTTTCATCGAGGCGTATACACTCTATATGAAGCAGATGAGCTTAATAACTTCGAAGCAAACCCCGCGTTTGTGTTCAAATACCCATTACTAAGATTTAGTTTATAAAACAACACCTACAGTTATAGTAGGTAAAATGAAAATACTAGCTGCTGGTGTTGGTTAGGTAGGTAGAGGTGGGGGTTCAACATAAACCAAAGTAGCACTAGAATTTGCCTTTTACTACCACGACTCGTGAGACCTAGTTGATATTGTAGGTCGGTCATGTAATCCCACAAAATGGCGCAGTTGGTTAACCTTCTCCATTAGTGGTTGGTCTTCTCCTGGAAATATTGAATGTGGATCTCCTCCAAGTGGGATGCGGATTCTTGAAATGAGCCCTGCCTGGCCTGGACCGACCATCAGCAGCTGAATTTGGTTTCTTCTGCGAAAGCTCTGAATTCAAGGGTAGCACAGAATTGTCTGATGATGTGTTAGAACTTTCTACGCCATATTCGTTTTTCAACTTTCTTTTTAATTCAAAAATCATCGACCAAATTGTATTTGAGACCAACTTATATGGTTGTCAGTCTAATCCAGTCACATTTTTTTCCGTATCAGCTGTTGAAATACAGAAAAACATAGGCATCTGTATGGTTACATCAATACTACAGGTCCCAGATGTAAGGAGATATTGGAATCGATCTTATTGAAAGAACTATGTCACTGAATAAGTTCGAAAAGACTCGTCAGTATTTACACTTCAGTGATAATTCCGAAATGGTTCCAAAATCAAATCCATTGCATGACCGTATTCACAAAATCCGCCCTCTTGTCAATGACTTAGTAAGAAACTTCCAAAAAGTTCCATATGAAGAGTTTCTATGTGTTGACGAACAAATGCCAGAAACTATATGAAACAGTATCTCCCAGCAAAACCTCATAAATGGGGCTACACGTTTTTCGTTTTGTGTGGAATATCTGGATACGCTTACAATTTCGAACTATATACTGGCCAAGAAAACGACGATTGCTTCCGTCCACTTACTGAAAAGAACTTGGCTGCCAGTTCAAATGTTGTAATTCGCTTATGTCGCAACGTTACTTTAAATATATTTCATAAGATATATTTTGAAAACTATTTCACGTCAATCCTATTAATTGAAGAGCTTTATAAGAAGGGTATGTTCATATGCACTCTTTAAGTTTTATTTCTATTTTAATACACATACATATGTATGCACATATATTTACATATTAAGATAGTTGTAGATATTCTTATTCGTGTTTATATATTACTAGGGATTCTAAGTCTGAGAACAGTCCGAAAAAATCGATTACCCAACTGTTAACTTCCGGATGACAAGTATTGGAAGGACCAAAAACGTGGATCTTCCCTTGAAAAAGTTAGTAGCATTGACGGAATGGATGTTACTGTAGTTGCTTGGAATGACACTAAAGTGGTTATAATTGCATCTAATTTCGTCGGTGAGCAGCCTATTTTAAGATTCCAAAGGCACGAAAAAGTGCTCGTTTCCTTTTATGTCACTGTGCTCTAGAACCAGAGCAGTGTGACCCTAACCATTCCCCTAAGCGGGCAAATTCGTTCCGGTATTCCAGCAGCAATTAGGAGGATATAGCAGCCGAGTTAATAGTTTTGATAGCGGCCTGGCTATCTATGAGGCTAGCAATGTTTTGTTTGTTCATTGGGTCATGCTCGAATTGCGTACAAGCCTTTCAGTTTGCCAGAAGTTCCGCCTTCCGCCTGATATTGATATTTCCAGTAACTCGAGTAGACACCGGCCCCCACAAAATATTTTGTCTTTCATCAGTCGATGTAGATGATTGTTTCGAAGTACTTTATTACTTCAACTTTTTTAGTGAGAAATGCAGCATTCAGATTCTTTGAACTTGACTGCGCTGCAAAGTGTGGTATTTTTTGGTCAAAAGGCAAAAGATGCAGGAGCACAATAAGCGTGTCCGTTAGGCCTGACCAGAATGCGCCCGTTGTGCATAAGCTTGTTGTTCTTTAGGGTTTTTTTTAGTTTCGTGAAATTGTAGCCATACTAGTGACCCATAGGTGAGAACTAGACGCTGTGTACATCTAAAAGATCATCTTTGGTTGAAGTCCCCACTTCTTTCCAAATGTTTTGTTGCGGACATATAAGGCGACACAAGTCTTTGCTTCCTACCTAGCACTGGAAGATAATATGAGCGGCTTATTATTAAGACAGGGTGTGATAAAATCAGGTATTTTGGCTCTGGGAGTGAACGGCATCAGTTCAGCTTTGTCCGGATTTAGACCAAGGCCACAACTTACTACAGGTGTTTACCTTGCTTAGAGTAGCCTCCATGATTTCATTTATCATGGAGGGAAACTTCCCTGACTCTATTTACACCACGTCATCCGCAGACGCGACCACTTTGAGCATTTCTCTATCTTGTTTTACAAGCATATTTTTTCATAATCTTAAGCCAAAGTAGAGGAGAAATTACACCGCCCTGTACGTTCCTCTATGGGCGAAATTGGTAAATTGACTGTTACCTATTATTGCTAAGTAATTCTTGTTCTAAGCATAAAGACTAGCCATTGACTAATAAGTTCCTCTATGTGATCTCTATCAAAGATTTGTGAATAGCTTTAGTGTGTACATTTTTAAAGACTCCCTCTGTATCTAGGAAGGAGGCTAGGGTAGGTTTTTTATAGTACATGGATTTTTCGATTGTTAGCACTACATTGTGGAGAGCCGTTTCCGCGGATCTTACCTTAGGCGTGCTCTTGGTGGTTAGTTCAATGAGTACAAAGCAAGAGATGGTGTTCACATTACCACACTTTTCGATTGAAAAACTACTGACTTTGCTGTTTGGATTCGACATTTACCTAGAGTTTTTACTGATCGCTGTTTCGAAATGTGAGATTTTACAGTAGGAAAATACTGGCGGAAACGTGACCTGTACAATAGCCAAAGAAAAAGAGAAGTGTGAACGAATGGATATGAGTCTTACATAAAGTGTTTATAGTGTAAATCACTCCACATTACCAATTATAATAGACATAGAACGTATCTATGTCCCTCTTACGAATTAAACTTTTAGTGAAAGTGTCATAGTACTCCTTTCAGAACAATAGTTACCTCTTAAGACCACAGTAAGAAGTCTATGGTCTTTATTAAGACCAAGAAAGAAACCTGCTGATATTTTAGAGTGTTCAGGAAACAATCGTTTAGCCTGCTTGCAATCTTGGGAATAGTGCGGTTATGTCCACAAAATACCCAACTCTAGCGTAGGAGGCAAACAGACTCTATGGAGGGTCAGACCCTAAGAAGTCGTGGAGGAGTGGAGTCCAGGATTGTTGGCCTTTACAAAACAATAGCGCCGACTTTGTTCATTTCTCAGCTCAAATTTATGTGAAAATCAGTCCAGAATACAGAAAGAATCCGCTTAAACGTTGGTATACAAGCAAGTTCCTGTGTTATTGAGTGAGAAGGCATGGCGATAAATCCGGAGTTTATTTTATTTGTGCAGAGTAGATCCAGATTTTTCACTTCGATGGCAAGCCTATTCGGCAGAGTATTTCAACACTGAGCTTCTGGGCTCTTCTTTCCTTGAATAAATTAACTCAGTTTTGAGATGATTGACTGAAAGTTCATTTCTTGTTCATCCCTTGGGCCAACGATCATCAAATTGGTTAAGGGTTATACTAATATGTAGGTCAGGTGTTGTGAAAAAAAAAATCAACAACCATATTGCAGTGCATACTGGGAATATAAGTCACTCTGAGCCTTTGGTATACAACGTTTTAGAGATACCATTGATCATGACTTTCAATCAAATTCAGTGGAATAATAGATCCTGCTACATATTTTAGCTGGTGATGGGCTTTTAACAAAGTTAAAATTTATTCGGGAATTGTTTTTTTTTAAGAAACTTCGCTAAGCAAACATAATATTTATGTTTTGTACCGTGAAAGGCATTATACTATTATTCATTGTCTTCAACCAACAAATGCAACAAACATATAATAGATAAATATATTTCTGAACTGGGTCATATTCAATTGCAGTAGTTTGCAATCAACTAATCACACAGTTCTTTGCCCAATTTATGTGAACTCAAGTCAAGTACTGTAGATAGCGCATAAAACTGCATAAGTTGCTTTTTAAGATTTGTTTGTTAAATTCAATCCAAAAGTCATTACGTTGACTTCTTAAGCATTTAAAATTACTCTCATATTACATCCAATAATCCGGATAAGAGGGTACGCCCGTTCAAGATGATTACCTTCTCGAGCATTCAAAACAGATCGTATTCAATTTTTACTCACAAGTGTACATGGCGGCATCCACAATAATTTCCATTCTCATTTTCATCCATAGCCAGCAATTTTTCAAAGAAATCGTCTATTCAATTGTCACCCGATTATTCATTACTTTCAAGTTGGGCAACAGGCTCAACAGCACATTTTTCCTCGTTTAAATATATTCATGAAACCATTGCAGCAGTGCAGTATTATCTCCAGCAGACTTATCGACCGAAGAGTGATTTAATGCAATTTAATAGAACATTTATAACTTTGGACACATTTCAATTTGTCTTCATGTCAAAAATACTTGTTAGAAAGATCTCCTTTTGATTTTCTTTTCTTTGAAACCCCTTTCCACACAATTATTTGTCCAACCGGTACCAATTCAAGCCCAAAAAAAAAAAAAAAATGTCTCAAAAAAGTGGGAAGAAGCAGACGAAAAAGAACCAACAGGTTCTATATTTAGGATTGCGAATCGTCGTTGATTTCCAGTTCAGCAATCATTGACTTCGCAACAGAACACATCTTAAGAGATACTTATTGGTCTATACTTTAATTTATTTTTTTTTTTTTTTTTTGGCAACGATAAATTAGGCCGCAGTACCAATTTTTGTTTTTTCAATTTATTTTAAACTATTCCACGTCATGGGCAGATACTAAATTTAATGTTTTATTTTTCTTCCCTTTGTCAGAGTTCAATAATGTGCCGTCGTGCTGCCAATCGATGCGAATAAAATCTTCTCAGACTGACCGACTTGACCTGATTCTCGTCAAAAAAAAGGGGCTTACACACTCGTACGTTCGTATCTATGATTAGAGGAAGCAAACATTGAATTTAGCAGTGAGCAATGGTTAATGACAAACATATTTGGAAAATGATTTAAAAATTTTGAAAAATTTAATTTTGAAAAAGAACGCTTTCTTATGTTTTTAGTAAACTTAATCGAGGGCTTCGGTGCTTAATCAACATATGGCCTTCGGAGAAACTATAATTAGCAACATACGAGTATGATTCTAATATTAAACAAAATCGACAACAACAGCTGGATGACATTTTATCTGGAAATGATTTTTGTCTACACAAAAGAATGTTATGTATGTATGCATAGCCCATAACTTAAAATTTTTTATTTAAATTCAGATATTAAAAATAAACTTGTACAACGGTAAGGAAATAATACGAATGATATGATTTTTCTTCAATTAATAAAGTTTTTGAAAATGAATAAGAGAGATCGTGATCATAACGTTTACAAGAATTTCCATGTATAACGTCGACCGACTACAGACCGTGCCAATAGCTAAGGGAACATCTTTCCCAGATAGCGAAAACAATCAGAAGGAGTGAACTACCAATCGTTCAAGAACCGCTTTGAAAAATTTTACTTCCTGGTGCGGAGCTTTCTGGGAACACCTAGAGACAGTTTGAAAAGGGAAGTCCAAAGAGCTCAAAATTGAGTGAACCTTAGCAAAACATGTGAACTGGCACACGCAACAACGCCAATGTAATATTGGAGGAAGCTGAAGAAGCTATAAATAGCAACTACAACAGAAATATCTGCAGAACCACTATGAGACCGAGTGGTGGTTGCAGCCCCAGACAACCTTCATTGAAAGCCATATAGCCAGCAATATGCAACCAAGTTAGGCCGGTATTCGCATTAGGTAACATCATAACCGTAATAAAAGCTTTGTAGAACAAAAAAGCAGTCGATGGTTTCCAGCGCGATTTCTAATGGGAGCGGCAACAAAATCTTCAGAGGTCCAGAATGTCAATCTCTATTTTATCTGGTGCTTATGGATTTTGAAAGAGCATTCAATAGAATCAACAGAAAATATATCTGGTTTGCTTAGTAACTTAAAGTAGACCCTAATGTCATATTATTCATAAAGAGTAGCAGTTGAAGAAATTCGAAATCCAAGGCAACATGCGACAGGAATGTATCTTTTCTCCAATATGATGGTGATAAGGTTTGTGTTCCATGCTATCCTATCGAAGGGATACAAAGAAATTGAATGGACTCTAAAATCAACTTGCCAAAGCTAATAACAGTTTTTTGCTATCCCTTTCGCTTATGGATCGCCACTAAATGACAACTGTTTTGGAGAGGGAAGCGGCGTTGAGCTGAAAAACTCTACAAAAAGAGAAATCATTAGCTTTTCCATCTAAACCACATAAATTAGCAATGCACTATACCCAGTAGAGTGTTAACAACAACTTTGGAACTTTATGAGTGGCTTAGAAATAAACGGAAATTCTAATTCAAATTTTTGAGAATATATTAGTCTGAAGTTGTATTTTTGCAGAAAATACAATTCAAAATTTTAAAATTGAAATTTATTTTCAATTTGTTTAACCAACATCTTGGTTTAAGTACGACGACAGTTACTGATAAATAAAAACGCAGAATACCATATTTCTCCGAAAACATCAGATTTAGAAAAAATCAGAGAACCTTAAAATTAAATGTAGAGAACAATCTAGTTCTGGAATAACTTGCTCTTAGATATGAAGCGCACGAGCACCATTAGTATTTTCAACAAAAATTTTGCTAAAAATTCTTAATGAAACTCTTTCTCTGTACTTATGAATCTACATATCTATCTATCTGTCTTATCTCTTCTCTTTCTCTATTCTATCCTATTATTTGAAAAAAGTCAATTCATGTTATCAGCTTGTTCTATTTTCAAAAGATGATATATAGCCTATGGGAACAAAAAATACGACTAAATAAACTAAAATGAAATAAAATGAAAATGGTTGATTAAATATCCTGTTACCTAACATAAAGATAAAAAAAAAAAATGGGCTTGATACACTCTATTTCTGAACCACTCTGAACCGAACAAAAAAACAAAAATCTGCAATCACCTTGTTGTCCAAAAACTGGAAACACAGTACTGTCAGCTTAAGAACCAAGCTGCGGTGGTCTCATCAAATATTAAATCCGTGTTGTTGTATAAGTACACCACTTTCGCAAGCACAATTTTTTAATAGGTGTCTACGGAACAACTCAAGGATTTTCAAAAGCAGGTCGACAGTGACGCATGTAATGTACATTTCAAATAACTATACGCGATGATGGGTATGTGTGTTGGAAATCTTATAGTCTACAAGTTGATACAGGACAATAACAAATAAAAATACCGAGTAAAGCTTTATTTCGTTCAGTTGTCTTGTTTCTTATTTACGGCCGTTGGCACCTGGTGGTTGAAGGATTACTCGTTTTATTAGAGCTCGTATTTTTTTTTTATTTTTTTTTTTTGTAAAATATATAATTTTCACGAGTTCAAGGGAGTTCGCGTACCCTTAAAATATTTACACGTAGCACTGGCGAAGGAAAATTAAGGAGGAAAGAAAGAGAAATACTGATGTATATTGGTTTTGAATGTTTGCTGGTTACAATGACTTAGAAATAAACAGCTCGACAGGGCATTCCACAAGGTTTAGGAAAGAATCACGATATTTCAATGTACGTCTGAAAATAAGTTTCAGGGTAAGTTGTTGTGTATTCAAAGCGAGACTGGTGTTACGGTCAAATATCTGAAGGGGCGAAATGCTGTTGGCTCCACAGCCTTATCAGACAACCTCAATAACATTCTAGTATCAACATCTGCTATCCAGATGACACACAGGCATTATTTTCTGTACCTCTTTAGTTTATGTTCTCATTTCAATAACTCACTAAATTTTTCTAATCTTAAACGAAGTGATTACCTGGAAAAAAAATAAAAAAATAAAAATTTGTTCTAGTTTATCATACAAAAATAAACTCGTAAAATTATAAGACAATGAACATAATGAAAGTAAAACACAAAACAATCAATCGAATTTTATAAATACAAAAATAAAATACTGCATGTATAAGTTAATAGCAAAAATTATTAAACATTAACTAAACTGCAAGAAGCGCTGGTGCAGATGGCTTACCGGTTGAACTATTCAAAGTATTGTGAGGTGATTCGGTACGGAAAGTCAACTCATTTACATAGTGTTATCGCTAGAAAGCATTCCCAATGATAAAAAGCCAACCAAAATTTTAGTATTACTTAAAAAAAAAACGGTTCTCTACTTTTTAAAACCAAATTTATATAGTGACTATGATCAGTGAAGGATTGCGCTCGATGGTTAGTTTTTTACTCGAAGCTCTACTGTACCTTGTCTATAATAAAATAAAATAAATAAAAAAGTAAGCCAGGCTACCTTAAGACTTTTGTGTTTGATTTTCTTTCTAAAGTGGTTAGGCCTTCAGATAATTATCTGTATTACATTTTTGTTCCTTAGGTGTATTTTGACAAATGATATAGATCAGTTAACGCATCAACAGTGCTTCTGTTGATAGTTAAAATTTATAACTGAAACTCACGATCTATTCGGAAATATTTTTTTTTTTTTTTTTTTTTTTTTTTTTGTGAGTAAGTGGTTTTTTAAACCTCGATACTATCATACTACTGACGATTTGGAAGCAAACATTGGGGCTGTTGATTAACTTAAAAAAATGGTAAAAGATTAGAAGATTGGACTGATATAGGTGGTTATATCATATTTGTATTCGAACACTAGATGCCAACTTTGAACACTTTGAAAATATATTGTAAGCAACCTTTACTAATATGATAAAGGAATCAGTAGGAAAACAATCGAATGCAACCATGTTACCTATATAGAGTTTTTCAATATGAAATTGACAACTTTTGATTTTAATTTGTGAACGCACTCTTTCACTAATCATCAAACTGTCACTGTCAATTTATTCAGTAAACTCAATATTTTCATTATGGTAAAGTACACTAACGAGCAACGTCTGCAAATTACTAAAATTTTCTACAGATATTCGGAGTCGGTGACTGCAACTTTAAGAGCGTTAACTCCAATTTTCGGTCGTAATTCTCGCCCTAGTAGACAGGCAATAACAAGTTTAGTGCAACAATTTGAGTCTACATAATTGTTATTAGATGTTGTCGTGTCAGTGAGACAACGGGTTGGTCGAAGTGTCGAGAATATCGCTCCCGTTCAGACGTCCGTAGCAAACGATCCAAATCAGTCAATTCTACGGCGTTCTCAAAAATTGGGCATCGCTCAGACCACATTATGGCGTATTTTGCGTAAGGATCTTGGCTTACACCCATACAAGATCAAGCTGACTCAAGAATTGAAGCCGGTGGATCATTTGAAGCGACGTACGTTCTCCGATTGGGTTCTGGGGAAGATGCGCCAAGATGATGAATTTCATCGCAAAATCATCTACAGTGACGAAGCTCAGTTTTGGCTCAATGGGTTCGTCAATAAGCAAAATATGCGTTATTGGTCAGTTGAAAACCCACATGTGCTTCATGAATCACCACTTCATCCACAAAAAATAACTGTTTGGTGCGGTTTACATGCCGGCGGCGTTATTGGGCCATATTTTTTCGTCGACGAAAACAATCGTCTCGTTACTGTGAATGGTCCGATTATTTTTGGCCCGAATTGGAAGATATGGACTTGGACGACATGTGGTTTCAACAGGATGCTACCACAAGCCACACAACACCCGCTACAATCGATTTATTGAAGAGTAAGTATGGTGAGCGTGTTATCTCAAGACATGGGCCGTGTGATTTAACGCCGCTTGACTATTTTCTGTGGGGCTACGTTAAGATATTGGTTTATGCCAACACGCCGACGACGTTGGAAGAGCTAAGAGCCAACATTGAACGCGAAATAGCGGCCGTTTCGGCCGAAATGTGTGGCTGATTCGTTGAAAAATGGGTCCCACGAATTGACCACGGCAAACGTGCCCGCGGTGGCCATATGAACGAAGTCGAGTTCCATTCATAAATGTTTTGATTGTACTTCAAGCCAATAATAAAATTTTTGAAATATCTCAAATGGTTTGCCTTTTATTTAAAAAAAAAGTTGCCAAGTCGTTATTAAAAAACCCTATACAATCTAAGCAAAAATGGTACGAAAGCATAAAGAAAAACAGAAAACTACGTAGCAAAAAAGTAAATACAGAACTGCTAGCGAAAAACATAAGAAACATATGTGAAGTCAAACGTAAATTATATTACAGAAACTTGGAAAATAAATTAGATACTATTAGGGAAACAGCGAATAATTTCAGGGCGTATTTTAGTGAATCACCTTTACTATGACCACCTATTCAATATGCAGAATCATTACAATAGGACGCAGATCTATTACAGATGCAGAATCTACGGTACAAAAAGTAAGAGCAGTTCCTTTGGATGTAAAATTAAATACAGCGCCATGTGCAGATCGAATCCCTTATGAAATGTTTATGAACGCTTCAGAACAATTCCTAATCCTACTATCAAAATCGTACTCCAACAACGTTCAGAAAAAATGGTGGCTGAAATGTTGAAAAATTGGCTAGGTATGTGGGAGGAAAGAAAGCACAAAGTTCTCAACAAATTTCAAGCCGGATTTCGAAAAGTATATTCGCCTATAATTAACATATATACCCTAATGAGTATCCATAAAAAGGGCGGACAGGAAATCGCTGTTTTATAAACTCAATAACATGGTCATAGTAACAAAATATCTGAATTTACTGCTAGGTATGTACCCCAAAACCAAAGCGGCGCTGTGGAACGGGTATGAAACCTCAGAGTTTTGTGACATAAGTATAACAGACCTTGTTGTAAAACAAGGTTATCTCATCAATCCATTGTTATTCGCTCCTCAATGATCTTCACGACTTCTTTGGAGATGTCCTGCGCATTTATGAAACATTAATACGAGTCTTAATGTATGCAGACGATACCATCATATTTGCAGACGAAATACAAACACTTCAATCAATGGTAACTAGACTAGAAAAATACTGTGAACTCTGGAACCTGACAATAAACATGGACAAGACCAAGGTAATAATATTTAGAAAATCTAGAAAGAATTGACGCTGGACACATTGAAGTGATAAATAAATACAAATACCAGAAATAATAACGAGCCCTGGATTATCGCTAGTTTAAACAGCACATGGAAATTTTTTATTGCTAAAAGAATACTAATCTTCCAGCAATGTTCAAAATAGTGACTCAGTAGCTCTGAAGAGGTTAATAAAATTCAGAGATACTTTATAAAAAACAACTTTTCGAATTGCCTGAAATCACCGTAAATTATGCGATGAATGTACCTAAAAATGGTTGTCACTGAATTACGTTTGACAGCACTGAAGCTTCAGCTACCCTAGTTACTATCGAAGAAATATATTGTTTTGAAGAATTGCACAAAATCGGCGGTACATCAACTTGTGACCTAAAGTCAGATACATGGAGCAGAAACAAAATGATAATCTTTAACAAAATGAATCTTTAAGAACTGAACAAATTGGAAATAATCTAGACGAGGCACAAAACAGCACACATGGCCTGTATGCAAAATTAAACCACCATACAGGATATAAATACATTCAAAGTACAGAAAAAGACTGAAAGCAGAAAAATATAGGAGACGACAGGCCAGAAAATAGTCATTTTGTAACTTAAACCAGGAGGAAACTGTGGTTTGGCTTATGGGAAAATGTCTAACATAAGTAGAACAACGAGGAAAATATTTCCAAAAGAATATCCTTGAAAAGACCGAAGTGCTGTGAATACTGGAATGTGAATGCTGGCACTACATACAAAATTTTTGAACGACGCTTTTTTGTATAGCAAACTGCTTGTCCATGAATTAAATATAATTTACGTAAGTCTACATCAAGAAGAACACTCGCCAGCAGATTATTGATATGTCTAAGTTGTACACATGCCACGTCTAAACTGGTGTCCGATATCCAATGGAATAAAGGCAAAAACCAATGTACTGGTGCCTGCCTTGTTAACTTGGAGAAGGCCTTCGACAGCGTATGGTTAGAGGGTCTATTCCATAAGTTGACTAGGCTTGGGATCAGTAAACCATTCTTGTACATTCTTTCCAATATGCTAACCAACAAACAGTTCATCGTGAAAAATGGTGAAGTGACTTCTGTTGGAATATTTCAAATTAAAAACGGTCTTCAGCTGGGCGCGATCAATTCGCCGATCATATTCAACATTTATACAAGCGACTTGATAGGTTCACTTTCCCATACTATTGCGTACGCAGACGATTTGAAAGCGTACAGAACAGGTCCAAAAATCGAGGTCATTAATACTTTCGTGCAGCGTGACTTCGATAAGATAAGACAATTTTGCGATGACTGGAAGTTGAAAATCAACTTTCGAAAGTCGGCAACCATTCTCTTTAGGACGCCGTTGTCTAGAGCCTCTAGGGATAACATTGGACAACATGGACAGCCTCTTGCCTGTCGAAAGGTAGTCAGATACCTTTGGATCAGATCAGTTTATGTATTTTGACAAAAATATAGATGCTGCTCTGGCCAGAGCTAAAGGCGTTTTTTGCTCTTACAAAGAGACTGTTATATAGCAGCCAACTCGATGCGAGGGTAAAGGTTATCTGCTACATGGCCCATATCAGGCCCATGCTGGTATTTGTATATCCCGTGTGGTTCAATGTAAGAGCAAGCTTAATGAAAAGGATTCGGTTGTTTGAGAGGGCTTTCCTTCGATTGTACAGAACACCAGAGTCGGAGTATTCTAATGAGGTCCTTTACAACAGGGCGAACCTAATACGAGAGGACAAGTTTGGATAACACATGTCCCAAGTAGTTGTGTCAAGGGATTAGGCTCTGTGCAGCAATAATCATGATTTTTTGCTTGGGAACTGCATGCTTTACTTAAATGTATCCTGCAACACTAATATTTGAATTTGAGCCATCAAGTTTTCCATTCATAGTGAGAAGATTGGGGACCAGTACGGCAGCTGATATGAAAGTTGATATAATATGGACCTGTCCGGCATCATATATTCGGCCCAGTTCAAAAGTTAAGTTGGAGTATTCGGAAATCTTCAATGTGTAGTCAGTTTGTATGAAGTTTGTGGGATTGTACTATCAAATGTTTCAAACTTTCATGAAACTTTTTGAAAAAAAATATGATGTAGGGTTTATATTTTCCGCGATACGCTGGTAAGTAGTCCCTGACCTATCCCAATATCTAGCTGGGGATGGTATTTTTAGTATGGTAATTTAGGTTGAAGGAGGCCAGCTTACACTACTAATCAAGTAATGCAAGTGTACTGCAGCCTCGAAGGATATGGTCAATTGTTGTGGTTTTTATGTTTGGTAATTGATGTGCGGATTAGCACATCGAGGTGCATTATGTACGTCTGGGACCACTTAATGACTCAAAATGAGTAGGTTAACCGTGGTAATGCCCATATATTTATAGTATTACACTTGTTACCTCTGCTTTATTTAAACTTAAAAACTCCATTTAATCTAGTCTCGAACTGGTTCGTTAAGCTTTTCTTGATCGTTTTCGCCGAACTGAAATTTTTCTATCACTTAGTTTTAGTCTATTGGGCAGCCCTCCTTTCTTGGGTCTAATTGTCCTTTTATAAGATGGGTCATCTTGCTCTTATTTAGCTCAAAATCCATCTGGATATTGCTGTTAAAACTTTTCACTTCCTCTATCATTCTGTAGAGCTTATCTTTTGCCAAAGATTTTGAGATTAGCTGATTTTAGTAGTTTATAATGGCTTCATAGGTTTTATATATTTTATATCACTTTTTTTAGGTACTGATGGGGCAATGAATTAAACGCCTTCTTATAATCGATGAACGAAATGCTAAAGTTTCGCTTTTTTTTCACTACTATGCCCATAACCACGGAATCAATCATCAATTGGTCTTTGCATCTCATTATGTTTTAACCGCAGCCTTTCTGCTCTTCAGAAATAATGTTATTTTCCGGACAATATTGATAAATTTTCTTTTATTAAATTTTTGTGAGAAGCTTATATGTACATATGTTGTACATAAACAGGTAATGGGACGGTATTTAGAAGGGTCTCTGCTTAGAGCGCCTTGGAGCGTAAATATATTATTCCCGTGGTTAAGAAGTGCGGACAGTTTTTTGAAGCGTTCGCTCTTCCAAAATAAGCAAATGATTGACAAAAACAAAAATTCTTACTTTATACTCAGGCAATATAACACGATTTCGACTGATGAGTAGACAAAACAGGAACGTTAAGGATCACATGATGACCACATCAACAATTTCTGAGAAATAAAACATTGTGACAAAAGCCTTATGCTCAGTTACGTACATAGGTAGCCCCTGATGGAATGCCAATTGGAGATCTTACGAGTACCACTGCATTGCAATTATCGCATTCACCAATATAAGGGGTTTCAATGTTGTATCTAACTTTTTGATATTTTGAAAAATAAAATTTCTTTCAAGATAAGCCAAAGCTTATATACTCGTAATATAGAAAATTCTATCCATGTTCCGAACAACTAAAAATAAATGAAAGCTAAGATAACAAAAAGTCAATATATACATATTTGCTTAGATAACACACCTAAACATCAATGTTTTTACCATACACTACATACCGTAATAAAATCTTCACTTTTTGTTTATTTACACTTTTGTATGAATGTATATATGTGCATATGTTCAAATATATATTTATTTACCTGAGGTATATTAGTCAGATAGTAAAAATGCGGTTGCTATCAGAATAAACAAATCGATTAAAGATACATTCCTTCACAAGAATGATGTAAGCGATGACTATAAATTTGTTCTCCAAATTCAATAAAACAAACAGAGTCCACCTTTTCTTCTTTTTTACAAAAACAAAAAACAGAAAGAAAATCTGTCAACACCAAGTGATAAAACTTACGTGTTGGATGCATGAGTCAGTGGTACCGGCTTATCAATCCGTTGAAAAAACAAACAAAGGCATGTAGAGCGAAAGAGCGAAAGTTTTGAGTATAAGCTTGACGCGATTAAATTATAAGGAGCCCGCGATGAGGTAAGCCGTGATGTTATCTATAATTTATTCCAGTCGCTTTTTGTTTTGCTTTTTACAGAAATTGTGAAGACTGTGATAAACTGGAGGCTTAGTTAACTCTAAATATTTTTTTAAACACTTTCTTGTGCTATTCTTCCGTTCTGGAATAAAATATGGGCATATACAATAAGTCGGTATTTTGTTATCTTGACCTCACCATGCGATTCAATGTTGGGCTGATTATTTGTTGAATAATTAAATGTCATAGCGTTGATAAGGTTTGCAAAATTAACAGCATATACCACATTTTTGTACAACCATTATTCGAACTAAAAAAATTATCAGTCTTTGGATATGTATTCGAAATTTTAGTCTTCTATTTAATTTGCAGTTCTAGTTCAAAAAGCAAACCTTTATTCTTCTTAATGTCAATAGACATCGTAAGCCTCGAAGCTCTGCAGGCCAGGATAACAAAGTTTGTGCTTGTTCATAAGATAACAAAAGACAAAAATGCATATTTTCAATCAACCTATAAAGCGTGATTCATCGTGAAGTTTGATTTATAATGTAAAATAAAACTCATAAGTTTGAAATTGAACTTAAAATTTTTATTATCGATTAAAAGAAAAATTCATGGCAAATATTTTTTGAAAATGATATCATGTAAATTTTGGCCACGACTACGTCTAAGGTGGTCTATTCGGAAGGTCCAATTTTGGGCGACTCGTTCGAGCATAGAGACTGGTATCTTCCGGATAATACGAGTAATATATCTGGCTCTGGAGTCTCCAGGAAACCTGAAACTTTACATATCTTCAGAGAAAATAGTCTAAAGGTGTGATATCGCACGTCTAGGCGGCCAATTTACCGTAGCAAAACGTGAAATTAAGTGCTCACCGAAATGATTTCTTAACAAGTCCATTGTTTCACGCGCTGTATGGCTCGTAGCGCCGTCTTGTTGAAACCAAAGCTCACCGAGACCATGTGCTTGGATTTCAGGAAGCACATATTCCATTAACATAGCGCGATAACGGCTACCATTAATGGTAACATTCTGATTTGCCTCATTTTTGAAGAATTATGGACCAATGATACCACCAGCCCATAAACCACACCATAGCGTTGTTCTTAGTGGATATAATGGTAGGTCTTGGTACTCTTTGGGTCAGCCCAAATACGGCAATTTTGTTTATTAACGTATCCATTGAGACAGAAATGGGCTTCATCACTAAACAAAATTTCACAATAAAACACCGGATTTTCATTGAGTTTTTCCAGAGCCCATTCACTGAAAATATGACGCAAATTCAATTCGTCTGGCTTCCATTCTTGCACAAGTTGAATTTTGTACGCTTTTAGGCCGAAATCCTCATGTACGTAAAATACGCCGAGTTGTCGAATACGCCAAGCCAAACTGCTGAGAACGACGACGAATTGATTCGTCACAGTCTTCGCTTACACTCTCAGCTACAGCTGCTATAGTCTCTTTAGTACGTCCTGGATGTAGTCTTACTGGTCGATTACCATCCACAAATGTAAATTGGGACTCAAATTTGCGAATGGTATTGGCAATAGTGGTTTCAGTAGGTCGATTATGCTCACCGTAAGTTCCTCGAATCGCTCGAAAAACATTTGTCACAGAGCGCTGATTATTCGTAATACAGCAAAAAAATTTGGAGACACTGTTGTAGAGTGAGTCTTTCCATGATAACTTGCCAAGCGATACTGAACAAAAATGATGGAGCAGTTTGATAGAAACCACGCGTGATCTATCAAAAAAATCCTATTGAAAATCAAACCTCACGATAAATCACCCCTACATGCGAGTATCTTTTTTGTGAAATCAATAAAGCAAAGTTAAAGTACCTCGGCTGTTTGACGGCTGAGTGGTGTACGATTAGAGAAATCACTGAGTGGCGTTAAATTTGCAATCCTCAGTGGTGTTATTATGAACACACATAAGTTGTACTTATTTTTCCTCCTCCTGGTAGCCTGGTCTTGCTCAACCGGGTTAGATTTCTAAATTTTATAAGCAGAAAGTTGAGTAAGATTATATTGCAATACTATACTTCGTACTTCGGATGAACTTGCGTAACAGGATCAACGGCATAAACCAATATTGGAGCTAAGATCAATAACAATTTTTTGGATTTACTATAGTCAAGAAGCTTATATAGAAATGTTGGTGAATGAACCATTGATGGGTCAATGGCAGCTCTCATATTACCAAGGCAGGTTACTGGCTCCGAAATATTCAATTTTTTTGCCCAAGGAGTTCAGGAAAAAGCCAAGCGCTCGAAGTTGTAGGATCTAGGATCTATATCCTAGGATATAAATGGATTTACTGCTGATGTCCCTGCAAAACGAGAAAAGAACATCGACAGCATATATCATAGCCATTCAGAAAGTGCAGTATAATGGGCCGGACAAAAAGAAGCATGTACTAGACCCTAGAGTATCATACCATTTACTGTGGCTTCAGCTACAGAGAACAGAAGCAATATCTATAAAATTGTGCGAATTTTATATGAGCTACAGAAGTCTTAAACTTTCTTTGATGATGTAGAAGGACAGATTGTAAATTGGAGGATTTTGTAGTGACTCATTTAAAATGATGATGGAAGAATTTTTGTATTTCACAGTACTCCTACTCGTACTATTGAAAATTTATTTGAAAATAAACTGATGCCAAATCACGTACGAATATGTACGTATGCAACATGATCTAAGTGTTTAAGAACCTGAATGTTGAAAAAAAAAAAATTACTAAACAGTAATGGAATTTGTATCTTTCATACGAAATTATTTCTATGTATATAGAAGATTCTACGAGGTGTGAGTATCTTTGGCTTTGTTTGTTTACTTAAAGCAAATTACAAGAGTGCAAACTCAAACATACGCAATATTGTTTATGTAAGAAATCAGACAACGTTCAGTTGCAATATGCTAAAAAATCGCCCCTTTTAGCGGCGCCACATTGTTCTATTCTTTCTGTCATGAATACGAATGTGATTATTTCTTGCTTCATGAATTGAATAGCTTACAACCGAAGATAAACACCGAAGCGAGACCAAAGTGCAAGTAAAGAAAATCAAGAAAAGCAACAACGGAAAGCATCGAAGCGATGCCTTCAGACGCATGTCCGTCAAGAGATTCTCGCTCAATAAGGTTCTCGAGAGCCACACGAGCATAAAAAAATTACTGAAATGTGCATAGAGTCAGAGGACAAGTGTGCGCCAAATAGAAGCTGTAGCAGCAGTTGAAGCTAAAGTTAGAGTTTGAATATTGCAATTTTTTTTAGCATTATGTATATGTTAATCGGTCACGGATAATTAATATGCATAATTTATTTTATGCAACTCCAAAGGAAGCGTGAATAAGAAGTTTTATTGATGGCTAGCGAATGCATGTGCCAGACTGCTAACGAGCACATTCATCCTGAAGAAATGAAGCATTTGTTTATATGAATTTTAGAAAATAAAAGATTGCATGTTAGGGACTACTTGTGTATACATATATTTAAAGATGGTGTATTTTTTTTTCTTCTTCTTCTTCTTTTAGATTGGGAAAACAGTTGCTAAATGTGTTCATATACTCCGAATGTACGGCTATCATTGGCGTACAGAACAATGGATTAGGGACATTTCGTCATGATGTCGGTCGTCATTATGGCTTCAGTGTGTAGGCGATTCGTTGCACTATGGAAAAGCTTGAGCGTAAGTACACTCTTTTAGATTTTAAACTACCAACCAGGCAGAGATTGGTGCAAGTTTAAGAAAACATAGCCGCCGTAGCGACCAGTATCGAAAAAGACCTAGAAATGTCGATTCGGCACCGAACAGCTGAATTGCGCACCGCAAGGGAGTCAACCCGACTTATCTTGTGGTTGGGCCTACATCTGTACAAGATTGTGCTGACGCAGGAAATGAAGCCGCACGCTTATAGACAACGCCGTGAGTTCACTAATTGAGGGCTGAAAATGTTGGCCAGAGATTCGGATTTTGCCCAAAAAATCATCTTCTCAGACGAGGCCCATTTTGATTTCAGCGGTTATGTCAACAAGCTATATCGCCATTATTGTAGCGAACACAACCCACAAGTGTTCGGCCAAGCATCAGTGTATCCTGTTTGGTGCGGTTTATGACATGACAGCATCATCGAACCTGATGTGTAAGGCGATGTTAAGCGACTTTCTGTGGTCAGAGCTGAACAACATCGAAATATTCGAGTTGTAGTTCCAACAAGACGGTGCTACATGCCATACAATCATGCGATTTGACACCACTCGATTATTTTCTTTGTGGCTGAGGTACAGCCACATATTATGTCAATTTGCCTGCAGATAAAACTGTTCAAACGCAACGAGACTACTGCTGCAGAATATCCCACTCAATGTAAAGGACAATCAACAGCAATTTCATCCAGTTAATCAGTATGTAAACTAAAAGCTACTAAGTCTGCTAAACCAGGTAGGATACTAACTTATTCCTAAAACGTGGTCGGATGGCAGTATGTTTGGTTAATTAAATATGAGCTTAGTCGTCAAGAACTTTTCTTGAAACCTTTTGGGAACCTTATAAAAGTTTATACAAGTTTGATTTTATGTCTGGGAAATACTCGGTCTGATCTTCTCAGCAAACTTGAATCTCTGTGCGCATTAACAATGGTGTGATATCACATCGCCATAAAGAACAGTAAAAACACAAAAGAAACCTTTGACAGCCAAAAGTTATTTCACCAAATTGATGTACTACAAGATAGGACAAAAGTAATGTTATCATGTGAACATGCTATAATTTCTGGAAATGGCGTCAAGTCTAGCTAAATTGTGCTTTGACATTTTTGTTGTAAATAGATAGAGAATTAGTTGAGTTTGCTCTCATGCAAACTGGCTCCACTATAGATGTCGCAAAAAGTAGCTCTCGGAGTATTGCTCGTTCGGCGGAGAATATCGCTGCTATTACCGTGGACTTTCTCACAAACATCGACGAGACAACGATGCACATAACTTGCATATCAGCAAACTTTCGTCGAGTCGAGTTTTGGTGAAATACCTAAAGATGTTCCCTTATAAAGTGCAAGCCGTTCATCAATTGCTGCCTGCTTTTAAGCGACGAAATACATTCGTGGTTTGCGTAAATTATCTGAAGTTAAGAACAACTTTGTTAAGATTTTCACACCAACTTAAGAAGATACGTTTGTGAGCTCTTAGGTATCGGATCCCTGTTTAATAAGCAAAGTAAGTAAACATTCTAGCTCAATACCTAACGACCTTTAACTTAATATATTTGGTAATTCTGGATGGGAAAGTATTTGAATACTCTCAATATTGACATCTAATATATGATTACTGAATTTTCAAAACAATTTAAGAATACTACTTTTGATATATCAATCTTTCAATAACCATTTTTGGTGGTAGATACTTCTTGTGTGCATATATGCTTAAACACTTTAAAAATATTTATTTAGGTACGCAAAGTAATAAAATAAAAACGTGTATCAATAAATGAATTAATAAAAAATCAGTGTAGCGCGTCAAAATTTACCATGAAAAAAGTCACGCGAGCAATAAAGTGACCACTAATCGTATACATATATAAATAAACAATCTCATGTTTCAAGAAAACATCTTAAATCGTAACCAATAATAATACTTTCTGGCCGTAATCCAACTAATAATGTCAAGTTTAAGTGCTAACATGAAAAAATATCTACATAAATTTTAATTCCATTGTGCCACAAGGGAACAGTGTTGGACCTGTTGTTTGTTTTTATTTTTAGTTTGCTTTATTATAGTAACTCTGTTCTTTTCAGCCTTCAAGTATTTTTTTTTAGGCGGAAAATTATTGTTTATAGATAAACCATATACATTTCGTATAATTTGTGAAAACAATATACATACACGTATGTATATGTAAGTAAATATGTTTAAATATTGTAAATTATTTTTAACTTTAACTATTACCGTATAAAGGGTCATATGTCAAAAATTCTTTTAGTCCATTCTAAACGACGTTCGTATGTGGAAGCAATGATTACTTTTTATATATTCATATGGCAAGAGATGTACATAAAGCTCTTGGGTGAACGATTTGAATATTAGTAACTTTGTTTGATACAACGTACGCAGATTTTTCGCCAATTCCAAGGGTCGTTAGTGAGACTCACTTTTCATATATACAGAAGTTTAAATTTTGCTTCTCGATATGCTATCCCCGTTTCATCACCACTAGCTAAGGCCAGTTTAATAAAAAAATTTCAGTATTCAAAGTTCTTCCCAGACGAGCCTTGATCTGGTTAATCGAATGATTGACTTAATGAGCTTTTTGGCACTTTCAAAGATTTTCATCATTTCATACATAATTCAAGAATAAAAAAGACACAGTCTCTGACGTACTGAACCTGACCTTCAACAATATAGATTTTTTGTTTTCTTTTTTTCTTCGAAAAATAAAAAATAAAAGAGAACTGTAAGCATAAAAATAGGGTTTGTTCTTTCCCAACAAAAAAAATAAATAAAAAATAAAAAAAATTAACACTTTCGTTAGAATAAACGATTCATTGCATTCTTCTGGTGGAACTTTCTATTAACGTCAATATTCATCGACGTATTTATGATTATCTAATTTTGACGCAAATATTCTATGGCGTCAAAGCAGGTCAAAACTACGTCATTGAAACCTAGACAAGGCAAAAATTTGGTACAAAATATTTTTGCTGTCGCAACAATGTTTCAATTTGGATGTGTATCAATTTATGAAAAATATATGGTACTCGTTTGTATCATACATGCGTGTATATACAGACAAACATTCCTTGCATGCCTATTGAGAAGATAAACCACGCATTTTCCCCAAAAATCAAATGAAACATTCAAATCCTCAGGTTTCACATAATAGATGTGTGTCTACAAATATACTACGAGTATAGATCGGCGTATCCGTGCCATGCTTTACTCGTACGTTTCTGAAAACCAAAACTACTCTCCTGCTTTATTTTTTCTATTTTAATTCGAAGCTTTATTTCACTTAAATTACATCACGATAGAAGAGAAGACAAGATTTGCAACGAACAAACAACCAAAGAAATATTGGTTGGTTCTTATTTTTCCAAGTTTTTTTTTTTTTTTTGTTCTGGTTTTTCGTTTATGTCTCTATTTTGCTGAAAATAGATCAAGCATAACTGATACATACTCGTACGTACAAATTTATATTTTTATATCAAGGAATTAACCAAAGAAAAACGAAACTCTTTTCTTCTTAAGAGGCACTATAGAGCAATCAACTGCTTTTACTACCGATACAAATCAATACACCACCCCAACTCACCGTCCTTTAAAACAAAAATCTCAAGAGTGGAAAGTGATTTATGTTTGTGACCTTTAAATAATAATCCCCTTCACATTTCCCATCAACGAATTTCGACATATTGCCCTTACCTACGAGTACTCAAATCGAAAAGATTTTTCTGACTTTTAAATTCTAATTTGAGATATATAGTTTTTTTTTTCCTTATGATGAATGCCAATAGAATTTAAAAATCCATTCGTTGCTCGAAAAAAAAAAATCGTATCTTCATCTTTCACAACGTATCTAACTATCTAGAATTTTTTGCAAATTCGGACCAAAATGAGTACAAGATAGACAGAGATGCAAATAATTTGTCACCCATTTACAAGCAAGTGAGAAACTCATCAGCTATTTCGAAATCCTAAAAATAAACTCACCTTGAAAAGTTTTCGAATTTTTTTTTTTCTTGAAAAAAAAAAAATCTTCTGCTGCGACTGTTAATATTTGCTGATGTGTCTGAGAAAATTAAATAATTTTCAAAAATTCGATTTTTTTTTATTTTTTTTATTTCGTTTCACTTGATTTTATTTGTGATCTCACAGTTTTCTTTTTTAACATAAACTTTAAAACTCAAATTCGTTTCGTATCTGTAAAAAAAAAAAAAAAAAAAAAAAATTAAAATAAAAATAAAACTACTTTCCACTTAAATAATGACGAGCACTGTTTAAAAAATCAGTATTTCGATCACTTTTGAAAGTTCATTAAAAAAAAAAAAGGTGAAGAGAAATTGCGCCTTCGTTTTACTGGACAGAAAAGACAGGATGCACTTTCCTCACTTGCAATGAAGAGTTCGAAAAATTAAATTAGATATTAAAAACAAAAAGAAAACAAAATAATGTGTGATAAGTTGTCTGATTATAAGATTTGACGTTTACTAAGCGACGATTTTCTCTCAACTAAAGAAAATTCAAAAAATCTATCGTGAAAATTCGAATTTTCTTCTATGAAAATCCCATACATACATTCACAGCCTCACAAGCATTAATACTTTAGACACTGTAGAACGAATGTTCTAACAGAAAAAGCATTCGTAATGGTACGAGTGCACACACAAATCGGCGGCTTCTTTTCTATCTATCTACATATAGTACATATCTGTAGGTTCTTGTACGTTTTATTTCATTTCATTTGGTGGCTTCTTTTCTTCACTCATTGTTAGCGGGCAAAGCGAAATGGTGAGATAAGATTGACGTTCCAACAATCAAAAGGATTTGTCAATCAAATAATTTCATATAAGAAGAAGGGTCAAGATCTTTACATTAAACGCATGATCGGGAGTTATACTATATAATAGCAATTAGTTGGATTCATGACCAGCAGATAGGACTTCGAAAAAATATATATATATCTGCATTTCCACCACTGATTGCAGAAAGTTTTTACACCTAGCTAAGCTTACAGGAAACGTAAGACATCAGATTTTAGGCGCTTCAGCAAGTTGACATGGCAACAGATCAATGCTTATGTACTCGTAATACTGAAATTCAATTGAAGAGCTGCCTCTATCCCAAATTTTCACCGGAGAGAGAACTTTAGAGGAATACGTACTCTTATGCGAATTATACACCAAAAAAAAAAAAAAATAATAAAAAATTGTACTACAAAAATTCCTTCTGAGAATTTAAAAAATGCCGAAAGTTTACATATAGATTACGTACGTGCTCCTAACGCCAAAAAAATTATTCATTGATCGCGGCAATAAGACAACAAGCAGCTTTCAATTGATTACAATATTGAGGAGCTTTCTGTCATAGGAATATGGAACGTTGCGCAACAAAGTTACTGTAAACAAATTATTGACTAATATTCTATAATACCAATTTTTAGTATTAATAAATACAAGTTCAAGCACAACGTGTGTGATGCTCTACGTTCATTTTTATGATGTTTTTTTTTTTTTTGTTTTTGTTTTTTAATTAATGTACATAATACAGTTCTCAAAATTGTTCCCCTAAAACATTCCATATGCTCCTTTTATGAAATAATTGATATTTGTTACAGTGTGAGGACTTACTCGTACCTGAAAAATAGTTGCACAACTAAAGTAGTAATATTAACACATTCATAACTCAGAGTAACGCCTCGGTTTTATTTCATTGCAAAACAGGACACCGTGTGTTGATTCTGTATCCGGATGTAATTTTCCATGATCGTCAATACTTAAAGTTGAGGACTAATTTTTTTTATTTCTGCTAAACAAAATTGTATAGAAGATGTGAAAATACAAAAGCGTAACTGGTAATTCATTGTAAGTAATATTATTCAGAACCAAACAACAAAAACATTCAAGGGTAATTTTCAGATCATGGTAAATTAAAACCTCAAACATCGTTTTTTACTTACTTACTTAAGGTGACCCTATAGTCTGGGGTGGACCTGCGCCTCAACCAACATGCGTCTCCAACCAATTCGATCTTTAGCTAGTTGCGTCCAGTTTCACAAGTTAAGTTGGCTGAGGTGCGTCACATAATTCATGGTCTTTCTCTACTGCGTTGTCGCTCTGGGGCAATTCAAAAACTTTTCGGCACGGAGAATTGGTGTCCATCCGCTCTATATGACCTAGCCACCTAAGTCCTTGAACCTTCACTCTTCTTCCATCGATATACAGTTCAACACTTACCGTCTATGCAGACCAAAATTACTCGAATAATTTTCCTCTCAAAGCACCCTTATGCATGTTTGATAAAGTCCATGCCTCCCCGGCACAGTGCAGGACTCGGATTATTAAAGTCATTTTTGTTGTTCGAGAGGGCTTTGCTAGTCAATTGTTTTCGTAGCCCCAAGAAGCAGTAATTGGCAAGAGTTATTTTTCATTTGATCTCAGCTCTAGTATCGTTGTCTAAATTGAAAGTGTAGCCTAGTTAGACAAAATACTTAACTACCCCAAAGTTATATCTGTCGAGGGTGACGTTCTGTCCGAGACGTCGATGTTGGGCGTCCCTTTTCTTCTTGGCAGCATATAAACTTGGTTTTGCTCTCATTGACCGTTAAGCCCATCTTCGCCGCTTCCACCCCAATACTTGCGAAAGCGCTACTGACGTCACGCTGCTTTCTCCGGTTATGTCAATATCATCGGCGTATGTGAGTAGATTGACGGACTTTTGAAAAATTGTGCCTCTTGTTGGCGTGTGAGTTTTGCACTATTTTTCAAGAGTGATGTTAAAGAAATCGCATGACAGCGCGTCATCCTTTGTCCAAACCCCTTTTTGATATTAAATGTTTTGGAGAGTTCTTTACTGACCCTAATGGAACAGCAAGGATACCTTAACTAGACATTGATATATATAGTTGGTCTCTATAGATGCTGTCATACACGGCCTTAAAATCGATGAATAGTTGGTGTATATCGAGTTCATGGATTTTTTCCATTCTTTCATAGTGTGAATATTTGGTCGATGGTGGATTCTCCTAGCCTAAAGCCACACTGATATGAACCAATCAGTCTGTTAATGAACGGCTTCAGGTGTTCACACAATACGGCAGATCTTGTGGGCGATGTTAAAAAGACTGATGCTTCTGTAGTTAGCATAGCTCATAGGGCGTCCTTTCTTGGGGATCAGACAAAAAATTCTGAGGTTCCATTCATCGGGCATACTTTTTTCCGATCATATTTTATAGATTAGATGGCGTATGCTCTTTACCAAGTCATCTCCTGCAGCTTTGAAGAGCTCAACGGTCAGGCCGTCCGCTCCAGCAGCTTTGTTGGATTTAAGCTTAAATATGGCTAATTTCACATCATGCAAGTCGGGTGGGTGGAATTGTTGGGCTACATCGGCGACATTGAAAGGTTGCTCTTTCCAAATCCTCCAGCGTCGCCTTCGACTTTACTACTTTACTCTGGTTCGTGGTTTGTGTTCGTAGCATGTTCTTTTACCTTCTGGTAAAACTTCCGAATCTCATTCATGGAGTAGCATTTCATGCATTTTTTATGCTCCTTCTTATGCCTTCTGAGTATCCAGGATCCGTCTTCCGTCTTATTCGTGTGCAGCCTAGCAGCGGCGCTTTGTACGTCTCTTCTTTTGCTGCTTTTGCTTATAGGTGGCATCTTTGGTGGCATTTTTTTTTCAATGTTGCCACTGGTCTTCGATGGATAATGATGGCGGCATAGGACGTCCAAAGAGATTAAGGGAGACTTCATTAGAAATTTATTTTGCAATCTCCTGCCATTGAAGCCGTTTGACGTCAACCTTCTTTACAGTATTGGATATCCGCAATAGTCCGGGTCGATGTTGGCCCCTTGGAATGTGCTTTGCGCCTGATTGACTGATTAGGAGTTCCCCAAGTCTTTTATGAATACCGTAGTATGGGAACCGTGTGCTACGAGTAGCTACGACACTGTTTCGCCTCATCTTTGCGGTTATCCGAATCCGTTATCGGAGATGCATGCTTTACTTTCCGATAATACTATCAAAAATGCCCTCTATTCCTATTGCATTAAAGCCGTCGAGGAAAACTTAAGTGTCATGCCTAGTGCGCTGCTCGTAAGTCTTATCGAAGAGCTCGTAGAAGTCATATTTGGTGCATCTTTCTTCTCTGTTGGGGCATGCGGGCTGGCAACCTTACCCTTAAAACGGATTGTTACGAGGCGCTCTCGCCTAAAACTGCGAGAAGCTGCATCCAAATAGGCGCTGTTTTTAGATATCGAAGTTTTTCATCCTCTTTTTGTCTAGCCCATTCAATCCCATTTCATTTATGGTGGTGCAGTTGTTCGGCCTATCGTTCCACGTGCAGATCCGAAGTTCGTTGTCCCAGTTTCATTCGCAGTGTTTGTCAACAGTAGATCAGTCATTATCCAAGGCTTGCTGTTGCTTCGTAACGCCAAGTATTGTGTATAATAGCTAAAATACAATATTAAATTCCTCTGAGACTATCAAAAGTTTCTTTAGGAAGTAGACTCAAATAAAGAGACAAAATTTTTTGCTTTGATTTATTAGATAATTTCGTATTGTTCACATTCGATTTTTAAAAATTCAAGGATCGACTTCTACTTATATAAATATCACCTACATTGTCCATTTCTACATTGCCTTCGTTTCAGAATCTCCGAGTTGCGGCAACCCAAAGAAGTAATGGTTTTCTAGTGCCAGGATGTAGGACAATATCGAAGTTGTTTTGTGTGTCTACAGCACTTTTTTTTGGCGTAGCGATGACAGGTTAATATATACTTCGTCCTCATTGTGGGTAACAAATTCGTTCTCCACTACTTGATTAGTAACTCCAACAAAGTACTCAAAAAGCTGCAAGCTTTGTATGTATATGTTAAATTATGCATGTAGTTGGCAGAATCTAAAGACGTATTGGTTTTTAGCCTTTTGCTGGTGTGTCAATGTTTTCCTGGTCGGGAGTTTTTAAACAAATCTCGATATTCTGCGTGCGAATTTCTGGAAATGCTGCTTAAAATCATATAGCATACCCTTTTTCGTTTAAATCACAAAGATCCTGACTTCTGTATTTAAAGTTTTTAGTGCGTTAGGTCCGCTGTTTATTGGAGTTTGTGAAGAATATAGGCATACCGTCCTCAGGCACTCACTACTGCACCAAAGGAATTTTTATCCTTTTTCCAATAAACAATTTTAAACATTTCTATCAAACACTACATATTTTGAGATAACTTAAGCCTAATTATACTAATAGCATTGATAAATTAAAGAAACCACAATGTTTCTACCAGCGATTACAATCTGCCGCGAAAATAAAAGGACATTTACAAGGGCCAACGTCTGAAGGACTTGTAAGACTTAATCCGATCGATAGTATATTGCAGATCTGAGACTGCTTACAGTGTATGAAATATTTACTCATTTTACAGTTTTCTTCAAAAAATTTAAATGACACAGATTTATTGGATACACCCGAGAAGGCTGATGGCACCAAAACATAATGAGCTAACTGCTAATAATGACGAGGTTCACTGTGGAAGGGTCTTACATTGTGTTGTTGTACGTGATTGCATTGTAGTATAGGCTCTAGCCATTCCAGTTGTTCTAAGTGCGGCTAATATAAAGATTTTGGATGGCTGAAGTTTTCGGGCACGTTTTCGATCCTGTCTAGGCTCCATAGACTTCGTCCAGTAGTTCATTATGTATTGTCTTCAATCTAGTTTATCAAAGCACGTGAAGATATTAAATTCTTGTTGAATAAGTTTCTTCTATGCGAATTGAAGCGAGACGACCACATTCCGGTTTAAGGTACACGTTTTTCGATAGGACCCTATACTGACCCATATATCATATATTAACATAATATATGTACATATGTATATATTTGAATTTAAATTTTAAAATTGATTCAAAAATTATTTATTCTTTTTTTGAACTTTTGAAGGAGCTAGTGTTGGTTGCCAAAAATGATATTTACACCTCTTAGTACAACCTTTTGAATAATTTTACTGTTTGTAAGTCATTCATTCCATTTTCTTTTATTTTTAAACTTAATAGCATACCATAAACCTTCCCTTCGAATGAACAGAAAAATAAATTTAAAAATTGTTCATCGTTTTCGAGAGATTTTTTCAGTTTGAAAAACAAGTGTTATAGCTTTGCTAAAATATCTAAATTTAGAACAAACTCACCACCATTAGCAGATACAAGACTACAACATCTAGAACAATTATCGTGGCAATATTGACGACGAAAAGCGAAAGAAGACGAAGAAGCGGAGAAAAAAGACTTTCGCTTATTTCTGATTTTCTTATGGCAAATGGCAGTAAGGAAAACCTACGAAACGCATGCGCTTACCATGTATCTTTTATGGATCTTTTGAAAAAGAAGCTCAGGAAAAGATAGAAGATAAAAAAAAAGTTTTGACAGAAAAAAAATAGACAATTTTCCCGCCTTTACTCACGTAATGATGGGAAATTCGATCAGCTTGCGGCTTTCAGATTGATGAAAATGGGGTGTCTGTTCAACGGGGGGCTTTCCTCGTTCTCTGTTGTTCTCGCTGAACAGCAGCATATGATAGATCGTCGCAGAATTTAGTCGAAGTATTGTGAACTACATTTTAGTTGAGTTTTATATGTGAGGAAAGTTTTACACTCATGTGGACATGAAGAGGTTGAAAAAGCAAGAGAGGAAAATCTGTCTGGGCCCTTGGGATTTTTTTACACTTTTGTTTTGTTTTGATTTTATTTTAGTAGGTAAGTAAACAAAAGAAAGAAGAACATAAGTGGTTTATTGGATTTTATCTCTATCTTTTAGAAGTTCAAGTTTTTATTTTCGATGTACGAAGTGAAAACTGCCATCACAATTAGCAGATGAAATATGATAGATACTTTTGGATAGCTAATACGAAGGCATACTCAGATTTCACTGCCTTTCCAGTGGTCTTTTTACCTACATGAAAATTTATATCATAAGCAAAAATTTTAAGTTTTCTTAATTTTATAACTAAAAAACTTAGCCAATATATTGCTTACGAGCTGTTTTAGGTTTGACAATAATAACAATTTCATGGTTAATCCGTCAGCTCAAATATTTCGAAACACTAAGACTTCTCAACAACCGGCAGTACGGTTTTTGTAGCATCAGGTCCGCTGATGATTTGATGGCATGTCCAATCGAAAAGTGGAACCGAAACGTACATCAATTTGAGAAAGCAAGATAGTTGAACTTGATATTTCTAAGGCAATTGACAGAATTTGGCATCAGGCTCTTTGTCGAAAATAGATCAGAAATTACCTTTCGGAACGTGAAATTCAAGTTCTCTTGGATGGTGTCAAGTTTGATATTCATAAAATAAATGCTGGTATGTCCCTTCACCCACGTTGTGTTCAAACATTTTAAAAGTCGAAGATATAACGATACAACGACGATAACGTTAACCATTGACTGTAACGCAGCCTCGTATCTGAAGCCAATGTTAATACCACACCGAATTGTGCAATTTTATGTATGAAATTGAGCCATAAAAGTCCCTTCTGGATATATTTTTTTCCACTTCTTAGATCTAAAGATATATATTTTTTTCCAATATATTGGGTCTATAACTTAATTGCGGTTTGCTAAGAGATGGCATAACTTGTATTATTCCATTGGAACATGCGTTAGAAAGCTAGTGTCATTGTACGTCATTTCAGTATACGTCATTCATTTGAAGCGTAAACAACAATAATTTTTTTTCACTCAAATATGTCGAACTTTGTGCCTGAAAAAGTGTTTTTGCGGGGAGTTCTTCTTCATTACTTTAATATGAAGAAAACTGCTGCCGAAAGTCATCGTATTTTGGTGGAAGTTTATGGTGAACATGCGCTAGCTGAGCGAACGTGCCAAAAGTGGTTTGCACGATTTAAAAGTGGTGATTTTGGCTTGGAAGACGATGAACGTCCTGGGCAGCCAAAAAAGTTTGAAGATGAAGAACTGGAAGCATTAATCTATGAAGATTGTTGCCAAACACAAGAAGAGCTCGCAGAATCATTGGGTATCACTCAAGCAGCCATTTCAAAACGTTTAAAAGCAGCTGGATATATTCAAAAGCAAGGAAATGCTGCTGGAACGCCACAAAAGGAAATCATTTTTGCATCGGATTGTTACTAGTGATGAAAAATGGATCCAATGCGACAACCCCAAGCGCAACAAATCATATGTGAAAGCCGGCCAACCAGCCAAATCAACGGCAAAGCCGAATATCCATGGCGCCAAGGTAATGCTCTGTATTTGGTGGGATCAGATGGGTGTTTTGATTATGAGCTGCTAAAATCGGGTGAAACCATCAATGGACAACGCTACCGAACACAAATAATCCATTTGAAGAAAGCAGTAGCCGAAAAACGCCCGGAATATGCGACCAGACACTAGGCAATAATTTTCCATCATGACAACGCTCGGCCCCAAGTTGCTATTCCGTTTAAAAACTATGTAGAAAACAGTGGATGGGAAGTCTTACCCCAACCACCTTATAGCCCAGACCTTGCCCTTTCTGACTGCCATATGTTCCGGTAGATGCAGAACGCCCTCACTGAAATACGGTTCACATCAGAGCAGAATATCAAAAATTGGATTGATTCATTCTTGGCTGCCAAGCCGGCGCAGTTCTTTTGGGATGGGATCCACAAATTACCAGAAAGATGGGAAAAACTCATAGCTTCAGATGGGCAATACTTTGAATAATGTTTTTCTTAAATTAACGTTCAAATTTTGAAAAAAAAACACACGAAAATAACTATATACCCAATATTTGTATTGTTAATGCGTCACTTGTGAGTTTGGCTAAATTTGCGGACCGTAGAACCATCCTGCAGGCTGCTTTTTTTTTAAACATTTCGTTAGTCAGGCCAAGAGTGATCCAATTATTTTTCTTTCAGACTTTTTTTTGCGAATCTCGGCTGTAATTTGATGCTCCATTGCTTTTTGTTCCGCATTTTCCGACTAACCAATTCCAGTCATATAAAAACCACCTGATTTGTTCAGTCGGAAGTTTCTTCACTATCAGTTCTTGCTCTTTCGATTAGATCAGAATTGTCGCACCTGCTGATATTCGTAAAATTTTAATTTCCATCGCTGTCATTTTGTCTTAACATTTCTTCCATTCAAACCACTCCGCACTCGATGTTGAGTTATGGACTCCTCAATAGATGTAAGCAGTTGCATTTGCCGGTTCGGAAAAATCCTAATTTGTCTAAGTCCGGTAGTTTTACTTTACTCATCACTTAACATGGTGTTTCGATAAAGAGCCGACTTCAAGCTGATCAAGAGCACAGTCCACAAATTCCCGTGGCAAGCTATGGTATTTGATCCATGTGGGATCTTTACGGGTATAGCTCAAGATCTTTTCACAAAATCTTCCACGAAGAAGATTGGCAAAAGCCAAACTTTTGCAATCGAGCCCGAATTGACAATTCCAGAATTCTATACTATACTTTCATACACAGTGGTTACAGTTTCCGCTAAAGATGAGGTTAATACATTGGTGGCTTTGTGTCATGTACGACATTTAGCTTCCTGTTTATTTCGTCCGACTCGTTGTCAAAAGATGAAGAAGATAAAGTGATATGGGGATACTTTTTTTAAAATCGAACAATCGATGATTGTAAGCAATTAAGTACTTTCGAGCCCAAAAAAAAAATACGACGAAAAAAAACATCGTTTAAGGGTTTGAAAATAGTGCTTCTTTCTGAAAGAAGAAAAGCTTTAATATTCGATATCCCATCTAGCGCAATTAGAAAGAGCCTGATTGAACTGGATTTCATGGCCGAATCGCAAGTAAAAAGCCACTTGTGACATTAAACCAGCGTAAAACGTTTGGTTAGTCTCATACGACTTGGACAAACAAATAAATGGAAATTTATTGTTCAGAGTTACGAGAAGGTAAAATATTTGTAAGGAGGCCTTGAATGCTGAAGGCAACCATGACGGGAATCAATAAATGCCTTTTCGTGCTTCGGGTTTTGGCAGCTTTATCGAATCGATGGCATTTTGATGAAAGAAAAATACCTTATATTCTTGAGAATGTAGGTTGTGGAAATCATGCCCGTTATATGAAAATTCCACCAAGATACAGAAATAATGAAATTCACAGGAGCATGGTTCGGACAAAATTTCTTCAGGTTTCTGAAGTGGCCCTTATTAAGTAGAGAGCTTTACCCCATAAAATAACGATGCAAACATAAGCAATTAAGACAATAATTACGTCAAAGTCGAGACTGTTTGGAAAGCCATTCCTGTTCAAAAATGTAGGAAACTTATATGCAACATTCCTTCAAAATATCGTGGTAAACTTTGAGTGCATCATCATTGAGCAAAATATTTTTAAAATATTTCTTCTCCAAATTTTTTTGTTTTTGTAAGATTAGCGCACGCCCAAGGGATTGTTAGTACCATAGATGGACTAATATAGACGCATAGATGAACTAACTTAGATGGCAAACTTTACTTATACTTTTGCAAGCCCTTAACCCTCGCACAGACACACTGTAATTGGATTATCAACACATTCCACATCTCTATAGCCTGCCAGAATTTGCTAAAAGAGAGCAATTTCTAAGTAAAGTTCAATATGTGTATGTAAAATACGCGGTTTTCGTGTAAAATACGAGAGAATTTAACATAGATGACGATCACACTTATTCACAGACAGGGTTACACGGATAGCAATATTGCCAGTTGTCTTTTTTTTATGTTAAGCAGTGTCTAAAATATTTATATTATAAGCAGTTTACAAAAAAAAATAACTATCGTCTAGAATAAACGTAAGAAAAAAACTTTCTTTTACTGCTTAAATTAAAAAAAAAAAGGTAAATGTGACAAAGCTACACACATGATTATTATCGGACCGAAAGGGTAATATCCTATGGCGTTATCCATTAATTTATACGCCTTCGAGGCACTGATTCAATTAAATTGTTTTAAATGCAACTTTGACTGTCGCGATCAATTCATATATGTAAATTCTCTATTGTATTGAGATTCGGCGATTGTTCTGGCCCACCAAGCACTTCAATGCCAAGCGCAAGCCACTCTTTTGCGACTTTAGCCGTGCGCTTTTGATCGTTGTTGTGCTGAAAAGTCCATCTTAATGGTATTTTTTCCTCGGCGTGGGCCAACATTACCAACAAACCATGGGATTTAATACACCATGCTTAGTCGTCATGTTAAATTCTTTTTAAATTCGCGGATTCAACCTCTTACCTTCTGGTCTTCGTATGCGACTTAAACCATTTGAACCCTTCCGGTTAAACTTCATGCGAGAAAAGTATAATCTGGCAACTGTACTCTCAAATTCAAGGCGTGCCTTTCTACTTTTAGGAGAAATGAAAAGCTCTTTTGCACTTTTGTATATAGATAAACCTGCCTCATTAGTTCACATTTGGATAGATATGTTAAAAATATCCAAACACAATTCGCTATTTATAAACCATGCTGCGATAAAAGGATGCTTTTTCATTACGTACAATTGCTTGGTCTTCACTGTTGTCGTTATGTGCAAGCGATAGATAATACTTTTTTCATCATAATAATTTATGTTGTCCCCTTCAAAGTAATCCCCCTCAGATATAATACACTTGTGCCAACACATATTCCAATTCTCGAAGCACTTCTCATAAGCACTTTTTGGTATAGCCTTGAGCTCTTACAGCGATGTCGTTTTTATTTCCCCATCGTTGCAAATCCCCGTCCTTTCATAGATATCCAGTTATCACAAGTAATGACTCTTTTAAACAAGTCATGATCATCCTTGAAGTCATTCAAGAGCTCCTAAGCGATGCTCATGCGACGGTTCTTCTGATCAAAATTAAGAAGTTTCCAAACAAACTTTTCTGACACACGTCTCATGCCCGAAACACTCGAAAAAGTTGCATGACACGAGCCGACCGATATGCTAACATCCTCAGGATGTTTACAGCTCTGACGTTGTCATCTTTGGTTGATGTGGGGCGACCAGAGCGTGGTTCGTCATTGGCATCTCCTATGCCAGCTTAGAAGAGTTTGTACCACTTGTAAACATTTTTTTTACTTTTAGAGCACTTGATTCCATTTTTTGCATAAAATTTGGTGCAAACTTTTTGCTCCATAATAATAATTGAAAATCGCCGAATTCACTAAAACACGTCTTACTTTTCTACACTTGAAAATATGAACATATGTTCGGGACATGTGTACCATTACAGCAAGAACAAAAAAAAAAAAAAATCGATAATCGAATATACAAGGTGGAGTGAAAAGTAACCTCCTTGACTACCAGAATGCGCTGCTACTACAAAAAAGGTTATGGTGCCTTGAAGTCCGTTCATATTTAGGCAGATATGCCACATTTAAGTACGATACTGTCTTTAGTTTTGTTTTGACAGCTGATTGTTGTTGACGTCTTTGGCATCATGTTGAGTATGGACAAAAACGATTTTCGTTCTCTCATAAAACATTATTTTTTGAGAGGGAAAACGGCGAAGGAAACAAAAAAAAGTTGGGCTAATGCTTTGTCAGATTACACCGTCAAATATTGGTTTCGAGAGTTTCGTGGTGGCCGCAACTCCACTACCGATCAAGTCCGCAGCGGCAGGCTCTCCGATGCGGTTACAGAGGACAATGTCAAAAAAATACATGAAATGGTGTTGGCTGACCGTTGTTGTTGACGTCGATTGGTAATTGTTGAACACCAGAGAACAAAATGAGTGCCCGGCAATAGAATGAAGCGGGCACGAGTGCTCCGAAGCGGCCGATGGAGGCTCGATGGGTCGGAAAGGTTATGGCGTCTGTTTTTTAGGATTGTCATGGCATACTCTTCGTGGACTACCTCGGAAAAAGAAAAACCATCAACAGCGAGTATAGCTGTACATTATTGGAGCGATTGAATGCCGAAATCGCTGCAAAACGGCCTCACATGAAGCAAAAAAAAATTTGGTTTCTGCAAGACAATGCACCGGCGCATAAGAGCATTGCAACCATGGCTAAAATCAATGACTAACGGCTTCAATTGCTGTCGCTTCCACCGTATTCGCCCGATTCGGCTACCTTGGACTATTATCTCTTCCCAAACCTCAAAAGATGGCTCATCAATAAAAAATTTAGCTCACGCGAGGAAATCATCGACGCCACGAAGAAGTATTTTGGGATCAAGAAGTTGGAAAATCGCTAGAATAAGTGTATCAAACTAAAAGGGGACTATATTGAATAAAATAGAAAAAAAACATTTAATTTTTTTTTTTTTTTCATTCCCAAGGAGGTTACTTTTCACTCCACCTAGTACGTTGCCCACGAAATTTCAGAAGTCACCTTACTTTTTGAACACACCTCGTATGTACGTATCTACACTTAACAAAAAATTATAAAAAAAAACTGATTTATTGGACTGATATCTAAGTAGACAAGGGACATAACTCCTTAGGTTTCCCGACAATATGTTTTCTTTAATTACCAGTAGGCATCTGCATGTAAGTTAAATGTATGTAAGGCATCTTACGTAGGTTACGTGATCATACCTTCACAGTAGGCAGTAGCTATATCGATATACCACCAACCATACATGCCTGTGATATCCTTTCATATCGCCTAAAGGAAAAATCTGAATTTATTTTATTTAACGCCCTCTCAAAGGGAATAAAAAGCGCACGAAGTAAGGATCTGGATGGATAAATATTTCTATGAGTCTTTTGATGTGTTTGTCATATTTTCTATCATCAGCATCACAAAGTAACGACGAAAACCAGGATTAGCTTTGGAAAACATGTTCATGATGTCTGTTAGACTTGAACCCTTCATTAAAGCAGGCTGACTACCTCTCATATAGAACTCTAAAAATAGTTTCAAAACCACACCCTTTGTAGACCAATTAAAAATAGAAAAAATTAAATCGTTCTGTTTAAATTTTCAACTTATGCAACTCTGCTCAAAAACACAATAGCAAAGGTCCCGCCACATACTCGTAGCTATGCACTAAAAGCGATTTCACAAGACACATTCAACTGCAATTAGCGAAGAATTGCTAGCCAAATATTTGGCAATCAGCTTGCCGTAACCTCGTCAATTCGGCGATGCAAAACCGGCTTTGACAACTAGCAGTTAAAATCGGTCCCAGTTCCAGATTAACTTCGAACAGATTTTGACTCTATTTTAAATGCATATGTACCTACGAGTAGTACCTATGTATGCATGTATTACATTACCTCGACTTTTATTCCTGGTTTCTCTTTCTTCTAGGCTAAATCAAGATCACACTTGTTTTTTTTTTTTTTTTTTTTTTTTTTGAAAAGTAACTCGTCTAACACAATATAACAATATCACTGAAACTATAAACACACTTTTGACAGTTGCATTAGAGAATTGCCAAAAACACTTAACAACAACAAAACCGGGCAAACAGAGCTCATAAACGAGATTTTTATTTTTTTATTTTTTTTTTATTCTATTTCTGACGAGCAAACAGACGAACACAGAACAGAACTCAGATTCACGAAAATAATAAAAAGCCCTTCAGACGCCGAACAGAACAGAAATAAATTTTTTGTTGACTTTTTTCGCGCACTTTGACTCGCGCAACACGAACAATCCGCATTCACAGTAGACGGTGGATTGAAGGAACTAACGACGGCATCGACGACGGCACGGCGAGACGATTGCTTACGATCGGCTCAGCACAGCAGCGACGGCGTCAGCAACGGTCACGGCGAACTCATGAAATAAACGAACAAAACAAAAAAGAAAAACCGGAGAACTGGAAGAAATGAAAGACGACGAAAAATATACGGCGAAATGAAACGGTAAAGAGAAACACCCTCGCAATCGCAACGAAACTCACTGGCAACGGCAAGTGGAATGGCGATGACGATGCGACTATTCTTTTTTTTTTTTTTTTTTTTTAATTTTAACAGGTAACCAAAGACAAAGAGGTGTTCCTACTGACTGAAAGAGAATCGTAAAAGAGTTTTGTTCCTCGTTTTCAAGTGCCTCTTTGAGTTTGTCTGAATTCGCCCGATATTGTGTTTTAGCAAAGCAAAATCCATAAGGCGCTTCGCCGAAGAAGACAGCCACTAGTCACTAGTAACTACCCAGCATCTCTTTTCCCTTTGGGCAATAAGCCGGATTGGAACCGGCTCTTCCAGTTCTGCGATAATCTAGGTGACTATTTTTATACAATCCACCAGGTATCCATCCTATCCTACTCGTAAGTCGTAAGGCGGCCGATGTAACTAAATGCGTCTTGTGGTGAAAAAACGCGACACATTACGTACGATTATCTAGCATGTTAGCATGTAAGACTTTATATGGTGGATGCAATGCCTTTTTTGTGAGCCTTTCTCGACTGAGTTTCAATTCTTCAAACTGAAACCAAAAGTGATTCTGTGGTATTCTGCCTAGTTTCCTCCATGGGAAGACGATCTCTCACAATTCCATTGCAGAATTCAGGTTGACGAAATGCTTGTCTGTCACCTATTTAAAAACTTCTAACTGTCATTACATTTTCTTATAACTTTTTCAGATGAATATAAGGCTTTTTAGGCTAAACCACAACCAAGCGAATAGAGTGCTTTTCCACAATTTCTTCCTTCAAAATGATATGAAGCGTTGGCAATTCGAGAGGTCATGTGTCACTGAATTCAATGACAAAACAAGAAAGACCTCCTAAGGATCTTCGAATCATTGTAAAACAAGAAATCAATGAGAACCAATGTGATACCGACCACAGCACTTCGGCACCTCCCACTTACTCTACTTGCATTCTACGTCGGTTGAGGTACAGATACGTGCCACCTGATGAGATCTTTCTCTACTGCGTTGTCCATTCGCTCTACATGTGCTAACTATCTTAGACGACTAATGCGAATTTTTCTGACGTCGATGAATCTTCTCGTCCTTAGCCGTCAATGCAAAGGGCATCTAATACTTTTCGAAAGATTTTTCTCCCGAGACGACTGAGGATATCTTCATCCGCTTTTGATAGGGTCCACGCTTCTGCGCCATAAAGTAAAACTGGGATGATCAAGGTCTTTTATAGAGTCTCCTTGATTTTTCGGGATAGGGCCTTGTTACTCAATTGCCTCATAAGCCCAAAGAAACAGCGATTAGCAAGAGTTATTCTTCGTTTTATTTCTGCTGAGGTATTTTTGGCACACCTCATAGCAGATCCAGGGTAGACAAAGTCCTTTACTACATCTAAATGATAGCTGTTGATTGTGACGCTAAGCCCATTTTGGCAGCTTTCGCTTCAATACTAGCGAACGCACCGGTGACAGGCCGCTGAGTTCTCCCAATTATGTCTATATCATCGGCGTACCCTTTTAGTTGCACAGACATTTTAAAAGATTGTGCATCCAGTCTTCACTTGTGATGTTAAAGAAGTCACATGACAGTGCGTCACCTTGTCTAGAACCTTTTTTTACATCGAAGGTCTCTGTTACTAGAAGTCGCTACCAAGCGAGCATTTTAAATCATCTTTCTGCCAAACCTAAATATGGCTCTATACTCGTATAGTTCATCTCTATAAATGTTGTTACGTACGGCCTTAGAATTGATGAAAAGATGATGGGTTTCAACTTGTACTTCTTGAGTCTTTTCCAGGATCTGCCGGAGTGTGAAGGTTTGGTTGATTGTGACCTTTCGTGACCTGAAACCGCACTGATAAGGTTCACACAATATGGCAGACAAGATCTTGTATTCGATATTGAAAAGCCTTATATGGTATGCCATTAGGCATACCATACATTCTTCTGACCAGATTTGAAAAATGAGCTCATTCATGCTCTCCACAAAGTTATTTCCAGCAGATTTGGATACCTTGGCCAGTAAGCTGTTCGGTCCAGCTGATTTGTTGGATTCTAGCTTAGATATTGTTATCCCTAGTTCGTTTTGGTCAGTTGGATGTAAGTTTTGAGTACCATCGTCTAAGACCGCTACGCAGTCTGTAGAAAAAGTTCTTCCATATTCTCAGCACCGACTGTGACCCAACTACAAGGTTATGTATGGGTCTTCTTGCCTTGATTCGTTCTTTTTCTTGTTTTTTCTTCTTTTCGAAAAATCTATGTTCTTTCCGTGTCTTCTGCTCGTAGAGTGCGTCTTTCGTTATAGCGTCGCTTTGTAAACTTCTCGTAGAGATGCATGCGCTTGCCGGCAATATTCATCGAAGCAAGGATTTCTTCGTGGTGGTCGGGTGAAACTCAGCATTGCAGTTGTGGTGTCTCTGATACCACGTTGGAAGCGCTGCCACTGGTTTTCGGTACTTGATGCTGGCTGTTGAGAGATTTCGGAATACGCGACTGTGGAGGTTACATGCGATTGCAGCTTTTCTACGTAATATCTTCTCAAAATACCATATGTAGTTCTTCTTTGTATGGCGGTTGGGAAATCCGCATTTGCACCTTGACTTGAACAGAGTGGTCATCCGAGTCAATATTGGCTGCCCGGAACACCGCTATGTCCGCTTATGTATATTGATATTGAAAAGTCAATAAACCTAAGTCACCTAGTAATATGATTTTAACGTTTTACTTCTGACATTCCTCTTATATCTTGTCGAGGAGGTCGTAGAAATATATTTTTGTGGTGTCGTTCCTGTCTTCCGTAGGGGCATGGGCATGTCGGTTTAGGTAAGCGAATTTAGCCTTGATGCAGGTGGTTATAAGACACTCGCTCACTTGTCCGGAACTCTTGACTTCTTGCCAAAATTTACCGCATTTGTCAAATCCGCATCCAAGTAAGCACTGTACATCACAGTTTTTCATCTTCTTTATGTCGGCCCATACGATCGCGCTTCCTGGATGGCGGTGTTATCTGCGAGCCTCTGCCAATTGTTCGGCTCCATGTGACCTGTTAAGTGTCTGTACATTGTGCGTGCAACTCCGAAAGTCGTTATCCTTTAAACGTTTGCTTGGGTCGTCAACATTAGTTGGTTCGTCACATATTTTAATATTTGAAGTATAGGACTGTGAGGCCAGGCCAGGCATCCCATTGTCATTTTAGCCTGCATAAGTAGGGGTTTACCGGTGATCACAACTGGGATGCACTTCACTCATCAGTTTCCTAATCAATCGCCAGGCAGTTCATTGGTTTATTTTGACTTATTTATCGCGGCACTCCTGTAGAAAACTCCGACACAAAACCAAGCTTTTAATTGCGATCCAACGCAGTTGTCAAACAAATTGCAAACATGAGGGTTACATATACGGAAATTGTACCATTTGTTTTGGATAGCGTTCTTGATCGGCGGTCATCTTTCAAAGAAAAGTCATCCGAACGGAATTTTGAAAACCACCTTTTGCATGTTGGACCTGTAACTGAGGCCTATCCAAACTGGTTCTGCTTTAGCCTCCCATATTCTTAGCATTGCAACATTCAATAAGTTCGGCTATTGCCTCAGTTGATGGTGCTACTGAATCATAGGAAAAGTATGCTGATGAAAAAGCAAATTTACGCCATTCTCTATTCGTTTCGCAGCAACTAAATCTTGGTATGAAAATTTTATCAAAATTTAGATATTAAGAGTGGATTCGCTAAAATAAAACACGTTCTCGATGTAACAGATCGCGATTCATCCAAAATCACAGCTGTATTTCATTGCTGGAAATGAAGTATGAATTTGGGAATAAAATCGTATATAGCTCTAAGATGGTTACTAATAGTTAAGAAAGTTAAAACCTTCATTTGTTGGTACATCTGAGCATGTACGAGTGTGTGTAGTACATGTCATATTGTCTAGATATGCTTTACCACCTTCGTCTGAATACAATTTGCATTCTTCAAGCTATTTACAAGAAGCTTTTTTGTACCAAGTTTGCCATATCTTCTTTTGTTTATTGAAGGACAATTTCAAGAACTGTGAAATGTTTTCCTAAAAAACACCATGTAAAGTACATTTTGGCCAATATTATCTATGACCTTTTGCCATTTTCCGGGTAGCTTCATAATTCCATCGGGGTAGATCTTCTGTGACTTATCAGCGAAAAACTTGGCCAAGTGATTTTCAGCGGCTCTTCGGGTGGCTAATTTTTTACCATCAAGAGAGTTTTGTAAAGACGGAAACAATTGGTAATCAGAGGGTGCAAGTTTCGGGCTATACGGTGAATGCATCAAAACTTCCCAATCAAGCTCCGTCAATTTGTTCCGGGTCATCAAAAATGTGTGTGGCTTAGCATTGTCATGATGGAAGACAACTCCCTTTCTGTTGGCCAATTCTGAACTCGTTTGTGGTCTGTCACAGGAATTTGACCATGATTGATTGCGTTGGGAATTCTCGTATTTAATCTATTTTTCATTGCTCATAATGAATCGCTTCAAAAATGGTACCATTTCGTAACGTTTAACGGCGTTTTACTGATGGTTATTCGGTCAATTAAATTTCTTCGCGTTAATTCATGTGGCACCCAAACATCGAGTTTCTATGAGCAGCCCGCTCGCTTTAGATGATTTCAAACTGTCATACGGTTGATGCTTAGTGCCTTTGTTATCTCCAGACAGCTTTCGTGCCGGTCTTGCTCCATCAGTTGCAAAATTTCATTGACTTTTTCGGTCGACCAGTGCTAGGTGCATCGAACGGAATCGAACAAATCACTCCTGAGTCCGGCGTTCACTCACAGCATTCTCACCCACCTTTTAAACACGTGTTAGTTTAACACAATCAGATTAGTGTGTAAAGATAAATGAACACCAACACCATCTAGTGACAAAGAACCGCGGAGACTTTTTATATGACCGAATATTTCTCCAACATCTCATTGGAGGACACGAAACTTATTATTCGTCATCCCAAGGCTTCTGGCATTAGTAACCAGGAAATTGGATTTTTTAGCTTAATTTTTATGGTCCATTCGTTGGGTTGTAGCCTAACGATTTTAGTATTCGTAATTCAGCTAATATACCATGCAGTAGAACCTGCAGGAATAACATTTTGTAGAGTTCCAGCGTTCTACTGTGGTTGACGAAAGAGTTACAGGCGGTAACAGTATCACACATACTGAAATCAGAAAAGCAATTTTCTTGTGGAAAGGATCTAAAAACTTTCGAAATAATAAATCAAAAATTTCAGTTTTACTCTTTTTTCTAATGATTGACAAACTATAAATTTTTGTGGACTCCTATAGAGCATCTCCTTTGTCGAAGCACTTTTTTAAAAGAATTTTTTTTTTTTTTAAGCAATTCGATGCCTTAAGTGATTCTGCGGCGTAAAATTTGGTTTGTTTACTTTTTTTCTTTATAAATAATTTTGAATTTAAAGAATATGCATACATATATGTGTATTTATGTATGTAGCTTGAGGAAAAATGGGTTTATTTATGAACATTTCTCGCTGTCGACATAATTCTACTCGAAGCAGACTAAAAACTTATTAAAAAATGGACTAACTGATAAACAAATTCCTACAGAGCATTGTTTTTTTATATCAAAATCAAAAGCTAAATTAATAATATATTTGCCGATTTACATACGTACGGATTTGGGTGGCCTTAGCGAAGCTGGACCACTTTAAATTGTAAAGGTTGAGCCAACAGTTAGAGTGGAAGTTTTTATTTAATTATGCACATATTTATTATGAAACTAACATAAAATTTTATTGATTAATAAAGCTCAATTTATGGCAATTATAAATAATGTACAAAATTTAGCAACCACGGCTTTTGCTGCAAGGAATTATCCGAAAGCAAAAATTATCGATGACTTTTTGAAAATTAATTAAGTCAATGGCCGCAATTTCGGTTTGGATGTTATGCTTGAGATGTTGAATTCCCGCTGTGCTATTGACATAGGCCTTACTTTTCAAATAAACCCCACAGGAAGAAGTTAAATTACAAGACTTTGGAAGGTCATGATTGATTGATGGCTTGTGTGGCCGGTAGCACCATCTTGTTGAAACCATATGAAACCAGACCCAATTTATTCAATTTTGGAAAAAACAAAAAAAGGCCGGTCAACATGTTGCGGTAACGTTCTCCATTCACTGTAACTGTCTCTCAAGCCTTATTTTCGAAAAAGTGAGGGCCGATATGTTTTCCGATTCCCAGAAATGACAATTTTATTTATTTACGTACCCATCTTTCCAAAAATGGGCTTCATCGGAAAAGAGCGAATTCAATGACAAATTGGCCTGGCGATCTAACATCCAGTTAACAAATCGGCGACGGCATAGATAGTCCAAAGGCTTCAATTGTTGTACAATTTGGATTTTATGGGCATACAAATGAAGATCAACTTTTAAAATTCGCCATAAAGTGCCATAAGTAAAGCTCATACCAAAGCCGATACCAAACCATTTTTTTTCAAAACACTTCACCATTGCACGAATTCCGGACTTCGTAGGGCGATTATATTGTCCGATATATTCACAAATCTTTCGAAAGGTTACCCTTACAGATCGCCTATATTCCTAATAAGATTGAATAACAAAAATGTGTTGTTGCATGATAAACGACTCCATCACTGAAATTGCTTAAGATTGTATGACATCTGTCAAAAAGATCAACAACATCCCGCTTTTTTCGACAGATCAGGCGTGACTCCTTTCAAACTGCCTTGTCATTTTTGTTCAGTACCGCTTGGCAAGTCATCGTGGAAAGACTCACATCAAAACAGCGTCTCCAAATTGTTCAGCTGTATTACGAAAATCAGCGTTCTGTGAGAAATGTTTTTAGTGCGATTCGAGGATCGACCTACTGAAATCACTATTGCCAATACCATTCGCAAATTTGAGTCTCAGTTTACATTAGTGGATGATACATATCCAGCATGTAGAGAAGATAGCAGCTGTAGCTGAGAGTGTACGCGAAAAACGTGACGAATCGATTCGTTGTTGGCGTAGTCGACAACTAGGCGTATTTTACGTACATGAGGATCTCGGCCTTAAAGAGTACAAAATTTAACTTGTGCAAGAATTGACGCCAGGTGACTTGAATTTGCGTCATATTTTCAGTGAATGAGCTCTGGAAAAACTCAATGAAAATCCGTTGTTTTATCGTGAAATTTTGTTCAGTGATGAAGCCCTTTTCTGGCTCAATGGATACGTAAATAAACAAAATTGATTGATTGGCTGATGAACAATCCAAAGAGTACCATTAAAAGCAACGGTATTGTGTGGTTTATGGGCTGGTGGCATCATTGGTCCATATATCTTCAAAAATGAGGTACATCAGAATTTTAACGTCATTGGTAACCGTTATCGCGGCATGTTACCGGACTATGTGCTTCCTGAAATTCAAGCACATGGTCTCGGTGAGCTCTGGTTTAAACAAGATGGTGCTACAAGCCATACAGCGCGTGAAATAATGGACTTGTTCAGAATTCATTTTGGTGAGCACTTAATTTCACGTTTTGCTAAGTTAAATTTGCCGCCTAGATCGTGCGATATCATACCTTTGGACTATTTTCTCTGGGAAAATGTAAAGACTCAGGTCTTCAGGAATAAGTCATCTACAATTGATGCTTTAGAAGCCAACATTACTCGTGTTATTCGCGAGATACCAGTCTATGCTCGGACGAGTCTATGGACCTTCCGAACCGACCATTTCAGATGTAGTCGTGGCCAATATTTTCACAATATCTTTTCTGAAATATAAATGGCATAAATTTTTCTTTTAACCGATAATAAAAATTTTAAGTTTGCTTTGAAATTGATGTGTTTTATTTTACATTATAAATCAAACCTTACGATGAATCACCCTTTACATAGCTTAACTCTGAAAATGTGCACAAAATTAAAAATGAATGGTCAATTGAAAGCTTAAAAACGAAAGTACAATTTTTCGTTAAAACTTCGTTATATAAACATTAACATTTCTTATAAATAAATAAATAAATACTTTGGTGCGATAGCCCTTTGTGGGCCAAGGCCTAGCTTCTCGCACTCATTTGTGCTTCTCGCTTTGTGAATTTTTACAATCCTGAGCAGGGCCTACATTTCATTGCCGATTCCGAACGGCTGGCGTGAGAAGTTTTTTAATAAGCAAAATTTGACTTTCTGAGGTTTGCCATTGCCCGCCGAAAGGGTCATGACGATTTGAAAATTTTGCTATTGAGCTCCAACCGGGATTTGACTCCAGGTAGGTTTATCGAGACAACCAGTGGGTCAACCTTCAAAAAATTTAAAATTTTGTACGTTCACCGACAAATTATGACAATTTAAAAGAAGCATGCAACGTTTTAACGCGATTTACCCTGTCACTTTCGATTGAAAAAAGGTTTTTTTCGAAAAAACGCGTTTTAAGTTTCTTTTTATGGTATAGTATAACTCTGTAAAACGATATACATGTTGTGGGTTATACAGCAAAAATAAGATGCGGTACATCAATGTTTGTATTTTCACTTCCCAGCCTTACTTAGTGTCGTCGGTGTTTGTGTTTTTTGTGATTGTTTTTAATAATGGATAGCGAATTTAGAGAAGACATAGCAAATATACGCATTGAACTGAGGCCATTATACTTCTCTGACGGCGGTCTCGCCATTAACGTGCGTAGTGATGTACCTTACCAAACTCCACCACCATAAGAAAATTATCCATTAAATTATCTGCTTTATTTACAGAAGCCCCAAAGTGGACAGTAATTCGACTTTTAACGAGTTCGATGCGCTATCTGACTCCATTCAAAGAATTGTGTCCCTGTATCCTCATACTGATTGGAGGCGATTTAAGTATACACAGTTCTAGTTGGCTTCGGCATTCTGAACGGACAACACCCGAAGTACGATGTGTTGAGATCTTCGCTGTAGAAAATAACTGCACCCTGCTTGTAAATGAGCTCACACGAATACCAGACGTTGACAGTCATACCGCTAACACCCTAGACTTGTTTTTAACTTCTCATCCTGATAAGTATACTGTTGATGTGCTCTACCCTCTAGGCCTGTCGGAACAATGTGTCATATTAGCTATTTTCACGTATACAAGCCACACAAAAATTCCTAAAAGTGCCGTATGGCAATACGGACTTAACACCTTCTTTAGGGAGGTAAAAAGGCTGTCGGAAATTCAAACAATTAGGCAAAAAATACTGCAATGTCCTACAGGTAACAAAAGTTTTTAGTCGTTTGTAAAAAAACATTAAAAAATCTCCCACATCCTCCATCCAAACACCCATTTACAATGACATTCCAATTGTCAGCTCTTTAGACAATTCCAATCTGCTTGCTACTGACTTTGGACGAATCCACTTTCGCACTCGTCTAGTAGCAAGAGTACTTAAAGATATTACTATACACAACTCCGCTGGTCCAGATTGTACTCGTATATCTCCCCTTCTTCTGAAGATGTGTTCTTCCAAACCCATTGCGTAAGCTTTTTCATCAATCCCGCTCTTTAGGACTCTTAGATGGAGTAAATGGAAAACAACATGTGTCCAGCGCGTCTCTAAAGAAGGCGAATTTTTCTCTTAGGTCATGGAAACGCTGATAAATCGTCAGCTCCTGAAATATATCGAAACACGAAATCTTCTAAATGACCGGCAGTATGTTTTTCCTTTCAACAGGTCCACTAGTGATTTGATGACATGTCTCACCGAAAAGTGAAACCAAAGAGTACATTAATCTGACAAAAGCAAGATAATTGCACTTGATATTTCTAAGACATTTGACAAAGATTGACATCAGGCTTTTTGTCGAAAATGCGTACATTTCGAATCGGCGACTCTCTTCTTCAATGGATTAGAAAATACCTTTCGGACGTTCAATTCAAGTTGTTTTGGATGGTTTCAAGTCTGATGTTCACAAAATAAATGTAGCTTAGGGCTCCATTTTATCTTCGACACTCTTTTTAATTTTCATCAACGATCTCTTGTCTGTTATTTATAAGCCAACATATTGCTGGATTAGCAATACTCTCTGCTAATCTAAATTGGGAACCATCAACAGAGTGGAACTTTATGCTTCCAAAACACAATGCTATCTGCTGTCTTTAAAATCTAAACACAAAGCCATTATTAGAAATCGAAAAACTTGTCATTTTTGTGTGTGTATCAATGACAATTTACGTTGAAACGACCATGTATTCGATGTCGCCAAAAATGTGCGAAATATTTAGGTTTCTTTAAGCGATTCAACTATACATACAACTCGCTTATGGAATGCCGAGCTCTTTAGTTGCTATTCACTATAACTTGAAAACATTTAAAACCAACGCATATCGGCATCTCTTTGTTTTTCTATCCCTAACTTCCTTTTGCTTGCGCTAAGTGCGAACATCTTAAAGGTGCGCGCGCCAATTATTAAAAAAAGCGTCCGCGCTGCATCAGCTGAACGAAAGAGATAAAGGACTTGCTAGTCAATTCAAACCTTTGCGAATGAAAGGTTCCGTAATCCATATTCATTTCTTCATCAGAATTCGAAATCATTTTTTACAAAATTTCCAGTTCAAAATAAATTCAAATTCAAATGCAAATATAAAATTTCAAACCAATGTTATGTAGTAGATTTAATGTAGTAGTTTCTTTGAAAGAGTAAAGGTTAAGTAAAAGCTGACTATTAAAACATGATTGGCACACCTTAGTTGACACCTTAAGTTGACACATTTTTTAAGTTGCGATTAACGAATATTTGTTGGTTAGGCCCATTGTGTTTTTTTTATATTCTCATGGATTTAGATAGAACTCAAAAAAGTATAAATTTAGTACATTGAACGTAATTTTGTACATCAACCTTAGTAGCGGGTTTATTTCAACTAGCTAATGCGAGAACCTTACAATTCGGAATATGTGATTTTTGTATTCGATGAAACAGTTTAAGATGTTTAGGGTTTAAAACAGTAACTTTCAATACTTTGTGGTGAAATTCTTAAATTTCTGAAAAAAAAAAATTAAATATTTTTTAACGTGTCTGGAAGACCGATCAATTTTTGATTACCTTTTTGGGAATGATGGCCGAATGTAACATACATGCGTATATCACAAGTAGCGCGAACAAGGATGTCACCAGCGCAAAATCAGGTAAATTAGATACAAAAACAAGGCAATTCAAAGAGCTGTCTTACTCGCACAGTAATAATGCTGTTGCTTAATTGAAATCTGAGACAGCTTAACCGTTGTCGATTGATGGGTTGGAATTGTGTCAAACGATGCGGACGATGCAATAAAAGCAAAAATTTTCAAAAACTGCTGTTATCAGCATTCGAAATTGACCTCGTTCATTTCCCTAAATAAGTTTTCGAAAACAAAAGAATTGTCATTTCAGTTACTCTTAAGTCGATCGGTTTGGCCACATAATAACACTTCCTGTTGGTCCATTCTTTGTTCGAATGCGCAGTCGTTTTTGATGGAGTGAAGTTCAATGTTGCCACCACTGTCAAAGTAAACCGGACCTCCGCCCAATTATCAGGCTTCGCCCATCAATGACGCTGTTCAATAAAAAGCGGGGGCAGGGCAATGTAGATACTGGTATTATCGTTATGGTTTTCATATGACGCTACCGAAAGTTGTTACGATTTGACCAGTTACAAGCGGCCGGTCAGAGGTCCTGTTGAGTGGCAGGACCATCGGTAGTCCCTACCTCGACTTAAAGCACAGCACCATGGGAGTCAGAAGCACCCCGTATTTCGGCCCGGGCCTGACTTGAAGGTGGCTGTCGTTTAAACCCAAAGTCGCGGGAAAGTTCTTTGACCCAATGCAGAGTTGCAAGATACTGGGTGCTGTGACTCTTAGATCAGCAAGAGGTTTTCGGTCGGCTTCGAATCATACCAAGGGTGGGACTTCTGCCTCCAACACGAATTCTACTTTGGTATATTTTCGGTAGCAAATAGCGATGGCAAGGCGTATTCTTGCTCTCATGGATATATGGCCATCCCGTGGTCTTAAGTTTTTCAAACAGGCGTTTAGGTTAAACACTAGAAACATCTGTCCAAGCAAACCATATGGTGCACATTTGTGGATGTAATGCGGGGTGTTTCGATCCATAAACGTCATAGAATTCTGACAATTTTCAAGTCGTAGAGGGACGATTAATATATCCTCTTCCACGAATTTGTTTATTTAAACGATGCACATTTTCTCCTGGCGTCTTGATGTAATTATAAGAAATGTGTCAATGAATTGCTCAAATAGACAATTCTGTGTGCAATATAGTGCGATCCATAAGATTCCGGGCCGGGGGGATGGTGTTTATATAATTCACATGTTCTGACCATCGAAGCCGATGATTTCTAGCCCGGTTGTTTGTATACTATTGTATTGTGCTCTATTATATTTTTTTCTCCTAAGGACGAGACTAAAAATTACTCTCAAAATGCTCCTCTCGAAGGATTTAAAAAAAATTTCGTCAACTTTTTTTAATATTTATTTTTATTTATTTTTTTTTTTTAAATTAGCGTCCGGTTAAGGGATTTGTGTGCCCTTAAAATGTTTGCACACAACGCGAGCAAAGGAAATTTAAGGAGAAAAAAAAGAAAGGTACCGATGTACATTGTTTTTAAATGTTTGCAAGTTATAACGACCAGAAAAAAGAGAACTCGGGAGGGCATTTCATAAGCGAGTTGTAGGTCTTTTCAATTGACTAACTGATAATAGTATCACCTACGAGTTTTATCGCATGGTTTTGAATCCTATCTAGTAGGTGCAGAGATGTTTAAGAAGCACCTGACCAGATGTGGGCATTGTACTCCAAACTTGAGCGGATGAATGATTTATATATTGAGGCCAAATCAGAGGGGGTGAAATACATTTAATTTCGTAGCATTCTTGACAACAGCTAGTTTGTGGCCATTCATGGATAATGGCTTAATATTTAAAGTTCGCTTTAATGACATCAGGCAGCGTAGTTTTGGAAGCTTCGAATTTAACATTGTTGGTAGTTCCCCAATTGGTTATGCTGTAAATATCGGAATTTAATAAGCTCAACTTACGCTGCCGTTCCCGGCATATGAAAAGCAGAGAGTACTCTCGTTAGTAAAGGTATATATTGGATTAGAAGTAGCAGATCAGAGATAATTGATGAAAATTAAAAAGAGTGTTGGAAGCAGAACGGAACCCTGAGAGAGTCATCGATCCCAGAAGCACGTATTTTCTACAAAAGAGTCAGATGCCAAACTCTGTCAAATGCCTTAGAATTATCAAGTGCAACTATTTTACTTTCGTCAGATTGAAGTAATCGTTGGTTCCACTTTTCGGTGAGACATGCCATCAAATCATCAGTTTGCTACGAAAACCGAACTGCAGGTCAGTGAAAAGTTTTTGTGTTTCGAGATATTTTATGAGTTGATTGAGTTTTTCAGCGTTTCCATGACCTTGAAAAAAGGGACGTTAGTGCAATGGAACGGGCTGGACAGATGCTATTTTCCATTTGGTCGGAAAGAGTCCTAAAAAGTTGCGTGAAAGAAAATCTTTTCAGAAGAAGGGGAGATATACTCCTACCATCTGGACCAGCGGGTTTTGTGTATTTAGGTATTTAGGATCTTTAAGTAACCTTGCTACTACACGAGTGCGAAAGTGGATTCGTCCCATTGAAGATTCGACGCACTCTAGTGTATGCGGGGACAAAGCACAATCTGGAAGTGTTGAACTAGCCGTAAACTGTGCGGCAAGTAGATTGACCTTGTCCAAAGAGCTGACACCTGGAATGTAATTGTAAATGAGTGTTTGGATGGAGGATGAGGCAGACGACGAACGGCCAATAATTTGTACTACCATTTCGCCACAGTTTGCGGTCGTATTGTAATTTCACACTCTTAAGAATGGCATTGCAATCATTCCTGGCTCGACTGTACTTTTTCGATTTTCTTCAGTCGGGTTGGTCTTGTAGGACCGAACAAATATTTTCCTAACCCTGACAGCCTCCTTACAGCTCCAATCGTAGCTTGCCTTTCCTTTTGGTTTGGTACTCTTCATTCGATGAGGGATAAAGGATCTCATTCCAAAGAGAATAGTGTCTGTGATCATATCGAGGAAACATAACGACGAGTTAAACTTCCTAAGGAATCTGTTTAGTCCGCTCCAATTGGCTGTTTTCTATAGCCATACGGTTCTTTTAGGAACCTTTTCTCTAACTGTGTGGTCCATGTACGAGAAATTAACTGATATGACACAAAGGTTCAGTGAGCCTAGAGGGGAAAGCATATCAACAGTGTACTTATCATGGTAAGAAGTTAAAAATAAATCCAGCATGTTGGTGGTATTACTATCACATCTGGTATAAATGTGGTCTCATTTACAAGCTGGGTTAAGTTGTTCAGCGAAGATCTGAACACACGGTCCTTCGGGAGTTGTCTGTCCAGAATTCTTTGAATAGAGTCAAACAATGCATCGAACTCGTTAAAAGTCGAATTGCTGTCCGCTTTGGGGCTTCTGTTAATAAAGTAACATGCAGTTGAATTCCGGATTGGAAAAGGGTTTACATTGTGGTGGAGCTTGGTATGATACATCACTACTAATGGCGAGACTGAGGTGAGGAATGAATATTAGTAGATCAAATGATCTGGCACACTAAGTGCCAAAACAGGATGCCTGTATTTGTAAGCGTGGATATTCGCAGACAAGTGATTACTTTTTAGCCCTTAATTTCAGAGTCATAATCAGAAGCAAACATAGAAAACACAAACGCCGACGATGCTAAGCAAGGCAGTAAAGTGAGAATTGTTGTAGGTGTTATGCCCTTACAATTTAGACAACGACATCAGCGCTTAGATCAAACGACGAATAATTCTTGCCAGTCACTGCTTTTTTAGGTTAAGAAGAAGCCCTCTCTTGAACAACAAAAGTTACCCTACATAAGAACTTAATAATCCCAATTATATCCTATGGCACAGAGACATGGACTTTAGTAAAAATGGATGAGGGTGCTCTTGGCTGCTTTGAGGACAAAATTCTTCGCGTAGTTTTCATCTTCGTAGATGGTGTGTGGAGTAGGAGATACAATGACAACGTAGAGGAAAACCGCAAATCAGGTGGCGCACGTAAGTGGAATGGAACCTCAACCAACTTAACATGCGAAACTGGAGGTCGCCAGCTAAAGATTGTGGTAGCTAGAGACGCTTGTTGCTTAAATGAAAATTAGAAAATCGTACAATTTTGAGGAATGATCCCGTGAGTAGACCTGCAAGATCGTGTGAACTAACGTCTTGTGGTTTTGTGAAGAATCGAGCTTATGTGAAGCGTTCAGAAACAATATTCGAGCGGGTATCCGTCTGATTACACAAGAAATGTGCCAAAATGTAATCTAGAACTTCAATGATTGTCTGTGAAACAGGTATAGGTGCTCAAAGTTTTGTTTCACATGTAATTGTATTGTATCAAACTTTCAAATAGTATTAATCCTTTTTTCGAAGATGTAGATTGCAGAATGGGGCTGCATTGCCAAAGCAAGCCACCCAACAATCTATCTATTACAGATTAATAGATACAGATTGATTGACTCTGTGAAACTTTTGCTGGTATTGTGCTGGGAATTGTTCTGCAAAACTGAGTTAAGAACATGGGCTACTATCACTTCAACCGAGGTAGCTATTTCAATTAATGTTTACTCATTTTAAAGAAATAAACTTTGCAAAATACTGAGTAGTGCCCTTTATATCCTGGCAATTTTAACACGAGACCCACATATGGTCAAATATTATTTATTAATAAATCATTTTTGTTGTTATATTTTTGAAGTGATTTTATAAAAAAACCATGCACGACAATTACATGGGGGGGTATTAGAAAGCATCATCAATAACGAACGAACTGAAAGGAATCGAACGAAAATGAATCAAACAAACTACTAACATATATACATATACACTCTCGTGCAAAAGTATGGAATGCATGGAGTAAAGGAAATTAGTGAAGTGTATGTACTCGAATGTATGAAGCCCCCAAATAAAATACTAAAATCCTGTGTATCTCAATATTCGTAGCTCTACTTTGTCGGGGTGAATTATTAGCTTTGTCTACCATTCACCTACACTAATGCAAAGTATATGCGAGCATACGAGTACGAGTATTAGATATAGACATTTTCTTACGGATAACAGTAATCTTTGATTGATTGGAAGCCATAATTTATGATTAAACTTTCAATCTCAGTCTCACAGAATACACATCCATTCTCGATTCTTAACTACATATTGGTGTTCGTCCCTTTTTCCTCTTCCTTCGTATTCTATGCAAGTAAAATCTGTACGAGCACGTAAGCAAAAGCTATTACAATGAAACCGTTGATAAACGTTTTCAAACACCAGGAAGTTGTTACACCTTATTTTTTTGGAAGATTGGTGGGTGTTTATGTTTATATTTGGTTGTCTGGTCCTTTCGACCATACGAAAGCCAAAAAAAAAAAAAAAAAAAGTGAAATAACCTCCAAGGGCTCTCACTGTTTACACACCTATCCTTCTCTTATTTCTCACTTTTCGGTTTTGTTTTGTAATTTTTTTCTCTGTATTGGTCGCAGAAGAATGCGGAAGAAAGGACTAAGGGTTCTAATGATTTGTATTACTATTACCGAACCTGCAGGCGCAGAATAAAATTGAACTTGATTTTGAATTCGGATTTTACCTTTGAAAGGTCAAACAGGATGGGAAATCAATTTGTTGTTCATTCAATGATTTTTGGATTGGAAAAATTGCAAGTTGTAAGATTTAATGTTTAATTTTAAATGGGCTCGGAATGGGCAGCTTGGAATTCACACACGCAAACAGATATTTCTAAATTGTTAAACTTTTTTATTCGTTTTTGTATTGCTTTCGTTATGCAAACGTTGAATGTGAATTTGGTGAAATGAGGAGTCAGTTTCTGGTTGATTGGAACTTGCTTTCGTCAGATTTTTCCCATAAAAGTGAAAGCTGAACTGCATGCTAAGAAAAATATATCTGGCGCCGAAATCCCTGACTACTAGACCATCTTACTACTTTAAATATACTTTAAACTTTTAATATTCATTTTTTTTTTTTTTTTCAAAACTTATTGTCGTAGAGGAAATCCTACGAGTAAGGATCAGCTACCGCCTCAGAGGGACGAGCTTTAATTCAGAGCATTTTCCATAGTATTTCGTAACATATCTGAGTGTATCGCTGGTGCAAAATAGAGGTCGATTTATGTATGTACACTTTTTATTTCTATCATACTCAAAGCAGGAGTTTTTGGAATTTGATCGACCTCTAGAACTATTTATTAGTATCACTGAACGGTGTGCGCAGCAGCTCCGCACTATCAGTAATAGCAGGTTCTGATATCTTTCACCATTTAGGTTACAGGATAGATGTCATTTGGTTATTCACCGTGACTTTTGATTTATGATGTAAAATAAAACGCATAAATGTGAAAGCGAACTTTAAATTTTTACTATGGATTAAAGGAACAATTCATGGCATTCACATTTTAGAAATGATATCATGTAAATGTTGGCCACGACTACGTTTGAGGTGGTTCATTCCGAAGGTCCAATTTTGGGCGACTCGTTCGAGCATAGCAACTGATATCTCGGGGATAACACGAGTAATGTTGGTTTCCAAAGCGTCAATCGTAGACTCTCCTGAAGACCTGAGACTTTACATATTCCCAGAGAATATAGTCTAAAAGTGTGATATCGCATGATCTAGGCGGTCAATTTAACGTAGCAAAACGTGAAACGAAGTGCTCACCAAAATGATTTCAAAACAAGTCAATAGTTTCACGCGTTGTATGGCTCGTATCGCCGTCATGTTGAAACCAGAGCTCCCCGAGATCACGTGCTTGAATGTTATGATTGACGGTAACATTCTGATTTGCCTCATTTTTTAAGAATTATGGACCATTGATTCCGCCAGACCGTAAACCACACCATACCGTTGTTTTTAATGGATGTTATGGTAGCTATTGGTACTCTTCGGGCTGCTCATCAGCCCAAATACGACAATTTTGCTTATTAAGGTATCCATTCAGACAGAAATGGGCTTCATCACTCAACAAAATTTCACAATAAAACATCGGATTTTCATTGAGTTTTTCCAGAGCCCATTCACTGAAAATATGACACAAATTCAAGTCGCCTGTCTTCAATTCTTGCACAAGTTGAATTTTGTATGCTTTTAGGCCGAGATCCTCACGTAAAATACGCTAAGTTGTCGAATACGCCAAGTCAAGCTGCTGAGAACTACGACGAATCGATTCGTCACGGTCTTCGCGTACACTCTCAGCTACAGCTGCTGTAGTCTCTTCACTACGTGCTGGAATATCGGTCGAATATCATCCACAAATGTAAACTGGGACTCAAATTTACGAATGGTATTGGCAATAGTGGTTTCAGTATGTCGATTATACGCACCGTAAATTCTTCGAATCTCACGAAAAACATTTTTCACCGAACGCTGATTTTCGTAATACAGCTGAACAATTTGGAGACGCTGGTGTAATGGGAGTCTTTGCACGATAATTTGCCAAACGATACTGAACAAAAATGATGAAACAATTTGATAGGAGGAACATGTGATCTGTCAAAAAAAGCCTATTGAAAATCTAACCTCACGATGACCAGAAATTTTTGACCATTTCCGAAATCGGCATCATGAAACTTTGTTTCGACTTTAATTTTGTCGCCGAGCTAAATTCGCCTTGTTTGCCACTATAGACACTGGTGAACTTAATTCAGTTTAATGAAATATCTCATCATATGACTGTAATGGTATTTTACTCGTTTTCGTTGAGTTTCGTTAACTTTAGTTGACAGAATGTGATATTTAGTACGAACAACTGACAGCTGACCTAAACGAAATTATTTTTTTTTTCTATTTCATTGGTTTTTGCAAGGATACATATCCCTCCCATTGCAAAATGACACAATTTTTCATTTTAATTCTTCCTGCTATGAAGTCCATCCAAATGTAAGCACTTTGACAGTAAGTATTTTGACAGATAATAAATTGGCTTTTCGTTCGGTTATGACGTCTGTTATGGTAAAGACTTCACAATCAGAGGAAAAATATGAGCTCTTGGGCTCATGTTCAGAATCGGAGGACTCGAACAACACCGTGGTGGAAGTTATTCTGTTATATTGTAGCAATGATACGGTTTCTCCAGATTAATCTTCAACACTCAAAAAAGGCTTCGGCAGCACTTCCGCCGTTCTTTCCAGAAACACAAAAGACATCATCCTCATCATATACAAGAGGCAAAGGTAAGATTAGAACTTGTATATTAGTGAAACGTAGCCTTAACGCATTTCAACAACTAAACCGACTTAATCGCGCGCAGGCTAGAGGCTGCCAAAGGCTCCTACTGGCGCTGTCATCGGCATATCTTGACCACGATCATGTGGGCTCTCTCCTTGGTGAAAACCTAGAAAGAGTGGTACTGGAAGCTGGAAGGCTAAAAACTGGCCTCATCACCGGGTGCGACGATAACGCTCATCACACGGTATAGGGACATCAACGATGGAGGTGAGTCGCTTTTTGTTTATGTTATAAGAGTCCACATTTATAACAAGCAACCGACAGGAAGTGCTAGAAATTAGAATTTTTTCTTTGACAACATCTTTAAAATGCTAACGAACTAGATGGTATCGTCTGAACACTCATTTTCAGACCACATGTACATCCAATACAGCCTGAGTGATGCTTCCCTCAGCCAACCTGCATTCCGGAGTTATCGGAAAACTGATTGGCCAAAATACAAAGAAATACTGTCAGAAACACTACCCTCTGAGCTCTAAAGCCCCCTGCGTGACACTAACGAGCTTGACATGAAAGTCAAGAAATTCACGCTGGCTCTAAGCAACACTGGTGGACATCAGCACTGGGATCACTTAGAAACACCTGCGGAAAACTTTTCAGCCTTGCAAAAAGCACAAAATTGTGCTGTGACTGACTGGGACTTATACAATGAATTTCAAAATATATAAAAAAGAATTTAGGAAGGCAAAGCGACAATCCTGGAAGTCAATCTGTGACAAAATAACAGAAACTTCAGAGGCATTGCGGCTAAGAAAAGTCCTCTCTACAAATCCCGTGAACCCAATTGTATGAAAAAAAAGCCGATGTCTCTTTGACAACCTCAAGTAATGAATCACTCAACCTGCTACTGGACACTCACTTTCCGGGTAGCTTATTATTTCTGTGGCCAGTAGCAACCGAGACAGGATTATTGCTTTGGGGGCTGCAAAACATCAAACCATAAAAGTCTGCTAGTCCGGACAGTATAATACCTGCCGAGCTACAAAGGTCCTCAGCTATTATTCTGCCTACGCAAGAGAATATCATGAGAATCTGTGTAGAACTGATCCACTTTCCACTGTCATGGAGAGACGTCAATGTAGTTTTCATTCTGAAAGCCGGAAAATGCTCTCATGTTGTCCCAAAGGACCTCATACCTATAAGTCTATCATCTTACCTTTTAAAAACTCTAGAACGACTTATTGATATCTATCTTAGTGGAAACGGCTCTGTATTCGCTGACTAGCCACATCAAACGATCCCTACAATATAGAGAGTATACAATGGTTACTTTCCTGAACATAAAGGGCGTCTTTAACGACGTCGACACATCCACGACTACACTATCACATCTGAATGTAGATGACTCACTTGGGGAGTTGATCAGTCTTCTGCTAAATAGCAGGATAATCAGCTCCAAACTGGGTGGCACTTCGGCTAAAAGGTGTGTCAGCAGAGGTACGCCGCAATTCGGTGTCCTTTCTCCCCTTCTCTGGAACTTGGTGGTTAATGAAACTAAACTGGAAACCTAACATTCAAGAAAGAGTCAAGAAAGCTACGGTAGCTCTATTCTCTTGCAAATTGGGAACAAACGTGGTCTTCAAGCTCGAATAACCTACTGGCTACACATCTCGGTCATAAGACCGATGTTTTTGTCTGGAATAAACTTAGCAGAATCCAAAGAACAGCATGTCTATGCATAAGAAGAGTTCTACGTTCTACTCCCTCCGCGGCTTTAGACATTCTGTTTCACTTGACATCCCTCGACATCTTCAGCGGGCAAATCGCTGCGACTGCAGCTATTCGCCTTAAAGCGACTACATAGTATTTGAAGACGCTTATATGGTATTCTTAATATATTAAGGATCCTCACGGAAAACATCGATTATACCATACCCAAACTTTGATTGGACAAAGACTTTCATGTAAGCTTCCCCTCTAGATCCTTCAGGAAGAAAGATGCTTTCATGGAGGACAAGTCAATCTACTTCTACAGACATGGGTCTAAAACCGATATCGGGGTTAGTGGTGGTGTTTTCTCAGATAAGCTAAATCTAAGCTTCTCCTTCTGTCCTCCAAATCACTAAAGCTTGTTCCAGTCGGAAATTTTGGGGAATAAAGAAGCTCTGTCCTGGTTGAAGAAAAACGTGATATCCGCATCTTTTCGGATAGTCGGGCTGCTTTCAAGTCATTGGACTCAGTCCCATTAAATTTTAAATCCGCCCTTGAATGACGATCATCTCTTACGGAGATGATAGAGCAATTAAACCTTCACCTTTGTTGGGTGCCGGGCCACAGAGACATTCCAGGTAATTGAAGGGCCGACGAACTCGCCAAAGCTGGATGGCAATAAAAGAACAGACCTTAGGTGAACTTGTAGGCAAACATGTCTACCGACTAAACAAATCCGGCCAAGTCTGGATCTGAATCGCTCCGAGAATCTGTCCTTCCAGCTCTTTCCCAGAGAAGAATACTCTACTTAGGAACTTTCTTCTACAATGACTTAAACTTCTATAGACTTAAACAGTCTCCTGAGCTTCATCATAAGCTCAAATTGGTTCCATGTGTGATAGGATTATAGATCCACGTGGGCAATAGTCCTAAGTGGTTGGTCTTTTCCAACTGCCACTCTTACCTACCCTATCCTATGGTAAGGTCTTAATTTCTTTTTTTACCTATTCAATAACAAAAATAATTTTAAATTTTTGGGACTTTGGTGTAAAAATGGTTTTTTCCATTGAGTTCAGCTGACTGACTACCAGAAGGCGCTGACGTAGATCAAAGATGATACATGACACCGATTCGATTTTGAAACCAAAACAAAGTTACATTACCTACCCCACCCCAGTATTGATAGCTTCGTATTTAAAGAAAAATGCTTAGACTACTTTTTCTGAGGTACAATACCTATGGGGCACTTAACCAAAGGCAATTGCAGTTTGAGGAATCAATAAATAAAATCATTTTAATGACTTCTCATTCCTTGTAAAGCATTTGCATACGCAAAATATATGGAACCCTCTATAATTCGGCTTTTTAAACTCTTTGTAACAGCCAAGTGGACTAGACCGCCTTCGTCTCGATGTTTCCAGACTCTCCACAACACTTCCGAAATTCGTATAACATTCGGTTCAGTGTGGGCAAAGCGAGATCATTTACATTCTTCCTTGATAAAATCGTGCCAATTTAGCACATGAAAATGACGCTGATAAGTTCTGGTCAATGTGCACTGCATAGACGTATGCATTTGAATGTTGCTGTTGACAGGAAAAAGAGTGCCCTCTCTCTTTCACAAATGGAAGATTTAAATCATAGCGCGGACCAAAACCAAAGGTAACCACTTCCACCGGCAGCAAAAACACTAAAACCACGGCTCCAAAAGACTCCGCATCTCTTTGGTTTTTCAACAAGGACTCTCGAGTTTTAATAAAAGAACATTTTATGACATAAAATATTGCGTAAAGCATATCCAATACCTTTCTACACAACCTTAAATCTACACTGCTCTTCAATATCAACTTTTAACGAAAAGACTGCGGCTGTGACTAACTTTTGACCAGAATACTGCGCACTGCGAGTAACATAGTTAATGGGTTCGAATTCAACATCAGCAAAACCTGTCTTCGAGATTCCCTATCCCTATCTCGTAGTTTTTAAGTCATATTAATGTTAGTTTTAAGTTTCGTTTTTAAGTTATATGTTTCTACCAAACATTAAATAGACTGTCTGGGGTTGACTCGGACCTCAATCAGTCAATCAATTAATCGTCGTTTGTCGTTCAAATGTTCGCCGCGGCTTTGCTTAGTGGCACGTATCCGGGAGGCCCAATTTTCGATGCCGCGTAAATCTGGTTGAATTTTCTGAATGGCCTTCGTTATGCTTGGGGCTTATTCGCATAGAGCTGCAATTTAAGGTGGCCCCAAAGGAAGAAGTATAAAAACGATAAATCACACGAATTCGTTGACTAGTACAAGTAACTGCCGCGCGAAATAACCTTACCATCGTGGCATGCACTGTGTGGCGCCGTCGGTGCCGTAACATGAAACGAGGCCAAATTCTATCATTTAGCGTAATGATAATTTGATAAAGCGACACTAGACCAATTGAGCTGATGTTGTTTGTGTTACTGAGATTTGGTTCTAGTCAGATCAGTCAAACTTACAGGAAACAACACACCCAATAGTTTGTATACATAACACCCCGGGTTATATAAAATTGTGCGGCACGATGTGATGATGGAGTGGCAATTTATCTCAGCCAATCCCTAAAATGCTTAAAAGAAGCTGAATCAAATGACAACGAAAAGGAGTATCTTTTGCTACAGATATCTGATTTAAATAAATTGTTGGCAGCAGAAGTTATTTCCCTGTCCCATTATTTTCTGAATTTCAAGCATATCGCTTGAATGTGGTAACTTCAACGTCAGTGTTTTCAAAACTGACTCCAAGGAATGACAACTTTTAGACAATATCGCTGCATCTGGACACGTTGGTACGATTAAACATATATGCGACTCGCTTTGCAGTCAGCAGTTTGCAGTTCCCTCCGAGTCTCCTTGATCTATGCCTGATCGAACCAAAGTTTCACTTCAGGACCAAATATCGCTAGTACGAGTAGGTGTGTAGGAAATGACCGAATTGACTTGTCAGGTTATTCTAAATGTTCATCATTCTAGTGTAGGGACTTTGCTTCAATTGACAACAATGCCCTGCAACTATTATTGATGCAAGCCTCCTCCTGTGGCACAGTTGTAATTATTTCTCTGACGTGAATAATAAAAATTAACTTTTTACAGTCGTTACTTTTGGACTATGATAGGCATGTTCCGCTGAAGACTGTAGCAGTTCATAATAAGAGTTGCCGCTGGTTCACGTTTGAGGTTAAAAACGCCATTAGGGTTCGGGGAAATAAACGGAGGGAAAATGCCAGAATTTTGCATTGGAGAACTTTCTGTCCTGCTCGCAATAACTCGTCTCTTATTACGCGTAGAAATGCAAAAAGATATTTTTTAAATTAACTTGGTATACATCATACCCCGTAGAAAGTCTGGAGTAACATTCGAAAAAGACGAATTTGAAGGTATACATAAACAGGGTGACTTGTAATTCGACATATTCCTTGAAAGGGGTTATTCTACATATAGCTTATTTACAATGTTTTAAGCCGTCTTATTTACCGTCTTCCGACCTTAAGGTGGCAATTGTAAAAAAAAGTACATGCATTGGGATGCTTGCCCTCGCTCCGTATGCATGCTCGAAGCTGCTAAAATTTTCTCTCTCAAGTCTTCCTAAGATTAACCGAAGCTTCATTATCATTATTTATCAAATAATCAATCAGTTACATTCAACTATACTTTTGTTGACCAATATCTTTATCAAATGGCAACTTAGCAGCTTGAAGAATACCCAGATATCTTGTATTGCTACGGAATTGCTGATGATGACGCCGTTTCCCACATCGCCGTTCACCTGATGTAAGTGTGTTTGGTGCGAAGTTTCGTCGTATTCAAGTAATGGGATCGGTTCAACGACGCAAAGCTGATGCTGGAAGACCTCCAGTTCATGATACAGTTGAAGAAGAACAAATCCGGGAGTGTTTCCAGGCAGACGGCACTATTTCGACAAGAGTTATGGCTAACCGGCTCGGTGTGTCTCAATGGAAGGTTTGGTTCACACTACACTCAGAATGGCAGTATCCATACCACTTCATTCCGGTACACGCCTGAAGATTCTGCTAAAAGTATGGATTACTGCAGATTTTTAGTAAATGCTGAGCACCCAAAGAAAATCTTGTGGACAAATGAATCCAACAACCTAAATTTTTGGGCCCCTAAAGGTCAAAATCCAAGAAAGTCAAACACAGTCCAGCAGCTTAAAGAAGAGAACAAAACATTGCGCATGAAGGAAGAAGTAACTGGAGAATGTGAATCGTATTGAAATTGTTGGTGTTCCTGATTTAAATAGCTTAAACGCTAGGGAGAGAGTAAATAAGATCTTCGACAAAGCCTTAAATACGAGAGCTGTTTGATGAATACCCGGTTTAGAAATGACAAAGCAACTTTTTTTTGATTTTGATAATTTATTTTTCAATATAATCATCTTTCAACTCGATACACTTTTCCCAGCGGTGCTGTTCAGTTCAACTTTTGTTGGCCAGCAAAATACTCCTACGCGGCGGCGATGACTTCCTCGTTTGACCCGCACTTCTTTCCGGCTAGCGTAATTTTAAGGTTTGGGAACAAAAAAAAGTTTCAGGGAGCTAAATCTGGAGAATACCAGAATACTAGAAGGTATAATCCGGTGCGTTTCTGTGGGAGAAGAGCACTCTTTTCTTTGCCAAATGTGGTCGTTTTTTTCTTCAAATCGGCATTGAATAGGATCAATAAATCAACGTAACTTCTGTGATGGTTTTTCCCTTCTCCAAATAGTCAACATGGATCACACCTTACGCGGCCCAAAAAACGGTGGCCATCACCTTCGCCTTCTTTGAAGGACGTTCACCGAAACCCATTGTTTCGATTGTTCTTTGGTGTGTACCAATGAATCCATGTCTTATTGAAGGTCACGAAATGGCGCAGAAACTCCTCCGCATTTCACATGTCTTTGAAGCGGTCTCACGGTTTCGCTTGTTCCCCGGTGTGAGCAAACGCTTTCTCATGTCATGGCAAACGCGTTCAGTTGAGATGCCTGCTATCTCAGCCGACTCGCAAATTTGCATTCGGCCATCAATACGAGATCATGGATTTTATCCACAGTTTCCCCACCTGGTCGCGGTTTATTAAAAACCGACGTGCGGCCACGGCAAAACTCTGCGAACCAATGTAAACAGGTGTACGAGAAAGTGAATGGGTTCCATAAACACCATCGAGAATGAACAAAATTAAGCGTTGGATTGTCATCAAATTTTGACAGGTAGGCTAAAAAAGATTCTACTAAATGATGGTAGCAGCGCAACCTATCTTCTAATCCGGATACTCATCAAACAGCCCTCGTATCTCCATATCGACCGAGGATATGGAAAGAAATGTTGTGTAAAGCACTTAAATAAAGCAAATCACACGAGCATAACCTCCACCCTAATAACCGTGGTGGTAATATTCATGGTGTGCATTTCTCTTCGCACAGCGTCAAACGGAGAACGATGGAGTGAGCTATTTATTGATGGTACTAACACAAATATTTTTTTTAATAACAGCTTTACTAAATATTCTAAAGCTTTATTTATGGCAGTTATAAAATTAATGGCAGAGAATAAATTCAAATACTTGTGGTTCCGTAATTCTCATGTTTTAAGGAGAAAACTTAAAAATAGTGAGACTGTTGTCATAGGATCATTTGATGATCTAGCTGCTCTCCAAGAGCAATTATATGTACGACAGCTTTGATCTAATGTGCAACAGTCCCACTATTAGAACCATTAGAAGTAATTTGGATAATCTAGGTAAGTTAGGCTCTAATTCCGTTTTAGATTCTTGCCAAACGCTCATGGCTTAACATGGGTTTTATCTTTTGTTGTTAAACCTACCAGACCAATTTCAGGCACCTACCTCGACCGTGTTTTTGCTCGTTTTGAGAATTCAACTGTGGATCTCCTTGCTGGTAACTTTGATCTTCATATAACTGATCATTTTATGACGGGAATAATAAATCAAGCGTATCATCTCAAACCATAAATACAAATTAAGAAAAAAAATATTGGAAACATCCATTGAATATGAATCGTTGCCCAAAAGTAAATAAAGAAGTTAAAAATGGTCAGGAAAGCTTTTATCGTTCTAAAATGCAAGCAAGTTATTACGAGTATTGTTACTCGATAAGTTTGTACTAACGCAGATTCCATTGTACTTAAAAATGGTAGTACTAACATTTCAAATCTTTTGGAAGTAGCCAACAAATTCGACAATTACTTTGTTTCCATTGGGCAAATTCTTTTCCAGGTAGTTCGCAAGTTTTTTGTAACTGTTTTGCTAAGGCTGGTACACAGCTTTGTAAATCTATTACAGAATTTGAATTGCTAAAAACTATTTATTCTCTTCCTAATTTCAATTCACATTAACATGGTAAAATCTCGAATTTGGTTTTACCTTTTACATTTTAGCAGTATGTCTTGAACTTTTCCATCTGAACTTAAATGCTCTGTAGTGATTCCTTTATTTAACTAGGGTAACTGGATAGGCAAATTAAATTGTTAACAAATTGTAAAAATTGAGTCTTATCTTAAAGATATAATGCAATATGTAAGAATTGGAGGCGATACGAGGTGTGTTCAGAAAATAACTGGACTTTTAGTTTCTTGAAAAAAATATTTATTTATTCGTCTACAGCCAGCGCTTCTTCTAATCCTCGAAACACTTCTCAAACTCGATCTTTGGGATAGCCTTTAGCTCTTTCAGAGATGCGCTTTTACCATATCTATGCTTGCAAAATGACGGCCTTTTAAATTTTTCTTTATTTTTGGAAACAGTAAAAATTCACACGTAGTTATATCTGGCGAATATGGAGGAGCACGAACAATTTAGAACAAATTTTATTGCCAAGCGTTTCACACCCAAAACATTCGAAAAAATTTCATGGCATGAGCCAATTGATATGCCAACATCATCAGCGTTTTCTCTGAATGTGATTCGGTGATCGTTCATAAATTTTTTGTTCACTTTTTCCACATTTTCATCGGTTGTCGATGCGATGGGGCGTCCTGCTCGTTCGTTCGGAAACGCTTATACTACTCGTAAGCTCTTGTGTTATTCATACACTCACTATAGGCCTTTGTTAACATTTTACATACATTCTTACACTTTATTTAATTTTTACGCCAAATTTGATACAAATTCTTTGATCCACTCCTTTTAACAAACGAAAATCGCCGAACTCATAAAAACACGTCTAACCTAAGCGGCTGCCACAGGCAAAGTTAACAATGAATACAGCTGAAAATATTACCATACTTCAGGGCCATGTATACCAATATAATCAAAAAAAATGTTGATAATCGGACTTTCCAAACCCGTGAAATTTCAAAATTCCCATTATTTTCTGAACACACCTCGTATAAGCAGGTCAAAAGCCAAGAACCTGAGGCTACCCCAAGGTTCTGCCCAAATTTATAATATACATGTATACATATATAAATTCCTTATTTTTTCTCGAATTCTTGGGTTAAAATACAGCTTTCGCTGACGGCGACGACCTTGGAGTTGCATGTTGTTCAACCAGTCCGTTATATGTATATAATTGCTGACATATCATAAACCATGAGGTTTTCCTACTAAGATGTTGGCTTGCCAATCACAGACTTATTGTTAGTAGTAAAACTAAGTTGATATTTAACAGTCTTACTAAGGAGAGATAACCTGACTCAGATATAATATTTTATTCTCCTGACTGCGGAAGTTAGTCACGACTTGCTAAACAACTAATGCAGAATCCAAGGTAATCAAACTTTCAATAGAAATACTGACTGCAATATTGATTGCTTTTGGATTAAAGGTGTAGATAGTTTCAAGTATCTTAGTGTTACATTTCTACTTTAAAAAAATATCTTCTTCCCTCTATTCGTTGTCTTTTCTGCCTTAGAAAGTATTACTCCTTTAAGGGGATATTCTAGTCTACAAATTTGAAAAAATCGAAATCATATTTCCGAAGTTTCCCTTAAAAGTATTTTTCAAAATTTCAATTATTGTATGAATTACAGCCATTTTTGTGACGCAGCGTCTGCTCCGGTCTGAGCAGACTATATACTTTAAACGCGTTTTTCTCGAAAATATTTTTTTTTTTAATTGGCGTGCACGATATGTTAAGTTATAATGAACCAATTTATTTAAAATTTATTGCCCCAAGCACGCTCAGATCAAAATTTTTAATTTTACTATTTTTAAAAAATTCGGAATTGGTAAAAAAAACATGTCTTTACTTTTCCAAAGTTCGGGCTATAGCGGCATCGATACTAATTAAGAATACATTCGACTTTTTGTTTCAGATGACCAGAAGGGTTGAAATCATGCTCACCAGGACAGACTAAAATACCATATCCATTGCAATCTGCATTGCAAGATGGGCTTTGTAGTTGGGGTGGTGCTCAAAAATACGATATATTTGTAGTTCTCACCGTTCTACGCACACAATGAAACTTTTTAGGGCCTTGAAAATTCTTTCTTGCGTCAGTTATTTTATTTTAAAGTTCTGAAGATCTTTTTCATGAGAGAGTCCAGTTTCTGAACTCCGCCGCTTACGTAGCTATTCAACTTTGTTGTAAAAGTCTCCGCTTTTCGCATTACAGGTTCCAGAAGCTTTAACTCCATTTCTTCACGTAAACTACAATATTAACCACTCTGTCCTTGGAGATTGGATTTTTAAGAACTTTGTTTGCGTTTACAAAAGCCATGGGTTCGTGATTTTATTGCGTTATTCAATTTAAAAGAGAGAAAAATATTATAAATAAATAAAAATGTTTTGCTCATTTGCTCAATTTACAATATCAAGATTAATTTTTCTCTTTCTCTCTCACTAGAGTTAAAAAAAACTTCAAAGGTTTATCTACCTTTGTACACCCCACACAAAGTAAAAATTATTATTGCAAAATTATTATTTTTCTTAAAAAAAGATGTCCCTAACTATTTTGTATTTATCAACTGCATGAAAAATCTTATGTTAAATTGTAAACATTTTTGTATACATATTGAATTGAATTATTGTTTCCGCGAATTCTACCGAATGACTTATGCAGCCTTTTACAGTGCCTATTTTTTTCTTCAAAGGACTCATGAGTTATGACTAATACGAGTCATATCTCGTTTCAATTTAAAAAAAAGGTTAATTAAATTAAACGAACCTCGAGATATGTACGCGCAAGAACATTGATCGATGCACGTGGATTCGGAAATGTTTATTCCGACGGAATTTCACAATATGGATATGCCACCGCACAATTTACAGTTTAGAGATGTGATATGTACTAAATATATCTTTCAACTGGAATAAATTTATTTATAAATTAAAAGGTTGAACAATCAAAAAATTTTCCGAAGGGAAACAACTACAAAACCCTTCATTTATGTAAAAAAAAAAAAAATAATAATAATAGTAATATCAATTGAAAATAAATAAATAGATAAATAAATAAATAAATAAATAAATAAATATATTAATAAATAGTTTGATAAGTAAAATTAAAAAAAACGAATAAATGATAAATAAACTTGGAATAACTAAGCAACAACTTAATAAGTAAATTCATAAATAACAAAGAAATAAACAAGCTCTCATTGTATAGAGATTAACAATACTAAAAAAATAGATAATAACTTAACATTTCAGTTATAATGTAACTATATAATAATTCGTGCGGTTTGCTTAGAGATGGCGTAACTTGTATTATTCCATTGGAACATGCATTGGAAAGCTACTGTCATTGTACGTCATTTCAGTATACGTCATTCATTTGAAGCGCAAACAACAATAATTTTTTTCCACTTAAATATGTCGAACTTTGTGCCTGAAAAAGTATTTTTGCGGGGAGTTCTTCTTCATCACTTTAATATGAAGAAAACTGCTGCCGAAAGTCATCGTATTTTGGTGGAAGTTTATGATGAACATGCGCTGGCTGAGCGAACGTGCCAAAAGTTGTTTGCACGATTTAAAAGTGGTGATTTTGGCTTGGAAGACGATAAACGTCCTGGGCAGCCAAAAAAGTTTGAAGATGAAGAACTGGAACCATTACTCTATGAAGATTGTTGCCAAACACAAGAAGAGCTCGCACAATTTTTGGGTGTTACTCAAGCAGCCATTTCAAAAAATTCATATGTGAAACCTGCCAAATCAACGGCAAAGCCGAATATCCATGGCGCGAAGGTAATGCTCTGTATTTAGTGGGATCAGATGGGTGTGCTGTATTATGAGCTGCTAAAACCGGGTGAAACCATCAAAGGACAACGCTACCGAAAACGATTAATCCGTTTGAAGAGATCAGTATTCCGGTTAAGAACTATTTGGAAAACAGTGGATGGGAAGTCTTACCCCACCCGCCTTATAGCCCAGACCTTTCCCCTTCTGACTACCATTTGTTCCGGTCGATGCAGAGCGCCCTCACTGAAATACGGTTCACATCAGAGCAGAATATCAAAAATTGGCTTGATTCATTCGTTGCTGTAAGGCCGGCGCAGTTCTTTTGGGATGGGATCCACAAATTGCCAGAAAGATGGGAAAAATTCGTAGCTTCAAATGGGCAATACTTTGAATAATACTATTGTACATGTTTTTCTTAAATAAACGTTTAAATTTTGGAAAAAAAACCGCAAGAATATAAGTTATATACCCATAACAAGGAAGAAAATTCATACCTAAAAGTACAGAAGAGATAATCAAAAAAAAAAAGTAAGTTGAGTTTAGTTCAATCTGGATTTAAGTGAGTAGTACTCAGTTCATTTATTAAGGTGTTTTCAGGGAGGCTATATCTGATCAGAAATGTTTCAGTGAGCTTGCGTGTTCTATCAGAGATCAAGTCAACATTAGCCTTTTTATGGAGATCATGGGTTGAGTGGTGCCAGGGGAGATTAAGCATCATTTTCAGCAACTTGTTTTGCTGTATTTGTAGTCTTTCATATGGCCATACTTGACAACCATATAGCAGGATAACTTGAAAAATGACTTTGTGGATCAAGATTTTATTTTCATTTGACCTTCTATTTATGAAGGGATAAAGCATTTTAATCGCTACACCAGTTTTATGTAACGTCTTTGAAATATCTTCCTTAAATGTAAGTCTTTACTCAAGGTATACCCCTAGGTACTTCACATGTGCCTCCCATTTGATTTTTTGGCCGCTTATTATAATTTGGTAAGGCGGTACAAAACAAGACTTTCGTTTTCTTGTGAAAAAGATAGCTTGTATCTTTTCCGCAATTACTTTAATTCTCCATTTGCTTGGATGAGCGATAAATTTTTCTGTCGCATATTGTAAATTAGTCACAATGTTGAGACCATACGTATGCGACGAAAATATGATAGTATCATCAGCATAAAGAGCAAATGCACAATCCGGTAAGTGTGGGATGTCAGACATATACAAACTGAACAAGATTGGTGCAAAGACCGATCCTTGGGGAACACCTGCTGTAACATTTACTACACGTGAGGGAACGAATACTTTCTGCGTACGATTTGACAAAAAACTCTGAATAATTTTGGTAAGAAAAGTTGGAAAATTAGATTGAATCATTTGAAATAACAAGCCGTTGTGCCACACGGTATCGAACGCCTTCTCAATATCCAGAAGTAACATTCCTGTAGATTTTCTAAGAGCACGATTTTTTTTTAACACTATTGCAAATCCTTAAAATTTGGTGGCCAAATTGTTCATGCGGGAAGATACTGCATTCATCAATAATTTTTAGCATTTTTTCCTTCAATATTTTTTTGTAGACTTTACTCAGGCTACTTAACAAACTAATAGCCCTGTAACTATTAGGCTCGTTAAGGGGCTTGCCTGCTTTTGGGATAGGGACAACTTTTGCTTCCTTCCATACTATTGGAATTTTTAGACAGGCATTAATTAAGAATGCTAAGAATCGGATGCCAATTTTGGGTAAATACCTAAGATAAACATTCTGTATACTGTCAATACCATTAGTTTTCCTTATTCTTAGGTTTTTTTTAATATGTTTAACGTCAGCCTCGGTATAAATGCACTTAATGGTGTATCAGATTCTGAAGCGTCCAAGGTCTGTATGGCTCTAGATACCCCTTCGTCAGTATTTTTGTGTCCAAGTTGTTGTGAGACAAGGTGGTTTTGCGAGAAATTCTGAACGAGAACATTAGCTTTATCGACATCAGTTGTATCAATATCACCATTAGTCTCAAGATACGGAATTTGCCTATTTTTATTTTTGATAACTTTGGTGATGTTCCGGATGATGTTTGAGATGCCTTATCGAGAGAGCTAAGTTTTGTGTTCCATTCCTCATTCCGTATTTCTTGAATAGATTTGCCTATAAGTTTGCTAAAGTATTTTGCAATACTTTGTGAAAAGGGTTGCCTATATCTTTGCCAGTTTCGTCTGTGCATATTTCGAATTTTTATGAGTTCCAAGATGTGGCCTGGGAGTTTTACACACGAATATTTTTTTTTGTTAACCTTTGAGATGCTAGTATCCGCAGAGCTAAGAACATGTTCAGAGAAATGTCTTCCTTGCTGTTTACACTTTTAAGAGCCGTAGAGAGGCTTCTGAATTTTGCGTTAATTACAGAACGAAACATAGACCAATTTGCTTTTTTAAGGTTCTGAATATATTGCAGAGTTTCTCACCTGACCAGGGAAGCTGGCAAATAACTGGATTGTGATCTGAGAGCAGATCATTAATAGCGACAGGCTGAGAAATATGACTGGACATGTTGGTAACAAACAAGTCAATAACAGAAGGACGACCACGAGAATCAGCAGGATAATAAGTAGGACTGGATGGAAACAAGCCACGAACAAGTAACATAGCAAAGAGATCACATAAAATATTGCCCCATGAATTTTCACGGTTACAGCCCCCTAGAATTGAGATCACCTCAAATCAAAAAGTCTCCACTAATAGTGAATAATCTTCTTGAATCAGATCTCAGTTGCAGCTTCGTATCATTACTAAAGTTTCCACCAGGGAAGTAAACACAAAAAATTTTCAATGTACTCCGATTCCTTAAGGTGACTTCTACGCCCAGGTTTTCAACATGTTGCGTTTGAATACTTCTTCAAAGCTTATGTTGAATTGACTTCTTAATTAGGATCGCTACACCACCACCCGTTCTATTTGTTCTATCCAACCGATAACATTTATATATTGAAATTGACACTCGCAATGTTGTATTTAGCCACGTTTATATGACTAATGCTATATCAATGTTATTATTATTTAAAAAATCAATGAACTCAACAATCTTTTTCCGAATACCTCTTGCATTCCATGTTACAATATTTAAGTTACTGCTCATACAAATACTTGCTTGCTAATTGTGCGACGACATTAAATTGATCTATTCTAGTTTTACAAGAGCATAATTTTGTTATCATTTCCATTACCAGTGCGTTTAATTCCTCCATAGCGAATAACTCACCACCATTGGTACTTGTACTGATGTTACAAGACGGCAACACTGCTGGATGAGTGGGTGTCCATACTTTAGGTGCGAAGTTGTTGTTGCAATTTACTGAACGATTTGCAGCAGCTTTGTTTGGAAGAGTTGGGAAATCGTTCATTGAGTAAAGAGATATGGTGGCGTTGTTGTTGTTGCTACGCAGCTTCGCTTGTTTGTTCCCGTTGGTGGAGGAAGATCGATTCGTCTTGGTTGCAAGCTTCTGCTTCAACTCAGTGTAGTGATTTCTGCTTGCACATGCACTGTCGGTAGATTGATGATTGCCCTTGCAGTTGGCACAATTTTAGGACGTGTACGTTGCATTCTTCGGTTTTGTGAAAAACAGCGCAGTTAAAGCAGTATGCCTTTATGTTGCAGTTCCTCTCTCCATGGCCAAACATCTGGCAGTTTCGGCACTGTGTTAGTTTATTTATTTTTTTTTTTTGCTTTCTGTAAAAGGTCCATGACACTTGTGTGTGAAATATATCGCGCAGATTTTTTCTGAGTTGCCTCAGTTTAACACTCCATTTTCGAAAAAGATAATACAAAACGTGTCGGTGTAGTGATCGTATTTTTTACTGAAAGATTTTATGTCTTTGCATTTTAAGCCAAGTCGTATGAGTTCGTTTTTTAAGGAAACAATGTCTACTTCACCCAGGCAATAGAGCACGGCTTTGAACACTTTTTCACATTTTATATCATGTGGAAAAAATTGACAGTTGTCTTCTTTTAGTTTTTTGGCAACGAATGATATGAATCCAAGAAGACACACATGATTTTGATGCCGATAAACATCTTCTTGATCAAATAGTCCGAAATTTTTAAATTGTTCATTGAACTATGCACATATTCGCACGTTTTTTGCAACACTTTGATAGGAGGAGGAACATTTTTTTGCGAGTTTTTTGGAGATAAAATTTCATCCGCGATATTACTCTCATTATCGCTATCAGGCAAACATTGTAAGGGGCTCCAGTAATTGGACCGGGAGTTTTTAATGTTTTTTTGCCATTGCGATTGACGAATTAAGTCTTTTTTCAGAGGACAATGAGATGTCTTCTGTTTTAAGGGATCGCGAGCGTTTGCTAATTTTGCCGGTAAGAAATATATATATGGAGAAAAAAAAAAACAACAGAGGTATGTTTATTACACTAGAATTGTCCGATGCGTTAAGCTTTACAGCTGCGGCCGAACTGAATTTCACAAATATTTTATCATTTTATACGGCTCGAAGGACCATTGTTTTTTTTTTTTTTTTTTTTTTTTTTTTTTTTTTTTTTTTTTTTTTTTTTTTTTGATATTGAGGATTAATACTTAGCGGCAAGAAAAAGTGAATGACACAAAACTTCAAGGCCAATTTACAGATTTATTAAATATAAAGACAATTGGAATTTTCGTACTATGTCCGTGGAAGGTAGTGTTCCAAGTGAAGGAGATTTTTCTTGTACTTTCACATATAGAAATAAATAGTAACAAATGGAAAAGAAATTGTATGCGTGACAATTAAGGCAATTATGCGCAAAGAATTAGACAAATACAACGCAAGCCGCTTATTATAATCACTTTGGGGCCAGACCAATAACCGAATGATAACAATACTCGATGTGCTATTGTTCGATTGAAGACATTCAAACGAGAAGTATAAAAAAGAAAACAAAAAAATTAAAGAAAACTGATTAATGAATACAAAACTCTCCCTTCATTGTATCTAAAAAAAAAAAAATATGTATATATCACACATTAAAATTTAGTAAAACTTTTCTATTAATGTTTGTCTACAGTTTTTTCTTAGTAAACCGTCGATAAAGTTTTCATACTCATATTGCTTTTCAAATTTGGTTGAACGTAGCTAAATTCCTCTACGTAGCACTTCCAAAGCATGACTCATTTCAGAGTTGGATGGTTCAGTTTCTTCAGAATTGGCTGGAACTGAATCAATCTCGATTGATGGAGAAGAAACCGGATAACATATTTGTTCCTTAGTCAACGCAGCACCTACAAAAACACAAAAAAATTGGTGTTTCAATAAACTTATTTCTTTAAAAGAAAATACAACTTTCTTGAACATACACATTGATCAATCTCCATCCAATTTCCAAATTCAGCTTCACTCATATCAGATGGAATAAGGTCTGCACATGAGGATTGTTCAACATCCTTGAAACCTGTAACACCTGACACATAGTTCCAAGAAGAGCCTATGACGTGAACTGCTTCCAAAAGATTAGTTTTTTTGGCCCAATCATTTGTACTTAATAGGCTCGCACCAATATTTTCTAAAACCCTTGCTCGCATTTCTCCTCTGTAATAAGCCTTTAAAGTTCGGATGATTCCTTGGTTGCATGGCTGTATGAGTGATGTCGTATTTGCGGCTAAAAATATGATTTTTATATTCTTTAATGAACAGTTTCATTATTTTTATTAAGCTTATCAACAAGCAAAAACTTAAAGCTAGACTTAAAACTAACAAAGATATTCTTAACCTAATGGGACGAGCAGAAATAGTAAACGAGGCAGATGTTAAGGGAGTTTGGATCAGGAAGAGTGGGACAGATCTTAGATTACGGAGATTGGGAGTCAATGCAATATTTTGCATTATTCTCGAGCAGTCGATGTTTCCAGTGAATAACTGGCGCCCTCAAGACGTTTTTTTAGGGTATGCATGCTTATTAGTTTAAGCCTATTTTCATAGGGGGTAATCCATATGGATCGGCCCAAGGTAGATCACGAAGTGCGAAACGGATAAACTTGCGTTGGACTGCTTCTATTCTTTGTATGTGGATTAGTTTATAGGGTGACCAAACTTGGCTGCAATATACGAGAAGAGGCCTTACAAAAGTAATGTACAGGGACTTTGTAACGTGTGGGTTGGAAAATTCTTTTGACCAGCATTTGGTAAAACCAAGTGCAGAGTTAGCTTTATTTATAATGCTGTCAATATGTGCGCCGAAATTCAATTCTCTGTCGCAAATATTCCTAGATCCCGTACTTGGGTAGGGGAAGGAATAAGCTCATCGCAGATGAAGTAGTTTCTTGTAGGGGGAGGTAGACGTTTGCAGGAATAGGTTATCGCTTTGCATTTGCTGACATTAAGCTCCAAAAAGTTTTGCTTGCACCATACCGAAAACTTATTTAAGTCATCTTGCAGGCAATGGAAGTCAGAAGGCAATGAAATGACTTTGGAAATTCTCATGTCATCAACGAAAATAGAAAGATTACAATTCGTTAGAGTGAGATTTATGTCGTTAACCGTTAGGATAAAGATGATTGGTCCAAGGTGACTACCCTGAGGGACACCAGATGTTGCTTTAATGGGGCCGGATATTGAAGATCGGAAGATTACCCTGTATTCTCGGTCTTCTAAATAGGTTTTGTTCCATGTCACAAAATGAGGGAAAAAGCTTAGTTTTTTTAGTTAAAAAATGATAAGTTGATGATGATGATGATGATGGCCTACAGTACGCAAGCAGTTGTTAATAGACTATGCTTTCAAAAAGTTTGGGTACTCAAGAGAGTTTTGCTATGGGCCTATAATTATCGACTTCGCCTTTACTTCCTTTTTTATGAATAGGGATGATGTAAGACTCCTTCCATAAGAAAGGGAAAGTACCTGTTGAGACAGACAAGTTAAATAGGGCAGCTAGGGGAGGGACCATCTACACACTCTTTTATTACAATAGCCGGAAGGCCATCAGGGCCGGACGAAAAATCATTTTTAAGTTTTGTAATGTTTTTAGATACCAAAGATGTTGTTATATTTAGCGAGACGGATGATGTCTCAAGATAGATTCTCATGTAGCTAAAGTAACTAGGATCGGGTTCAGCTGTTTTCTTAGAAAAGGATTTGTTAAAATGACAGGCAAAGAAATTTGCAATGGTTTTGCGGTTGGCAGAAGATTCACTAAGAAATTTGAGAGTAAATGGGTAGCCGTCTGACTTTCTTATGGAATTAACAAATTGGTAAATGCTTTCCGAGTTCGAGACTAAGCTAAATTGCATGCGGTAGAGGTACTCAAGGTAAAGAGACTCACAAAGCTCAGAAAAACGATTGTAATATATACCAATCGATAATTACTGTAGTCGAAATCAAATTGAGTTCTTAAGAATTTGTTTCTGTAATTACCGAGAGAGCGCAACTCCTTATTGTACCAGGGAGGAGCTGACATACAGTTCTTTCGGAAGGTATGGTATATGGAACCGATTGGGCAAAGCAGGAGAAAATTAACGAATAGAACGTTGATACGACAAGATCAATGTTAGTTGTCTCAGCAATAAAATCAAAGTTAATATTGCTGATGAGGTTTTTAAGTTAAATGAAAATGAATTTTTCGAATCGACACTTTTGTTGCCATTTTCATATAAGTATATAATTGACAAGGGGGAATGAAGGCGGCCTAGGGTAGAAATACGATGATCACTCCTATAAACGACACAGTTATCTGAATCGAATGTGAAGACAAGGTCGAGTTGTCTGTTTATTGTGTTAGGTATTCCACTAATCTGATATAGACTAGAGTTGGTTAGGCAATCCACCATCAATATTTCTATTTCAGAGGACGAATTAACAGAGACGAAATGAGACGAATCGTCGGAAGGCTCCCATTTAAGGTGAGGGAGATTGAAATCCCCTACTAGAATAATACAATCTTTACGTTGTGCGTTTTCAGCTAAAAAATCTACTGCGTGAACTACAGGTCGATAAGACTCAATTGTCAGTGTGTGGAATATCAACAGGAGTTGCGTGAAAAGAGTTCCGGATTGCTAGTAAAACACCTTGGTCATAGGGATTATCAGTTCTTTCAAATCCATCTTTTCGAAAAAAGTTGAAATTTTGAGGAAACAGCTCAAGTTTTTTAATGTCCGGTCATAGGGTAACTTTTGAGAATTGAGATATACGACGGAGATTTTAGAGCGCAAACCTCTTACATTTTGGTAGTAAATGGGCAGGCATTGTGGACTGGAGGATATAGGATTTAGTTTGTTAGGAACTGTAATAGTTTTTAAAATTTGAACGAGTTCTTTGCAAGTGAAAGAGACATTTAGAGCTGACATGCGAAGACAGCGTAGAAAGGTCATTATGAACTTAATTAGGAGAGATGTCGAAACTCTCATGGTAGCGAACGAAAATTTGCATCAATTCCACTTCTCGTTGAATCGAAACCATAATGTTGGATTTGGTTATGCTATCAATGCAAACAGATATGTTCGGGTAAAGCCCGAAATAAAGTCCTGTTTCTTCCGCATTGTAAATGTTAGAAGGCAAACATTCAGCAAGAAGAACTAATTGTGAATTCATCTCCACTTTTCTGCACTCCATAAGTGCGTTTGTAAACAATGCTTTCACAATTTTTGCAACGATGAAACCATCTCTCTGTTGCCATAAAGCTGTGTCTTCCCATTTTGTAAGCTAAATCTTCTGCCTTTTGATGCATAAGTGGTCCATAGGCACGAGCATCCTTTGCTCGGACATCAGTAAACCAACATTTCAACACTAATTTCACCTAACTTTTTCACTCCTGTTACGTTTAGATTTGAGGTTTTCATTTTTCCGTGTGGAGATTTCAATAAGTTGTCTATTTTTTAAAAGCTTGCATAGGTAGCACAAGAGTTGTGAAATCTTTAGCTGAATCTCTGCATTACGCTGGCTCGTCGAGTTTTTCTTTAATTGTTAAATCATTGTAAAAAGTACAAAAATACACAAAACAACTTTTATGCCAAGGTGCATAAAAGGGTAACATCGAACAAATCAAAATCTATACTAAACTAACTTTGAATTGGAAAGCTATCTTATTGTTTCTTTCCCCCTAAGTTCACGGTGAACTAAAACATAAATTGTACTATATTACATAAATTCGATTGTTATTTACATTTTGCAGACATTTAACTGTTAATGTCGGCTGCAAAACAAATCGCACACATGTATGCTTTGTTTGACAAAAAACAAAATAACCGATGTGTTGATTACGAGTACATTAACCAAATTAATTTTGTATACATTAGTACCAATATGAGCGGACGGGACTTACGAAAGCGATAACATTAACCGTGATTATATTATGCGGCGTTCACAACATGAACAACAGTGAGTTACAAGATTGTTTATTATAATCTTGAACACAGAGTGGAAGGTCAATTGTTATCAACTCGGACAGCGAGACAGCTGTTAAGGCTCTGAGCTCTTATTTAATCAGATCAATGACAATGTGTGACCAAATGCTGCACTGGTTATCCTATGTAATGAGAAAGCTTAAAGGCGTATGCGCAATTTACTAACAGATCTCTTTATAAAAATAAGAAAAAAAAAAATCACATTTTCTAGTTACACTTAGCAGTTTATAGTAGATGCATGAGTTATTTCTGGTTTCATCATCATGGCATTAGCATTCATGTTTAATGGTTGGGTATGAACCACAACGACTTCGTCAGGATCTCCAGGGACCAGGGAGAAATTGGTCACCTGTTATGTGTCTGTTCTATTGTTTTTTTGGAAGAAAAAGGGCCGTAATGTTTACATTATATAAAGTATTGGAACCTCATTAGATTCATTTTACCATTTGGATGGGTTCAATCAAGCGTAGAATCTCGGGTGAATGAACTCATAAGTTACAAATTGTCTTTTAAAGTAGCGTAACGAACGAAATCCACAAAATATAAAAAGGACATTGAACTTTTGTATTGTCTGTAGAACTCCGCATTTAAATATTATCGCTGGTAAGATGAGAGATGAAGAAAATTAAAGAATCTGTGTTTTAATTATAAAAATTGTTCAATTATTGTTGATTATCCTCGACAAGTGCATACAATTACCACTACTTTCCTGTAGCCAATTATTTCACAAGCAGTAACTAGATTCGCTTTAAGTCGCTGAAATTTAAAAAATAATTTTTTTCCTTGCCCTTCCCCGCAAAGAAAAGTATGTAATATCCAAAATACAGCCGAAACGGGGCCTTCCCAGTTATACCCCAAAAAGTGGTTATATTCTCTTTTTGCTCAATGTGCTTAAGAGTGCAATTACCAGTAATAAAATAAATAATGAAGCACAATCAAGTGCAGCAAGTAGCCAGCATCGGTATTTATTTTTATATTTCATTACAGCACCGCTTGTAAGTCATTCCCTTAATAAAATCCATCTCCAACTGTTTTCTATTTAACCAACCTTTTACTCAAAACAATTTAATCTGTTTTTAAGGTTGCAGAGCAGAGCAAATAAAAATTACAACCAGTGATTTTTATTTCAGTTTTCCTCATTCGTTTTTGTCTTCTTTAAATCATGGCCCAACTGCTCGCATCTTGGAATAATGTGGCATAGTTAGAATAGCGATAATACGAGCCTTAACCTATATACTCATACCTGAAAGAAAGCACATGCTTCTGACAAAATTTCAACGAGATCTATGTGACGATTGTGTACAATGTATATATGTATCCGTATGTACGAATTCGTATACTTTTTTTTTTTTTTTTGCGAAAAAGGAAAAAGAAATTCTTCAACAAAATTCTGCAGTATGGAAAAACTAGGCGAAGCTTTCACCGAGTTTTCCAACGCGAACTCGAACTTTCTCTTTTTATTTTGTAAGCTCCCCAAATGTGGGAGAGCTACACCGATACGCACTTACCCAATGTATGGGTCAGCGTCCCATATTTATTTTTCAATAGATAGAGGACATCCCTCAGATACTCGGTTACAACTGACTTTTCATTCACAAAAAAATACGATGGAATCGTAGCTAAGAGCTAGAGCGCAAGTGCTGCTCTTAGCTTCGAAGACTATCCAACGATGGCACCACATGCGGCCATCAGCCCTGGTCCTTCCGTTTTCGATGTCGACTTCTCTCAAACGTGTGTGCATACTAGCAGCAGATGATTACGATGGGGAGGCTGATGGTGATAGCTGTGAAAGCTAAAGCTTTAAGCCTGTGCGTGACAGGAACCACCGTTGTATGAAGATATTATGAAAACGATGTCTGGGTGCAGAATGTAAGTGACAGCTTCGCTGGCTGGGACGGTTTTCATTTTTTTTTTTTTTTATAAATTTTTTGTTTCCTTTTGATACCTATATGTATATTTTTTAAATATGTGAAGGCATTTGCACATACTACTTTCGCTTCGAACCTTCAGGAGGCCGGGTGTGTTTCAGTATGACAAGTGGAGTTTCAAGGAGCATGTGTCAGAATTATTGATTATTTTGTATGCGCAAAGATTTTTTTGGGGTTCTCTGCCTGATAGCTAAGCAGAATGAAGACAGAGTTTTGAACTTTTTCAAAAGTTCCAGTGAGAGAATATGACGGAGCTTTTGTTAAACACAAGGATTTTTCGCAACATTTTATTGTTTTGCAAAACTTCATTGATAATGTAATTACGAGTATGCTTCCACTAGTTATTTTTGAAAAAAAAAAAAATTGTTCGTTTTGAAATTTGAATGGTAAAAAGCTTTGTACTTTGTATAAAAAGTCTGCTCTTCCGGATGGAACATGTGCAAGGATAGACTGTTATAGTTAATATTTGGTGAAGTCTAACAAATTGTCTGTAATCAGATGATTGTAGGTTAAATTAGAGACATGAAAGGATCTAAATTTCGGCAGCTGAAATAGATTAGTAAATTCATATTTTTTAAAATTGAAAGTATTGCTTTTCCACATTGACCATGGTATTTAATGACGGTGTTACAGAGCTTCTATTTATTAATACCATAGCAAAATTGGATTCCTTGCAATCTTATTGCAACAACGGAATAGAGAACAATTTAACAACAATGGATGGGTATGTAGGTAGTTCAATATATCGTGGACTTATATGGAGCCTCGTTAAAAAGGGATAGGGCAAAAATCCCAAGCTGAAAGCATGAGCTAATGGCGCCTTCAAACACGCCGTCGGAAACTCCAATCCAAAAAGCAATTCAAGTTCTTGTTTCGAAAAAGAAGCAGCAGGAGAATTCACTCAATTATTTAGATGCAAAAATATTCGTAGTATGAAAATTGGTCTCACTGATACGGAAATGCAACCTCACAAGCGACAAAATTACATGTGATACTACATATCGGGCCATATAAAAAGTCTCCGCGTTTTTTTAGTACATCTTTCAAAAAAAATTTTTTCTGTATTCAAAATCAATTTCAATTAAGTACATATTGCACATTACTATCTATGTCCTTTTGTTATTTTCCGGGTAGCTTCATAATTCCATTGGTGTAGAACTTCTGTGGTTTATCAGCAAAAAATTCGCTAATTTTTTGCCATCAAGAGAGTTTTGCAAAGACTAAAACAAATGGTAATCAGAGGGTGCCAGGTCCGGGCAATAAAGTGGATCCTAGTAGTAGTTCTAGTACCTCATAATAGACAATTTCCTTCCAATCCTACCAAGCACTCAACATGACCTTGTTTGCCGTCAATCCAGGCTTTTAAATCGTTTGTGGTCTATCACTGGCCTTTGACCATGATTGATTGCGTTGGATATTCTCGTATTCAATCCATTTTTCATCGCCCGTAATGAATCGCTTTTAAAATGGTTCAATTTCGTTACGTTTCAGCAGCGTTTCACTGATAGTTATTCGATCAATTCAATTTCTTTGCGTTAATTCATGTGGCACCCAAACATCAAGCTTCTTTGAGTAGCCTGCTCGTTTTGGATGATTCCAAGCTGTCATACGGTTGATGTTAAGTACCTCCGCTATCTCTAGACAGCTTCCGTGACAGTCTTGCTCCATCAGTTGCAAAATTCCATCGATTTTTTCAGTGACAGGCCGACTAGTGCGAGGTGCACCTTTTACATCGAAATTTCCGAAACGGAATCGAACAAACTACTCCTGAGTTCGGCGTTCACTCACACCATTCTCACCGTAAGCTGCACAAATTTTTCGGCATGTTTTTGCATTGGTTTTCCTTTTTTTGTAGTTGAAAAGCATCACATAGTGTAACACATGGGCTGAAAAGTCCATTTTATAGTAAAACACAAATTTTGCAAAATTCAACTTTATTTATCAATGTAGTTGCCTTCGAGGACGATACACTGATTGACACGATTTTTTAATCTTTCGATACCAGTTTTGTAGTACGATTTCGGTTTAGCCTCAAAATAGGCCTCTGTTTCGCGATTTCTTCTTTATCGGTCTTAAATCTCTTTCCGGCGAGCATTCTTTTGAGGTCTGCGAACAGGAAATAGTCGCTGGGGGCCAAATCTGGAGAATACAAAGGGTGGGGAAGCAATTCGTAGCCGAATTTATTCAATTTTGCCATCGCTTTCATCGACTTGTGACACGGTGTATTGTCTTGATGCAACAGCACTTTATTTTTCTTCAAATGCGGCCATTTTTCTGCGATTTCGTCCTTCAAACGCAATGTAATAGTCGCTGTTGATAGTCTGCCCCTTTTGGAGATAGTCGATGAAAATTATTCCATGTGTATCCCACTCAGCTGACTGCCGACTTGACTCTGGTGTGAAGTGATGGAGCCAAGTTTCATCCATTGTAACATACCGACGCAAAAATTCGGCTTTATTGCGGTTGAACAGCTTTAAACACTCCTCTGAATCATCAACACGTTGTTGTTTTTGGTCGACTGTGAGCAAACGCGGCACCCACTTTGAACAGAGCTTTCGTATGTCCAAATATTCGTGTATGATATATCCAACACGCTCTTTTGATATCTTCAGAGCCTCAGCTATCTCGATCAACTTCACTTTATGGTCATTCGTAATCATTTTGTGGACTTTTTTGATGTTTTCATTTGAAACAAACTCTTTTGGACGTCCACTGCGTGCATCATCTTCAGTGCTTGTATGACCACTTTTAAATTTTTCAATCCACTTGCGAATGGTTCGTTCGGCGTGTCCAGAGTCCGGGTAACACTTATCAAGCCATTTCTTTGCATCATCTGCATTTTTTCCCATCAAAATGCAATGATAAATCAACACACGAAATTGCTTTGAATCCATTTTTTTCCACAATAGGAAAAGTTGCTTCACTCACAACGCTATATCTCGAGAACTAATCGTCCGACAGCTGTCAAATTTATACACGTGTCTTTTGAAGGTTGGTACTAGTACTAATACTAATACTAATCCATAAATACTAATGGATTTAATTCAAGTGGTGCCCTCTGTTAGCCCATGTATTATTTTTTCAGATATTTCGCTCATATTCCAATCAGTATAACTTTTAACACGACCAACGAATTACACAGCTGTCTTCACAAAAAATGTAGCCTGACATGGCACCTTTCAAACACGTGTATTCGTTTGACACAATCAGATTAGTGTTTCCAGATAAATGAACACCAACATCATCTAGTGACAAAAAACCGCGGAAACTTTTTATACGACCCAATATTTCTCCCACGTAATATATCTGCATTGCTACTGCTCCACTACTGGAGTACTATTCAAGCGAGGCCGAAATTTTTTTCATGGGTTTGCATTTGAGTAATCCAAATATTTTTCTTTCGATCTTTTCTTCAAACCTTGATAGGAACTTAAGCCTTTATGATATTTTAAACCGGATTTTCAACGGCCTTCGCTGAATATGGAAAGATAAGCAGGCAGTTTTGATTAGCCTGAAGTTTTCCCAATGGAAACTTTACTTCAAGATCACGTTTTGTTACAACCGCTGACATTTATTGTTAGTTAGTATTTTTCTCACATTTCTCAATTTCAGATTGTCGTGTGCATTTGAATGTTTGAGGCTTTAGAGCGATGACTCCTTCTAAATAGATATTATGAGCTGGGATTTCTGGTTCGGAAAAAGAACAATACAGATATTTATTCTTTATGCGACAGATTCGTATCCCTTTATTCTGGATTCGCTATTGTATTACTTCAATTGAGAATCTTGCACGAAATTAAAAACCAACGGGCTTTGTAGATTGCCTTAACATCATATTTTGCACGAGCTTTGGGTATGCAAGAGCTCTGCTCGAAGTGAGTATCGCGCTTGGATCAAAAACAGTAACGTGTATGAAATTACGAGAGCTGTATGAAGTTGCTTAGGCGAAACAAACATCGAAACTGAAGCACATCAAACTGAAGACTATCAAACGTCACACCCTTTATTTGTTTGGAGTACCTAGATATATGTTCGCAGTATCTTTTATTAAAAATGTACCTTGCGAAGCTTTATATATTCTATGAAGTTTCTGTCTTATATTCTGATCAGCACTGCAGGAAATTTCCCATTCGATCAGCCAAAATATAGTTTAAACAGACACAAACTCTTAATTTACTTATAACAATGGCCCAAGATAGGATCCCTATGGCACCCCTGGAGGAACGGAAAGGAAAGATGACATGTGGTTTCCTAGGGTCACGCATTATTGGCATTTCATTAGGTATGGTATCCAGATTTTAACTGAGAGAAAAAAAAATGGAAATCATTCCTAAGATTTAAGAATTAAATGATCCACCGTGTCGAGGGCTTTTAAAAAGTCCAACAGCTTTCCTATGTCGTCAACGAGAGTAGAAGACTAGAATAAGTCCAAGCATATTATTATTTAACCAGTGTGGAGAGCTACTTCCAATGGTCTTAGACATCGAAAACGAAAAATGTGTTCAAATTATCTTGCAGAAACACTAATTGTCGGTTTACACCCGTCATGTGATAATTTTGCTCACAATGTACTTGTATATCAGCAACGTCACACCGTAAATTTGGATATTTCGAAAATCCTTGTAGCTTATGACAGTCTCTATGTCTTCAACTTCAACAATCAAGAAAATGTCGAGAAGATTAGGGAAGTCGATACTTGTTGGAATTTCACGTGCTGCTTCTGCCACATCCTCCACTGGTTAGGCATTTGATTCTTTCAACCATTTTTTGAAAAAAATCCAAGGTGTCTGATCGTCATGCACACTTCGGAGGGTAATCTAGTAATCTAGTCCGACAGCCCACCTCCAGTTCATTATTTGTAGTGCTTCACAAATTTATTTTAATTTTTTTTTAAATTAGCAAGCGTTCAAGGGGTTATTAGAAAGAGAGGTACCGAAATATGTTGGTTTTAAATGTCTGAATTTTACAATGACTAGAAAATAAAGAGCTTAATAGGACATTCCATAAGCGAGTTGTATGGTTTAGAAAGGAATCAAGACATACATATTAGAGTACGTCGGAAAGTGGGCTTGAGGGTCAACTGATGACCATTCATAGGGCCGGAATGCTACTGGCAATTTCATTGGAGCACTGGTAGCAAAAATAGCGATAGATCAAGGATAGGCAGAAAACATTACGTCGACGTTCGAGGGTGTCAATTTACTGTACAATATTAACATCACCTATGAATTTTATTGACGATTTAAAATCGTATTTAGCAAGTGGTAGCAATTCTTAGGGGTATTTGGCCAGAAGTTGGCATTGTACTCCAATTTTGATCGGATGAGTGCCTTACATACTACACCGCTAGAGGAAATCTACACATTTTCCAGCAGTTTTTGTGACACAAAATATGTGGTCATTCCAATGTGAGATGTTATTGACACATATAATCGGCGGGGCGAGCGTCACACATCGATAATGGCTGGGTGTTTAAATTCCACTTTAACGACAGCAGACATCGTTGTGTTTTCGAAGCATTAAATTCTGTTCACAGTTCCCCATTTAGTAATGCTATTTTTATCGGAATTTAATGAGCCTAACATACGCTGTCCTTTCCCATTCTACAGCCGATAAGAAGGGACATGAGTCCAGGGGCGAATATAAAAAGATAAGGTAATATCGTCAGCATAGGAATATATTGGATTTGAAGTAGCAGACAAGAAATCATTGATAAAAATTAATAAGAGTGTTGGTGACAGAACGGAACACTGGGGCACACCAGCATTTATTTTGTGAATATCAAGCTTGAAACCATCCAAGACAACTTGAAGAAGAGTCGAATGCCTTAGAAATATCAACTTTGGTTCCACATTTCGATGAGACATGACTTCAAACCACAAGTAGAGACCTATTATTACGAAAACCGTACTGCTGGGCATTGAGAAGCTTTCGTTTTTCGAGATATTTCATGAGCTGAAGGTTTATCAGCGCTTCCAAGACCTTGAAAAGAATAGAAGGGATATAAGTGCAGTGGGTATGTAATAGAAGATTGAGAGAAGATTCAGGTGCGGGCTGAATAAATGCTGTTTTCCATCTGCTCGGAAAGAGTCCTAAAGTGTACGATTGATGAAAAAGCTCCCGCCGTAGGTTTGCTAGGAACATCACTTCAGAAGAAGGGGAGATATACCACCTGGACCTGGATTTGTGTATGAAAAGATCTTTTATTACTTTTTCGACGACACGAGTGCGAAAAGGTACATCAAGGTATAACTAACATTGGGATTACTTACCTTTAAATAATCTTAACGCTTTTAAACAAAAATATCTTAATGTTCGCATCTATCTGTTTCAGAATCTTGAATTTTGTTAATACAACTTCAAAAGATTCGTAACTCCATCTATATGACACTATGTAAGACGGCCATGGCTTACTTAGCCAGGTATACCAAACTTGATTTTTTCTACTTTACCATATTTATCCGCTGAAATTGTTGGTGCTGTAACATTCTTTATATAGCGACTTGCGGGACCAGAAACTCTCCGCACTGCCGTAGTTGAGTAGCCTGACAGCAGCTGTTCGAGCAGCGAAGAAGAAAAATAAAAAAAAAATTTGGGGGAACAAAGCCGTTGAAGCTCCGGTATTCAAGTTATTCGTCAAAGCCTTTGTGTTTGCCTTTGCAATGTGTCTTTGAATCAGCATATTAACGAAATTATAAACGCTTATTGGGTTCATCATATTGTACAGGACCCCATTCATGTCCACTTCGGGCTGGTGTTCTTTATAAACCAGATCAAGCTCCACAAACCTTAGAATGTTTTCCTATTCTCCCGTTGAACCAGGAGGAATGGTTTCCGACTTCTGAAAGTTGATCATTAACTTCCTGTGATCTAATTGAAGTCACTTTGTGGGACTAGATCAGTGACCTCAATTTTTTAACCTGAACTGTACGTTCAGTCTGCGGCCTTAATTTTTTTTTGTTTGGTTGCTATGACACCTGTCAAACATATTTAGTATACATCAAGTCATTGAGCAAACAACATCATATTCTTTCATCGTGTTAAAAATGTCGAACTTTGTACCAGAAAATAATGACTTGCGGAAAGCATTAATTTTTTGTTTTCATTTGAAGAAAAGTGCTGCAGAATCACATCGAATGCTTGTCAAGGCATATGGTGATCATGTTTCAATATTTCAGAGATAACGGTTTTGATGTGAGAAATGAAGAACGTGGAAGACCACCAACAAATTTTGAAGACGCCAAATTGCAAACAATATTGAATAAAGATGATACTTTGAGTCAGAAACAAATTGCAGAAATGTTAAATGTTGCACAACAAACAATTTCTGACCATTTAAAAACTATAGGAAAGATCCAAAAGTCTGGAAAATGGCTGCCACATGAATTAATTGAAAGACAGATGGAAAACCGAAAAATCACTTGTGACATTTTACTTCAAAAACACGATAAAATTCAGTTTTGCATCGAATTGTTACTGGCGATGAAAAATGGATTTATTTTCACAATCCTAAACGGAAAAAATCATGGGTTAATCTGAGGCAACCATCAACTTCGACTGCAAAACCAGATCGATTAGGCAAGAAGACAATGCTGTGTGTCTGGTGGGACCAGAAAGGTGTGGTGTACCACGAGTTCCTAAAACCTGGTGAAACCGTTTATACAGATCACAAACAAATGATCAATTTGAACCATGCATTGATCGAAAAATGACCAGAATGGGCCAGAAGACACGGTAAGGTAATTTTGCTGCATGACAATGCACCTGTACACAGAGCAAAACTGGTTCAGAATACAACCAAAGCACTTGGCTGGGAGCTGATACCCCACTCGCCGTATTCACTAGACTTGGCTACTTCCCACTACTATTTGTTTTCATCGATGGGACACGCGTTAGCTGAGCAGCACTCGAATCCTACAAGGAAGTCGAATATTGGGTGACTTTTTGGTTTGCTTCAAAAGACGAACGGTTTTATTGGCGTGGAATCCATAAATTGCCTGAAAGATAGGAAAAATGTGTAGCTAGCAATGGCCAATACTTTGAATAAAATGTTCTTTACTTTCCCAGCCCGAATTGAATTGTTCCAATACAAACTTACAAAAGCTCTGTAAATTTTGTATCAATATATGAAGGGTTTTAATCGACGATTTCAGTGTCATGACCTCCAACCAAGTCATATTTGTCGGTAAACTGGGTGTGAAGGGCTTTTAATCTTGATAGCTGTTCTCTTTTGTGTTAGACAATATGTTAGTTGCGTTGAGGAATGTAGTTTGTTTTACTGTCTCGTGCATTTGTTTTAGGTATTTGCCAATATCCTCGTTTGAAAGTTTTATATTGACCGGTAGGTAGAGCGAATTCAAGAAAAGTATAGATACTATTTTCATTGGGTTAACTTGCCTCTATTATATTTTCTAAGAAAAGCCTTAACACATTTTTACTCCAGGACGGTTTGTAAACGACTGATTTAATATCTGTGAGACTTCTTATATTGTCATGTTTTATTAATCATGTTGATATGCTTTCAGATGACTCTGAAATGCATCTAATTTTAAAGGATTTAATTTATTCAAACCTGATGTTGTGAAATATTAGCAAGGCCAGCCAGCCCTGAAGTAAGGCATGCTCAAGAAAGCTTGCGAACCATATTAATAGAGCTAATGGGATTAAATTGAAACTTTGGTGTTCCCAAGAACTTGATCATATTCTTGAGAAGCGTTATTATGGTCAGTGGAATAGGATAGAAACTGTGCAAAAGCGACGGATTCCTTGTACAAAAATAGGGAGTGATAAACCTATGTCATGTGGTAAATAAATAAATTTAAAAAGCATCCCGTCTGGCTCCAAACAATAGAGAGGCAATATTTTTGTACAATATGATATTAAATGTTCGAAACTAATATATAGGATCGTTTGCAGTTGATATATCCAGACTCTGTGTCGGATCATAGCAAGCAACTATATGTCCCATTGTCAGATAATCCTCAGGCTGCTCTCTTTACGAGAGCTGACTTATTAGATGCCACTACCATTTTTTAATATCTTAAGTGATATGATTCTTCAGGAAAAATATTTATCAATGTATCTAAAGAATCAGAGGAATACCATACTTTCATGTGCATTATTTTTTTCCTCTATTCCACTTAACTAAACACGTCTGTGTCCTTGCGTCACGTACGAGATCCTATTCAAAGAACTGTTAAAGAGTCTTCGGCTATTTTAGACCACATACCTAAATCAATAATCAATACCTGCGACCAGGAAGCCACGGAGTTCATCTGCTCTGCAGGAAACATACATTTGTATACATGATAAGTACATATCTTAGAGGAAATTCGGTGAAGAACAATAAATTTCAAAGCTTTGTACACGTAAAACGAAATGTATTCTATTCACAATGTTCAACATACGAGCTAAACTATTAAATAGAATAAATACTTAAAAGTTTCAAGTGAACAATTTTTCATTGGCTGTATTTTTCTGTGTATGAAATTATTTGCAATAAGGAAATATGTGTCCTGTAAGAAGTAGAGCCTTAGCTTCGAAGTAACAGGAAATGCAGAACTTCTTTTCATCAAAAATCAGCAACATACACAGAATAAAAGGAAACACCATATTTATAAAAGCTGAACAAAGCCATCTAATCAATTCAACTTTCAGATATGTGTAACTTATAGATGAAGTAGATTACAATTGCGTAATCGCCTCTGTTAAATGACAATACCTACTGAAGGTAGCTTTCCCGTCAATAAAACCAAAAACACCCGTTAAGCCGAATTTCCATTTGACATAAATAAGCCGAGCTTAAGCTTATGGTGTTTCTGAACTTTTCAGTTAATTTTGTCTTTTTTGTTTTGTTTTTTGAAAACAGAAACTTTCATAGACACGAACATCTGTGTGAGCGCGTTTAGAAAGCTTTGAACTCTTACATAAAACTTCCTTATCTATCAAAGTCAGGATACCAGGTTTGTTTTAGGGGTCGAATTTCAAGGGAAAACTTTCCATTGACTCTCTCATTTCCAGATTGTAAAAAGCGGGGGAGGTACATCTTATCACCGTTGTACCATATTCAATGTGATTTTTCTATGCGCGCTCGCACTCTCTTCTTGTACGTTCCAATTATTGTCATTTGTTGTCTCTATTCCTTCCAGATTCTCTCAAATTTCACATTTTTATGGATAACATTTCCCCAAGTACCCCCAACCACTGGCTACCTACTATTGGCAACTATCCCTTTTTCCAGTCAAGCGCCATCTACACCAACTAAACTCAGTGCCATTTGGGGCCATCAGACAAGAAGCAGGGTACCACGGTATATCCTGCAACGCGCAAACGTTTGGTCGTTGAAAAGTACATATTTTCTAATTACTTAATGCCCCAAAAAGAGCTGAAAAATACATTTCCGTTGAATTTGTTATTTGTGTAAAAATCGAAAACATAAAAAAAACATGTAGATACGAGCATAGTGTGACTCTTGATAAATGGAATAATCACCTGAATCCGAAAACGAAAAACGGTCAGGAGACCATAACTACAACCAGAAGAATAGAAATTAAAAAAAAAAAAATAAAAATAAATAAAATAAAATTCGAAAAAATAAACGAATCAAAGAAAATCGAGAAACTGAAAATTCGTCAAAGGATTTATCAACTTTTCTTCTTGGTTTTGGCTTTTTTTTTTTTTTTTTTTGTTTGTGTTACTCGTATTCGATTATGAGTTTTAATTTCAACTAATCAAGTTCTCATGCATTTTCTGCAAAAGTACGAGTACCTACATATACGTGTGCGACTAAACGGATTTTTCTTTAATTGTACAAGTACTCCTGAAAATATCCTTTGATTTCGATTGTGCCGTGAAGTGTATTCGTATGTGTGTTAAGTAATAATCGTTGTTTAACCCTCTGTTACCGTTATTCGTTTGTTAAATTTCCCAGTTTGCTATTTGCAAATAATATTGTAATAAGCTAATACTCGTATTGAAAGGATAGAAAAAAAATTATAAAAATAAAAACTAGAAATGTGTTACGAAACAATACTGTCATTCATTTTAAGTTCAAGTTGAAAGTTTTCTGTTTTTTTTTTTTGTTTTTTTTTTGTAATCTGTTTCGTTTTTTTTTTTTTTTTGTTCGTTTTCTCATTTAAAGAAGAAACAAAGAAATACGTCGTGTAACTAAAACCGTCCCGGGAATCCTTTTGTTAAGCAGAGAAACAGAAACCAAAAAGGCAAAGAAAAAACGAAAAGAAATACGAAAAAATACGAATATAAGCGACAAAAAGAAAAAAAAAAAAAAAAAAAGGAAGAGAAGTTTTCTTTTTCTTTAGAAGAAAATAATATCTATATGGTTACCGTTACAGAGAGAAAGAGAGAACGTCGATGACGGTAAAGAAGGAAAAACATTTTCAATTTTCCTTTCTTTATATTCTGTTTGCGTGTACTATATCATCACCACTACTGTTACCACTTAGGTACTGAAAATTCACTTTCGGGAGGATCTACTTTAGGGTACGATAAATACAAAATAACTGGAAAACGGGACGTATTTCTGTTATACAAATATGTACACACATTTATTTTTATTCCAAAAATAAATAATTTATTTTACTTCGTGTCCTTTTTCGCTCACACACATTAATATATATCGTAAATACATAAATAAATTCGTTAAATGCAATTATACAACGATCGAATTTTTGTGTGGTTTTTTTTTTTTCTCTCAAACAAATTAACAAAAAATTAACAAAATAATAATAGTAATTATAATCAAATGGGAAAATCGAAAGTTTCCACTGCTGGCCATAAGTGTTATACAGTCCTTATATCAAAATATGAAGGATTCGGATTCGGATTCGGATTCGCTCTCATTATATAAATACGAATACGAGTATATATTTTGTCTATTTTAAATTTCCCTTTACCCCTCCAAAAAAAAAAAGGGATCCAATCTCCAAAAATGCGCAGTGAATTGAATAAAAAATAATTTATAAAATAAAAATGAAAATCCAGTGTAATTGTTATAAAAAAAGATATATAAATTTAAAATAAATGTAAAAAATAAAATATATATAGTATATATAGAAGAAATAAAAGAAAATGCAAAATTCAAGGTGAAACGAGAGTGGATTACAATTACTCAATTTCAAACCGAAACGAATGAGAGTGTAAAGGAAATAAAGAACAGAAAACGGGATAAGAAAAAAAAAAAAAATAGTAATTCATAGGTATGTGTTCGTATTTGAAAGTGTTTTTCTGTATTTGCACTTCGGATAGGACAAGATAAGGAAAAAGTGGTGTCCTGTACTAAATATCTCTTATCTAGTATAACAGTTTCGTTTCCCTTTTCCATTTCCATTTCGTTGTCGTTCTTTTCTGCTCTTTCTCTCCCCACACACAAAAAAAAAAAAAAAATAAATAAATATCTCAGAGCAAAAATATAAGAAAAATTCAGTGATCTCTAAAAGTGTTCGTTTATTTTCGTTGAATTTGGAATTTTCTGACGGAATTTCGAAACAACTGCAATGATATTTTGGATATATTGGATTATTCTTTAATAAATCTACATCTTTCCTTGGATATTTTCCTTTTGGATACCAGTTCCAGTTTACAGCAGAAGTGTGCAAGGGATTCAAAAACTCATTTAAAATATATGTAAAACCATTTCTAGTTTGTTTACAAGGTTCGTCACTTTTTTTAAATTTTTGCTTTTCATAATATTGTATTTTTTTTTTTTTTTACTGCAAACTAAATTCCCATGGTTGAATTTTCTTTTATTGTATTGTATATTGTTGTTGTCTTTTTATTGTTAAAAAATTGTTTAACGAAAATTCCGTGTTAAGATACAGAAAAACAAAATAGGATAGTGCTTACTCGAATGACAGGAATTTTTGGAACAAGCGAATTCTTACAAAAAGTGAAATTATGTCCCTCAAAATATAGACTGTTATTTCTAGTTAGATTCAATGAAGAAAAAAATTATTTATGAACTTAATATACAGACCACAGACAAGACATACAATTAGAATTTGGGTTCTTATTAGGATTTACAAAAAACCTGCAGAAAACTATAACAATAAATAATTTCTGAATAATTTCTCTTAAAAAGTTTTTACGCCAAGCCGTATTTTGTTAGCCGCTTCAAATCCTTGATGCTGGGTAATTTTGTTTAAAATTCCAAGTGAGGTATTTCTTATATTGTCTGCTTCGTCTTCTTGTGTACAAATTTATATTCTTCTGTATGAACAAACTCCTATGTACTCGTATGTATGAAAGTGGTACTAATACGTGCACTGTAATTCACTTACGAAGGAAACACCATAATAGTCTTTATATGACTTTTATACATATCTATTTGTACTTCAAAAATACCTTTCTAAGCTGAAATGTTTACTAGTTGATTAAACAACAGATCTAAATAGTATGTGATATAAAATATAAACAAATAGGGACATAAGGCTACTTAAACAAAAAAGAAAAAAAAAATTAAAAAAATCCAACCACAATTTTGGTTAAGACGAGTATTATAAGGAAGACATAGAACACCAAAAATTTGAAAAATGCATTTTTTATTTAATGTCGCATTTGCTTAGAACAGTTAAAAGGATTTCAAATAAATTGAAGCTACTAATCTTTTGAAAATTAGATTAAAGCCACGTTTCGTGTACGCGTGTAAAGCCATAGGAATACTCGTATCTTTTAGTCGCCTCTCATTTTTAATTAAACAAGGTTCGATGCATTGAGTGCTTACGAGTGCATTTGATTTAAATTAACCAAGACAAAAGAAATGAGCTGAATGTGTTTTTCAATTTCTGACAGACATTTAAGTGTTTTGTATGTAGTGTCAATATTATTTTCTTGTGGCGTAAGGACATCATAAATAATATTTTATATTGAGCAAATTGAATCCCAGTGTGCTATAAAGCAGAAATAAAACGAAATATTGTCATGCAGTAAAAGTTGAAAAAAATATTTTTCTATTGGCTCATATTTAAAATAGAATTTCTATAAAAAAAACACTAACTTAACTATCTTAATTAATATTAATATAGTTATTCGAGTTAATCATTTCCAAAAACATAGATCATTTCCTAAAGGATTAATTTTTAATAATAAAATATTTTTGTTTTCATTGAAATCTGGTTCAATAGAGTTCAAAGTTAATACAAAAATAATTTTATGGTTATATACAAAAGTATATGTTTTTAAAAATTTATGAAATTTCGAGAATGTTTAAAAAATGAAAAATTTGAAATAAAATTATATACTTTGGAACACGACGTAGTTCTCGAATATAAGTTTGTTGCAATATATTTCTTTTCTTATTATAGTAATCGAAACAATTTAATTATCGACAGTTTAACTGTTTCTGATTATCTAGATGGTAAAAGCCTTCTTGAATATATCTCAAGAACTAACCGAGTTTGAGTCAATAAATTAACATTTTTTTTTTTTTAACTGTCGGTTGTAACATAAGTACCTATATTGGGCGATTTTGCAATGTCAGATTACTTAGGCGGCGCTACACTCCGGGGTGGACATGGGCCTCAACTAATAAACCTCATCAATTAGCGCAGTCTTTGGCTAACTGCCTCCAGTTGCATACTCCAAGTTGGTTCTGGTCCCCTTCCACATGCGCGCGCTACCTAAGGCGAGGCCTTCGACTACTACGTTGTTCCTCCGGATTGGAGTCGAAGATTCTGCGATCTGCAGCTTTGGTGTTAATATGCTCTACATGTCCCAGCTATCTCAAACACCCAATGCGCAGTTTTTTTTTGACTAAGTCGATTTCGCTGTACAGCTTGTATAATTCACAGTCGAATCCAGAACCCGTAAACGCATTCGGAACCAAATATCTTACGAAGAATTTTTTTCTCAAAACGAGTAAGGATATCTTCATTATCTTTAGAAAAAGTCCATGCTTCGAAACCATAAAGCAGGACTGGGATTATAAGGTCTTCTCAGCCTAAGAAATAGCGGTTGATTTCTGAAGAGATGTCGTTTTCACCTACTACTACTACTACTTCCCCAAAGTTATAGCTGTCGAATATGATATCCTGGCCTGTTCGTCGATGTTGGTTGTCTCTTCTTGTTGACAGCATATGCTTTGTTTTGCCCTCGTTACCTGCTAGACCCATTTTTGCCTCTTCTGTTCCTATACTTGCAAACGCACTAGTGTCAGCCCGATGTGTTCTACCAATAATATCAATATTGTCGGCTTATGCAAGCAATTGAGCAGACTTTTGAAAAATCGTACCTCGTGTTTTGGCTTGTGAGATTTGCACAATTCTTTCAAGTATGATGTTAAGGAAGTCACATGACAGCGCGTCACCTTACCTAAATCCCTTTTTAACATCAAAGGTCTCGGTTAGGTTGTTACCGACCTTGATGTAGCAGCAAGCTTTCTCCATCGTCATACATATACATGGCTTTGTATAGCTCGTCTCTGTAGATTCTGTTTTATGCAGCTTTAAAATCGATAAAAAGGTGGCGAGTATTGATCTGAACTTCTTGGGTTTTCTCCAGGATCTGCCATAATGTGAATATTTGGTCAATTGTGGACTTACCGAACCTAAAACCACACTGATAAGGTCTAATCAGATCGTTGCCAAATGGTTTCAGACGCCCGCACAATACGGGAGACAAGATCTTACATGCGATGCTTAGGAGACTCATACCTTTATAGATGGCGCAGTTTAGAGAGTCTCTTTTCTTGTGAACCAGACAAACAATGCTGAGGTTCCATTCATCAAGCATACATTGATCCGACCAAATCTTGAAAATAAGTTGGTGTATGCTCTCTACCAAGTCATCTCCTGCTGCTTAAATAGTTTGGCGAGTAGGCCATCTAGCCCGGCAGCCTTAATACCGTACACTAAAAAAATTGTTTGCCTTTGACCAAAAAAGTACCTTTTAAGCATCATCCAGATATCTACACTTTTTTCTATTAAGGAAGTTTTGCTGACTTTGGAACAAGTGAAATCTGAAAACAAGGCGGATGCACTATTTTTTCCCAACCGAACTCCTGTGTGCAGGTGATCCCAGTTGTATGATTGCGAGTGTTGTTCTGATGAAATAGAACACTTATTCGATTAAGCAGACTTGACGGTTTCTACTCTAGTGCCGGTTTTAATCTGCGTAGATGTAGACTTCTGCGCTGATAATGATATGTTACGAGGCAACAGCTCAAAATGTATTATTTTCATCCCACAGACACCTTGATCAAGTGAAGTCTATCTCTGGGATGTTATGCCGGTCAGTCTTCTGGATTAAGCCTTTAGTGACGACGTTTAATCTTTATATCGGGCTTTTCAATAACGACTTGAAAACTTTTTTTTTTTAAATAAAAGGCAAACCATTTGAGATATTTCAAAAAATTTATTATTGGCTTAAAGTACAATCAAAACATTTATGAATGAAACTCGACTTTGTTCATATGACTACCGCGGGTACGTTTGTAGCGGTCGATTCGTTGGACTCAATTTTTAACGACTCGGCCACACATTTCGGCCGAAACGGCCGCTATTTCGCGTTCAATGTAAGTAGCCCCACAGAAAATAGTCAAGCGGCGGTTAATCGCACGAACGAGGCGGTCAATCGACTGGCCCATGTCTTGAGATAACACGCTCACCATACGTACTCTTCAATAAATCGATTGTAGCGTGTGCTGTGTGGCTTGTGGCACCATCCTGTTGAAACCACATGTCGTTCAATCGGTAATCATGGCGCGATAACGCTGACCATTCACAGTAACGTGACGATCGATATCGTCGACGAAAAAATATGGCCCAATAACGTCGCCGGCATGCAAACCCGCCCCAAACAGTTATTTTTTGTGGATAAAGTGGTGATTCATGAAGCACATGTGGGTTTTCATCCGAACAATAACGCATATTTTGCTTATTGACGAACCCATTCAGCCAAAAATGATCTTTGGCACTGAAGATGATTTTGCGATGAAATTTATCATCTTGGCGCATCTTCTCCAGAACCCAATCGGAGAACGTACGTTGCTTCAAATGGTCCATCGGCTTCATTTCTTGAGTTAGCTTGATCTTGTATGGGTGTAAACTAAGATCCTTACGCAAATTACGCCATACTGTGGTCTGAGTGATGCCCAATTCTTGAGAATGCCGTGGAATTGACTGATTTGGATCGTTTGCTACGGACGTCTGAACGGCAGCGATATTTTCGACACTTTGACCAACCCGTTTTTTCACTGACACGGCAATATCGCACAATGAATATGTAGACTCAAATTTTTGCATTAAACTTTTTATTGCCTGTCTACTTGAGCGAGAATTACGACCGAAAATTGGAGTTAACGCTCTTAAAGTTGCAGTCACCGACTCCGAATATCTGTAGAAAATTTTTATAATTTGCAGACGTTGCTCGTTAGTGTACTTTACCATGATGAAAATGTTGAGCTTACTGTTTGAGTTTGATGACTAGTAAAAAAGTGCGTTCACAAATTAAATTCAAAGTTGTCAAGTCCCTATTGGAAAACCCTTTATAAAGAATCTATTTTTAATCAAAAACGGATCTTGATTGTGAAGCGACAGAAACGCATTGCAATTTTCAATTCCTTGCTGAAAATTATTTTGTGAAAGGTGGCGCGTTTTCCACTTTCCCAACATTATAACCTTTCCCATATTTGATATGTAGGTGTCGATGGATGATCATATGACTTATGTTTAGTTCCTCTACCATTACAGTAGAATTTCTTTGGATGGTGAACTTCAGGAGTTCATCGTCTACCTCTTCTGGCTACCGGAACAATGTTCTTGCTTTAGGTCAAAATTGCCGTCTCTAAACTTTGCAAACCAACACCGACATTTTGATTCGCTGAGAACACACTCTACAATTTCTCTACTGGCTTCACTGCCATTCAGGTTTTTCCATAACAAATAATGTGTAGAAGGAAAAGATCTACATACGAGTAGCTTGCCGGTTCAACCAATGCCTTTAAATAGTTAGCAACAATGTGTTTGACAAAGGCCTTTGATAAGAAACAAGTTAACAGCTTGAGAGAAAACAAAACATTTATTTAAATTTTTTTTTAACGCGCACAGTCCCAGTCTTTTCCATTCTATATCGAATGGACAACGACAACGAATGTCGACAGATTTCAGCCAATTTTGCTACATAATCATACAGCTTCATTGACTCTACATTTTTTTCCTCATAAGTCTCCAGACATTTATAATTGCATTGACATCTGTAGACTGACATGGCCAATCTTAAACATTGGCGTCAATTTTTTCTTTGAAGCCCTAACAAGTACAACTACGATGTTTTGGATAGTTATCCTCTTGAAGGAGGTTAGTCTGGGTTTCCATATTGTGTGAACACTATGAACACTATGGCAACAATACTATTTCGTGCAGTTGGATCATTCTATGATCACTCAGAGTCTGCCATAAATATTTTCACCATGCGCAATCCACAAACATCTAAAGCGATTGCAAATAGAAATGAAAAATAATTTTTTGTCCAGTCCATATCTTCGTACCGATGAGCCTTTTCTGACATGGATATGTCTTTGCGCTGGGAGTCAACATTTTTATCTGTGCACTAACAATCTGTGCATCGTGTTTGCGGTACCGTCTTTTTTTCATTTTTTATCCTTCAGGAGCTAGTGGTTATTTGCTTTTGTTTCTAAGTTTCATTTGGGAGTTAGTTCATAAAGTAGCGTTTCATTACTATTGCGAGTATCTCGTAAGTGTAAGCGAGACCAATTACGTAATAGCTAGGAATCTACATCAGAAAATGTTACTGATCATAAACGTGAATCGCGTAACCAACAGCGAATGAGAGACGCTATCTTAAGATAAAGCTGAAGCGTAAATCCAAAGAACTACAAGTCGACGATTCCATTTTGAACCCCAACGAAAAGTCTTTGTGAAAACAGATTTATAATATCCTGTTCGGTTTGCAATATTTGTGGCTTAAGCGAGACATGAAACACGTGCCGGCGCATTTGATTGGCGAGAAATATTTCAACGAAAATCCATGCAGTATGGCGCGTATGATATATTCACATATTCAGCTTCCAATGTACTTCCATAGAGGGTACGTACTCGACATCAGTTTACTTGGCATTTTTTTGAATGTGCTCCTCGGTAAACTGAATCTTGACCGCAAGCACTTTCTTCAACATTTTCATGTTCGTTAGATCGTTTTTTCAAATTTCATTACGAGAAAAATGTTAGTTTTTTTTTCGAATGTAACCCTTTCACAAAGATAAGCTTTAGAGAGACGCCTAGATCTTTTTTTTTTTTAATACAATTTAAAGAAAGTTTGCTTTGAAATGACCAATTTTTTAGATTCAATGCGATATTAATTTTTTTTTCCGTTGAAGAATACAAAAATGTTTCCCTTTGAGTAGATTTTTCGGCCGACCGGAAATCATGGAATCAGGGCATAGTTGTAACGGGTGGTCCAAATACAAGTTTCTTTAAGAATCATGTGTTATTTCGACACTGACAATTCTTTTCCGCTCGAAATGCTGACTGTTACTCAGCATTATACCTTCGTAGAATGAAATGAATCGCATTGCACTTGAACAAAGTTGGGAAATGTGAGTGTTGTGTTCTCCAAATTTTGAAAATAAATTTAAGTCGAAATGAAGCACCCATCGCGCCTGATGTACGCAAGTTTGCGCAAAAAGTTCATGAGACTAGCTTGCTTGCGGACAACACTCACGATCCTGGTAATATTACGTTACCTGTCGACGAGAATGTAGCTGCTGTGGTCGATAGTGTTCGACTCAATCCAGGAATATCGACTCTCCATCGATCTCAACAGCCAAACATTTCACGTAGCAGCATGATGAGAATTTTTCACAAAGATTTCGGATTATTTCCTACGAACTCCAACAAACGACAATCAGTTTTGTTATTGCTTCTCAGTTTGTGCCGAATCGAAACGCAATTTCAGTCAACGGTGGGTGCTATTTGAAATTGAATACATGGACTTGGCTTCATAATGATGCGCGCCCTATCAAACAGCATGCTAAGTTCGGCAATCGGATTATCAGCCGCCTTGGCGATGTTAGCTGGCCGCCTCTGAGCTGCGATTTAACCCCATTAGCTTTTTTTTTTGTTTTTTTTTTTGTGTCCTTAAAGATATTATGCAGACAATCGGAAAACGATTCAAAGACCTTAAAAAGAATATCGTCCGAACTGTTAACGAGAAAGAGCCAGAACCAGTCAATAAGATCTTTGAAAATTGGGTTAAAAGGATGCACTGCTGCAAAGAAAGCCGAGGCAGTCACGTTAATGAATTCGTATTCCATTCTAAAAAAGCTATAACACACCTAAAATAATTGATTTTTGTTCATTTTGTTTTATTTTTAAAAACAAACTTGTACTTGGAACCGCACTGAGTCTTATCCCATTTGAAGTCGTTTGTATTCTTCTAGAAGTGTATGTAGGTCCCAAAACTAAAACACCAAACGGTGGAAACTAGTGATTCTATGTGATTACTCGTTATCCACTCATTTGTTTTATCACGTTGCTGATCGGCAGTTTCACGCAGATGCGATTTGTTGTCACCGAATTTTGAATATGGATGTGACTTTGGATATACCTTTTAAGCAAGTTTTTATTAATATTTTTTGGTTGAAAATCTGTATAACAATCTGTTATTATAGTATATAATGGTACACAAGTCTTGCAAATATATTTCGTTTCGCATAGCTTTCGTTAGATTTATTTCCACGCCACTGATTATTTTTTTTTTTTCAGAAATGTGGTCTTTTAGCTATCCTGGAAGCCTGAGAGGTGAATGATTGTGAGCATAAGTATGTTGTCCAGGATTTTATACATTGAGACTATGCAAGTAGTAACACGAGTAAACTCGTGACCACTCGGCAAATTATTATCCATTTGTGTGTAATATTACGTGCTCATATTGTATCAATTCCATTTATATTAAAACTACGAGCAGAACCTGGTACAACTGCCATGGTTTCAGAAAGTGAGGGAAAAATTTGCAATTAATTTATTTGTACATGGATTGCTTTAAGTGTTTTCCGATGTTCAGTAGGCGTTTGTCAGACTCTGTAAATTAATCAGGAGTACCTGATTAGGTGGTTTATCTGATTAAATCGGTATCTTTCCGACCGCATTTAAAAACCTATGTGTTGTCATCTTCCTTCCTTCGTCACCGAGATAAACTATTGTAGTAGGTGTATCATGGTGTTAGTTCTACTTCTACTCGCAGGAAAAATTCGTCTGCTATTAAAGCCACAAGTTAGCTACCAGTTCACACTCTCGTGTGCAGATACACTAACACATGTAATTACTACTAGTTTAATCCGCCAATTGAATTCTCCAATACATATTCGCATATCCCTAAATTCACTCACCTTGTCCTCTATACATCACTCTGTTCTGTGCGAATCCTTAAAAACTGATAAATATAGAGTGATTCATCGTGAGGTTTGATTTTCAATAGGCTCTTTTTGACAGTCTTAAACCACAACAGCGTCTCTAAATTGTTCAGCTGTATTACGAAAATCAGCGTTCTGTTAGAGATGTTTTTCGTGCGATTCGAGGGACTTACGGTGCACATAATCGACCTACTGAAACAACTTTTGCCAATATCACTCGCAAATTTGAGTCCCAGTTTACATTAGTGGATAATACTCGATCGGTTAGACCACATCCAGTATGTAGTGAAGAGACTATAGCAGCTGTAACTGAGAGTGTACGCGAAGACCATGACGAATCGATTCGTCGTCGTTCTGAGCAGCTTGGCTTGGCGTATTCGACGACTTGGCATATTTCACGTAAGGATATTGGCTTAAAAACGTACAAAATTCAACTTGTGCAAGAACTGAAGCCAGACGACTTGAATTTTCGTTATATTTTTAGTAAATGGGCTCTGGAAAAACTCAATAAAAATCTGGTGTTTTATCGTGAAATTTTGTTCAGTTATGAAGCCCATTTCTGGCTCAATGGATACGTTAATAAATAAAATTGCCATATTTGGGCTGCTGAGTAAACCGAAGAGTACGAAGAGCTATCATAACATCAATTAAAAACAACAGTATGGTGTGGTTTATGAGCTGATGGAATCATTGGTAAATATTTTTCATCAAAAAGGATGCAAATCAGAATGTTACCGACAATGGTAACCATTATTACGCCATGTTAATGAACTATGTTCTTACTGAAATTCAAGTACATGGTCTCGGTGAGCTCAGTTTTCAACAAGATGGCGCTTCGAGCCATACAGCGAGTAAAACAATGGACTTGTTGAGAAATCTTTTTGCTGAGCACTTAATTTCACGTTTCGCTACTATAAATTGGCTGCCTAAATCGTGCGATATCACATCTATATGTAAAGTCTCAGGTCTTCTATAATAAGCCAGCTACGATTGACGCCTTGAAAGCAAACATTACTCGTGTTATCCGCTAGATACCAGTCGCTAAGCTCGATCAAGTTGCCCAAAATTAGATCTTTCAAATGGACCACTTCAGACGTAGTTCTGGCCAATATTTACATAATATCATTTTGGAAAAATAAATGCCATGAATTGTTCTTTTAACCGACAATAAAAATTCTAAGTTTAGTTTCAAATTTATGTATTTTATTTTAAATTATAAATTAAACCTTATGATGAATCACCCTATACAATAAAAAAGGTTCCAAAAATAAATTTTCAAATATGGCATATCTATAAATGATCACCTTTGGTACCAACACATGTACCCTCTGGTCCGCACTTCTTTTTTAATGTTATTTCCAAAGAACCAATGAGTATTATCTAATGAACATATGACTAGGTGTTATAAAGTTTTTTTTTAGGATTACAGAACTTACGACAGGGTCAGATAGATAGACTATACACGTGCCTGATATGTTTGTTCAGTATACTTTGGCAAATTGCCATACAAAGACTTATGTTACATCCGAACAACCTGTAGAATTTTTTTCTGGGCTCTGGGCTCAATTTAGGGTGATCATAATCGTCCATCTGAGCAGCTTATACACAATACTATGAATCGATTTTTATCAACGTATACTCTTATGGATAATATTTATCCAACGCGAACTCAGACTGTGCGTACGGAAGAAGCTATCGCCATTGTACATAGAGGTGAGCGTGACCGAAGACCCAAATTGATCGATTTGACCCCATTGCCAACTGCCCGCCCACTACGCAGAAAAAAAATTTTGAGGAAATATCTTGGCCTATACCTGTATAAGATCCAACTGGTGCAGCAATTGAAACCAATGGATCATTGCTTGTGTCGTATTTTCGAAGAACGAGCTGAAAATATTTGACCCATCATTTTTCAAATCTGAAGATGGAGCATTACCCCCAATTGCAAGCATTACAAGCAATGATTCGCGATTTTCTGACTCTCTGTATATAAAATAATAATGTTTGAGGCAAACGGTTTCAGCAGGAGGACGCAACATGACATACAGTGCGTCAAACCATCACTTTATTGGGACAAACATTTGGTGCGTCATTGCCAAATAAGGCCGGAAACGATAGAAAAAGTTGAGCAAAATTGGACCGATCGGATGGCCTTCAAAGACGCAGCCGCGATAGCCATATGCCCAAAATTGTTTTGAAACACTAGATACCATAAAATTTGCAAGCTAATAAAGCCAAAATATTTATCATTTCATTCATTCTTCTGTCTTTTATTTTTAATAAAAGTTAAATACCTCTAAAAAATACACTTACAACTTTGTATCACTCTAGCAGCCCTACTCGTATAGTCCAGAGCTGATTCTTAAAAATGTTTTGAGGAAAAATTATTCTACAAGTACGACCTTTTTACAATTTCTATAAAGAGAGAAATGAAAAGAATTTGTTTTTGGATTTGCTAACCACATTTGACGCAACCACCACTACCGAGAAGTATTTTTTTTGTGACTGTGACAATAATGAACTAAACTGCGAGTAGAAGGGAAACTTTCCAGATTTTAGCCCTTCCGAAAACAGGTTCTCACTGATTGTTTTAAATACTTGTGACTGCTTACCTAGGAATACGTGTGAACTTTGAACAAATGTGGTCTTTGTGACTATAATTTGACTATAATGTATGGTAACGTGTTTATGTAAAATATGATACCACTTACTAATGAAGTTTTTTTTTTTTTTTTTTAAACGGATCCGATGTACCAGCTGGGGAGGCACTTCGACCTAATAGATCTTTTGTACCAAAATATCAGTATTAAGAAGTCAAGAGAGGCCCAACTCTTTTGATGAAATTGAGAATCTCTCTGGTGAAGATTTTGAGAAGACGACATTCAGTTTCCTAAATAAGAACAATTTTGTGTAGATGATATCGAAGGTAGCAATGTAGGGTTAGAAATACATTCAGTATTCTGATCCCTTTTGAGTTGTAGGAATTATTTAAATTTTTTGTGAAAGATTTTAATGGCTCTTTTAACCTGGCGGAAACCCGGGATGTTTTCCCAATGGAATAAACACATTTTATTGCTGAGTTAGTTGTGGAATTCGGGATATTACAGAAGGGCTTTTCATAGGCTATCTCATTTCAATACCTATTGTACCTATGTGAGAAATCTTGCAGTGTATTGAAGCAATGCAAAGCTAATTTGGAGGCTAATATTTATTATATGGATGGGGACACCCATTATTTCCTTATCGGGGATGAGATTTGCGAATGTATTTCCTCATGAAATGCACTGTGTCCTTAGTTGATCCATCCTTGATAACTTTAAGGCTTTAGGTGAAGTTTTTTGTAGTTCCGTGCTTTTCGGCTTGGGATCACTATATTGAAACTTCTGCCGAAGGACAACGTTTAAGGGATTTGAGTACCCTTGAAATGCGCGGGTGATCCATGTGATCTGAGTGATTAATTTTTCCTGTCTGTAGTATCCTGGCGGTACTGCGAATTGCCAGTTTTTTTTTTTTTCTTATAAAGAGACCAATGAAGGCTTCTACAGCTGCTATGGGACATGTGTGCATTTTGCTGTCGATGCCGAGACATTCAAGTTCCAACAAACTACTGTTGAGTAGGTGATGATGGGTCATATCCTTTGGGGTTAATCCCCAGGTCTTACCATGCATGCGACGGCAAGTGCACATTGCTTTTATCGTTTTGATACCTTTGAAAGTATTTATGAGTTTCTTGCTAATTTGTGATCCATATTAGTTCATTTATGTTCTGGAGATCGTTTACTTCTACTATGTAGAAGCACCAAATTTTTAAAACCGTTACTTTGTAAGAAACACTAACTATACTTACACATCTGCTCTGTTATTTATTATTATTTTTAAAGTCATACTTTAGGCCTTTTTTGGGTGATAGAAATTCAGTTGCTAAATTTGACATAAAAATGTCCATGGCTTATATACACTTTTGTATTTTATTCCGAAATCCTATTTTCTTTTTCTATTTTTTATTTCTTATCAAATTAGTTGTACATTTAATTTGATAAACATATGTGAATGAGGTGACCCTATAAATTTACTTAAATAAGTAGTTTGAAGATAAACAGAGTTACAACAATTTTTTAGAAATAAGTTTTAAGTGTCCAAGCAAATCATAATACGTATTTTGGAGACATGTTTTCAAATACAACAGGAAAATGATAAAAGAGAAGAAGAAAAGCTAAATAATCATTTTATTTTTTATTAAACCAAAACATCAGGAAAGGAGGTTTTCTGTGCCCCCAAAGTCAGAACCTCAAAGCCAATATTTTCTACGTTTCCTCAGGAAAACAGAAATGGTTAATGTTCTGATTACCTACAAGTTTATTGAAAAGGCAATATGAAAATACAAAATAAAAATTGCGAAAATCAGTGGTGTGGAAATATGATACAAATACAAGATTTAAAAAATTTCCCATGAAGGTAGAAGTTAGAAATTAACCAAAAATTACAACTCGCTGACCTCAAAAAGAATGTCCGCGATTTTTACGGCATATTTTTCTACCAACGAACTTCTGGAATATAAGGAGCGGTTGAATTTTGTTCTGATGCGTTATTCCATTGTACATTTTTGTGAAAGATTTGATAGAGCAATAGTAGAAATAATAATACATAATGGATAATAGAAATTTCTAAGTATCAAGTTGGAATACGAGTATTTAATCAAGGTAATCCTTGAGTCAATACAAAGTCTCAAGTACTTAAATTCATTGATTTTCTCTATAGCAAAACATTTATCACTATTATAACTACAAGTTCGCGCAAAACTAATCCTCCAATTTTGTTTTAGAATTACTTTTCTATTAAATAAAAAAAAAAAAAAAAAAAGATTTTGAGTAATGGCAATCTTTATTTGGACCTTTACAATTGTTTCTGTTAAGTGGAAAGATGATATCCGTCAAGTGGCTCCGGCCAATGTTTATAAAGATTTGTGCCCGTTTCATCGCATTTTTTATGGCTTTCCGCAAGATTTCGAGTGATAACTGCGAGTCTGAGACTTGTTGGAGTAAATCCGCGACTTAAAGTAACTCCAAAGAAAGAAACCTGGGGTGGTTAAATTGAGCGATCTCGCTGGCTATGCCAAGTCGGCAAAAAGGAAGATTACGCGACCAGGAAACGCTTTCTTCACAATATCCATTGTGGCTCGTGCTGTGTGTGCATGCGTTGAAGTCACAGGTTTAGCAAGCCCCGTCTCAATCACTCAATCAATCAATCACTATTGACGTAAGTGGAAATGATCCTAGTAGCTCTTAATGATTTTGGACACAAATTCGTCCTCTTCGTTGTTGAGATTGAGTATTTCGCACACGGCTGACGCTCAGGAGGCATTAACTGATGCACTGTTTGTATTTTGTACGGTAATATGTGTAAGTCTTTCACTAAAATTCGCTGTAGGGTACGTCTGGTGATGCCCAATTGCGTGGCCCGCAACATCTCAGCGGCATTGGCAGCCATAGCCGCGATATTCTCGGCCGGATGATCAGTCCGGAGGCATTAACGCTCTGCCTATGGTTCCACTCTGTTCAAGCCGAGTAGCTAAGCGACGGAATGTTTGCCAAGTCGATGTCGAAATTTGTCAAAAACATCGACACAATTATTCCACGCTCTTGCAGAGTATAGCGCTCCATTGCTTGTGTGTTTGTATGCTGCAGCTGTCTAGTTCACAAGTGTTAAATATGATTGACGTACGACGCCATTTGCAAAAATTATACCAACTTCCGATAGTGTGATTAATATTGCGTCATAAATATTGTATAAAACGTAGGAGATGAACAACTTGATGAACATTAACAACTGGTAATCTTAAATCTTTGACAATCAGTTCGTGTTCTGTTTACCTCAAGAATTTAATTGGAATGATGAACTTTGTAAAACGTTATGTAGCTGGTCATATGGCCTAAATTGTATTCGAATGCTAAACATTTTTAAATCACTTTGTTTTCTGGTGCATATTTCAATTTAAAGTTCTCATGCTTCAAATTAAATACCCATTTCATTTCTTTCCGTAGGATGCAGTTTGTAAGGATAAAACTTAACAAACATGCATATATTCATTTCTCATATACACATACACCCATATATACTTAACATAGGCTGAAAAGTCAGTGCCGTTTTATAGTAAAACACAAAATTTTGGCAAAATTCAACTTTATTTATCAATATAGTTGCTTGCGATACACTGATTGAAACGATTTCGATACCAGTTTTGTAGTACGATTTCGGTTTATCCTCAAAATAGTCCTCTGTTTTGCCGATTAATTCTTCATCTTAAATCTCTTTCCCGCGAGCATTATTTTGAGATCTGCGAACAGGAAATAGTCGCTGGGGGCCAAATCTGGAGAATACGGTGGGTGGGGAAGCAATTCGTAGCCGAATTCATTCAATTTTGCAATCGTTTTCATCGACTTGTGACACAGTGATTGTCTTGATGAAAGCGCACTTTCTTTTTCCTCAAATGCGACCGTTTTTCTGCGATTTCGTCCTTCAAACGCTCCAACAACGCAATGTAATAGTCACTGTTGATAGTCTGCCCCTTTTGGAGATAGTCGATGAAAATTATTCCATGTGTATCCCACTCAGCTGACTGCCGACTTGACTCTGGTGTGAAGTGATGGAGCCAAGTTTCATCCATTGTCACATACCGAATGTTATATTGGCTTCGACATTGGCTCAATCTGAAAGTCTACCAACTGTTAGGTTAAAAGGACGAAAAAAAAAAAATTTTACATAAAATTATACAATATTTTGTGAACATAAAAAGTTATAAAATAAGTTGATTCCGTAGTATAATTAGGATAAATAATTTTTTTTTTTAATTTTTTCTTCATTGGTAATGTATCCAAACGAATTTCTTCCAAAAGCTGAAATACTTAATAAATACTAGAACGAATATGAGAGGATGAAATAAGAATCCTTGTTGTTATAAATGTCTTATACAGAAGAACCTACATAATTCGATAACGCATGGATTACTAAAACTGAGCCTGCGTAAAATGATGCTGGAAATTTGCTTATGATTTCACCTACTTTTAAGCGAGGACTATACAAAATTTATTTATTTATATGAAGACCGTAGATCTTTCCGTAAAATGGAAATAATAAATAAATATTTTTTCAATCATACAAACACATTTTTGCCATTCTAAAGTACATTATTGACTGGAAGTGTTATACAGGAATTTAATCGCTGATATGGGTAGTCCCAGCTTTCTCACAAAGCTACATATTTTCGTCGAACTTCACAGCAGTATATTCCTATTATGACTTTTGAAAAGCTCATCATACATACGTATATATGTATACAAACTGCTAGTCATATACACAACCTCATATTTTGTAGTGGTGTTTAAATGACCGGTTGTGTATTGTGTATCTAAATTGTGTTTTATAAGAGTGGTAGAATTCTTGTTTCAAACAATAGCCACAGGAATTGTGTTTGAATCAAAAATATTCATTCATTATGAAGAATGGTTTATAATTTCGGTCATATAACGTCCTCGGTTGTATTTGACTAAGCACATTCTATCCATACAATTTTGGGACACTTTTTCCGGAATATGGGACCTATCTCACACATTATGCGCTGAATATTGACTTCAAAGGGCTGAATATTTTGCAGTTTATTAACATACAAAACCACACACATACTCATAATAATTGAGTGACATCAAATTTCACCATTTCAGTGGCCAATTCCATGTTCATTTCGCGACATAAGGTTGTCGCTGAATGGAGTCCTAAGTAAGCCCAATGGATTCGTTGGGAGTATGGCACTGTCATCCATATTTTTAAATAAATCATCATAGACCACTGTCCGTAGTTCGATAGCATTCGCTACTGTCAGTCCGACCTTATTTTTAAAAAAATATAAGGGTGTCACTAGTCCAAAGATCTTTTCAAGCATCGTCGGAGTTTGTGTTTGTTTGTGATTAGTCGTATGACTCTGGAATTCAGGGTCAATACACACGGGCTAAAAGTAATTACATTTTTTCGTACGTCCACGTCTGTAAATATAAGCTACCAGTTTTGGCACTAAGTGAAATATATTCAGATCCCTGCATACATTTCTGAGATCATTCTGATCTGAAGCTACCTGGCTACGAACTAGTGTCACTATTTTTCCTTAACCACGGTCGTGTTTTCCTGTATCTTCATACTGAAATCGTGACTTTATATTTTTATAAATTTATTATTAATGTTGTCCCCTTCAAAGTAATCCCCCTCAGATATAATACATTTGTGCCAACGCTTGTGCCAACATTTGTTTCCAATCTTCGAAACATTTTTTGGTATAGACTTAAACTCCTCAACCGATGCCGTTTTTATTTCCTCAATCGTTGCAAATCTCCGTCGTTTCATAGAACTCTTCAATTTTGGGAAAAGGTACAGGAACAGAAAACAGTTATGAACCTTTTGAACAAGTTTGAGCGATGCCCATGTGATGGTTCTTCTCGTGCCCAAAACATCCGAAAAAATTGGATGACTCGAGCCAAACGATATGCTAACAACCTCAGCAACTTCCCTTAATTTTATGACTTTTTAAACCAATTTTCTCCACAGATTCGACCTTAGTATCTTTTTTTGATGTGCTGCAGCCTCCAGAGCGAGGTTCGTCAGTGGGAATCTTCTCGGCTATTATGGTAGAGCTTGTACTACTTGCAAAATTTTTTTTTTTACTTAGAGCAGACCTACCGTATGCCACTCTTAACTTTTCAAGTATTTTAGAGAACTTAATTTCATTTCCATATCGACATGATGCAAATTCTTTGCTCCATTTTTTATAAAAAATTAAAGTCTATCTGTCTAAATTCTATCTGTCAAAAATAAACTAAGTATACTACATATATACCTGAAACTGTGAACATATGTTCGGGACATGTGTGTCAATACAGCGAAAAAAAATTGATAACCGAATGTAAGTTGCCCACGAAATTTCAAAAGTTAAATTACTTTTGGAACGCATTTCTTATACACAATTCTAAATTTGACATTCTGCGCTGACAACTCATGAAGGGCGGTGTAAATGAGCCCACGCGAATATATGACGTTGAAAGTCATAACGCCAAACCATTTCATACTGATAAGTACACTATTGATGTGCTATCCTCTCAATTAATTTCTTGTACAGAATTTCTTGAAAAATACGAGAAAGTAAAGCGGACTTAATAGCTTTTTAAGGAAATTTAGCTGACCGATATATTTCCTTGATATGATCACAGGCACTGTTAGGTATGCTATAATTTATCATTCAAGATGATGAAGAGTAAGACCAAAAGAAAAGGAGTGGTACGACTCCAGCTGTGAAAATGCTGTCAAGGTTAAAGAAATATTTTTTCGGTTAGAAGACCAACCCCACAGAGGAAAACCGAAAAAATTTCAAACGAGCCAGGAATGACTGTCACGCCTTTCTTAAAGGTGTAAGACACCCGCCTCGCTACTAATGCTCATCAGTACACTTCCCAATTTCGGATAAAAATATCGTGAATCGTTTCTAAACCGTACAATTTTCTTTGTCGTTATAACTTGCAAACATTTAAAACCAATGCACTTCGATATATCTCTTTTTTCCGACCCGCCGTGTGCAAACATTCTAAAGATACATTTTAACCCCTTGAACGCGCGCCGATACTTTTGTGGGTGTACATAAGTAGTCTCACGAATGTCTTCTGGATATGTTCACGAAAACAAATTTAGCCAAAAGTGAGCCTCTTCACAAAAATGATTTCTTGAAAAGAATTCATGCTGTTCCAGAACCCAATTCGGAAGCTCCCGTTGTATGCCTTGATTTCAGTTTTTGTCCTATCTGGAGCTTATACGTATGAAGTCAAGATTTTTTTCAAAATTTTCCGTATAGTAGACTGACAAAGACCGAACTGTTGCAATTTTTATTGCAGTAATTCGGATTCTCTGCCGCACTTTCACAACTGCTACTGTATGACATATGTGTGTTGGAGTTCCATCATGTAGATTTGAAACCATCCTCAATACGATGATACACAATCACGTTTCGTAAATTGAAGACTGATTTTCATAATAAATTTGAAAATACGATTCCTGTTAGCGGATCTATCAGTCAAAAATTAAAAAAAAATTCTACATACTCAAATATTATGTATTGTTTTATCTTTCTGTGATACATCATCAAAATCGTTTTAACTCTTCCCGAGATTAACCAGAGCAACCGGAAAAACTGGCAAGCAAACAGACGCAGAGATAATTAAACAGACCAATCAACCAAAAAACGGTTGGATAGGTTTTAACATCATCTAAAATCGTTACGAGCTTATAAAAAGGTAGCTATTTTGAGAATAGATAGAATAAGTTCATTTATTAACATATTTATGTGTATGTGGTATTATTTTTACTATAATCAAGGAATTGCAGTTTACAATAGTTCATCTGTTGTTTCACAACAGATAAATAGAGTTTTTAAAAAGTTTTCGTGCTAAACAGGCTAACAATTGAAAGTTATAGGCAGATGTGTAAATGTACAATATAATATTTTGATTGTCAATCATATATCGATAAATTACTCTGGTAAATTATAATAATTTAGAACTTAACAGTCGTAGCTTGATATATGTACATGGTAGAGGAAAATTCGCTCACTGTTTCTAAATGCTAACAACTCTCATAGATCTCAATTTTTTTAAATAATTATACAGGTCCGCAAATTTTAACTTTTGTTTCCCCTTTTAGATTTGAATGTTGATGTTGGAGTATTTTGGTACGCTGGTTACGAATATATACTTGAATTCTTTCTATCGCCCTCAGTTTTTTTTTTTTTTTTTAATCCTTTTGTGTGCAAAAAAGCCAACTTTACCAAGTATTTTACTAATAACAATTTACAAACAATTACATGATTTTAAAACATTAAAAATACATTTAAGTGGCAGTAATTAAAAATACTTAATACTTTTGTGGTATCTTGCTTTTTCTTCACCGATACTCCGATTGTGAGATTTTCGGTTGTAATTCCGGCTTGGATCATCTCGGTTTAATAGCCAACAATAGTCTGCCAACATTCTTTTATTCCACTTTCCTGTTGAAATCTTTCGCCTTGCTCTTTACTTACAGTTAACAAGTTATCAGGAAATTAGTCCAAATGCGAATTAAGGAAGTGAAGTTTAATGCTCATCGAGCATCCCATTTTTCCGAAATTTTCAATTATTTTCTTCACAATTTCTTCATAATTTGGACTTTTTATGGTTTCCTAGAAAATGTCTCACTACTTCCTTTCAAAATTTCCAGGCTTCTAATTCGATTTCACTCAATTTTTCATCGAAAGCTGTATGTTTCATCAATTTTCTTGTGTCCGGGCCAACGAAAATATCTTCCTTCAGTTTAGCTTCAGCCAGAGATGGAAAAATTGTTTTTCACAAATTGTTTCATCATCCCCAGTTTTATGTGTAAAGGGGGTAGCGAAACTTTTTCTCACAACATTTTTGGTTCCAGGGACTAGTTCAGTCCTCGGCGGCCACTCTTTCTTCGTCCAATGTTTTCCTTTGTTTCAACTATCCCACTAACAGAGGAAGCAAGGGTACTTTGTATAGCCACCTTGTTGATCGAGCAGCATACTTAAAACTTTCAGATCTTCACAGACCATTCACCCTTGTTCTACGTTCTTTATTTTATCCAACACATTTTTCAAATTGTCTTAACATTCCTACAGAATGGGCGACTGGCATTGAAGCGAACTTATTGTCATTATGCAAAAGGACTGCTTTCAAACTTGGTTTTGATGAGTATATGTATAATCTCCATTCATTCGCGTCATATTCGATGTAAAACATTTTTACTAAGCCAGGAATATCTTCGCAATACACTAGATCACGATCGTCAGGAAAATATGGTACAAAGTCTTTTTCTCTGTTGTAATACCAAGAAAATAAAGTGCCAGGAGCAAGTGTATTCTTTTCCGATAGTCTTGATCTGAGGAGCTCAGCTACATCTTTCGGTAGGCTTAGATCTCCCGTTAAGTCGTTCAGTTCTGATTGTGAAAATAATTGTGTTCCACTTGTACTTAGCTCAAATTCAGAATCAGGTTGAGATACCTCTTCGACATCACTGTCACTGTCTTCAGCTTGCAATGATTCTAAATATGGAGGTGATAGCGGTGCGGTGCAATGTTGGATATGCCAAGTCTTTTTTGTTTTTGAATTGTAGCCTGTAGTCTTGCAGCAGCAAAAATAATGGTCTTCAGTGTTTTGATCACAGGTTTTGCTCTTCCTTTTTGACAACTTTCGAAGTTCACGAACGCATGTCGTACGATCTTTATGTGGGACCTACTCTTTATCTTGATTGGCGATTGTTAGGCTGAAATATATATTATAAACGTTACTTATGAATTCGGTGATGTTATTCTGTTTTTTTCTCATCGTTAACTGCCCACAAATGTAGCGAAAATTGTCCGGAGGGCTTAAAAACTTTCGCGTTGACATTTTTCAAGTGAGCTTTACGAATTGCACTGATGTACTGATTTTAAAAAAAACAATGATGATGCAATTTGTACAAAAAAATATTAATGTATTGCATTTTCTAAAGATTTAAATTATTTTCTATTAAAAACATTAAGTCTCCGAGAAATGAGGTTTTTAGCAAATGACTTAAAAATCCATCTTTTTTTTTATAATAAGGGTATGCCACTAAGATAATTAAGTTAAATTTAACTAATTATTTATGAAACTTATTCATTATTGTCTACTGTCTATTGTCTACATTTCGTGTGTTTTTTGTTCAAGAATTAAACGGATAAAATTAAATATTAGGTAATAACTAGGAATGCCTAGGCAAAACAACGATGCTAAATAACTAAAAATCGTGATGTGATGGAATTTTTTAAATATTTTTCCCGTAATCAGCGCCCTGAAATCTATCCAAATCAATTATCACAACCGAAAGGGTAAAACCATTGCACACCTATGTTATAAAAGATAAATAAGATGAATCTGAATAGTTATGAAATAAAATGAATACCAGTTTCAGCCACCCCTTATCTAGATTATTTCCCATAACATTTCACGAAAGTATTGTAAAATACGCCACTTAAGGTGAGGTATTTCTCTACTCCGTCGTTCCTCCGGGATGGATTCGAAGACTTTGCGGGCCTCAACATTCGCTTTACATGTTCTAGCCATCTTAGACGACTGTAAGTGCAGTTTTCTGACTAGGCCGATGTCGCTGTAGGTATAGCCCGTATAGTTCGTCGTCGAATCCTCTTCTTAAAAGCCTGTCAACGCAAACGGAACCAAATAATTTTGGAAAGATTTTTCTCTTGAAACGACTGAGAATTACTTCATCCACTTTCGATAGGGTCCATATTTCAGAGCCATAATGAAGAACTGGGATGACCAAGGTCTTATATAGAGGCTCCGTAGTTTTTTAAGATAGCGCCTTACTACTAAATTGCCTTCTTATCCCAAAGAGTGAGTGGTAAGAGTGATTCTTCGTTATTATTTCTGCTGGGTAGACAAAGCCCTTTACTAACTGGAAATTATAGCTGTCAATTGTGATGTTCTGCCCAATTCTGTGTCCCTTCTTGTTGACACCATGTGAGAGGCCGCTGAGTTCTTTCAATTATGCCGATATTATCGGCTCACCCTAGTAGTTGCACAGACTTTTTAAAAAATTGTGCATCCAGTCTTCACTCGAATGCTAAAGAAGTCACATGACAGGGCGTTTTTTGACATCAAAGTTCTGGGTTATAGACTTTGAATCCGATATTGAAGAAACTTATTACTCTATAGTTGGCGCAGTTATTGGTTTTTTCTTTTTTGTTGATCGGGCGTAAGGTACTGAGATTCCATTAATCGGGTATACACTTTTCTGACCAGCGGGTAGTTCGTCATGTCGAGATGATTTGTTGGATTTTAGCTTAGGTATTCCATTTGGTCAAATGGACAAAAATGTTGGCTACCATCGTCTAAGTTGAATGATCTATTCTATCGTTGTAGAGTCTGTAGAAAAAGTATTTCCACATTCTTAGCACCGATTGTGACTCAAATACAAGATTTCCTTCTCCCTCTCTTTTTTCTTCTTCTGAAGGATCCGATGTTCTTCCAGCGCCGTTTTGTTGGTTTCTTGTTTACTCTGCATGTACCTGCCGGCATTTTCCCTCAAACAAGGGATTTCTTCTTCTTTACCATCTGTAACACCAAAGATGTCCTGCTTTCCTATCCCACCGGATATACTTCGGATATTGCTCATATGTATGCCTTGTCGAGGAGCTCATATAAATATTCTTTGGTGGTGTCGTCCTTGTCTTTGTTAGACGCATGGGCGCACGTTAAATTTATGTTAGCAGATTTAGTTTTGATGCGGATTTTCATAACATGCTCGCTTGCATGTCGGAAGCTCAAGACTTCTTGCCCTAGTTTTCCGCTTTGCCGCGCTTTTTTTTCCCCCTTAGGAATCACTATAACATATAGGAGCATAAAAGTTTTTTATCCTCTTTATATCCGGTCCATCCCATTGAATTTCCTTGTGTGGTAAGAATCAACGGTTTCTGCTAATTGTTCGGCTGAACATGCCCTGTTGAGGATCCAAACATTCCGCGATCAGGTTTGATTTTCTCTGTCCTTTAAACCTTTGGTAGGGTCAACAACAGTGAGTCCACTTTTATCCGAGGCCATTAGCTGGTTCTGGTATGACGGTATAATCAAGCATAATTCTACTGGCCGGTTTTGCCCTTGCCATTTTAACCTGCATGAGTAAGGGATAAGCACTTCGTTACGAACTTGATTTTTGACCTGCTGGCTCAATCCAAGTTACTAGGTGGAGTGAAAAGTAACATCTTTGACCGCCAGAATGAGCTGCTACTGCAAAAAAGGTCATAGTGGATTGAAGTCTGCTTATATTTAGGCAGACATACCAAATTTTGTTTTGACAGCTGATTGTTGTTGATATGTTTGGCATCATGTTGAGTATGGACAAAAATGATTTTTGTTCTCTCATAAAACATTACTTTTTGAGAGGCAAAACGGCGAAGGAAACAAAATAAAAATTGGATAAATATGTATGCTTCTTCAGCTTACACTCAAATATTAGTTTCGAGAGTTTCGTGGTGGCCGCACTACCGATCAAGTCCGCAGCAGTTATAGAGGACAATGTCAAAAATATACATGAAATGGTGTTGGCTGACCGGAAAGTGAAGGTGAGCGAGCTAGCAAATAACACAAAGATTAGTACTGAGCGCACACGCCATATTTTGGGCGATATTCTGCATATGAAAAAGTTATCCTGCCACTGGGTGCCTGGCCAAAAACACTAACGCGAGAGCACTTCGAAAGAGTGTTTGGACTTGCTGATGCGGAATCAGCATGTCGGCGGACTTTTGGCGCCGATTGGTAACTGTTGAACACCAGAGAACAGAATGAGTGCCCGACAATGGACTGAAGCCGGCACGAGTGCTCCGAAGCTGCCGAGGGAGGCTCGATGTGTCGGAAAAGTTATGGTGTCGGTTTTCTGGGATTGCCATGGCATACTCTTCGTGGACTATTGCGAAAAAGGGAAAACCATCGACAGCGAGTATTACTGAACATTATTGGAGCGATTGAAGGTCGAAATCGCAGCAAAACGGCCTCACATGAAGCGAAAAATTTTGTTTTTGAAAGCGATGCATCGGCGCACAAGAGCATTGCAACCACGGCTAAAATCAATGACTTACGGCTCCAATTGCTATTGCATCCACCGTATTCACCAGATTTGGCTCCCACGGACTATTCTCTCTTTCCAAACCTCAAAAGATGGGTCATTAATAAAAAATTCAGCTCACGCGAGGAAAATTACTTTTCGGACGGGATCAAGAAGTTGGAAAATCGCTGGAATAAATGTATTAAGCCAAAAGGGGACTTTATTGAATTATATAAAAAAAAAATTTAAAAAATTTAAAAAATTTTTTTTTTCATTCTCATGGAGGTTACTTTTCACCCCCCACCCCACCTTCAATCGGCATGCGACCTATATGTTGTTCTGTAGTATGTATTTATTGCGTGAAATTTTTCGATGTTCATTTTTTTTGTAAAGGTGGTGTCAGAGGCTTCACTCGACTTAAGAATTCATATAGCATACATATATTTGGTTTTAGATCTTGTTTGCTTAATGCATTAAATTTGTAGACTGGTGTATCTTTTGTAGATATTGCTGCAATATCGGCATCCTCATTTCCATTTGTATTAACATGGCTATCGGTTCACATCAAAAAAATTTTTTTTGACATCACAATATGGTTGTGGTTTGAGTTGCTAGCTGCTTTCAAAACCGATTAACTCTCTGAGCATATAACAAATTTTCTACTGCGGTTTGTTGTAACTTTGGTCAAACGCTTCTGCAGTGAAAATTGATGATAAATCAGGGAGAGTTCCAATAGTCCTGATGTAACCGTCTTCATGTGTGACTACGAACGATGTAATATTTTGTGATTTTGATCCATCGGTGAAAATAAATCGGCATCCATGGCAGTGCTACATATGCCTTTGATTGGGAGTTTCATTTGATTTTCTTTGTTTAAAATTGCTTTTATTGCGAATGGGATCAGTTTCTTGGATCTATTGTCAATGGATTGATGAATGTCTTTATTAGTTACCGAATTTCTGAAATGAGCAATTTAAACGAGTTTTGATACTATTTCTTCGATTCGTTGTTCCACTTTCGGGAGTCCTGCGTGTGTGAGAATATTTAAAATTAGTGTTATAAGGAATGAGTGTATGCTTCATCCTGCGCCAGGGTAATTATTTGGTTTTATTATTGTATTTAAAAATCGATTTCGGATAGTTAACATAGATAAAGAGCCCATAGCCAATTTTACTTAGAACTGCAATTTTTGTAACAAATGTCAGAGTGTGAATGTATACATGACTGTTCTTACTTGCTAGATATTTGATAAAATAGACTTTCGCAGCGAAGGATTTTTTACAATATACGAGGGCGGTTTGATGAATACTCGGATTAGAAATTACAACGTAACTTTTTTTTAGGTATTGCCAACTTATTTTTCAATATAATCGCTTTTCCCAGCGGTGCTGCAACTTTTTTAACCTCTCCATATAGTATAACTATAGTTGGCTTGCAAAATACTTCTCCGCGGCGGCGATGACTTCCTCGTTCGACACATACTTTTTTCCAGCGAGCGATCTTTTTAGAAGTCGCAAGGAGCCATATCCGGAGAATATCAACGATGGAGGAGCAATTCGTAGTACAATTCGTCCAATTTGGCTGTGGTGACTGCGAAAGTGTGAGGTGCTACATTATCGTGGTAGAAGAACACATTTTTTTTCTCCAGATGTGGTCGTTTTTTTTTTAAATTGGTGTTGAATCGTCCCAATAAATCGACGTAGTATGCTTCTGTGATTGTTTTTCCTTTCTCGAAATAATCAACGTAGATCACACCTCACGCGTCCAAAAAAACGATGGCCATCAACTTTTCGACCAAGAGCACGGTCTTCTCCTTCTTTTGAGCACGTTCACCGGGTAAAACCCACTGTTTCGATTATTCTTTGGTCACTGTGTGTACCAATGAATCCATTTCTCATCAACAGTCACGACACGACGCAGAAACTCCTCCAGATTTCGACGGCGAAACTCTGCGAAACGGTTAAACGGAAAGGTAATTGGATGCCATACACAATGGAGAATGGGCTTGATTTTTTCGCAGGTTTTGCCACTCGAAAACAAGAATCAGATCACGGAGCGATACTGCTCTTTTTCCATGGTCGCAAAAAACATTAATACGATGTTTTGAAATGGTTGACCCCACAAAACTAAGCGTCGGATTGTCACCAAATTTTGACAGATGGGCTAAAAGAGTTTATATTAAATGATGGCATTTGGCTCAATAGCGCCACTTATCTTTGAATTCGTGTATTCATCAAACAGCCCTCGTAAACAATAATCTTTCTAGGAGTGATTATTATTAAAGACTATTCCTAGGATACTTAAGTTGCTAACATTAGTTATTCATAATTTATTAGTACTTAGAATGAGTTCTGCATACTGCAGTGTTCGGAAAACATGGAGTATCATAGTTTAATTTGTTTAACGATAGTTTAACTGCCAATAAACTAACCATTCTGGAGTATAGTTTATGGTATCATTTAGGCTTCTCTCATATAGTTTTAAATCATTTACTTTGCTAAAGATATAGATATCGTTCGCAGAAAAATAACTATCTAAAAGTTTGTATCAAAGAATTTTTTATTATTCAGAAATGATTTAACATAATCGAAGGTTTTTCACCAACACCCAACATTATACAATAAGTTTACTTAGGACCGATTGTATCGAGCGCTCATTTGAAGTCCAATGATAGTAATGAGATTTGGTTTTTTGAGGATAAAGCTTTGTGAATATAATAATCTATATAAATGTGGGCGTCAACACGTGTATTAAAATACTCCTCTATGGAAAGTTATGTCTATCAGAAGCTTTACTTTTGTTTTTTGTTTGAGTCCAAATTCCTCAGGAATATAGCTTTTAACTTGAGTACAAAGCAAAACTTTTGGACTCTAAAGTTTCTATTCCTTTAACTAGCTGTCACAATCGAATCCATATCTATATTTTTACATATGATATACAATAGATACACACTACATGCATATAAACAAAGTTTATGAAGAGTTGTATGTGGAATATTATATACCTATAGTATATCTACACATGTAGATAAGAACATATTTGTGTATTGCGTCAATAAAAGCCACGCATTTACACATGGTTGTACATAAGTACATCCGTCTCTTCATATACATACATAAAAAAATTAATGAAATTATGTTCAAATATACACAGAATATACATAGGTAACATTTATTTTTATAAGCACATAACCAATATGCGGATGATGAACATACAAACTGTCAGACAATCCTTATTATGTACCTACGTTCACAGGTCTATATCTATCCGTATCTATTTATCTGGGTTCGATTCGATTGAATTTGGTAAATGTTTCCCCCTGGTGAAAAAGTTATGTTCACAATTTCGTATTCGTTTTGCATGGGAATTTAGTTTGTATGAACTTTCTATTTAACAGAAAAATAAATTATTTTAATTTGATAATTTCAGGATTTAGCACCATCAAAAGAATCGAAATCGATATCGGGAATTTTATCAACAAGTATTTCTCTGGCAAATGTATGTACAAAATTCGGAGACACACAAAATGAACAACAGAACTGAATATGAATCGAATCGTGATAGATAATTGAGCCATTGTTTCTCTGGGCAGGACGAGTATAACTATTTAAAACGTAAATCACGCGTGTGATTAAATCATTTAAATAACAAAATAACAAAATAACAAAAAAAAAAAAAACTGTTTTTAAATTAAGATTGAAAATTAGTACTTAATACAATTTAAGAGGAGACGGAAAACAATTAAAGAGTTACAAAAGAAATACAAGAGAAAAAGAGAAGGAGGAACAAAAAAATTAGAAAACGAGACGTAATCGGTAAGAAAAGTGCTACGAAATACAACAAACAAAATTAAATGATGATGGGGCCATGAGCCCATCATATCCACTAATCAATTGGAGTCGCAAGCGCGTCTCAAGCGGGCCTGCACCATGCTAGCACCGCCGAACCCGAGGTCAATATGCGGCCAGGACCCGGGCTGGTCGTGATGGCGCTTGCGTTTATTTCGGGGGCTCGGCGTGGCAGCACCAGCACCAGCACCAGTCAACATAAATTTTTATCTTTAACATCGTCGTCATCGTTAACTTCATCGTCATCTTCTTCCTCGTCGTCGTCGTCAAAGTCAACTTTGTTGTTATTTCCGTCGAACGAATATAATTACTATCAACAACAGCTCTTGTTGCAGCAGCAGCAGCAACAGCAGCAGCAAGATCAATCGCCGTCTGTGCAACGAGCTCGTTTGGATCGATATTCGCCTCCCTCCTACTCACCATCCTTCTCTTCTTCATCATCTTTATCTTCTTTTCCATCAACATCAGCATTTTCCTCGCCGTATTCATTATTTCATTCGTTAAGACCATCCGATTCATCTGTTTTATCGCAGCATCCTTCGTCTTCGTCATCGTCGTCGTCGTCGTCGTCGTCGTCGTCATTGTTTACGTCCAACAATCGAAATCCGTTTACGATATACAATTACGATCACAATAACGACGATTTAGAACAGAATTACCATTTTGACAATTTTAAATTGGACAAAATTAGTTACGTTAACGTAGAGGATTACGGTGATAACATAGAAGAAGAAGTTGGAATTATTGGACATAGTAGGAGTGGTGGTAGAAGAGGGGGCAGTAGAGGTGTTGAAGACGGAATCGAAGACGACGAACAGGATAATAGCTTACTCTTCAGTGGCGTACATAGTCATAGTCACATCTTCGAAAGCACCAGTTCGTTGTCACGTGTAAATCCTTGGCTATCAGCTTGCGATCTGGCGCAACCAAGTTCAGCACCGGATCTTCAGGTAAGTTCATGAAAATTATGATTCCATATATATATAAAACAAATAATAATATTTTTTTTTTTTTTTTTTTTTTTGAAACTAAAGGGCTCCGCCTATATAATTAATATTTTGGGTGAAGGGTAAAATTATTTTATTATTTTGTATAAGAAGATTTGTACGTTTAAATCAATTACATGGAGGAAGCCTACTATACCGAACTGAATATCTTTCATATAATTTTCTTAAAAAATTTTCAATAAACCGAGTCTCCTGTCTCGGTATAAGAGCCAGGACTATGAGATTTACGGTCTCACACAACACGTAAACTAGAAAGTGGGTCGTCATTTTCACATACTATTATCTAGCTTAGATAAAATGGCTTTTAAAGAAAAATAATATCTTCAGCATTTAAGGTTTCGAGTGATATATCTTCACAAAGCACACTTTGGCTCCAAGTGTACGTTATTCGTTCTGTGAAGATTGAGCCAGAAGTGGCACAGCCCTAAGACTGCGTAGGTTGGTCTTAAAAGAGATAAGTTGAAGTAAAGAAGGACACCAAATATTAACAACTAAGCTCTGATGAATAAAGAGAACAGCCGCAACATTTCGGCGTATAGAAAGCTGTGGTAAATTTGTAAGTTTCAGCAGATCAGTGTATGGTGGTAAGTTTTGGTAATAATTTCAAGGAAGACAACGCAAAGCAAATCGTAAAAACTTGCTTTGAACAGCTGCTATCCGAAGAATGTGAGTTCTGTAGGAGGGTCACCAAACTTGGCTTGTATACTCAAGAGAACACCTAACAATGGTTATATGGAGAGATTTGGCGGGGTTGCCTTTTTTTATTATATTCGATTGCTTATTATATATAACACCTAAATTGCGCAACTGATTCACGGCGCGTACAGGTATAAGCTATAGACTGACACTTATTGACGTTAAGCTCAAAAAAAATTCTTCTGACGCCAAGTTCAAAATCTGTCTAGACTTTTCTTCAGGGGTAGACTATCTGATATACATCTAAAGATTTTTATATCATTTGCGTAAATGGGTATATATGAATTGTTCATGGTGCGATGACCAGGCCTAATTGGTTTGGCTTTTCCAACAGCCACTACTAGCTTACCTACCCTAATCTAGATACCACATTGCTATTAAGAGAACCTGGGTATTCACACAGATGTTAGAGGTGAATTCAGTTTACTGATGGCGTAGAACCTGGTACTTACTTACTTAGAATATATCTATAGCAATGAAAACGATTTTTCCATCGATACAGCAAATCCAAATCCGTTAGTGAAATTTGATCTGGTGGTGACATTAGTCCATACATACATATGGCAAAGGTATAACCGTCAACGTCAATACTCATCGCTATAGCCAAATGTTAACCGAACTATATTGGCCTTGAATTAAATATGTGCATATGGAAGACATATGGTTTTAACAAAACGGTGCCATATCTCACACAAAACCACCCGTTTTCGCCTTATTGCAAGAAAAATTTCCTGGACGAGTTATTTCTCATTTCGGTGATTTCTTTTTGTCGACTACACAAAAGATCGTGTTTATGCGCACAATTTGTAAACTGCTAGCGTTTTGGAAGCGAATATTTATTAAGTTATGTCGGGAAGTCATCGGAAATTATCTTGTCAGAATCAAGTCCTGCAAGAACCCCCGTAAAAAAAATTCGAACGATGTTATATTCCATTCATAATGGCAAGATCCAAACAATAATTGAAACAAAAATTTGATAGAAATATAAATCAGAAATATTTAATATAAATTTACTTTCTGAACCAGAAATGAATGATATAAGGGATCTCAGTGGGTCAAAAGCATTAGCAAAATCTCAACCTCACTCACGATTAGCTATTTAGCCTATGTCAGTCTGGTTTTCAAGCTAACCACAGCTAGTCTCATGCAAGAAAATTCTATCTGCTAATTTTTTATATCTCATCGCCAATGAAGGGAACCTTCCGCTGTTCACTCCAAAGGAAGAACCCCATGAGATCGTTGACATCTTCCGCTAGAAGCGGTAGACATTTACACCACCCTGTTTAACAATGCAATGACTAATGCACATCATCCAGAGCATTGAAAAACTGCGGTGATTATTCCATTATTATTATTCCGTCCCTAAAAGGGGTGACTACTTCCGAATATTAGTAAGATGTTCGAAAAGCTTATCAGTAGGGTGTTGACTCAGTGGGTTGAGCACAAAACTATATGTAGTTCTGGATAATCAATTTAGTTTTAAGGCGAAACATGATGTCATATGGTGTAGGGTGATTCATCGTTAGTTTTGATTTATAATGTAAAATTAAATACATAAACTTGAAAGTGAACCTAAAATTTTTATTTTTGTTTAAAAGAACAATTCATGGCATTTACCTTAAAAATGATATTATGTAAATCTTGGCCACGACTACGTCTAAGGTAGTCCATTCGGAAGGTCTTATTTTAGGCGACTCGTTCGAGCATAGCGACTGGTAACTCGCGGATAACACGAGTAATGTTGGCTTCCAAAGCGTCAATAGTAGGCTTGTGGCTTATTCTTGAAGACCTGAGACTTTACATATCCCTAGAGAAAATAGTCCAAAAGTGTTATATCGCATGATCTAGGCGGCGAATTTACCGTAGAAAAACGTGCAATTAAGTGCACCCAAATTGATTTCTCAACAAGTCCATTGTTTCACGCGCTGTATGGCTCGTAGCGCCGTCTTGTTGAAACCAGAGCTCACCAAGAATATGTGCTTAAATTTCAGGAAGCACATAGTCCGTAAACATGGCGCGATAAGGGTTACCATTGAGGGTAACATTCTTATTTGCCTCATTTTTGAAGAAATATGGACCAATGATTCCACCTGCCCATAAACCACGCCATACCGTTGTTTTTAGTGGATGTAATGGTAGCTCTTGGTACTCTTCGGGTTGCTCAGCCAGAAATGGGCTTCATCACTGAACAAAATTTCTCAATAAAACACCGTTTTGAGTTTTTCCAGAGCCCATTCACTGAAAATATGACGCAAATTCAAGTCGCCTGACTTCAATTCTTGTACAAGTTGAATTTTGTACGCTTTTAGGCCGAGATCCTTACGTAAAATACGCAAAGTTGTCGAGTACGGAAAACCATGCTGCAAAGAACGACGATGAATCGATTTGTCATGGTCATCGCGTACATTCTCAGCTACAGCTGCTATAGTCTCTTCTCTACGTACTGGATGCGGTCTAACCGGTCAAATATCATCCAATAACTCCACTGGGACTCAAATTTGCGAATGGTATTGGCAATAGTGGTTTTAGTAGGTCGATGATGCGCACCGCAAGTTACACAGAACGCTGATTTTCGTAATACAGCTGAAAAATTTGGAGACGCTGTTGTGGTGTGAGTCTTGCCACACGATACTGAACAAAAATGAAAATCAAACCTCACGATGAATTACCCTATACATGTCGCGGCTAAACTGGTGTCAGATATCCAGTGGAATAAAAGCAAGAACCGATGTACTGGAGCTTGCCTGATTGACTTGGAAAAGGTCTTCGACACCGTATGGTTAGATGAACTTTTTTACAGGCTGACCAGACTGGATATCAGTAAACCACTTTTGTATTTTTTTCATAATACTATATTCTCAGTTCTCACTAACATTCAGTTCATTGTGAAAAAGGGCGATGCGACTTCTGTTAGAATATTTTACATTAAAAACAGTCTGCTACAAGGTGCGGTTAATTCGCCGGTCTTATTCAACATTTACACAAACGATTTGATAGGTTCACTTTCCCATAGCTTAGCGTCTAAAAGTTGAGGTCATTTACATGCTTTTGCAACGTGGCTTCGAACAAATTAAATGATTTGGCGATGACTGAAAGTTGAGAAAATCAACTTTTAGAAGTCTAAAACTATTCTGTTTAGAAGGCCGTTGTCTGGTGCCTCTAGAGACGCCAAAAAGAATTGGCGAAAATGCTCGATCGTTGAACAACACGGTCAGCCACTTACTTGTTGAAACGAAATGTAGTCAGGTACCCTGAAATCTGGCTGGACCAGTATTTTTTTTTTTTTTTTATAATCCCGAGCGAGCACCAAGGGGATATGAATACCCTTTTACTGGCTTTTCTTTACAGCGCGGGCGGGTGGTGTAGTAGTTTGAAACTCAAGTGTATTAGGTTTCGATATTTTTCCCAGAGTTGGTTGTCAAGCTGGAGCCAGTGCATCAACAACCAGTAGGTTTTAAGTACGTGCTAGTTGTAAGTTCATTACATTTAGTCCAGCCAGCAATCACTCCAACATCAGTGTTATGCCTTGATGTCAGAGTTGACGCGACGGGATTTTCATATAACTACATACAAATTCCATGAAATGACTTTTTCAAAGAATTGATTCGCATGCGATTCGAACCCGCGACTCATTCTTGAGGAGTCTATGCATATACAACTACTCCACGGCCAACCCATGTCTACATTTCAACAAGTATGTAGATGCTGCTCTGACCAGAGCCAAAGGTACTTTTGCCTTTATAAAAGGACTGTTTTATAGCAACAAACTCGATGCGAAGGTAAAAGTTGTCTGCTATATGGCCATCATCTAGCCCATGCTGGTACATGAGTTTCTCGTGTGGTTCAAAGTGAGAGCAAGTTTAATGGAAAAAATTCGGGTGTTCGTTTTAGGGCTTGTCTACACCTTTATCGAAGATTTTTCTTCACCAGAATCAAAGGACATAAAATTCTATCCGAAGGCACCATGGGGCCTACCACCCATGAGAGTGTGCGCTTAAAAGGATTTGTTCCCCCTGAAGCGTTCATCTATGCATTTTGACATGAAAGGGCTGCTCCATGGCGGTATTGAACTATTCTCTCTTATGGGGCGGTTTCAAAACGCGATAAAAATGATCTTGTTTTGCAGCACTCGATTCCTTCGCCGTTCCCTTCAAGTCCGGATTTGCCTAGTCAGATGGCAAAGTGAGTCATATTTTCCTTGTTATGTTTAGCAAATGGTCGACTTACATAGATTAGGGAAGTTCTAAGGAATTTATTGCTAGGAACGATGTGTTTGCTAACAATTAGGTTAGAAACTTGAAGCCTGCTAACAATTAGGTTAGGTTATAATTAGGCTAAGCAGTTTAAGGTTTAGTGTAAGTTAGCATAGCTAGTTAATTTGAGGAGCTTAAGTCAGATGTATGAGTTTTATGGAAAATTGTTTTGAAATTTTACAAGGCCATGTATAAAATCATTAACTCAACACACCGGAGAAATATTCAAATGTTATATGTGACCAATGTCACATTTCTGTGAGTTAGATATCATGATATTCCTTATCGTACGAGTATCTGTATCAAATACGTATTCATCAAAAGGAAAATAGTTTTCATTCGTTGAACAAATGACACAAGGACACCGTCGAGAAGGCACTTAAACATAAAAAAAAATTCAAGAAAATAAAAGATTTATTAATAAAGTATTTGTACACAGTTTGTATAAGCTGTCAGTTTGCATAATCTTTGAGCTGTATAAGTATGTTGTATCCAAATGTGGAGGGAAATTTATTTCGTCTTTTTTTTCGAACTTTTCTTGTTTACAATATGAGAGTGAGAAATGCTTCTTGTTTATGAGTGCTTGACATCTTAAATGAGCAAGGACCGTAAGAAAGAAATCTCGACATTGAGTATACCATTGTCATGGTGTTGATGGCATTGTTCCTTAAGGATATCTTTAATGAATTAAGTGTTAGAAGACGAATAGTGAATTTAGCCATACATGGTAATTGAAGATTAACGATATTAGGTTATATAAGTGTGTATGATATTATGGTGCCTTATCGGGCAAAATATGATTTAGCATTCAGTTTTTTTATCAAAAAAATATTCAATATTTGATTTGGTTGTTGATTAAAGTTCAGCTCAAGAATTCGTCCATAAAGATATACCATAGTTTGCCAATGTTGACCACGACTACATTTTAAGTGTCCAATACCTTGGTCGCAATTGATGCCGGTATATCAGCATGGAAGAGTGATTTGACTTATCCCCATAAAGAATAGTCTAAGGGCATCAAATCGCACGATCCAGCCGGCCAATTCACGTATCCAAAACGGGAGATATTCCGCTCACCGAACTCATTTCTTAATTCGTCCAGCGATTTGCGTGCTGTGTACCATTTACCGCCGCCCAGTGGACCGTTTCATACGTAAAAAAGTCAACTGCGACTCATTTTTTTTGTGTTTAATTGATTAAGCAACAAGTTCTGGCTAATCAAAGGCCAATTTTTAGTTTTTCTCAGTGATTGTGTATTAATTGCATTGTGAGCTTCTCATATATTTTATTATAGCAAGAAATGACAGGCTTATTAGTCGATATGTTCTCTTTTATTTATCCAATTTTGATTTCTTGTGCCTCATTTAATTGTCTTGTTAATAAGCCTCAAAAGCAAGTCGTATTTTGTGGTGTAAAATTGAAAGATTTTGTTTTTTTTTTTTTTTTTGATTATCTCATTATGAGTGTGTCAATGTGTCCAGATGAGTTATATATTTTTGTAAAGTGTATCGTTTCTAGTTAAAAAAATATGTGTCATTTTTGCTCCGCACGAATTTGCAAAACTTGATTTTCTTCCTTTTAATTGATAGAGTATGGGATTCCACGAATGGAGTATTTTGAAATTTTGTGTTCCAATGAAAAGAAAAACCGTATTAATAAAATTTTTGAATATGTTTCAAACTAAAAAAAAATATTTTTAAAGAAAATTGCGAGCTTTCCAAGCAAATAAAAAATAAAATTCGGCAGTTGTCAGTAAATTTCGATAAGAAATGGAAAGCAGCCGGCTTGAGAAAAGAAAGGTTTCTTTTGAAATATGAAGATTGGTTGAATGGCAATGATTTTATTTTAGCACGTAAAACAAATAGTTTTAGAAGTGAAAATGAAGAATCTGCGCATACTTCTAAGCGTGGAAGGCCAAGAAAAAGTTTTGAGGATTGTGTCAATCACTCTAAACGCGCCAAGGTTCGTGATCCCCTCGAATCAAGATCTCCTTCAGAACTATTATATGTTGCTCAAATGGCTTTACGTGCAAGTGGAAAGCGTATAGTTGTGGATGTTATAAAAGAAGTAACAGAGCATCCCCAAGCTGCAAAAGATTTTAAAACTACTCAAATGAAGTTAGATAAAGTTCGATCCTACAGTAATGACGAGGCCCTTGCTTTGTATATAGAAACAAAACTTACGCGTCATACATACAAAATTTTAAGAAAACAATCGATCGAAAGAGGTTCACAGTTTACAGTCCATCAGTTTACAGTTTAGCCAAAGCTAAAAAGGGTTGTTTTGCTTTCGAAAGTGCAATATGTGTCGATGAATCGAGTGCCTACATAAATTTAAAAGACATAGTTTATCACACAGCTAAACTTTTCTTATTACTGCAAGAGAGAGTTGTATCTCAAAACATAGCAGACGGATCAATTCAATTCTTTTTATTTATAAATGGGGAGGTGATGGTAGTTCAGCTCATAGCAACTAAAAGCAAGCTTTTGAAAACCAAGCGAATTCAGACGAATGTTTTTTCCTTATTTCATTTGTTCCTATTTAGCTTACATTGGTTTCGGATCCGACAATGATTATATGGCAAAATCCCCATCCTTTATCCACACGTTTATGTCGTCCAATTAAATTTATGTTTGCTAAAGAAACAGAAAATATGGCGCTTAGAGAATTTAACGCAGTTCGGAATCAGATTGCAAATATCGAAGAGCTCGAATTCTCGGTTGGCGGCAAAAATGTCAAATATATTTTTAAATTTGTTTTTACGATGATAGACGATAAAGTTGCTAACTTTCTTACATCCAACCGGTCAACTAAATCGTGTTATATTTGTGGAGCCAAACCAAGTGAGATGAATCAAGTAATGATTAATAGAGTTCCAAAAACAGAATTTTATGAATATGGTTTGTCAAGTTTGCATGCTTGAATTAAAGCACTTGAGTGTTTTTTACATATAGCATATAGACTTGACGTAAAAAAAATGGGCTATAAGAAATAAAAAAGACGAGGTATCAGTAGAGATGCGAAAAAAAATATTCAATTTCGTTTCAAAACTGAAATAGGTCTTATTGTAGACAAACCGAAGCCGGGTTTCGGAAACATGAATGATGGCCAGTAGGTTTTTCAAAAATCATGTAAAAGGTGCTGAAATAACATGAATTGATGCGAATATATTAAAACGGTTTTTTATCATGTTAAGTTGTATTGTATATCATCGGGGCACGAAATTCACATTGGCCTTTTTGAAAAATATTTGGAGGAAACAAAACTAGCATATTTAGGAATGTAAACTGGTATTCAATGCCCATCAGCATACATGAATTGATTTGTCATTCTATCGAAGTAATTAAACAATGCATACTTCCGATAGGACAATTATCCGAAGAAAGCCAAGAGGCTCGGAACAAAGACTGCAGACGTTTTCGAATATGTCATACCAGAAAAACTTCAAGACTAAATACTAACCGAGACCTTTTAAATATGCTTTTGATAAGCTCTGATCCAATAATAGATTCTTTTCAAAATGTAAGTTCAATACTATCAGACATCACACAATTTTTAGCTGAACCTAAACTGGTTGGAAACACAAGACAACAAACAAATCAAGAAGATGAGGACTCAGATACCAGATACCAACTTCAGATGCATTCAGTACCAATTTGGATTCATCAGATTAAATCTGTAAAATGTATTACAAAAAAAAAAAAAAGAATCGCTTGTTTTACTTTTTGGTAATTCTGTCATATGCAAAAGTGTTTTTCATTTTTATTTTAACTTCGGATAGCAAAATTTAATGTTTTCAGCGAAAAATGTTGTTTTCTATGAATTGTATGTAAAATAATCGAAAATAAAAGCGTTCACTCAAACTTAAGAATTTTTTACGTCTAGCATGTATGAAACGGTCTACTGTGCGCCGCCTTACTGGAACAATACCACCTTGATCAAAAAGGAATTTATTCAAAAAATTTAAAATACAAGTTTATTCATCTAAATCTATATTGTCCCCTTCAAAGTAATACCCATCGACTGCAACACACTTATGCCAGCGCTTGATCAAATCCTCGCAACATTTTTTATATTCGGTTTTCGGTATGTCCATCAGTGCTTCCTGCGATTTTTTCGCTATAGTACTTCCTCTCGGCTGCTGAAACGCGTTCCCCGTAGTGGTTTTTTTAACTCGATTGAACAGAAAGAAATCACAGGGAGCCAAATCAGGTGAATTTGGTGGCTATTGGATGGTATTTGTTACATTTTTCGCCAAAAAATTACGAATAATGATGGCAAATCTGCCCACAACTCTGGTCTCTTTCGGCGAATTGCTTCACGCAAACGTCTTATAACGTCCAAATATAACTCTTTGCTTACTCTCTGGCCTTCTGGCAAAAATTCATGATGCACAACACCGTTCTAATCCATGAAAATTGTGAGCATTACCTTATTTTTTGACTGAAAACGACGTGTGTTTTTTTTTTTTTGTCTCAGCTCATTTGGTGAACGCCATTCACTTGCCTGATGTCTGGATGGTGTGTCGTACTTATAAACCAACGTTTCGTGTCCAGTAATGATCCTTTTGATGAATGTGGGATCGGATTCAGCCTCGCTAATCATCTCTTTTGCGACACGGTCGCAAACGGTCTCAACACGGTCTCTTTTTTGCATAAAGTCGAAGTCTTTTGGCACCAACTTTGCTGCTACACGAAGGAAACACAAATCACTAATCAAAATGTTTTAGACGTATCTATAAGCAATGTTCAAGTCATCCGCTATCTCTCTGATGGTTAATTTGCTGTTATTGACCAACATTTCTTTTACTTCATCAATGTTTTCGTCGGTTTTCGAAGTCGATGGTCTGCCACTGCGTCATCATCTTCGATTGACTCACGACCAGTTTTGAACTGCTCGTGCAACTGATAAATGACCGTTTTCTTTAGAAAATCGTTGCCAAAACACTTTTCCATTTCGCCTACACACATAGAGATAGATGTACTATTAGCTACGTAACTTTTGCAAATGTTCAGCTATGATGCTAAAATTTAGAAAATGTTAACAACGGACGTACCAACTTAAAAAAAAACCGAATTCAAATCGCAACGATGGGAAGTTATTTTTTTGATCAAGGTGGTATATATCGACCAGGTTCAGCTCGTGCATTTTGGCTAAAAAAGTTTGAAATTACTGAACGATAGCGGGCGCCATTGATGGTTATGTTGTTCTCACGGTTATCTTTAAAAAATTATGGGCCAATGATTCCAACGTACAGTAAATTTTTTCGGCTGCATTGGTAGCTCTTGTATTACCTGAGGTTGCTCATCGGACCAAATACAGCAGTGTTGCTTATTAACATAATCCATTCAACCATAAATGAGCTTCGTCGCTGAAGATAATTTTTCGGTAAAAAATCGAATCTTTCTCCAGATTTCTTAAGACCCACTCACCGAAAATTCGACATTGTGGTAGGTCGTTTGACTTCAGTTCATGCACGAACTGTATTTAGTTAGGTTTTAAGCCAAGATCCTTGCATAAAGTCTTCCACGTATTTGGATAACACAATCGCAAATACTGTGAACGGCGACGAATGGACAAATCACGGTCTTCATTAACACTGGCGGATACAGGAGTAATATTTTCCTATGTTCGCACTCTAGGCATACAGGTTGATGTCCTGATGTCCAATAGCGTGGTGAGAAATTTGGTCACTATGGCTTGAATTGCTTGCTCAGTATGTTGATAGTGACGATCATAAAATGGTCAAAGTGCGCGAAGAACATTTTTCACAGAGCTCCGATTTTGATAATAAAATCCAATAACTTGTAAGCGTTGTTCAGGTGAAAGGCTTTTTATGATGAAATGGCAAAGCTAACTTTAGCATGTTTGACTTCGATATAAGTCACTTATCACGCGTGAGCTGTCAAAAATATAACACTAAGAAACCAAATAGCAAAAAAATTACATTTTTTTATAAATGCCAAACTAAATTCAATCGCGTAAAAGATAGATTAGCTTGTTTTTAGTATGCGGATTAGCTTACTGATATATTGTTCTGACTTGTTAGGCTATTATGCAGGCCATTGGTTATTCTGCAGCTGCCTCATTATCTGGATTGTAGTGTTGTCTCTGGATTTGCATAATGACCTCAAAAAACTCAGAGCTGTCTATCGAAAACCAAGATGGAGGTCAATATCATTTTATAGACTATGAACTACTTCGTACTTATGATAGACCAATCTCTGTGCATATGAAGCTTATTTTACCTGCCCTTAATTAAGAGCCATGCAGATATGGATATTGATTTTAGAAGGTTCTTCATCTCAATTTGGTTTACGAGTATGTTCTGCAACTCATTAAGTTAATATGCACTAACTCAGATGCTTCTGTTAGCGAGGCAAGATAGTCGCTGAATACATATTGTAGTTACGGAAAACTTTTGTCGTTATTGTCGATAGCTCTTAAGATTTGATTTGTCTTATTTCGCAGTCAATCCTTGATCTACTGGTAAAGAAAGATATTTTTATTTCACAAAAATGCCCCCAGAATAAACTATTTGCCGTGTAAAAATTTTCCGATTTTGGATACTACTCTATGAAGAAGTCGAGTATCTCAGGATCGGAAAGATACAGCCTTAATATGGGTTTTGTAGGCACAAGGTACCTCTGGAGATACTAAGATATATGCATGTGCGCAACTTGTCAAGTTTTATGTTGGGGGCGCCTAGTCATGAGAAACTTGGCAGTCAGATGAAGGAATCATAACACTGATAGGGAATTTAACTGCTTTTCTGTCAGAGTAATTCTGGGTGTCCGTGACTCAAGTTTTTCGATTTTTCAATAGGACGGTTTGGCACTCGATTTCTGTCCCGTCCGAAGCACATTACTTTTTTTAGCCAACTAAAACCATGTTAGATAAGTTATTGCTTTTACATTAGACAACAACTGCTCAAGTTAAAATAAAACATAAGTGAAGTCTCTCAATAAAAGATTACATCCCACCCATATGGAGCCAAAGAACCACTAGGCCCAAACATCTTTCTTCTTTCTTCTATGCTAATTTCGAAAAAAAAAACCGTGGCACAAGTTTTGATACTACAACTCATGTGATCTAGACGCTGAAGGGTATTGCTAAGAGCATAGTTTTCAGATACATCCTGTGGAATTCAGAAAATTAATAATGTATCAGAATCGTATGCCAGAAATCTTTGATGATTCCTTGAAAAAATGTTTGCTAAGTGTGCGATGCCTCATGGAATAGGGTTTCGGTTAGCTGTTACTGTTACGGCAGTGGGCTGTTGTGATTCGAACAGTATGGGATAATTATACCCTGAATAAATTCCATTGGGGAACAGACTGACTGCAAGAGAGATATCGTAGATTAAGTCACATCTGGATAGTGCATCGGCTCTCTTATTCCCCTCTATGTTACCTTGGCCGGGAACCCAGATGAGAGTGAAATTAAACTGAGTGCTTACCTCCGTGATAATTCAGTTGCACTGTTCTACTACCTAAGTGGACGAAGTAAGTGAGTGGAGGGATTTGATGGCAGCCTGGTTATCAATAAGTATTCCGATATTGTGTATGGTAGTGGAACTGCGGCTAAGTATCTTGCAGGTCTTTCAAATCGCTAGTATCTCCGCCTGGAAGACACTAGGGCAGCCTGGAAGGTGGTACGATTCAGTTCCACTGAGAAGGAACCTGCTCTAATAGTGCAAGGTAAACTTGGATTTTATTATTGCATCTAAGTTTCGTTATCGTGTAGGTAGTTATAGTCGAAAGCGGATCCCTATACATACAACAGATCAAGAGCTATGATCTTAGGGTTTCGGGCACAATATAATATTTGATGTACATGTTCAGAGGCAGTAGCGCTATTGTGGTTCCTTTACCAGCTGGTCGTTAGACTCTTCTACTTAAGTTTTGAAATGTTGTAGGTTTTGATTAAGGCGGTCCCCACATAAGTCCATAAGCAAGAATGGGATGAACTACGGCAGTGTCCATCTTAGATTGAGGATTATTATTAGAGGTGAGAGTACATATTTGGTTGTTAAGAAGTGGGATTTGAAAGTCGGTTTCTTGTACTTGTTGGTAAATAGCATTATTTCTGTTTTACTCGGATTAACGTCAAGTTCACAACTTGTGGCCCAAGCGCTTAACGTAGTTAAAGCCCTCCCTTTGAGCTTACTTATCACTGAGGAGAACATCCGTGATACTAAAATAACTACACTGTCCTCGAATGTGACTGTCTTGATTCTAATGTTATCGAACTCCGTCAAGATGTTGTTGACCACAGAAGAGGCGAGACAACTCCCCTCTGTGGGGTACCTCTGTTTATATATTTGTTTAGGAGGCTGTTAATAAATTGTGACTGAACGATTCTGGTTTTTAGCATGGATATGATCCAGTGGTTGGTGAAATCTTCTGTGAGAGATTGTTGAGAGATTGAATTTTATTGAAGGCACCTTCTAGGTCTCGTTTACAACATCTCATGCAGCGCTGTCTCCGTAGACATACTTCTAAGTACGCTTGTTATGAGTTCGATAGAAAAAATTTAGTCCTGTATACATATACATGTCCAGGATATGTTCTAGGGTTCTGAATATGAAGGATGTAAGACTAATGGATTTAATAATTTTGTCGATTTTAGAAATGAAAATGATTCCAACTCGTTCTAGGTCCAGTGGATGCTTTTGAAGCGTAGGGAGCCACAAAAAATGACCGTTAACCACTGCAGTATTTTCTCCAAATTCTTTTGTAACATTATCTGTCAAATTCCGTCAAGACCAGGTGACTTGTAAGGGGAGAAACTGTTGATAGCTCAGGAAATCTTTTCTTCGGTTATTAATGAGCATTCAAAGGCGAGGTTTGCGTAACCTGTGATGTCTAAAAAAAATAGCGCTGCTGTCCTTGCATTCCGCGAAATGCGAGTTTTAGTGATCCATCAAGTCGTTTGATGAATTTCGGATTAGTCTGTTCGTTGGACAGGATTTTGCTTAGTCTAGCTGAATCCTTAAGAGTTTCAATGCAGTAGCAATACTTTGCGCAAGCCTGTGACTTTTTGCTATTTTGTATATTTTAAGACAGTCCTTGTAAAGCTTCGAGAATTTGTGTTTGAAGCAGATATTAAAGATAGGAATGATCGTCATTCAACCTAGGGTATAAGAGTTTATCTTTCTAAAGTTTCATAGCTTTTTCGAGGGTCCTCACCCTTGCTTCCAGTGCTTAAACTGTATCAATACTAAGATCGGGGAGCTCCTATATTAAGTGTTTAAGACCTGACTGAATTTCTTTCTACCGAGAGACTCACATCTGCAGTACCTATCTGCAATGAAAGGCTAGCAGGTATCTTTAAAAGAGATTAAAAGAAATGCAATACTTAAAGCGAATTCAAGAGATTCCCGATTGGGTAATTATGACACTTCAACATTTTACTTATCTGTTCTCAGTTTTCCAAAGTCATCGGTGATATCAACATTGCTCTAGAAAGATATGTTATAAATATATTTGGAAGGAGCATTTAATAACCCACTATCTGAGCTTTCTCTCGCGTAAGGGAATTACTTTTCCTTGAATTCAACACGTTTGGTATTGTAAAATGTATCTCCACGTGCGGTTGGTTCTTTCGCCAGAAGGTTTTTTTTATCGATCACCATTATGATACCATTACAAACATCATCGGCGCTCCTTATTTTCTACATAATTCTAAATAATTATTTCTCTATATTTTGCTCTTCTGTATTTCCATTTTAAAAGAGGAGACATAGGCAATCCTGATGGCATAAGTTAGTACATAAGATTTGGTTGACCCCATTTTTTGTCGACAGTGACTTGACCCTCCAGGTTACAGACAGATAAACCAAACGAATCCTCGTATTTCAGAACGTATCTGATCTCCGTCGACAGCAGTTAATGGCTTCTAAATGATGCATTATGTTTTGTTGAGCGCATAAGTGTGCTAAACATATTTAAGTGAGGTCATCCTCTGCGAAAATTACTGTGAAAGTGATACCGACGCTGAGGAGCACTTCTTCAACTTGCAACTTTCAAGAGGTCCGTTCAGACAGAACAAGAAATCTGTAATATTTTGCTTAATATCTTGAGCCAGCCAATTGACTTACTTTAAAAGCGACCCTGGGCATATTTGTGAAGGTAGAAAGTTAAATGTAGTTGGACCGGTACAACATATTATAAAGTAAAATTTCCATCTACAAGAAATGTTTCCAAAATTCAACACAACACAGTTTTCGTATGTGGGGAAAACCTATGTTTGACACATGAATGTCTCTAAGCTTTAATCTTTAGATAAATGTTTTATTGCTACGGGCAATGCCAAAGGAAGGGAAAACAAACATAACAATGATATCAAAGGGGAAAGAAAAAAAAATGGTTTGCAGTGAAAATGAAATAATTAAATTGGCAAATGCCAGAATGCATACTCACCACTCATTCTAAAACTCTTTCCTCTTCATCTGAAGATTTCTTTGTGCAATTTTGTGGCCAAAAGGGATTTGCAAAAAGATCCTTACACTTACGGTTAAGACTGCCGCCGCCGCCAGAACCAGAACTATAACCACAGTCAGAGCTAGAGCCAGAGTCAGAGTCACCAAACAACAAGAAGGAAAACTTAAAAATATCCCTGCGGCAAATGGCAATAAAATGCCAGCCATGGTTCTGCTGCACAATCATGCTGCAAGTATACCAAGTAGGGGAAGATGCTAACGGCGGATTGAAAGTTATTGTGTTGGTACTCTTGCAACCTTTATCATCCTCTTAACACACTTCCACATACTAGAAGAATGAGCCAAAAAAAAAAAACAGAAAACACCTCTCTTGCTCTGTTCTCCACTCTGTGACCTATTCTTCGTTAATTCTCAGTGTGAATTCTGCTCTCCGAATCTTAAAGTGAGTGAGGATGAAATTCTCCGAAATTGCCTCGTGTCACACAGAGGACAATAAACAGAAAGTAGAAAGCACCACCCGCTATACCCACAAAACGTACACATATAAACGAGCACTCGCAATCATAGATACACATGTGCAATAGCGATGGTATGGAATGGCAGAAGCACAGCAGTAGTAGCAGCAACATACAAAAAACGGCAGTAGCAGTAACTGTAGTAGCAAGTAGCAGTAGTAGCTTTAAGCGAATGACAATTTGCTAGTTTAGCCCCTGGACTCGGTGCACTGGATATTTATGTCAAGGATACTACAAAATCAATTATTTGTAACCAACAACAGCGTGATTACATCATTTTGAGAGTACCTTTTCCGGAGATTATTTGTCTGTTTTTAGCTGTTGTCTACGAGCATTTCACTATGAATATTTCAACAATGCAATTTTCAAAAATTTTCCTTTGAATCGAATTCGTATCTCCTCATTCTAGTTTTTATAGTTTTTTTTTTTTTTTGTTTGAGTTTCTTCAATAAATCGCAACTGATTGGTTGAAGGAGGAATCCAAGATTGTGATGACCAATTGTTGGTAATTGCGGCCTTGTTTTTGAGTGTTTTTTGTGGTTTCTCGTCCACTATTGTAAATTATAGTTTTCCAACTCAAAGCAATCAGCACGTCTGGAAAAAATGTTTTTAGCACAGAGCTTAAGTTTAAGCTATGGAGCCCAATGTGACTCTGCAGATAAATCGGTGTTGAATAATATCTGCGTATTTGTCGGAGCTCTTCAAATCTGAATTTGGTCCCACATAACATATATGTAAAATTTGTAGTCCAACATTTATTTGCTACTATCTAGTGGGTGATTTGTTTAGCGTTTGCTTTTTAATTATCAAAAAAAAGAACACAGAAAAATTGAGAGAGTGCACAAAATTTTTATTTGCGTAGATAAACTTATACCTGCCAACTGTAAACTTTTATGTTGACCACGACTACGTTTCAAGTGGTCCATACGTAGAGTCTAATTTTGGATCACTTTTTCGAGCATATTGAGAAAGTGTATTGCTGTCTACCAAGGCTCAAATTGACGTTGGTTTATCGGCACAAATGAGTACTTTGACATATCTCCATAAAAAATAGTCTAAAGGCGTCAAATTGCACGATCTAACCGGCCAATTTATCCGGCCAAAACGAGAGATAAATTTCTAACCGAACTCATTTCTCAATTGGTCCATCGATTCGCGTGGTGTATGGCATGCAACACCATGTTGCTGGAATTACATATCGGCCAGGTTCAGCTAGTGCATTTTGAGAAAAACAATTGCCATTGACAATAATATTGCTCTCACGGTCATCTTTAAAAAAAAAAAAAAATACGGCCCAATGATTTCGCATTTTTCCGGGTGCATTGTCAGCTTTTGTATTGCTTGAGGTTGCTCATCGGACCAGATACGGCAGTTTTGTTTATTAACATTACCCATTCATCCAGAAATAAATTTCGCCGCTGAAGACAATTTTTCGATAAAAAAGCGAATCTTCCTTCAGATTTTCTAAGGCCCACTCATTGAAAATTCGACACTGAGGCAGGTCATTCGGTATGATTTTAGACCAAAATCATTCCGTAAAATCTTCCACTTAGTCGAGTAACACAATCCCAATTGCTGCGAACGACGACGAATAGTAGCAATATTTTTTTCTACTAGCACTCTACTCACACAGGTTGGTGTCCTGATATCCAATAGGGTGAAATTGGGGCGAAATTTGGTCACTATGTCTTGAATTAAATGGTAAAATGGTCGAAGTGCGCGAAATTTTGATAACGCAATTCAATATTTCGTAAACGTTCTTCCAGTGTGGAATGGGATGATTATATCTTATGATGAAATGACAATGTTAACTGAGTATGTTTGACTTTGACACATGTCACGAATCATGTATGAGATGCCAAAAATAGAGCACTGAAAAACCAAACCACAAACAAACCACACTTTGTATGGTTGTACTTTAGTAGTTGTGTTCGTCAATTACACCTGCAAGTGAGGTCTTCTGCTTGACGTTCGAAGCAAACAAGGAAACAGTGGTTGATTTTTTTCTGAAACAGGTTAATCTATGTCCGGTAAACATCTGCTGGGGTTGTTTGGCTAGGTCAAGATTTCCAATTTTCATTCTGCCATAACCTAAGGGCTTATACTCCCGTACTAAGCAAAAAGGAAGTACCTCAACTTTGATAGTTTGAAGTTATTCTTCTTGTTATATTCTTCTTCGACCCTCGCTTGCTATTAAGCGTCGGGATATTCTCAAGATCTTCATCTTCTCCAACGAAATTGGTCCCGGCTCTCTTTTTTCATTTCTGCTAGGGCTTTGCCCCTCATCCTTCACACGTCCTAGATGCGATTTTTCCAAGTAAACCCGGGTCTTTCTCTCGGTGCAGTACGCTTCGTTCTCATCCTCATTACCTGTTTGGCTTTTCTTGACTTGTCTATCCTCGTCCATCCATTTTAGCTGTCTCTTCTCGATTTCTAATAGGATCGATTGGCAACGTGAATTTAATTTGCTACAGAAATCCTTGTACAGAAATCAAAACAACAACTTTCTATTAACAAGTAACGTGAACAGTAGAGTTGAAAACCTGCGAGGAGAAATTAATAGTTTGGAAGGTGTACAACAAAACTGAATAAATAAAATCAAATAGTTCGAGCACAGTTGGTTATCGTTTGGAGGATATTGGTGTTTCCTTATAACGAAGTCAGCGCACTCTCAACCTCCTTATTATTGCATTAATGAACAGAACAGATCGAACAGAACAGGTCAAAGTCAATATATGAAAATTCTTCTCAAGTATTTGTTATATCTTAACAACACACCTTTCCGAGGTATCTATAGACCCCGCTTTAAATGTTTTCTAACAGATTATTATTAAAACGGTGCCATATCTTATTTTTTTTAAAGAAGAACGTGCTCAAGAGGTTAAACTGTAAAAAAAAATGTTAAAATGTTAACACACAGCGTGGAAGAAGAAAAATTAGTTAGGAAAGAGATATAGTTACCGATGTACATTGGTTTTCAATGTTTGAATATTACAATGACTAGGAAATAGAGAGCTCGCAAAGCATTCCTCAAGCGAGTGCACTTGCTGAGCGCTCATAGCAAGACAACTGTTACAATTGAAGTTTTGAAGGGGTGGAATGCTACTGCCAATTTCTATGGAGCACTAGTGGTGGAAATAGCGATAGAACAAATTGAGACAGGAGTGTTTAATTGCCTGGGTGATATTAGCATCACCGGATGTGGGCATTTTGGGCGGGTAAATATCTTATATATTTTGAGACCAGAGCAGGGAATGAATAAGTACATCTTAAATCGAGTGTACTCTCTCTGCTGGATTAGATGTGGCAGACATCTGTCAGCGGCAGACAGACCGAAAATTAAAAAGAGTTTGGGAAACAGAACGGAGCCCTTAGGCACACCAGCATTTATTTTGTTAATATTAGATTTGGAAACATCCAAGGAAACTTGACTGGAACTTTTCGAAAGGTAATATCTAATCCATTGAAGAAGATAGTCATCGATTTCAAATTTACGCATTTTCGGCAAAAGGGCCTGGTGCCAAGTTCTGTCAAATGCCTTAAAAATATTTCAAGTGAAACTATTTTGCTCTTGCCAAATAGGTGTATGCTCTGGTTCCACTTGTCGATGGGACATGTCATCAACTCACTAGTGGACCTATGTCTACGAAAACTGTACTGTCGGTCTTTTAGAAGTTTTTGTGTTGCGAAATATTTGATGAGCTGACGGTTTATAAGCGTTTGTATGACCTCAGAAGGAATGGACAAGGGGCAATAGGTAGTAGTAGAAGAGTGAAATAGATTTGCCGTGTAACCCAAAGCTACTTATTGTTATTGCTAATAACTTTTTAAAAGTAAATTCTTAAGAGAATGTAGGTACTTACATTGCGCATCGTGTAAGCAATCAGTTGATCGTAAGTCAAACAAAAATATGTAAGTTTTATGCGTTATTTATTATTATTAATTTAAATTAAGAAAATAGGTATATGAAATATCATATAAAAGAGAACAAGCACACTTGAGCCGTCTTTTGGAAGACTTTGGAGGAAGCTTAGACGAAGAATTATTTGTAGATTCCTTGTCAGAAAATGAAGAAGGTCAGGAACTATATGAAACTGGCGAAGAAGATGAGGTGGATAGTGTTGCGCCGGATGATGTTGAATCAGATGATGATAATAATATGTTATATTTTGATAAAAATATATAGAAATGGTCCAAGAGCCCAGCCAACAGAAATGTTAGAATGTGCAGAAAATATAATTGTTCATTTACCTGGTGTAAAAGGCATGGCAAAAGAAAAACGTACGCCACTAGATTGCTGGCTTCTTTTTATAATGGAAGACATGCTTGATAACATTGTATGTATCTTATACAAACGTTAAATTAACAAATATTGCAGTGAAATAAGTAGACAAGAAAGAAGTAAAAGCATATTATTCTCCCAGTGAGTACTTGTACCTTACAATTGATTAAAAATTGAAGTCATTTAGAAGTCGCGTATCATTTCGACAGTTTATGCCAACTAAACTCGCTAAATATGGTCTGAAGGTATTTACTCTTGTAGACGCGAAAACATTTTATTGTGTGAACATGAAAATATACGTTGAGATGCAACCAGAGGGTCCTTTTCAACAGAGTAATTATCCGCAAGATATAGTTGAGTGTTTGATAACAGCAGTATCTGGAACCAAGCGAATATTTCTGGTTCTACTTAATATTCAAGCGAAAGAGCCGTGTAGTTCGTTGTTTGCATTTAAAGAAGAAATCACTGCTTTGTCGTATGTTCCCAAAAATAGTACAAGATGGTCTTTTTGGCCAAGAAACAAAGACAGAAAGACATTTTATGACTCTATGATCTGTAGAGCAGCGCTTCGTATGGACCATGCTTATTTGATATGCGAAAATTGTTCAAATATTGCGAAGCCATCATTTTTTTTAGTTTAAAGATATTTTCTTAAGTACTTAGATTTAATAACTTTTATTTTCTGAACTGAAATGATCTCAAGCTAATTTTTTGTATACCAGTATGATTTTTGAAGCTGAATTGTTATTGTTTTATGTTTTTTATGTTATTTTCTATATAAAACAAGGAAATGTGATGTCTTTTGTTCCTAATGAATAAAAATATGTTCAAATCCTAATTCGCATAATAAATTTAATTCAAAAGAAAAAGCTAAGGATTTTAACCAATTTTTTGTTTGGAGTGTAATATACCACACAACACTATTCGTGTAACTTTTTCTGGACATAATAACGAAGGGTTAAGGACGGGCTGTACAAATGCTGTTTTCCATCTTCTCGAAGATGGAAGAACATCTCTTCAGAAGAAGGGGAGATATAACATCTGGACCAGCGAATTTTTGTATGTTGAGATCTTTAAGTACTCTTGCTACTGCACGAGTGCGAATGTGGATCCTTCCCATTGAAGATTCTATGCACTTAAGTGTAGGCGGAGACAAAACACAATCTGTAAGCGTTGGCATTGTCTAAAGAACTAACTGCTTGAATGTCATTGTAAATTAGCGTTCGGATGGGGGATGAGGCGGAATTTTTGATGTTTTGACGAACGACCAAAAAATTTTTTTACCTTTGGGACATTGTAGTTTACCTCCGCCTAACAATTCAGGAGCCTTGGCGGTAGTCGGTGCAGTCAACGTTCTATCGCCCAGTAATAAAGGAGTACCGGTCTCGGTTTTTTTTTTTTTTTTTTTTTTTTTTTTGAGAGTTTATTCATTAGTATAAAGCGGAGAAACGATGGTGCATCCGTGCAAAGAAGGATAGTTAATCCGGGGGTCGCTAGGTGTTTATTTTATGAAATATGGGATATTTTTATGAAATGCTGGGCCCCAAGCTAAGCTGGTCCTTGGCAATTCTCTACAACTCAGCAACTTCGATGCTCAGAATACACTTGTCAGCCTAATAGACTAAATAAATAAACTAATGGCGCGATAGTGCAGTGTGTACCGAAGTCTAGTTCTCCATGTAGTGTGTGTGTTCTTGATCTTGCTGTTTTGCACTCAGAGAAAGGATCTACGATTTTTTGCCAATTGCAAACGGAGCGTGAGTGGCGTTTTCATAGAAAAATTATTACACTGTAGGAGGTTATTCATTGCTCGTCGAAAGAGTATTTTATTTGAACCTAGTCCTTCTCGGATAGTGGTTTCTGAACTTAACTGCTATGCAACTTCACTGCCCAGGTCCAAAAACCTGTAATTTCGATTACCTACGACATGAAATTGTTGAGTTTTGTAAAATTCTACAAAATTTTACTGTTAAAAGCAGTCTTCGGGCCTTTATCCTTGGATATTTAGGTCAGGGATGTATACATACATATGTACGAATACATAGTTCCCATATTTATATCTAAGATTTATATTCTAAGAAACTACATAGGATCAAGTCTTTTAAAATTGTGAGTTCCACATCATTCTCATTAAGGAGATTTTAATCCACAATATCCCTGCTGTCGGCAAGAACGTAACAAAATGACAATTTACTTATGTACATACGAATGTCACATTCAGAACCAAATGCAAAAAATAAAAAGGGGAGGACAATGAAAAGAGTAAAATATGATAGTAATTACGTATATGTACCAGTTAGTATATGAAGCATGAATTTTCATTTTAAATTTTCTAAAATTTAATAAATTTTAAAATAAACATTGAATTAGAATAGGGAAATCCCCATTCACTATGAAAAATTGCTTGTTTTGGCACGGCTCCAAAAAAAAAAAAAGCTACAGCGCAAGTATCTAGGAGCCCTTTTGGCCTAAGTGAAGAACAGGCTGTGTAATCGTTTCTGCTTCCCTTTAGATAAACCGGTATTCGATGCAAAGATTCCACTTCATTTTGAACCACTATAAAATGATGATAGTCCTTTTGGCACAAGGAATAACGAAAAAAAATAAAAATAAATAAAAATTGGAAAATAAAACACTTAAGACTCATTTTGTACATTTAACGACGAAAGTTGTGTTTTCCAATTCAAACACAAAGATGGGGTCGAGTGAAATGAAATTGTGTGTAAGTGCGGTTATATTGAAACTTCGCTTACACTTTTCAAATCAACATCATTCATTGCTTGAGAGTTGAGAAGAAGGATTTTCCGAAATTCTCCTTTCATCAGAGGATGAATCGCCACATACACACGTAGTATCTATGGATGTAGGACCAAAATTATTTGTACGCAGGCTTGAAAGGAAATAGGAAAAAAAAAATTACAAAATTATAATCTTTGCATTCAATTTGTGTTTTTTTTTTTTTTATCTTCTTTTTATGTGAATTCCTTGTCCTACCTGTATTGTAGTATATCGTGTCCTGGGATAAAGATGAAATGAAAATATTGATGATCATTGGGCAATTTGAAATTAGATTGAAAATATTTTAAAAGTTTGATTTCTTTATTAAAACTAGGTCATCACTTTCACCTGTTTGTTGTGTAGTGGGTGAAAGCGTTGACATTGCTTGGCAATAAGTTGAATTAGGATTTGGTTCTTTTAAAGTTCACCATTTCACCGTCCGTAAATTTTGAAGTTTTTATTTATTTCCTACTTTAGAAAAAATGGTCATAAATAGTAAGTTTTTGTTTATATGTTGTACACAAGTCTTCAATTACTGTTATCGGACCAATAAAGGTTACTTATTTTTATTATTTTTACTATACAGTTCCGGCATTTTAACTCAAAAAAAAAAATCTGTATTAGGTGGGATTTTCTGCATACTTATAGCTTCCACAATTTTTGGTCACAAATCAGCAGCCCGCGATTTCAAGAAATACTTTTAAATTGTATTTGCAGAAGTTTCATTGTAAAGTTATCAATCGTTGAAAATTTTAGGCTCAACATATTAGCTATATATATCTATATAGCTAGATATTGCCAGGTATAAAAGACTATTGAAATGAAAACAGTTGAAAATGAAAAAGACTGTCAAGAAAGAAAATCAAGTCTTGAGCTTCCGATATGTGAGCGAGCTACTTATGGCAATCCGCATCAAGGCTAAATTCGCTAACATAAGCCGCATATTAGGTTTTATGTCATTACGGACATACGATCATACAAGTCGATTTTATAAAAGACGGAAATATTTGGTAGAACAGTTGATAAGTATAGAATACACGACATCACGTTTGCCAACGGACTTAGGCTTATTCACTTTGCGGTGAGACGAAATACCACCTTGATCAATATATTAAGATAATAAAAAACACAAGCTTATTCATCTAAATAAATATTGTCCCCTTCAAAGTAATCCCCCTTCACGCAAACGTCTCATAACGCCCAAATAATACTTTTTGTTTATTGTCTGGCCTTCTGGCAAAAATTCATGATGCACTACACCGTTGTAATCCATGAAAACCGTGAGCATTGTCTTCTTTTTTGACTGAAAATGAAGTGGTTTTTTTTTTTGGTCTCGGCTCATTTGGTGAACGCCATTCATTTGATTGATATCTGGATTGCGTGTCGTACTCATAAACCCACGTCTCGTCTCCAGTAATGATTCTTTTGATGAATGTAGGATCGGATTAAGCCTCGGAAATCATCTCTTTTGCGACGTCAACACGATCTCTTTTTTGCATAAAATTGAGGTCTTTTAGCACCAACCTTGCTGCTACACGACAGAAACCAAAATCATTAACCAAAATGTCTTAGACCGATCCATGGGTAATGTTGAAGTCCTCCGCTATTTTTCTGATGGTTAATTTGCGGCTATTGACCAACTTTTCTTCTACTTTATCAATGTTTTCGTCAGTTTTCGAGGTCTGCCACTGCGTTCATCATCTTCGATTGACTCACGACCACTTTTGAACCACTCGTGGCACTGGTGAACGATCGTTTTCCTTAGAGAAGCGTTGCCGAAAGACTTTTCCAACATTTCCAACGTTCGCGCACCATTAAATTTAGAGGGAATATCAACAACAGACATACCAACTTAAAAAAACTCAAATCGGCATAATGGGAGCGCCACACGGTGGTTATTCCATTTTGTATTGCTATAACAAGCACAGGGTTTTCTCATCTCAATATACAAAAGGACACAAGGGCTCGTTGAAAAGCTGCAATCGGAAGAATCTTGGAGTCGAACGCGTATCCCAAAGTTTCTCAAACACTCTTATGCCACCAGCATCAAATACCAGTGGCAATGCTGCCAAGATGCGACTGATGTGCTGGGTCTTACCCGACCACAACTAAGAAATATCTGGTTTGATTAAGAACGCCGGCAAGCACATGCAGCTAAATACATGTGAATGGCCTTGGCTTAAATTGTAGTGTATTGTTCTGGGCTCAATACCAGCTGTGCCTGAAAAACATTGCCTAAGATACAACAACTCAATTTACACCAAAAATTAAGTTTCCCCATTAAATGTTGGATGTCACCGATAGAGCGAAATCGTCACGTTTTTCTCGCTCTTTCTATCCAATTTTCCAAATAACGTAATACGTGCTCCAGCATTTTAAGAGTAGTAATACCCTCTTGCATATTAAGTTTTTAAAATTAAAAAATTAAAAAAAAAAAAATATTAATAAACAGCGGCACTGCAACGAAGACGAGAGCTATTTGAAAGAACATCGGTTTTACCCGAAGAAGAAAAATCTAAAATATTGAGAGCTTGCAATCCGGAAAAAAACGTACGAACGTACGCAAGTACGCAAAAAGATCCATAGAGAAACGTTTAAAAATGAAGAAGGAAACATTGTAGTAAGGCCATAGTCGTTGAAAAACTTTTTCTGCTGACTGTATAACGGCAATATCCGGCCCAACATCCCACTGTCAGGTAGAATAAATCGATGATATTCAAAACTTCTATCCTACTGATCAGAACGATGTTATGATAGCAACATTTAAGCTTAAAACCTACACAAAAACGGCTGTTCCTGACAGCTTATCGGCCTATGTAAAAATGACTGCTAAATATGATCTTGTGGAGAGTATACACCATGTTTTTTCTCAGATCTGGTCAAAAGACTGTATATTTGATGAATTGAATCTCAGCTCAGTTTACAAAAAAAAGGGGGCGCATCAACTGCGCCAACTTTAGAGCTGAAGTCTCCTCAACATCGAATACAAGCTCTTATTTGCCATATTGTGTGAACGTGTGAAACCCTTAGACAACAACCTGACTGGTCCTTATCAATGCGATTTCAGACCAGTAAGGTCCATAACCGACTAAATCTTCTCCTGCAGATCCTGGAATAAATTCAAGGAGTGCAAATCGATAACCATTTGAGCTATATAGAACCATGCCTATACAACTATGCCATGCCTCGCTGCTTCGTCAAGGTCAATAATGACTTAACCAAAACCTTTCATGTTAATAACGGTCTTACAAGGTGACGAGCTGTCATGTAACTTCTTTAACACCATATCCGAAAAAAGGATGCGAAACTCACAACATTTCAAAGGACTGTGCCATTGTAAGCTACGCCGATGATATGTACATATTTGGGAGCACACAACGGGTTGTCACCGGCCCGTTTGTTAGTATTAACACGGAAGCTGACAAAATGGGTTTATCGGTAAATGAGGTCAAAACCATGTATGTACTGTCAACAATAAGGGACATACAACATTGATGAATTGAACATAACATCACAATCGACAGTAATAATTCCGAGATAGTAAAGGATTTTGTCAACTTTGGCTCTGCTATAAACATGCCAAGAACACCCCAGAAGAAATAAAACAAAGAATCACTCTTGCCAATCCCTGTTTCTTTGTGCTAAAAAGTCAAATGAGTAGTAAGGATCAATCTTGAAAAACAAACGTGACTCTATACAGGATCTAGTTGATGCCAGTCCTACTTTACGGTGCAGAGGCATGAATCCGATTGAAGGCGGATTCAGATATCCTCATTTCCATTTGGGTGGACTGGCTTTTTAGGAGAAGACTCAATGACGACCTATACGAGCTCTACAGTGACACCCATCTTGTTCGAAAACTGCACATCAGTCGCCTGAGATACAGAGCGAACGAACACCAATGTTTCGGCCGGAAAAGTCTTCGAAACTAACTCGGAGGTACAGGGCAGTAGAGGAAGACTTCATCTTAGGCAGCACGCACAAGTGAAAGAGGACTTTAACTGACTCTTAGTGCGCAACTGCGAGTTATCTAAAGACCGGACTAACTGGAGAGACTTGTTAGTTGGGCCAGGTTAACCCCGGACTGTAGCCTCACCTAAGCAAATAAGTAAGAAAAAGAAATACTAAAAAGCAAAAGACATCAAAGAAATTTGGACTATACCCACGGCAATCTGATCAAATATAAAGGAATAGAATAGGATCAATTCATATGCATCCGTGCATTGTTCTGATGGTAGAACACTTTCTTTTGGGCCAAGAGGTGTTGATTTTCCTTATGTTCTTCATTGAACCAGCCTAATTTTTTAGATAATATCCCTCGTTTGTTGCTTTTCCATATTGAAGGTAATCAACGTGGGCTATGTCGGATATATCCCAAAAAACTGTCGAAGAATTATACATGTCCTTATCGGCACCTTTGAAGGGCTAATTTCCATTTAATTTCTTTATGAGCGTTGCTCCCCTATGGTATTTACTTAGATTGATCTAAAGTCTCCTTCGTAGAGAATACAACACTTCGTACAATATCCGTACTTATTTTTGGTTTCGGATGTCTAAGAGGTTTCACACTAATACATGTTGAGCGAGCTGAGAGTTCGATAGCCTGTTTTTGTATGGTTAATGCAGCGGTACGACTGGCAATTCTGATCCTAAAATGCAGTGAGAAGTAATGAAACAAATGAACGTCGTTGCGTGAACTTACTTCCTCCAGTGATTTGAAATTATCGTCACCAATAAACACGTTAGCTCACTGAACTCACTGAATATACCATAGTTTCATTCAGATCACTTTTGGGGTAGTAACAAATACACAGCAAGGTTCCATTTTTGCTAGAATTTGATATTACGTAGATAGGTTAAATCACGGATACAGAACGCTCTTGTTACTTGAACTTGATCCTATGTACGTACGAGTATAATCACCAAAGGTATCGGCAATAGAATATGACCTTGTTTGTCCCCATTTTGGATCTCGAATTCTTCTGAAAATGTTCCTCTATGTAGGATTCACCATAAGATGTTTTAATAATAATCATTGGATTTCCAGATAAACTACCTGTTAACACCGTCAAACGCCTTCTAAAAATAAATGAACATCAGGTGAAGTGGTGACTGATATTCAATGCACTGTTATACACAAGGGGATCCACAGCGAAAACTTGCTTTTTCGACATCGAGTGTATTGTCTAGATGTTCAATTATTCGTTTAAGAACTGGAAGAACGCAAATGCCTCTCCTATTTTCACACCGCATAAAACTACCTTTTTTGGGGAGCTTGACAATCATTTCTTTCTTCCATTCGTCAGGGAAACTTTCTGCACACCGAGCGGTGAAGTAAACAAGTGAATGTAAAAGCTCAGCTGGTGTCTTTGAGGCGGTTACCAGAAGCTCTGAGGGAATACCATCTGGTTTTATCGCCGTATTTGTTCTTCACGGCGATCTCACCTTCTTGGGAGTGGAGGTGTAAATTCGGGAAATTGTTAGTTTGGGTAGCTTAGTTTGATTTGCTTGCACATTGCTGGCGAATACACGGCCAATGCTACTTCTATGAGCTGATCCTCATCACCAGGTGTTGGTAGAGCGGTGACCATCTGCAAGCTCTTTAATGACTCTACAAATACCTATGCTATCATACCTGGTAGCTATCATAACTCCTCTTCTGTGGACAGGACGTTAATATAATTACGTTTGTCCCGTGCGTCATAGGCTGCGCTGCACTTCTTTTTTTTTTTTCAATACAGGGACTCTATGTCGTTTCTCGATACTGCTGGGGTAACTATTGTACAATATAAAATTAAAGTAGCTTACGTTCGTTAATATGACCCCAGGTATCATCGTTAAGCCACGTGCTATGTCTTGCCTGCCATCTATCAACAATACTTTTCGCTCCAAATGTGAATACATTTTTCACAGCGTTCCAATGTTCTTAGGTGGGCTGCTGATTGCTTCCACTTCCTGCGAAAAGTATTGTTGGGATCTTTAGCTGGTCGATGTTATACAGTAGTTGTAACAACCCCATCTCTAAAACACAACTTCTGAAATATTGACTGATCGCAAAATGGTCGATTTGGTTTGATGATGATTGTCTATAGGTTGACACCCAGCTAACTATGTAGCAGATCTTATTCTCAAACATAGTACCTCCTATGAGAAGGTGATTGAAATCAATAAATTTTTCAGCATCGTTTTTTTCGTTCGCTAAAGCTGTGGTTCCCTGTGGTCTGAGCCCTTCACTGTCGTTATTTTTGCACTTATGTTCCTCATCACGATGACGACATCTCCGTTTGACGTTGAGTTGAAAGCGGCGCTAAGATTATTTTATAATAGTACACCCTGTCTGACTCGAACTGCAACGTTTTAAAATGCTATAAATTTTTATTTTTCAATTTTCAATATTCAATATGTCCACCTTTGGCGCGAATAATGGCCTTGAGACGGCCGAAGAAAGCATTGCACGCTGCACGCTGCACGCTAGTGACCCTGCGGTATTTTGGCCCATTTCCGGCGAAGTGCTTGTTTAAGGTGGTCCAAACTTTGGTATTTTTAAGTGCCAACCTTCGCCTTCAAAATACTCCAGACAGAGAAATCCAACGGATTTGCATCCGGAGAATTTGCAATCCATTGTGTCGGAGAAATGAAGTGTGGAACATTGTTTTTTTAATCAATCTTTGGTCTCCGACCGAAATGATTGTTTGCCCAAGGCTTCAATACTGCCTCTAAGACAGTTTCACGGTATACGATCGCATTAATTTTGACGCCACGGTAGAAAAATACGAGCGGAGAGCGACCATCGGCGGTTATGGCGGCCCAACTGCCTGCTTTTTAGTGGTCGTCCGAAGGTGTAAATTTTCGAAGGACCCCTCTGGCGACTCATCGGAAAAAACCAAATTGGGCAACTCACCACTTTCGTGCAAGCGTAGCAACTCCTTCGCTCTTTCGACTCTAACTCTTTTCTGTTGCGGTGTAAGATCGTGTGCTTTTTGGAACTTGAATGGCTTGAGCCCAAGCTCATTTTTCAGTATGTGTTGCATCCGTTCCAACTATATGTTGAGCTCACGAGCCACTTTTTTTTCACTTCGACGCGGATTTCGCTCAATTCGAGCCTTCACTTTCCGAACCATTTCTGCCGATGTTGCTGTTTTTTTTATGACGACCTCCATGACGTTTTGCAACGCTGCCAGTATCACGGTAACGAGCTATGGTTCGAGACACATATGATTTATTCACGTTGAGTTGCTGGAGGGCCAAACATAAAGCAATCACACTATTACGTTTATAGCAGTCTGAAGTTGGTTGCAGTTCGTGTCAGGGAGGGAGTAGTTGTCCTTTTTATCCTCAGTCGAGGGATTCGTTAGGGCGTAACACTGTACGATCGTGACGTGCTCTATTCTGAAATCTTTCTGATAAGATCCTATCACAATAGGTGCAGGTGTTGTCAGCGGACCAGCTCTTGCTTGCCTAAAAAGATTCGAACATTGGGGATTTGTACTTTCTCATGTCGAACTGTCTTACTTTTCAATTGTATGAATTTGGAATTTTGAGGTGTTTCGCTGCCTGTGTCGAGGAGTGCCCTCACATTCCAGAAACCAGTCTTAGTCCACGTACAATAGTCAAAAGTCGTCAGTCGGTAACGCAGGTACTAACCAGAAACGCTAGACCGTTCGCATTTATACATGTAGTTGCCTGGGGGGCATCACTAGACGTGAAACAAGCACTTCAAACATCACGAACTTAGATGTTGCGCTCCTGACTCAATACCAAGTTCTTGAGGCAGTTTCCTGATCAATCGCAATGCAGATCCCCGAATGTCATGTCATAGAATGTCATGCTTTTACCAAAAATATTGAATTGTTAGCAACAAAGCAACGGTTGTCGTTTTCAGCATTTTAGAAGATTGTGGGTCTACAGTGAACGATGGTGAAATGAATACGTAAGGTATGGTGGCAACAAACAAAGAGTGTTGATGACAACACGCTACTCTACATAACTTTAACTTCTTGGATTCAACCTTAGAATATGAGGGAGAAGTGGGCCATTATAGAAGTTCAGTAGGTAACGTTGGTGAAGGATTGTTTAAAAAAGATGGCAAAAAATCATAGGCTGGTAATGGTGAGTGAATCGGTTGATGACTTTTTGTTGAAAGCTAGGGAAGTAGGGTAACCGTCGGACTTTCTTTTGTAGTTAACAAATTGGAAAAAGGACTGTGTTAAAGTAGCTCTAGTAAAGGGAATCGTAAAGTTCCGTAAAATGGAGATAAGCACCAAGATAGTTGGAACGGTCGGAAATGTATCTGGTACACAGGAAAACAGCTCATAACTTGTTTCTCTTATTTCGTAAGAAACGAAGCTTGTCGTTATACCAGGGAGGAATAGATGATGTTTTAAGGCGGGAAAACGGAACGTAAGGGGAAAAAGGATCAAAAATTTCTTTATAAAAAAATGGAGAAGGCATCATTTATACTTAGGTTGTGAAAGTTAAAGAGGGATCTGGTGAGATATTTAATGATTTTGTAAAAGTTTGCTTTATGAAAGTCGTGGGATGAGTGGACTGGAGTGAAGAGTTATGGAAAAATGAAAGTAGAAGGGCGGAGTGATAGTTATCGATAGTTGAGAGAGACAGGGGACAAAGTGAGACTGATGAATTAATTGAATCTGTAGTGAATATAAAGTCTAAATGCCAGCCCATATAATTGGATATACCACTGACTTGGTATAGACTTGAGTCTGTTAAGCGATCTGAAAAAGACATTCCTTAGCTGAGTTGGCATTTGAAGTTATGAAAAACGATTGCTCATCTGATGGAGTCCACTGTAGCTGAGGAAGATTAAAGAAGGATATCGTCAATAGAGTCAGACAGGTCAATTAATGGTCGATCGAATCAATAACAAGTTGGTTAGATTCGATAGGTTGAGCTGGCAGGATGTAGCAACATATAACGTAAAGGGACTTGAAAGGGAGTAATATTTTTATTGAGACAAAGTCGACTTTAGAAGATGAAGAAATGGTAATGGGAGAAGAGTTAAGGCTGTTGTTGATCGGCAGTAGGACTCCTCGACAGAGGAAATCATCACTTGTGCGGGTAGGATCGTCATCGCGAAAAACTTTAAAAGTAGGGGGGAAAGAATTCCTGGTTCTTTATGTCGGGAGTCAAATTGGTTTCAGTCAGGGCGTAAATATCAAAGGGAATAGCATGCGATTGACATAGGACAGCATTGGTTTTAGAGCGAAGACATCTTACATTCCGGTAGTAAAATGTAAGAGAGATGTTGTGGGGTGGCGGTGAGAGGCAGGGTGGTATAAGTGTTAGCATGGGAGGCACGTTATGGACGAAAAAAATTATCGTGGCCGGCTCGGCTTCGCTGTAGGTGTGGAACTCGTTTAGAGTGAACGTAGTGGCCGAATGCAGTAAGATCGTCTGCTACTTTTTGAGGGAACATGCTAGAAATCTTTTGGTACCTGGAATAAAGGTTCCTGAAATGATAGGGTCGGTAGGGGTACCTTCCTGCTGGATGGAAACCATGACTCTATCTTGGGTCTTCCCTTCGTAGCAGACCGAGTGCGATTTGTCATGTAGATAGGTAAGAAAAAGATGAATATTTTCGTATATTTCTCGTTGTCTAAGCCTAGAGAGTGTATAGGAACTTCCTGTAGTGTCATTGGGTGGAAAAAGGGAATCAAGAATAGAGGCAGAGCGCAAGGGAGATGGAGATAAATTGTTTTATGTGGAGTTGGATGAGGGTTGAGATGTGTGGTTGGGGTTAAGTTGAAAGAAACGTGTTGACGCTGGGAGAATTAGGGGATTAGAGGATTGGTGCATAAGGGCTTTGTGTCGGATAAGTAAAAAGGGAGGACTAAGATTGGGAAATAAGTTTGCTTTGAAGTTTCAGTTAGGATCGGGATTAGATCTTCGTTATTTGTTGGCATGTTTTTTATTTGGAAGGGAGTTGGAGAGGGGGATCTTTTTTTAAGCTTATCTTTAAAACAAGGTTTATTTTTAGAATTCTCGAGATGAGGGTTTTCTCGTTTCTCAGAGCATTTGGTGATACTTATCTTACCAGGAGGAAAGTTTCTAGCAAGATCTATGTATATTTGAAGTATGTGCATATATTAACGTAATGATTAATGTTGAGTGGACATAAACACTTCGGCTAGCGAGATGCTCTTCTCGGAATGTATAGAAAAAGAACATGTGCAAGATTTCAGTTCTGGGTTCTTCTTCTTACTTCTGTTGTTTATTAATCTATTTATTTGTTACACTACTTCTATAAAAAAACAGGACAATCATTTCCACAAATTGATATTTTCTTTGTTTGCCCAATGTAATCCACATTTACTCTGTTTCTCGGTTAAATCGCAATATTGTATAACTGCTGTTAAAAAAAATTGTTTTTTTTTTTTTTTTTTAATTATTGTATTTGTAGTTCAACATTTAATTAGTTTTCTACATAACAACAAACTTGCACATAAATTGCTTTCAGGTTAAGAACAATAGTTCTGTTCTCCCTATAATAGCTCATTCTATACAATTAACATGTATGAACGGGCATGGATGTATCGTATGTATGTAACGTGTGTAATCCAACAAAGTTATTAAATTACATCATTTGCACTCACGTTTCTGGCATAAATCGATTTAATTTGAACTTTTCTTAATTTATTACATTTAATTTGTTGTCCATTTTGTTGTTGTTTTTCTTTTTTGTTTGCCAAATATGTTATGTGTTTGAACATGTGTATTCACTATGGATAATACATAGTTAAAACATACATAGATAGATACACAAAAATACGTATAAATGTATTATGTTGATAAATTATTTCGTCCTTTATTGATTTTTTATCAGTCGTTCTGTTGTTTGATGATGAAATTTCCGTTTTTTTTTTCTTTTTCTTTGTATCTATCTCAGTGGCAACAGAAGGCTCCGTTGTTGTATGTTTACTTATTATACGAAAGTATGCGTACATATTTTCTATACTTATGTATAGATATAGCGATGTGCATGTGCTCTTTAAAGGCTATTTCTTCAATTTATACATATTGATGGGTGTGTGGGAGAAAGAATAAGGATATATGGAGAATAGAAACAAAGCAATGCACAGGTCTATTTTTCCTGACACTTAATACTTTTTCTTTTTTGCAATCTGTCAATTTGTGTTCGAATCTCAATCGGTATATGGATCTCACTTGGTGTTATTTCAGAATGTACATAAGAATTTATTGCATAACAAATGTAATTGAGTCTCATATTTGTATGATGAAGAAAACCAGCAATTAGCTCTACTATCTTCTTTGTACCAAATTGTTATAGTGTACCAAGAGGGTAGTCTTGTGTGCAGTACATATCGTATTATACATGGAAATAAATATTTTCCTTATAAGGATAATAGTTTATCATTTGTTTATATACCATCATACGGATTCACTTTTGGCTGCAATATGAAGTATGCTAGAATACGATTTGAAGAAAATGGATGCAGCGTATAAAGCTGGAACTACGAAAACTTTGGCAATGACCAACACTACTAGCTGGGGTGAAAAGTAACCTCCTTGGGAATGGAATGTTAATGTTTTTTCTTATTTTATTCAATTTAGTCTCCTTTTAGTTTGATACACTTATTCCAGCGATTTTCCAACTTCTTGATCCCGTCCGAAAAGTAATTTTCCAGAAGGTCTTCAAAATACTCCTCCGTGGCGTCGATGATTTCCTCGTGTGAGCTGAATTTTTTATTGATGAGCCATCTTTTGAGGTTTGGGAAGAGTCCGAAGAAGATAAACCGGGCGAATACGGTGTATGCGACGGCAATTGGAGCCGTAAATCATTGATTTCACGATCTCACATTGATGTGAGACCGTTTTGCAGCGATTTCGGCCTTCAATCGCTCCAGGAATGCATAGTAATACTCGCTATTGATGGTTTTTCCTTTTTCGAGGTAGTCCACAAAAAGTATGCCATGACAATCCCAGAAAACCGACGCCATAACCTTTCCGACCCATCGATCCTCCCTCGGCCGCTTCGGAACACTCGTGCCGGCTTCAGTCCATTGTCGAGCACTCATTCTGTTCTCTGGTGTTCAAAAGTTACCAATCGATGCCAAAAGTCCGCCCGATTCCGCATCAGCAAGTCCAAACACTGTTTCGAAGTGCTCTCGCGTTCGTGTTTTTGGTCAGGAATGAGTATGCTCGGCACCCAGCGGCAGGATAACTTTTTAATATGGAGAATATCGCCCAAAATATGGCGTGTGCGCTCAGTACTAATCTTTGTGGCACATCGTGGATTATCGATTACATAACAAGTTCCTCTGAATAGACTAAAATACCGCCAAATTTTTTAAGTTTCAAGATCATATCTATTACTACTGAAATAAATTGGCTTGCGCACCTTCATTTTCCGGTCAGCCTACACCATTTTATGTATTTTTTTGACATTTTCACCAGCGCATTCTGGTGGTCAAGAAGGTTACTTTTCACCCCATCTAGTATCTCACTTTTACTTTCAATAATCAAAATCTTAGAAAAAGTTCTAAAAAATAGGATGGTGAGTTTTTTTGAACAAAACCAGATATCAAATCTGTGCAATTCGGTTTTCAGAAGGGTAGATCTACAGGAGAAGCTCTTTTAAATGTTTGCTCTCAGATTTTTATCAACCTGGACAAAAAGAAATAATATACTTAGCTGGATTGCTTGTTGACATAACCAAAGACTTTGATATGGTCAACCATACGAGTATATTGTTGATAAAATTGAAAATGCAAATGAAATGATCTTACTTGAGTAATAGATTACAAACAGTGAAAATTCATAATACCAGTAGTGAACTAAAACTCATTAATGTAGAAGTACCTCAGGGTTCTGTTCTCGGACCAATACTTTTCTTAATTTATAAAATATCCTTGCTTAAACTGCCCTTTAAAGAATTACAGACAGCATTTGCGGATGATGTAGATTTTGCTTTGAATGTGCTTGAATGTGCTTTGAATCTTATCTCAGATATAAGTTGGGACATTCTTTTGTTAAAAATATGGTTTGCGGAGTACAAAAACTAAAATAATGTTTTTCAATATTAAGGCCGATATCTTCTTTCATGCTAGTAACTGCCCAAGATTTAAACTCGCATATTGCATTTGTAATCCAATTTTGTTAGCTTGTACTTTTAACAGCTGTCTCAGCTGCTATGATAATTTTTTTTCCACACTGTGATTTTTAATGATTTCAAATACTTGGGGCTTGTCATTAACTCTAGGATGTCTTTTGAAAGCCACATTTTGAGATATTATTTTCGGGAAACTCCCAGAAACGTCTATTTTCCGTGCAAAGTTTACTCTACCCAATTGTTGACAAAGATCTATTATGGAACCTTTCAGTTGCCGAAAACCTTGCTTACATCATACGATGTAAGAAGTACCCGACCCAACAAAGCAAACACAAAAATTTTGGAAAAAAATTTACTTATTTTTCAACATAATCGCCTTTCAGCTCTATATACATTTCCCAGCATTGTTCAAAAAGTTCGATACCCTTTTTATAATAAGAACTGTCTTGATGAAACAACACTTCCTTCTTGGCCTAATGCGGCCGTTTTTGTTTGATTTCTTCGCTCAAACATTGCAATAAGTTCGTATAATTCATAGTTAATGAAAATTATCCCACGCGCATCTCAAAAAATCAATGCTATGACCTTGCCTGCAGATGAAACGGAATTCGCCTTCTTTAGAGCCGGTTCTCCCTTTTGAATCCATTGTTTTGCTTGTTCTTTTGTCTTGGGTGTAAAGTGATGACACCGGTTTTGCTCGAGTGTGAGCAAACGGTGCACCCATCTTGCACACAGCTTTCTCATGTCCAAATTTTCAAATAATATGCCATGTACCGCATTTTTTGAAATGCTTTTTGGATTTTCTTCACCATTTCTGGAGTCATCACCTCATTTGGTCGACCAAATGGCCTCGTTTATTTTACTATTGTAAACGAAGAAGCAGACTCATCCAGAGTAGAATCCAGTTCAGCCTTTATATTGGTTGCGCTGAGGCCTTCCAAATAACTATGACCAATTTTCTCCATTTTCACAAATTCACTGACAGCGTTTACCATTGATTGCTGCCAAACAAATACTAAACAACGTGGCGCTTTCAAACTTGAAACATATGATTTATAGAATGCGTACTTTTCAATACAGTGATATTTTCAAACAACTCCAGGTCCATGGCTTGGTCAGACCGGGTACTTCTGGGACCGCCCTCGTAGTTTACCATTGCTCAAGGATTTGAAAATTCTTGCAGCCCGTCACTTATACTATTACAAAGTGTTAAACTACTTCTTTAAAAGGTCAGGAAATCTTAATTTCAGGCATGTCTTCAACCACAGTTTACGTAGAAACTGTTGCCTCACTTCGATTATTTAACAAACCTTCTCATTCTATTAGAGCGCTTACACATTATCCTGCATTTGAAAAACATGTACAACATTGGATTTTTGATTTGATCTTGTAAGTATTAAATATCTGTTTTATGTTCTTTGACATTCTGGTGATATTATTTGTTATCTTGCTGTATTTTGTTTTTAGTTCCAACTAGGTGACCGAATACGAAGGATAAAAAAAAATTAAATAAAACAACAACGGTGTGAGATATAAAATTGATTCTGACTTTATTTTGAGGCTTCGTTCATGCCATTATGTGTGGAATAGCACATCATTTAGTCGGTCTAATTTTCGATGCCTGTGTCCAAATTGGGACAATAGCGTGTCAAATGTTGGCTTTGAGCTCGTCCAAAGTGGTTGGTTGTTAGGGTAGACTAAGGACTCGACGTACCCCAGAGAAAATAATCGAGTGGTGTCCCCGTGAATGACATAATCGCCAAATTTCACTTTCACAATTTCGAGCGTTGCATCACTTGTATGGCATGTAGCTCCGAATCGAAATTTTTAGATCTTCTTCGATACTGTCCGCCATGGCGGCTATATAGTATTTTCTTCGGTTTCGACTTGGAGTTCTTGTATTTTTTTTTTACAATCTACCGGAGTGTAAAGATTTGGTCAATTGTGGATTTTGTCAACTAGATTCATTTGGTTGAGGTCTTTGATAGTGTGCCGACTTAGATTTAGACATCTATTGGCATTCTTGGTGAAGGGCAGCATGGCTCGTTTGACGTGCTTTACACCTGAGCTCTTTTCTCAATATGAGATGCATCCCGACTGCTCCCAGCTATTAACAGCTAAATTGACTACTGATTTAGGAGTGGAGCTGAAAGGTTCAGGTATATTAAAGTGAGTTTCTGGCCAGTTCGTCGGCCTTTTCATTCCCATCAATACTCTGATGACCAGGAACCCACCAGTTTTGTTTTGTACCTGGGGTTTAGTTTTTGAAGGGGCTTTGAAGCAGTATATAACTGATTTGGAGGCAGTGGTATGCGAACTAAGGGCATTAATAACTGCTGCACAGTTCGTTTATATATGGATGCTTGCGCTTTTGATACCAGAGTTGTTAATATGGTTGAATGGCGTGGAGCTTTGTCCGGAAAACGCTTACACTTTTGCCCATAGCTATTGCTATATTTAAGTTAGGTCCGTGTATTCCAACTCTCCCTGCCGATACCCTTTTATACCATTATGGCTGTTTGGTGAGCTATTGCAACAAACGCTTCTTTGCTGGGAATTTCCATGTAGAATCATTTATTGAAGGATGATGTATAACGGTATCTCGGTGAGCAGAGTCTTAAGGTCCAAGTGTTCGCTAAAACCTAAACTCTTTGATTTGTACTAAACTTGCTGTGCCGCGTAATACCACTTTGTTTATATATACCATAAGTGCAGGGGCGTTAGTCCTATTATTGCTTTTATCGCAGCTGTGGGACAGGTCCGAAAAACTACGAAAATGCCCAGACATGCAAGACGCTGTACTCTATTGAGCTTTACCATGACGGTATTTTGCGTGAGTTTAGACCACCATACTATAATACATGGTGTCGTTTCTAAGAGAGGGCATCACTTGAATTAAATCCATACCATTTTCAGTTAGTATCAACCTTCAAAAGATACGTGAAGGTTGATAGAGCTGTCGGACGATTAGTTCTCGAGATATAACGTTGTGAGTGAAGCAACTTTTGTTACTGTGAAAAAAATGGATTCAAAGCAATTTCGTGTGCTGATTTATCATTGCTTTTTGATGGGAAAAAATGCAGCCTATGCAAAGAAATGGCTTAAAAAGTGTTACCCGGACTCTGCGTCACCCGAACGAACCATTCGCAAGTGGATTGAAAAATTTAAAAGTGGTCATACAAGCACCGAAGATGATGCACGCAGTGGACGTCCAAAAGAGGCTGTTTGAGATAAAAACATCAAAAAGGTCCACAAAATGATTACGAATGACCGTAAAGTGAAGTTGATCGAGATAGCTGAGGCTCTGAAGACATCAAAAGAGCGTGTTGGATATATCATACACGAATATTCGGACATGCGAAAGCTCTGTTCAAAGTGGGTGCCGCTTTTGCTCAAAGTCGACCAAATACAACAACGTGTTGATGATTCAGAGGAGTGTTTAAAGCTGTTCAACCGCAATAAATCCGAATTTTTGCGTTGGTATGTGACAGTGGATGAAACTTGGCTTCATCACTTCACACCAGAGTCAAGTCGGCAGTCAGCTGAGTGGCGACCAGCGACGAACCTCGTCCAAAACGACCAAAAACTCAACAGTCGGCTGACAAGGTTATGGCATCCGTATTTTGGGATACACATGGAATAATTTTCATCGACTATCTCCAAAAGGGGCAGACTATCAACAGCGACTATTACATTGCGTTATTGGAGCGTTTAAAGGACGAAATCGCAGAAAAACGGCCGCATTTGAAGAAAAGGAAGTGCTGTTTCATCAAGACAATGCACCGTGTCACAAGTCGATGAATACGATGGCAAAATTGAATAAATTCGGCTACGAATTGCTTCCCCACCCACCGTATTCTCCAGATTTGGCCCCCAGCGACTATTTCCTGTTCGCAGACTTCAAAAGAATGCTCGCCGGAATGAGATTTAAGACCGATGAAGAAGTAATCGCCGAAACAGAGGCCTATTTTAAGGCTAAACCGAAATCGTACTACAAAACTGGTATCGAAAGATTGAAAAATTGTTTCAATCAGTGTATCGCCCTCGAAGGCAACTATATTGATAAATAAAGTTGAATTTTGCAAAAATTTTGTGTCTTACTATAAAACGAACTTTTGAGCCCATGTGTTAAAAGCATATGTTATAATGGGCCTGACTATCATTTTATTAACCTAGTGAGTGATTTTTGGCCACAAAGCGTTGGTTGCTTTAGTTATTTCGTTGTTAAAGTGAGAATTCCAGTTGAGTCGTTTATCTAGGATTACTTCCAGAGTTTTGATCCATCAGAGTACTTAGTGATTGTATCGTTAAGTGAAACTATACCTAAGTTTATGTTTCTTCTTTTAGTGATAGGAATCAGAATAGCCTTATTTCGGCTTATGGAGAGATTCTCTCTGATGCAGCAGACTAGGACTGTCTTAAAGTGTTTTGTATACGTGCAGTGACTTCGTTAGTCTCTCTGCTTCTAATGATGATGACTAGGCCATCGCCATAACCAACTGTGTTGTAGCCTAAGTTGTTTAGTTTGTTAAGCAGATACACCTCTTTGCGGACACCCCTTTCCGCTGATACTGATACCAGAGTCGGCCCAGATGAAGTGGTAATCATCCGGCTTTCAAGTATCGCTTTGACTGTAACTGTACTAAAAGATTACCTTCTTCATTTCTACGGGCTTCTGTATGAGTCTTCTTGACCTGATACGTTCTTCTTACCTCTTGGTAAAACTTTCGTACCTTTTCCTGGGATATAACCTTTTATTATCTTCGTTTGCGCGCTAATCGTGCTCTTTTTTCTTCTTCTGGAGAGACCGATGTTCTTCCTGTGTCTTCTGCTCGTGGAGCGCCGCTTTGTAAAATTCTTGTTTAGCTGCATGTGCTTCACCGTCTGGTGAAACCCAGCACATCAGTGGCAGCGTCTAGTATAGCAGGTTGACAACATTGTCACTGGCGGAATTTTATTTACAATGTTATATTTTTTTTTCGATGGTGGTAATGAAAAAGGTTCTCAGGAGAGCCGTTCAGAACCGACAAGAAACAGTAGGCCCTGCTTAGGAATGTAAAAATTCACAAAGTAAGAAACATAAATGAGTGCGAGAAGCTAGGCCTTGGGCCACACCGGGCTGTCGCGCCACCTATTTATTTATTTATTTATTTATGTTTTTTTTTTCACTATTTCATATTACAGATTTTACAAATTCTGTATCATGAGATACATTGCATGTCATTTCAAATTTTCATTTTTAAAAGGGAGCAATTCATGACCCAGCTGGGCATAAGACAGCAATGCACAGAAACGTGGGCAACTGGGCAGTGGTACAAATTGAAATTAAGCGAATCGTTGAAATATGTATTGTAACATATTTTCTACGGCCTAGTAAGCTTCGTTTAAAGAGTTCCAGCATCATCATCCATAATTGTAAATTTTAAGGCTTCCATACAAAAGTTCTCCCACAGCCGTAATGACCTAAGCGTAGATATATATAATCTTCGTACTGAAATCGACATCACAGATGTGAGCTTGAGACGTGTTATGATTTGCCTGTACTCCTTTTTTCATTTGCTGACTGACCTTAATATGGAATTCAAAGACACTAAAATGAATGACCATACGTCTAAAAGGCCCACAAAACGATGAAAGGGAGAAATGAGCTCAACTACATATTATTTGGCCACAAACAAAAATAACCTAATTTAAAATTATCAACCGCCTCCGCACGCCCCATAAACATGCCTTTTTACTTCTTTTTTTTATACCATATTATGGTAATACTGATACTCGTATTTGTATGTTTGTTAACATTTACAAATATAGGGCACAGAACTCCTTTGGGGTCGACATTTCGGCGTCCGCACAGTGGAAAATCAAATAAAAGCCAAAAAAAAAAAAAATAAATAAATAAAAGGACAGTGAAAATAGGGGGGGGGGGGGTGCAGGAAAAAAATATGTCGCTCTCTATTATTCCGGTTCAAATTACAATATAACCACACTCTGACAATGAGTTATGCGTTGCGTTGTGAAATAAATGATATTGGACACCTTCTCAAGGGGGTGGTTATGGCCTGGCCTCAACTGGCTTGCCTTGGCCACTGTGCTTATGATGATTGTGTATGCCTGTATAGGTATGTATATGAAGTCGTATCGCAAAGTTTGCACAATTTGAACTCATTCGTGTCTGAATCTATTCAATGGAAAATTCATTAAGATAACGAAGAGAGAGTACCTAACCTAATTATCTTGTCCAAAACAAATACGCCATCTCCCTTGATTCGTTGGTTAGCTTTGAGTGCATAATAACTCATTCTTCTTGGGGATGTACACATACAAACTTACAAATCCACTTTTTATATTGTATGGTATAGTCAGCGCAGTTTTTAACCATGTATATCGGACCCCCGCGGTGTTTGTCCTCTTCGGGAACTGTGACAGTCGTCGCAGCTAGTCGTGACATGGAAATGGCGTTGGGGGAATCCACTCGAATTCAATGCGTTGATTGTCATGACATAAATTATTGGTCGCACGGTTGCTATGCGGTATGATGGGGATTTCGTATCCAAAAGAACCAAAACTAAGCAATACACGAGGCCATTATAAGTAAAAGTCATCTGCACCTTTCTTGTTAGTTATTTTCCTCATGGTTTTCTTTTAGCCATTTGTACGGTTGTGGTTATTGCTGTTTTGTTTATCCGATTCTAAGGGTGGCAGTCCATGTGTTTTAACATTTTATGTGCAAACAATTTATCAATATCTTTGGACAAATATTTACGTATGCCATCGTTGCTGATACCCCGGGTCGTCATCGCTTGTTGCTATCTTTTAAGCAAACGTAATGAAGATCCTTTGAACTGTTTCGCAGAGTGGTTAAGAAGGAATAAACGAGTATTACATGCAAGTAAACGAGTAGGTGTTTGCTTTCCGTCATCTGTTATTGTTATTGTCAACAAATATGTATCTACGTCAGTTTACATCGGTTTTTCAACCAAATATGAACAATAAAAACCATTCCATCAAGAATTACATAATACATATGTCCTTGTATGCACATTATAAATATGTCTGGACACCCTAAATGTAAAAGTAAGTATAAACATACGTATGTCCAGTATAGACTGTGAATATTTTTGCTTTGCAATATTCAATTTAAAGGACGTTGTGCTGTTTTCCGTAATTCCTGTTTCTTGGGCTTGGTCAAAATATGCAACAAACTGCACGACAGGTGGGGAAATTTTCTTTCCCTTATCGTAGTCTGCCAACTATTACTCGGTTTAAAGAATTCTCGAATATTCAACCAAATGTATGGTAGTAAAATTCACGAGGAGATCTTGAAAATTAAAAAAAACTCGCAATGCGAAAACAATTTGAGTACGCCACACAGTGGTATTGAACTTATTAGAGGGACTAGTTTTTGTCATCTTAGATGACTACAATATGCTAAGGAATGAGCACAAAGGGCCAGATATAAAAGTCAGTAAAGAAGGACCTCATCTTGTAGCTCAAACAACTTGGTATGCTCATCTATTTGTATTCGTATTAGTTAAATCGTCGCTAAGGCAAAACTAATTAGGATAGCTAAATACAATAGATGGTGTCTTAAAAGCCCTTTTTCATTAAAAAAAAAATCAAAGAACATAATTTTGATCAATTTTATAAATGTTTAGTTATATGTTCGCTCTAAAACTTTTTTATACTTTTTACCTTAGATTATGCCAACATTTAAGGCGTAGTCAGAGGCATTGTTTTTATTTGGCTTGCCCCATACGGATTTCATTGTCTAAACATATTGATTAAATTACTTCAGTTTATTGATATTAAGTAATTTGGGTATGAATGACTTATTTTACTTAACTTAAGAAATAAGCGGATTAACTTTGTCTCCTGTTGATCCTGCAGGTTAAGCAGGTTAGAAGAATAACTTGTGCTGCGAGGGTTTCACCCAAATGTTTCAAACCAATGCCAACCCACTTAACCTCTGCACCAAGCGCAGCTTTTTAAGCGACATGGAAGATTAACTTAACCGCCAGTCTGAGCTCAACCAGACCTGTCTTCTGCGAGCTGAAAAGGATTGAGGAAGCACTCGTATGCCCCGATCGGAATGATCAACGAGCTCGTGAAAGTTTCATTGGTCCATTTTTATGACAAAATGATGGAGTTTCCTTTCCACTTCGCCGAAACCATTTGTAAAGTCTTTTTGCATACTAGCCTATAAGGAAGTTTTCAGTGATAGTGTTGAAATGTTTCCTGTTTTGAAGGATCAAACTCTTATAGCGACTCAGATCTGGCTAAAGCTCGATCTCTTTGATAGGTGGACATGTTGACACCACATTCCACCTAAGGTTTGTTCTCTTGTTAGCATCCAGCTTTAAAATTAATTTGCTTGTAGTGGTTTTTGTACTAATGCTACCATTTTTTGGTAGAATAAGTGGAGGAGTTCCAATTTTGACGAGTTCTGGAATGTCTCTGTGCCCCTTCATCCAACATAGATGAATATTGAACTGACTTGCCATCTCCCAAAGAGATGATCTGCAATCAAACTCTCTTCTAGAATTAAGTGAGACTGGGTACAAAACACCAGGCTATTCGCAAAGATGCGGATATCCTTTGCAGGTTTCACATTTCTTATCATCCAAGACAGGACTCCTTGAATCGCCAAAATTTGCACCTAGAACCCGATACGGTTATTTGAAAGTCGAAAGGAAAGGCTAAGATTAAGCTTGTCTGAAAAACACCGCCACCGACCATACTAACAATCTTGGATCCATAAGTACAGAAATGGATTAACTTGTCATTCATGAAGAATCTTTCATCTAGAAGGATCAAGCGCTAATACTCAAATGTGAGTTTTTGTCAATCCAATGTTGGAGTATAGTTTTTTTTTTCTTTTTTTTTATAATTAACGCGTGCTTTGTGTACTCTTAAAATGTTTGTACACAGGGTGGGCTAAGAAGAAAAAGGACTATACAATGTTGAGGTATAGTGTAGGCCACGTTTTCTGGAAGGATCTGGAAGTATATTAAGAATATTAGCGTGTAGTCGCTTTAAGGCTACTACATACCTGCTGAAAATTTTGAGGTGTGAAGTGAAACGGAAATCCAATGCCACGGAGAGTGTAGGCTGTACGGTTCCGCTTATGCTCAAAAGTGTTGTTCTTTAAAGTTTCCCAAGTTTGCTGCAATTTTTTGTATTTTCTACGGCCGTAGGTAATGGGAGGTTGAAGGGCCCATTTCTTGAACGTTGAGTTTCCAGTTTAGTTTCCTGTCAAAAACAAGAAGTTTTGCTGTATCGGAGAAGGCTAGACTGGTATCGTTTATTTAGGGAGGCTCTGTGATTCAAATTTTATATCTTCTGGAAAAAAAGCAAAAAGCTCAAACTCCCAATCCACAGTGATCCGCCCTACAGGTTAATTTGTTAAGATTTAACTGAAGGAGTTTTTTAATGGTATAAAGATGCACACATGAGGTGGCTATAGCAAGGTTAAACGCATCAGCAATAACCCTGATACCACCCGCTTCCAGGTATACCAGCAGTTCATATACCACTAAGTTCCGGAGAAGAGATGAAATGACACCTCTGCTGACACATACCAACCGAGTTTGGAGTTGATTATCTCGCTATTTACTAAAGGACTGATCAACCCCCCAAGTGATTCATTTATCTTCAGAGTTGATATAGCAGTCCTGATTGCGGATGTCTTGACTTTGTTAAGGGTACCTTTTATGTCCAGGAAAGCGATCATTGTTTCCTCTCTATATTGTAGGGTAGTCAGTGAATGTAGAGACTGCTTCACATACATTCCTTTACAGTAAGTATGTTGAGTCGTAGAAAAAAAAAAAATGGGGATCAATTTTATATTGTATACGGATATCAATCAATCGTTCTAGAGTTTTTAGAACAAAAGATGATAAACTTATAAGTTTGAGGTTCATTGGAACTTGGGTTTTCGACTCCATGTCTTGTGATATGTTGTTCTCTATCAAGATAGGTTCAATTCCACTACAAGTAAGGCGCCTAACGCCCCGTAATACAAGCTTAAACCAACTTAAAAACTTACAAAAATTAAGGATTAAGTCATGAGGGAATGGTAGGGTAAATCAAGATTAAAAGAAGTGCTTGATAAAAGGGTGTTTCTTTTATTTGCAGTGTCATTCATTCTAATATCAATTAAATATTAAACCAGCTGTTGTATTGAGCTTTAAAGGCTCATTTATTTACAGTGCTATTTGCCATTTTATCATGTAAAGACTTCGTGAAATTTAAAGTAGACATCATCGACCATCTGAGCATGGTATTTGAAGTTTCGCACCCAATTCACGCTATATGCCAATTCCCTTATCTGTCCCTACTTTTCCAAAAAAACATTCTGGAGCGTAAGTTACTGTCAATAGACATCAGCACAATATGATGATTAACGATTATTTGTTCCCGAATTTGCGTAACATCAATGTTGAAGAACTATAGTTGAAACAACAGTACCAACAAAAATATCGCTTTATTGCTTCATTAAAAACACCACTTGACAATGGAGTCATATCAAGAAATGAGCCCCAAGATCGTGCCATTTGACACTATTAGATTAATTTCTGTGGGTCGGCGCCAAGTCACTGGCTTATGCAGATAAACCAGTAACGATTGACGCTTTGGAACAAAACATTGTTCGAGTAATACGCAATATATCTATGTAACATACGTCCCCAATTGCTTGAAAAATTGGTCGAAAATTAGACCGCTAGGATGCGCTTCGTGCGAGGCAATCATGGTGGACGTATGCCAGAGGCTCTTTTCGAATACTGAATAGTGAATGACATAAAATTTTCTTTGGAGAGAATGTCTAAACCTCTTAAAAAAGGACCCTCTAACAAGTTAATACTCAAAAGACATTTGAAAAAAGGCTCAGCAAACATCACCGATTTTTGACCCCAGCTGATGAGAATTTGCAGTATATCAGCTATGTCTATGTCGTTCTTAGTTCATATATTCTCAGAGCCAAATTTGGCATACTATTCATACATATATGTAGCATATCGGCTCTAACAAAGGCAATTTTAACCATTTCTTTACCCCTCTTATGCTTGTTGTTAAATCCAGTTTAACATACTTGAGCTATATTTGCATTTTGGAACGATCCTTTAAATCAGGATGAAGAGCGACTTTATGTGTTTTCCTTGGTTAGCTACAATTATTGTGCTTTTTTTGCACACATTACATATATAACATACCTATAAGGCCTTTAAATTTCAAATTGAAAAAAAAAAAAAAAAAATGACACAAAGGTGTAATTTGAAAGAACGTAAAGTTGATTTGTTTTTCCCTACCAAGAAAAAGTTGTGATGAATCTGTGAATGTATGTATCTGTTTCCACATATTCTCATTTTTTTTACTGAGCTTTTGAGGTCGATAAACATACATAGCACACGAAAAAAAGAAAAAAGTTGTTGACAAACCAATAGAATAAATTCTTATATACGAGTACCAAGCTATGGACTTTTGCACATTTGCAAAGTGTTTGGTAGAATTCCTTTTAGGTACAATGTTTTGTTGTAAGGATTTGTACCTTAAGCTTAGTTTGAAGTATTAATTTTTTCTGAATAATTTATTTGAAATGTGTTCATGTACTGTTGATGTCTTTTATGAACAATTCACTATAAGGTAGACCAATCTAAATTTTTAACAGACATGTGGTAGTGTGGTTTATTTCTTCGACTACTACGCCAAACCATCCGGGTTCAAAATTCGAAAAAAGTAAATTTTCTAACCTAACTCTGAAGGTGAAATCATATTCCATTATGACGAAATGGAAACTACGATGAGTAGTAGGAAAGACTGGGTTTAGATACACTACTCCAGACTGTTACGCCAAAAATTAATTTATTTATTTTAATAGACATTTACGTAAGCAAATACTTCTATTATAAAATTGGAAACCCATTTCAACAATTTGGCAATCATTCTACACTTGCAATAAATATTGCAATTGTATGTATGTTTTGCAATACTATCCTACAATATGGACAATGAAGGAGCATAATTCAATTTCTATTTCAATTTCAATTCACACTGCAAAAACGATGTGAACAGTTATGAGGGTTATTCATTTTTATTTGCCCCCGGAGCTCATGTCTAACCCTTATCCCCTAAGGACTTCTGACAAGATAAGCCCCTAGTGTACACGCATTCATCCGTCAAATTATGTATGAATTATGAAAAAGATTTGAGATAATATTGAAATTTAACTAATCGCTTTGGGAAAAATTGTAATGTGTCAAAGATTTGATGTTTTTATTTTTGTTTCGTGTTTTTCAAAAAGCTCCGACAAAAAAAAAAAAAAAAAAAAAAAAAATTTGTGCTTGGTTGGACTTTTTGGCTCGTCATGGCGAAGTATTACAATTAAATTTGTGAGGTTAAAGCTTGCTTTAGTCTATGGTATTCTAAAATCTTAAAGAATTGCTCTAATTGTCTTATTAGCATCTTTTAATGATATATAAGATTTGTATATTAAAAGTGTTGTGAAAAACATGGGAAAAAACCTGGCAGTATCTACCAAAAGATTTGCTAAAATTAATTTGCAAAAATATAAAACTACTTATGGAAATGGAGATAGAGAGGCTAGAAAAGGCATTACACAACCTTATAAATCAATGTCCGAATAGGAACGTGACGGGAAAATGTATATTTTTAGAACAAAAACTCGAAAAAATCACCATATGCCCAGAAATAGCAGAAAGTTCGCTTAGACATGCCCTGAAATCTTTTAAGTCAAGCAGAAATGAGCAGATGCCACTAATAAAGAGGTTCACCTTTTAAGTAACCAGCCATAAAGCTACGTACCTGGGCAACAACAAAACCTGTCGACCAGTAAAAAATTTGAGAAATCTAGTGAAAGGAGTAAGCGGCTGAAACCAATGAGTTTAAGAAAACAGTTATTACCCCAAGGTAATAAATAAAAAACGGCCGATTTGACTGTTTATCAACTTGAAATCTGTGATGTTGATCAAAATGTGAAATTGGCGTTAGAAAGCTGTGATAATGTTATATACATATCTATTAATTGTGTAATATTCAATATTAAGCCAATATCTTCTACATATGTGTGTGTTAATATATATCTAGGTTCCACAAAACCAATTAACTTATGCAGCGAAAATGAGCCAAGGCGCTGCAAGAAATTTTCAACACCAACCAGAGGTTCAAAATACATATAAAAATGATAACTTGCGCGGGAAACACTAAACAAAAACATACAACAAAGGATCTCCTTGTTTATACAACTGCGCGATTTCTAAAATAACTCGAGGATGTGCTGAAAACTACAGACCAAGCAAAAAAGGAACATGCAAGGTTATTCTGTAAAAATGGTTGCGATGGTTCACAACGACAACGATTTAAACAACAGATAGTTTAGATCGACGCAAATATCTTTCAAAGTTCCTCTAAGATTGATAAGTAGTAATGGTGGTCAGAAGAAGACCCAGTACCATCATCTCCAATATATACCGATTCGTATCCGCTTCGTATCCGCTTCGTATCCGCTTCGTTAAAGAAACCGTTGGCATTACCATTGAAGAAATTAAATAAGTTGAAAATTAAGCAAGAAAACTGAGAAAGACAGAAATACTGACAGATAATTGCGGTTTATTTCTTATTCAGTTTAGCACACATTGGGTGGAAAGATTTACAATGCTGCAACAAATACCTCTTCAACTATGAAGTGCTATACATGCGGAGAAACATCAAAAACTCGGCAAACCAAAGTCAGAATTTTCATTCGCAGCCTTGCTTAGCATCGTCGGTGTTTATGGGTTTGTCTCGGGAATTCAGAGTGGATGTAACCAAGCTTAAAATAATCACGGACGTCTACGTCAGTAAATACAGGTCAGCTGTTTTGCTACTTAGTGAAAACACAGGAAGATGCCCGCCTACACCCCTCACATCACTCTAATCTGAAGCTACCTGCAATGAACTAGTGCCACTATTTTTTTCTCACCGCGGTCAAAAAATTTTATTTTGATAGGGGCTGAGTTATTTGGGATATTGGTTCGTTGGAGTCATACATGGTGTGATAGAAGAAGAAGAAGATAGAAGACACGAGGACAACGTAGAATAAGGGGATTGGTTTTGAAGGAAAGAGAGTTGAAAAGGGATACGCAATTGATGAATAAAAAAAATGTCAGCAATATTCCTAAATTCTTCTAACGAATTCATATTGAAAGGTTTGAGGCGGTCCTAATAGGGAGGTAAGATTAAAAAATCATTCCAGGGTAGACCACGGAGAGCAAATCGGAGGAATCGACATTGGATATCCTCGATTCGGAAAACATGAACTCGGTGAAAAAGGGGCCGAGCATGGCATACTCAAGCAGGGGCAAACAAACGCAACATTGAAAGATCTGGTTACATACGGGTTGGAAAATTTCTTGAACCACAGTGCAATAAAACCAACTGATGAGTTCGTTCGATATGCGAACGAAAATTAAGCTCATTTTCGAATAACATGCCAAGTTCTTGAACAGATTAAACCAGCGTAATACAGTAGGTTAACCATAGAGAAAATAAAGTCGGGGAGCAGATGGGTCGCATTTACCTGAAAAGGTTATAGATTGGCTTTTTTTTTTTTTAATTAACGCGCGCTCGAGGGGTTAAGGTACCATTAAAATATTTTGCACTCATTGCGGGCTAGAATGGAGGTACCAAGGTACGTTAATTTTGAATGTTTGACAGTTCTATTGAGTTTTAGGCAGTTTTTGAGCCACCAGATTGAAACTGCAAAAAGTTTGGATAAAAAATAATTTAAAACGATTTTGTGTCGTCAGTGTAAAGGGAGAGGGAGAAGTGTTACTATAAATGACTCGCTCAAGATCGATAATAGTAAGAATGAAGAGAAGAGGACCAAGATGGTTGTTTTGTGGAACTCCAGATTAGGCCAGTAATGGAACAGAAGGGGCGGATCTAAACCAAACGCTATAATATCGGTTAACCAGGTAAGAAGAAATCCATTTTAATAAAATAGGTTCAGAGAGAGCAGACAATTTGAAGAGGATTCGTTGATAAGATAACATATTAAACGCTTAAGTGAAGTCAGTTGCGATAACACCAATTCCTTGACATTTTCTTAGGCTGCGAGATGAAAAGACACTCGGTTTGTGGTAGTTGATCTGCCTTTTAGAAAACCATGTTGTCTGGTTGCAATAAAAGACTTGCATTTAAAGCTTAAGGCTTCGTATAAAATGCTTTCAAATAGTTTGGGTATATGCCAGAGTTTAGTAATGGGATGGTAATTGATAACTTTATACTTAGGTCCCTTTTTGTATATCAGAATTATAAAAAAGGTGTTTCAAATCTGGGGAAATTCTCCCTGTGTAATGGATAAACGAAATACGTAATATAGAAAGAGAGCCAGTTTAGAAGGGCATTTTTTGAGGAAAACAGCGGGGACAGGTAAAAATTCATCTTTAAGTTTAAACAATTTTTCTTCAATAACTGCGGGATCGATATTTTGACTGAGAAAGGGACCAACGGAGAAATTTGGTAGGTCATTGAAATAAGAGGGATCTAGTACGGCAAATAGTTGTTTCAAAAATGTAGCAAAATATTTGGCGATGGTAAAAGTATAACTCCAAGATTTGGTTTCGAAAGCGAGGGTAGAAAGATAACTATCGGTCTTGCTTTTGCAATTGAAAAATTAAATAGGACTTGGGGTCAACCAATCTTATAGGTTTCCGCACTATTGAGGTAGCGTTGATAGAGAGAGTCGTAGCATTCAATGAAGTGAAGATATGTAACTAGATAGTTTGAATAGTAGGAAGAGGAGTGGGTGCGAAGAAATAACGCTCATAACTTGTTTCTTTTGTTTTATAGAGAGCGGAGTCAACAATTATACCTAGATGTTTCATGTCAGGAGTATGGCATATAAATGAAGATAGATTTAAATATTTCTCTGTAATAAATGTAGAGGGCAGCGACTAGAAATAGATTGGTAAACTCGAAAGAAGCCCCGTTTGGATAGATACTGGTTTTTGCGGAAATCACCTTTGTGAAAGAGGGAATTGTGAAGGGATGCGACTGGAGGCGAGAGTTTTGGAAAAATGAAAGAAGTGGAAGACGAAAATAACCAAAACTTGAAAGAGATAGGAGACACCCCGATTCTGAGGAGTTGATGAGATCAGTTATGAAGATGAGGTCTAAGTACCTTTCCATTGTGTAATAGTGCTTGACAGCTTGAGTGCGATTAGTCAAATATGAGAAAAATCCATTTAAAAGATGTGTTAGAAAAATTGAAATTTGTATTCAGTTTATCACAGAGAAAAGAGTTGAATTAAAATAGTCAAATGCTTAACATATGTCCAATAAAGTTAAAACAGTGGTTAAGTAGGCATAAATTGCCTGTCTTAAATCATAAGAAACCATTAAAAGATGTGAAACACAGCTATAATCAGATCGAAAGCCTGACTGAAGAGCATTTAATAGTTTTCATTTTTCAATATACATATCTTTCGATTTGGGTGCTCAGGAATTGATTCGAAGGCTTTGGACTTGAAAGAAAGAAAAGAAATGTATAAAAGATTAGAGAAATTACCATTTTTAGGGATTGAGATAATCTTTGTTTTTTTTTTCAGTCATTAAGGTTAGTTGAGGTCATTATAATTGTGTTGAAGATGTGGGTGATATAAGGAAGTTTAAGAGGAAGCAGTATCTTTAATAAGACCGGGTAAATGTAGTCAAGGCTTACAGATTTTCTACTTACAGCGAAAATAGCACAAGCATTAAGTGCAGAGAAATTTCATTATCTGTGTCAATGTATTCGTAAATTTACTATCTTCGGGAATAAAGGATACACCTTGTGATTGTTGTGAAAATTCTATTGACGATTGGTTACTTGGGACGACATCTTTCTCAACTTTTGGCGGCAATTCGCTACTGAGACGTTGTCTGGATTGTTTACACATATATAAATTACTCGCGAATGACCACTTCAGTGCTAATGTTTTCAATAAATGGATTGAAATACCGATCACCATAAGGAACCAGAGCAATAATAAAAAAAAAAAAACTTATCATTCTTAAAATAAGGAAATATGGCACAAAATAATTGTTTTAATATGTCTCATTCACGCAAACTACATTTCCGTACTAAAAAGTTCTTTTCTCAATTAAGAGATAGCGTTAGTAAAAATAAATTGCCAAATTATACTCGAAATATACAAAAGGACATTTTTAGCCGACATTATATTGATTGTTTGAATGGATGTTTATGTAAGTCGCGAGACGAGGGATGCCGTCGTGCTTCGCCATTATTAATCCATTATGAAACTCGACATGGAGAATAAACACAGTATAAGCTTTTTTTTAATAAATTAAAAATAAAATTAAAAAATGCGAACTTTCTAAATAAAATCAAGAGATAAATATTCACTCTATAACTGTAGCAAGAGCAAGTTCAGTGATCAGTTTTATGAAAAAACATAAAATACCAACCAGCTATACCAATAGAGGAAGAGTACCTACAAGTTACTACAAAAGGCGTAGAAACGAGGCATAGTAACTTTTGGAAAATCTCAGCAATATATTGCCCTACAAAACACTTGGAAATGATGGAAATTTTATCATTGGATGAGACCTTAACGCCAAACATACCTTTGGCTAACAAACCCAAAAGGGAGACAACTATTTAAAGCAGGAAAACCATTAAAAAGCGGAAAAAAACCTACTTATCGGCCAACAGACCCAAATAAGAGACCTGACCTTATAGATATTTTCGTCTCGAAAGGCATATCTGAAAACTACATATACTTGGAAGATGACGAAAGCATTTCATCAGTCAATTCTGTAATAACGATGGTGAAGCAAACGACAATCCAAAAGAATTTTTCTAAGCCCAGATTTACAAATAAAAAAAAAAAACAAATTGGGACCTCTTCAGATACCTTATTGACAAGAGAATTGACCTACAAGTTTCACATCAAGATAGGCTTACAGAAATTATACAATTATCATCGTGGGAAAGTCCATCAAAGACAATAATGAAATAAGTAAAGTAATCATATATCCTATTAGATTTAGAGTTAGGGAGTAAAACATGGAAAAGGAACTCCTGCAGTTTTTCAAAAACTAACTTAGTGACTTTGTTTGAAGTCTGGACAGGGCGCCGATGTATGTTACAAGCAATGTTAATATTCAGGTGGACTATTTTTTTAAATATTAGCCTTTATTTCATAAACATGTACTTTTAAAAAAAAGTAGAAAAACAAATAGAGTCAATATTCCATGGCTGACTTCAGAAATTTTTAGCCTCATAAAAAAGCGGAATCTCGTTTACTCCAGATAGAGGAGATACAAATGCTCAACTATACCACCTTCATCAAAGTTTATTCATCTAAATCTATATTGTCCTCTTTAAAGTAATCCCCATCGACTGCAACACTCTTATACCAGCGCTTGAACCAATCCACGAAACATTTTTTATATTCGGTTTTCGGTATGTTCATCAGTGCTTTCTGCGATTTTTCCATTACTTCTTCTCGGTTGCTGAAACGTGTTCAACGTATTGGTTTTTTTGTCAAAAAATTACGAATAATGATGGCACATGCGCCCACAATTCTGGTCTCTTTCGGCGAATTGATTCACGCAAACGTCTTATAACGCCCAAATATAACTCTTTGTTTACTGCCTGTTCTTCTAGCAAAAATTCGTGATGCACTACACCGTTGTAATCCATGAAAATTGTGAGCATTGCCTTATTTTTTGACTGAAAACGACGTGTTTTTTTTTATCTCGGCTCATTTGGTGAACGCCATTCACTTGCCTGATGTCTAAATTGTATGTCGCACTCATAAACCCACGTCTCGTGTCCAGTAGTGATCCTTTTGATGAATGTGGGATCGGATTCAGCCTCCCAAATCATCTCTTTTGCGACGTCAACACGGTCTCTTTTTTGCATAAAATTGAGGTCTTTTGGCACCAACTTTATTGCTACACGACGGAAACCCAAATCATTAACCAAAATGTCTTGGACCGATCCATGGGTAATGTTCAAGTCCTCCGCTATTTCTCTGATGGTTAATTTGCGGTTATTGACCAGCATTTCTTTTACTTCATCAATGTTTTCGCCGGTACTCGATGTCGATGGTCTGCCACTGCGTTCATCATCTTCGATGGACTCACGACCACTTTTGAACCGCTCGTGTCACTGGTAAACGACCGTTTTCTTTAGAGAATCGTTGCCGAAACACTTTTTCAGCATTTCAAACGTTCGCGCACCATTAAATCCGTCTTTTACGCAAAATTCAATTCAAGTTCGTTGTTGCAAATTGAAATCCATTTCTAAAATTGTAAAAAATCTCCAACACACACAGAGATAGATGTACTGTTGGCTACATAACTTTTGAAAATGTCAAGCTATGACGCTAAGATTTAAAGGGAATGTCAACAACAGATGTTTGAACTTAACAAAAAAACAGAACTCAAATCGGAACAATGGGAGAGCCACGCTGTGGTTATTCCTTTTTTTTATCAAGGTGGTATATGCCGACGATGTAAGAAATATATTCCTTGTTTCCGAAATCCCATAAAAATAAGGCGTTAATTAATATTAAAGAAGATCTTAAACGAATTTATGCTTGGTCAACAAAATAGTTCATTAATAGAGGTAGACAAACAGAAATTTCCGCTCCAATATTTCTCAACCACATTCCTGTAGACTTTGTAGATAAGATAAAAAATCTTGAAATCTACTTCAGTAGCATAGTAAATTGTCCTTGAATTTACAAGTTAACAGCGTAATATCGAAAAAGTATAGCGCTTTTCGTGGTCTGAGCCCCACGAAAAACTACCTTCTAATATGTGTTAAGCTGAAATTGGTTAAATCTTTTAACTTGCCGATACTGCTTCTTCTCTATATTTATTTATTTATTTTGTTTTTGTTACCCTTTTTATTTTTATTTTTATATATGTATATGTTTCCTAATAAATTGACCATTATAATTTCATTTAAATGTTTTATTGCCTTGCTTACACAATGTAAAAAGATTTAACCTTAATGTACAAGAATTATTTGAACTAAATTTGAATCGCAAATCTGTGAACAAACAAGTGCTGAATAGGCTATGTAATGAATTTAAGGTGCTGATTAAATAAGTAAAAAACGAATCAGTGAGCGCAAATCTATAGAACTTAACAGCAACTCAACAAACTGATTACTCATTTCGGAAGGCCACAAGAAATCTGAAACAGCCCCCGCTTCCCTTACATCCAATAAAAAAGATGACTATACGGTTGCGAGAAGTACTAAAAGTAAAGCGAAACTCTGCAACATATCTCAAACGAACATTTCAGCCACTTCGTAGACAAATCCGTCCAGTATCACTACAAGAATTAAAAGATGCCATAAAAAGGGATTTACAAGCCAAAAAGCGCCGGCAAATGACCTTATAACTGCTGATATAATTAAACAACTCCCCGAAATAGCAATGTGGAAGTTACAACACATCATAAATGCAACCCTTAGAATAAAGCGGATATAATAATGATACATAAAACTGGAATATCAGCAAATGATAAAATAGCGTATCATATTTCTCTGCTACCAGTTATCTCAAAAAGTTGCTTTTTAAAAGACTACAGCCCGTCATTGAAGAAAGAAACCTCATACCAACTCATCAATTCGGTAATCGTTAAAGACATTCGACAACCGAACCATAAACACAATAGAAAATAGCATACATTGTAAGAAAGTATGTTCAGCAAGTGGCATTAGCTGCTACTGTTTAAATTGCAAAGGTATCTACCAACGCAATTATACTCACTGCTTAAATCATACGAGTATATGTCTGAACACCATTTTAAAGTGAAATATGAAGAAAAGTATTCGGAAGGAGTTCCTCAAGGTAGTGTGCTAAGTCCTATACTTTACCTACTTTACACAAGAGACTTACCTGATGCAGATGCAAATAGGAAGCTAGGAAAACGCAAAAAGGAACTGATGAAATACTCGACTGGACAAAAAAATGGAGAATAAACCTTAACGAATCAAAGTCAACGTACACTAACTTTACAACTAAAAATATTAAAAATCATACGCAACCACGTCAAAATATTTATTTATAAATCTGGATGCTAAACTAAAGTGGAAAGAGCATGTCAAAAAGAAACAGGACAAATTTCAGGAAAATGTATTGGTTACTAAGAAGAAATTTTGAGCTCTCCACATACAACAAATTGCTCATATCATATATCAGAAAAATCCATATAGATGTATGGAATACAGCTTTAGGGATGTACAAAGAAAACTAATCACCAAATTATATGATACAAATATTCAAAAATAAGGTATTGAGGTGTATTACTAATGCGCCTTGTTATGTGTGAATTTGTTTTTATTTTTAAAATCGAATTATGAGGTTAAGAAGTTTATTAAATAAAGTATAAAATCCACTGGTTAATGTGTTTTACTAAACCTTTTTTAAACAGAATAATTCATTCGAAATTGTACATATCTCACGGTGACTCTAATCTTCAAAGACCTATATTTTGTGAACCGGGTTTGCCACAAGTACTGTTTTTGATTTTAAACTTTATTTAATGAACCATCTTTTGCTGGGTGCGGGTCAACTTCACCAATTGAACTAACTTACAGTTTTCTTTGTTCTATCCTAAGCCCTACAATTTTCGGTCGGACCTTCCGAACGATATGCTGATCTTGCAGATCGTGCCAGGCGCGTAACTCTGTTGCCCAAATTCCGCCAATCAAACGTCGTTGAAGATGATGATGAGTCAACATTGCTTTTGACAATGACTGCTTTGCGAAGTTGTCGGGTCGATGATTGTGAGTTATATACATATAACTTACTCAGTTATAACTGAAATCAAAAACTTGAACCTTTTTCTTTCCTGTCCATTTTTCGTGGTATGCCCCAGGTGTTACAGGGGGAACATAGGACTCCAGATGTATCTAAATATTTTATTGTCTCTCTCAGTTTTAAGCAATCTGTTTTTAAATGATTTCTGCAAACTACGCTTAAGGTATCGATGTCCTGAAAAAGAGTGCTCAGCAGATAATTTCCGGCTTGAAATTCTTTATGAAAATGCTCAAAATTCAGGTCATCTGAGCTATATAGTATCTTTAATAGATTTTCTACAGCACTGTACCGCTCTTTAGTATTTAATGCTGGAGATTTATTGAAAAATTAAAGGATATATGATCGAGAAAGTTTCTGGCAAATTTTTAGACTTCCTCACTGTATAGTCTTGACTTTGACATGTTTGGTATATATATCCTGTTCCTACGCAAATTAACTTGTAGAGCTATTTGCACTTGCAGGCTTTTTTAAGAAATTAAAAAAAAAAAAAAAAAACATTTTCTGTGAATTTTCATTTAATTGACTAAGTAGGTTTATGCTGGAACTGTTTAAATGTGCCTGATGCTTGTTAGTCAAAGATTAAATGAGCATAATTGGATGACTGCTGATCTAAAGTGAGCTTATTTGGAAAGAGATCGCCTGTACAGAAGATATAAAGGCAATAGAAAAAATTAGAACTAAGAAAAAGAGTACAAAACATTTCGAAACCACCTAAACAAAAAAATGAACTGGACAAAAAATAATTTATATAAACAGCAGTTCTCAAAAACAAAATATAATCCAAAGGAAACATTGAAGATTCTCAACAAGATACTAGGAAAGAAGACCACAAACTTGGATGATATTCTGGTTAAAAACTTTGTTATAGCGCAGCCTGGTCAGTTTGCACAACAATTCTCTCTTGATAATTTAAACATATGGTGCACATATGCGAATATAAATCTTATTCAGGTCCATCGAACAGTGTAAGCCGATCAATGTTCTTGGATGATATTGATGCAATATAATTCAGGGGAAGATGAAATACGACCCAAAGACTTAAAGAATAACGCTGAAGTTCTAGCTCCAGTTTTATCAAATTTTATAAGCGTTTAGAACAATCAAAGATTCCAGAAAGGCTAAGGATATCCATTATCTGACCTATACACAAAGTAGGCATAAAAAATATTATTGGGAACTACCGTCCAATTTCAATATTATCCGTAATAGAAAGATACTCGAAGAAGCTGTCGCCAAAATCACAATACCATCATATATTACTATGTATCGACTTTAAAAAAGCTTTTGATATATTATGTCATAAAAACACATTGAGACAAATGGAAAAGTTTGATGTAAGAGGACAACGTCTGGCATGGTTTGAGTGTTATCTGACAAATCGTAAATAAGTATATGTATAGTTAAAATAGGACAGCATCTAAGCGAAGAAGAAGCCGCATCATTTGGAGTTCCACAAGGATCAAAATTAGGGCCGCTAATTTTCCTCACGTATATGAACGAAATACTTACAACTCCAAGCAATAGTACAGTCTACGCATATACTGACGATACGGCGATTATCGTTAAACTTGCAAAAGCAGTTCGATGTTATCACAACAACGGATCATGACAACAGCCTGGACATAAACTCCAACAAAACTTAAAATTAAAATGCATAACTATGACTGTCTGCATAGAGCTAATAGCCATCAACTTCTTCGAGCTGACGACGACTGTTCAACTATCAGGGGTAACGTCTCTACGTACAAATATCTGAGAATGGAGCTATAATGTGGTGGCACTTATTAAAAAACTCAGAAAGTCTGCATTTGCTCTTTTCCATCTGAGTTATCGATGTCTACTAGATGTCCTACAACAATGCTTTTTTAGTCTTGTGGAGTCTCACTTAAGGTATGGCATTCTGGCATTCTAACAACAAAGCAACTGTACAAAATGGAGATACTGTCAATCTTCAAAAATGACAGTACCTATAGGGTGATTCATAGTGAAGTTTGATTTTCAATAGGCTTTTCTTGACAGATCACGCGTGACTCCTATCTTGATTTGGCATAATCGACAATTTGGCATATTTTACGTAAGGATCTCCGCCTTAAAGCGTACAAATTTCAATTTGTGCAAGAATTTAAGCCAGGCGACTTGAATTTGTGTCATATTTTCAGTGAATGGGCTCTGGAAAAACTCTATGAAAATTCGATGTTTTATTGTGAAATTTTGTTGAGTGATGAAGCCCATTTCTGGCTGAATGGATACCTTAATAAAAAAAATTGTCGTATTTGGGCTGATGAGCAACCCGAAGAGTACCAAGAGGTACCATTACATCCATTAAAAATAAAGGTCTGGTGTGGTATATGGGCTGGTGGAATCATTGGTCCATATTTTTTTAAAAATTACCATTAACCGTCAATGGTAACCGTTAACGCTCCATGTTAATGGACTATGTGCTTCCTGAAATTCAGGCACATGATCTCGGTGAGCTCTGTTTTTAACCAGACGGAGCTACGAGCCATATAGTGCGTAAAACAATGGACTAGTTGAGAAATCATTTTGGTGAGCACTTAATTTGACGTTTTGCTACTATAAATCGGCCGCCTAGATCGTGCGATATCACACCTTTGAACTTTTTTCTCTGGGGATATGTAAAGTCTCAGTCGCTTTGCTCGAACGAGTCGCCCAAAATTTGACTTCTTAATGGACTACCTCAGACGTAGTCGTGGCTAACGTTTACTTGATGTTATTTTTAAAATGTAAATGCCATGAATTTTTCTTTTAACCAATAATAAAAAATTTAAGCTCACTTTCAAATTTATGTGTTTTATTTAACATTTTAAATCAAACCTTACGATCAATCAACCTATATAAAATGGCAACACAACAAGCAATAAACCCGCGCAGACGACAGCAAGATAAATTACAAATTCCTAGATATTGTAACGAATATGGTCAAAGAAAATATACAGTAGCTGTTCCGGCAACATTCAATGAGGTTCCAACGAATTGTTGGACCTTCCGAAAAAAATGTTTTTAAACCAATCTCTTCAATGAATTATTGTTAATTTTCAAAATGAAATATTGTTAAAAACTTGTTTCTGTTCAACTCGTGAAATAAATTAATTTTATTTTGAACTTAATGCAACTAATTCAAATGATCAGTCTTCTGCAGACAAGCCACTTAACTTTGCAGAGTAAAGCTTAAAAGTATTTGAATATTCATTCAGTCTTTGAATATTACGAATGCCAGAATGCCTTTTTTGAATAGAATTTTTTATTAAAAAATGCGCGAGTATTATATTTAGGTCATTGCAAACAAATTATATTGTATTATGTTTAATATGATTTTTTTAATCAAGATTCCGTGGGACTATTAAAAAAATTCCAAGAGTGATGGTGTAAGACCAAGATATTTGGAGAAGAAAAATGTCATTCACTGCTGTGTTAAAAAAAAAAAGTCCATTCGTATTAAAGGAATTTCGGCCAGATTTCAAATTTATACTGCATGGAATATTGCCATAATTGGTGCTGGCTGGCGAAAGAAAACTTTTCATTATTTGTATCCTTCTCCGAAAGATGTGTCTGTCTGTTTGCATGTGGATTCGTATGAGATTCGAAATTTGCTTGCGTTGGCAATATTAAGAGTGCTTTGACTTTTTTATTTTAATTTCCCTTTCGTAAGATATGAGTACATACAGGCACATCTACTAGCAGACTCCTAACCTTTGAAAAGACAACAAAGAGATGTGCTGATCGAGCTATAAAAAATAGAAACTTCTTCATATATGGTATTCGCACAAGTTTCTACATTTCTGTATTGCTATTTTAATTAGAAAATCACGTAAACTTCTTTTTTGCAGTGCAAGACGAAAAATAGCAAAAGAAAATATCTCGTATGCGTCAAGCAATTGCATAGTAAAATCAGACTCTAATGTCAACACATCGGAGTCAACACCCTAATGCATTTTAAATAACTTTTTCTATTTTTTGTCCTTTATGTGTCTGTGTCCGAAGCACTTTACAACCAAATAGCTAAAAACTTACCAAGGATAGTGCACATAAGATAATAAGCTCTTTCCAGCAACATCACCATCATCAGCATCATCATCTGGACTCTGTAAGTCCTGAGGGTAGAATAGATTTTCAGTAAAACAATTCATCGAAAGGATGTCGTCATTCGTGTATCCGTACCTAATACGAGTATGTTATGTATGCTTGGTTATCCATGAGTATGAGCTCATGGAGGGAGTCTTTGGCTATTTCCACTTTTATGAGGTAATTACCGAAGAAAGCAATCACCTCCCTTACTTGGTACTGATGTCAGAATCATAGAAAGGGGTGTGGTTGATGCCAAATGTGCATGCATATTGAGAACTTTCCAAATCTTGTTTTGCCCCGTATGAGCTGCAATCACAATCTGTGATTATTTTGTTGGGTTAGTTTGGGCAAAGTGAATGTAGAGAATTTGTTAGAAAGCCTGATAGACAGTAGAAATAGACATACGAGTAGTTGTACTCGTCTGTCACTGTTTGGAAAATGAAAAGGTGTCTGTATTGGGAATTGGTTATAACATCGGGATGACATCATCCTCACCCAAGGGGTGTCCAATTGATTTAGTTTTGCAATTTGGAATGTAATCATGTGAACATTGGCAAGTCCTTGGGAGATGTCTTCGGATATAGTGGAAATGTTTACATGTATATCTACATACGACTACTATGTTAGATGATGATTGCAATTGTTGAATGAAGATCTGAATTGTGTGCAACTAAGTATAAATCATTCGGGGTCTAGATTCGTTATTTCATTGCCTAAAGCTCTTGATCAGCTAGTCCTGCGTATATGTGTAGTCGACTAATACTTCTATTGTAGTAAAAAGAAAAAAAAAAAGAAAGATTTTACAATTAGAAAGGAGAAAGAAAAAAATAACGATATAGGGTTACTAATTATACAAACTGGCTAAGTGCCTCAAAAGTAGTGATTTAAAGTTATTCGTGTTTCTTACTCCTCTCACTACAATAGGCAAGGAGTTCCACAGGCGGACAGCATGAATAAAGAACTGGCGTTCCGAGGTAAGGCATGAGTATGTTGTTGGAATCAAAGCGAAAGTCCTTTGCGAGCGCGGAAAAAATAATCTACTATTGGCTCTATAACTTCATTCGGTTTGCTAAGAGATGGCGTAACTTGTATTGTTCCATTGTTATTATTCCATTGGAACATGCGTTGGAAAGCTACTGTCATTGTTCGTAATTTCAGTATATGTCATTCATTTGAAGCGCAAACAACAATAATTTTTTTTCACTCAAATATGTCAAACTTTGTGCCTGAAAAAGTGTTTTTGCGGGGAATTCTTCTTCATTACTTTAATATGAAGAAAACTGCTGCCGAAGTCATCGTATTTTGGTGGAAGTTTATGTTCATGTTCATGTTCACATGCACTAGCTGGGCGAACGTGCCAAAAGTGGTTTGCACGATTTAAAAGTGGTGATTTTGGCTTGGAAGACGATGAACGTCCTGGGCAGCCAAAAAAGATAGAAGGTGAAGAACTGGAAGCATTACTCTTTGAAGATTGTTGCCAAACACAAGAAGAGCTCGCAGAATCTTTGGGTGTCACTCAAGTAGCCATTTCAAAACGCTTTCAGCTGGATATCTTTAAAAACAAGGAAATTGGATTCCACATGAACTCAAGCCGTGAGACGTCGAAAGGCGGTTTTGCATGTCCGAAATGCTGCTGGAATGCCACAAAAAGAAGTCATTTTTGCATCGGATTGTTACTGGTGATGAGAAATGGATCTATTACGACAACCCCAAGCGCAAAAAATCATATGTGAAACCCGGCTTACCAGCCAAATCAACGGCAAAGCCGAATATTCATGGCACGAAGGTAATGCTCTGTATTTGGTGGGAACAGAGGGGGGTGTTGTATTATGAGCTGCTAAAACTGGGTAAAAGCATCAATGGACAACGCAACCGAACACAATTAATCCATTTGAAGAGAGCAGTAGCTAGATACAAGGCAATAATTTTCATTATGACGACGTTCGGCCCCACGTTGCTATTCCGGATAAGAACTATTTGGAAAAGAGTGGATGGGAAGTATTACCCCTCCCGCCTCATAGCTCAGACTTTGCGCCTTCTGACTACCATTTTTTCCGGTCGATGCAGAACGCCCTCACTGAAATACGGTTCACATCAAAGCAGAATATCAAAAATTGGCTTGATTCATTCATGGCTGCCAAGCCAGCGCAGTTCTTTTGGGATGGGATCCACAAATTGCCAGAAAGATGGGGAAAAGTCATAGCTTCAGATGGGCAATACTTTGAATAATATTATTGTACATATTTTTCTTAAATAAACGTTCAAATTTTGAAAAAAAAAAAACGCACGAATTAAAATATATACCCAATATAGTTTTGCGGACTGTAGGCAAATTTATTTATTTATTCCCAAATAAACATTTGAGAAACGCATTAATTTTTTGGTAATTCCATTCTAAAGATAAAGCCTAGAAAGTATGGCTCATGTATTATGCATCACAATACTGTTGCATATATATACTACTATTGCATATATACAACTTTGAATTAATTTTGTGAACGCACTCTTTCACTAATCATCAAACTGTCACTGTCAATTTATTCAGTAAACTCAACATTTTTATCATGGTAAAGTACACTAACGAGCAACGTCTGCAAATTATAAAAATTTTCTATAGATATTTGGAGTCGATGACTGCAACTTTAAGAACGTTAACTCCAATTTTCGGTCGTAATTCTCGCCCTAGTAGACAGGCAATAACAAGTTTAGTGCAAAAATTTGAGTCTACATATTCGTTGTGTGATGTTGCCGTGTCAGTGAGACAACGGGTTGGTCGAAGTGTCGAAAATATCGCTGCCGTTCAGACGTCCGTAGCAAATGATCCAAATCAGTCAATTCCACAGCGTTCTCAAGAATTGGGCATCGCTCAGACCACATTATGTCGTATTTTGCGTAAGGATCTTGGTTTACACGCATACAAGATCAAGCTGACTCAAGAATTGAAGCCGATGGACAATTTGAAGCGACGTACGTTCTCCGATTGAGTTCTGGAGAAGATGCGTCAAGATGATGAATTTCATAGCAAAATCATCTTCAGTGACGAAGCTCATTTTTGGTTCATTGGGTTTGTCAATAAGCAAAATATGCGTTATTGGTCGGGTGAAAACCCACATGTGCTTCATGGATCACCACTTCATCCACAAAAAATAACTGTTGGTGCGGTTTGCATGCCGGCGGCGTTATTGGGCCATATTTTTTCGTCGACGATAACAATCGCTTCGTTACTGTGAATGGTCCAATTATTTTTGGCCCGAATTGGAAGATATGGACTCTTGGACGACATGTGGTTTTAACAGGATGGGTGCCACAAGCCACACAGCACACGCTACAATCGATTTATTGAAGAGTAAGTATGGTGAGTGTGTTATCTCAAGATATGGGCCAGTCGATTGGCCACCTCGTTCGTGCGATTTAACGCCGCTTGACTATTTTCTGTGGGGCTACGTTAAGTCATTGACTTATGCCAACACACCGATGACGTTGGAAGAGCTCAGAGCCAACATTGAAATGTGTGACTGAGTCGTTGAAAATTGGGTCCAACGAATCGACCGCTAAAAACGTGCTCGCGGTGGTCATATGCACGAAGTCGATTTCCGTTCATAAATGTTTTGATTGTATTTCAAGCCAGTAATACAGTTTTTGAAATATCTCAAATTGTTTGCCTTTTATTTAAGAAAAAAAAAAAAAAAAAGTTGTCAAGTCGTTACTGGAAAACCCGATACATGTTACTACAAAGTTTTGGCATCTTCAATGAGGTTTTTAAAAAATTTCTTTCAATTGAGAATATTATATTTATTGTTGGACAAATGTCTCCTATGCCTTTTCCTCCTCCAATACCTCTACATTTTGTGGTTGGGTTCAATAGGTCGTTCTTAAAGCACAAATTTTTAAGCAGCAGGTACATGTAACCCTATTTAACTTGTACTTGTTTGAAGTGTTGGGAAATGTTTTTTAAACCGATTTGCGAGTGTTTAAAGTTCACGGAAAGTATTTAAGTTTCCAGGTATGCACGGATGTAGTGATTACTGAAATAGGTTGCACTAAATGGACAAATTGAATTTAATTTTACTGATCTAATAGGAAAGAGGAATGCGAACAAGAACTTATGTACATAGCCTGGTACAATATTTTCCTGCACTTAACCTTTGTTAACTGTGAATGAAAATTAAATTTCTTTTAAGGTTGAGTGGGTATTTTGCGTGTGTTTACATCACAATATGTAGTACATACCCTATATGTAGCTCTACAGTTTTACGAAATAACCACCTCACATTCGACACCACCACTCTTAGATACTTGTACACATGCACGATGCACATTCAAAGAATCCATTCAACTTTTGAGAGGCATTTGTAAAGGAGAGGTACTTCTTAGAAAGAACGAAAACAATAGAAGTCATTGAGAGGGTAATGTTTATTCCTTTACGCCTATAGTCCTTCCTCTTCAGAGTCAAACGGTGGCCTAATGAGCCGTCTTTTCTCGATTTTTTTTTTTTTTTTTTTTATTCCAATCCCTCAAACTTCTCTTTAAATCTGCGAGTATTTCGCTATCATTAAGGTTAAAAGATACTTGAAATACTTAAAGATGGGTTCCTGAGAGGCCACCTAAAAAATTCAATCACCACCAACCAACCAACCAACCATCCAGCCAACAATAGAAAATGATACTGAATTATCGCAAGATATGAATCTGGAATCTATCTCTGTTGACGATGGGGAGAATTTGAATTATGTGTTTTTTTTTTATTTTTTATTTTTATTTTTGCTGGTACCTGCAATTGTGACAGGTGAGGTAATTGTAGCCCCAAGTCAACACGAAGAGGAAGTTTGTTTTCTTTGAGGACATTTTAAATTTATTTTAAATATATGTACCTATTTGCATACACACTCATCTACACACTAGAGTCTTGTATTCATTCTTATGTGACATTTTAAGTTGAGAGCTCTTTTAGTCTGCCTGTCGTGGGAAGACACTTTATTTCATTTCACATGACAGTACTGAAGGAGCGAGCGTTTATGCCTAGAAAAATATATATGTATGTATGTATGTATGTATGTATATATGGCACATATATTTTGCTGAAAAATTTAAGAACTTATTGTATAATGAACTGGTATGAGTATCCCTTATGGTACTGCATTTGTTTGCAAGGGTTGGTGGTTTTGAAATTTTCAAAAATATCTAAGCCTGTACATATTTACAACTATTAACCCGCCCAGTAAATAGGACACAAAACAACAGAATTAACAAAGGCAAACAAGATAAAATACAATATTATACAAAAAACAAAGAAAAAAGGCTTAAAAATGAAATGATGTCCTAATTAAAGGTTAAAAACGAAGCTACAATACTTTTGTCCTGAGGTTTTCAGGGTTTTATTTTAATTGCGGTTTTTTTTTTTTTTTGGTGAAGGGAAAAGAAAGGCTTAACTGGCAGCACACTGTTTATAGCTTTCATTCACTTTCATTCCCTTCTATAAGTTTTAGGTTACCACAATTCCATGGACTATACCTACTTTTCATTATTTACGAATATTTGGTAACGAATTTTTGCCCTCAGATCTTTGACTTGCACATTAAAACACGAAACTTTGGAGGTAAGCGAAAGATTTATTGAAAAACATAAGCTTTTAGTTTATTTTGTTAAGTATCTGCATACAGAGTGGGAGAGAACATGAACAATTCATTTATTTATTTGTTTTAAGTATAAGCCGCCAAATTGATCGTTTAAAGCAAATATCTATGGAAATGCTTGCTTTTGAAGATGATGCTAGAGACAGCGGCCTCAACCAGCAATCTTCTTTAGTTGTGTACCTCAACCGAGTTAAGGTTACTTCTTACCTGCACGTGTGCGTAACCTTCCTCTAAAGAGGTGTAAGTTATAAGTATCTACCAAAGGAAGACCACGTAAACCACATTAAACTGCTTCAATTTGCAAGGAGACACTGTTGTAAGAAGGGCACCAAACCAATGGGCTTGGTAAAAGTGGCAGTTGAAGACAGTTTTAGAGTGATCCTCCTAGTCATTGAACCAATATGAGCTTATGATAAAGTGTAGGAGACTGTTAAAGTCTGTGTTCTTTAGATTGCTTAGAAGAAAGCTCCTAAGTGAAGTGTCATTCTTTGAGATAGAGCTGGATATGTACAGAGTAGGTAGAGGATTGTCTTATCTTTCTTCTCGTACCTGCAGCTTCTACAGAAATAGTTTGTAAAGGCGTCAAGCCTTCTTGGGTGCTTACCTATAAGACAGTGTCAAGTGATGGCACCTACGATGGCGCTGAGATATTTCCTATTATATTAAGAAGGATGAAACTCTTAGAGCAATTCTGATCTAGCTTTGGCCAGATCTGTCCACCTAAGGTCTGTTCTTTTATTAGCATCTAATATTAGCAAGTTCGCCAGTCCTACAACTCTCTGAAATATCTCTGTGGCCCGGCACTCAACAAAGGTGAATGTTGAGCTGCTCTGCGATACACAAGATTAAGAATATTAGAGTGGACAAATAAATGATTTTCACTGTGTTGTCGGTTGAAGGCGAATAACTACGCTACCAGCCACTTACTTGCAGGAAATGTAGAGGGGTGTCAAGTGAAACGGCTCGGTTTAAGAGTAAACCTGCTGTTCTTTGGAGTTTTGTCCAAGCCGTACCGGTACCGTTTATTGAGGGAGGGTCTATAATTCGAATTTTGTAATTTCTGGAAAAGAGGACAAGCTGAAGGAGTTCTTTAATGGTATTAAGATGTTTACATGAGAGGGTAATAGCAACGTCATCCGCATCCATCAATAACTCTGCACTCATACCATTAAGTTCAGGTGGAAGGGAGAAATGACACCGCCTTGCGGGATACCTCTGCTGACACATCTTTTAGCAGAAACCCCAACCTGTTTGAAGTTGGTTAACCTGCTATTTAGCATAAGACTGATCAACTCCCGAAAGTGAATCATTTACCTGCAGGATGTTGACGTTGTTAAATGCACCATCTAGATCCAGGAAAGCGGCTATTGTGTACTCTCCATATTGTAGGGATTGTTCGATGTGGATAGATAGTGAATGCAGAGCCGTTTCCATTGACTTTTCTTTACAGTAGGCATGTTGAGGCATTGACAAAAGTCTTGGATCAATTTTAGCTCGTAGATTGATATCAATCAGTCGTTCTAGAGTTCTCAGAAGGAAAGATGATAGACTTATAGGTCTAAGGTTCTTTGGAACAACATGAGAGCATTTTCCGACTCATGACGTCTCTAGATGACAATATCTGAGGACCTTTGTAGCTCGGAAGGTATTATACTGTCCGGACTAGCAGACTTTTATGGTTTGATGTTATACAGCCCCCAAAACAGTTTGTCTGTTTTAATCATGCCATGAATTTTGATCATAGTTGCAGTAATCCTGTGTCGGTTGCTACTGGCCACGGAAATAATAATCTACCCGGAAAGTGACTGCCCAGTAGCAGGTTGAGTGATTCATTACTTGAGAATGTCAAAGAGATATCCGTTTTTTTTCAAACAACTAGGCATCATGGCATCTGTAGAGAGAATTTTTCTTAGCCGCGATGCCTCCAAGGTTTCTGTTATTTTATCACAGATTGACTTCCAATATTGTCGCTTTGCCTTCCCCAGTTCTTTTTTATATATTTTGAGATTCATTGTATAAGTCCCAGTGAGTCACTATTCTTGTGCTTTTTGCAAGGTTGAAAAGTTTCCTGCAGGTGTTTCCAAGTGGTTGCAGTGCAGCTTTTTCTTGCCTCAAAGTTGAATAAGAGGACAGGAAGCAGCTATATTCTGACTGAGAGGCAGAGTGAATTCGCTGGTGTTATACAGGGAACTTTAGATTTCAGAGCATAGTGTTTCCGACAGTATTCCTCTGTATTTCGGCCAATTAGTTTTCCGATAATTCCGGAATGCTATTTGACTGCGACGAGCATCACTCATTCTGAATTGGATGTATCTGCGGTCTGAAAATGATCTTCAGATTATACCATCCAGTTCGTTAGCATTTGAGTGATATTGTCGGAGACAAGAGTGGTATCTAGCACTTCTTGTCGATTTCTTGTTATAAAAGTACGCTAATTGTCAATGTTGCAAGCAATGAGGTTAGTACTTATAACATCATCAAAAAGTGATTCAGTTCTATCGTTGATATCGGTACTGCTTCTTACCGTGTGATGAGGGTTAGTGTCGTCTCCGATGATGAGGCCAGTTTTTAGCCTGCTAACTTTCAGTACCACCCTTTCTAAGTTATCATCAGGGAGAAGCCCCACATGATCGTGGCCAAGATATGCCGATGCCTTTGGCAGTCTCTAGTCTGGCTAGTCTAGACTAGTTAATCAGTTTAGTCTGGTTAAGTCGAAGTCGATGAGGTTAGGAAGTAAAAATGCTTGAAGACCACTTTTCACTAAAATACAAGTTCTAATCTTACCTTTGTCTCTTATATATGGGGGAGCCTGTGTACGTTTGTACACAAGTCCACGAACCACACCTTCTACGATTCATGGTTCCTGGATTAGTAAGATGTCTCCTGCGTTTTTGAAAAGACGAAGAATAAGTGCGGAAGAAGCCTTTTTCGAGTGATGGAGATTAGACTGGAGAAACCGTATTATTTCTATAATTTACCAGAGTAGTCTTCTATGTGTTTCTGTCCATATCCTCCGTTTCTAAGCATGTACCCAAGAGCTAATCTTCTTTCTCTTATCGTAAAGAAACTCTTTTAAGTTCGTCATCGGTTGCGAATTTCCGACAGAGTGTCCGAAGAGGAGACCGACTGCTTATTTTCCTCAGATAAACTGGAGTCATCGGTAATCGACGCTCCGAGATCTAAGGTCGAATTTACGGTTTCAGTTAAAGGAGGAGGTTGCTTATCATCATTCAACTCATACTTTTTATAAACCCTTAGGTGAATTGACTCGAAACCGAACCGAATCATACCTTTTGTTTGCGGTAGAGGGCTTATTGATTCCTTATTGATCATCATCAACGCGCATCTACAAGTGCCCTTAAGTTCTTCCATTTTCGGCACTTTTCAGTCAGGAGTCGGAAGGGTCGGGTTGATGAGCCTGATGATCTGAAAAATGTTTTCGGGGGAGAAGGGTTCGGCTGGGATCCGGATGCGGGTTCTAGTTCCGCTAGGGATACCTTCCTTGGACAGGACTTCTCCTAAACCACATGACGATAAGCTTGACGTGGCATTGATGCCAACCAGCATCGCTTGTGATGGGAGCTGGTCCAGGGTTTTCCTGCATGATGACTAAGAGGTTGCCCGAAAGACTTAACTCAACTAACTGCCACTGTTTAAGTGTTATCGATCCGTCGGTGTTGTTTTTTTCGATTACCGCGATCGAAGGTTTTAAAATTGCTTTAAGCATTAAGCATCGGCGTCTTATGTATGTTCGTGACATTTATTCACAAAAAATGTCTCTATTCGCATCTTTTGCTACCGACCTGCTAGACAAAATATGCCATTTTTGAGGAATTGATTCAATCGCTAAAAATACTTAAAAGGCTGCCATTATGTTATATCCTCGCGATTTTGGATGCACTGGTTTCTGATGTTCTTGCTGAAATGTCTAAAAAGGTGGTAATCTGTTGGTAGTAGGTCCTAGGAATAAGGTGGATGCTGCAGATATTTAATACTCAAGTTTCGTTATCTTTTTAACGGTCATTTAGAAAAATTATTGTATTAACCCAACGACGTACTGCAGGCATCCATGCCCAAAGTGCCGTGAATTTCCCCGCTTGCTCCTGCTGGAGTAAGTGTACTCTAGGAGTGAAATATTTTTATAAATTACATTCTCATAAAATAGGTACACGATTTTTTCCTTGTTGCACACGAATTATCGCACTCACTGCAACAACCTGTTTAAAAAACGGACATTCCATGTTGAAAGACCTGATAGTTCTTCCAGCGCGCTAGCCTATGGATAAGTTCATTCAGACGATCATGCGCCATCATGCACATCAAGGATGGGTTTTATAAAACTTAGCACATTCAGTCCTCTAGCTTGTAGTACTGAATCCATTCCATTCGAAGAACTCGAAGACAGACTTTTGCTTAGATTGTAAATTGCTATCAGAAGCTCTTTTTTAACTAACTAATTCGAAAGCTGTGAAAACAATGAAAGATACAGTGTGCCAAGAAAGTGCAGTCACAAGTCCTCGCTTGATAAAAATTTCCTCATTTTAAATCCGGCTTAATTAATTTCAGCCACATTTTACCTCTTTTTAAATTGTCAGTTTGACATTCTTGCAAATTAAAAATAATTAATCTGAATGCAGTTTACCGTTATTTAAAATCCAATTATCCAGCCAATTTAGATTCACAAATCTAAAGAACCGTATTTCTTGCTACCAGTAACAGCAAAAAAATGTGAAAAGTGAGCTTCTTTCCGGAATACGGACTGCATTTCATTTGTGTATTTCTATAACAATAACAAGGATGACTTGTTGACAGCACCGCAAGAAAAATTAAGAAGTCTCAAGACGAAACTCTATCAAGTTATAAATGAATGACTTCAATGCATGAGGTGCACAAAGTGGCGTCCTAAAGATGGCAATATCCCTGAGCCAATAAAACATTAGACGAGATTCATCTGCTCCAGGTGGCAGAGAATGTGTCCGAATACACAGAGAGTCTAAATACTAATATGTGCTTCATCTTACCTCTTGTCCGCTGCTTCTCATCGCCTTAGCTTTTTTTGTTTTTTTTCAGTTCTTCCAATTAGTGTTAGCAACTTGGTTAACCACTCATGATTTCAAAATCTCAAACTAATGGGTACCATGTGCGATGTGTATGTGTGTTCTCAAGAGCAAACATATTATTCGGTGTTTAAATCCTTTTAATTAAGCACGTAAATTGTAGTCATTTTAAAGGATTAATGAAGCTTATACACACTCTTATACTAAGTTGAAGAAACGCAGGCAAATTTATTTTGAAATTTATTGAATAGCGGGTTGGTAACCGCAATTGATCAATTAAAGTATCGGCTTGTTGATTTTCCATAATATTTTACAATATGCCGCACTAACTTGTTCTGGAAACGACGTGATGTCTGTATGTACTCAGGCCAGCGTACTGAGGATTGATTAAACTTCGCCTCATTGTGCTTGTCTCGTGGTGCGACTAATGAACTAATCATTCTATCTGTCCTATAATGCCTCCTTACATGCAAATGGTTGTAATGATAATTCTGCAAAGCCTTTCAGTGCTTGTTTCCCTTAAGGAAATGAATTTATTCCGATTTACAGGGGCGATTCGTATATAAAGGGAGCGGATTTTCTTCTCGAATCCAGAAGATTTAGGTTTGCGCTATGTGTCAAACTAGTGGACAGAGACACGGGGTCTACTCGAAGGATGGAGTTTACTGTTGTGACCATTTTTAGTATGTCGAGGACGACTCTTCGCACTTTCTGAGCGGATAAGGATTTCTAAGATCAAAATTTCCGTTGATTCTTCCAGAGACTATTTTTTAACGTGTCAATTGTGGAAACATTTGCTTTGATATATGTAGAGGAAGAGTGTTTTGTAACGTCATTGTATCAGGTGCTCAACTAAGTTCTTTAACTAAGCTCCAGCAGTAAGTGCTGGTCGAATTTGACATATCCAAAACGTCATGAACCAAACTTAGACATATGGTAAACAAACCGTTATGTCAAAAATTAGTGATTTTGTTTTGGCGTCATACAAATATTTTTAGTTGTGTGAAAATGTCTGATTTTGTGCCAAATAATCCTCATCTGAGGGAAGCGTTCATTCATTCATTCAAAGAAAACGGTAACTGAGACACATCGAGAAGTCCAAAAAGTTTACGGAGATGCTCCTTTATGTGAAACAATGTGCCATAATTGGTTTCGTCGCTTCAAAGACGGTTATTTCGATGTTGACGACAGTCCGCGTGAAGACACTGAATAAAAGGCATTGCTCGATGCAAGAAGAGCTTACTTCAGTATTAAGAGTTCAAGGAACTTGGGTTCCGTATGATTTGAAGCCGAGGAACGTTGAGCGTCGTTTTTTCGCCTGTGAACAACTGCTCCAGCAGTAGAAAACTAAGGGTTTTCTTCATCGTATTGTGACTGGTGATTTAAAATAGATTCATTACAGCAACTTACAAAGAAAATCATGGGGACAGCTCGGTCATGTTTATACGTCTTCGGCTCAGCCGAATATTCAGAAACAGCGAAGGTTATGCTGTTTATTTGATGGGACCAGGTCCTTATTATTTATTATTAACTGTTGAAACCCAACGAAAACATCACTAGAAAACGATATTGAGCATTGCGCGAAAAACGGCCACACTACCAGCAGAGACACGAAAAAGTAATTCTACAGCATGAGAACGCTCCGCCTTACGTTTCCAAATTCGTTAAAACCTACCTAGAAAAGCTCAAATGGGAAGACCTACCTCACCCGCTATATTCCCCAGATATTACGCCCTCTGATTATTACTTGTTCCGTTCGATGGACATAGTCAGATTGATCAGCAGTTCCGCTCATATGAAGACATCAAAAAATGGCTTGATTCGTGGATAGTATTGAGCTCTTAGAACCTTCGAGCTCTGTCAAAAAGATGGGAAAAGTTGAAGCTAGCGATGGACGATAACTTGAATGCTTCATTTGCAACCATTTTTTCACAATAAAGTTGCATTTTCAAAAAAAAAAAAAAAAGCTACGACTAATTTGCGTACCTAATATATGAACGGCATAGCTCGGATACCTTTTGGGAGAATTGTTGCAGGGGCAGCAACGTTATCAAGGTCACACCAAAAATTCCCAAGTTTTGGTGTAAAACTGACAAACATTGGCTCAGTGTAAAGAAAAAAGCTAATCTATTTGCGTCAAATTAAACTGATTATCTAAGCCCTATTTTAAAGAGTAAATCCAACCCCAACGAAAGCTCAAGAGCAACAACAATCCGCTTTTCAAAATCATAATGCCACTGATTGGAGGTTAGAAATAATGATATTTTGTACAAGGTGTTGGTATCCATATTTAGTTTAAGTATAATTTCTTCTTCGGTGCTTCTAAATTCAACTACTATTCCCTGTAGTTGCTCACGAAAACCAGAAAGCCCGTCTCCACTTTCCTTCCAAATAGGTTTGGTTTCACCGCATTTTAGTTCATAATTCATTAAAATGTCTCTATATCCATCTCCATTATAATCGATTATATGAGTTTCAGAAAAAATCTAATTAATTACTGTTATTATAAAAAATCCATAAAAAAATAGTTTACCTTTTATGTCTGCCACACTGTAACTTAATACTTTGAGTTTGGATAATTTGTTATTGGTCCGGTGTCGGTTGTACATCTTACAACTCTATTTCCTTCAATATCAACCCTCTTTGTTTTCGATGCCGTAGTCTATCTACTGACTCACCGCACCTACTATTTCTCCAACGAACCCTTATGCCGCTGAAGGTCAATTCAATCCTCATCGCTTTCGATCTCCCAAGTCCCTCCATATCCTTTGTCATTTGGGTTAATCTTAATTGTTAGGTTTTTAATAAGTCTAGGCTTATATTTAGGCGAATAAATGAAAGTTTTTGCCTTTAAATAATGGCTAAAGGACAGAATATTTATACGAAAGATAAGAAGTAATCACTTACCAAGTCTGAAAGTATAGGTCAGCAGGTTTTTTTTTCTTCTTCTCCATTATTCTTTTCTCTCCGTGGTCCCTCCACTTACGTGCATACACAAGTACATAGAATACTGAACTTCATTTACTGCAATTTCTATTGAAATTCGAAATTATTTTTTATTTGGTTGAAGCTGCAACTCCGTAAGCAAACTATCCAACACTACTTTTTTACAGAGCTTCATATTGTAAGATAATTCCGCTTTTAACTAGTTTCATATTCTCTCTGACTTCATAGTGAAATTATAGTTGCGGACGATTTCCAAATACACAATTCTGAGTGACTTTGACATTCTAGGGGACACCACCCGAAAGACGGTGTGTTGAGATCTTGGATTCAGAGAATAATTTAACCCAACTGGTAAATGGGCCATCCGCATATCTTATGTTGATAGTCATCCCGCCAAAACTTCATACTCGAATGTATACACCATCAATGTGCGCTTCTCAAATATAAACCACATTATTAGAGAAACAGTTTCAAAAAAAAAATTAATAGGGAAATATGAAGAAGTTAATTGGAATCGAATTAACAGCTTTTCTTTAGGAATAAAAACTGTTCGTTATGTTAACCTTAATAAGAACGTGTGTGAGTCTGCCGATATGATAACAAGCACTTTTCCCTTTGGATCTTAATACACACAGTCAATCCTATCAATCCTGTCCAGCCCGTCAGAAAAAAATACAAATCATCTCCTACAGACCCATTACACTTACGTCACCTCTTTCTAAAATTATGGAAACGCTGATAAACCATCATGAAATATTTCGAAATACGCAGCAACAGGTCCACTGGTGATTTCATGGTATGTCTCAACGAAAGGTGAAACCAAAGCGTACATCTACATATGTGATGAAAACAAGGTAGTTTCACTTGAAATATTTCTAAGGCATTTAATAGAGTTTGGCATTACTCTCTCTTGCTGGAATTGAGTGCATTTCGGATCGACAAATCTCTTTACCAATAGATTCAATTTAAGCTTCCTTGGATGTTTTTAAATCTGATATTCACAAAACGAATGCTAGTGTTCTGACTGGCTATGTTCTGTCTCCAAAACTCTTTTTAATTTTCGTTAATGATCTCTTGTGAATTCTCTCTCTCTCTTTCTCTCTGCTCTCATATTCGTTCCCAAACTTACGTCCCTGCAAAAACAACATTATTAAACGGGGAACTATCAATAGTGTAGAATTCAATGCTTCTGATGTCGCTAAAGCGAATGATAGACACACAGCCATTATCCATGGCACGAAACCGTCAAATTTTCCATTCACGGTATGTGTATCGATGGCAACCTACGTTGGAATTTGATGCCGTTAAAAATATTGCGAAATATTGTGCCCCTTCTCATCAGACCTAAAATTGGAGTCCACGCACACACTTGTTTAGGTGTTCATAAAACATCTCTGAACCTGATAGATCGGATTTAAAACCGTGCGATAAAACTCATAGGTGATGCTAATATCACAGAGTCAGTGGCAATCTTGAATACCGATATTCACTCTCCAACCCTTCAAACCTTCATCAGTTTTCTTTTAAGGCCACCTTCGGACGTACTCTAAAAATATTCTTTCCTAAGCCGTACAATTCGGTTACGAAATACCCTGCCGAGGTCTTCAATTCCTCATCATTAAAACTTTCAAACATTTAAAACCAACGTAAATCGGTACTTATCTTTCTTTCCTCCCTGCTTTTCTTTTGTTCGCGCTGTGTGCAAAAATTATAAGGGTACTAGAAACTAGAAACTAGAAACAGCTTGAGATGGTACGTGCTCTGCAGAGATGTTCTACCACGTTGGCAAAATTAGTCGTTTGCCAGTCAAATGGAAAATATGTAGTATTTATCCCCCACATGAATCTTCTTTCTTCTCGTAAAGCGCCGTTCCCAAGGTCACACAAATGTTTTACCGAAAAGTAGAACCAAAATCTATGCCATCTATGTCTGCTGACGTTGTCATGGATGGCTTCAAGTCAAATATCCACAAAATAAATGCTGGCGTACCCTACGGCTACGTTTTGTGTCCGCCACTGTTTTAAGTTTTATAATATCGTGTCCTCTACTACTACTCCAGCCTGCGATAATTTGCTTCAAAATGTTGTGAGCAGAATTGAAGGTGATATCGACAAGAAAAAGGGACAGTTAAACGAAATGCTGGTCTGCTGGAACAGGCTGTCACAAAGTACATCACTGCTTCTTTTACCAGACTCTGATAAATGGTTAGTTTTAGTTGCATGAGGGTATTCTCTATCACGCCTAACTCTCCTCTAAGAATTTAAGTGCATCGATGATGGGCCACCTTCCCCCTTGAAATTTGAAATATTGAAATCACTGGATGGTTTATGAAAGTCATGTTTTGTTTAAGAAAAAGTGGTCTTTGGTACAACACGCATTTAATAACCTTCCGCGCTGCTAAAATCCAGAAACATGAAATCAACTATCCGAGAAACGAATCCAGCCTGATATTTAATGATGCGGCGGTGATGTCTTTCTTGAGGACGGTGGCGTTGGATTTCCCTTCATATTAGGCAAACTTGCGTCTCTCTTCCAAGCGGAGATATACACAATTCTGGTGGCAACGAATTATATTGTGAAAACCAGTAGAGGAAACAAGGCATCCACATTTGTAGCGATATATAAGCTGCATTTAAAGCCTCCACTTTCACAATTTTATAGGTAAGTAGCTCAAGAATACAAGACTACACTGAATGCAGTTAGAAGGCTGAATCTTGTTTGGATGCCAGTTCACAATAGGATTACGGGAAATGAAATTGCCGATTAGAGATTTTTAGGATTCAAACTTACGGAAGAAATGTCTGCGTCCTCGGTAAAGATCTACCATAGGCAGCCAAAGCCAAAACTTCCCTACATTTGTATGAATTCAGCGGTTTTTCTGACGCTGCATACAGGTGTCTTGACGGGGCACTACGCTGAACATCTAAGCATACTGGGCATATGTGCTGATGGGTTGAGTCCTGGTACAGTAGGCACTTTATCACTAAAACCTTTACTCATCCTTATACGAAAGGCTGAACATTTTCACTAAAAGCAAAATACAGGAATCACCAGGGACTAGTAGTTGTGTCTAGTTTTCATATTCGGTCTCGGATTCAAGGCACTGCTTTTCGGTTGTAGAACGGAAGCGGCACAATATATGTATTAAACTCACTAATTTACCATGTTAAACTATAACCAATTAGGGAACCACTAAGAAAGTGGTATTTCATGACATAACTATCTTTGCTGTCGTTTACAGAGACCTTATCCATGAACGGCGTCATCAGAAACACAAATCTCTGCACAAAATATCATAGAAGTACAATGCAGATATCTGACAAGGTATTTCTAGTCTTCCTGCATCCTAAGTGAACTAAACAAAAGTAATCGTAATTGAATTTTTCCAAACTCTCACCATTCTGATGGCGATGATGGGCACCTAAACAAGGGTGTACAATGTATTATCAACCTGTTTAGAGGATATTGACACAATCTTTTACATTACATATCCGGGACAAGCAAAATAATTTTTAACAGTGCTTATTCGTTCTTGAAAAAAAATTGTATTAATGAGCCTAAGACTAGGGTGTGCATCGATATAAAATCTAGGAGAAGTAAAAAATTTGTATGGAATCAATGATCATGTCCTGAGAAGAATCTATGTATACCTCCTCAGCCGAGTTCGTATACCATCTCCTTCCGCATTTGAAAGTGTGCATTTGGTAATCTATGTCGACTTGGAATAGATGGAATCATTTTATGATAAATAAATTCAAAAGCTCTAATTTCCATCTAACCCATACAGACATAATCATATTCGTACATATGCAAACATTTTAATATGTAACAGTGATCCCTTGTTTGTTTGATAGCGATTGAGTCATTAGAGGTTTACTTTTATTAGTTCATCATATGAGGACTTCAATTAATTCCGACCCTTAGTCTTGAAACTTTTCCTTATCTTGTTTGGTGTTGCTTACCCCTTTTAGGAGAACAAACATGCAAACGATATACAAGCACATAACAGGAGAAGTTTATTCTTTTTCAATTACTGAGATCCTTTTTCAAGTTTCGTACGATATATCTTATCCCTTCACACGGATTAAACAATCCCGATTGCATTTTATTGTTATGGTATCTCATCCTGACTTGTTTACAGGAGATTGACCTGGTTTTGCTTTTGCCTTCCCACATGTCACATTAACTGAGTAAGGTGTGGTGTTGGAGTGAGCTAGTTTATCCAGAGATACAGATGTACGGATCTGTAGGGGAACTTAAAATTAAAACTTCCCTTTGGAAAGCTTTGCCTATCCTATATACGAGTACTCATGCCATATATGTGTTATATACGAGCGCATATGTACATATCTCTCATACTTGTATGCATAAGTGAAGGTCCTTCTATACCTTCCCCTGCTATTATTTGTGTTTTTGGTATTTTATTTGTTGTTGAAACGCTTGTGTGTAAACTATGAAACTTCAAATTTATGATTAAACCACATTAAAGCATTTTTATTTTTCATTCGGTGAACATTTTCATAATAAAAATATTTCTTGGTCAAAACGTGCGCCTATGTGCTATACGAATGTGTATGAGTACACAGATGTACATACATATGTATGTATCCTTTTGGATCACAATGTTTTGCTCCATCGGAATGGAAACAGTTTTAAAAATTTTAAAAAATTTAATCGTAATTGTGCATATTGTACCAAATTTTAGATTAAACTGGAAAATTCTGTATTTTAATAGAACTAGCTTGCGCAGGTGCTTAGAGGTGGAGTATTGACGCTCATAGTTACCAATAACTTTTTTTAAAGCATACATATCTATAGAGTCTTGACAGCTTTGAATTTAATTTGTGAACGCACTCTTTCACTAATCATCAAACTGTTACTGTCAATTTGTTCAGTAAACTCAACATTTTCATCATGGTAAAGTACACTAACTAGCAACGTCTGCAAATTATAAAAATTTTCTACAGATATTCGGAGTCGCAAAATAATCTTCAGTGACGAAGCTCATTTTTGGCTCAATGGGTTCGTCAATAAGCAAAATATGTGTTATTGGTCGGGTGAAAACTCACATGTGCTTCATGAATCACCACTTCATCCACAAAAAATAACTGTTTGGTGCGGTTTGCATGCCGGCGGCGTTATTGGCCCATATTTTTTCGTCGACGATAACGATCGTCACTCGTTATCGTTACTGTGAATGGTCAGCGTTATCGCGCCATGATCACCGATTTTTTTTTTTTTTGGCCCGAATTGGAAGATATGGACTTGGACGACATGTGGTTTCAACAGGATGGTGCCACAAGCCACACAGCACACGCTACAATCGATTTATTGAAGAGTAAATATGGTGAGCGTGTTATCTCAAGACATGGGCCAGTCGATTGGTCGCCTCGTTCGTGCGATTTAACGCCGCTTGACTATTTCCTGTGGGGCTACGTTAAGTCATTGGTTTATGCCAACACGCCGACGCGAAATAGCGGCCGTTTCGGCCGAAATGTGTGCCCGAGTCGTTGCGAATTGGGTCCAACGAATCGACCGATGCAAACGTGCCCGCGGTGGCCATATGAACGAAGTCGAGCTCCATTCATAAATGTTATGATTGTACTGCCCACTGCAATGTATGAATATTCTTCTCAGGATGCTTCTCTTATTAATATCTGCCACCCCTCGGTAATGCCCAATAGGGAGTCCATAGTGACTGCATTTCATCTTTTTCGATTTTCTGGAACCTGGTTCAACTATCTTCAAACATTTTACAGCTTTTGCCTTCCCGAAGTTGCTGAGTTCAGATCGCTAATTATCACCAGAAAGGGAATGATACTGAAATCTGTCCTCTTGTGTCGTTTACGATATTTTACATTTTGCTATATCAATTTAATCATGACGCTGTTTGCCGAGATCAGCACTAGAATTTTAAATGATTGAAGCAGGAGTATTGAGGGTGGAAAACTGCTCGAGAGTTAAATTAGGTGTACCTCTATTCCGTTGCTATTTCTGTATCTGAATCGTACTTAAGGAACTTGTTGCTTTAAAATGATCATTTAAATTTGTGGCCTTACAAATCAAAAAAGGGAGGTCTAATAAGATTGCGGAGCACTACCATCACCCACTTTCTAAACTTACCTATATCATGCTTCACTAAGATACCATTTTTCTTGTACAAGTTCCTTGTAGCAATTTCTGTAGAACAGGTTTCTTCATAAAATGTGTCCGAATTTAATTGTAACATAAAAAAACGAGTAATTATGGTAATTGTGAAATTTTGATTTTTGATTGCAACATAATTGCCGCTATCATCCACGGAACCGCTTTCAAGAGCGGATGAATTTGTTTGACTTTTTCTTACAATATAATTCGACCGATATTCCAAGAATATCACGTCAAATGTTCACCTCCAAATTACCGAAAAACTCTAGCTTGCTGGCATAGACCAGGCTTAATGCAGCCCCAAAGAAAAGTGTTTGAAGGTGTTAAATAGCATGAGTAGTGTGATATATTTCTGGCGATAAAATAATTTTAGAACTTGGTCCTTAATGAATCGATTATGGCATGCGTGTGGCAAGGGGTACCGTCCGGGTGAAACCACATATCTTTCACGCCTCACAGTATAAATTTCTTGTTGAAAAAACCGACTCGCTGGCACCAACTAACTCCGAAGATGTACAGTCTAATGACACTGATACTTCAGGCAAGAATATTACAAAAAAAATTTAATTGTTGGATATATAGTTCAATGGTTGCTGTTGGAACATCTCTGGATTTTCGCTTCGCCAAAAAATCTTCCTAATTAATGACCGGAAATACGCCTTGTTTTTCGATGAAAATCTGTATTTTTTCGTCAATGGAACCGAATCAGCCAAGTTCGACGTGCACAATGGTCATATGGTTTGTGACCTTGAATTACCAGCTTACCTACAGCCGCAATGTTCTCTTCAATGCTTGTATCACATAATGGAGGGAATCTGTATGTTCGAATTTTTCCACTAAAGGCTCAATTGATCGCTTATCGAGACAATTATAAAAGCTGAAAATTGACCACAAATTTTGAAATTTCGATCGCTTGTAAACGTGTTTGAGGCATATAACTTTTTCAGTTTGCCATAAATGATAGACAATCTGGAATAATTTGTGACATCCGTATGCGTGATTTCAAAGAATCGCTATTCGAAATTGGGGTCCTCATTTAACACAAAGGTTCCTTCTTGCACACCAAAGCATCTTCGTTCAGGTTAGGCATTAAAGCACGTCCTGAATTACACTACGCTATAATAGTTTTCTTTTCACATGTTACTGGTTCCGCTTTTAAATCCGTCTCCAGGTGGCTGATAAAAGCCATTTAACCATTTTTAGTAAAAACGATTTTCACAGATCCCCAATGGTTGCCAGTAATTATATTCTCAGTTTTCTCGATTACCTCTGCTTGCGCACCTCTCCAGTTAGTGTTTAGCTAACTGCTTCCAGTTGTGCACTTCGGGTCGATTGAGGTCACCTTCTACAATACTTTTGCGCGCCACCTAAAGAAAGGCTTTCTTCTGCTGCGGTGTGCCGCATGTGACGTCATAAAATAAGACTGAAATGATCTTATATAGAGTTTTTGGGGATAGGGGTTTAGTAATCAGTTGCCTTCTTAGCACAAAGCAACCGCGATTGGAAAGAGTGATTCTTCATTTTATTTATGCTGAGGTGTTGATGGCAGAATTTATACTAGAGCACAGGTAGACAAAGCTCTTGACTTTCTCAATATTATAGCTGTCAATTGTGATGCTTTGTCCAATTCGTCGATGTTGTGTATCCCTTCTTGTTGACAGCATGTACTTGATTTTATCCTTATTTACCGCTTAATTTGCCCTGTCGATCTCTGTAGTTCCTGGTCGTTATAGCTTGCAAACATCTAAAAATAATGTACTTCGGTGCATTACTTTTCTTGCGCAGGCAGTCAAGCGGTGTGTACCGATTTGGGCTTCTTGATTTTCTCCCAGTATGTTCGTAGTGTGAAGATTCGGTCGATCCAGTCCAATTTATAGGACTCTCAGAAGTTTCCCGATCAAAGTCGCAAAAAAAAAAAAATCTAGAAATTTTCGCATACGTGTATATTAATTATTTAGGACAAGGTACCATATAGAAGAGAATTTTTAGATAGTTAAATACAATATTGTCTACCCAATTCTCTAATTGTGTCAGAAACAAATTTCGCGAGTTAAATGCTCTAAGGGAATGTCATAATTTGTTAGATTAGCGACAAGTAGTAGTGCGAAATACTATCCAGGGACTGATACTAGATGCCTGTAAATTCTCCGAAGATTTTAACTATCAAGGACTCTTTAATTGAGATCCCCAGATCTATTACCAAAAATATATTTAACTTTTATAACAGTGGACATGACGAATTGGAAGAATTTTCAAATCACAAAACAAGGTAAAACTAGGATGGAGGCGATATTTAATATTGATCTTTCTCACAACATATTTTTGCTGGTAGTTCTGTGGTAAGAGTTGTATTTCGTTGAAATAAATTCAGCAAATTTCTCAATCTTCAAACAATTCTCATTGTAGTGAAGTTTCATACAGAATTAACTTCGGAGTTATTACCAATCTGTGCTCAGCAAACCATGTTCTCAGTCCAGATCTCAATTTATATTTTCAGATCTAGGGAACTATCCAACCCATACACACACGCCAAATCATTAGCAGAAATCTCTTATAACCCCTCTGAAATCGAGTACAAAGAGTTTATTGATGTAGATCAAAAAAGTATTGGTCCTAGAACCAAATCTTGTGGCACACCCATTTTAATATAAATTTTCACACTTTGAAGTTCTTCTATTTTCACCCTATCTGATCTATTTTCTAGATAGGATGTGAACTAATCCAGCATTAAGCCCCCTAAAACCTGTTCTCCTTAACTTTTTTAGTAAAATATGATGGTTTTATGCATATCGAGGCTTTCGTTATACCCACAAACAAAGCTGAAGTTTTTTTTTTTTTTTTAGTTTAGTCGAGAACAAACGTTCTCAGTAAATTTGCCTTTTTGAAAATGAATTTCAACAGATTTAAAAGCTTTCTTAGCTTATATATTTCACTTAAGTACTATAATAAGATTCTTACTAACTTATAATAATTTTTATCTTTTTCACTTTCAGGGTCAGTGCACGGCTGGCTCATTGCCCGTGGCATGGGTAGACGAAGGTCCTGGTCCGCCAACTTGTCCAATGTCTTGCGAACAAATACGTTTAGAAAAAAATTTAAATAGTAATAGTGATTCAAATAATATAAATAATAATAATAATAATAACAAATTACATAATTATGATAATAGTTATTTAATAAATTTGAATAATAACAATAATTTTAATCCAGTTTATAATATTATGTCGAAAGTGCGAAGAGAAATCGCCGGTCACCATGGGGCATCTGCAACGGCGTCAGCGTCAGCGACAGCATCAGGGTCGGCAGCTGCGAAGACAACAACGACAGTACCGAATAACGCAGCAGCCGCCAGGGGCGCATCTTACGATTCTTCGCATGAAGCGACGATTAAAACGCCTGGAGTAGTAGAGCGGACAACTACTACTGTATCAACCGCCTCGATAAACGCCAACAAAATGGTAGCTGACAAAACTGTGGAAACTCAGCTTGAGTTCACAAAGCAAAGTAACCAGCATCAGCACCTCCAGCAGCATAAGCAGCAGCCGGAACAGCATGAAATGCAAAGCGATTCACAGTCGTCAACACAAGATCATCAGTATAATTATAATAATTTAAATAATTATAATAATATTGTTAAACATAATTTAAAATTTAACAACAATAATAATAATATTAATTCTTATAATAATAATATTTATAATAGTTTTAATAATGATAAAATTAATAATAAAATATTAAACGATAACAGCAACCAATACAACAAAAACCAACAACAACAACAGTGCCTTGATTATTTGGGCGATAATGATGACTCTAGTCCTACACAATTATGTAAAAGTTCTCGAAGTGATTTAGCTAACAAATTACGCACGCTACGATTGAAGCATTGCTGTGAGCGTACCGTCTTAAGTGCCCTGCATACAATCGCCCTAAATGCGACACTGAGCGGCGGCCCCCAGTGTGTTCAAGTTTTAACGGATATTTTGGATTTGGACATTCTGGCCACACGCATCACATGCGAATTAGCTGAAATTTTATTTCGCTACGATTGTCGGCAAATATATTCGCTGATACATCAATGCAAGGACTGTAAGGTGAGTGATTTTATGAATACTTTTATTAACAACAGAAAATCATTAATAGTTAACCATTATTAGTATGCCTTAACTTAATAATTAATCAGTACTATGCATTGCATTCGAAGCACATGATAATGAGTGCTTTATGACAGATTGGTGTTATTTTATCTTTGGTATCTTGAATGATGTATCAATAAAATGATATTTCTTCTTATCTACTTTTTTAAGTAAAGCCATTCACATGGCTATCTCTGCTAAATAAGTAAAATGTACTTAATTTTACCATTCCATCAGTTAAAAACTTAAAAACTCCCCCTGCTTTTAAACCACTAATTCCTAATCTCTTGAAGGGTTTAATATGCCAGTTAGTCGTCGAATGAGGTAATAGCATCAAAAAGCTCTTTTAGACAGCCCACGCATTGACTTTAGGAACATGTCGTAGTCTAGGTGGCTCATGGCCATCTTTGTCTTAATAGTGTGTAGTGTCAAACCGTTTTTTTTCTTCTATTCAGTAGTCAAACAGTGAGGCAAAAATTTGTCTTTTCTGAAAATCTTTTCACCGATGTTGTGTGCAAACATTCATTCCTTAATATAGGGTTTTCCAACTTGACAGCTTTGAATTAAATTTGTGAACACCCTTTTCACTAATCATCAAACTGTCACTGTCAATTTATTCAGTAAACTCAACATTTTCATCATGGTAAAGTACACTAACGAGCAACGTCTGCAAATTATAAAAATAATATCTACAGATATTTGGAGTCGGTGACTGCAACTTTAAGAGAGTTAACTCCAATTTTCGGTCGTAATTCTCGCCCTAGTAGACAGGCAATAACCAGTTTAGTGCAAAAATTTGAGTCTACATATTCGTTGTGTGATGTTGCCGTGTCAGTGAGACAACGGGTTGGTCAAAGTGTCGAAAATATTGCTGCCGTTCAGACGTCCGTAGCAAATGATCCAGATCAGTCAATTATACGGCGTTCTCAAGAATTGGGCATCGCTTAGACCACATTATGGCGTATTTTGCGTAAGCATCTTGGTTTACACCCACACAAAATCAAGCTCACTCAAGAATTGAAGCCGATGGATCATTTAAAGCAACGTACGTTCTCCGACTGGGTTCTGGAGAAGATGCGCTAAGATGATGAATTTCATCGCAAAATCATCTTTAGTGACGAAGCTCATTTTTGGCTCAATGGGTTCGTCAATAAGCAAAATATGCATTATTGGTCGGGTGAAAACCCACATGTGCTTCATGAATCACCACTTCAGCCACAAAAAATAACTGTTTTGTGCGGTTTGCATGCCGGCGGCGTTATTGGGCCATATTTTTTCGTCGACGATAACGATCGTCACTTTACTGTGAATGGTCAGCGTGATCGCGCCATGTTCACCGATTATTTTTGGTCAACACGCCGACGACGTTGGAAGAGCTCAGAGCCAACATTGAACGCGATATAGCGGCTGTTTCGAAATGTGTGGCCGCTGCAAACATGCTCACGGTGGCCATATGAACGAAGTCGAGTTCCATTCAATGTTTTGATTGTACTTCAAGCCAATAAAAAAGTTTTTGAAATATCTCAAATGGTTTGCCTTATATTTGAAAAAAAGTTGTCAATTCGTTATTAGAAAACCCTGTATATGGAAAGCAGGTGATGTTATAACTCCAGTAATACAGGATATTTCCTCACAGATAGCTAGGAATATACAATCAAGCAATATCGTACTCATTTTCAAATATTTAACTGAGGCAATTCGCGTTAAGATTGCTTCATAAGTGTGCAGTATTACTGAAATCGTATAACTAAGGTAAAAGGTCGTTCAACAAGAGATGTCATTTTAAATCTATGGAAAAACGCAACATTTTTATGAAAAGTCGTGATATTTTATTCTAACCTTACAAACTATGAGACTAGTAATGCAATCAAATATCCGCCTCGGCTCTTATTACAAATAGTAACATTTTTCTTCTTACATCAGTCTGCCCAAATAAATTTCTCTGGACTTTGCCAAACTCACAATTACAACTATATAAACCGAATGGACTACGCACTTATTTTTTACTCCAAACGTTTCTTTCAGTTCATCAAAACTAAAATTAAATTGGATAATTATCCATCACATCTGAATTCTCTTAATAAGTCCTAGGGCGATCCGAAATTTTTAAGCCAAGCGTTTGCCATCCATTCCCAAGAGCCAGACCACTTTTACTTTTTAAACATCCACCAAGAATCTGGAAATGAAGTTGACGTAATTTCGGCCGATTTCATCAAAGCCTTCGATAGAATTCTCATGATAAAATCCTTCTATTGTACCATAAATCAAAGGCTCTTCGTTTCCAAATTAGCTTTATAACATGGGTTTTATCCTATTTGAATGAACGACATTACTATGTGCTATTTAGGTCCATGGCTTCTGACCCAATTAAAGTCTCATCTGGTGTCTCTCAAAGCAGCCACCATGGTCCCTTATTATTTACTCAGACCATTTATGATGGTCATCGCATACATACCTGTTTACGTAGATGATATGAAAATCTTTAGATATATCATCTTCCTTAGACAACCTACCACTGCAGGATGATTTAGACAGATTTTGTACGTGATGTCAGAAATATTTCCTTGAGCTTAACGTCAATAAGTGAAAGGCTATAACTTATACTCGTAAGAGCCTTCTACTTCATCTCTCTGCTATTTAATTTTTAATCTGCCTGTTCCTTAGTGAATGCGTTGCGTGACTTAAGTGTTATCTGTGATATGGAACTCAATTTCCGTCCTCACATTGATAATATAACAAAAAAAAAAGCCAACTCTGCCCCTCTTCTTGAATATGCAAGGCAAGTTTTGTCACTCCACTACAAAACTTAACGGATAAAAACGGTTCACCGCAGGTTTTTACGATTACTAGCTTTACGTGGTCTTTCCTGAAATGATAGCCAAAGCTTACCACCATACATTAATCGGCTGAAACTTATAAATGTTCAACCTCTTTATATATTCCGCCGATATTCTGTTTATTCAACAGACCTTCAACTTCTTTCTTTTAACACCAACTCACGCAATTTTAGGTCTGTGTCACTTTTCCATCTCAATCTGCCCAGAATGAATAACGGGTATCTGGAGGCAATGTCTAGCATGCTTGGAGAGGTTAACTACAATATATTCTGCCTCTCTTTTATTCTCCTTCAAAAACCTACGTCTCACAGCCTAACTTTCTTCAATCGCTCCCACCCTTTAGTTTAAATCTTTAGTTTTAAGAATATGCTTGCAACAAACCTTAAAAAATCTGTCCGGGGTTGACCCGGGCCCCAATTTTCAAATTGTATCAGTAGTTTGGCGAATAATGGTCTTGAGACGGCCGAAGAAAGCATTGCACGCTTCACGCAAGGGGCCCATTCCCGGCGAAGTGCTTGTTTGAGGTGGTCCAAACTTTTGTATTTTTTAGTGCCAACTTTCTTCTTCAAAATCCTTCGGACAGAGAAATCCAACGGATTTGCATCCGGAGAATTTTCAATCCAATGTGTCGAAGAAATGAAGTATGGAACATTGTTTTTTAACCAATCTTGGTTGACGCGCGTTCTGTGAGACGGTGTCGAGTCTTGTTGAAATGTCCACGGTCTCCGACCGAAATAGTTGTTTGCCCAAGGCTTCCATACTGCCTCTAAGACAGTTTCACGGTATACGATCGCATTAATTTTGACGCCACGGTCCAAAAATATGAGCTGAGAGCGACCATCGGCGGTTATGGCGGCCCAAACCATCACCATCGGTGCTGCCTGCTTTCTAGTGGCTGTCCAAAGGTGTAAATTTTCGAAGGACCACTCTGGCGACTCATCGGAAAAAACCAAATTCGGCAACTCACCACTTTCGTGCAAGCGTAGCAACTCCTTTGCTATTTCGAATCTTTTTTTTCTGTTGCGGTGTAAGATCGTGTGCTTTTTGGAACTTCAATGGCTTGAGCCCAAGCTCATTTTTCAGTATGTGTTGCATCCGTTCCAACGATATGTTGAGCTCACGAGCCATTTTTCTTCCCCCTTCGACGCGGATTTCGCTCAATTCGAGCATTCACTTTCCGAACCATTTCTGCCGATGTTGTTGTTTTTTTTATGACCACCTCCATGACGTTTTGCAACGCTGCCAGTATCACGGTAACGAGCTATGGTTCGAGACACAAATGATTTATTCACGGTGAGGTGCTGGAGGGCTCTAACGATAGCTACTTGTGGTTTTCCTGTCAAATATAAAGCAATTAGACTATCACGTTTGAATTCCATCGCGGATAAAAATTTTCAACACAACTGAGACGCAAATCGTTTAAAAGGCTTGTAAATAATAAAATTATCTGTCATGTGTCTCACTGTCATGAACGGTTTGGAAATTATAGCAGTCTGAAGTTGGTTGCAGTTCGAGTGAGGAAGGGTGTAGAATGTGGCACCTTGCTGCTGAAAATATACATGGTTAACATTCATAGCATCAATTTTAGGTAAAAAATAAGTCAGAGGAAACGGTCGCAGTAGCACGATTTTCGAAAAAATGTGGCCCAATAACTCCGCACCAAACTGTCACTCGCTGTGGATAGAGAGGTTCTGCTTCTCGTAGAATTTCGTATTAATATGGTGTAACTAGTGCTGTAAACTAGTCTTACAAATTTTCTCCCATTTTAATGTTTAGAACTGTTTTTAACCTGCAAATATTAGTTTATTGTGTTGTGTTATAAAATCATTTTATTTTAAGACTAAAAGGATCAGTGACTTCTTTGAATTTTGCTTAAAAAATGCCTTGTAAGTGTGGACAAAAAGTTGACCGGATGGGTACTACTCGTAAAATTCAGTGTTCAGAGTGTAGGGTTTACTGCCGCCTGAACTGTCTAATCTGCGATTTGTCCGGCTTAAGAATGAACCACGATATTTCCGAGTACGTCCAAAAGAGAGATTGAGAGTATACTGATGAGTATTCATAGCGAGACAGGAGTTACGGTTGAAAGTATGAAGGAGTGGAATGCTATTGGTGAGACAGGAGGCACTATGTTGGTGTTCGAGGGTTTCAATTGACTGACTGATAATGGTATCACTTATGACTTACCTTAATTCTTCCCGCCTGTTCTTCATTCATTCATTCTTCAACCAGACTTTGGAATAACCTTCCAATGTCGACAGAATTTGTAATATTTGGAATTAATCAATTTTCCGCTTGAATGTTTATAACAACCGCAACAACAACTCACTTCAATCTACATTCACTTTTCTGTCCTTATTATCTTTTTTTTTCCTCTTTTCCCTACATATTTTGTTCTTTCTATATCCTCTTACCGCTTTTATTCTCCTTTCGACTGTAGCTTGTAAGTTTTATTTACAAATATTGTCTAATTCACTCTGAAAAAAATGTACTGTAAGAGACTAAGTCATATTTATAAAGGATGAGCCAACAGCTAGTGTGGAAGTTTTCATGCAAAATAAATTCATATGAAATCAATGTACAATAGAATTTTATTGGTCAATAAAGTTCAGCTTATACCAATTATGAATAAAATACAATATCGTTCATATAACTACCACAGCTTCTGTTGTAAGCGAATGTCTGAAGGTCAAAACTGTTGAAGACTTTTTGAAGAATAAATGAGTCAATTGCCGTCAATTTTAGTTTGAATGTTTTGTGTGAGATCCTAAATGTCGCTGAGCTATTGGGATGGACTTTACTCTCCAAAACAACCCTACAGGACGAAGTCTAAAGGTGTCAAATTCCATGACCTTGGAGGCCAGTCAACTTCTCTTCTAACCAAAATAATGCGATCTTCAAATTTCCTACGCAATAAATTGATTGACTGATGGCTTGCGGGGGCGGTAGTACTATCCTGTTAAAACCAAAGATCATCCAGACTCAATTTATTTAATTTTGCAAAAAAGATTGCCGTAGAGGCTCAATTGTTGACTTCGGCGACGAATTGAGGTGCCTGCCTGGCTTTGAACACTTTCGCTCACAGTGCTGATGTTTTGGCGTGTACGTGCTGGCCTGTCATGCTGATTTGGAGTTTAAGCCAATACCGAACCACTTTTTTTTAAAACGCTTCACAGTTGCATAGCTTCCGGACTCACTAGGGCGATTATGTTGACCGAAAAACTCACGAATTTTGCGAATTTTACTTTTACAGATCGACCATTTTCGTAATAAGATTGAATAGCCAAAATGCCCAATATAGCCCACGCGTACAAAGGGGATATGAATACCCTTTTACTGGCTTTCCTCGCGCGGGCGGGTGGTGTAGTAGTTTGAAACTCAGGTGTATTAGGTTTCGATATTTTTCCCAGAGGTGGTTGTCAAACTGGACGGGACGAGCCAGTGCATCCTGAACCAGTGGGTCTTAGTACGTGCTAGTTGTTAGTTCGTTACATTTTAGCCCAGCCAACAACAACTCCAACATCAGTGTTATGCCTTCATGTCAGAGTTGACGCCGACAGGATTTTCATATAACTACATACAAATTCTATGAAAAGACTTTTTCAAAGAATTGGCTTGCACGGGATTCGAACGCGTGACACTCTGCTTGAGGAGTCTATGAATTAACCACTACACCACGGTCACCCTCTATATTATGTGGTAAGCGACTCCATAACTAAAATTGACAAAGATTGTGTGACATTTATCAAAAAGGTCAACCACGTTGAATTCAGTAAATGACAGTAATTGACAGTCAACATCCATCTGTTGACTCCTATTTTACTTACAATACACATGCTGAGGCAAAAGTAATGTTATAATGTGGATTGGCTGCTATTTTGTTTGAAATGAAAAACATTGGGCTATGTGTTCACGAAAAGTTTATTCGAAGATGTAAATTTGATGGCATTAAGTTGAGAAAACTATATCAGTTAAATTACCACCACTTGAGTTGCTGCACATTTGTGCTAGTATTTTGAATTGTAGCTCGCAAAGCAGCCGGCTCCAAATTAGTGATTTCTGCTTTAATGTTGGCTTTCAAGACTTCAAAGATTTGTAGGATTTCAAAACCCCAAAGGAAGAAGTCTGATGCCGTTAAATCTGGCGATCTGGCAGGCTAGGTTAAATCGCCAAAACGGGAGACCACACCTTGAAATTGGTGATTCAAAATCTTCATCGCTACCCTAGCTGTATGAGGTTATCTCCATCCTGCAGGAACCAACAATGCTAAGAACCCAGTGCAGCAACTTGCAACAAAAAAACTGTCTGTAGCGCTCACCAGTTACGGCTACGGTAGTGCCGTCGACAATCAGTGTTTTACTGCAAACGCCTCACTAAACAGACCCTTTGAGCAGATGCAATGGGTATTTGTGCATTTCATATGGATTCTCCATGCTACAGAAACCAAATTTTGTTCATTCAGATAAGCACTTAAGAGATAAGCCACTTCAGTGGCTCATTATGATTGATGATGATGATGATGACACCAGGTTTAACAGAACATGTGAGTAAGGTAACTTACTTAACATCTCGTCGATGTTTATATGTTTATATACATATACTCTTATACGAATAGGGCTGGCAACTTCTTAAATATCTCTGGTGGACCCAGATTGCACAAGATGCTCAGCTGCAGAATGACGAGGTGCGTTAAAACAAAAGCAGTAACAATAATCCTCTGTTCTTCAGATGTGCATTGCTCCATTTCTTCTTGCCGACTAATGTTTACATCATAAATATCAAAGCACAATTATGTTATATCTGACGTCATTGAGTTTTGCCCCACGTTGTATTATAAAGTATGAAAACACAAAACAATTGCAAAAGTGTAATTGACATGTAAAGGTTGACCACGACTATGTTTAAAGTGGTCCATACGGAGAATCATTTTCGAGCATAGTCTAAAGGTGTCATATCCCACGATATAGCCGGTCAATTGATCAATTGAATTGAATTGAATTGAATTAAACGATAGTGGGCGGAATTGACGGTAACGTTGCTTTCAGGTATTTCAAAAAATACGGTTGATTCCGCCGGACTATAAACCGCGCCAAACAATGGATTTTCCGGGTGCATTGGAAGCTCTTGTATTGCCTGAGGTTGCTCATCTGACAAAATGCGGTAGGTTTGTTTACTAACATACCCATTCAACCAAAAATGAGCTTAGTTGCTGAAGACAATTTTTCAAATAAAAAGTGGATCTTCCTCCAGCTTTTCTAAGGCTAACTCACCGAGAATGCGACGCTGTGATAGGTCGTTCGGCTACAGTTCTTGCACATACTATATTTCGTAAGGTTTAAGACAGAGATCCTTGCGTAAAGTCTTCCACGTAGTCGAGTTACACAATCGCAATTGCTGCGAACGACGACGAATGGACAAATCACGGTTTTCATTGATACATGCGGATACAGCAGCAATATTTTTCTTTGTACGTACTCGACGCATACGGGTAGGTGGTTTGATGTCTAATAGCATGAAATTGCTGCGAAATTTGATCACTATGGCTTGAATTGCTTACTTAATAGGTCGATTATGACCACTGTATGTGCATTGTCTTAATAAAACAATACTTTCTTCTTAGCCAAATGCGGCCGTTTTTGCTTGATTTCTTCGTTCAAACTTTGCAAAAAGTTCACATAATACTGGCCGTTGTTAGTTTTTCCTTTTTAAAGATAGTCAATGAAAATTATTCTATCCCACGCGCGTTCCAAAAAAATCGACGCCATGACCATGCCTGCAGATGAAATGGTCATCGACTTCTTTGGAGCCGGTTCTCCTTTTTGAATCCATTGTTTTGATTGTTCTATTGTCTCGGGTGTAAAGTGATGGACCCATATTTCATCCATTGCTATGAAACGGCGCAAAAATTCTGCTTTGTTGCAGTGAAAATTCGCTAAATACTCAATTGAAACATCTTCACCACACTGTTTTTGCTCAAGTGTGAGCAAACGCGGCACCCATCCTGCACACAGCTTTCTCATGTCCAAATTTTCAAATAATATGCGATGTACCGCACTTTTTGAAATGCCTACCATGTCTGCTAGTTCGCGCTAGTTCATCCAGTACCGCTTTGTGGATTTTCTTCACCATTTCTGGGTTCGTCACCTCATTTGGTCGACCAAATGGCCTCGTTTATTTTACTATTGCAAACGGAAATACGTGTTGAAAACTGAGGAAATAAGTGTTTCTTTCTTAACGGGTTCGGCCACTCTAGGATTTTCAAAAAAATCAATTTTTTTATAGCTTTTAATAGTCTCTTAGGACCTCGAGATAATCGTTTTTTTTTTTTTTTCAAAGTATAGTACAATATAGCCAGGTAGGCAGCGAGCCAACATAATTTTATAGGCGTTTATCTCAAATCTGCATTTTTCAAGTTGGCCGCACCCATAACTTGAACAATTTTCAACCAATTCACTTCAAATTTCAACTAGATCTAAAGAAATATATTGTTTGAATAAGTACGTAAGATTTTTTTTTTATATGGCATAGTTCATTTGTTATTAAAAATTTTTTGGCCGTTTTTCTACGAATTTTACAAGTTTGACTTTGGAAGGGTGCCATTCGGCCAAAAATCAATATATCAAAAAAATTCTACGTACTTATCTAGCTGTTGTTATGTACAATAAAAAAAATTAGCAACTCATCATAGTTTAAAATTTACAGGTACGGCCGTAGACTCTTCCAAAAAAGAGAGTTCATCTGAAAAACGCTGCATAGCCTTCATTTTTCAATAACTTATTCTATGAAAATCATGTTTTACAGTCAACCATATGCACCATAAAGTTCTGCCTTTGTAAATCCGATTTATTTTATATTTTTCCTGAATGAAAAAATCACAAAAAAGCTTATTTTTGTGACCTTTAGAGTTACTTTACGCCTTAAGAACAATAAACCGCATATTTTACGCGTCAAATATACGTTAACAATTTGCAACCTCCACTGCTTAATTGTGTATCAGTTATTTTTACTGGTCAAATTTAGCATCATTGTTGTTAAAAGGCTTAATAGCTGTGCAATATTAAATTTCGTATAATGAGGAGTGAAATTTGCTTAGAAATGTCAAACAATGAAGTGGATTTAAGAAAAGAAAGAAAATCGTGTCGGGACTAAATTGTTGAAAGGAATCATGCTTCAATTAAAAAAATTATTGATATTTTGAAAAATTAAAGGCATTGAAAAAATTTGAACAGGCAGGTAGACCAAGAAAGCTAAATGAAAGGGAAAGAAGACAAACTGTAACTGAAAATATAAAAAATACTAGTGCAAGTGGCGTTAAAATAGCACAAAATTTGTTATATATGTTATACAATACATAAGTAGGGAGACACACTTTGTTTTGGAAAAATATTTTATTTACAGACGAAAGCAAATTTCAAATTTTTAAAAGCCACATAAATAAAAAAAAAATAAGAGATAAAAAAACAAAGAATTTAGTGAACAAAATATTAGAAGCACAGTAAAGTATGCGGGAGGTTCAATGATGGTGTAGGGGTGTATGGTAACATCTAGGATCGGGAATCTTGGCTTCATCGAATACACAATGAATGAGCAAGACTATCTGAGCATTATAAACAATAATATACAACAGAGCGTAGGTATGTTTAGGAATTGGAACTTTCAGCAAGACAATGTTCCAAAGCAAACCTAGTGGCTTGTTAAGGAATGGTTGCTTTATAAAACTCCAAAGCAACTCGATCACCCTCCCCAATCACCAGTCCTAAGCCCCATAGAACATTTGTGGAATTATTTGAACCCCAAAATTCGCGGAAAATCTATTACGAGCAAAGATGCCCTCAAAAAGGCTTTAATTTAAAAATGGTCCAAAATATCTTCCGATCTTGCAAGCAAACTTGTTATATCCATGCCACGTAGACTTAAACGAGTTATAAGATCTAAAGTTAAGTTTTGGTTTTATAATTTTATATTAATGAATTCCTGAAAAAAATTACTAATTTTAACTTAATTTTGACGCGTAAAATGTGAAGTGTAGTTAACTGTTCTTAATGTTTTATTGCTACTAAATAAAGCTTACGTTTTGTACTATTGGAATTTAATTTTTCCAAATTAATAGGTTTAAATTTCATTCTAATGGGTATGTAATTTAAATAGTGCGGTTTTTTTTTTTCAAAATTTGAACGTTTATTTAAGAAAAACATGTAAAATAGTATTATTCAAAGTATTGCCCATCTGAAGCTATGACTTTTGGGATCCCATCCCAAAAGAACTGCCGCGGCTTGGCAGCCAAGAATGAACCAAGCCAATTTTTAATATTCTGCTCTGATGTGATGTGACTTCCCATCCACAGTTTTGCAAATAGTTCTTTACCGGAATAGCAACGTGGGGCTGAGCGCTGTCATGATGGAAAATTATTGCCTCGTGTCTGGTCGCATATTCCGATCGTTTTTCGGCTAATGCTTTCTTTAAACGCTCATAATACAGCACACCCATCTGATCCCACCAGAGCATTACCTTCGCGCCATGGATATTCGGCTTTGCCGTTGATTTGGCTGGTTGGCCGGGTTTCACAAATGATTTTTTGCGCTTGGAGTTGTCGTAATGGATCCATTTTTCATTACTAGCAACAATCCGATGCAAAAATGACTTCCTTTTGTGGTGTTCCAGCAGCATTTCGGACATGCAATACCGCCTTTCGACGTCTCTCGGCTTGAGTTCATGTAGAATCCAATTTCTTTGCTTTTGAATATATCTGCTGCTTAAGTTACACCCAAAGATTCTGCGAGCTCTTCTTGTGTTTGGCAACAATCTTCATAGAGTAATGCTTCCAGTTCTTCATCTTCAAACTTTTTTGGCTGCCCAGGACGTTCATCGTCTTCCAAGCCAAAATCACCACTTTTAAATTGTGCAAACCACTTTCGGCACGTTCGCTCAGCTAGCGCATGTTCACCATAAACTTTTACCAAAATACGATGACTTTCGGCAGCAGTTTTCTTCATATTAAAGTAATGAAGAAGAATTCCCCGCAAAAACACTTCTTCAGGCACAAAGTTCGACATATTTGAGTGAAAAAAAATTATTGTTGTTTACGCTTCAAATGAATGACATATACTGATATGACGTACAATGACAGTAGCTTTCCAACGCGTGTTCCAATGGAATAATACAAGTTACGCCATCTCTTAGCAAACCGCGTGAAATAAGTTATATACCCAATACTTTGGAAATTTTATTGTTTTGTCAGTCACAGTAAATGGTATTTTAGTTTACAATTTCATTGGTAAGATTAGGTTAGTTTAAAGTGTTCTTTTATTACCGTCCAGCTCAAATATTAACTTGTACGTAGCGTTTGGTATACCTATGCTACCCTTTTCCGGTAGGTGGAGTGGTTCCAATTTTAGCGAATTTGTCGGCCCTACAATTCATTGTAGGTATTCAAGGGCGTTTTTAGAATTTAGTAAGACCGAGTCCAGGGACTTGATAACGATCTGACTATCCGAAAAGATGCAGATATCTTTTGCAGATATTACGTTTTTCTTCAGCTAGGACAGAGCTTCTTTAATCGCCAAAAATCCCGTCTAGAGAACGCTACAGTGATTTGGAAGACGGATGGAGAGGATTAGATTTAGCTTATCTGAGAAAACACCTCCACCAACCCCGCTATCGGTTTTAGATCCATCTGTATAGAAATGGATAGACTTGTTTTCCATGAAAGCATCTTTCTTCCAAAAGGATCTAGAGGGAAAGCTCTCATAAAAGGCTTTGTCAAAACGAAGTTTGGGTATAGTGTAATCGATGTTCTCTAAGTGGATTCCTTAAGTATTAAAGATATTAGTGTGGCCAAAGTCCAACAGATGACCACCACCAGAACCGTAAGTATGTATTGTTCTTATGACCAAGATGCATAACCAATGAGTTATTCGAGGTTGTAGGCGTTCTTGCAAGAGAATAAAGCTACTGTAGCTTTCTTAATTCTTTCTTGAATGTTAGGTCAGTTTAGTTTTCTACTAAAAGTGAGATCCAGGTATTTTGATGTTTGGAAAAACTCTAAACTGGTACCGTTTATTGAAGGAGAGTCTATAGTTGGAATTTTATATTTCCTGAAAAAGAGGACAAGATCAGTTTTATGGGGCTAACTCCCAATCCACAGCGATCTGTTAAGATTTAGTTGAAAGTTGCTTACCTGAGACGGCTATATTAACGTCGTCCGCATAGACAATCGCCTGCTCTCTTCCGCTTCCAAATATTGTATATCAGCAGTAAGTTATCTAAGTTATCGCTGTTTTTTTTTTTTTATGAAAATGCAACTTTATTGTGAAAAAATGGTTACAAATGAATCGTTCAAGGTATTTTCCATCGCTTGCTCCAACTTTTTCCCATCTTTTTGGCAGAGCTCTAATACCATTACGATAAAAGTGTTTATTTTTTGAGGCTGTCTACAAATCAGCCAGACCATGTGCCATCGAACGAAACAAGTAATTAATAATCGGATGGCGCCATATCTGGGAAATATGGCGGGTGGGGTAGGGCTTCCCATTTGAGCGTTTTAAGATAGGTTTTAACGAGTTTGGAAACGTGAGGCTGAGCGTTGTCATGATGTCATGTCATGTCCCATTAAATATGAATATTCAGCCGAGCCGACAACGTGGAAGCATGACCCCATGAAGGCAGTCCCTATGGCCTTTTTCTATTTGAGTTGCTTTAATAAATCCATTTTTATCACTCGTTACTATGCGATGAAGAAGACCCTTCTGTTTTCACCGCTGGAGCAGTTGTTCACAAGCGAAAAAACGATGCTTGGCTTCAAATCATTAGGAACCCAAATTAATTTTTTCTTGATTATTCCCAACGCGGAAATGGCTTGGCGGGTAACTCCCGATGCTGAAGAAGCCAATTCAGAAATAACCATCTTTGAAGCGACGAAATTAATCACTTAGAGCAGCATTTCCCTAAACTTCTTGGAGCTCACGATGCGCTTAAGCCTCCGTTTTCTTCGAATGAAAAAAGAAAATCAACACTGCCTGCAAATGACGAATATTTGGCAAAAAATCAAACATTTTCACACAACCAAGAGTATATGACACCAAAAAAAAATCACTAATGTGTCGAAACGGGTTGTTTACCAAATGTCTAAGCTTGGTTCATGATGTTTTGTCAATGATATATCAAATTCGAACAGCATTTACTGCTGGAGCCATCTATAGACAGCGACAACACCTAATAATATAAAATTTGTTGCGGAGCCTTTTAAAGTTTCATGAGTGGCTGGTGAGCAACGTCTTTAATCAGCGGTTTTAGAAGAAAACCAAGATTTGTTTACAATGTGCAGAGTCGCTGAACTCTGCTATTTTGGAAAAGGCAAGGTTGCTCATTACATTCTTTGCAAATCTCTAAATACGTACAAAATGGGTGAAATTTGATTTACTACTCTTAACGTGACAGCTATTAAATCGTGTTTTTTTTTTTTTTAAAATGATGTTTTTCTCAGTTTTTCTACGTTTCTAGGATTGCTAAAAAGAAAAAGATTCAGTAGGGTAGACGACGAACGGATGCAACTTTCAAACCCAAATATTGCATTTATGAATTTTCATTAAGTTAAGAGATGTTCTGAAGAAGATTTAATTTCGGAAACATTGTGGATTTTCTGGTTAAAATTACCTCTGTCTAGCAGAGATAGCTCCTCAACAGTTTTGAACAAAAGGATTATGGTAAATCTGCTAACCCGTTTGGTTTCAACTTCTATTTTTGATATATAGACATGAAGACAAAACTTCAATAATATCTACTTTTTGGCATGAAAACAAAAGTTACCATAAAATTAAATAGTTTGAGTGGTATACTACAATACATAATGTATAAAACAATAGTGCTAAAGGATACAATTTTTTTTTTTCGGCGGGCGGCGCATCAAAGTTTTCCTTTGTTTAACTTCAAGCCTTGAAGGAGTTTTTACCAGGAAGCACACCTCTCTGTTTCGGTAAATCAAAGTGAAAATGACTTTTTTACTCATTCAACGGAAAATGAGAGCGCTTGATGAGAGATAGTTGCGCATTCAGATGTATTAGGTTTAGATTTGAAAACTTATACACGCATATGGACGTGTGTTTGTGATGGGTGGGTGTGAAGCGGGTTGAGGTGCCTGTTCAAATTACCAAGAATTAGGGCGAATCAATATCTTCCCTAGAAAGCTTTTGCTTTTCCATTGCTAGTGCGAGTGTGTATTTTTGGTTTTATTTTGAATTTTTTTATTTTTTTTTTTTTTTGCTCGTCCTTTTGCTCTCTAAAGTTTCTATACTCTATTTTCTTTTTTTCGTTTTTATTTGATATTCTTGCTGTATAACTAATACTCGTACACTCGAAGATACACACACAAACTTGTGAATCTGAAAAGGATATGCAGAAATGCTCGCAGATACGAGTAGTTAGTTGTATGTATGTGCAGGCTTTTAAGCATTGAATGAATGCATTCGAATGTAATATGAGGAAATGTTGACTTTGAGATAAATGCTAAAACTTTACGATTATTAGGAATTGTTAATATTGAATGGAAATTGTGTAAAAGCACACAAAACAATACACCAAAGGAATAAAGCGATTGTGAAAGATTATGTAGAGACTTATGATGTATGATAGATGGATGATAGATTTTGTATTGACAATTGTTGTGCACCTTCCCTATTTATTATGGGCAATACATTCTGTCGGCAACATGTGTACTGAAGTATTATATTGTAATTTTTCTTCCTCTTGCTGATGTACCTAATCGAGAAGTGTTTGAAAATGTTAATTAAAAACTCGGTGAATTGTGGATTGATATTGGTCTTCACTCTTCAGGAACGTTTTTACCACTCAATGGTGAAAATGGAAATTCCTTATTAAAAGCTCTCTCTATTTTGCACTCGCTTTAGCTCTCTTGTTTCTATCTTTCTTCGTTTTTTTTTTTTTGTTTTTTTTTTTTTTGTTTTTAAGAATAAAAAACACATTGTTCTGGCTTACCAGGATTTTTGTTTTTCTTATGTTTCTTTGCTTTCTAAAGGAGGTTAATATATTGTATTTCTAGGCAGTATCTAGTTGTAACATGCTGGATAGCAAGATTTACTATACACACATACCTAACGCATAGATTGATACAAGTAGGAGTTTTGCATTGCCTGGATTTGGCATTCGTTATGGTTTTATTCTGATTTTGTTATGCTTCATGTGTTCATAGTCAACATGCCTGACGCATACACTTTTTAAGAATACTAGAGCGCGATAAATTTACAGAGTGTGTACTAATTTATGTTTCGTCAAGCAGAAAGATGACTCTGCTCAAGATTTTTCCCTTTATTATTATTTTTTAAAAATCGGATACACATACGGGTGTGTACCATATATGTAGGTGTATATTATACAAATTAGAGATGAAAATGGACAAAAAAAAAAAAAAATTGAATTGGTTTGCCAACTATAGAGACTGCAAACTTAGCCAAGACACTATTGTGGCCTCTCCATTATTCACAGAAAACACTCAACACTTAGTCAGGGTTATAAGTTTCAAGTTGCGGAGAGAATAATAGTTAAGGGTTGTCTTACAGTCTTCTAGTCACTATTCATTCGTCTCGTTCCTTCACTTTTTTTTTTGCTCTCTGTACTTGCCTTCCTGCGGCCTTCCTTTACGTTACAAGCTGTTTTATAAGTACACATCTCTACGTATATCCCTGTTTTTTTCTTGGTTTTTTTTTGTTTTGTTTTCTATTTTGTTCTTTTTTCCTTTTTTTTTTTTTGGTATTCGTTTTTTTCGCCCACTATTTGAAATGATATATGGACAACATTTACTCAGTGATTAAAGTAAATGTTGAAGGATTTACTACTTAGCTTTTGAACAACTTGGGTTTGGCATATTCGTACTCTTCGGTCTGTTTTTTTGAAGGGGTGGTTATGGCGATAGCGACAACGACGACGACAACAATGCCAACGACACAGACTTACCATTCAAGGGTTGTACTTAATTTTTAAGTGTATGTATGCAGGTATGTGTTGCGTAACATTTTCATTTTGATAGAAATTAATTGCATAAGGATGGTGTTGCTTCGTTTTGGGTTTAATTGATGTTACCAATTTGCATTACTCACAAGGTATACAGTCACCCGACATTTTAGTTCCCCATTATCTTGATTTGCATTTCATTTGGATATGTACTCTCAGCTAGTTGATAGAGCTTAATTGGCCTGCGGATGGTATTTTTGTAATATTGCCAGCGATTCCTTTTAGCACAGAAAGTAAATTTTTAAAGTAGGAATTATTGAATAGATACAGAGATTATATTAAATAATAGATATTTTTTGATGAGAGGAATAACAGTTGTGGACTTTTTATACTAAATTGAGGCTGCCGTTTCATTTGGAAATTCTACTGAAAAGTGCCTTCTACGCGTAAATATATTTCTACATACACATCTATTTGTATGCCCCTGATAAAAGATCGGTCTGACAAAGGGTTATTAAATCTGCCTGGAAGATTCATTTGCGCAATGTCACCTTCTATTTCTTACACAATTCGCCACACTTCCCGATCGGTTAAAGATAAGAATCCTAAAAGCCGATAGGAGCGGGTTCAACAGCTTTTTCAAGAATTTTATTTATTCGTCATATTTGCTCGACAGCTTTCTGGATGCTGCTGCTTATATGACTACAATGACGATTCTCCTCAGAATGACCACATCATACACAAAGGTGTATTTAAAAAAAAATTTTTTTGAGCAAACGATTAATGTTTTATTTTTATTAATACTAATATTCAATATATACTTATAGAAGACACTACATAAATTTTCTTATTCGAATCTTGGGAATAATTTGCGGTGCACGTCACTTCCAAAAGGACACTCCGACGAAATTGCTGCTTCGTGGTTGACAGCAATTACGTCATACGGTTCATCTGAAAAATACAAAATCTATTTAAAACTAGACATATATGTTTCTAGACTCACACATTGAAATTTCGATATCTAAAAACAACCTGCCAACCTCACTATCAGTCAGCTATTCCTCACAGCTTCTCAGCATCCAGAGACTCATAATTTTTTCTACGTTTTATACGCATACGACACTCTTGGTTGTTTTTTTCAGCTTCGTGCTCGGCGTCGCATATCCGCTTCTCATCAATGTCTCGGTCGGTCGTGCGCTTGGAACGTTTTCTGTATTGTACGAATTTTTTTACTAAATTTGGTTAGAGCATTCTTAACAAATGCATCTTTCAGAAAATGAAAAAAAAAGAACGAAAAAAAGTTTACCATGGTCTGGTGCCAGTCGATCTTATTTTTTCTACTCCTACAGACCCATTGCATTATGACAAGTCCTCATCGATACAAAATTCTTGTAAGTAACTCACATCTGGTTAAGTTTTCCTAAGGTATTTATGAACTTGCTAGATAGGACTATAAATCGAACGACAAAACCCAAATGCGAATATTGTCCAGTCACTCGATATTGCCTAAATATTTTCTTCGGGACTTTTTATCACCAGTCCTGGAACGAAACAAGCAGTACAGTTCCACAATTTTTTTTTTTTTATACTCCAAATAAGGCTTTTGCGAATTCGCGCATATTAAGAACATGTACTTTCGAATCAGCTTAATGACGAAACTGTCCAGTCCTATTAGGTTCGCCCTGTTGTACATATACTCCGACTCTGGTGTTCTTCCATAAAGTAAAGACATGCCCTCTCAAGCAACTGAATCATTTCCATCAAATTTGTTCTCGCATAGAACTTGACGGTGCATTTAAATACTAGCATAGGCCGCATAAGGGATGGCCCTTATATCTTCACCCTCGCATCGAGTTGGCTACTATAAAATAATTTCTTTGTAAGAGCAAAGGCGCCTTTGGAGCTTGTTAAAATATAGATACTGATTTAGTCAAATCCCAAGGTATCTGACTACATTTCAAGAAGCAGGTGGCTGCCCTGTCGTCAGTTCGAAAACATCTGCAGGGACCCCAAATACAAAGGTCCTAAAAAGAATAGTTTCCGACTTCTGAAAGTTAATTTTCCACTTCCAGTCATCGCAATATCGCTTAATCTTATGGAGGTGACGCTATTGACCAGGCTTATTCATGACCTCGATCTTTGGACCTGATCTGTACACTATCAAAACGTCTGCGTATTCTAAAACATGGTGAAGTGAGCCTCACAAGATACGAGTAGCTTGTGTAGATGTTGAATGGGATGTTGAATGTTTCACGATGAACTGTCTGCAAATTAAAAGGAATGTACAGCAATGATTTACTTATGCCCAGCCTGTTTAAATTGAAAAAGAGTTCCACTAACCAAGTAGTACCAACAACCTTTCTCAATTCAAACAGTGAGTGAAATATCGCATGTGAAATATCGTGTCCCGCCTTGAAGCCGAATTGATTATCCGGAACTAATATATATTTTTGTCTTCAACTCACTTATTCAGAACTCTGTTGACCACTTTTTTGAACACCTTACTTATATTCGGGAGGAGACTTATCGACCAAAGATTTGCCGGATTGGTATCGAGGTATCGTTATCCCTTTTAGGAATTGGATGCACCACCGCTGTCTTCCAAAGCCCTGGATGATTTGCATTATTCAATTATTCATGACATTATCAAATGGTATGGTGTAAATTTACACCGCTTCTAGTGGAAGATATCGAAGAACGATTTTCAGGTTCCCAGTGATTTCTTACTTCTAAATGATTTGAATATCATTTAGAGCTCTCGTCCGAAATGATATTATTCGCCAAGTTTTCGTCATTAAACTCAGAGAAGCTTGAGTTCTTGAATCGCCAGTTAGATTTTTCTTTTCGAAGGTACAAATTGTGCGAAAGGACCTGGTCGTGGTTCAAATTAATGACATATAGAGGCTAAAGGACCTCTACTTTTTACTGCGGTTATTTAATCACAAAAGCAAACATCATCATCTACAGCTTCTGCTGGATCTACTATATAAACGTGGAAGATTATTTTGAAGTACCCGACTCAACGAAGAAAACACAAACATTTAAAAAAAAAATGTATTTATTTTTCAACACAATCGCCTTTCAGCTCTATACACTTTTGCCAGCGATGTTCAAAAAGTTCGGTAACCTTTTTAAAATAAGAACTGTCTTGCTCCTCAAAATAGCCACTAACTGCCGACATCACTTCTTCATCGTTGGAAAATTTTTGACCACTGAGGCATTTTTTCAAGCTTCGGAACAGAAAATAATCCGAGGGGGCTAAATCTGCCGAATAGGGTGCATGAGATAGCAATTCAAACTTTAATTCATTAATTTTGGCCATTGCATTAACGGATTTGTGAGCGGGTGCATTGTCCTGATGAAACAACACTTTCTGGCCATTTTTGCTTGATTTCTTCGCTCAAACATTGCAATAAGTTCGCATAATACTGGCCGCTGATAGTTTTTCCTTTTTCAAGATAGTTAATGAAAATTATCCCACGCGCATCTCAAAAAATCGACGCTGTGACCTTGCCTGCAGGTGAAACGGTATTCGCCTTCTTTGGAGCCGGTTCTCCCTTTTGAATCCATTGTTTTGATTGTTCTTTTGTTTCGGGTGTAAAGAGATGGACCCTTGTTTCATCCATAGTTATGAAATGGCGCAAAAATTTTGCTTTGTTTCTGTGAAACTTCGCTAAACACTCAATTAAACAAACGCGGCACCCATCTTGCAAACAGCTTTCTCATGTCCAAATTTTCAAATAATATGCGATGTACCGCACTTTTTGAAATGTCTACAATGTCTGCTAGCTCGCAGTCGACGATCATCCAGTTCCGCTCTGTGGATTTTTTTCACTCTGGAGTCGTCACCTTATTTGGTCGACCACTGCGATGCTCGATTTGGCCCCTCGTACGGCCTCGCTTAAACTCAGCAATCCAAAATTTTACTGTTGTAAACGAAGGAGCAGACTCACCCAGAGTAGAATCCAGTTCAGCTTTTATATTGGTTGGGCTGAGGCTTTTCAACTAAAAGTATTGTATCACATAACGATGACCAATTTTCTCCATTTTCACAAATTCACTGAGAACGTTCACTATTGATGGCTGGCAAACAAATACTAAACAACATGGCGCTTTCAGACTTGAAACATGTGCTTTATAGACTACGTACTTTCCAATACAGTGATATTTTCAAACAACTACCGCCATGTCTTGGTCACTTGGTCAGGCCGGGTACTTCTTGGACCGTCCTTGTACAAATTTTTAAACCAAGTAATTCTCTCTTATTAATGTTTGAGAGTTTTTGGATGAAGATTTTAGCGTCATGGCTTCTAGGTCTTAAGGCGGCAGACACTGTTCTGCCTCCCAATAGAATTTGGTGTTTTATTTACCCTTTCCACCAAATTTAAAATGATTCTGCTCCAATTCCAGCCTTAGGAATCGAAAAAGTGCCTCGAGTTCTGGGATAAAGAAGGTCAATTGAGTAACCATGTACTCGTACAACTGCTTTCCACTACGGAGAGTGATGTGTAAGACACATTCCTTACTACACGGGTGAACACTCATTTACACTCATATGCAAAACCATCTCCTTGTTTGCAGTTGGTTCCTACTTACAATTTTATATTACCTGTGCCTCATTTTGCTTTTTTTGTTTAGCTTTGTTTCGCCAACCAAAAGCCCGTCAGGGACTTGGTCTTTGAGCTAATTGAAAAGTGTGGCTCTTCGTTCGGTTCTCATCAGTAAATTTCTATTCAACACAACATCCAACATGCGCATACCCCTTACGGCTGGTCCAAGCACATAGCCTGTTCTGGAATCTGACTTTGTAGCTGAGTGATTTGATCCTGAATAGAGATCAAGATAGCTGGCATATCAGATGAAGCTTCCGATGCTATGGGCGCTGTACCCTGAGAAGCAATCTGTTCGCAGTTTGTAAAGTGCTTCTTCTACGATACCTGCCGTCACTTGGGCGTAGGTACTTTGGGAAAAGACGGCTGGTGGTAATTTAATCTCCACCTTTTGCTGCCGAGCTGGATTTTCTTTTCTTATGAACAGGAACTTCTGACAACTCCAACTGGACCTTCTCTCGCGTTTCTTACACCGCGAAAGCAATACAGCTTTGATTTCATAAGAAATTTTGCAGCCTTAGAAGAATATTATACTGAATTACTCAAATTAGACATCTAGTGCAGCATTGATTTCCTCAGGAATAGATCAGTGGATTAAATATGATCTGTTAGTACCGAAGTCATCATGTACTTTTCACATTTATTAACTTTCTATGGCAGTACGATCCGAAGTGGACTTGGAATCACTTGATTCATAGCCTTTGTTTTGGTTGTTTAAAATCCTCGAATGTTGGGATTTTTTCAGCGCTATCCAAAGTACGCTGTTCCTCTGCAAAGTCGTGTCCCTTCGTTTTTTGACTCTCGATCGTTGGAAATACTTCAATGGTAAAATTAAAAAAGATTATAGAGCTTCCTTATATTATTGTTGTCATAAGCGGCATTATAGTTTATAAAAATGTTGTGGCAATTCACCGCAATTTCGCACAATTGTGGCGTTATTTTATTTTTATTTTTTATTTATTTATTTTTATTACTTCATTGTATGCTAATACAATTTAGTACAAACTGTAATTAATTTACAGAAAACATATTTTAGCTATAAAATTCGCTGGAAGTGAATGCACCATTTAAAAAAAATTAAATTAATTAAAACATCTGTAAGAGTCGGCAAAATCATTTATATTATTATGGTACGTTTTGTTTGATCTCTAAATAGTCTGTTGATAGTCGATGAAAATTATTCCATGTGTATCCCAAAATACGGATGCCATAACCTTGCCAGCCAACTGTTGAAGTTTTGGTCGTTTTGGACGAGGCTCGTCGCCTGCTCGCCAGTCAGCTGACTGCCGACTTGACTCTTATGTGAAGTGATGAAGCCAAGTTTCATCCATTTTCACATACCGACGCGAAAATTCGGCTTTATTGCGGTTGAACAGCTTTAAACACTCCTCTGAATCATCAACACGTTGTTGTTTTTGGTCGACTGTGAGCAAACGCGGCACCCACTATGAACAGAGCTTTCGCATGTCCAAATATTCGTGTATGATATCTGAAACAGCCTCTTTTGGACGTCCCCTGCGTGCATCATCTTCGGTGCTTGTATGACCACTCTTAAATTTTTCAATCCACTTGCGAATGGTTCGTTCGGCTGGTGCAGAGTCCGGGTAACACTTATCAAGCCATTTCTTTGCATCGGCTGCATTTTTTCTCATCAAAAAGCAATGATAAATCAACACACGAAATTGCTTTAAGTCCATTTTTTTCACAACAACAAAAATTGCTTCACTCACAACTCTCGAGAACTAATCGTCCGACAGCTGTCAAATTTATATACGTATCTTTTGAAGGTTGGTACTAACTGAAAATGGTATGGATTTAACCTTCCAGCGGACACACTTTGCATTTTTCCTTGGGCAAGCGCGTGTCGTAAATTTTACGTCATCAAGTTTTCTTCGTGAAAATGGTATTTTATATGCATAAATGTTGGAAATTTTTGTATTTAGTCAAATTTATTTTATTTTCAACAACAAAACGCAAGGCAGTACTTCAAATACATAAATTTTTTTCAAACGAAATATTTTAGAATTTTATTGGTCAGGGTCAACATCATCATTTTACAATTATTGCAAACCACCTCAACTGCAGAATGCTTCTTGCACGTAAACAATTGGCAACGGCAACATTTCATTGATGCTAAAGTTCTTTTTCTTTCCAGAACACATAAACGGCACACACCTCGTTTAAAAGTTTTTTTTTTTTTCTTCTTTTGTCGGTAACAGGCCGTAATTCGCTTTGAGAAAAGCACCGACATCTTGAGGTAAATTTTTGAGACTTAGTCTGTTAATAAGATGCCCTTTCATCAAGCTGAATGCCAAATTTTTTAGGAAAACTCTTCTATGCTTGGCAGCCTTTGTTGGGCAGGCAAATTTGTGCAAAATTTGAGCATTTATGCCGCCAATATTCATCAGACCGTAGAATACTACACACGGCCACCTTTTTGTTATGCTAGAGACCGAGTAACTGCCACACATTTTGTCGACAGTGTCCACTCCGCCTTTAGTTTCGTTATAGTCCAGTATTATTTGAGGTTTTCTGGTGTTGGGATCTATATCGCTGTCGTCATGACAAGATGAAATTAGTATCACCGATTTTTTTTTCCCCTGGTACATAGGAAACTATTGTATCATCTTGTCCTTCTGAAAACCGAAAAGAGTCGACTTAACAGCTCTGCTTTTGTTTAGCAAGATTTCGTTTGGGATTTCAGATTTATTTCTCTTTATTGTTCCCAAAAACGTAATTTTTTTGGTAGGCAAATACTCAGCTAGTGGTACACTTGTGTACCAATTATCGATGGTCAAATATCGGTTTGAGTTCTCTATAGGCGTGACTAAGTGCTTTACTATATCTGTTGGAGTATTGGAGGCAGCAAATAGTCCATCGAGTTGTTTTGCGAAATGGATGTAACATCTCATCGATTGTATTGTAGTATATTCGCTCAAATTGAGTGATGACTTGCAGTTGTTGACGAAAGCTTGGAAAAAGTCACGTATCGTTGCCAGTTTATCAACTTTCCTCCTTTCGATTCTGCTACTTTTGTCATCGAATCTCAAGCAACGGGTAATGAAGAAAAATCGCTTATAAATCATGACAGCTCTTGTTATCTGAATTCCGGTACCGTCACTGGAAAATATCTCCTTCACATTTGCATGGCTTGATCTCTTTTACACCGATTAAATATAACAAACCCAAGTACGCCATAAACTTAGTCATGTCAGTGTTCTTACAGTCCCAATCTATCAATTCTCAGCTGATTGATATATATATTTGAATACTTCAAGATATCATCAATCATAGAAATATTGATGATTTTTAAAAAAGGATCCAGTTCGTCGAGTTAGGGCAGCGAATTCTGCCACTAAGTTAATTTTCTTAGTTTTTCTAGAAACGTTGCATGTTGTCTTACGCCATTTAGTTGAACGAAAAATTCTTCCTGCATTTTGCTCTGGGGCATCAAAAATGAATTGAGTCATTTGTTCTAGCTCATTTTGTGTAAGCAGTCTACGTGCCATAACAGGATACGTCTAAAACAACAAAGGAGGCGAAATAAATAAAAAAAAAAGAAATAAATTTACCTACTTGAGTATGCGCGTGTCGTAAAATTTACACTCAATTTCAATTGAAATTTAATTTCAATTTCAAAAATATCAATAAAAAAAACACTCTGTTCACATCCGGTACGTTTGTAGTTTAGAGAGATACTGATCTTTGAATAACTCAAAGCTCGATGCTGTTTGGTAATTAGTTAAAGAAGAAAAAGCAATTAACTATAGATGTCGTAAATTTTAAGACAGCGCGCCCGCTGGAAGGTTAATTCAAATGGTGCCCTCTCTTAGAAACGGCACGTTTGTATTGTTATGTGAAAGAATATCAACAAAATCCCCAGTGTTAATATGAAAGTCATGGTGACTATTTATTCTTAGAGCAAGAATAAAAAAATACTTTTAAGGCATTATTGTACTAGAGATCCCTAAGGAGAAGGATTTTTCATTTTTAAAACAAAACCAAACTAGCGATACTTGCAACGGCCTAATGTTATTGGGAAACCTGCCACCCTAACAACTAGACCCTAATACGAGTGTACCACACATAATAATCTTTGCGAAAAATATAAATTTAAGTTATAAACTTGTCTGGAGCAAGATATTAGATATTGTTTTACACTATTCGTGTGGTCAGGTTATTATCTTATATAACTAACTACAAGATATTTAAAATATTGCACAAAATTCACCTGCAAGCTACTAATAGATACGTTTTTATCAACTTGGAATTTTGGACAGTTGGAAGAATGGTGAAATAATTCACAGGCAGAGCAAAAGAATCCACAAGACTGAAATACCATACGTCGTTTTGGTTTTTATTTTTCCTCTTTGAAGATCGAATGAGTTTCTTAAAATATTTAAATCGGAATCGATTTTAGCTATGGATTTGCATCCATATGAAAAGACAATCTTATCCACAAAAGCAATTAGAAAATTAAAAATTGGACGGGACCTAAGAGCGAACTCTTAGGCACTCCAGCAGTTAAGCTACATAGTTTGCTATACCTATCGCCAATTTTTACTTTTTAATCTTTGTTAGATAAGTAAGAGATCAGAATTCCTGTATTAAAAAGTTTACGAACGAGAAGGTTGTGATTCACTAAATCAAATGTTTTGGTCTCAATAAAAACGCCAGCAGTTAAAGAACTTCCATTGAGCTTTCCATAGATTTCGCTGAAGAATTTCAAAGGCACATTTTCTGTGGATTTACCAGTTCTTTTTTTTAAAAAAAAAAAAAAAAAAAACAATCAGAAATTGAGTTTTCACCACTTTTTCAAATACTTTGGTCAATTGGATATCGTAGTTAACAAGTAAGAAATATTCCACCGTAAATGCCTTCATTAAAAATGTGACCTCATCTGTTGGAGTGTTGGAATTTTTCACTGAGTTGGTGATGGCAAGCAACTCAACAGAAGGCAAAAGACAGAAAAAATTGTCATTAGAAGGAATCTCATGTATGACATTCTAATCAGAAATATAAGCCAACCATCAGATAGAATACACTGGTCAATAGCGAAAAAAACTCAGACATAACGACAACTGTTTTCTGTTGCGTTTAATTTGTAAGCGTTTACCTCAATACCAAATGGATATTTCTAATAGTCACGATCGTCAATTTGGATCAGATTGTGTGTGGCTAAATTTAAAATAATTGTTTCATTCCATTTCGGAATACAAGTCTTTTCTAGTTGTTTTTAATAAAAGTAATATGTTTCGAGGTTGTAATTTGAAAAAGTTCTCCAAATTTATTCTGTTACATCCGTGACGGATTTACACCTAATTCGCGAAATGTAACATATTTGATAGAAAAGTGCTACTTAATTTACTTTAATTTAAAAGCAAATCCTCAGTTTAAACATTGGGCACCACATAAATGCTGCCTCAGGTGAAATAGACTTCTAAATGGGTGATTTAATGTATCAATTCCAGCAATACCATTTAGATAGATAGCCTATGATGTGGAGGGTGCCCCAGAAACACGAGGCTTGTTACTTTTGTTACAGCAAGGTAAGGGGATATTCTCGAAAACCTAAGAATTCCATTGTATATGCAGATGTATCCTCGGTGACAAAATCAGAGTCACATGGTAAAATTCTTCCAGTTCCAAGGCCATCTGTGTCAGACATAGAAAGTTCAACTTATTTGTCAGAGGATATCATGGAAGACTTAAGCGCCCAATTTTCAAACTAATTTAAATGACTTAATCAGAGACCTTTGGTTGTCCAAACAAAAGGCAGAGCTATTAGACTGATGCAAAAATAACAGTATACCGTACCAGAGAAATAGAACTGGTTCCTTATTTTTCAAAAGAAGACAGCTTAGTTTATTGTTGACGACATAAATGGTTTAATGTCGTCGCTTGACTTTGAAAATTAATCAGAAGGATTTCAATTCTACATCGACGCGTCAAAAGCTATCTTAAAAGCGATGTTAATTTATAATGAAAATAAGTTCCCGTGAATACTTCTGGCATATGTTGCCACCTTCAAAGAAACATATGGCGTTATGTAATTTATTTTTGTTAAAATCAGTTACAAATGTAGTATATCTGCCAATTTAACAGTGGTTCCACTTTGGCTTGGCTTACGGTTAGGTTACACTAAATTTTACTGTGTTTTATGTGAGTAGGATAGTAGAGATTGGCCTTGAAAAGCAATGTACTTACCTAGACAAAAAAAATGTTAAGCAGCCGCCATTAGTCGAGCCACAACGTGTTATTCTACCACCACCTCATATTAAAGTAGGATTGATAAAAATTTTGTCAAAGCGATGAAAAAAGACCGACCAGGCTTTAATTTTTTGACAGAAAAGTTTCCATCACCATTAACTGAGTCAAAAATAGAGGAAGGTATTTTCGTCGGTTCAGATATAAGGAAGCTTATAAGGTATGCAAGATTTATTTCTACTCTGGACTTGGTAAAAATAGAAGGCGGTAGTCTTTCGTAAAAATCACGAAAAATTTTTTGGTAAATGGAATGTAACATGTCATTAAAAATCCTTTTCGGCATTCTCATCTAAATATGGGTTATATTATCGATGAATATGGTGAACGGTTCCATCAAGACATTGCTGTTATAGAAAGCCGGTACCAAAGAACATGGAAACAATCGATATTGGCAAACTACTCTTGGTCGTCACTTATCAGAGAGACTCCGAGATTTTTTATTTTGTAAATTTTAGTACTTTATCGTAATATTTAGGTGTATTTTTGTATAATCATACTCCTACTGAATGCTTTAAGCCTTAGTATAATCCACCCGATAACGGTAGGATAATGAAGATTTATTTGTCATTGTTTATGCCGTGTGGACTATTCTTACTTACTTAAAGTGGCGCTACAGTGCACGGCTATTTACGGCTCGCACGCGCTGTGTATAAGCATTTTAAGCGCACTTAAATCCCTTGAGCGCTCGCAGATTATAAAAAACAAAATACACCTCGATCTTTGGCTAGCTCACTCTAGTTTCACACGCCAAATTGGATGTGGTCCCCTTTTACGTGCGTTGGCCACTTGAGATGCGATCTTCCTCTACTCCGGATTCAAATATTTTTCGGACCGGAGCATTGCTGTCCATCCGCTCTACAAGACTCAGCCACCCAAGTAATTGTACTTTCACTGTTCTTAATTAACTTCGGCTTTGTCACTGCCCGTACAGTTCGTAGTTGTATCTCTTCCTTCACTCACGGGACCGGAAGTCATACGAACAATTCTTCCTCAAAACAGCCAGGACCACACGCTTCCATTTACGATAAAGTCTACCCCTCTGTGCTATATAGCAGAACTGGAATTATTACAGTCTTATATAGGGTCAATTTTGTTGTTTTCGAGAGGGTTTTGTAGGGGGATTCTTCGTAAAGTTTGATTTCACACCACAACGGAAATCAGCGTTCTGTGAGAAATGTTTTTCGTGCGATTCGAGGAACTTACGGTGCGCATAATCCACCTACTGAAACCACTATTGCCAATATCATTCGTAAATTTGATGACGATACTCGATCGGTTAGACCACATCCAGCACGTAGACCGTGACGAATCGATTCGTCGTCTGTTACCGTCAATGGTTGAACTTTCTATGTCTGACACAGATGGCCTTGGAATTGGAAGAATTTTACCATGTGACTCTGATTTTGTCACCGAGGATACATCGCGCCATGTTAACGGACTATGTGCTTCCTGAAGTTCAAGCATATGGTCTCGGTGAGCTCTGGTTTCAATAAGACGACGCTACGAGCCATACATCGCGTGAAACAATATACTTGTTGAGTAAACTTTTTGGTGAGCACTTAATTTCACGTATAGCTACGGTAAATTGGCCGCCTAGGTCGTGCGATATCACACCTTTGGCTTATTTTCTCTGAAGATATGTTAAGTCTCAGGTCTTTAGGAATAAGGCAGCTACGATTGACGCTTTGGAAGCCAAAATTACTCGTTTTATCCGCGAGATATCAGTCGCTATGCTGGAACGAGTCGCCCGAAATTGGACCTTCCGTATGGACCACCTCAGACATAGTCATGGCCAATATTTACATGATAACATTTTAAAAAAGTAAATGCTATGAATTGTTCTTTTACCCGATAATAAAAATTTTAAGTTCACTTTCAAAGTTATGTGTTTTGTTTTACATTATAAATCAAACCTCATGATGAAACACCCCACACTAGTCTTGTCTTCTTAGCCCATTGGCAAGAGTTAATCTTTGTTTGATCTTATCGCTGGTGTCGATGTCTAAATTAATAGCGAAACCTAGGCAAAGTCCTTAGTTACCCCAAGGTTTTATTTGTCGAGGGTGACGTTCTGTTCGAGACATCGGTGTTGTGTGTCCTTCCTTGTAAACTGCATATTCTTTGTTTTTTCCTTTATTGACCAATTAACCCCTCTTCGCCACTACCACCTCAATACTTACGAAAGCCCCACTAATATCACTCTGCTTTCTTCCGATTATTTAAATATCTACGGCGTATGCAACTAATTGGACGGAGTTGTGAAAGTATGTTAGTGCGTGGGTTTCGCACTGTTCTTTCAAGAATAATATTAAAGGAATCGGAGAGTACTAAAACAATTGAACAATTGAACAATTGAAATTGCAATTACTGTGCAACTCTAATCCCTTTATCCACCCACTTCATGTTGACACTTTAAAAATTAAGCTTAAACTGAATTCTTCTTACAAGCAGAGTACCTTCTTCATTAATTATTGTAAAAAAATGACGTTACTTGCTCTCCAAAGTGAATTTTACACAGAGTGTTTCAGTATTTATGGCTAGACTAGACTAGACTTTACCAACCTCGATGGAGCGGCGTGCATTCTCCGTCGTCATCTGAAAAAACTAGACATTGGTCTGTATAGCTTGTCTCTATAAACGCTGTCATCAAGATCTGTCGTTGTGTGAATATTTAGCCGATTGTAGCCTTTGCTGGCGTAAACCCATACTGATATGGACGAATCAGTTGGCTAACGGTTTAAGATGTTCACACAATACTGCAGATGTAATCTTGTAGGTGATGTTATGAAGACTCTTGCCACTGTGGTTGGCGTAGAAGTTGACTATTCACACTATTTTCACCTTTTTACGTTCATCTTCCGTATCACTTCTCCGTATGGAGAAGTGCTTCATTCAAATTCTCAGTTTCGAATGTGAATCCACCAAGAAGTTTGGACGGCTGTTTCGGCAATTTATTATTATTTTTTTTAATATTAAGGCTTTGTGGTTAAATTATATTCTTTTTACATTAAGATGAACGATCTAAACATCTTGTCCACTTTCTACACACCAGACGTTTCACATAGGACTAAAGAAACCCAAAACAATTAAGGGAACATATCTGAGGATATGCTGGTGATGGATACATTTTGAATCATATTTCAAAAACAATCATCACCATCACCACATGAATGATGCATCCACATGCATTCAAACAAAAATTTCACTTCTGGCAGAAAGCTTAAATTCATCAAACTTGAAATCATTAAAAATATTAAGTGTCAAGGTAATGGCATCCTGTTGCAACCGTATTGAATGGTGAGATTAAGGATCTTGCAATTAAATAATTATGCCTATACTATTGTGCTACTTTTCTTCCTCATTTTTTGAGACTTCGGAATTATAAAGAGCTTAAACTGTCATATTAACCGTATGATACGTGGGAGTTTGTATCTTTTGCAAAAGAAAATGTTTATTGACTTTTAATAAATGCTCAATCCCCTATTTTCAAATATATTGTATATATAAGCTTAGCTGACGTCACGCAACATTACCGTATTCGTTTGCATTAAAGAACATATCGCTAGATCTACCATCAGTTGCTAAAGTCCTTTGGTATGTATGATTATATCAATGGAAATCCATGCCTTGACATGTACACCAACACACTCTACATCCAGCAATCATCATCCTATAATTCAGAACCAATGCGTAGGTGTTGCAGAAAGAGCACACCAAAAGGAACCGGTCCAATGACGTCCGTAGCGCAAAATTTTCTTACTTAGGCCCTTTCGCAAGGGCCCTGCAAAAAAGCCAACAAAGACGCAACCAAAACTGACTAAAAAACAAACAAAAATATAAATAAATAAAAGTTACGAAAGAGACTGTGAACCCAATCATTCATGAAATAAAATATTGTCCTTCTACTAGTAGATACTCAGTTGCCCTGGACCCCAACCGTTTTAACTACTTATTTTGTTCATCTTATGGAGTCCATCAGTCACTTTGCTTATATCTGTTTGCTTTGTTCGCAATGCGTTTATAGTATGTGTGTATTTCTTGTTTGGCCAACAACAACGTCATACACCTTTTTCATTTTGATTTCCTGGAAAATTATGCGACACCCACGCGTATCTTTAAGTTCGCGTGCCCTTAGATTCACTTGTCGTCGTCTATTCCGATTGAGAATCAAGAGGAAAGGAATACCCGTATTCGTATATTTCATCGGCATTTCCTTCCTCGTGCTGTTAATACTATACGCACACGACGCCACAAAAATTACAGAAAAAAAAAATAAATAAATAAAAACCGAACAAGAAACATATAGTACTCAAACAGGGACGTGGCACTATACTTTAATACACGTACAACCTCGTACATATTTATGCATGTAGAGCAGCGGCACCCAAAATTTCTTCAAATCTACACACACGGAAATTGGACTTGAAGGTTTTCTATTATTTTTTTCCGCTTGTTCTCCCTCTCTCTATCTCTCTCTTTCTCTTTCTCTCCTTGTCACATATTTATTTTTTTTTTAAATCTTTTTATTTATTATCAATTTCCGTGAAATGCCAAGTTTCCGTATATTTATCAAGTTTCGAGTATTACCCGTTTGAAAAGTGCGAGGACAACGAAATCCCTTAGCTTGAACACTCACTGATAAGGACGAAAAGTCAAAACTGTTATACGAATAACGACCTGCAAATAGAAGTTACAAGCCCTGCTGCTCTGATAAAGAACCCCACAAAAGGGACTACAAAGAGAGAAAATCCAATAAAAGGTTTAAATTATAGCTAAAAGGCAAAGTACAAGGAGAAGAAGGTAGAAGAAGGAATTTTCAAGAAAGCATTGTATAGGGAATACCGATAATAGCGAGAAGAAAAGACGAATTCGCAATAAGCGTTTTCGTATTTGTCGTATTCTTGGTTCTACTAAAAAGAAGCACAAGTACGGATACAAAATCTAAAAATCTGCGTGGAGTTGAAGCTTTTGCCTCTATTTTCTTCGTCATTTTGTGTTTTTATGTCAAATACATTGGCACGCAAGGATTTGTCGGGTGGTATTCGTCCTCGTTGTCATCGTCGCCGATAAGGTACGAATATGTGTGTTTGAACATTGTAAACGTTGAAGGTGTAGTCTTTCTTTCTGTTTTCTGCTTCCCACTTTCTACTTTCTAGTCTCTCTCTAGTCTCAACTCATGCCTCCTGACATAAATGTGTATATAAACACTTAAATACTAAAACAGATTTCGGTGTAGCGTGTTGGAGCAAATGGTTATAGAGAAAAAGATTTCATTGTCAATTAATGAATTTTGAAGGAAGCGCCTTGTGATTCAGTGAATCCCTGAACTCTTTTATAAGTTTTATGAATGGAAAAGTGTAGCAATGGGTTTAAGGTCGATTTGATTTATTGCTTTGTTTTCATTTTTAATTTTTTTTTTTTTATTCTATTGTGTGTAAGACATTATTATTTAATTAGGTAATTAGATTGCTTTTAAGTAAATCTATATGTATATACGATACGCCACTAATTAAAAGCAATTATTGTAGTTAATACGTGGAAAAATGCAACAGATTCTAATTTGGCTAATTATTCAAAATTCTCAAAGTTACACCAACAAAGTTTGGTGAGTGAAAAAATATACATTTAACAAGTTTGATTTGTATTTTGGACTTTGTTATTCGCTGACCTCAGCCAACACGTCTTTCCAGCCCGTTCGAATCCAAGCCAGCTAATTCCATTCTAACTGCAATTTTGGGTTGTCGCTCGCTCAGTTATCCATCCATCCATGCGCTGTACGTAAAATGGTCTATTTTAATTAATTTATTTTATTTTACTTATTAAGTAAGTATCGCTTACACGGTAGGATAGTGGAGAATTTTAAATTGTGTAAGCTTAATTTTTTTAACCCTCCAGAACTCACGTGTGACTTCGAAATTCGCAACTGAGAATTTTACTCACTCTTTCTATTTCCCATAAAAAAATATTTTTAAATACAATACAATTTTTATTTGTTAAAACACAACAGATTATACAAACTAAAAGTATTATTCAAATTTTTTTATCCAGGTAACATATGTTTTTGTTATGAAATATTATTATACGTGCGACACAAAATGTTAAGAGACTTAGAAACTAAGATCGTAACTAAGAAATAATGTTCCCACAATTTTCAACCATTTTACAATTTTTTTATATACACCCTGCCTGACTCGAACTGCAACCAACTTCAGACTGCTATAATTTCCAAACCGTTCATGATAGCGAGCTCAAATTTTGACACAGGTGCCTTTTAAACGATTTGCATCTCAGTTGTGTTGAAAAATGGAATTGAAAAGTGATAGTGTGATTGCTTTATATTAGGCTGGAAAACCACATGTAGCTATCGTTAGAGCCCTTCAGCACCTCAACGTGAATAAATCATTTGTGTCTCGAACCATAGCTCGTTACTGTGATACTGGCAGCATTGCAAAACGCCATGGAGGTGGTCATAAAAAAACAGCAACATTACCAAAAATTGTTCGGTGTGTGAAGCCTCGAATTGAACGAATTCCGCATCGAAGTGGAAGAAAAATGGCTCGTGAGCCCAACATATCGTTGGAACGGATGCAACACAAACTAAATTGAAGTTCCAAAAAGCACACGATCTTACACCGCAACAGAAAAATGTTAGAGTCGAAAGAGCAAAGAAGTTGCTACGCTTGCACGAAGGTGGTGAGTTGCCGAATTTGGTTTTTTCCGATGATTCGCCATTTGTTATCCAGCAATACTAGATGGGGTGAGAAGTAACCTCCTTGGGAATAAAAAAAAAAAAAAATTTAAATGTTTTTTTTATTTTATTCAATTTAGTCCCCTTTTAGTTTGATACACTTAATCCAGCGATTTTCCAACTTCTTGATCCCGTCCGAAAAGTAATTTTCCAGAAGGTCTGCAAAATACTCCTCCGTGGCGTCGATTATTTCTTTTTATGAGCAGAATTTTTTATTGATAAACCATCTTTTGATACTTCATGTGAGGCCGTTTTGCAGCGATTTTGGCCTTCAATCGCTCCAATAATGCACAAAAATACTCGCTGTTGATGGTTTTTTCCTTTTTCGAGGTAGTCCACGAAAAGTATGCCATGACAATCAAAGAAAACCGACGCCATAAACTTTTCGACCCATCGTGCCTCCCTCGGCCGCTTCGGAACACTCGTGCCGGCTTCAGTTCATTGTCGGGCACTCATTCTGTTCTCTGGTGTTCAACAGTTGCCAATGCCAAAAGTCAGCCCGCAAGTCCAAACACTCTTTCGAAGTGCTCTCGCGTTCGTGTTTTTGGTCAGGAGTGAGTATGCGCGGCACCCAACGGCAGGATAACTTTTTCATATGCAGAATATTACCCAAAATATGGCTTGTGCGCTCAATGCTAATCTTTGCGTTATCTGCTAGCTAGCGCAACTTCACTTTCCGGTCAGCCAACAACATTTCATGTATTTTTTTGACATTGTCCTCTGTAACCGCATCGGAGGGCCTGCCGCTGCGTACTTGATCGGCAGTGGAGTTGCGGCCACCACGAAACTCTCGAAACCAATATTTGACGGTATAATTTGACAGAGCATTCGCCCCATAATATTTATCCAACTTTTCTTTTGTTTTCTTCGCCGTTTTTCCTCTCAAAAACTAATGATTTATGAGAGAACGAAAATCGTTTTTGTCCATACTCAACATGATGCCAAGCACGTCAATAACAATCAGCTGGCACTAAAACCATTTTTGCAGTAGCAGCGCATTCTGGCGATCAAGGAGATTACTTTTCACTCCACCTAGCATGTCAACAAACAAAATGACAGAGCTTAATTTCCAGAGAGGTCCTTCGAAAACTTACACCTTCGAACGGCCACCAGATAGCAGGCAGCACCGATGGTGATGGTTTGGGCCGCCATAACCGCCAATGGTCGCTCTCCGCTCGTATTTTTGGACCGTGGCGTCTAAATTAATGCGATCGTATACCGAGAAACTGTCTAAGAGGCAGTATTGAAGCCTTGGGCAAACAATTATTTCAGTCGGATTCCGTGGACATTTCAACAAGACTCGGCACCGTCTCACAGAGCGCGCGTCAACCAACATTGGTTAACAAAACAATGTTCCACACTTCAATTCCACGACACAATGGATTGCAAATCCTCCGGATTCAAATCCGTTGGATTTCTCTGTCTGGGGTATTTTGAAGGCGAAGGTTGGCACTAAAAAATACCAAAGTTTGGACCACCTTAAACAAGCACTTCGCGTGAGATGCTTTCTTCGGCCGTCTCAAGGCCATTATTCACGCCAAAGGTGGATATAGTGAAAACTACTGACACCATTTGAAAATTTATGTATTTTCCAACATTTTTTGCTTTGGCACAATAAAATTTATCAAAAAGTAAATAAATTATAGCATTTTAAAAAGTTACAGTTCGAGTCAGGCAGGGTGTAAACTGTTGATTAAAAAGTTATTCGGTACACGAAAAACATATAACTGAAGAGTGTTCATTGCAAACTTCTTTTTAATTTTTTGTTTTTTCTTTTAGGGGAATAGACATAAAACTGTTTGGGATTGGTATTGCAACCAGAACTTGTTTTTTCTTCTTCTACGCCAGCACTTCTTTTCATTCTATTTTATTTCCAGTAGAGGCATGTTAGTTTATTGCGCGCATTTCAAGAAGTGAGGTTTGATGAAGTCCAAAACTAGGCTTTTGAGAAATGATTTTCTCTCTTCAATTATACCTGTATTAAGGTTGTATTTTATCTGGCAATTAATGCCTCCAACATTCAAAAGAGTGAAAAATACGGTTAGCGGACATCTGCAGCTTACTTGGGAAACAGGATAATTTGATTTCATTTGGTCGACCTCGTCCACCCCACCTTTTGTAAGGTTATAAAATGTTAAAATTTCTGGTTTTGCAGGCCCATTTGTTGTCTCGTCTATTTTGTTGTCACTATGAAGAGTAGAGAAGCATAACACATTCTTTTTGTTAGCCTGTTTTGGTTTATATGACACCAAAATCCAATTTTTGTTTTCCAAAAAGCCAAATTTACTGCTAGTTATGCAGAATTGTCATATTTGTATGGAACATTAGGTTGTTTTTCAGGATAGATCTCCATCGCATCCGCCATAGAATAAATGTTGATCCCGTACTTTGCCGGTTTGTAACCGATGTATTGCCGAAATTTACATCTCCCCCTAAATACCTCGAGCATTTCATCTATGGTTACGTATTCCTCAACTTGGTAATTATTTTTGCAATTCTCGAATTGGTGACAAATTATCAAACGCCTTTCTCTTATTTCTGGTGTTTACATCACCAAACATCAAAGCTCTCAATAGTAAAACAATTCTTTCCTTTATCATCGTTGTTGTAAAACATTATGGTGCACTTCCGTCGTTGTGCTTTTTGCACTCCTGCCATATACAAGAGCCCTAGGAGAGCAAACATTTCTGTAGGATTAGTCTCTCGACAATCACGACTCCTACTGTAAGACGTTTGCAGTTTTTCAAGATGAATGTTAGTACATTTTACAATTTTAAATTATTAGGAAAGAAAAGCTGCCAACATTCCACCATTGTTTAGGCATTTTTTGCAATCTATTTGACACCAGGAAGATGAGTAATAATATTCTCGCTCCCCTTCCTACTTTAGTATTACTTAATGTCAATCTCAATCTCGTCGTTTTGTCTTTTCCAACAAAAACATTTGAAGGACTACTTGATTCATCTACAGACTGCTCCGAATCAGTCGCGTGAGCACTATGTTCGGATTCCGCAATCAATCTATCATCGCATCAAAAAAGAACTGCCGCGGATTGGCAGCCGAGAATGAATCAAGCCAATTTTTGATATTCTGCTCTGATGTGAATCGTATTTCAGTGAGGGCGTTCTGCATCGATCGGAGCAAATGGTAGTCAGAAGGGGCAAGGTCTGGGCTATAAGGCGGGTGGGGTAAGACTTCCCATCCACTGTTTTCCAAATAGATCTTAACCGGAATAGCAACGTGGGGCCGAGCGTTGTCATGATGGAAAATTATTGCTTCGTGTCTGGTCGCATATTCCGGGCGTTTTTCGGCTACTGCTCTCTTCAAACACTCACAATACAGCACACCCATCTGATCCCACCAAATACAGAATATTATCTTCGTGCCATGGATATTCGGCTTTGCCGTTAAATTGGCTGGTTGACCGAGTTTCACATATAATTTTTTGCGCTTGGGGTTGTCGTAATGAATTTAATGGAAAAATGACTTCCTTTGGTGGCGTTCCAGCAGTATTTCGGACATGCAAAACCGCCTTTCGACGTCTCTCGGCTTGAGTTCATGTGGAACCCAATTTCCTTGCTTTTGAATATATCCAGCTGCTTTTAAACGTTTCGAAATGGCTGCTTGAGTGACGCCCAAAGATTCTGCGAGCTCTTCTTATGTTTGGCAACAATCTTCATAGAGTAATGCTTCCAGTTCTTCATCTTCAAACTTTTTTGGCTGCCCAGGACGTTCATCGTCTTCCAAGCCAAAATCACCACTTTTAAATCGTGCAAACCACTTTTGGCACGTTCGCTCAGCTAGCGTATGTTCACCATAAACTTCCACCAAAATACGATGACTTTCGGCAGCAGTTTTCTTCATATTAAAATAATGAAGAAGAACTCCCGGCAAAAACACTTTTTCAGGCACAAAGTTCGACATATTTGAGTGAAAAAAAATTATTGTTGCTTACGCTTCAAATGAATGACATATACTGAAATGACGTACAATGGCAGTAGCTTTCCAACGCATGTTCCAATGAAATAATACAAGTAACGCCATCTCTTAGCAAACCGCACGAATTTCAAAAAAACAACAAGGCAATTGGTATTACATATAAATTAAACATTTTAAATTCAAATTGTTTCATTGATATTTTAAGAGAGATGACTTAAATTTATTAGCGCTTCTAAATTTTCTAATATTTATGAGCAATGCCACAGCTGTACAGAATCTATGAAAAATTTACGTTCAGAAGTCAAGCAGGCATAGCTCGTTTGAAATAGCATACATAATCTACCTCACTGAAGGAAGTGTAGCTTATTGAATAAGGATGCCTGGTTGCTTAGTTTGAATTATATCATGCAAGAGACGTAGGATTCTATATTTAAGCACATTATCCAATGTACATCAACTGATTTGCTTTGAGTAAGAGGAAACATGGTCATATCGTTTTTGGTGAAATACAAATCGGGCAATATTAGATTTCAGCAAAAGATTTCAGAACAATATAGGCATACGCTGGAGACCTTCATTTACCTGCGCAGTGGTTTCGTGAATCAAACTGAAAAGCTTAAGTGGATCTGGGCATCATTAGCAAACATGTGAACTGCGCTATGCTCAAAAATTTTGGGCAGTTCATTTAGGTAGGGCGAAAAAAGCAATGGTCCAAGAATAGCATCTTGCGGTACTCCCCTTTTTACTGGCAAAGAGAATGAACATCGGTTCCTCACTACAACCCGATGATGTCTCCCTCTTTAATAGGAAAGTATAAATTATGTAGAGGACAATGAAAAACTGAACTCTTTCCTAAGCTCTAAGCAGATAATAGTTTGGTTAACTGTGTCGAATGCTTTCGAAAAATCAAGTAACATTAAGATTGTAGCATGGTTTTCGTCAATAGCTTTCCTAATTTCATCGATGACCATTAATAATGCAATCTTACAATTTCGTTTTTGTCGGAAACTAGATTGGTTCTCGCAGATGCAGTTTTTTTTGCATCTGAATTAGAATGCATTTCTCAAAAACTTTTGAAAGTAATGGCACAATTGAGATGGGTCTGAATTACACCGCATTTTCATTCGATTTCGTAGAAATAGGAATAATTTAAGCGTCATTCCAATGATGACGTTAAAAACGAGTTGAAGAAAAAAGGCAGTAAATATGGAAGCAGAATTTATGGTGCATTTCGTCGACCGTACCGCTTTTGCAACGTCTTTCTCGCACAGCAAGAAGAAAGTGTTAAGCTTAAAAAAAGTGGTTAAGCTTACTAAGTGAGGATCACTCGATGCTAAGAAAATCGTGTTAAGCTGGTTGCAGTCAACATCATCAGCTTTAGGCCGTTTTTTTCCTAACCCAACTCCACGAATATGTTTCCAAACCTCTCTGCCTGAAGAAAAACTACCAAATTTCCTATAGTAGAAAACGCGCTTGGCATTTCTTATTTTAGAAACCGTTTCATTGCGGAGTTTGTGATATTTATTCAAAAACTCATGCATTCGATATTTCTCCCAGCTTTTATAGGCATCATCATGCTTCTTCATAAGCTGTTCAGTATTAGGGGTAGGCCATTGAATGGGGGAATGAGGCTTAGCTAGTTTTGTTTTGTTTTTTTTCTGCAGAAAGTTAGTTCGATTATGCACACTCTCAGCATATGTATATAGTATCTACTTATACATAATTGGGCATAATTTAGGTTATGAAAATCTCTTAACATAACTTTAGACTCAGCAAATTCGTATTTAGTGAAGTAAGTTAGATGCATCAAATAATGTTTTGAGAACGCAGGTGCTAAGATTTGGCTGTACAACAGGACATCCCTATATCGGATGCAAAAATTGAATCGATAATGTGAGTGCATAAAACTTCCTATCTTTCTCAGAAAAAAATTTGTCAAATTGTTGTTTGATGAGGAGTTCGCAAGGAGCGAAATAAGTAGAAGTCTGATGGTGCAAGATCTGGACAATACGGTGGATGTGGCAACACATGTCAATCAAGCTGTAACAATTATTGCCGGGGGACTAAACTTATATGTGAACTTGCATTGTCGTAGCGAAACAAGACACCCTTACGATTGGTCAGTTTAGGACGTTTCTGCTCTCAGTAGACATTGGAATTATTAGTTTTGTTCTTTGGAAAAGTAGGTGGCCGTGGTAGTGTAATCGACGTAGTGCAGTATGTAGTGTAGTGTAGTGTAGTGTAAGTTCATCGACGATGTCATTTCCCGTTATCCCAATAGTACATGGACCCAAACACAATCCAGTAGCCTTTCGACTGCATTCAGTGAAGTCGTGCATTCTTGAACTAGCTTGGAAGTTATTAGAGGGTTCAGCAGGCGTTTAAGTGCAGTTTTGTTGTCGGTTCTTTACAATATAATTTATTGCCATCAAGATTCCATATATCTTCGCTTGAAAGAGAGAAAAAGTTTTACTAACAAAGAATAAAATCTTACGTTGTTGTCATCCAGAAAGACACCAGTGCCGCATTCTAAATCGATTTTAGAGCAATTTGTGAAGACCTGACGACATTTCTTTACTAACGTGTCATGTTTAAACCAACGAAGTTTGTTATCCAGGATGAGTGCCTTTAAGCATTAAATGAGATAGACAATTTCTAGTGCACCAATTTTCAATCACGTGTACGGCTTTCTGTACCTTAGACAGTTCAACCAAATCAGCTACATATGCCTGAGTATATACATCATACCTATTGACCATGTTGGTTGATTCTCCAACATGCACTATAGCAGTGGAGACAGGACTCCATCTTGCGGACTACTCCTATTTACTCTCGACATCACATATTGACAGCAGTCAGCATCCACAGCCACGTACAGGTAGTTGGGTAGGTAGAGGGCCGGTACCCTAGTAGCACTTAAATTTGTCCTTTTGTTATTACGACTCGTGTGACGTAGTTGATCTATTGTTAAGGATGTGAGACAGTCGGTGCCTAGATCCAGACTGTGGAGTTAAGAAAACGGATTAGATCTCGTATCCTCTTGCCCGAAATTTCGTTAAAGGCGTTGAAGTTTTGGTGTACTAGCTTTTGCTAGTGCCAGACATTTGCGAAAGAAATAGGACAGAATTTCCTTCTCATTTTCATTCCAGCACTTGCTTGAGTAGGGGTTATATGGTATATATGCAAGAAGTGTGAGTGGATTTGCTATTTAAGCACTCCTAGCGGAATGTGTACTTCTGCCGCTTGTGAGCCGTGCAGAGCTGAGCTCGTTTTATTTTATGTCACCTGGAACCGAAAGCGGTATGACCCTGAAGAGTTTGGCCAAGTGAGTTAGCTAGTTCAAACATTTCTGCACCAATTTATAAAATATAGTAGCCGAGTCAATAGCTGTGATAGCGGCTTGTCTACCTATGATGAAGGCAGTGTTTTTTTTTTTTTTTGTCTCATGCCTGAGTGAAGTGCAAATCTCTCGCATTGCCAATAGTTCCGCCTGTAAGATATAATATTAATATTTTCAGTGATCCCGAGTACCGCAGCCCTTTTCTGATTCGGCTATGTAGATGACCGTGTCGAAGTCATTTAATGCTTTGTCATGTCCAATTCACCAGCAATGCCTTTATCCACAAAACTAATGATTATTCTTCGCCGTATTGTCTAATCAAGTTATACAAGCCGTCAAAAGTTGCGTTGTCGAAAGCACCATCAATGCAGATGAAAATGTCCAGCGGGTATCTTTTCTTGTCTAGTGAACCTTAATTCTGTTCAACAGATTTTGAAGAGCACTTTCGAAGCATCTTCCGTGTTGGTACGCATGTTATATCTTAGATGGAAGATGCGTTCGCCAAATAGTTTTCTCCTCATGGAGCTTGACTATTCTCTCCATGTTCTTCAACATGAAGGAAGCTCTTGACGAGCTTGTAGGCATATTGTTCCATTTTCGCTATGAGGGCTATTTTTCAGTATGTGAAATTCTGTTCATACTTGTCATAAGCTAGCGTATATATATATATTTTTATTGTCAGGATATATCGGTGCCAGGCGACCTGGGCCCATTACAGGAAGCAACAGCGTGTTTAATGGCCTAATCTGTTACCACAACCCTTGATAGATATGTATCTAAGAAAGATTATAGATTGTAAAAAATTTAACTTGAACGCATAATAAATTCTTAGCCAAGAAGAGCTTTCGTACGCACGGGTATTATTATAGTTTCGTAGAACCTACAGAGAAGATACCACTGTCTGTTATAAATTTGAACACTCCATTCGACCCTATCGTTTTTTATTGTAGAAAAACATTCTCAAAATAATACATACGACTTTAGGTTTCGGGGCATCCTTTGAAGGTATAAATGCGGAGTTGTTCTACTTACTTCAATTCGCTTCACCCACCCAAAGTTTTTTCTTCTGTCGCTGTTTGGAGATCATTCCTAATCGGTGCCGATGGCTTTTAGGTATGTTTTATAAAAATGTCTCTATCCTACGTTATTTTTCGTAACTTTCCAGAGACTTTTCTCTAGGTATGCTTTCGGTCTCGAAATTCTATGGTACAGCTAAGGTTGAAATTTATTCTAACTTTTTTCCATTCAACGGCTAGTTAAATTGTTACGAATTCGAACCAACATATGCCTTTATATAGGAACCTTAATCGCGATATAATGTTTCTGGTTGTATAACTCCTGGATTTTATTGTACCCAAAGGGAAACCTAAAACAGGATCGATTTTTTATTCAACTTTTCTGACTCAAGCTCCTAATCGAAATTTCATTTGGCATATCATAGAAATTAGTCACATTGGTTAAAAAGGTATTCAAAACTAAAGTAGAGAATACTTCAAAACTGCTGGATTAATGATAAATCCTTTAATTTTTAATTCAAAGGATAATTAATAAAAATACATTATAATCTACTCGTATCCGTATTCTTCAGCTCAAGTTGATTCTTCTTCGTGTACTAATTACTCATACCATCTCGACTAATACTAATAGCTATAGAACCAACGAGCCAACCATCGTCTACCTCTTCAAATTCAATATCCTATTGTCACATCGGAAGCTTCACCATCATACCCTTGTCATCTAGCCGTCCTTGCTGCCTCTGCCGCGCCACTGCTCTTAACCCACAACATCATCAATACTTAAAAGGTTTTGTTCTGTTTTTGTCAGAGTGTGGGTAGATGAATGAGTGTTTTACACATCCTGTACTCATCAGCAACTAATGCGTTGTCTGGTTTTATTTTCTATTTTCCATTTCCTATTATCATTTCCCTTCTATATGTAGTATTATTATTCTTTTTTTTTTTTTTTTTCGTTTCCTCATTTTCGTTGTATGTTATTCTACTGCCACCATCAGTACCATCATCGTCCCAGGACTTCTTTGGAGCAGTGGGGTATGTTTAACCGTATAATGTAGCATTATCTGCTATAAAATATAGCGAATCGGCGAAATTTTCCGTTTGTTTCTATACTCAGGATATAACATAGTGTTAGCGCCTTATACCAGTGCATGTGTATGGATCATACATATGCATATGTATGTGCGCTGTATGTCGCACAACAGTACCAGTACACAAATAAATAGAAGAAACTGATGTGGAGGTGGCGAATTTCATTAGGAGCCCCAAGGATCTGGAAGCAAAGCTACCAGCACCAGGCACGGTAGGAACGAGAAATGGAAAACATAATTACTTCATATTAAATGAGTGTATCACACTCTCCTTAGCTATTGCTACGAATATTTGTTGTGTAAAGACGACCTACTACTACATGGTACATGTTATATGCGCTCGAAAATGATTATAACCTCACAAATTGGTTAGATTCTTAACAGCAGCAACAGAGAGAATAGCAGAATAGCAAAATAGGAGAATAGGCGAATAGGAAGAACTTGGGGGTCGCTTTTTTTGCGAGCCAAGAGGGATTGTTCTTCAATTCACATACTCGTACACTGGTACATGAAAACCTCGTGACTAACTTCTAACTCGTCATAACTCGCTGCTTTTTCACACACTAAGTTCTACAAAGGAAACGAAGTTAACGATCATGATGTTATGATGTTTTATTCTGTGCTTTATGGCAGAAGACTATTCGTACCCTAGAGCGTTACGAATATTTGAGTACCCGCGTTCAGAATTTCACCCTCAGCCAACACACTCAATAGCTCACAGCTAACATACGAGTACATTTTGGAAAAGGAAGAACCATACACAGAATATAAAAAAAAAAAAAAAAAAAAAAAAATAGATAAATAAATAAATAAAAATGGAAAACAGGATGTGTGATGCCTGATGTAAGGATGTTGTCTATTTAATTTAGGCGGAAACCATTTTGTCAGCAGGATTACACCTCTTTTCTCAATCCGCACCACATTCAGAGACCATAGATATTCACATATCCTTGAAAGTAGGTTCAGATGCAAAAGAAAAAAAAAAATTGGTGATTGCCTTTGGAGTTTGTTGTGAATATCATACACACATACTAGTACAGTGTAATTATTTGCACCCGTCTTCTTTTTTTATATGTGCTCATATAGACCACCATAAATCCATACCCTAATTCGGTTCAACCCCCATATGGTATGCACTCACCCTATGTCTAACCTTGTTAAATGTTCTGTCTAATTACTTTTCAATTATCCTTGATTTGGTGGGAGTAGTGTGCAGAATAATAGAGAAGGAAGAAATGAATTGTTCCAATTTCTATAATGTGTGAATAGTTGGATCATTTTCCTTTTTTTTTTTTTTTTTTTTTTTTGTGGTCCTCCTATAAGTGCCAAAAGAGAGAAAGTGGAAGGATTATACGAGTAAAACGACAATGACAAGGAAATTGGAGAAGACAAAGTTAGCAGTTTACTTTTTCATGCCAAACAGAGAACTTAATTTAATATGCAACTGAAGATGGGACGTCTGCTGGGTAGCTAGTTGTGTTCCATGGTCAGAGGACGAATAGCTTTAATTAGTGAAGACAAGAAATAATTTAAAACAATAATGTGCAAGTGAATTTAATTTAATTTGGGAAAATATTATTACTTCATCAGTAAGGGTAATAGGTGATTTGTATTCACTTTTTAATGAATCACATAGATCTTGTGTTGTAGATCAAATATTAAGATGTGTGAAAAGTGTTTCAGATATTTTGATCATGTACAACCAAAAAGTATCTTTAAGCTTTTCAGTATCTGTTTTTCTATGTGTTTCCTACAATTTGTTTGATTAGCGTGTTATATGTAGCTTTTGATGAAAAACGTAGTTATAAAGGGTGAGCCAACAGATCGTGTGGATGTTGAATGTCGATTGCTATTTCTTTTTGCATCCAATGTAGTTGATCTTTTGGACAAATGTCACACAATCCTTGGCAATTTTTAGTCATGGAGTCGTTTATCACGCAACGATGCATTTTAGTTATTCAATGTTATTACGATAATCGACGATTTGTAAAAGTAACATTTTGTAAATTTTGATAATTTTTCTGTCAACATAATCGCCCTAGTGAGTCCGAACTTTGTGCAATGGTAAAGCGTTTTGAAGATACTGGTTCGGTATCGGGTAAATCTCCATATCACCGTGGTTGGCCAGCACTTATACGTCAAAACATCACCACATCAAACACCAGCCAGGTACCTCAATTCGTTGCCAAAATCAACAATTGGCTCAGTATTGCTTTATGGTGCAGAAGCATAGACATTCGCGAAGGTGGATGAAAACATCCTTGGCGGTTAGAAACATAAAATTCTTTGAATGATTTCTGGTCCTGTTTGTGTTGACGGAATCTGGAGGGGGAGATTTAACATTCTACTGTGACATCAAACTGGAGGTAGCTAGCTAGAGACCACTCGGACCTGAGATGCATATTAGTTAAAACCTATAGTTATTTTGTGCCGGAACTACAATCACCGAAATTACCAAAGTTATTTAGGAAAGTTTATACACTAAATTTTGAAGAACAAATTGGAATAACTGCAACCAACGACCGTGTAGATTTGAATTGAATTGTATGCGTTTCACTTCATATCGTCGCACGAAGTAGATTGTGGAGTTGATGATGACAGCTAATAGCTGCTGGCCCACAATTCTACTAGCCCCGGTCTGTTGCGCCATCTAAGTACTTTTTTTTTTAACTATCCCGGCTCTTGTATGTTAGAAAAACAAAGGGTGACCAAATAAGAACGAAAGGAAAAAAAATTTAAATAACACAACAACGTTTATACCATTATCTGTGGAATAGCGTATCATACAAATGATCTCCTTGGCTTCGCTGACACTGCTTCAAGCGGTCGGTTCAATTTTCACTGACACGGTCCAATATGTGCGTCGTTATTCCGGCAATAGCGTTTCGAATGTTTGTCTCGAGCTCGTCCAAAGTGGTTAACTCATTAGCATAGACTAAGGACTTGATGAAGCTTCAGAAAAAGTAATTGAGTCGTGTCAAATCGTATGATAGCGGTGGCCAATTGATGGACGTCCGCTGTGAGATGACCAAGTCGCCAAATTTCTCTTTCACAACTTCGAACGTTTCTACGCTTGTATGGCATGTAGCGCCGTTTTGTTGGAACCACAGCTGGGATATATCGATGTTGTCAGGCTCTGACTAAAGAAAGTCGGTTAACATCTCTATATACCTGATGGTAATAGTGTCTTCTTAAATGAACCCCACCAAACAGTCAATCTTTACTGATGGATTGATTCCTGACCGAACATTTGGCTTGTTGACATAGCCTCGTCCGAGAAAGTTTTTTTTTTGGCCGAAATCCGGATTTCCATCATCAAATTAGCGAATTCACGGCATTGTCTATGGTTGTCTGGCTTCAATTCATGCATGGAGGTAGGCAAAAATTCAACCGTAAAATAAGCCGGGTTGACTTTTTGGGGATGCCCAAATCAGCTGATCGGCGCCGAATTGACATTTCTGGGTCTTTTTTGATACTGGCCTCTACGAGGCTATTTTTTTTAATTTCGCACTAAACTCTGGCTGATTGGTAGCTTAACATCCAAAAATATGTACTCAGACTCAAACTTTTCAACAATGCAATGAATTACCTGCACACTGGAGCCGTGATTACAACCGACCTCAAGACGAAATTCCTGTGTTTAAATTCTGACGACATAAGGGTCATCCCCAAATTTGAAAATCCAAATTGAGTTGATAATTTATTGCAGATATTTATGTGATCTACAGTATCGAAGGTATTCAAAAAGTCTAGGATTACTAGGAAAGTCACATTGTACTCGTCCACAGAATCCCTGATATCCTCAGCGAGTTTAACGGTCGCTGTAATATAACTGTGATGCTTCTTAAACCTAATTGGATAGGTGAGATAAGGTTATTCAAGTGGAACTGTGCGTGACTTTGTCTTTGAAGTACCCTCTCAAATACTTTAGAGAAAAAATATAATATTGCGATGGGCCGGAAGTCATTACTACTTTTGTTTTTTTGAATGGGCAACGTTTTGCGTTTTTCCATTGTGAGGGGTAGCAACTTGTGGTCAGGATAAAGTTAAAAACGTGCATTAATGCGGGAAGTATGACTGCGAAAAAAATACTTACGAATTTGGGGTGAATTCCGTCAAAACCAACAGCATTCGACTTGATAGACAAAAGAGATGCGAATTATTAGCGTTACAGGAACTTTACTTTTACTTTCAACTGGCATCGACAGGTAAAAATCTCATACTGCCTAATGATATTGCCATTTTTGTTGATAGACTATCCCCGCCTCTGTCGCGAAGAGCTCGAAACTTTTAGCTTACAATGCAATATTAGGGATTTCTGTTGGATTTCCGAACACAGGAATATGGCAATTGATTGATGATGAAATAGTATCCAAATGAAAGCGATTAACAATTGGAATTCATTCTTTATGACACATGTGTTACGGAAGTTTTAAAAATTTGAGGACAACAAACTTTTACAGTATGACGGCATGCGTTAGATAGAAATTAGATAGAAAACATCCAAAACTGTCCAATTTTTACAGGTCTCTAAGGGCATCAGGATAATTAGACAGTGAAGCTGCTTGTAGGAAATAATATTCAAATGGGGATATCATCATCAAATGAGTCTACAAAAATCCAAGTGTCATTTTACTGACCGCTAGAAACGAAACTTAGCTAATTTCATTGGCATACTTAGAAACCCTACGATCAAAATTTGCATCACCAATAAAGCGATAGTACATCTTTGTGAGTAGATAGTACATCTAATGTGAGCAAAAAATATAAGGACGCCCTGATTAAGGCAGTATCACCCACGCAACTGCAACCATCTGCTTATGGCATTATTTGGTAAGGTATTAGCTGCATCAGCTGTCGCATTTACCTATTTTTTTTTTTTTTAATATTTGGCCATCTGTCGTCTGAAGATAGATTTCAAACTCCTTGTAAGGCTATCGGCTAGCTACTTTAACTACGAGTACAGTGTGCTGATCAACTCGCTTCGGCCTTTATTGATGAAGCACGATCTCGTGCCATCGTGTTTCGCTGGGATTCTAAATTTAATCGTGTTCGTCGTTCGCTACAGGGGGAATTTTGTGAAGGTCGACCGAAATCTGTTGTTGTACGAAGAAACATCGTCAAATGACTTATCCTGAAAGTGATTCGTGCCTGGGCATTAGTTTTACTCACATACATTTAATAATGCACAAACATTTGGCCATCAAAAAGGTTTTTTCGCGTTTAATACCGCATAATTGGACAATCGCACAAAAAAAGGCTCGTGCGGATTGATCCAAAGAAATTTTAAAAAATTAGATCGCGGTGTTTAAAAAGATGTCTATAAGTTCGAAATAGTCGATGAATCATGGATCTTTGCATACGAGCACGAAATTGCTATAGGTCGGTATTCTACCGGGTTCCTCTTTGACGATCTGAGAAGGGGTAGCACTTTTGGGGTTTTCCAGTTTTTCCGAAAAACAGTAGTCATTTTAATGGTACTACAAATGTGAGTGATAGGATGCAAGACAGAAGAAAGTATAATTTTTCTAAATTTAGGTATAGCGTTACCTGAACCAACTGCATTTGACCTTACACCGAATATAACAGTTCCGACAGTTACTACATCTACAGAAGAAAGACAAAAAACTGAATCAGTATAAGGAAGATTGCTCGCAAGATCTTGAGAACTACGAATATCTAATGACATTGGCTCTCTGCAGGCCGAAACGAAAGTCTTATTTAGTTCTTCCAGATTCATGCTATTGGAAAGTGATATTTTTTCTGGAGTAAGACCCATCTGACGAATATTTTTCCAAAAGTCAGAACTTGAAGATCATTCAAGTCATTCAAGTCTGTTTTTATAAAATGAGCATTTCGAGTGGTCTTAAGCTCTTTGTAAATTTCCAAACAATTGTAGCGTCCCCATCTGCCATATAGCAAATTTTGAGCCATACTTTTTTTTTTTTTTTTTGTTTGGTTGCTATAAAACCTGCCAAACATATTTAGTATACATTCAGTCATTGGACACTTTAAGTCAGAAACAAATGGCAGAAATGTTAAATGTTGTACAACAAATAATTTCTGACCGTTAAAAAGTTATGAGAAAGATCCAAAAGTCTGAAAAATGGATGGCACATGACAGAGGGAAAACCGAAAAACCACTTGTGAAATTTTGCTTGAAAAATACGATAAAAAATCAGTTTTGCATCGAATTGTTAGTGACGATGAAAAATGGATTTATTTTCAGAATCCTAAACAGAAAAAATCATGGTTTAATCCGGGACAACCTTCAACTTCGACTGCAAAAGACAATGCTGTGTGTCTGGTGGGACCAAAAAGGTGTACTGTACCACGAGCTCCTAAAACCTGGTAAAACCGTTAATACATGCATTACCATGTATTAATCAAAAAACGACCAGAATATGCCAGAAGACACGGCAAGGTAATTTTGCTCCATGACAATGCACTTGATACAACCAAAGCACTTGTCTGGGAGTTGCTACCCCCCCCCCCCCCGTATTCATCAGTCTTGGCTCCTTCCGACTATCATTTGTTTTCATCGATGGGACACGCATAAGCTGAGCAGCACTTCGAATCCTACGAGAAAATCGAAAATTGGGTGACTTTTTGGTTTGCTTCCAAAGACGAACGGTTTTATTGGCGTGGAATCCATAAATCCAATGTCCAATACTTTAATAAAATGTTTTTTACTTTCCCATTAAAAACTAGTGTTTTCACTATTTTCACAAAAAAAAAAAAAAAAAAAACGCTTACTTCATACCGGGACACCTGGTGTAACACATGGGCTGTTTCCGTGCCGTTTTATAGTTAAACACAACATTTTTGCAAAATTCAACTTTATTTATCAATATAATTGCCTTCGAGGGCGATACACTGATTGAAACGATTTTTCAATCTTTCGATACCAGTTTTGTAGAACGATTTCGGTTTAGCCTCAAAATAGGCCTCTGTTTCGCGATTACTTCTTCATCGGTCTTAAATCTCTTTCCGGCGAGAATTCTTTTGAAGTCTGCGAACAGGAAATAGTCGCTGGGTGCCAAATCTGGAGATTTGGTGGGTGGAGAAGCAATTCGTAGCCGAATTTATTCAATTTTGCCATCGTTTTCATCGACTTGTGACACGGTGTATTGTCTTGATGAAACAGCACTTTCTTTTTCTTCAAATGAGGCCGTTTTTCTGCGATTAAGTCCTTCAAACGCTCCAACAACGCAATGTAATAGTCGCTGTTGATATAGAATGATATAACCTTGCCAGCCAAAACAAATTCGGCTTTATTGCGGTGAAACAGCTTTAAACATTCCTCTGAATCATTAACACGTTGTTGTTTTTGGCCGACTGTGAGCAAAAGCGGCACCCACTTTGAACAGAGCTTTCGCATGTCCGAATATTCGTGTATGATATATCCAACACGCTCTTTTGATATCTTCAGAGCCTCAGCTATCTCGATAAACTTCACTTTACGGTCATTCGTAATCATTTTGTGGACGTTTTTGATGTTTTCATCTGAAAGAGCCTCTTTTGGACGTCCACTGCGTGCATCATCTTCGGTGCTTGTATGACCACTTTTAAATTTTTCAATCCACTTGCGAATGGTTCGTTCGGCTGGTGCAGAGTCCGGGTAACACTTATCAAGCCATTTCTTTGCATCGGCTGCATTTTTTCCCATCAAAAAGCAATGATAAATCAACACACGAAATTGCTTTGAATCCATTTTTTTCACAATAACAAAAGTTGCTTCGCTCACAACGCTATATCTCAGGAACTAATCGTCCGACAGCTGTCAAATCTATACACGTATCTTTTGAAGGTTGGTAGAAACAGCCATATATTATGCACTCGTATATTATTCAAAATTGTGATGCTCCTTTTAAAGCCATCCTGTCAAACAGACCTTAAAATTTTAACTGCATTTCTTTACCACAAAATACAGGACATAGCCTATGTTTCTAAAATTTTCACGTTTCGTGTCGATTATTTTCTCTAAGTAAATGTCAGGAGTGCATTTGTGTGCTCACACTTTAAACTTAAATTGTCCGGCTTTTCCGTACATCGTACATCATAGTATAGATATGTGAACCTTGGGTACATTTCGGAATTTTAGAGCCATCCAGATGAAAGAGATTTGCAGATGTTTCGAAACGTCGAGTTGTTCCCCCTTCGTTATTAGTATCCTTTGAATTGCGTCGTATGCCGACCCAGTTCCCATGTTAAGTAAATTTTTTTGCGCTGAGTTTCTTATTCTAAAACCTCTCTGATGGACTTCGTATTCATAGTTTGATTTCCCGACCTGTCTGATTGAAGCACCACCAATGAAAAGCATTTCCTCCCTTAATGTCCCATTTAGAACGAATTCGCACCAAAATATACCACAAGTGACTAACAAGTTTCAAGTTCAAGTACGCTTATGATCTTATCGGGGTATCTAACTATCAAAAGGATAGAGCTTTCTTTCTTATTTTAATCTATTCCGAATTGACACATTTTGCATGCTTTGGTTTGAAAGTTCAAATAGCTGACCCTGTTTCTGAAAATTCGTCGGTAAGTGAAGAATCAAAACTCGAATAGCTTGTTTACTCCCTTAAAGGCGAAAGTGGTACAGAGTCGCAAATATGTATACAAGTACTTTACTTAATTAAAATGGCAGATGCGGTCTAAATCGGTCTGATTGTAAACGAAAGAATATCATGAGAATAGGACTCACACCACCAATGGTCACCATTGATTGGCAGCTTTAACTTCGCGGACGTCGTCTAACTTGTCCCCGTTGTCACAAACAGATACGTCATCACCGCAGAAATCACATGCAGAACAACTTTTGTGATTCGCTGTTTCCTTAGATTCAGCATGCAATTAAGTAACAGAGCCCCCTTTCGTAAGACCAAACTGGCTGTATACAATATCTTCGTCATCCCAGTTTTGCTCATTGGCGCAAAGGCTTGCACCTTGTCGAAAGCTGTTTAAGAAACACTTGACTATTTCAAGGGAAAGATACATGTAATGTGTAATTTCGGCCCCGCTTATTATTTTACACAAATTTTTTGTTACCTATTAAAACGATCAAACATTGTTCGGTCGTATTATTTACTTAAACTGTCACCCGTTACATTTATCTGCCATCTGAAAATGAAAACCAAAAACAAAAAACAAAATTATGACTTGAAGATGTTAACCCATTGTGCATTGATTTCTCCGCACTTCCCTTCGAGTGAGTACTTTCTTGCATTTTCCGACATTGTAGAAAGTTTTAGCCTGCCTCGTAATAGCGCACTGAACATCGTAAGATACGATTATTTCTGCTCCATTGTTACTCCACTACAAGTACTACAAAAGCTGAATTGCAAGTGAGTTCTTCTACCATCGCTTTGTACGAACAGGGATATTCAAGGAATATTTTTCCTTCAACTGAGACTTAAAATCCCTGTGGAAAAATCATTACCGCTGCGATTTCTTTTATGCCTTTTCAACTTTTAGACATTCTTTTCACTATTCGTATGTTTGTCTGGTGGGTGTCTCTCTGCCTCGTTTCCTTTTGCATTCGATTTGCAAGGCAACCAGTCTATAAATGCTAGTCCGGAAAGACCAACTTCAAGAGGAAAATCAATAAAAGTAATTATTTTTCTTTCAAGAAATACCCTCTCTCCTTAAGCTTTTTGTATTAAAGTCGATGCGAAAGAAGCATTGTGGAAATGTAGAAGTAAACTGGAGAAAAGATTGAGAGGTCCCTATTGAGAAATGCAAATATTTTTGACCTATTTACCGATGTACTCCTCAGAAGTGAGGTACAAGTAGCTTTGTAGTTTAAACTGCTGTTCACACACCTTTGAGGAGAAACTGAGTCAATGAGTCGACTTGACTTCCATATTTAAATGTTAAATCTTTAAAAGAGTTAATAGTTTGCTGGAAATGATGCTTATTCGATTTTGAAAATTGTAAAATTCTTTATTTTTTCGATTATGAATAAAAATGGGATCAGGGTTGGTGAATTTGCATCTATCACTATCATGCACTTCCTTCTGTGGTGAGTGAAGAATATTAATTACATCAATTGACTCTTCTCAGGATATGTGCGGTAAGAAGGGTTTCACTCTCACTGATGATTCAGTTTTATGTGTTTGTGATTGTTACTGATACAGACCAGATGAATGATTGACTTGCTTCTTTCAACAGAAAGGTTTTTAGTTCATCTGCAGACGAATTTTGTTGACTGGGTTACTGTCACTGTATGTTATGTCCCCCCCAAAATACTTTTACAATTGTCTATATAATAACTGTTATAGATGGATAAAACGATAGTTAGCTTCAACTTACCACACGCCCTACGGTGTCCTTAAATTCTGTTTCATTAACTTGGCTGTTAGACCAACACCTCCAATAAGCAGGTTAGTTATGGTAAGGCAGACGTACTTGTGATCGTTTGTTTGGAGTGGACCATGGTCTGTCAATCTATCACTAGCTTTTTCGGTTTTTTTTCATTTCCGTCTGCTGTCAGTGACACCATTAGCCTTCTATATTTGTATTTGATAGATTTCCAATGTTGAACCGATCTGTGCGAAATTATGCAGGTGATATCAATTAGACAATACTTATCTGCAAATGTAGAAACATTGATTTTTTTTAATCAGTCCACTTTGACACTTTCGTCTAAATATGTATTTGTTTGTAATAAGTGCGCCCAAAGGGTGTTTAGTAGCTTTAAAAGGCTTCCGCACAGTGCAGGCAAAATAAACTTAGGGAGGAAGAAAAGAAAGATACCGATCTACGAAGTGTGTTCAAAAAGTAAAATGACTTTTGAAATTTCGCGGGCAACGTACATTCGATTATCGATTTTTTTTTAAGTGTGTTCGTACATATGTTCCGTACATAACAAAAATTGATAACGTTGAAGCTGTAAAGAAAATTGTTTTGGAAAATCATCGGATTACTATAGGAAAAGTTATTGAAGATATTGGCATATCGGTCGGCTCGTGCATGTTACGAAGTTTGTTCGGAAACTTTTTAATTTTGATTAGAAGAACCGTCGCATGAGCATCGCTGAGGAGCTTTTGAATGACTTCAATGATGATCATGACTTGTTCAAAAGAGTCATAACTGGTGATAGATAGATCCCTATGAAAGGACGGAGATTTGCAACGATTATGGAAATAAAAATGGAATCGCTATAAGAGCTCAAGGCTATTCCAAAAAGTGCTTATGATAAATGCTTCGAGGATTGGAAAAATCTTGGTAACAGGTGTATTTTATCTGAGGGGGAAGACTTTGAAGGACAACATTAATATTGAAGAATAAATAAATATTTTTTTTATAAAAATATAAAGTCAACTTACTTTTTGAACACACTTTTTCGTTGGTTTTAAATGTTTGTAAACTATAATGATTAGGAAATAAAGAGCTCGGCAGGACAACTTTGAATTTAATTTGTGAACGCACTCTTTCACTAATCATCAAACTGTCACTGTCAATTTATTCAGTAAACTAAACTCAACATCATGGTAAAGTACACTAACGAGCAACGTCTGCAAATTATAAAAATTTTCTACACATATTCGGAGTCGGTGACTGCAATTTTAAGAGCGTTTACTCCAATTTTCGGTCGTAATTCTCGCCCTAGTAGACAGGCAATAACAAGTTTCGTGCAAAAATTTGAGTCTACATATTCGTTGTGTGATGTTGTCGTGTCAGTGAGACAACGGTTTGGTCGAAGTGACGAAAATATCGCTGCCGTTCAGACGTCCGTAGCAGACGATCCAAATCAGTCAATTCCACGGCGTTCTCAAGAATTGCGCATCGCTCGGACCACATTATTTTTGCGTAAGGATCATGGTTTACACCCATACAAGATCAAGCTGACTCAAGAATTGAAGCCGATGGACCATTTGAAGCGACGTACGTTCTCCGATTGGGTTCTAGAGAAGATGCGCCAAGATGATGAATTTCATCGCAAAATCATCTTCAGTGACGAAGCTCATTTTTGTCTCTAAGCAAAATATGCGTTATTGGGCGAGTGAAAACCCACATGTGCTTCATGAATCACCACTTTATCCACAAAAAATAACTGTTTGGTGCGGTTTGATAACGATCGTCACGTTACTGTGAATGGTCCGATTATTTTTGGCCCGAATTGGAAGATATGGACTTGGACGACATGTGGTTTCAACAGGATGGTGCCACAAGCCACACAGCACACGCTACAATCGATTTATTGAAGAGTACGTATGATGAGCGTGTTATCTCAAGACATGGGCCAGTCGATTAGCCGCCTCGTTCGTGCGATTTAACGAAGCTTGACTATTTTCTATGGTGCTACGTTAAGAGATTGGTTTATGCCAACACGTCGACGACGTTGGAAGAGCTCAGAGCCAACATTAAACGCGAAATAGCGGCCGTTTCGTCCGAAATACGTTGCCGAGTCGTTGAAAATGTTGTCCAACGAATCGACCGCTGCAAACGTGGCCGCGATGGCCACATGAACGAAGTCGAGTTCCATTCATAAATGTTTTGATTGTACTTCAAGCCAATAATAAAGTTTTTGAAATATCTCAAATGGTTTGCCTTTTATTTAAAAAAAAAAAAAAATTGTCAAGTCGTTATTAGAAAACCCTATATAAGAGAGTTGTACGGCTAAGGAACGAATCACGATATTTCAGATTACCTACTCCTGAAAGTATGCTTGAGGGTAAACTGATGAGAGTTCGTAGTGAAACGGGTGTTATGTCTGAAGGTTTGGTGGGATGGAATACTACTGGCAATTTCATTGAAGCACTGGTGGTAAAAATAGCAATAGAGCACGGTGAAACCGGAGACATTTCATTGGCGTTCGAAGTTGTCAACTGACTGGGTGATATTAGCATCACCTATTAGTTTTATCGCACGGTTTTGAATGCTTTTGAAAGCATTGTACTTCAATTTTGATCAGAGAAATTCCTTAAATTACATATTTTGAGGCCAGATCAGAGGAGGAAAAGTATTTCTTACATATTTTGAGGAAACCTAGACATTTCATAGCATTTTTGGAGACATCGCATATGTGGACATTCCAACATAAGTCACAAGAAAGCTTCTTGGAAGCATTAAATTTCACTCTATTGATAGTTCCCCAATTGGTTATGTTGTAAATATTGGAATTCAATGAGCTGAACATACGCTGCCGTTCCCGTTTTACAGCCCAGACATGAGACTGATAAGGAATATGAAAAGCAGAGAGTATTTTCGTCGGCAAAGAAATATATTGGATTAAAAGTAGCAGAAAAGAGATCATTGATGAAGATAACAAAAGTGTCGGAGACATTATTTGTTGAAGGCCAGACTTGAAATCATCCAAGACCACTTCAAATGAACGTTTCGAAAGGTAATTTCTAACCCATTAAAGAAGAGATTCGTCAATCCCAAAAGCACACATTTTCGTCAAAAGAGACTGATGTTTAACTCTGTCAAATGCCTTAGAAAAATATCTAAAATATGAAATATTTGCAAATATCTTACTTTCGCCAGATTGATGAACGCTTTAAATTACCAGTGGCCCTGTTGCTATGAAAATCGTACTGGCGGTCATTGAAAATTTTTCGTGTTTCAAGATTTTCCCTGACCTTGGAAAGAAGGGACGAAAGTGCAAAGGGTCTACCATATAGAAGGAGACAGAAGAAGATTCGTCTTTCTTCAGAACACGGTGGACAATCTGTTCAAAAAGAGTCCTAAAGAGTAGAGCTGGTGTAAGCTGAATTCGTCCTATCAAAAGTTTGATGCACTTAAGTGTTGGCGGTGGCGATACGCAATCTGGATGTGTTGAACTGGCCGCAAATTGTGCAGCAAGCAGCTGTAATGTCATTATAAATTAGCATTGGGATGGAGGCTAAATTTCTGATGTTTTTGACGAAAGACTAAACTGATTAAACGTATTAAAATTTCTCACATTTAAGACGTTGCAGCTTTGCTCGTCTAGACTTGTTTAGATTTTCCTCTGTGACAGGTTGGTCTTGTAGGACCGAAAAAACATTTGTCTAACCCTGAACGCCTCTTTATAGCTCGAGTTGTACAGCGCCTTTTCTTTTGTTTTGATACTCTTCATTCGATGAGGGATACATCATCCCATTTCAAAGAGAATAGTGTCTGCGATTATATCAGCAGCGGCATCCACGTCATTATCGAGGAAACATGACAACCACTAATTGGCTTTCTCGTATTACCATACGGTTCTTTAAGGAATCTTTTCTCTAACTGTGTACGGGTGTACGAAAAATTATCTAATATGAATAGCTAATAGAATAGCTAATATAAATGTGAATAGGTTCGTCGAGCCTAGAAGGGAAATCACATTAATAGTGTACTTATCATGGTGAGAAGTTAAAAATAAGTCCAGGGTATTAACGGTATGACTATTAGCGTCATGTATTCGCGTGGGCTCATTCACAAGCTCGGTTAAGTTACTATCGCAGCGAATATCTTAACATACAGTCCTTCGGATATTATCTGTGCAAAATGTCGAAGCCAACCACAATTGCGTATATTGAAATCGCCTGTTTTTATCTCTTATTCTAATTTTATTATTTAAACTTTCGTTAATATGACTTCAAAAATGGAAAAAAAAATGTATCTTCGGTCGATATATCAGCCCTGAATCTATATTGATTGGGAAAACAAGGCAATAACGCTGCTTTTGACCACTTGTTCAAACGTTTTAAAAAATACTGAAAGGAGTGATATTAGTTTATAATTGCTTAAGTTTTTCTATGATCTTTCTTAAAGATATGTATTACCTCAATAATCTTCATATTATCGGGAAAAGTTCCATGGTAGACACTTCTGTTAAAGATATGTGCCAGTACATTACAAATATTTTATCCAATTCTTCTCAAGAAATCGTTTGGATGATTGGATGATTTAGAATCAGTATGTGTATATCACAGTTTTTCATCCTTCTTATGTCTGGCCCTTCCCATGGTACTTTTGCAGTGATATCTGCTTGATAGCAGTCAAGAATCTCTGCTAATTGTTCGGCTGCACGTGACCACTTAAGGATACGAACATTCCACGTGCAAATCCGAAGGTCGTTGTCCTTCCGTGGACACTGTGAACAGGTCTATTAACTACAAAGGTGCACATAGTTGGATATTGGCTCATTTTTACAGGGCTCCTCCTCTGTTGGGGCTATTTGTAATAATGTTATTCATCCAAAGTGTATGTATGTGTATTTGCGAAGTCTTAATAGCCGTAAGCATTTATAGTGTAGTTGCGTGGTTCCGTTGCGCTGTAACTCAATTTTCGCATATCAATTTACGAGTACGTAAGTGAATGCAAAAGACCATCGATTTGCTTACAGAAGATTGAATTCTGTTGTTGTGAGTTCAGTTTAGTTTTCTTTAACTGCTTTTCTGTTTATTTGTTTACGTTGTCTTACAATCAACATTCATCCAAGACATCACATCGTTTTGCTGGATTTCCTTTATTTTCTATTTATATAGTGCATACATACATATATGTACATATGTATGTGATGATGCATGTGCAAATATGTTATACCCCATCACTTGTACCTTCTACATCTGCTTGACTGACTTCTTTAAAAATTCGGGAATTAGATACAAAACATATAATTCACAAGGATAACAATTTGCATTCTATAGTATGCAAAAGTGCATCTCATAGCATCTTTCTATGCAACGTCAAGGTCTTTTGAGAAGCAACAGCAACATCAATAACAACAACAATACGAAAAAAAAAAAAAAAAATTAAAAGCTAAGGTAAGAGCAAAATTGAGACAAAAGCAAAATCCACGTGAATGGGGTAGGGGCTGCATGCTAGAGATGTCCTCTCGCATAATTCATCATGACCTTGCTTTCGAAACTCATTTCCATGATATGCTCGGATCTTGACAACTTTCCTATATTCGTACTCGTATTCGTTTCGTACCTAATATTGATCTCATCTCTGAAATACGAGCTCTAAATACTGTGGAACAGCACATCTCTCCAAAGTATTACCGAGTGACTAGGAACCATGATAGAGCGTTTAACTGACAATTTAGCGGACATAAATATTTATGTGCAACACTGCGCCCTAAGGTAACATCGTTTACTTGAACCTGTACAAACACTTGTATACATGAAACACGGCTGAAAAACAGCAGCCTGGCCCTGGCAAGAAACAGTATTGGTAGCAAGGGAATCAGTCAGTAAGTTAGTACTCGTAGATAGGGAGTAAGTGGTTAAGAGAGAGGGTGCATGGTATTCGGAAGGGTGTTGGTGGTTGCTGGTTGGTTAGTAGATGGATGAACGGGTGGTGGCTGTACGAGTATGTCAACTTGAATTTCGTACTTCGTTTTTATTATTATGATTATCCTTCTCCTCTTCGAAGGTAGATGGTTGGTTTTCAGGTTTTTTAGGTCTTCAGCTTTCAGGTTATCTTGTATTTAAGTTGCCAAACTGCCAGTAAAGCGGCAGTTGGAGTTCATCTCGTTGGCTTGATTGTTTTATATGTCATTCGAGAGAATTTTCATATTTCTGCAGGGGATGCTTTATGAAGAGGGTTGCTTCGCTGTGAAGGATGAGTGGATAAAGGAGAAGGGACTGGATAATTATGATGATCGCGGTTACAAGTAATTTTTATTAAAATTTCATTAGGGCTGACTGCGATGAAGAATAAAGCAGCAAAGATTATGTATGTTTTGTACTATAATTCAGGTCTTGCAGAAGATTTTCCTGCTTCCAAATTGTATTGTTCTTAACTGTAGAAAAAGAAAAACACGATTGAGCTTTTGAAATTTACTTTGTTGATATTACGAAAATCGTCTAATTCTGGAAATTAAGAAGTAGCTTCAACAAACCCTCTTGAATCAATTCCTTAGTAAAAGAGTAAGAGGAATAGCTTAGAGCTCAGATACTAATTGCCTTTATGCTTTTTATTGTGAACAAATTATAAACATGTTAGCAGATAATTTAAACCATATCTTAACGACTTATAAGTCTGCCGATTCTATCTAGGAATGAGGTTGCAATTGCATTACCATTATTTGACGCATTTCTTGTAGCCTCCTCCTTTAACATGATATTCGGAAGTATCAATTTGAATGCTTGAGATTATCATATTGGGTATGTAATTTAATTCGTGCGGTTTTTTTTCAAAACTTGAACGTTTATTTAAGAAAAACATGTACAATAGTATTATTCAAAGTATTGCCCATCTGAAGCTATGACATTTTCCCATCTTTCTGCCAATTTGTGGATCCTATCCCAAAAGAACTGCCGCGGCTTGACAGAAAAGAATGAATCAAGCCAATGTTTGATATTCTGCTCTGATGTGAACCGTATTTCAGTGAGGGCGTTTTGCATCGACCGAAACAAATGGTAGTCAGAAGGGGCAAGGTCTGGGCTATAAGGCGGGTGGAGTAAGACTTCCAATCCACTGTTTCCCAAATAGTTATTAACCGGAATAGCAACGTGGGGCCGAGCGTTGTCATGATGGAAAATTATTGCCTAGTATCTGGTCGCATATTCCGTGCGTTTTTAGGCTACTGCTCTCTTCAAACGCTCATAATACAGCACACCCATCTGATCCCACCAAATACAGAGCATTACCTTCGCACTATGGATATTCGGCTTTGTCGTTGATTTGGCTGGTTGGCCGGGTTTCACAAATGATTTTTTGCGCTTGGGGTTGTCGTGATGGATCCATTTTTCATCACTAGTAACAATCCGTTGCAAAAATGACTTCCTTTTGTGGCATTCCAGCAGCATTTTGGACATGCAAAACCACCTTTCGACGTCTCTCGGCTTGAGTTCATGTGGAACCCAATTTCCTTGCTTTCGAATATATCCAGCTGCTTTTAAACGTTTTGAAATGGCTTCTTAAGTGACACCCAAAGATTCTTCGAGCTCTTCTTGTGTTGGGGAACCATCTTTATAGAGTAATGCTTCCAGTTCTCCATCTTCAAACTTTTTTGGCTGCCCAGAACGTTCATCGTCTTCCAAGCCAAAATCACCACTTTTAAATCGTGCAAACCACTTTTGGCACATTTGCTCAGCTAGCGCATGTTCACCATAAACTTCCACCGAAATAGGATGACTTTCGGCAGCAGTTTTCTTCATATTAAAGTGAAAATGAAGAAGAACTCCCCGCAAAAACACTTTTTCAGGCACAAAGTTCGACATATTTGAGTGAAAAAAAAAGATTGTTGTTTATGCTTCAAATGAATGACATATACTGAAATGACGTACAATGACAAGAGCTTTCCAACGCATGTTCCAATGGAATAATACAAGTTACGCCATCTCTTAGCAAACCGCAGTTATAGACCCAATATATTTGAAGCCACTATAATGTGTATTAATGTGTTATTTGCAATCTCATTGGTACTTTGTTACCGCCTACGTTTTTAATACTCTTTACAGTTCTTCCTTTTTTAAAGCGATCATTAAGTATGATAATTATATGTCTTGACATTGTTAATATGTAGTAGCTCACAGTTGATTGAATTGCATGATTTTCGTCTTCTGGTTTAAGTTCTTTTGATTGCCGTCTGACAAAACAGCATCAATGAGACTGGCTGTGCCAAAAATAATTTATTTGCCTGAAAACTATGACATATGTAAGAAGAAAGCCTTTGATTTAAATTTTGTGCATGTACGGCTTTTAGAATACTGCCTCAGTTCGCTCGCCTTGCTTATGGAAGAGCCAACTTTATGTTGTAAATCATATCAACACCAAAGAAACCCATAACTAAGCAAGCTTAGGTACATAGGTACATTCAATTATAGTTCCCACACACAAAAAATAAATCGAACATCAAGCTACTAAAAAAAGGAAACCTGATGGAGTGTGGAAACTAGAGAGGTATATTGTATGCGATCTTACAGCATAAATCCTAGAACGAATCAAAGAACATTTAGATTCAACACTCGACGTCGAACAGACAGGCTTTCGCGCTGTATCCTCCTGCATCGACCACACAAAACCTTACGGATCATACATTTACTGTTTATCACCTTCGAGAAGGCTTTCGACAGTTTGAACAGAGAGGTATCCCAGAAAAAAATCATAGCTATTATTAAAGCTACATACGTAAGAGGTAATCGTCGCGTTTTGCATAATGGTAAGATGTCTAAGGATTTTAAAGTCCAAAGTGTAGTACGTTAGGGATTCATACTGTCACCACTATTGCTTTTGGTGGTTATCAGCAATGTGTTCCATGCAGCATTGTTGGAAAACAACTGTGGAATTCCTCAATGACAATGACATCTTACCTTAAACACCTTGACTGCGCTCAACCATTACGTGGTTGATAGTGAAATAAAAAAAAAAAAAAAAACTCAATCTTATTGGTTCCCATTTTGAGTCAGTCCACAAAACCGATCTTCCAAGTCCGAAATCTGTTGAGGTGGCTGAAGAGCAACTGCAGTTTAATAGCCAAAGCAATGACACATTAATTCTACTCAGGTTTTCTGAGGATCTTAAAGCAGACGAACTGACAACCGAACAGACAAGAAGCTAGTACACAACACTTGACGACCTCACAGACATATTCAGAAAACTGAAAAACAAAAATTCATCTGGTTTGGATGGTATCTCAAATGTTGTACTTAAGCATATACCGATCGAAATTTGGCAATACTGCGTTATTTTTAACAACTTGCTTCACAACTGTTACTTCACAAACAGTTCCTTCAGAACTTTCGAGCTATAGACCAATAAGTCTCCTTCCTTATATTGGGAAGGTAGTTGTTAGCAAGTCAATCTTGCTTGAGTGCGACAATAAGGACATCATCCCGAGGAAATAATTTGAATTCAAAAGATTTCACTCATCAGTGCATGCTATAGCAAAACTTGTTTCCAATATCAACTGAAACCTTAACGACAAAAGATGTACAGATGTCTGTCTAGTGGACGTCGAAAAAGCATTCGACACGGTTTGGCTAGACGTATGTATAAACTTATTAAGTATGAATTCCCCCCCCCCCCCAACTTTATAAAGAAGATCAGTTCAATGATACGCAAGAAGAGATTTGTTGTAACAGATAAAAAATACACAACGACCAGAGTCTTCAAAATCGCCAATGGTCTGGCACAGGGAACTGTAACCGCACCAATCCTCTTTAACATCAATACCTCTGAAGTACTTAGGGACATGGCTCCAAAATCTCCAAATAAAATTCGACAATCTTCAGGTTTACTGTCAAGATTGGAAGCTCAAAATAAATAGCTCCAAATGTAAAATTTTTTATTACAATGAACACATAAACCAACAGCTCAAAAAAGCGAGAGCGGCATTTACGTCGTTCAAAAACCTTTGTTACTCGCATCATCTGAGATCCGATCTGAAAGTCATTTGCTATCAAGCCTTTTTGCGTCCAATATTGACTTACGCGAGTCCTGTATGGTGAAACATAAATCCTTCTTACATGGAGAAATATCGAGCTTTTGAAAGAAAATGTCTTAAAGCCTGGATGCTTGTTAATGAAGGTTGTTGAGAACCAGTTCATATCGGGCTTGTTTTATCCTAACCCTGGGTACTTCAGAAACACATGGTCGAGTGGATACGTATCACCTGAGACGTTCTTATATCTGGATGCTATCTATCTGGTTCTAGTAATGAGACAAAAGAATCCTACATGTGCCGGTACACTCGGGTGTTTAGAGATACTGCATGAGCGTACCTGAAAGAGATACTCTTGATAAATGTAGATCAAATCGGTATAAATACTGGGTGCTTGACTGAATGGAAGCTGACGCTTACGTTAGTGTAGTATTAGTCTTTTTTTTTTTAGTATCATTGGTAATTTTAAGTAAAAATAATAAAATACGCAAAAGAATTCTTTTTTTACACATTTTTTGTTTCTTAAAATAACAACGTACATACACATTTGAACAAGATGTTTCTTAAATTTTTTTAACACAGAGCGTTAGCAAGCGTAGCACAAAGATGTAATGTACTGCGTACCATTTCTGATGTGGTTTTGTACTTAGTTATTAAGTTAGTTCATAAGTATTTCGCTTATTTTTGCTTAGTTTTTTTAAGAATATTGTTAATATACAAAAGAAAAAACTTAACTACGCTGATGATGTTTGCCTACTTTGAAATCGGATAATGGATCTCCATTTGCTGAATAACAATCTGAAAGCTGAGAAAATGGGACTCAAAATAAACAAAGACAAAACGAAAATCCTTAGCACTTCCAAAACCCTCGCTCAACTTAACATTGCCAGACAGCAGGTCAATTAAGCTAATAACTTTCTAAACTTAGGAAGTATGGTCTCAGTTAACCGGGGTGGCACCGAACTGGATATGTGCAGCAGAATCGGAAGAGCAATGTTTTCAGCTTAAGAACGAAGCTGCGACTAATCCGCTCTAACGTAGTATCAGTACTAATTTATGAGTTCAGTACATGGAAAGTAGATACCACTAGCACACCCAAACTGCAAACCTTCGTACGTAGATGGCTTAGAATCTTGAGGTTTAGAAATGAATTTTAAAGGGCTCAAATGCGGTGCAGTATTCCGAAAACGATAACGCGCAGGCGTTGTTGACTCCCTTTGTCCCCCGAGGTGTTAACGGATTTAGATATGAGCAGAAAGACTATCATAAGGAAACATACTTAAATCGTGTAAATCATACTAGGACGCTTTTCAGCGGTAGTAAATTTACAAAAATTACTTCTTTATTTGGTTGCTTTCAATATTTTTTATGGTCCGATTTATGGAAGTGGAATCAATAGCTCACATTGCTGCAATATAGGTCCAAGATCGCTACTTTAATTGATATTGAATGAACCATTTGGAAACCATCGAGTAGCGTAGAAGCTATTCCAGAAGAGGCTACTGCAATAGTAACTCCATTATCTTTTCGAATTTGGGCTAAGAGCAAATTTAAAACAAAACTATTTTTTTTTTTTTTTTCATGGGAAGGTGAGAAATCTTCATAGACACTATAGGCCCGGAGCCTATAGTAGTGTGATATTCTTACTTACTAAAAAACACCTCCCTTATGCAAACCACGACTGAGTTCACACTCAACAAGCAGTTCATCTATCGCATTTTATTTTGTTTTTATAAGATATCCTGCAGGCAATTTTCCATTGAAAATTCCTGTGTACCTTAGAAAAATTACGCGCAGCTAATCACCGCGCTAGATCGAGAGGCTTAGTCCTTTTCAGACGGCGCAATAAATTTGTCTCGTCGAGGATCTGTTGAACAGAAATATTCGTATGACCTTGTAATCGATTATTATGTTTTCGCGCAAACAATTTAATTACGTTCTGAACGTTTTCGACTCCCAAGTCTCTGTGGATATCATCGTTTCTAATGTACCACGGCGCATTAACAATACCTCGAAGAACTTTGTTTTGTAACGTCTGTAATACATTTATGTTAGTATTTTTAGTACAACCCCAAAGTTGTACACCATATGTCCAGATCGGTTTTAGCACTTGCTTGTATAACAGCAGTTTGTTCTCTAAGCTAAGCTTCGAATACTTTCCAATAAGCCAGTAAATATCTCTATATTTGGTTTCAAGCTCTTCACGTTTTTTCTTGACGTGTGCTCTCCATTTTAGTTTAGCGTCGAGTGTCATACCGAGATATTTGGCCTCATTCGCGTAAGGAATTGGTACTGCGTTGATAAACACCGGTGGATTCTCAATTTTCTTGAGAGTGAAGTTCACGTGGACAGACTTCTTTTCATTAAGCATTTCGCCTAGTCTTTGTCCAATTGTTAATCCGTGTAAGGGCACGTTGCAACTTGGCAGTTGCTTCTTCGACTGTTTTAGCCGTTGCCAAAATGGCAGTGTCATCAGCAAATGTTGCTAGGACAGTGTCGTCTGTTTGCGGTATATCACGGGTAAAAAGCAAATATAGCAGAGGGCCATGTACACTTCCTTGCGGCACCCCCGCCTTTATTGTCTTAAAAGTGGAATATTCGTTTCCGTGTCTCACACGGAAGAGTCGGTCTTCCAGATATGAACCTAAAATACAAGACAATTGCTGGGGTAGAGCTTGTCTGAGTTTATATTTAAGGCGTTCATGCCATACCTTATCAAAGGCTTGCGAAACATCAAGGAATGCGCTTGAACAGACTAACTTACACTCGATTGCTCGTTCAATTACATCGGTTATTCGATGCACTTGGTCAACTGTAGAGTGTTGGATTCTTAAGCCAAATTGATGGTCAGGCAAGAGGGAATTTGTGTCGGTAATTGGTTTAAAACGATTAAGAAGGATTCGCTCGAAGACCTTCGATGTAATCGGAAGAAGCGATATTGGTCTATATGACTTGACTTCAGTCAGCGGCTTACCGGGTTTCGGAACCAAAATAACTTCGGCTACTTTCCACTGGTGCGGTACGTGCTCTAATCTAATGCTGGCATTTATAAGATAGAGCAACTTCAGCAAATCTTTTTTCGGCAACGCTTTAAGTACCTCTCCCGTTATTAAATCATATCCCGAGGTTTTATTGTTCTTAAGCGTGTCTATAACTTGTCTAAGTTCCCTAAGTGTAGCCTTTTTTACTGGAAAATTTGTGGTCACGTCTAGCGTATTGGCATTCTCAGGAAGCACCCCACCATCGAATGGTTTCTGCAAGATGGTCGGCGAAAACATTAGCTTTTTCCTTATCTTCTTTCGCCCAATCATCCTGGTTTCTTCTTATTGGTGCCACGTGTATTTGGGGCTTTCGAACACTTTTAACGGCTCTCCATATGGAGTAGTTGGTATCCTTTGTCGCTGTGAGTCTTTCAAGGTAGTTATTAATACCTTGATTATTGAAGTCCTTGATCGATTTTTTCAACAAGTTGCAGAGCCTATTGAAGGACGTTTTATCTTGTGGTGCCCGGGTTTCATGCCACTTTTTCCGCGCTCTTAGTTTCTTCCTTATCATTTCTCTGATTTCCGGTGGATATCTTATGCCGACTTTGGGAACTTTGTTCGATTCGCGGGGAGTGTTCTTCCAGGCCGCTTGCTGTATGACTTCAACGAAACGTTCAACTTCTTTTTCAAGTTGATACGGCGTTCTAAGTGCTACTTTCAACTCAGTGTTGTCTACAATGTCTATTCGGAAATCTTCCCAGTGAGTTTTGCTGTTAGTTAATCTGGGTGGTCTTTGTTTCTTAACCAAGGATTCGCACAGTGAAAGGATAACTGGAGAATGATCGGAGGAAAGATCGAAGCCCTCTTCAACTTTGACGTAACTAGCGTTTACTCCTTTTCCGATAAAGAAGTCCATTAGATCGGGTGTTTTGGCGACATCCGAGGGCCAATATGTCGGCTTGCCTGTTGAGTAAAAATAGCAACCACATTCCATACCAGCCCTGTAAAGAGTTTTGCCTTTTTGAGAGATACACCTTGAGCCCCAATAGGTGTGCTTCGCGTTAAAGTCGCCACCAATAATGAAGATTGCTCCAAGAGAGTTGAATAGGTCAATAAGTTCTTGTTTTTCTATTTTGCAGCGCGATTGGCAATAGATTGAGGAATATATCCTCAAGAATAATTTCTATTTTTATCGCGCACCACGGTCATTTGAAATTTGTCAAGTTCAATTATTGCTTCCAAAGTATGTTCAGTGCAGTCTCTTATGAATAGGGATGCCCGTTGGCATTCCACGCAAGTATATTGAGCTTCTTTGCCATAATTAGTTACAGAAATTGGCTTCGAACATAAGAAGCCGTTCGACTATTACCTTATTTATTTTATTCTGTTCTGCTAGTCTCTCGAGAATTACTGAGAACACATTTGAGGCAGGATCCGGTGATGTACAGTTAGTCATATTAACTCGCGCCGCTATTTGCGCGTAAGTTTTTCCACTTTTCACTTGCGCATTGTTATTTTTGACGTTGTTGTTATTGGTGATTTTAGCGTTTGTCACCATTACCTTCTTTAAAGGCCTTGGAGTAGGACCGCTGTTGTTATTTCTCATTCTAGCTATCCCTGCGTTTTTCAAAGGCTTTTTGATTGATCTCGTAGCTTTTGCAACTCCTTCGCGACTTCGCAGCCTCGATAATTAGCTGGATGTTTTCCCTTGCAGTTAATGCATATCGCTGGGGACTCTTTCGCGGCATTGCACTCTCGAGTCACATGTTTGCCAGCGCATTTTACACAGCGAGGTTCCTTCTGGCAGTAGGCCTGAGTATGGCTGAATCTCTGGCAACGTGTAAATTGGGGAATCAGACTAGAGTTTTTCCGCGGAGGTTCAATTTTGACAGCAAGTCCCAAAATTGAATTTATGGCATAAATTCTTTCTAGGCTTTCGGTTTTGTCGAAAGTTAGCCTAATGAGGGGAAGACCGCGTCTTGGGGTCATCCTCTCGATTTCAACATTGCGCTGTTTTTGCGCAAGTATATTAATTGCGTCGATTATCTTAAAATCTATATTTTTAAGGTCATTTACGATGTTTTCTTTAAGGCAAGAGGGATGCAATCCTCTAGCTACAACGCATATGGGTCTTTCCGTTTTATTTTCGTAGGTATGTCATTGAATCTTCTCGGCATTTAATTTTTGCGAAAACGAACGGTAGTTGTCTGGATTTAGGACATTAATAGTCCACGTATCATTATTGCGAGATCTTACTTTATAATCGGTTGTCAGTTCCTCCCGTAGAATATAAAAAAACGAAACCATACTGCTCCCTCAATTCGTTGAATAACATTGTTAAAAACTATTCTTTGTTCTGAATTCAAATGCGGCACGTATTGCTGTTGCAATGTCATTTCTCGTACTAAATTACTACTGTCTACCCCAATTCTAATTGGTCTACTCAATCTAAAGTCCGATAATTGTTTCCCAGTTATCATTGTTACTTGGTCCTCTATATTTATAAGAGCTTCGTTGTAGATAAAACCATTGTACGTATGTATATAGTATAAAGGTCTTAAAATTTTTGCAATAAATCTTCCGCCATTCTAATTATGTACTTTTCCCACATTTGCTGGGATTTGAAGCCCAAAGGATTGCAATAAGCTCTCTCAAATTGGACTCTGATTTGTACTAAAAAAATGTGGAGCTTCTTAATAGATTAAATAGAGTTAAACTACAAAAACTAAATAACTTAACAAACCTACTTACAAAATATAATATTTACTGATTTAGCCATGAGAAATTTTCATTGTTAGCTCTCATTTTGAGATATTGTTTCTGTCTCTTCAGTGTTAAGCAGTTAAGTAGATTCATCTTCAGCTTCTTGGAGTTCCTCATGTGGTCTCGTTAGCACAAGGTGATACATCCAGGATCGTAGCCTCCATAATATCTGGAATCCTAGCACGCAACTGAATTTTACCTGTATAGATCTAAACATAAGATCATTTCTCAAAAACTGGGATAATTTTGTCTGCTATATTAATAAATTAGCCAATTATGTAAGTGTCATTGTTTTGGTTGAAACAAACGTTGAGGATGAAGAAAACGATTTTTTTAAGATCAAAGGTTTTCATAAACCGGAATTCATAAACCGAAAACAATCAAGGGACGGAGGGATTATGATGTTTCTTAAAAATGATATGACTTATGAACGAGTACCTTTAATGACCTATGCATATGAAAGTATATCTGTGAGAGTAACAGATTCATTTAGAAAAAAAGCATAAATTCATTTATCACTGAACTTCAAAAAAATGTTGCGTATTGCGAGGAGGTAATACTGATGGATGATATAAATATAAACATTCGTGATGAAACAAACTCCTATGTAAAGAATTATTTAGAAGCACTCGCATCCAAAGGGCTTACAAATATTATAAAAAGCAATACTCGAGAGGAATTGCAAAAAGGACCACATCATAGTCAAAATGCATAAAAACATAATTTTATCTAGAGTAGTGGAGACTGATATATCGGATTATTATGCTGTAGTATTTGGGACCAGTAGAAAACTCCAAGGAACGTGTGGATAGCCTAAAAAGTGCAATTGTTAACAATCTGATCTCCCCAACTGATTGGTCAATTATTGAAAGCTGCAAGGATGTAGAAGGAGCGTATGAGAAATTTGTAGAAAAAATTAACGAGATCTATGCAAACACAAACTTAAAAACAAATAAGGGAAGACGTAAAAACCATGAGCCATGGATATTAAATGGACTTGAAGTGAAATGCAAAGAAAGAGACAGACTGTACCGGAGATGGAAAAATAATAGACTGAACAAATCTTATGAAGCAGGATACAAGTTACTGCGAAACCAAATAAATAAAGAAATCTTTATACAAAAGTCGTCGTTTTACAAGAATTGTTTCGACCAAGCGATTAATAACCCAAAGGAAACTTGGGAAATAATAAATAAATTGTTGGGAAGAAGAAAACCCAATTTGGACGACTTCATTATAAAACATTGTGGCTCAAATGTAAATGTCAATACACTAGCTTATGAATGTGCTAACGGATATAGCAAACAAGCTTCTAAAATTATTCACAACTGCAGCATTAAAACTTCGAATCATATATGTACGACTACTCCCAACTCGATATTTGTGGAGGAAACCAATGAAGCCGTAATGTATATGATCCTGCAATCTGTCAAAACCAAAAAATCTCCAGGTGCAGATGGCATAAGGGCATGCGACCTAAAAAATAATGCAAACATTTTCGCCCCAGTTTTCAGCAAAATCGTTAATAGATGTCTATCTGAGCGACAAATTCCGACTTTTTTTTAATAATAGTGAAAAGAGGGCTTTAGATAACTATAGGCCTATCTCTATATTACCAACAGTTGAAAAATGTCTTAAAGAAAATAGGTTTCTAGACAAGGAGAAAACCATAGCGAAGAACCAGTTCGGGTTTCAAAAGAACTACTACTACTTGGTGAACTTACAAATTTAGTCAATCAGAGTCTGAATGCAATTATTTAAATAACAGAGGTTTTAAAGTGAAAATAGCAGGCGAATTGAGTGAGTGGAAGGAAGTCAAATATGGGGTTCCACAAGGCTAGAAACTAGGGCCCGTATTATTTATCCTGTACACGAACGAACTTCTTAAAATCTTCAAGAGTAGCATTTCATTCGCATATGCCGATGATATGGGAATTGTAGTTCAGAATGCATGCTTCGAGACAGCTATGAGGTGCTATAAGGTGGTGTCATGATATGGGGCTTGTAATAAACGCAAAGAAAACTAAGCGCGAAAACTGAGCAAATAGAAGTTGTGGAAGAATACAAATATCTTGGAATTGTAATCGACAGTCACTTTCGTTTGGAAAACCATATTCAGAGGCTTAGGTCAGATATGAAAAAGCACTTTTCGCGATGGTATATCTGAAGAAATGCTCAACTATTACAGTGCTTAAAAAAGTATATTACGCATTAGTGGAATCCAAACTAATCTATGGAATATTGGCCTGGGGAAGTGCAGCAAAATACCATTTAGATAAATTGCAAAAGCTGAGAATGATTTTAAAGTTCTTAATGTAGAGCAAATCTTCAAGATGGTGACTGTAATGGAATATGGCAGAGATGAAAGATTCCTCAAACCAATTTCTCATCAAATAAACAATAGACGAAAGGTAAGAGGTATGCAGCAAACACCTAGGTTCAAGAATGTTTATTTCAAGCGACAACTCAACTACATGATCCCCCACGTTTTAAATAATTTTACTTTGAGACTAATAAGTATTATTAATTTCAAAAAAAAAAAAAAAGAAAAAAAGAGATAAGGAAATTTTTGCTTTCATAAACCATAAATAGTTTTCTATTTTAATTTTGATTAATTAATTAATTAATGTCGTTTTCTTAAATCTTTTTGAATTCACATAAATAATGTTATTATTTAAACTTAAAGTATAAATTTAAATATCTTACAATTTGATCTCCTGCAGATAAGCTTATGCTTTGCGGGTAGTGCATATGTATTTGTTAACTCTTTAATTTGAATATTAATAAAAACTAACTAACTAAAAAAAAAAAACTGGCCCAGCTGTCATCACATAAAATTTCCGCATTCGGTAGTTACAGTACATGAAATTGGTTCAGTTTGCTTTTGCAATGGAATTCAGGTTGGTTCACTCCAATAGTTCCTAACCCAATCTGGGTCATTTAGTTGCAATGGTTTGTTATTCTTTAAAGATTGGCCCTTTTTTTGTTGACCGAACAGGTGTACGATCTGGGTGTTTTTTGTCAAAATAAGTCATCCAGATTATCCAGTGATCGTTAACAGTTATTAACTTAGCAAAAACCTAACCAATCGAAGCTCCATTGGCCCCAAACATACGTTCAGCTTAGTCATTTCTCGACGTATCTAGCGTCTTACCTTAAAATGGCCCAGAAAAATCTATGTGTAGGTGTGACCATGGTTTTGAGGTCTCTTCCCAAGGATGAGCAGCTTAACGTGCTTTCATTGGTCGAAACAATTTTTCAATGTCGCCTCAATATCATTGCCCATCTTCGGCCACCATACACCAAGCTTTTCATTCATTCATACAAATTCGGTAAGCAGCCTCTGGAATGATAATACGATCACCATAAAGCAAATCATTTCTATTTTCCGAAATCTGGTTTTTGCGTTGATAATATGGCCTGACATCTTCATCCAGTTGTAAAACTGACCACACTCTGAACACCAAGTGAAGATCACGTTTCAAGTTTTTAGCGTCCGCCGTCATCTTCGCGATGTTAGTTGAGTAAAAAATACGAGTATTTGCTTCGATATTCGTAATCTGTATTCAGAGATTTGTTGAGCAAGCGGTTAGTTATTGTTATTTTTGATGGATAATTTGGAATTGTAACCATATAAAAATACACTCAATCTCAACGTCTTAGGAGAGAGTAAAATCCGATTTAGCTCTTCTGAGCTATACAGTCCGATCAAGGGTTTTTGGTCAGTTACGATGAATGCAGTATCATTTTCGAACTCACATTGAATTCCCTTTATTATGGCTGTTGCAATTTTCTTTAGATTTCCAAAAAGCTGAGTAGAATTAATTCGACGTTTGATGATTTTGTTTAAACTCCCTGCTGAAGGGTTTGTAATGACGAATTTTTCTATCAATCTAAACGATGCCATGCTGGAATTAATTTTTAACTTTCAGACTAAAGCTCTTTGATAATTTCTTTAGTATCTTCGTCTTCTTCATGCGATTCAAAAATCGAAAAAGGAAATTTTGTGATATCTTTTACAGGCAATTCTTAACAAAATTGTTTTATGCTCGATAACTCGCTAATGAATAGTTCTATTGATTTGAATTTTTGCCAGACGATGCATCTTCATGCCAAATCGGGGTCAATAGGTTTTGACCAAAATCCGCCGATGACTAATTAAATTATTAAAAAATAAAAACACTCTCGAAACACAATTACGAGTAATGTTTTCTGAAAATAAGAGGTCTCGTTTGAAACTGTTGCAGTACTAATGAAATTTTATTACAATACCACACATTTGTCGTTAATACCGTCAATGCAGTACAACAGCGATTTCGTTACAGGGAATCCCACATCTGATTCCTAAATTCTAATAGAATATGAAATATGGAAAACCATTGGTGAACACAACCAGTTCTCTTTATCAGGAAGTTCATGGCGTGGCCCATCCGTCGTATCCATTTCGGCTAGTTTTTTTTTTTCTCTCCGTTTTCTAAATCCTCCTCGGCAGTATTATGTACTACACTTCATTTTTAATTAAAAATGTTTTATTTGTTATAAGTATGTGGCTTTTTTTAGGTTTTTAGAAGTAGCTTAAGTCTGGCTGATAAGAAAAATAGCAGAAGAATGATGAATTGTGACGGTTGTACGACATTGATAGTTGTTGAACGTAGAACGTAGTAAACTGTGGTAGAATTACAAACAATCGACGTACGTACGTCTTTTGGTCTATTGCACTGTCCGTCTTCAATTCACCTTTTTGTTCTTGTTTCATATTTTTCTCGTGTGTTTAATCTTTATTTGAAATTATGTTTTATCTTCGTGAGCCAAGATTTTTCCAGCTCCTGAGCACCACCTATTTTCATTCTCCATTTCATAACATTTCGTGCTTTTTCTTTTGGAATTGTAATTATCGCTAGTTTAACGTTTTTCAGCACCATGCAAGTAGAATTAACAAAATAAAACGAATCAAAAACTAACAACAAATACAACAAAAAATAAAAACAAGTTCACTTCTTCATCCATGTAAAATACTAAATTACATACTGAACATGCAAATAAAGTGCGAATAAAATCTACAATTTGAATTTTGCTTGTATGCTGCTTCTCTGTTATCCTGTGACTAATGTGATTGTATGATATGTTTCTGATAGCGTGAAGTATTAAAAGAAAAAAACAGAGCTTCAAGAATTTACTGAGTGATTGAGTATAAAAACATAGAAACAAAGTTAAATAACTAAAACTAAAACGGAGCATACAGTTAATTAACATGATTGATGCTACTTGCAACTACATGAATCCATACACCAGTAAATTTTCTACACGAACAGAAATGACTATTATGCAAGAGAATGATATGAAATCACAATCAATTGCCACATATGCTTCTGTTTCAGAGAACATCTATCACAATTCAGCATCTGTTAGTGTAAGAAACGTTCATTACACAAAATACATGGAACATCGGCAAAAGTTCAAACTCTGCTGCAACCACAATATCCTCCACAGACATCTTCAACGGGCTCAGCTTCACAAAACCCAAGCCTTTCTGCGAGCGTGTAACCAAGTATTTTCACATTACCCACTTCATTTTCTTCAAGTCCTCCAACACAAAATGTAGACTTAGGAAGCAACTACACTTGGAATCCATACACAAGGAGTCAATTTCCATACGCGCAATACTCCATACCAGACTATTATATAAACATAAGTATGTCAGTAGGTGCTGCATATTCCCGGATGCGAGCGACTCAATGGGAAGGCGAGTCATTTGAAAACCCACTTAAGTTTGCACCGGTGAACGTGCATTTTTGTGTTTAACATGTGGCAAACAATTTTCTTGTATTTCTTCGAAAATTTTTTCGTAAAGTGATTACCTTAGTAAGCACAAGAAAATACATTTCAAGGACAAAAAGAACAAAACACCAATCGCAACTGAAGGCAAATGTACCTTGAAAATACCGACATCAACATCAACAGGCAAGCAAGTTCTCCCAAAGTTCAATCTGCTTATAATTCCTATCAGAATTTTTATCAAGACTCATCAGCAGGCTATTTCGTCTAGTTAAAATTATTCTATGAATATGGAGGAAACAATAACAGCGACATCAATCAGCTCCTACCTACCCGATGCATATGCTTCCTACCTTGACCTTATTACCAATGGCTCATGGGAGCAACTTCATAAGCAACAGCTAATAATTCTGTATCCATTCATCACTCGTGGAATACGCATACTTATCAAAATTCAACTTTTCTTATAATCATGTTGATATTGCCATATTTACAACTAAGTCCTTTGGAACAAGACACATTTGCACATATATTCAATAATTATATTAGGTTTTGGCTTATTTCAAAAAAAAAAAACCTTAAAACGACTAAATACTTCGTTAGAATTCAGGCACTTCATTTCTGTTTCATATTTTGCTCTACTCGTTTACAGGGCCATATACACGGTATTTCCTTTTTACAAAAGTTTGTAATGTCATTACAAATAATTTTTCTGATATGTGGCATTCACCAAAAAAAGGGACCTAGTGTGTCAAAATATGGGTTTTCGCTTCAAGGTGGATTTGGGGACTTAAAAGCATTTTTGGCTGCGTGAATTTGACTGATGACACCATCGTTTGCCCACTTCAAATTCTTCATCGAGTAAATAGTTTGTTTGAACTTTGATGAATTCATTGTGAGTATTGAAAATCGAACATTTACGTGCTGCTTTAAAATACAATACGCTGATCCCACTTGCTGCGGACTAGAGGGATAAGATACGTCTTGAGCTTAGTCAAAACATTTTTTTGAATCACGCATCTTACAATATTGTTGGTAGAATTAACATTGACACTTTGCACAATCAAGATGAGCAAACACCATTCGAAATTTCTTTTCTTTGGAATCTGCGTTTATTTCTGCTACAGCTCATTGTAAAATCAAAGATTAACAGATTCTTGTACAATTTATTACAATTACAATTACAATTACTTTATTGAGACAAAAAAAAAACCCAATTTAATTATTGTTTGTATAAAGTTCATATCAATATAGCTGACTTGAACATTATGTCTGGTTTAACAAAAAATAAGTAAACATTTTTATACATTTCAATCACATTTTAAACTGCAGCATTAACATTTCTAAGATGTATGCTTGCTTCCGGCGTTCAAAATCGACATTGCTTCTAAGAATATATGTATGTATCGCCGTTTTCTATTAGGGGTAGACTATATGAGCAAAAACAGATCGTAGACTCGGCCTATGCAATAACAACGGTTGTCCTATCCACATAAATTAAGCTAAAATTGCTAGAAGGCCATCATTTTCTTTTGGCTTTAAAATGGATACGAATGTTTCGTTAAATAGATTAAAAGGTGAGAGGTAATAATTCTCATTTACACTGTCATTGATATTTGAGTCTAACAGAGATATAACAGTCGGGTTAGGGTGTCATATTAGTTTCTTCGTATACCGATTTGGTTGAGAACCATTTTTTACTGAGATTTCTTCTGAGTTTCCTGCAGTAAAACCTTAGTATTCTTCTTTCGAAAATCTGAAGTTCCTTAGCCAAAGCAGGTGAGATTGTGAACCAAGTACAGAACACATAGTTTAGAATGGGTCTAATTAGTGTTTTATAAATGAATAATTTTGTATTTGCTGACACTTGCTTGGTTTGAAGTAATGGTCTTCAGGAAGCAGTTGCCATTTTTGCCTTATTCAGCACTTTTTCAGAATGTTTATTGAAAATAAGCATATTATGGGTGTTTATATCTAACTACTTCATTTCGGTAGGCAAAGGAATATTATTACCACTTATTTCCTTTTTCTGCTTGCATTTCTGAAACATGTTATACCGCAATTATCGGTCTTAATTTTTAGACCCCACTTACTAAAACATTCTTACAAAATTGTAATTTTTCCCGTATTTTGTTAAGAGCAATAAATGGTCTTCTATCCAGATTCTTGTACAATACATCTTCAGCTAACTCCTTTTATTCAACTATTTTCAATTTAGAGCTGTTTAAATCATCAGCGATATAAATTAAATTCACTGCAGATACTCATTATTTTTTTCTCAGGTACGAATGCAAATAAATTTGTATTGCCCGGAATATAAAGCCGGGGCACTGAGCCCCTATGGCTGTTACTTAAATGTCGTACGATTTACAATTTTTACAAATAAAGAGTGGTTCATAGTGAAATTCGAATTATAATGTAAAATTTGAAAGTAAACTTAAAATTTTAATTACCAGTTAAAAGAACAATTCATGGCATCTACTTTTCGTAAATGATATCATGTAAATGTTGGCCACAACTACGTCTGAGGTGGTCCATTCGGAAGGTCCAATTTTGGGCGACTCGTTCGAGCATAGCGAAGAGAAAATAATCCAAAGGTGGGATGTCGCACGATCTAGGCGGCCAATTTACCGTAGCAAAATGTGAAATTAAGTTCTCACCGAAGTGATTTCTCAATAAGTTTGTTTCAGGCGATGTATGGCTCATAGCGCCGTCTTGTTGAAACCATAGCTCACCGAGACCATGTGCTTGATTTTCAGGAAGCACATAGTCCGTTAATATGGCGCTATAACGGTTACCATTGACGGTAACATTCTGATTTGCCTCATTTTTAAAGAAATATGGACCAATGATTACACCAGCCCATAAACCACAACATACCATTGTTTTTAATGGATGTAATGGCACTCTTCGGATTGCTCATCAACCCAAATACGACAGGTTTTTTTGAGCCAGAAATGGGCTTCATCACTGAACAAATTTTCACGACAAAACACCGGATTTTCATTGAGCTTTTCCAGAGCCCATTCACTGAAAATATGACGCAAATTCAATTCGCCTGGCTTCAATTCTTGCACAAGTTGAATTTTGTACACTTTTAGGCCAAGACCTTTACGTAAAATACGCCAAGTTGTCGGATACTCCAAGCCAAGCTGCTGAGAAAGACGACGAATTGATTTGTCACGGTCTTCGTCGAGTTTTATCCACTGATGTAAGCTGGGACTCAAATTTGCGAATGGTATTGGCAATAGTGGTTTCAGTAGGTCGATTATGAGCACCGTAAATTCCTCGAATCGCACGAAAAACATTTATCACAGAACGCTGATTTTCGTAATACAGCTGAACAATTTGGAGACGCTGTTGTGGTGTGAGTCTTTTCATGATGACTTGCCAAACGATACTGAATAAAAATGACAAAGCAGTTTTATAGGAGTCATGCGTAATCTGTCAAAAAAAGCTTATTGGAAATCAAACCTCACGATAAATCACCACTTATTTACCTTTAGATCCTTATTCTTATACATATATGGATACTATGTAGATTTAGATTTTAGATTTGCTTTCAAATTGAATTTAATTTGTGTTTAGTCAATAATGGAAATAATTTAGAATTCTCTGGAGGTAAGGAGGGATCAAGCAGCTCAGATAGGGTTGGGATATTATCAGTAAAGTGGCCTTTAGTAAGTTGGCAGCTTAGAAGCACATGATGTATGGGTAAATTCTTCTGACAAACGTTGCATAATGGTTGAGTATCTCTGTTGTACAAGTGGGCCTTATTAAATAGTGCTTGTCCTAATCTCACTGTACAGAGTTTAACCGACTTTAGTCGGCTCAAGCACTCATTGTAAAATACAGGCGCTAAAGATGGGTTATGTGTTCTTAAGAAGTAACTTGACAAGGTCCAGAGGTTTTTTGCTTCTGTTTGTATTTCTTGCAATTTTTGTCGCCATATCGCATTTGTGAAAGGTGGTGTGGAATACACCAAAGTCATATTAATTGCTAAACGGGCACCTGCGTCTTGTTTTTCATGAAAAACCGTCCTTTTGCTTTTATTTTTTTGGATGCCGTGTTTTGCGCAGTCGGTGCATATTACTGTTTTTCCATTAAGAACTTTTGCAAAGTTGAACGCTTCTACTAGTGCCATTACTTCACCAATGAAGGAGTTTTGGTTGGGTGTAGTAACTTGTTTCATTATTATTGTGTCAAATTGATTGTCTAGCCTGTAGACACAAAAAAACCTGTGGTTCCTCCGTGACAGGAAGCGTCTGTATATAAAATACAATCAAAATTACCCTTTGACAAAATTCCAGAAAGCTTTTTCGATAGACTACCGGCTGCGTGTGTCACTGAGCGAGTCGTTTATTAAGTGCCGAGGAAAAAGCCAAGGTGGTGTTGTTGATTGTAGATTATTGCGCGAATGGAGTTGAAGAGTGCACTTTTGTTTTTCGATTTTTTTGCATTAAGACAGCCAATGATGCATATATTGTGGAGTGGGTGTTTTCTTTTATTTATACTTTTTGCAATGAATTTAACTTGGGTTATGGTTTTTATGTTCACAAAGCGCATGGTGTTATGTTTTGCCAACAAAGAGTCGATAGTTGTCGATGGTAATGCTAGTAAGGCAGTACGTAGTATTGCGTTTTATTTGTTGGTCGCATCTTTTCGTCCAGTTTGAAAATAAGGAGAGTCCATGCTGTATAGCGCCTCTTATTAGCATTTGGGCTCTATTGATGGCTGTTTTATATTAAGGTCCTTTATGTTTGTTGCATATTATTTTGAGCAGGTTGTAAACTTTTGCTAGTTTCTATCTGATGCTTTTTGCGTGGGCATGTCAGTTTTGGTACAGATCAGACCAAGTATTTTACCTCTTTCCAAAAGAACAAACATTCTCTATGCGTTTGCGGCAAATGTGTAAGTCTTCCATTTTTTCAAGAGGCAATATTGCTTCAGAGTTTTGACACCACATTAATGATTTCGAAACCATCCGACCTAGCTCTTCTGTCACTTCCTCTGGTTTACTAAATGCTAAAACAAAGATGTTGGCGGCCTATGTTAAAGTAGACTTGATGTGTTGGTTGCCAGCTTCTATCTCCATGAGTAACGAATTGATATAGGCGTTCTACAATGATGTCGAAATGGGAGATCCTTGAGGGACACCGTTTTCGATTGGTGTTATTGTGGATAGGTAACTATTGACTTGGACAATTATAGCCCTATTAGACATGAATGAGTAAATTATTCTTATTCTATTGTATATTCCCCATATAGTGACCCTTTCGAAGGCTATCTCCAAGTCTATGGAAAGGAGGACGGAATGTTTGAATAAAGCCAACTCTGTGGTCACTGCTTCGTCCAACTTATGGACTAGAGTATGCTAAGATGTTTTCCCAACATCCATTTAAGCCTGTTCCCAATTATTTTTTCAAATAGTTTCGACAGGACTGAAAAGAGGGAAATCGGTCGGAATTCCTCAATAGACTGATGGTCATGATTTGGCTTAGGGATTGAGATCAATATTCCTTTTTCCGTTCCTGTGGAAAAAATGCCTTTATCTAACATGCTGTTATTAAGGCCAACTAATTGCAACATGACTTGCAATGTTAATCGTTTGATCATCTTGAAAGTAATTTTGTCGGACACCGGCGTACTTTCAATTGGCACCGGCTTAGCAAAAACTTCATCGAAAAAAAAATTTGCAAGTACTGTAGTATTAAGAGTTTAATGTCACAGCAGCAACCACTGGAAGTATCATCGCACTACAAACGAAAGAAACACGTAATGAGAGAGAAATTATATCATCGGAATAGTTCCCAATGATAGCAAAACGCTTGACACAACTAAAGCCGTTTTCATAATAATATTACCTTCCGAAACTTTGAACGCGTTTTTCTCAAAAAACTTGTTTTCGGACACTAGGTCCCTTTTTCGGCGAATGCCAAATGTATGCTTTATACCTCTATCCGAAATTTTTGAAAAAGAGTGAAAAGCTTTTTTACCTTCTGATAGTCTTTTGGAGCATATCGTAGTTTTAGACTCAGTCTGCCTGAGTTAAGAAATAGCAATTTCTGTTGACTCTTGCCGCAACACGGATCGAATATTATCCACCCAAGCAGTCCTTTAAAGTGAAACCTTTTCATCGGTTCAAAAAGTATTACATCTCTTAGTAATGTTTCTATAAATTCCCCCTTTGTAAAGCTGTCCTACGTTTTTTGGTTGCTTTAAGATTGACCATCTTCAATCTTCAAAATTCTGGTGCTCCATGAATATGAAGCATAACACAACAGAATTTTTTTAACTCTCCAAACTCTCTTCTATTGCCTTTACCTCTCTGTTGCATTTTTTTTTTTTTTTTTGTGAATCTTTTTAAATGTATGGATTGAGCAAATTTATACAAACCTCTTATACATTATTAAGTATACTTTTAACAATATTCCGTAATTTTTTCATGCGGGAATAATGAAAAACAAGCCGGTGACAGAGCTTGACCCAGAACGTCTTAGAAAAAAAAAAACAATTTGCGGTGTTCACTGTTGGGGTGAAAAGTAACCTCCTTGGGAATGAAAAACATTTATTTTTTTTTTAAATAATTTTTTATTTTATTCAATATAGTCCCCTTTTAGTTTGATACACTTATTCCAGCGATTTTCCAACTTCTTGATCCCATCCGAAAAGTAATTTTCCGGAAGGTCTGCAAAATACTCCTCCGTGGCGTCGATGATTTTCTTGCGTGAGCTGAATTTTTTATTGATGATCTTTTGAGGTTTGGGAAGAGATAATAGTCCGAGGGAGCCAAATCGGGCGAATACGATGGATGCGACAGCAATTGCAGCCGTAAGTCATTGGTTTTTACCGTGGTTGTGATGCTTTTGTGGGCCTTCAATCGCTTCAATAATGCACAGTGATACTCGCTGTTGATGGTTTTTCCTTTTTCGAGGTAGTCCACGAAGAGTATGCCATGACAATCCCAGAAAACTGACGCCATAAACTTTCCAACCCATCGAGCGGCAGGATAACTTTTTCATATGCAGAATATTGGCCCAAAATATGGCGTGTACGCTCAATACTAATCTTTGTGGTATCTGCTAGCTCGTGTACCTTCACTTTCCGGTCAGCCAACACCATTTCATGTATTTTTTTGACATTTTCCTCTGTAAACGCATCGGAGGGCCCGCCGCTGCGGACTTGATCGGTAGTGGAGTTGCGGCCACCACGAAACTCTCGAAACCAATATTTGATGGTGTAATCTGACGGAGCATTAGCCCCATAATATTTATTGAACTTTTCTTTTGTTTCTTTCGCTGTTTTGCCTCTCAAAAAATATTGTTTTATGAGAGAACGAAAATCGTCAAAACAAAACTAAAGACAGTATCGTACTGAAATTTGACATGTCTGCCTAAATAGGAACAGACTTCAAGGCAAGAAAACCTTTTTTGCAGTAGCAGCACATTCTGGCTCAGAATGGTTGCGCATACCCTACCACTATATCTCAGTCAGAAGTTAATTGAAATCAAAAACCAATAAAAATTAGTCAAAGTATCATCAAATCCTCATTTCAAATCCTTTTTTCAATTAAAAATTTTTGGTGGCCATCTAAAGTGTAAACTGCCACTTTCCATGAAAAATTCCACCATTTTGTGGGTGGGAAACCCCCTTAATGTAAAAAAAAATTAACCAAACATTGAGGTTAGGTATTTTATTGTATATGTAGAAAATATGTATTTTAAAAGGAATCGGTCAAGTAGTTTTTAAATGACAGTGAACACCAGCTTTAAAAAAGTAGTTTTGAGAAACACAGAATCATTGATTCCAGCTCCATAGGTAGACACCCTGCAGCAGCTTCGATAACCTCAGCCTTTTTTTTTTTTTCTCAAGTCTTTGATTTATCCTGTCTTCTTTGCTCTTCTTTTTCTTCGTCTGTTGCGGAAATAAGCAATTCTTCAGCAGTCGTTTTGACGCAGCAGCAACTCTATTTCATAAAACCTAACCAAATCTAACATACGCATTACGAAAGCAAATCTAGTATTGATTTCATGACCAGTTTTTTCACTAGATGGTATAAAGCGTGGATCACAATTGGCACATTTCACTTGGATTTGAAAGCCAATGCCATCTTATTTGCAACTTTTGAAAGTTGCAAAATCGATGACTCTGTAATATTTTTCAACGTATTCCGGCACACTCGCACTGGTATTTAACTTGAATGATGATGCACTTTTTGTAGTAGCCTCATAAGTTTTTGCACTTTTTCGGCCACCTCACGAAACTTTACATAATCTCGGCATTTTTACAGCATTTACAGAAAATTCTTTGACAAAATTATAAAATCACAAGCGCACAATCGAACATACAACGACAAACTGACGCTCATCTCTCGTTTTAAAATATTGTACAGTGTATACAATAGTATACATACAAATATAAAATAAAGCATGGGCTGAAAAGTCTAAGAGAGGGCACCACTTGAATTAAATCCATACCATTCAGTTAGTACCAACCTTCAGAAGATACGTGTATAAATTTGACAGCTGTCGGACTATTAGTTCTCGAGATATAGCGTTGTGAGTGAAGCAACTTTTGTTATTGTGAAAAAAATTGATTCAAAGCAATTTCGTGTGTTGATTTGTCATTGCTTTTTGATGGGAAAAATGCAGCCGATGCAAAGAAATGGCTTGATAAGTGTTACCCGGACTCTGCACCAGCCGAACGAACCATTGGCAAGTGGATTGAAAAGTTTAAAAGTGGTCATACAAGCACCGAAGATGATGCACGCAGTGGATGAAAACGTCAAAAAAGTCCGCAAAATGATAACGAATGACCGTAAAGTGAAGTTTATCGAGTAAGCTGAGGCTCTCAAGATATCAAAAGAGCGTGGATATATCATACACGAATATTTGGACATTCGAAAGCTCTGTTCAAAGTGGGTGCCGCGTTTGCTCACAGTCGATTAAAAACAACAACGTGTTGATGATTCAGAAGAGTGTTTAAAGCTGTTCCACCACAATAAAGCCGAATTTTTGCGTCGGTATGTGACAATGGATGAAACTTGGCTCCATCGCTTTACACCAGAGTCAAGTCGGCAGTCAGCTGAGTGGCGAGCAGGCGACGAACCTCGTCCAGAACGACCAAAAACTCAACAGTCGGCTGGCATGAGATACACATGGAATAATTTTCATCTCCAAAAGGGGCAGACTGTCAACAGCGACTATTACATTGCGTTGTTGGAGCGTTTGAAGGACGAAATCGCAAAAAAACGGCCGCATTTGAAGAAAAAGAAAGTGCTGTTTCATCAAGACAATGCACCGTGTCACAAGTCGATGAAAACGACTGCAAAATTGAATGAATTCGGCTACGAATTGCTTCCCCACCCACCGTATTCTCAAGATTTGAAACCCAGCAACTATTTCCTGTTCGCAGATCTCAAAAGAATGCTCACCGGAAAGAGATTTAAGAAAGAAGAAGAAGTAATCGCCGAAGCAGAGGCCTATATTAAGGCTAAATCGAAATCGTACTACAAAACTGGTATCGAAAGGTTGAAAAATCGTTTCAAAAATTTTGTGTTTTACTATGTTACTGCACTGACTTTTCAGCCCATGTGTTATGTCTTTATGCCTTTACTTTCTTGTAAGTATTCTCGAAACAGGATAATTGACCAGACCAATAGAAGTGAATAAGCTGTATACCTGCTCGCTGCTGTCAGAGCTATAGTGATAAAGGACAGAAGACTAACTAGACAATAACTTCAAAAGTTTTGATCAGATCGACTTAAAATTTTGGAAATATATTCTTGAAATGCTCAACAATATCTCAATATTGCTATTGAGATACATGAAACAATATACACAATTCTAGGGCTTATTGCTGCGACATTTTTAACCTTTGTGTCTAAAACTAAAAATAACAACCATGAGTTTTTTCCTATCAGTTTCTACGACCTTTGGAAAAATTTGCAAGTATGATAAATAGTCTTTTTTTATTTTATTTATTTTAATAGTTTAATTAATTACATAATATCTAAATTAAACTTTTGTAGCTTATGGGACCCGTATCTTAATTTTCCCTGAAAGTATTTTGTAGTATTGAATAAATTATAACGAATATTTGAAAGCGTTATCAATGAAAAGCAAATTACTAAATTAATCAGGACTTCGTAAACGAGTTAATTCGGAAGCCATATGCCACGTCGCATAAATTAGTGTGATACCCAGTCGATATACTGATTTTAGCAGAGGTTAAACTCCTGTATCGATTTGGAATATCGAATTCAGCACTTTTTGATGGGAATTTCACAAATGTTACATTTCCATGGCCAAGGGCGTACTACGAAAAATGCTTACACTTCCAATGTTTCTCTGAAAATACAATGACCAGAGTGAAATGCAAATTTGAATATCTACGAGCATGTAACATAAGTCACTCATTTAATAAAAATAGGACAAACGAAAAAGTCAAACTCAATTCGATGATCATATCTATCGATATATCGGTATATTCCTAGTCGTTCTGATAGAAATCGATGACTGTAGTTTAGAATGGAAAGGTAAAAAAAAAAAACCACCTGTCTGTAGAAACCTCGTGCTTAGTCAGATTTCATCATTCTCTTTCGGATAAAGTTTTTTTTCTTTTGTTTCTACCAAGCACTTCTTTATTCTTAGGTATAGGGCCACGTGACACCATCAGCATTCAGCAACCTGTACCCGAGGACAACAAAATATATAACCAATGGAGAATTGTATGCAGCCACGACTGACACGTGTTCGCACAGCTTCTGTTCTCATGGATCTTTTGCACACAGCATGGCGTTCATGGCAATTTTCATTTTAGTGAATCATCCCAACGACGTCTCCGTGTTCTGTGTCCATTCCAGGTTATATTTCATTTCAAGCTTAAATATGAATGCCACTACTCACTTATGGTATACATGTGCCAGCATTGGTATGTACATTGACTGGTAGTTCTTCAGTTTCGTCGAAGTTACATTTTCAAGAAAAAATATTTCTCAATTCGATTAAATTGCTAGAAACTCAATTTTTTTTTTTTTTTTTTTAATTCGAAAAGCCTTTTAAATATGTAGAAGTACGTGCATACATATGTAATCTATATGCCTCATCCAAACAGACCGTTAAATGGTTTAACGATGAACAAAAACCTGTGCTCTTAGACACGTTAAATGGGGTATCAGAACCAGGAGCCAGTTTAGATATTGACATAAAAGAAACATATAGTAGTTGGAGAAAGAAAGCCTTAAAATAAACTGAGATCCGAAAGATTTTAACTAAGGTTCCCAAGGCAATTACTCAGTTACCTTCAATGGTGGTGATTTATTCTGCAAAATTTTAAGGTACCTGGTTCAAGGTTGGAAGAAGGCAATTTCACTAATAGAATAGTGTTAACAAAAGTGAAACAAAGTGAATCTTTTCGATGTTGGAAGGCGTCCGTTGAATAGCCAATATCTGTATTCTATCCCTACGTGCTTTATCTCAAGATTGTGAGTCTTATCCAGTAAGGCTTCTAAAGCAACCGACCCAAGATATGATCATTGTACTTCATAGTTCTTTTGGACAATAAAACACAGTTCAGACGATTTAAAGTATTTTTATATATTATCACTTGAAAAAACCTAGATATTGTACAATATTTCGCAGCAATGTTTCGTTATCGATATCGATTATGTCATATGCCGAACTCTGCCAAATATTTTTTAAATGTCAAGTGCAATTATCTCACCTTTTCAGTGATCGTGTCATTGTTAGTCGGTGTTGGAATACACGGTGAAGCAGCATTCCATAAGGTGACAAATGCCATGCACGCACCTCCCAAGACGCCCCCTCTTTTTGCCTTTTACAGGCTACAACACAACGTCCGTTTGAATAAACTCCAGAACATTGATATCTACTCCAATTTTTTTAAATAGATCGGAAGTTATTTGATTTATTGAAGGAAATATCTGAAAATCGGATCGGTGCTCTCGAAAACTATTTTCAATTTTTCTGGAGTTCCTTCAGGAAGACACATTGGACCACTTCTTTTTGTTCTATTTATCAATAACTTACCATCTTTGATATCTAGATCTGGATTTCGCTTTAATGTTGATGATCTAAACATTTATAAGTCCATAAATTCAGTAACCGAAAGAATGCATCTGCAATATAAAATATGTAAACTGTACAAACAACCGGTTATCAGTGATAGTTTGTATTTTAATACGAGTAAACGCTCCATCATCACGTTTAATAAAAACAAATATCCTACTGGGTTATATGTTTCTTAACTCCAAGAATTTTCATGATCCCCACACCTTAAAGTCTTTGTATACTAAGATATTGTTCTAATTATTTTAATCCTTACTATCGTAATGCTAAAGCTCGTGTGGAAAATATTCAAAAAGGTTCACGAAACTTGACCTTCGTCATTTGCGCTGGGATAGTTTGAAATACCTCCTTATGAAGCTAGACTTGCGTAGATTAACTTAAAACCGCTAACAAAAAAAAAAAATAAATAAATTATTCAGGGAATTAGGGGATACTAATTTTATTCATGTTGCTTAACACAAAACTTATTATGGACGCATTGATTTTTCAATAATATCAAAAAAACTGATTGAAAAGGAGTCATTTTAAACTCTTTGCAATCTATAATTTACCTTTTATCTCTTGTTTACCATTTGTAAACTTTTGTAGTAGTCTAGAATAAGTTTTCTTGAAAAACGGAATCAGTAAATAACTAAATAAATACTTCTAAATAGGTACAGCGATAATAGCTTTTCCAATTGTTATGTTTCAGCAGTTGTCAGAGTTACCAATATTCAGTAAGGTTTACCTTTTCATCATGCATCGTTTTACGCTTACCTAACGTGCGGAAATTACTAAAAAATCTTACCGGACAGAATGTTCAGTTTGTAGAAAATTTGCAGCACCGTGAAAAGTTTGGGCATGAGTGCACCCTTTTGGATGTTAAGCTAACAACCAGACAGAGATTGGTGCGAAATGAAAAAAACTCAACTCAACTCAACTCAACCTAGCTTATTTTGCAGTTTCACGTGCCTACTCAGCACAGCATTGTTTGAGCAGTTCATGGCCATCGTGATGTGGATCATATTCTATAAAGTGAATGTACTTTGGATCCTAAATTTTATCGGGGCATCAGCCTGCTTCCGGTACTTGGAAACGTCCTGGAAATAGTCATGGTGAAAAGGCTTCTGGAGAAAATGACTGAAAATCGGGTTCAAAAAAAGTCAAGTCCATTGAGGATGCTTGGTCTTTTGATAAAGTCTGCATCTAAACAAGTACCACCACATATGTTATAGGCATATTTATAGACTTCAACGGGGCCTTTGACAATTTATGCTGGGTTGTGTGTTTCAAAGGTTGCGAGATGTCAGCTGCCGGGAAGTTGTGCTTTGGAAAAGCTATTTTTCTGGCAGAAGTGCATGTGTTACAAATGCTGCCGTAAATGCCTTTAAGGTTCTATTTTTGGTCCATTAATATAGAATCTTATGATAGACTCTCTGCTAGGACAGATACGTGAAATTTCCAAGTGCTGTTCATATGCGGATGACCTGCTACGCATTCTTGAAGCACGGCCCAGAGTGCTGGAAAAAATTGGAAATGCGGTTCTCTAAATTGTTGAGGAATAGATTGACAGTGTGGGTGTAAGCGTGTCAAAAGAAAAGACTGTGATGATGTTGCTTAATAGAGAATCATTAGTACTATCTGAGTATAACTATAGATGAGAAATTAAAATCACAAACGTTGTGGGTCATGTGAGGCGCATTATCCGTTCTGACTGGGGGCTTAGTAGACGTTATGGCGGTTTTTTTTGTTGCATGTGAAAAATTTTGGGCATCAGTGTGGGGCGACATAGTCACGACTGTGTGAGGTCGCAGAAAGATACTCTCTTGCCAAAGAGTGGCCTTACTTGGCTATTTACCTGTCTCCACGGAGGCACTTCAGGTGTTGATGGGTGTGCCACCTCTTGAATTGGTAGCAATTGTAGCGGAATAGCCTTCAAGGTAAAGAGGGGTATCTCCTAAAGAGAGCGTGATTGGGTGTTTGGTTTTACTTTGGAGTCAGCCAGATGTCTTTATGGGAGTGTAAGGTGAATGTGTCATATCTGGATTGCGATCTGAATGAGACAATAGCAATAACGGCAGGGTTACCAACCGAGCTTTAATCTCAACTTGGATTATCTCCTTACTGAACATGATACATTTAAAACATTTCTGTACAAAAGGGACCTTAGCCAAGTGGAAGGCTGCTCGTGTGGAGCTCCTCTGCGTTCTAACTGACAAGGATTTGGGGCGTCTTTATAGACAGCTATACCCTGATGCTCAGTAAGCACGATTAAAAGGTGGCTAGTCCTGGGCATTAAGATGCCCCACTAGAAGTAACCGCATGGTTTCAAAGCTCGACTGGAGGCAATATTCTGCTGCCACAGGATATCAGGAGTCCACCACTACAAACTACAAGTTTCAAATGTTCCGATATATGTAGGATTCAAATGAAAAAATATATGTATGACGCTATGACTTATTTTTATCGGCATGGCATGTACATAGTTTACTACCAGATACGAGTAATCTAACTAAAATTGAAACCAATATCCTAAATCCATTTCTTACAACAAATATGAACGTCTATAGGATACACCGGTATGAACTTTTTGTGACAGCTGTAATATCTTGTGCGCCCCCAGGTGAATAAGAAGAGTTCAATAATGTTTTGAAACTGAGAAACTATTGTTTTGCACTTTGTCTAATATCATAATTTGGTCGGATCTATCTGTCATACCCCGAAAGCAGCATTGCATTGAATCGAAAAAAGTTGGACAAGGCAACTTATTTTATCTCAAAACTTTGGAAATTCCATTTACAATATAAACTTTTCATGACCATAAGTTCTAGACACAAAAAACATTAAAGGTTTTTGCCCCTACAATAGATACAACGAAATATAATGCTAATGCTAGTAGATATGCACGACGGACGAGAAAATAAAGCCCAAAACGTAGAGATGGATTTATAGGTGAACAGATTTATGATCATCGAGGCACTTTGGTCAATGTGCGTTTTTTATAGCATTTACTTTGTGGTGTAGTCTATCATTGGGTACAATGTACATATAAATGGATGTGTACACTTAGAAGCACATATGCATAGATAGGATTGAGTTAAGGTTGCAAAAATAAAAGGGTTGGGATATGGGACGTCTGATACATGTATGTATATAAGTAGTATTCCTCTATTGGCTAAAGTGGGAAAATCTTTCCGATTATGTCTGAAAATTTCTGGTGTGCTACCGTTTTCGGAGAAATTTTATTCTTTTTTTCCATAAACATGAGAGTAGTAAAACGAATATCAGAGTTTATGGGAAACTAATAGGGCAAATCTTTGTTTGTATGAACTTTAAACGAAAGGTTTATGAGCCCCAACACAAAATCTAAAAAAAAAACAAAAACAAATAGGAGCATGACCGTAAGTGAGTTGTAATTTAAATACCCACTTGGATATGCACGTAACGTATACCACCTTGATCAAGAAGTTCCCAGTGGCATCACCGTGTGGCGCTCCCATTGTTCCGATTTGAGTTCTATTTTTTTTTTTGTTAAGTTGGTACAGCTGTCGTTGACATTCTTCTAAATGCAAGAGTAACGTAGCAAAGAGTACATCATCTTGAAATGGATTTCAATTTGCAGAAACGAACTTGTATTAAATTTTGCGTAAGAAACGGATTTAATGGTGCGCGAACGTTGGAAATGTTGGAAAAGTGTTTCGGCGAAGATTCTCTAAGGAAAACGGTCGTTTACCAGTGACACGAGCAATTCAAAAGTGGTCGTAAGTCAATCGAAGATGATGAACGCAGTGGCAGACCATCGACATCGAAAACCGACGAAAACATTGATGAAAGCGGAGGACTTGAACATTGCCTATGGATCCGTCCAAGACATTTTGGTTGATGATTTGGGTTTCTGTCGTGTAGCAGCTAAGTTGGTGCCAAAAGACCTCAATTTCATGCAAAAAAAAGAGCGTGTTGACGTCGCAAAAGAGATGATTTGCGAGCCGAGCCAAAAAAAAACTACGTTGTTTTCAGTCAAAAAAGAAGGCAATGCTCACGGTTTTCATGGATTACAACGGTGTAGTGTATCATGGATTTTTTCCAGAAGGCCAGACAGTAAACTGTGAGTATTATTTGGGCGTTATGAGACGTTTGCGTGAAGCAATTCGCTGAAAGATACCAGAATTGTAGGCACCATGATCAAATACCATCCAACAGCCACCGAATTCACCTGATTTGGCTCCCTGTGACTTCTTTCTGTTCAATCGAGTTAAAAAAGCCACTATGGGGAACATGTTTCAGGAGCCGAGAGGAAGTAATAGAAAAATCTAAGGAAGCACTGATGGGCAAACCGAAAACCGAATATAAAAATTGTTTCGAGGATTGGATCTAGCTCTGGCATAAGTGTGTTGCAGTCGATGGGGATTACTTTGAAGGGGATAATATAGATTTAGATGAATAAACTTGTATTTTTATTTTAATTTTAATAAATTCCGGAAGGTAGAAGAAGCTTACTCAATATATCCCAGAGAGCTTGATGATGATTTTGTAATTTAACTTATAGTATCTTTCGCATGGTCTCTCCATTTACTTTTCATAACTCGTTCCTTTTTAACTCTGAAGTATTTAAATTGTTTGTACCGATGTCTAGAATCGAAACTGTGCACTTGTCAGGTACTTACCCAGATGTCATCCATTATCTATCATCTAATCTTATTACATATGGGTATCTGAGGTGTTTATTTTTGTCCTCTTGTTACCGAATAACATAGAAGATAAATCGTTTTGAAGAAGTAAAAGCTGTTTCATAAATTTGCACAGTGATTTTGTGTTTAACAAGTTTGACTTCAGGTTCCTAAGTTACTTCTGCAACGCACTTTGCTTTCGTTTCTGTGTTACTTTCACATCTCTGGTAATCCTTGGAATAGCATCTAATAAAGTGGCTTAAAATATTTCTTTAGATGTACTCGTATTAAGATTATGTTCAGATCTATCGGAACGTCATACTTGTATTAATTTTCGTTTTAATGTACTCGTATGGCTAAAAGTAGCATTTGAATAACTTCATTGAGCATGACCTCATGAGCACTAAATATCCAGAGAATAATTGGCTACATCTGTCCTTGAAGAAACGCGTAATCTTTAACACAATTTTATTTTTTCAAAGTCCTACTATAATGTATTTTAAACATATTAAAATCATTTAACAACGTGAAATGTGAAATATTGATCTGACACTAAAAACTGCTACATAAAATTGTGACTTTCTTAATGTTTTTCTGTCAGTTTAGTAGAAGGGTTTTGAATCCTTTCTAGCAAATGCAAATCGGATTGCCTGACTTAAGGTGTTCATCGTTGAAGAATTTCAATTCAAACGTGTTATATTTAAAACAGATAAATTGAACAAACAAATCCAGTACTAATCCACAGAAAAATTAAAATAAATATGCAACTAGTTTCGACGATACGTATTGAACATGCCGGCTGAGGAACGAGTGACAGTTCTCCATGAGGTTAGGTTCGTCGGCATGTCGTTCAGATTGAGAAACTATAATCGAGCTTTTAGCTACTCGATTGTACGATGATTCTGTTCAAATACAACACCCCTCTTAACGTAGCTTGAAGTAGTGATCCTGTTACGAATTCTTTCTGAACGCCTCAGATCTGGAATTAGTTGCTCATGTTGATCCAGTGATCAACGTTGTTGATCCCTCTAGCTGCTCTAAGTTAAGCGGGGGAGCTGCTGTTCCTTCTCTCTCTTCATCGTATGTGTCTGCGCTGTTTTCTTGGCTTCTAGAGCGAAGTTGATCTAAATGCCTCCGGATTGTTTTACCTTCTCCTGTTGTCACCACGTATGAAACGGGGCCATTTTGTTTTTCAACTATGGCAGAAATCCACACTGATCCACTGGAGTAATTTTTCGCCTACACTGGTTCGTTGACATTAAGTTGTGTGGAAGGAGTTGTTGAAGAACTTTGTTAATCGCACTGGATTGTTGACCGGTTGCAGTTTGTCGAAATACGTCTTCGATATCCTTTTAAGAAGCAATTCGGTTTACCAGTTGTTGCTGATGGCAGTGTATGCTGCCTCAGTAAGAATCTTGCCAATCGAAATTGTAAACTCTTCACTGGGTTGCGCTTCAGGTTCGTTGTTCGAACCATCCTTTCAGCTTGGCTGTTACTCGCTGAGAGATCAGGTTTCTTCTACAAAATGCGCCAAATTCGTCCGAAGTAAAGGCTGTTCCATTATCGGGGACGATAGTGTCTGGTAACCCATGAGTTGCAAAGATGGAATGTAAACTATTAATTGCACACCTCGACCCATTTGGAGTATGAGTCGACGAGTATAAAAAATGTTTGGCTCTGAGAATGCCCAAGGAAATCCATATGAAGGCGAGACCATGACTTGGGTATATCCTCTCAAAGATGAATAACAGCTTTAGGCACCTCTTTGCAGTTGTTTCGATGTCAGCATCTATATATGGCCACCATATATAGCTTCTGACAAGAGCTTTCATCCAGAACGTAGCGTTTTCAGAAGGTGTCCCCGAGCGGCATCTGGAATTATAAGACGGGAACCGTGATCTCACTCTGGTGCTTGAATGGCTTGAATTTTTCATGTAATTAATTTGTGAAGAAGAATGAAGAAATTGTTTTAGGACTTTGTCCTTCGATGTCATCTTGGCAATGTCGCTGGACTCCAGAATGTGTGCGTCGATTTCTTCGACCATATTCAAATGTTAACTTTCAGTTTCCTCTGCTAAGATGGTTGGTAAACGACTGAGTGCGGCAGCATTGCAGTTCTTCTCTCCGGGTCAATGTTGAATTCTGAAGTTGTATCCATTCAAGAAAACACTCCACCTGAGCATCCTTGGCTAAAGTATCACTGGATTGGGCTTTTCTTGGTTAAACAATCCAATTAGCGGTTTATGATCCGTTATGATCGAAAATGGTCGACCATAGAGGAAACTGTGGAACTTCTTCACACCCGCTATAATTGCTAGAGCCTTTTTATCAATCTGTGCGTAGTTTCTTTCCGTAGTAGATAAGGTACGCGAGTAGAATGCTATTGGGAGCTCTTGACCGTTGGGCATAACATTTGTTAGTACTACACCAATTCCGTATGGTGACGCGTCGCAGACCAATGCGATTGGCAATTTCTCACTGTAAGTAATCAGAAAGTTCTCACCTGACAGTAAGCCCTTAAGTCGACTAAATGCCTTTTTATGTTACGAGGTCCATTTCCAGTCGGCCTTCTTATCTAGCAGCCTGTGCAGCTAGATAAGTTGCCTTATCCTTTAGGAACGCATAGCTAAAATCGATAAGGCCCAGGAATGCTTGCAGCTACTTCTGGTGCACAGGTCGGGGAGCTTCTTGAATAACCCGGACCTTATCATCTGACTGACGAAACTCCCGATGATCGATGTTGTAGCCGAGAAAACAGGTAGATGACAAGTTAAACTTGCACTTGTCCTTTCGGAGCATTTTTACTAACTGTGATGAGTTTTGAGCGATAACCACTATATAGTCAAAATAAACGGTTACTCCCTGTACCCCTCGCAGTAGCTGTTCAATTCGCATCCGAAAAATTTCCGGAGCGGTAGCCTTCTTACCTTGTACGCTCCCTTGTGTGTAATAAGCCTGAGGACCTTTGATGACTCTTCGTCCATAACCATTTGTTGGTATGCATGGGCTAAATCGATTTTAGCGAACGTAATGCCTGATGGCATGGATGCCAAGATGTCCGTGATCGACGGTGTTTGAAAACAATGGGTTGTTAGCGCTTTATTAACAGTGCACCTGTAGTCCCCACAAATGCGGACCGAACCATCAGACTTAGCAACCGGAACAATAGGTATCAGCCAGTCACTATATTCATTCGGCTCCAGAATCCCCTGTTGAACTTGTTTGTTAAGCTCAGCCTCAATTGCCTCTTGTTATAAACAATATCGACACTGGTGAGACCTAAAATTGGAATGTGATTATAACTGTAATCAAACAAGGTCAAATCTGTTTCAGTGGTTTTCGGTGCAGTTTGCTTCCAAATCCTGTTTGCCTCTGACTCGGACATAATGGTGTAGGTCGATCTAATGTCCACTTCAAACTGACAGTCGATGTTATTGATATTTATCGTTGCAACTTTCTTTGCGCTTCCCTCTGGCTGAAAGTAATTTACATGTTGTTGCTTCCTGAATTTCGGTTTGGTGTTTGAGCTGCTCGCGCTCTGCTGTGCTTGTCACATTCTCTTAATGTACCCGATTTTCCCGCACCTGTCGCACTTCGCAGCCTTGAATGGCCAATCAACTCTGGCATGTATGTTGCTACATCCATTATACCTCGGTAAATTGTCCGATTTACCGCTTCCTCCGCGTCCCTCTTGTTCTTGACACGAATCGAATGAATTTGTGAGGATAATATAGCTGTTGAATTCGCCTGGATCTCTTGTTGGGGTTTTGCTACTGCCTATGCTGCCGCAACCTTCTCCTGCACTGTCTGTAGTGTTATTTTGCTCTCCGCCAGCAGACTCTGCTGTAATTGGATGTTCCTCAGTCCACAAACTAACCTTTCCCGCACCATGCGATCAATAAATTCAGCTTGAAAATTACAGTCGATGATTAATCAGCGAAGCAATACTGCTGTTGCATTTCGAAACTTTTTAAAATGCTATAATTTTTTTTTATTTTTTGATAAATTTTATTGCGCCAAAACAAAAAATGTTGGAAAATACATCAATTTTCAAATTGTATCAGTAGTTTTCAATATGTCCACCTTTGGTGCGAATAATGGCCTCGAGACGGCCAAAGAAAGCATCGCACGTTGCACGCAAGTGGCTCTGCGATACACTGCAAAGTGCTTGTTTGAGGTGGTACAAACTTTGGTATTATTTATTGCCAACCTTCGCTTCAAAATACCCCAGGCAGAAAAATCCAATTTGCATCCGGAGAATTTGCAATCCATTGCGTCGAAGAAATGAAGTATGAAACATTGTTTTTTAACCAATCTTGGTTGATGCGCGCTCTGTGAGACAGTGCCGAGTCTTGCCTCCAAGACAGTTTTACGGTATACGATCGCATTAATTTTGACGCTACGGTCTAAAAATACGAGCGGAGCACCATCGGTGCTGCCTGCTTTCTGCTGGCCGTCCGAAGGTACAAATTTTTGAAGGACCTCTCTGGAAAGTAAACTCGGTCATTTAGTTTGTTGACATATTGCTCGATAACAAATGGCGACTCATCGGAAAAAACCAAATTCGGCAACTCACCACTTTCATGCAACTTCTTCGCTCTTTCGACTCTAACTTTTTTCTGTTGCGGTGTAAGATCGTGTGCTCTTTGAAACTTCAGTGGCTAATTTTTCAGTATGTGTTACATCCGTTTCCACGGTATCTTGAGCTCACGAGCCATTTTTCTCCACTTCGACGCAGATTTCGCTCAATTCGAGCCTTCACATTCCGAACCATTTCTGCCGATGTTACTGTTGTTTTATTACCACCTCCATGGCGTTTTGCAACGCTGCCAGTATCACGGTAACGAGCTATGGTTCGAGACACAAATGATTTATTCACGTTGAGGTGCTGGAGGGCTCTAACGATAGCTACATGTGGTTTTCCAGCCAAATATAAAGCAATCACACTATCACGTTTGAATTCCATCGCGGATAGATTTTTTTCAATACAACTGAGACGCAAATCGTTTAAAAGGCTTGCAAATAATAAAATTATCTTTCATGTGTAAAAATTTGAGCTCGATGTCATGAACGGTTTGGAAATTATAGCAGTCTGAAGTTGGTTGCAGTTCAAGTCAGGCAGGGTGTATATTCAGCAACCGTCTCGTTGAGCTGCTGACCCCTCTTAAAAAATTTAAAAAACGCCGCAATTTCAGAGGGAGTCGGAGTAAAATGTTTAGTCAGCACATCAACGATTGTCGAATAATCCACTTCTTCGACCTTTTTTGGAGCAATAAGTGTCTCTGCGAAAATCGAAACACGCTAGACCGCAGACTGTAAAAAAAGTTGCCTTTTGAATCCCCTTGTCGGTGATAGAATTGACCACCAAGAACATATCGAACCGACATCTATAAGAACTCCAGGTCGATGGATTGGCAATATCGAAATTATCGAATAGAATTCATCTTACGTCTTTGCGATTGTTGGGATAAATTAACTTTCTCTTCCTTTACGTCTTCGTCGTCCTCCATTAACTTGATTATTTCACGGAATGTGACCCTAGTTAATCAACAACATTTAAAACAGATATACAATATACAAATCAAATATAAATCCATAGAAAAAGTAAAATGAACATATAATTAGTTACGACGATACGTGTTGACGATGCCGGCTGAAGAACAACAAGTGACAGTTCTCCATGAGGTTAGGTTAGTCGGCATGTCGTTCAGATCGAGAAGCTGTAATCGAGCTTCTAGCTACTCGATTAAACGATGATTGTGTTCAAACACAACAATCGTACTTCAACTTTGGACGGGTAAACGCCTTACATATTCAGGCCATATCAGACTGATAAAGTGTGTCACACATCTCTTGAGGACTTTCGCTGCATATATGGCGACATCGAATATGTGATCATTACAATGTAGGTCGTCATTGAAATTTATACTGAAAATGTAGTGTATGCAATGTATCGATTGTCATTATTTCATATATTCAATTCGGTTAGTGACTACCTAGTAGTAATGCCATTGATATAGCTACGGTGCACGTTTGTCATGACTATGGAAACCATAGAATATTGTTGTCAAGAAAAGACTATACACTGGATTTAATAAAACAGACAGATTACTATCAATGAGAGCTAAAAGGAGTTTTTTGCCTTTTCTTTTTCAAGCGTGTGCATGTGAAAATCTTCCATTGGTTACTATGAGGATCACAAGCGTGTGCTCCAATTAGTGTAAGATTCTTATTCACTAAAAACACCTCCCTACGATATTAATCTTTATGTTAACGCAATATAACCATGTTTCGACTTACTAAGCAGTTTCATTCTCCAAAATAGACTCGTTAATCAGGTGACTTTAAAATGAAAACTTCTGAATGTACCGCTTTTTAGCGCAGTTTTATTTTACCGCTCTAGGTCCAAAGGTTTTATTATTTGTAGACGGCTCAATAGGATTCTCTAGTCCAAAATTTGTAGGACTTTATTGTTAACATGTTCGTTTAGTCGATCTTTGCGTTTTCTCGCGAAGTCTTTTGTTTAGTTTTCAACAGTATTAATTCCAAGGTATCGGTGCGAGTCGTCATTTCTTATGTACCACGGTGCATGGAAAATTTCCTTTAGCACTTTATTTTCAAAAGTTTGTTAATTATGTCATTCGTTTTCTTGACACAACCCCAAAGGTGTAAGCCATAGGTGCACACCGGCTTTAGCATTTGCTTATATGGATTAAAGCAGCTTGTTTTCGAAACTGAGCTTGTAATGTGTACCAAGTAACCAATATATTTCTCTGCATTTGTTTTCGAGCCTTTGTGAGCCTTCGTTCACATGCCGGAAACTCTAGACTTCCTGCTTAAGTCTGGCTCCAACAATAAATAGGCGCTACTTTTGCCGTCGGCAATAATTGCGGTAGTATATTTCGCAGTTTTATATCCTCGTTTTGTCCGGCCTACACCGTCAAATTTTTTGGATGGGGTTAAAACCTGCTTTGCAGCAATCCAGGATCTCCGCTAGTTGTTCGGCTGCACGTGGCCTCTTATGGGGTTTGTTGTCCTTGTTTTGTTTGCTGGTGCTGTCAACACAAGATCCGACCGTATCAGGGGCTTGTTGTTACTTCACAACTATATATTTTTTCTATAGCCGGGAAGTTACCCTGGCGGCGCAACTCCCAACCTGGAGAGTAAGACGAGGCCACGGTTAGACTGAAGCAAGTAAGTCGTTCGGATTTACAATTAAGGCACCCAAAAGTGGATTATCATATCACGACAGCGAGCCCCATTAACTGTTAAAGCATGAGTAGCCTCATTTTTACCGAAGAATGGTCCGATGATACCTTCAGCCCAGGGTTCGCACCAAACAGTTACATGTTGTGATGCATTAGTTTCTCAGCAATCACTCGTAGATTTGTATGAATGAAGGTGCAAACCTTTTATGAAAATAAGCTCTCCTTTCACCACAATTTTGAACTGATGTTCCTAGACTTTCAGCAACGCTCCCACGAATTACTTCGATTTATTGAATTCATCGACTTGTTGAAGGACAATCAGTCTTCCTGAATTTCTTAATTAATCCCTTCACAGTTGATGCAGTTAAATCACTATTCTGACCATGTTTCGTACAAAAATTGTGAGCTGTGGCTGCCAGACCCTCAAAATATTGCCAAACAATGAAAACACGTTGTTTTTTCATGCAGCGTTTCAAATTTAATAACCCTGAACTGTTAGCTGTTACGTTGTACTTTTCTTTTTTTTTTAAACAAAACGATTCAGGCAAGAGGCTTCCATCTCTTCTGTAAAGAGTCGCGCGGAATCGCAGAAGTATTCGGGTCCCTAAATTGATTGCTTCTGTTGATATGCAGATGATGTTGTTTTTCATATGCCTTTTTAAGACAAACCAAATAAACGTGGCATTACATGCGCTAGTATTTGACAAACATGTGAAACATTTTTGGAAATATTTTAGAAAAAGAGCACAAGTCGTAGGCAAACGTACGTGGGTTTGAGTACCACACAGACCACATGATAATCCAAAGTCAACAAACAACATTTTCTTCTCAGTGCAGGCCAACTGATACCGTAGGCACGCATTAATTTTCAACAGGCTACAAGCAGCTGTATAATATATAACTTCTATTCAAAGTGGTACATCATTATTCGTTAGATTTTGTCTAAAATAGTGGAATTGAAAATTCGTTTGTTCACAACCACAATCACCATAACTACATTACTATTCGTTTATGCACAATCCGGCATTCGGCCGTATGTGTAATCGTCTCGTAAACTTCATAATAATCATTATTTCTCTACCACTAGAGCTTACTACTCATAGAACCCCATGTTCAGATTACGCAAATACCTCTGCATTGCGACGGTCTCAGGATTCAGGACTGAGGGCAGCCATCGACCCAACCTCCTGTAAAAACCCTGCCGGTACCTCTTTTCCATGCAAATGATTTTCTGTACGTATGAGATGCTCTCTGGCTTTGATGGTTGGCTATGGATTTCGGTCGGTTGGCCGTCATTTTGTGCTTGGGATTTACATATTAACCGCTGGTAAAACTTTAACCGGAGTCCTTACAATTTTAAAATTAATGGGCAAAAGCCACCCCATTTTCGTATTGGCAATGTAACGAGAAGAGATGGAAAAAGAGGAAAACGAAATAAAGAGGAACTTATTCAAATAGAATTGAGAGAGAAAGTAGGTACCTGCCTTCAGTTTTAAAGGACACCAAAATTGTGGATGGCAGTAAGTTGACGGTGTAAGAGTTTACTTTGGTTTTCAAAAAAAGAAAAAAATAAAAAACAAAACAACGAAGTGGTTCACAAGGACAACTGGCAATGTTTGAATGTTTTTATTGTTGCAAAAATCGTTCTTTTTTTTCGTTAATTTATCAAAGAGCTTTTTCAGCATTTTGAGCATTTTTTTTTTTTTTTTTTCATTAAGGTAAAATAGTATGGTAATGACTAAATTCAGTTACTCTTGAAATCAGTTAGATATAAATTCACATGTACATACGGCACAGAGATGGTAAAATAGTTGCTGGAATTAGCATTCAAACCAAGGACAAATTAATAGCATTCGATTTTAAAAGTTGCATAATAAAGATACATAGAAAACGCATTGTCCTCGATCTATAGTTAATCGTTACACAAATCCAAACAATGAAATTAAGCCAAAAAGTTATATAATTTTCTGCAATTTTAGAACTAAATAGATGAAAACTAGAATCGTAGGTCCTAACAAGCAACTATTTATTGAAATTGAAAATTATTTTTCTTTTCTGTCAGAACAGAGCACTCAGCTAAAGAATTAGTCTATTGCAGTCTTTGTAAGCTTTTTCTAATGGAATCTTTCAGTCTTTCAAAGAAAGATAAGTAAGCGTTTCAGTGAATGAATGGCACTTGCATGGTCGAAACTGAAAAATTCTCAATTCTCAGTATGCGTGTCAATGTGTCATTTGTGTTGGAATAACCACATATCCGATGTAGCCAAAAATGCTACGAAATGTCTAGCTTTTCTCAAGCGAAGTATGAAGTATTTCAACCCCTCTGATCTGGCCACAATATATAAGACATTCATCCGCCGTATGGAATATAATGCCCACACCACATCTAGTCAGATGCGCCTAAAACATACCGGCAGCTGCTAGATAGGATTCTACAGTATCAGCCATCGCCATCGCCGAATACCTACCGCCTGATACGAGCGTAAGCCGGACTTTTACAAAGGCAATGCTCTGCGGCGTCGTCATCATGGTTACAGCAAGCGTAATAGTATGTTGTATCACTTATGCCCATCATTGACAGCAGGATGGCTGCTCACCTCTTAGAGACGCCGGGAAATATTCATTTGGTCTGCTGGCAAACTGAATGATCATGCTATCTGTAATAAAAGACCTATCCGAGTACGCAGGCAGAATTTAGGTAGGTTCGGCTCCTAAAAACTCTCCCCTGAGCCTTCCCTGGTAAGTTCCTCGGTGATTTTATTTTTCGTGGTCCCATTGTGACCCTGACCCAGTTAAAATTAAATAAGTTTCCGCCTTCCGACTGTGTTTAGTGATATTTTGCATTTTTGAACTAGTTTATCGCTAAAGATACAAATGCTTCCAACGCCCCCCTCACTGGTTCTCCACAATATAGTTCGTTGTAATCAGGATTACGTACATATATCTTTGCTTATTTTGCCTTCCTCCTCGTAAGGTCGTGTTTAGGTTTTGGAAACATTCATGAAGACTAGACTACATTCGTTAACTGGTTCGATTTCGATTTTTTTCTGCAACAGGATTTTTGATGTCATTGCGTGAGATGGCATTTCCATAATACCAGAGTCATAAGACAGTCAGCGTACAAGGTGCTGTTGTACAAAAGACCACTTCTGGCTTAAGACAGAGATTCATCAGTGCGTCTAGAGCGGAGCCAGTTGTGCTAGGGAAGCCCCCTTGCAGCCGAGACTTATCGTTCTTTGGAATCTGGTAAAAGGAGTGATATATTTTCGTGAGAGCATATTCCACCAGAACAGATTATAATAAGCTTTATTAGAGACGTGTATATAGATCAAGAGGACCCTTTTCGGTGACAGGTCGCATGTGTTGCTGACAACTTCTTAGCGCTTTGAGAGCGCCTTAAAGGATTTTCGCGTAACATGTTTAGTCCATAGAAGTTTGCTATCCAGAATGACACCCAAATACTTAGATTCTTTGGAGAATTGAGTGGTGATGCTTTTATGCACCATATGAGTTAGGAGAAAGAGAAAAACCCCAGTTTAGATTGATTAACACCCCATTTCTGGTGCACCAATCATTGATCACGTCTAGGGCTATCTACACATAAGAGCAGACAGTCGCTAGACATGATCCAACATACAGTACAGGTTCATCATGTTCATCATCATCGAAGATTTTCGAGGATCTTGATCACTCTCTCTATGCTTTTTAGCATGAAGAAAGTCAGACTTATAAGCCGAGCCTATAGTCCTCTTTTGGGATTTTCGGTATAAATGCTACTTTTATCAGGGTTTCTGGTTTCACCAACAGTTTTGATCTTTTCGCAAAATTCTTTATAAGAGTCACCCTTCGAAAGCTGAATTATTTTCTTATTTTCTTTTTGCTTCGATTTGTATAATCGTACATTCCAGTCTTCCTCCAAATAAATTTTAAATGACCTGTTTCCTGATGTCTTTACGAAGTCGCTGCAGGCAGATCTGCGTTCCATCAAGAAACGGAGTTGATGAGGATACCGTTCATGTTTTGAACGCACTGTTGGACTTGCCAAGCTCCTCCATAAATCTTTTCCAGTTGGTTTTCTGTGGATTCCTCCTGTTCAAAAAGGTCGAGATATCATATCCGATTCTGAATTCACCGCATTCGCTGGTGGTGGCAATAAAGAGTCATACGCATAAGCGTAAGCAAACACGACGTCGTATTTGTGTCATTTTTCGTTCGTTTCGTAGCTGATGTCTGCAGTAACTAAATTATGGTTGCAAAATTGCTCAAGTCTACATAATGAGAATAAGTTCGGCACATAAAGCCGAGTTGTCGGTCTTTTCGATATCTCGCCATATAGTGGTGTGAGAACGCTGAAACATCCGAAACCACAGAAGAGCTTATTGCACACCCATGGTTCCTGTATCGATATTATGAGTCTTCTATATAGGGATGCAGTAGCAGACTTGAAATTGAACTTGGTTAATCTGAGCATGCAAAATACCATAGATGAATACTAGGGTGGTCATTTCATATTTGCACTCATTTTGAAACAAAGTGGAAATAAACCCTTCCTAGGTCTAGATATGGACGTGAGTCATATCTATCTTGGCGCACAACAAAATAAGAACCGTCTTTGTTCTTCCGAACCGATTCTTTTTCTCTTTTTGAGAGTAAATTTTCCACTTTTCAATGTAGAGCCCAGGGCTCTGGGTATGAAGATTCATAAGCGCATCCCCCGTTTCCCTGAGTTGCTCCGGAATGCATAAAATGACGCGCGTCAGTTCTGGTTGTCTGAAAACCCCAGGAGTCTTATTTGGCTTAGCAGGCTTCTGCTTGAATGCAAACATTCTCTACTTTGGCTAGCTTCCACAGTTGATCGACACAGAGTTTGTACCCAGCGTCGTTCAGGCTATCGTGTACTTTTCTAGCAACGTCCAAGTTTCGTCCACCAGAACTGAATCCCGTAAACTGGGAAAGTCACCAGCAGAATTGTTCCTCAGTGGAGATTTTACCGCATTAGCCGAATTCCATCTATCAGAACTACGACCCTAGCTGGACATAGTACTAATCTTATTCGGACATCGTGTTCATGTGTAACCACCGCTGGTTTTGTTTTCATCGATGGGTTTAACTTCTTCATGCGATTTCCGTTCACTTGAGCTATAGATTTTGTTAGTAAGCCATAGCACCGGCCTCATCTACGCATCGTGCGCGAAAAGATCAATCGAAATATTTAGTGCGGCAAACTTTTATCTTCTTTTTCGGGACAGAAGAAAAGGGCAGAGTTTCAGATCTGAGAGGTTGGTCGGTTTCAGTGTCTGTCACTTCCACCGATCTGTGGAATATCATTCGACTATACTATGCAAATGACTCCAGTCAGTGACCACCTTAAATATATAAAACCCAACCGCCATGGCCAGTTATATTGTGAGTATGTATATTGTATATCAATCCGCTTTGAGCTACTTATATGCTATTTGTATCTTATCTAAGGCAAATTTGCAAAAACTTCCTTAAATGAAGAGTGCAAATAATTTATGTAATTGCAACCACAAAATACAAGTATATGTACACATATCTACTCCCAAAAATGTACGAGAATGCATCACCGAAAGAGAACGATGTCGTTGAACCCTTATCGTCGAAAGTCTGGTCTTGATGTTTCCTATCTGTGACTTTCCTTTCATCTTCATATTTCCCATATCTGAACCTTTTATCGCTCTGCGTCTAAGTATAGTATATTTGTCTTCTCTTTACCATATATCCTTGTTTTATGAAAATTTAATTTCAAAGCTCAATGCTTTGTTTCATTCACCGCCACCCCTTTTCCATATTATTTCCCATTTCGCGCCCTAATCTATGATTGACATTCACAAAAGAGAGACTACAAAAATGCTGTCATCAAATTATCATAAATCCGCATAAAGCTGGTTGTCGGAGCAGTCTTATTATTTTTATTTTATTTTTTATATTTTTGTATAAGCAAAGTGAACCAGTTTTTGATGGATGAGCTCAATGGCATTACCTGTGTCTGTTTTTATTTCTGTGAAGCTGAAACATTGGCATGCTAAGTATCTTAGGGGAAATTTGTAGAGATTTTCCAATATGTATGTATGTAAGAAGCCTTAATATTAATGTAAGACCAACACGAATTTGAAAGGATCTTGTTAATATGTGCATAGTAGTGGCAATAGTTTGGACGTATGGCCTACCAAACCAAAAGCACTTTGATGTAGACGGTAATGGAAATTAAAAATTCATACAATGTTTTATGCATACTGTACATACTTACATATTTAGAACACATACATGAATATACATATATACCTGTACGCACTATGCATATTTTTGTTTCCGAATAAGGAATTTGAAAATGAATTTCTACAATACGTTAATTTTGCCAGATTCTGATGATGATTCTGAATACAATATATGAGAGTGTGTGGAAGACCAAAAGAGTTTTCTTTCCTCTGACTGAGGGCTTTACCTTCCCTGCTGTACTACTCGTGTAATATCATAGAGCCCTTGGAATTAAAAACTAAAAAAATATATTTATTGCGAATTACTAAAAACCTCCTTGAGCTTGTTTTTTTTTTTTTTTTTAATTAGCGCGCTTTCAATTGGTTAAGCTGTCCATAAAATGTTTACACACAGAGCGGTTGAAGGAAAATTAGGGAGGCCAGCCCCGCACAACATCCCACAAGCGAGTTGTTCGGCTTAGGAGCGAATCACGATATTTCAGAGTACGTCCGAAAGTGAACTTGATGAGCATTCATAGCGAAACGAGTGTTATGGTTGACAGTTTGAGAGAGTGGAATGCTACTGGCGATTTCTATGGATTACTAGTGGTGGTTTTCATGGTTGTTCATAGGGCCCCGGTCCAATTTTCAAAGCTTCGACCTTCAATGACATTGTCTAATAAAAAGCAGGGCAGAGCAAAATGTACTGGTCTTTTTGTGAAAGTTTGCGGTATTTAACGCCTCCGAATGCTAATACGATTTGACCAGTTACAAGCGGCCGGCCAGAGGTCCTGTTGGTGGCAGGACCACCGGTAGTCTCTACCAGGACTTAAAATACGGTAACATGGTACACCTGACTTTAAGACGGAAGGAAGCGGAAAGGATCTTGACCCAATGTAGAGTTGCAAAACACTGGGTGCTGTAACTTTAAGAATAGGGTAGAACTTTTTGCCTCCAACACGAATTCTACCTTGGTATCAAATGATTGACGAGGAGCGATAACGACCACGTTAAACACTAGAGACTATACTACGAGATATTAGCATCACCTAAGAGTTTTATCACACGATAGTGAATCTTATCTAGCAGATCCAGTGATTTTTTAGGTGCCCCTGACCAGATGTGAGCATTGTATTCCTATTTTAAGAGGATCTTTTATTTATCTATCGATCTATCTGTTAAGGCTAAATCGGAAGGGAAAAAGTATTTCTTACATCGCTTGAGGAAACCGAGACATTTTGCAGCATTTTTGACGACATCAGAAATGTGGTCATTCCAACGTAAGTTGTCATTGACACACTTAGCTATAATTGAAAAATTTTCGGTTTCAACGATGCAAGTGCCATTTAGGAATAATGGCTTTAGTGACAGCAGACATCATTGTATTTTGGAAGCATTAAATTCCACTCTGTTGATAGTTCCCCAACTGGAATTTATGAGCTTAACATATGCTGCCTTTCCCATTCAACAACCGAAGAGCAGGGTCGTAAGTCCGGGAACCAATATGAAAAACAGAGAGTACTGTCGTCAGCAAAAGAATATATTAAAATAGAAGTCGCAAACAAGAGATTATTGATAAAAATTAAAAAAAGTCTTGAAGACCGAACGGAGCCCTGTGGCACACAAGCATTTATTTTGTAAATATCAGACTTGAAACCATCCAAGACAACTTGAATTGAACGCTCCAGAAGTTAATTCCTAATCCATCGAAGAAGAGTGTCGCCGATTCCAAATGCAAGCATTTTCGACAAAAGAGCCTGATATCAAAGTATGTCAAATTCCTTGAATATATCAAGTGCAACCATCTTGCTTTCGTCAGATTGATACGTGCTTTTCTTCCACTTGTCGGTGAGACATGCCATCAAATCATCAGTGGACTTGTTGCTACGAACACTGTACTGCCGGTCATTGAGAAATTTTTAAATTTTGAGATTTTTCATGAGCTGACGGCCTATTATCGTTTCCATGATCTTGGAAAGAAAGGACGTAGTGTAATGGGTCTGTAGGAGAAGTGCGAAGAAGATTCGCATTTTTTTGGGACGGACTGAACAAATGCTGTTTGGCATATGCTCGAAAAGAGTTCTAAAGAGTTGAATAGGTGAAAAAGCTCACGCAGTGATATTGCCAGCGAAGAAGAACCCCTGTTCAGAAGAAAAGAAGACATAATATCTAGACCAGCGGATTTACGCATATTCAGGTCTTAAAGTACTCTTGCTACTACATGGGGGCGTAAGTATATTCGTCCCATTGAAGAATCGACGCACTCAAGTGTAGACGGTAACAAAGCACAATCTGGAAGTGTTGAGCAGGCCACAAAGTATGCAGAAAGCAGATTGGCGTTGGAAAAGAGGATGAGGCAGAACTATTTTCTGAACATTGTAGTTTTTTTTTTCTAGCTTTAAATGATCGAAAAAAAAAAAACGTTTCTTGAAGTCTGAAAGCCTCTTTATAGCTCGAATTGTACCACGCCTTTTCTTTTGGTTTGATACTTGTTAAGTCAAAAATTGAAGAAAATTTATCAGGACCTAGTCCTGTAGATCCGAAGACACCAATAGAAATATTTTAGAAACCAAATAAAGAAGTTCCTGGGAAGTTCGGCAGTTGTTGTGCCTGAATTCGCATTTTGAACTGTGTCTTGCGGTGTTAGAAATATTAAATTTCTGGCTCTACTTTGAAGAAGAAGAAATCACCAATATGGGATTAGATGTTTTGCGAGTAGCAATCCAAAATACCAGGAGGGGGTCATTTGACCGATATATAATGACTTAATGTCATCAATTTTACACATTCAGGTAAACTTTTCCAGAGGTAGTGTCGTAGTGATATCTACTTTTCAGCGGTGTTGAATTTCCATTCTTAGTTCGGCAGCGCATGTGCTGTTAAATGTTCGAAATTCCATGTGAAAGTCATCGCCGGTTAATCCTTATGATTTTCACGTAATTGGGTAATTAACCCTACTCAAAACCAACGACCTAGAAGTTCAGATCCTTTCTTATGACGTATTAAATGTAGCGGTTTTAATTTTTACTTTTTTATCTTTACGTGCACACAGCAAAACAATTATTGTCATTTCATGAATCAAAAATTACGACAACTAACACATCACTCCGTCTTATGAAATAACAAGAAAAATCGTAAAATCCACATTATGTATCCACTTAGAAAACTCAAAAGGAGAAAACAGCAAAACAACAACAGAAAAAATACAAAACAGAAAACAAAGCCCAATAAATGACAACGAGGACACCATAAAACACTTAATCTCCCAAAGTACCTATGCAAATCATTAAAACGATGATTTTCGTTCTTCTTACTTCGGGCCGATATCCCATTCTTCGCTGCTCTTTAGAATCTCAAAATTCCAAGAGGTGAAAGCAAAACAAAATGACAGGACTGTGCACGTACTGTCATCGTCTTCGTTATCAGAGCAAGCTAACAGAGGGGTGAAAGTTCACCCCACTTTAAACACTTACCACCCACTAAACATCCCCCAACGCCCACCATTTGCCATCACCACTACAACATGCCACACCACTTTGCAGTGCCAATACAATACAATGAGGATTGAGTACCCTTAAAATATCTCATCTACACCCTCCAAGCCCTCCATCATCGTTCGACCTACTAAGAACATGAATACGCGCAATAGAAAAATTAAAAAAAATTTTTTTTTTTTTAAATTGTTACAAAGCTCATGAAAATGACGCTTTTATCGCTTGCAGTATTCATCAATTCCAGTGAGTGTGCCAGTGGGTTTGGCGGGTTTGGCGGGTCTGTCGGTTTTAGTGGGTAATACCGGATGAGTGGACAGAAAGGCACTCCTGTGGGGCTTTCAATTCAAGGTATTGACATCACGATTAGATAATTGGCAATCCTGGCGGAGCTGCCGTATTTCTGACGCTTTTTATATTCCCCCAAACAGGAGAGTACGAGTACCCTTCAATGAGCGCAAGAGCAGTTGGACGGCTGCTGAGTGTCTTTAAGTAAACGAGTGGAAAAGCAATGTGCCACAGAATCAGGGCTAGTATTATAGATTTATTGAAAATTTGCATAGTGTGGTAAATTTCTATCCAAATCAAAGCAACGGTCTGGAAAGTTTTCGAAATACCAAATGGATTATGCTGATTACCTAAAGGATGACGAACTGCAACTTTACTTTGTTAAATGAAAAATTGGCAAATACGAGTAAACTGGATATCCAGTTTTCTATTCGTAACAGATTTGCACGTACGTACGTATGTACGTATGTACATATATTTGCGAAATGAACGATATACGAGTAAACATCAAAACGTGAACCAACATCAATACGATCTGATGAGATGATGATTTTATTAAATGGATAATAGATATTCTGATGTGTGACGGTGTTACGAGTTTTATTACAAGGAAGGGTTGACCATTACCTTTTGGCAATCTCTGTACTTATGAAAATCCTTTACATCAATGTGGAGATTCTGAATGAGGATTTTCAGCATTTTTAAGCAATACTAGCGTGTCGTGGTTTTTGAACAGCTTCAGCCGATAGAAAATATCAAGTTCAGTAACAACCATAAGGGTAGTAGAATTTCTGTCAGAAAGAAAGTCTGCTATTGCGACCAGAACACTACTTGCCAGTTACTCTTAGTTTTGAACAAGTAGGAAATATTAAGGCAGATCGTTGAAAATGATTTTACAAAATAAAGCCATACGTTTACTTAGTAGATGCAAGGATGGTTATTTAGCAGAAAGTATATTATGGTTGGATGAAGCAATACCACTGTGACTACGAGTTGAGAACTCTGCTTTTGCAAATTCATTTTGTAAAGCTAACAGAGCATGATGTTTTAAAATATTTTCAAAATCGATGACTTCGATATAATTTAAAATGTTTGATTCAAACTGCAAGACAAAAGGACCTACTATATATGCTACAATTTTGGAAGAATATCCGCTTTCCAAATGGTGGTATACTATAGATTTCGTAAAGTTTTTAGAACCAGTTTTTGGAAAGAAATTTATGCTCTTCTTTCATACTTCACATTGAATCCCTTTATGGAGTTTGTAGAATAAGTAACTCTTCTTTTACCAACTTGTCCATATGAATAGTTCACCGAAATCTGCCTGATAGCCCCTTTAATTTTGTTTGACCAATTTCTTTGTTTGGAGTATCCGACTAGAATAATGATTAATATAGTACACAGATTAACTGAAACGTCTAGCTTATTATCCTTACTACACTTTTGGTTTTTATAGTGCTTATGACGCGCCTTGAGATCTTTTATGCTGGAAGCCTTTTATATAAGCAACTTCTCAAGTAATTTCGTGAATTTTGAAAAAGTTACACAGCCGAGGCTCTGGTAATATCCTAGGAGGTCATGATAGTCTTGGCCAAGTTGCGCATCTTAATTGACCAACATCAGCGCTAACATCCCGAAATGGATTACTAGCTTCGGTCTAGGAACAGGGACTTCAGATTTGGAGTTATGTCGAGGGAGTACTATCCACAACCTCTCCAAACTAAATAAGAGCGACGAACTTCGGATCTGAACATGAAATGTTAGGTTATTAAGGTATTAAGGTAAAGCCACGTGAAGCCGAACAACAGGGGAACTCTGCACTACTGTGAAGCCATCCAAAAAATGAGATGAGATGGGTGGGGCAGAAACAGGATAAAAAACCGCGACATCTACTACGGCGTTTGCTATAGACGACAAAAGCCGCACCTATTTGAGTGCGGAATTGTTTTTATAGGCAGACGTAGGCAAGAAATCATGGTTTTCCAGATGTTAACGAGCACATCATCACAGTCCGTACTAAGACGGACGGACGGACTATGCGCGCGCAGAGGAGAAAGAAGACGACACTAAAGAAACATTGCTTCCGAATCTCGACATTCATAAGGGGACTTGGAGACCTCAACCAGATTGACCCGAGTTACTGCTCCAGCATTATGGATGTGCGAACATTCAGAATAGCTAACATCGACTCGGACCATTACCTTTTTGAAGACAAGGTATGGTTGGGGATATCCCGAACATCGCAAAGTCATGATAATAACATACTGTGAGGAAGTTTGACGGCCGAAGTTGCAATAGATTGCCAAATCCTCTTCCGATCCAGTCTCTCTTAATATCTTAAGAGGTCCTATGCCGCTAGCATCAAGTATTGAAAACCAGTGGCAACATTGCCGAAAAGCCTTCAGAGATGCCACCCCTTTTGTTCTGGGTTTCACTCGGCCACCGCAAGGAAACATCTGTTTTGACGAGGATTGCCGGTAGCACATGCATCTAGGTAAGATGCATACAAAGCGGCGCTGCATAGAAGGAATAGAGCTACTCGCAAGCTCTACAAATAGAAGACGAGAGACGAACACAAGCTTTTTTTTTATAAATATAATTATAATTATCCCTTAAAAGATTTGAGTATCTTTAAAATGTTTGTACACAGCGCGGGAGAAGTCGGTAGGAAATGAGATATGGGAATTTTACCATGGACACAACCACGAACCGAGGCTTGTAGAGATGAACAATTGAACACTACTGTGTTCAATGCTGAGGATTTTGAAAAAGCGCTTCTGTAGACTGTCAGGCTGAATGAACCTTTAAACTTGGACAATGAAGACAATTGATAATAATGGATATTCCCGTTCGCCCGACCTGGATGAAGTGAAAATAGCCATATCTAAGCTTAAGTCCAATAAAGCTGGTGGAGCCTGACAGCCGAGCGGCAGGTGATGACTTGATACCAACTTATCTTGAAAGTAAGGTCAGACGAATATATCCCCGATGAATGAAACCGCAGCATTGTTTGTCCGATCCTCAAGAAAGAAGACCCTCTGAACTCCGTCAACTACAAAGGCGTTGTGTGAAAGCCTGCATCCGTTCGTCAACAGTCTAATCGGTCATAGCTTTAGACGAGGAAAATCCACCATCAACCAAATATTCACATTACGACAGATCTTGGAAAAGGCCCATGAGCTCCAAATCGATGCGCAATATCCATTTACGGGTATGTATGATGGCATCTATAGAGACGAGGTATACAGTGGAACGTCTAGTATAAGCATTTCCGCTGAATTCGTCCGTTTGTTTTATCAAGGTCGGTAAAGAACTCAACGTTACCTTTGATGTGAAAAATAAAGCGATTCTTCCAAGCGATTTCTTTAACATCATTCTCGAAAGAAGAGTGTAAAACTCATGATCCAATACAAGAGGCACAATTACCCGCATATGGCGATGGTATTGACATAATCGGAGCGGCGTTATGTTGGTGGCGTTTTTTTGATATTAAAGCGGATGCGGCGACCAAGTATATGCTGTCAATAAGAAATGGCACCCAACACCGACGTCTCGAACAGAACGTAGTCCTCCACAGATATAACCTAGATATAACTGCATTGAATTCAGACAACAACACCATCGCTGAGGTCAAACGAAGAATAACTCCTGCCAATCGTTGAAAGACAATTGACTAGCAAAGCTATATCTTGAGCAACAAAACTGTGCTTAGATAATACCCTAATAATTCAAGTCCCGCTCTATGCGCCAGGGGAATGGACCTTATCAAAAATGAATGCTGGTGCTCTTGGCTGCTTTGAGAATAAAATTCGTCATGTGATTTTCGGTCCCATCTCCATAGATCAAGAGTGCCCTAGGAGGTACAACGATAAATTCTACGCTCTGTATAGCGAGATCGACTTTGCCAGAGGAGTGATGATCCAACGAATGAGATAACTGGGTTACGTAGAGCGGATGAGTATTAATGTTACGGTACGAAAAACCTTCGAATCTGCTACCGAGGGACAGCGCAGTAGAGCAAAACCGTGACCTAGGTGGCGCATGCCAGTGGAAAGGGACCTCAATCAACTTAGCGTGTGAAATTGGAGGTAGCTAGCTTGTTGGTGCAAGCATAAGTCCACACTGAACTGTAGTAGGTAAGTAAGAACATAAAGTGTAGGTTAACTGTCAAATAATGTACATAAATTGGTGGTGAAGTCATCTATGCTTGCTCAGAGGTATTTATATACGCAAACAACTCAGAAGATAATTAGGTACACTCTATTTGTTTTGAGACTTTTCGATTTGGACTTAATATATCTATACCGGCACTAGAATCGTTAAACCTATCAGAATACAACATGAGCCCTTTATCCATCAACAGGTGTTTTTTCTGTTTCCCAATGTCCACAAATTTTCTACAAAGTAGGTTGTGTGGGCTATCAAGCCACATACCATGTTGATTATTGTTACCTCCATAACATTTGGTAGAATTACAATGCAATATGATCGTCTACTCTGTTGCCCATTGTTCGCTGCTGCCAGAAATATAATTATTTTTACAAATAAATATGTTCAAATGAGTTCGACGACTAAATCCTGTACAGAGGCAAATTCGTGAAGCTCATGTGATGCAGAGACATGCTAAGCTTCAAAGACGTCGTTTCAACATAATTATTCCAGACACGAAGCATATGCCTTACTATGAATGTAACTAAAACATACACTGTGTGTGCAACGGCATACCATATCTTTGCTGTGGAAGTTAAAGTTTTTTTTTGTTTTTTGTTTATCAAAACAGTTCCTAGGTATTTGACGGCATTCCGGAAAGTCATGGGTGTACCATTTAAAGTCTTAGATAATAGGTTTTTCATCCTAGTAAGCGGCACTAAGTCTGACCGTACCTGTCACAGTAGTCAGCAACTTATTGTATCACGTTTGCATACTTTTAAAGTAAATAACAGGTCACAAAAGTTGTTTCACTTGGATATCAATTTAAAATATGATGGAATGGAATATGATGAATACAAATACCCTTTTACTGGCTTTTCACCAGGGCTTGGGCGGGTGGTGTAGTAGTTTTGAAACTCAGATGTTAGGTTTCTATATTTTTCCAGAGGTGGTTGTCAAACTGGAGCCAGTGCATCCTCAACCAGTGGGTCTTAGTACGTGCTAGTTGTTAGTTCGTTACATTTAGTCCAGCCAGCAACCACTCCAACATCAGTGTTATGCCTTCATGTCAGAGTTGACGCCGACGGGTTTAACATATAACTACATACAAATTCCATGGAGACTTTTTCAGCAGAGAATTGCCTCTTAAGGGATTCGAACCCGCCACACTCTGCTTGAGGAGTCTATGCATATACCACTACACCACCCCACTTGCAACCATACTCTTCTTTAAAAACATTTCATAATATCGGGTTTTCCAATAACGACTTGACATTATTGGCTTGAAGTACAATCAAAAAATCTATGAATAAAACTCAACTTCCTTCATATGGCCACCGCGGGCACGTTTGCAGCGGTCGATTCGTTGGACCCAATTTTCACCGACTTGACCACACATTACGGCCGAAACGGCCGCTATTTCGCGTTCAATGTTGGCTATGAGCTCTGGCTCCAACGTCGACGACGTTGCACAGAAAATAGTCAAGCGGCGTTAAATCGCACGAACGAGGCGGCCAATCGACTGACCTATGTCTTGAGATAACACGCTCACAATACTAACTTTTCAATAAATCGATTGTGGCGTGTGCTGTGTAGCTTGTGGCACGATTCTGTTGAAACCACATGTCGTCCAAGTCCATATCTTCCAATTCGGGCCAAAATTAATCGGTGATCATGGCGCGATAACGCTGAACATTCACAGTAACGTGACGATCGTTATCGTCGACGAAAGAATATGGCCCAATAACGCCACCGGCATGCAAACCGCACCAACTAGTTATTTTTTGTGGATGAAGTAGTGATTCGAGAAGCACATGTGGGTTTTCACTCGACCGACAGCGCATATTTTGATTATTGACGAACCCATTGAGCCAAAAATAAGCTTCGTCACTGAAGATGATTTTGCGATGAAGTTCATCATCTTGGCGCATCTTCTCCAGAACCCAATCGGAGAACGTACGTCACTTCAAATGGTCCATCGGCTTCAATTCTTGAGTCAGCTTTATCTTGTATGGGTGTAAACCAAGTTCCTTACGCAAAATACGCCATAATGTGGTCTGAGCGATACCCAATTCTTGAGAACGCCGTGGAATTGACTGATTTGGATCGTTTGCTACAGACGTCTGAACGGCAGTGATATTTTCGACACTTCGACCAACCCGTTGTCTCAATGACACGGCAACATCACACAACGAATGTAGACTCAAATTGTTGCGCTAAACTTGTTATTGCCTATCTACTAGGGCTAGAATTACCACCGAAAATTGGAGTTAATGCTCTTAAAGTTGCATTCACCGATTCCGAATATCTGTAGAAAATTTTTATAATTTGCAGACGTTGCTCGTTAGTGTACTTTACCATGATGAAAATATTGAGTTTACTGAATAAATTGACAGTGACAGTGTGATGATTGGTGAAAGAGTGCGTTCACAAATTAAATTCAAAGTTGTCAAGTCCCTATTGGAAAACCCTTTAGTACTTTCTTGCATATGTATTAGTATATGGCAGGCTTGTTGATAGCTTGATAACTTCTATATAACAACATAAACTTCTCTAAATATGTGTGTCGGCACCCGAATTTGACCCAAAAACGCATAGTCAGGGTAAAACAATATTAATTTCATCTTATTTCTTAATTCGAGTAATACGAACTGTCTACTGCATAACAAATTAATCAAAAAATTTTTTGAAATATATGTACATTTTGTTTGTTTGTTTTTTTTTTGTTTTTGCAGGAAGCCTATCGTCGATGGGTGTGTAGCACACTAATACCATTTTTCGCGGAGCACAGTTCAACTTCCAACACAAATGCCAAAGATTCAGCAACCACCACAGCAATTAAAGCCGAAACAACATCGAATTTCACAAATAAATTAAAAAACAATAAGCAATCCGATGATTCGGATAAATATAGTATCAATAAAAACGATGAAAATTTAGAAAGAGATACAAATAACCATCAAGATAGTCTGAGTGTATATGATGATGATGAAGATTCAGTTGAATCTGCATTAATAACTTTTCCATTATCATCGTCTGAGTTATCGATAACATCTTCAACTTCAGCTGTAATAGGAGAACAGTATCAGCAATATCAGCAAAACCAAAAACAATCACAACAGCAACAGCCACACCTACTAAGGAAAAGAGCTAAAGATGATAAATGTAAGCGAGCGAAATCGAATAGAAAAATGATCAGCAACATTGACGAGCAAAAACCGAGCAGAACTCGCCAAAGTGAAGATTCCATATCGACTGCCAATAACGAGGATCCATGCGTTGAGGATCCAGTGATATCAAGGCTATTAAAAAGGTAAGGACATTCTATGTATGCATCTTCATTTCATAACTTTTATTCTTTTATTAGCGTAGATACTAATTTTAAAAATTCTCTCTTGCTCTCTTTCTATGGTGAACCAACACGAGGTTTAAGTTTTTTTTTTTTTTTAGTGCCGGGACAGAGCACTCAGACAAAGAACAATATATTGTACTCCTTGTAAAGTTCCTTGAAATGAAATCTCTCAGTCTTGCGAAGAAGGATGGGCTTAGCGCTTCAGTGATAATATATCTACAATGTACAAGTAACTGCAGCATGATGTGAGCTTAAGTCGGACATTCACAGAGATAGCCAGCATCGCAGGATATCGTGTCACTTATACTCAGCACATTTAAGTGCTTTGCAAAAGTATAATGCCCTGTGACGGCAGCAGTAAGCAACTTGCAGTCTTTCCTGCTGAGGGACAGCAAAAAGGCCGCTGACTTCCGCATTCGTTTGGTTTGCCTACATACCGCGGAGCTAGGCCATCTACAGTTGTTCTCATATAAGACCCAACTGTCAATTGAAGCCTTAACGGATGACGCAGGCAGACCCAACGTATATTCGGGTCCTGAAAAAGTCTCCTCTGAACCATGCCTGGCAGTTCATGGGCGATTTCATTTTCTGTGATCCCATTGTGACCTGGGACTCAGAAAAAGGTCACCGAATATAGCCTTAAGACTGCGTTCGTTGATCTCGTGCATTCTCGAACTAGCTTGGAAGTCATAAAAGAGCTCATTAGGGTTCTTCGCAACCTCCACCGGTTTTCCACAATATAGCTCGCTGCCATCAGGATTGCGTAAATTTTGTGCATAAGACAGATATTTAGGGACGCACAACCTAGATGATTTAGCTATCTGCTAACGATAGCGTGTTTCTCCACTATCATAACCTAATTAAAGGAAAAAAAAGTTTCCTTGTTAGAATAAGAATAAATACTCGTAAGTTCATAATTTTTTTTTTTTTTTTTTTTTTTTCGGTGTCCAATAATTTAATAAGGCTTACATAGTAGATGCAGCCAGAGGCCCATATAATTAATAATGTTCTTTGAGATCTTGTACGAATGTTTTTTTTTCTATGAGAAAAAACCCTAACTTCAAGCAATAGAAGAGATGTTGACAGGCTGATCATTTAAACATTGCATTACTTCACAGAACATGCTAAATTTTTCGAAACTGGTGACTCAGGCATATAAAGTACTCCATGCGTTTCGATGCTTACTAACTACTAGTACATGCGTGCTTAAAAGGCTCCGAACTTGGTAAAAGTCTCTGCAAAAGACACAGTTCGTTTTCCAGTCTTTTTCATCCTTGACATCCAGATAAGATTAACAAGCTTTCTAGCATTCGACATTAGAACAAAGGGCTGGGACTTGAAAATCCTTTTTTGGTTGTGTCGTTGTGTTGAGATTTTTCATTTACATGTACATCATGATTGCTCTACACACGAAAAACAGTTTATTTTTCTCTATTATTTTTCTGCTTAAAACCTGGAGATAAAACTTAGCCTTTAAAAGAGGGAGTCTCAAGCCCTATTGTTTCCAATTCCTGTCACCGAAAACAGTAACAGGTTGCTAAGTTTAAAGGATTTCGACTACGGTGTTATTTTTGGGGTTAATTTTTAAACTAATTTTAAGTTATTTATTAGATGTGGATAGAAAGTTTTTGCCCGAAACTTTTAGCAGCTGATTCTTTGTTTTGTTTTGTCGTAACTACGCGTAAGGGTCTTCTTTTAAACGTGCTCTTTTCGCCTTTTATTTAACTTCCATAAAAGTTTTTACAACGTTATTGGGTGCGACCAGTGATTACATCGATATCAGCTTTTCCCAACAAAAGCTTGTTGAAAAGCTATCAAGTTACACTACCGCTCAAAAGTTTGGGGTCAAAGAATATTTAAAAATTTGAATCGAAATAACTTTTAAACGATTAGAGATATTGTAACTTTTTTTTTATTAATGTGTAGGGCCGAATTTTATTTATTAAAAGTGAGCAGAAAATTATTGAAAGTTTTAAATTTTTTTTTTTTAATGGTAATACTCTATATCAAACTCTTTTTTTATTTTATTTTTGATCACAGCTTTGCAAATTCTAGGCATTCTTTCAATCAATTTATGTAAGGTTTCACATGGCAGTGATTTCCAGGTTGTTTGTAAGAATGTCCAAAGATGTAGTTTTAATTTTGGACAGCTTTTTTGTACTTTTCTCTCGAGTTCGTCCCATTGAAGCTCTATTGGGTTGATGTCTGAGGACTGAGCTTGCCATATCATATTTTGAAGCATTTTTCGACTTAACGTACTGAGGAATGTTCGACGTTGTGATTGAAGAGATGTCAATGTATCATCGATTTTTACCAAAGCTCCAACTCCTTCATAACAGAATGATCTCCAGATAATAACCGAACCGCCTCCATTCTTTACAGTTGCAACCACACATTGTGGAGCCACCCTCTGTTGATCTGATAAACAAATTTGATTTAAAGACTTGAAATTTGGATTCATCAGTCCATAAGACTTTTTTTCACATTTCAATGAACCACTTTTTATACTGACGAGCTGACTCTAGCCGGTTTTTTTGATTTGTGGCCTTAGAAAGTGTTTTCGATCTTTAAGTCCCGCCGCAACTAAACGGCATTTTACGGTAGTTACAGACAGCGGGATTTCTCTACTGTCATTGACTTCTGCTCGGATTTCAGGGGCTGTCAGCCTGCGATTCCTCTTTGAAATAACACTAATATTGAAATCCTCAGGTCGTTTAACCATAAAGTAAGCCCCATTGTACAAAATTTTTAATTTCCCTCAAAATTCCCTGAGGCAAGTAATTTCTATGTGCAATGTAATGATTGAGCATCGCATTTATATAGAAATCCCATATTTAGGTGCTATTTTTAAATCACAAATTATGGTGATTCAGCTTGAGCTCTTTTCGCAACCAGTGACACCATGTGAATCAATTAATAACGATGGTTGCTCTTAGAATAATGCCTTTTTAACATCACAGTACAAAAACAATGATTTTAAGAAGAATTTCGTAGGTTTAAGGCCATTTCAGCTCAGATTTCTGATTGACTCCAAGCTTTTAAGCAGTAAGGTATGTGGATGTCTGATATAATTCCAAAGAGTGGTCTTCAAGTCACGTAGGTCCAAAGTAATTCTATAATTAGCACCCTTAAAACCATTAATTTGAAGTTAAATCACCTTTTTTAAAGTGTGAAATATTCGACTATGGAAGCCGCACCGGGTTATTGAGGAGCCTACAGCCTTTAGACATTCACTCTGGATAAGACGTAGTGAGAAACATTTAAGAAGAATATTCTATCGACATGCATTCAATCCCCATACTCGATCAATAATTTCGTACAATACTTTTACTTAAGCATCAATTCAAATTTTGAATAACTTTGCGGTTTTGTGTTTATTTCAGACTCTTGACTCTTTCTTTTAACATCTATTACCAGATGCTGGAATACAATTTAAATTGATCCACTTGTATGGATGGATGGTGATGAGATTCCCGCATAAATCAAGTCGAGTCTTGGGTAATGCCATCTGGCACATGCACGGAAAACTTAGTTTTCTCGTATGATTTCACTTTCTTTGATTTTCCAGTTTTGGTGATCTAAATTCTCGTTGTAGTGGATTACTGTAAACCTATTTTATAAGCTGTATCTGTTGCGTGCACTTTACACTTTCAGTATATCATTATCTACCGTCTACTGACAGTCTAACATTCAAACGAACCTATTTCTTCTACAAAAGCGATTTTTCAAGAGAACTTCCTCTTCCTTGTTTCACGCTACTAAATTCAGATAGTTAAGTTGTGTATACACAAGCATACGCGGATGAGTTAGCTATACTGTCTGTTGGATCGTGTCTAGCGACTGTCTGCTCTAAAGCGCATGTAGTTCTAGACGTGATCGACGACTGATGCACTGGTAATAAGCTTTCTGTCAATCCTCTCAAAACTTCTCTTTACGAGAAGGAGGAAACTGCCTTGTCTGACTCATCTAGTGCTTAAAGGGGTCACCATCTAATTCTTCAAAGAAGCTAAGTATTTGGGTGCTATCCTAGATAAAAAACTTCTGTGGACTGAACATGTTACGTCAAAAGCATATAAGACGCTGTCGACCGTCTGACAGTGCATATGAGCTACCGGCTAGCCATGGGGCCTGTCATTGAGAAGGTTCCTATGGATCCACACAGCTAAATAAGGCCAATTATATCCTATAGTTCAGTTGATTAATTAAATAAGCTCTCGCAAAAAATACATGATTGCTGCTTTTACTTTTTTTATCGGACGAATGGGGTCTCTTCCCAGCACTCCTGGCTCTGCTCTAGATGCATTGATGAATCTCCCTTCCCCTTGATATGAATATAAATATCATGGGCTGCACTCTCAAAGCCATCTTTCGTCTAAAAAGAAATAGCCAATACGTACTGGAGCTTTGATGACCTTGCGCGATGGTTGTCTTATAACTCTAGTCTTATGAACATGTCGTCCGATGCAGTGACACCGGAACTGCTGTTGCAGAAAAAAAAAAAACAAAATCGACTTTCCTTGTGCACAGGACTGGTTTTAGCCAGGATCTGAGAGAGGAAAGAAATGCAGGATCTTCAGAGACGGCTTCAAAACGAATATAGGACGTGCCGCTGGTGTCATTTTGGAGGACGACAATGTTAGATTTCACTTCACATTATGAAAGCTTGCATCTGTCGTCCAAGCGAAGATTTACGCAATTCTGATGGCAGTGAACTATAATGCGGGGAATCAGTGAAGGAGGCAACGCATTTGCATCTGTATCGATATCCAAGCTGCGCTAAGAGCTTTGCTCAACCATCATTACTGTACACTTTCCCAGGCATGGTTCAGAGAGAGCTTTTCAAGACCCGAACCTAAGTTGGATCTACCTGCATCCTCGGTTACGGCTTCTGTTAGATCTCATTTGATCTAAAGTTAAACAACTCGTTTGGATTGCGAGTGACGTTTATAAATATTTTTAGTTCCCTAAATACTACTTAACAAGCAAAAATGTAACACTATAGGCGTTTTCTGTTACGTCTGGGCATTGTGACCTAATCCTGTATTTGATATTGCAGGTGAGAACAAAACCCATACATCAGCAAAATATTCGGTGGGAACGGAAACTTTGGTTGATAAAATTGTTTATTTAGCAGAAAAGAGTGTCAGAACGGATGATATGGACAAAAGTCATCGGTATTTATAGTATGTATGTAAAAAAAGGAAATGGGAAAATTATAGTGATTCTTACAAGAAAAATATTTATTCAAACAGGTTTATATAGGTTTAGACAGCTTCCATTGACAATTGGGTCTCATATGAGCGCAGCTCCCCGGCATATAGGCAGACCAAACGAACGCTTACCATGCGCTCTAAGAGATCAGCGGGATTTCTGCCGTACCTCAACAGAAAAGACTGCACTTAAATGTGCTGGGCATTATGACACAACGTCTTACGATTCTTGCTGCAAAAGTGATGACGACACCATGGAGCACTATTCCTGTGAATGTCTGGCTTACGGTCGAATTAGGCTGCAGATACTTTGCGCTGACGTGGTGGGTGCTAGTACTGTATGCAACTTATCACTGAAACTTTTACTCATCCTTCTTTGTAAGACTGAAACATTTCATTAAAAGTAACTCATAAAGATTAAAATGAACTAGTTCTTTGTCTGAATGCTCCGTGCTGAAATTAAAAAAAAAGGGTAGTTAAGTGATGGATTCGCAAGTAGAGGTGCCACCTTCCCACACCGATTTGACACACGACGATCCCAAAATCGTTAAGAAGGAGGCCAAATGTATTAGCATGCCAGTTATTCAATGCCCTGTGATTTTGCTTTTTGGAATGCTTTTATGTGACTTTATGAAGATATAACGACGTACTTTGCATATACAGTATATGCTTATTTGCTTACCTTCAAGCTTTGATCATCTCTGGTTCTACCATTTTCAATACTTTTACCTGTGGCTACTGTATTGTCTTTGTGCGTAACATGAACTTACGTCTATCACTACAGGCAATTTATTAATTACTCCTGCTGCAATTTTTTACCAATTACAGGGGCACTGCCTAATTGGCCACCTAAAAGACTTAAAAAACCTTTTCTACCACAAAATCAGTATAAGGAAGCCAGAAAAAGCTCAACTCTTTAAATGCAATTGAGAATCTCTTAGTGTAGGCTTTCTCTTAAGAAGTATCGTCTCCTTAAGGTACCTAGAGCAATGCAACCATATAAAATGTATTCGGCAGTTTCGTCGTCTTCCATGAAAAGACGAGATGCATTGTCCTCAATAAGACCTATTTTATGTAGGTGATATTGAAGGTGGCAGTATCCGGTTACAAATCCAATATATCTTCTGATATCATCCCTTTTGAGTTTTTGGCATTCTTATGATTTTTTTTTTTTTTTTTTGAAAAGGTTTAATGGCTTTTTTAGCCGGGCTAAGTCGTGGGATCCTTTCCTAATGGTATATACTCGTACACACATTTTGTTCTCCCAGCTCTTTATTGCTGAGTTATTTGCTGAATTCAAGATATTACAGAAGGGCTCAGGGCCAATGAAGGATACAGCCGAATCGTTTTTAGCCAGATCATCGGCTATTTTATTTCCGACAGTACCTTTATGGCCAGGTAATTGCCAATTTTTTACTTTGTTCTTATGGCAGAGATCTTATAGTGTATTGAAGCAGTGCAAGACTGATTTGGAGCAGATTAGATTAGAAGGAAAGCTTTAACGGCTTCATGACTGTCCGTTTATATATTTATTCACACGCCCTTCATTCCATTATCGAGGATGTGATTTGCGAACAGCTACTATAAATGGCATACTCGTATATTTCCGCTTGAAATATGCTGGAACTCTTTCGCATCGGTTGCAAAATTCTGGTGTTTGAACCAAATAAAATATACCAACAGCCAACTCATTGTCCATTTTTGAACCATCCGTATACCAGTAATATAATATAGGATGATTCATAGTGAGGTTTGATTTATATTGTCAAATAAAATACATAAATTTGAAACTGAACTTAAAATTTTTATTATCGGTTAAAGGAGCAATTCATGGCATTTACTTTTCAAAAATGATTTCATGTAAATGAGCCACGACTACGTATAAGGTTATCCATTCGGAAGGTCCAATTTTGGGCGACTTGTTCGAACATAGCGACTGGTATCTTGCGGATAACACGAGTAATGTTGGTTTCCAAAGCGTCAATCGTAGCTGACTTATTTCTGAAGACCTGAGACTTTACATATCCCTAGAGAAAATAGTCCAAAGGTGTGATACGCATGATCTAGGCGGCCAATTTATAGTAGCAAAACGTGAAATTAAGAGCTCACCAAAATGATTTCTCAACAAGTCCATTGTTTCGTGCGCTGTATGGCTCGAAACCACTCACCGAGACCATGTGCTTGAATTTGCCTTATTTTTGAAGAAATATGGACCAATGATTCCACCAGCCTATAAGCCGCACCATACCGTTGTTTTAAATTTCTTTTTTTTTATAATCCCGCGCTCGCACCAAGGGGATATGAACACCCTTTTACCGGTTTTCTCCAGGGCGCGGGCGGGTGGTGTAGAAGTTTGAAATTAAAGTGTATTAGGTTTCGATATTTTTCTCAGAGGTGGTTGTCAAACCGGACGGGACGAGCAAGTGCATCCTCAACCAGTAGGTCTCAGTACGTGCTAGTTCTTACTTCGTTACATTTAGCCTAGCCAGCAACCATTCCAACATCAGTGTTATGCCTTCATGTCAGAGTTGACGCCGACGGGATTCTCTTATAACTTCATGAAAATTCTACGAAAAGACTTTTTCGGAGAATTTCCTCGCACGGGAATCGAACCCGCAACCCTCTTCTTGAGGAGTGTATGCATATACCACTACACCACGGCTAACCCAAATGGATGTTATGGTAGCCCTTGGTACTCTTCGGTTTGCTCATCAGCCAAATACGGCAATTTTCTTTATTAACGTATCCACTGAGCCAGAAATGGGCCTTATTACTGAACAAAATTTCACGATAAAACACGAATACGCCAAGCCAAGCTCCTGAAAACGACGACCAATCGATTCGTCACAGTCTTCGCGTACACTCTCAGCTACAGCTGCTACAGTCTCTTCACTACGTACTGGATGTGGTCTAACCGGTCGAGTATCATCCACAAATGTAAACTGTGACTCAAATTTGCCATCTTTACATTTAAGGTTTGAGGTTGGGTTTTTGTAGTTTCATACTTCTCGGCTTGTGATCATCATACTGAAACTTCTGCCGAAGCACAGAAGTGTCAAGCTCAGGGTTTTCGGAGAGAACATTCATTTGATTCATGTATAGTAATCTGAGTGATTAAACTGTCTTGTTTGTAGTAGCCTGACCGCGCTGCGAATTGCCACTTTTTTCATAAAGAGATGGAGTTGCACTTAATCAATAAAGGCTTCTATAGCAGCTGGCTGCAAGTCATAGAGCTGCAAGCTAGAGCAGTATGTATCTTATTGCAAACGTTCTCAGGGTATTTACTCCTCACTATTTTGACTAAGCTGTCGGCACATCTAAGTAGGCCAACAATGATAAGTGATCGCAAGATCGTGAGGATAACCTTTGATGGCTGAGAGAGAGATTTTAGTCTCACCGGAAGATGTAGAGATTTCCCAGCGGTAAGTGGGTTGGTCAATACTTTTCCTATACATGGCTTCCTAAATAAATTTATATCCGCTATTATCGAAGGCAACTTCAATAATACATAATATAGACATAGTGCAATCTCTTTTTGTCGGCAGGTGTCTTTAATATGTGTTACCAGATTTATTAGATTGTTGTAGTTTGCGTTTCCCTCATTCCAAGCTTGTGGAATGTATCCTGATTTAAAGTCTAAATAAGGCTGTTAGAATGCGAAAAATCTGCACCAGACCTTTATAAATCGGTGCTGGGAAGATTTCGTCGGATCCAGATGCCTTATATGGTTTAAAGGAGTTTATGGCCCATTTTAGTTTGTCTCTGCTGAACATATGGTATTTACAGATAGACCGTTAAATGAACCTCAACTAGGGTTGTTAAAGTTTCCTCTCAACTAGCTGGGAGAGAACAATCTTCTTTTCGTAACAGACCTAAGCTGTGAACAGTCTTTTGTGATAATTTGGAGACGCGACTCTGTTGGTAGTTCCTCCATTAAACTCTTTTGGACTTTATCATTTCTTAATTAAAGTTGGTTAAAGCGGACCAATTGTATAGTCCCAATTTCCGTTGTGTTTAAACTTATTGCAAATTTTTCTCACCATTTTGCGCGATTGCTTATATTGAGTTTCCACATATCTCTGGTGTTTTACGTGAACTCTTGTCTGGGAAAGACTTAATTGAATAGGATGCCCAACCCATACATACATGGGTGCAGTGATAAGCCTTGCCATCGACTGCTGTCTTACTGAGTACCAATTCGAAACTATGTTGGAGACATACGTTCCACCTTGTTATGAGTGTAGGCCAAAATGAAACTTCTTTCTGATCTTAGGGTCTCAGCACCCAGTATTTATTAATTTTCTTGAAAAATACTCCAAGTTCCAAGTTTCCTCATGTATTTTGTTTGACCCTGTCCGACAGTGCATAGTATACTGAACCTTATTTGCACATGGTCCGATATTGATGCCTCATCAGAAACATGCCAATCCTTCATAAAAATATGAAAAAAGGGAAACGACATGATAAAATCAAGCAAGCTCCTCTTTTACAAAACTGATAAAAGTGGGTTTGTGAACGATATTACACGGAAGCAGACTTTTGCCTAAAATATAATCTGAAAGCAACTGAGATTCCAATTGCTACGGTGGCATTGTTGAATCAGATCCTGTACAAGAACAGGGGGAATCACATACGAGTAAATGTCGAGATATCTACTTCTCAAAAGCCCAAGGTTCTTGAATAAAAATATATGAGGCCCCACGGCTATACGAAGGATTCCGTATGCGGTTTGGTTTATTATTTCCTCTCCGTATAGGAAGCTCGCCATGCGATATTATGCCCTTTGATCTCAATCTCGCAGGACGAGTTACGTTTTCTGCCGCTTGACTCCACGATAGAGCTACAGGAACCTTACTTTTGTGTCTATTCGCTGCAGCTAGTTCTTATGTTAATCGGCTAGTTGAGGGGAGCTCAACGATACTCTATCACCCTCAGGTTCAGCCATATTAACGGTATTGCTTTGTAGTCTCTTTAACAGACTACTGGTGTTGGTTTTGGTGGGGAAAGCTGGAGTTTTGTCGGAACTCTTTATAATGAACCTCAGCTTTCCAAGACGATATTCAATATGACCTTTATAGTCGTTTAGCCGTTTCGTTTTACTTTTTTTTTAACAGCAAAGGCCAAGTGTACGAGATTCTTCTCTTAAACTCTTTGAAGGAATCGCCAGATTCTGGTGTTTAGACCCGAGTTTTGTGCATTCAAGGGCGCTAGAATTTTCTCGCTAGCCAGGCCGATACTTTGCGGAAAGAACTCCTTATGATGTGTGGTTTCGGAATTGAATCCTACTCCACCATCGTCACGTTGAAACAGCATTTCTTTCTTGATTATCAAGAAATTACTTCTCAGCCATTTTGAAGTGACTTCATTGGAGCAAACAAACATGACCCAGCCAGCCCCGATTATAGAGCTGCCAAAAAATTGCTTCACCTCTTCGTCCCAAAGTTCAATCGAACATCGAGAGAGAAACTCTGTATTAGAGGTATTTGCTCAAAACTAAGCTGTTGAGATTGATGTATTCCGGGACTACACCCAGCCTGACACTTCCCAATATCTAGAGCCTTGTTGACTGTAGTATTTCTTGTTCGGGCTCTCTTAGCAATCGCTGGATCGGGTTCGTTTAGCCTCTGTGCCCTTGTTTTCGGTTTTGACAGTGGTAATCTCTAGAGCACGTTCTATAGAGTTACCTTGTTTTAAGTTTCTCCTCTCCGAAGGTCTGAATCTAATATAGCCGGTAGGATTTTGTGAATTGTTTCCAGAATTGGAATGGGTACTTTCGCTCTAGCAAGCTGATTTCGAATTCATACAAAGTGCCTGAGCCTGAGTCGCTCAGAAGGGATATATTCGCTTCCTCGCAGCATGCACCAGAGTCGGCAGGAGATCTCTAATTTATAGTTGTGACTGCAAGGAGCTCAAATGCGTCTCTAGGGGTTGATGCTTTTAAAGAGGCATCAGTTTCTATCGTTAAATTTTTTGTTTGATTCATTTTGATTCCCACGAATAATCGGAGATGCTGGAGATTAAAGTCGGAGGTAGCCCGTTATCCGAAGTTGGCACGGTCTGCTCTGTGGGTATCTTCTCAAGGTTGGTAAGATGGGGGTTGATATGTAATCAGAAGGCTAACTGGATTACGACAGGTGCCATTTACCTATTTATCAGAAAACGTTGACGAAGTTATGCAATAATTGATAATGTGAGCTAGAAGTCTAAAAATGTGGAGTAAACGTAATTCATGTAATACAGCAAAGAGGTATACATACTATTACCAACAGTACATCATCGGTATCAGAAACAACATAAAATTTTTTATCAAAAATTCTGCACAGACTACTTTTAAATGAAAATTTAGGGTTTCTACGGGTTTCCACCTACGTCCAATTAATAGGAATGTTTCTGTAAGAGTGTTAGTATCAATCAACCATTCCGTATTTCTCTTCTGGCCCATATAAATTATTCGTGAATTAGTAAAGCTCTAGAAGTACTATATTTCCATGAATAGTGGGTAAATTTAGCATGACGCAATTACCCAACGAGGGCATATCTTTTCATTTGTAGTAACCTGTTCTGAGGTTGTTCATAGATGTTCGAACAGTCCGCATTTGAACTTGACTATTAAAAAGTTTCAGTTCTAGGTTAGTCTGGAGTTTTTCCATCTTCTTAAGGTACAGTCTTCCAAGAAAATCCGCACTTATTATGCGAGCTCGTTTGTCACACCCGCTGACGTTCATAACATTTTCATTTCCCTCGCTGACATTTTTGATTCGTACTTCTCACACTTTATCCGTTGTCCATCTCGTTGCGGGTTTCATCTAAGTAAATCCAGTGCAGGATTTTCTATCGAATTAACCAGAAAAATATTTCGGAACCTTTAAGAAGAATCTAAGTTCTTCGCTCTGATTTGCTGATATTTCCTGTTTTGTTACGCCAAACAATAGCTCTTGATGGACGAAGACCAATTGTAATTATTTAATTAATTATATTTCTATTGCAGTTTAAATTCAAATAAAATTAACTCGTAGTTTGGATGAATTAAAATATTTCATTAAATCATTTTGTATTTATTTCAGAACGAAAAGAAAAATAGAATTTCGGAAACGAAGAAGAATTCGACCGTGCTTAAGTGTGTGCCAGACGGTAGAACAGAAATGTCCATATTTGCTTCCGGGTGATCGAGCACCAGCCTATCCAACCCAGTATGCGGGAGAGCCGACATTTCTATGTCTGGGTAAGCACTCTGAAATAATTTTAAATTTTAAATTACTAAAATGAATTTACTATTTTGTTGTTGCATTTATTTTTTAGACCAAAATATGCCCGAAACGGGTGAGCAATTGCTTAAGTCTAATCATGGCCCACCAGAATGTTGTTACCGTTACTGTGGTCAGCCTCAATTTGGCATCTGTATATACTGTGATGAATTCGATGGTGGATCAGGGACAAAATCGAATACGAGTACAACAGCTGCCATAAACCATCCGCCAAATACTAGTTTGACCTTAGATAATCGCCTAGCGCTATCATCACAAACGCATGACGATTCTAGATATAGTGGTGGTCTTGATCTTATTTCGGGCAATAAGTCCCCAAATCTGACAACTACCAGAAACGAGACTAAAATAACAAGTATCGCTGACCTAGCAAAGCTGCCGTATTTTGCATACACGGGCGACGTGTACTATTATGATGATATCGTTGACCTGCCTAGTGATCCGGTAGCTGAATGTCAACCGGTTATATCTACAACTAGTAGATGTACGATGCCATATGCTATGGCATCAGCCACTAAATTAAACACAATTAATCTAATATCGCAGCGTTACATGTTAGTATGGTCGTCAATATTTTGGTATTTAGTTAACAATTATATCCTGGTAACAGTGCGTAATACAAATGGTAGTATTTATCGTTTTTATTATTATTGTTGCTATAATCTAAATGATTGGTGGAGACGGTTATTTGAACTAACGGTGATCGTCTTCAGTTTATAGTTGTAAAATTAAATTTAAAAAAAAAAAAGACAAAAACAAAAAGATAGGAAATAAATTAAATAATACACGGGAACGTGCAGGAGAAAAATTTTGATGAAAAATCGGAATTATTTAAATATTTATGTAATTATTTTATTTTGTTCTATATTTTAATTAAAATTTTATTTGTATAGTTTGGGATTCATTTATTTATGTATTTAGATTGCACAGTTTATCTTTTTTTATATCTTTCGTTAAGCTTCGACTTAAATTTATTTTTAAACCAAAGACATTAGCAATTCCAATAAGCTTCTTTTATTAATCGGGTACGTTTTCTTCCCTCCGAAGGTATAATTTTTAAATTGTTACTATTCTTTGTGCAAGCGTTCTTTATTTAAAACTTTAAAGATATATGCTATGTATAAATTACAGAAGAATTCAGAATTTGTACTGTGTTAAATCTTGTCCTTCTATCGAAATGGTCCTAATAATTTAAAACATAACGTTCAGTAGACTTTCTAAGTAGTAATGCAATATTCTAATTTAATTAGAATTACGGAATAATTTACGGAATACAAAAAGGGCTTATGACATCGGCTACGAAAAAAAAGATAAATTCCGATTAAAAAATTTAAAGGATTCTTCGATAACTATAATTGAATATTCGGTCTTCTAGATGCAGAGGTTTCTTAATTTTTACTCTTTTATCCACTCAACCTGACTTAGATTCTTAAGCCCGCACAATATTTTCCTTGCTAAATATTAAATTTTAAAATATCTTTAGATTGCTAACCTTTTATTGAAATTTGAAAGCACGGTGATTTTACTGAGCAACACCAACAAAATATATGCCTTGTCCATACCACACCATGTTTCATAAGCCATAAATTTATTTAATTATATATTTTTTTTATTTATTTATTTATTTGTAAAGTAGTAAATAGCCTATATAATTTTTTTATTTTTATTTTTTCAAAGGATATGAGTTCGTCAAAAGTCAGTCAAAGCGAAATAAACTAAATACTGCCAAAAAATTAGTTTTAAAGTAAGGTTACATATATATTATAACTAAAGAAGAAACCAACTATATATTTAATTTAAAAAAAAAAAAAAGAACAAAAACTATATATATGAATATTAAAAAAGTATATATATATTACAGAATTAAAAGAAGCTAATAAAATTACTACAAAGAACATAATAATAAATCATACCATAGCAAAATTAACAGAGAAATACATTTAAAGTAATAAATAAAGAAAAAAACAAAACAAGTAATACTTCTCAATTTCTAGAAAGTTAATCAAATTTATACTCCACCATTAGGAAAAAATGGTTTTCTATTTTTTCGTTTCCTAATAATTATTAATTTATTTGAAAAAATAACGACATTTGATTTATTATAGTAGATAAATAAAATAGTCATATCAGCACAAAATTTTTATACATACTTTTAATAAAATCTGAAAACTTTAAAATTAATTTAAAAAACAAAAAAAAAAAAAAAAAAAAACTAGAAGATGAGCTTGTTAAGCTGCTGGTCAGCCAAATTGTCTTCAAGTCAGAAGTTGTATTTTTAATTTTATTTTATGAACACCACGACTTTATAATGGTTTTACAAAAAGGAGCATATTTGACGAAAGATTATACGATTATTTTTACTGAGTCCCTCTATAGTTAAAATTGAAAACTCCACCGGTTATATAAATTCTGATTAATTTTTATTATAGTATATATGTAAACTCTGTTTTCTTGTCTTCAAAAAAAGAAAAAAAAAAAACAAAAAAACAAAAACCTTACAAAACAAAACCTTGATTTGAACACTGATTAGGTGAAGATTATATCTACAATAAAAATAAAAATATAAAACAGTTAACTTTATTTTGTATAAAAAAAACAATATATGAAAAAAAAATGAAAAAAGAAGAACGAAATAAAATAGTTAAATAAATTAGTCATAAGTTATTATCTCCAAAAGAAAAAAAAAAGAAATTTGTAAAAAAATCGGATTACAAAAAACGTTTAACAGGAGAATTGAAATTGCACTTTATCTAACAATTAAGTAACAAGTAACAAACAAAATCGATGCAGAGATGTTTTTTTTTTTTTTTTTAGGAAAAAATCAAATTTATGAATATAAAAGCTATAGTTAAATGTGAATAAAACTAATACAAATATAATAATTAAATAAAAGTTACGTTAAATGATGAATACAAAATATATATATAAAAAAATAAAACAAAAAAGCGCAGACATATTAACCTTTTTTAGAAGTAAATCTTTGAATTTAGGAAAAATCAAGTAAAAAGAAATTATTCTTGAATTAATATGTGAAAAAGCCAGTTTAAAAAAAAAATAAATAAATACATAAGTTTGTACTGTTGCCTCAAGCAACACCTCACTACAACACATTTTTTTTTTCTATAGTTTGGCTGAATAAAAACGAAAAAGTAAAATGTAATGAAATTAATTAAAATTATGAAAGAAAGAGTAATATTAAAATAAATTTAATCTAAGAAAATTGTAGATATCAAAAAAACTATGCAAAACAAAAATAATTTACATATAGCTGACAAATAATTCGAAGAAAAATAAAAACTATGGATATAAAAATTATTCGAATGAATGTTTATTAAAACAACAGACGGATGAATAACATCGTTACTATACAAAAATTAATAATAATAATTTTATAGATTAAGATATTGATTTATTATTAATATACATTATTTCACTGTGATCTCTGAATTTTATTATTTTATATTTTCTGTACACTACTCTCAATCGAGTGACTGTAGATACTTGTAGTTTTCATTTTACTTTTCGTATTATGTGAGAAAGTTTTGTTACTTTTTTTTTTTCTCTTTTATATAGAGTGGATTTGAATAGTTGCAGCCTGTGACAAATAAGATGAAAATATTTATTCGAAGTTTCTTCTATGTTTAGGTACTTTTTTATGTTAAAACTCATATTTCATTTCAAATTATGAGTCGAATTCTATACGATTCCGAAAACTTATGAAATCACTTACACATCTGCTTGTATTAGAAGGCACTTTCTTTTTAATTTCAGTTACAGCCAATATTTTAGGCAAACTTTTTCTATAAATGGATACAATTATGAAAAAAAATAAAACGAAAATCTTTAAAAAGGAAATTTCATTGAAGTTTTGTACTGTATAAAGCTAGATCATCAATAGCTGTGGCAACGTTCTTCCATTAACATTTTTTCTTTTTTTATTGTAAACAAAGACAGGTGACTGCTCAGCCAAACCACTGAACAAGAACAATTCACAGAAAATGTATTTTACCGCTTAGTTATATATATGAACTAAGACACAGTCAGATTAATCTTTTAAGGGATTCTTCAGGGATTCAACTGTTTGTATCGTAAGAATAAAAATTCAATTTAATCTCAGATTTCCTCAATGAATGCTTTGCTCTCAAAGTCATTTACTCATTCCTGTCAAACTCTTAAACCATTTTAAAAAGTGTTCAATAAAATTTTTGAATTTTGAACTTAAGAAAAATAGAGTTGTTGACAAATACATTACCACTTCGTAAGCCCGGAACAAAACGGAAATAAGGATTTAGATCATTTAATCCAGCTTAAAAAACAAAACTCTTTTGGAGGCTTAATAAGATGCCCAATGTTTGGAATTATATACTTAACTCAGTGAGTTACAAAAATTAATATTTGAAATTTCCAAATTACATCAAGTTGAATAGCTACAACTGGTTTAACATTTTTCCAATAGATTACAAAATCATAGCTATTAATTTACTTAAAAGAATTATTAAAATAATGTTTAGAACCGAGTAATCTGCTTGGGCTAGCGTGCGCCAATGTATCTATCAAAATAAATTAAATAATTAATAAAATATTTAGAATCCAAGTAGTCCTCCAGGGCATATTCGAACTGAGTTAATCTAAGGACTTGGTGCCATTAAATCACGCCTAGAAATTTCTAATAATTTTCTTTTTTTATGCATAATTTTAACTTATTAGAAATAATGAGTTATTTTATATAAATCACTCTTGGGTGATTGATAACCCAGTTCTCAATGATTTTAAGCATGTGCGTTATTTATGATGTGTTCAGGGACTATAAGCGGACAATTAAATTATTCGGTAAAGAGCTCTTTGATTTTGAATTAAAGAAAATATTTAAATTAAAAGAAATTTATTTCATGCAAACCACTGCTACAAACTTTATTATTATAGTTCCTGTGAAGCTAGAATCCAAGGCATAACAATTGACGACAATTCTCAATTTTTTTAAAAATGCAGTCATCACTGCTTAGATAACTGGAGTAAGGAACAAACTATTTTACCTGAACAAAGTCATCAGTAGTGAAGGGATTCATTAATCCACTGAAAAAAAAAAAAAACAGGATTTATTCGCCTTATATGTTTATCTCCAAATATTATATATAAAATACTGTCTAGAAGATTTTACGGCTCAGTGTCAACTGAAGATGAACATCCATATCAACCAGGATTATCACAAACAAAAATGTTTCCTAGTGCAGGCTTTGAGTAGTTCAGTATTATATGTCCTTAAATACATATATGCGCTCTCTGAAATAAGCATTCATGTATTATCTTGTCAAGAAGTCAATTTTAAACTCGGAAGGGTCTAACAACAACTAAAAAATCTTAAAACATTGGTAAACATTTTGTGAGGTTTTTTTTCAGAAAAAAAGTAGCATATAAATCGATTATGTGTATTTGTTACAGCACAAAGTATATTTTTTTCTCAAGTAGCTTGGTTATATGAAACAGTTTTTTCTTCGGTATGCCCTGAAGCATTTTTTTTTTTATTATTTTTCGTTGCTCTTAATCAAACATACATATACGTAGGTATTCACCAAACTAAAATAAGTTTGATTAATTTTTTGCGTTCTATCAATTTGCGTAACACTTTTATTACTTGGCCTTAAACGCAATAATATTGATCGACATTTTTAATGTTAAAAAAAAAAATGAAATAATAAAACGTGGTGGAAATTATAGCGAAAATAATAATTATTTTGTAAAATAACGTGTAATAAACTGAAGGTGTAAATTATAGCGAGTAGTTGATAAAAAAAAAATTATTAATAAAATAGTTAACATGAATAGATGCCTAAAGGAACATTTAAGAAGCAAATTGTTCTTAATGTTTTATCCAAATTTTATGAAATTTTAATTTTATATTTGTTTAAAGCTATTTAAATAAATCAGCATTTTAAATTTGTTCGATTTCGTATTTAATGAAATAAAAAAAATAAAAAATAAAACAAAAATAATTGTGCAACCTAAAGTAAATTGATCTTATGGAAAATAAAGTAAAGTTAAATTTTTATAAACCACCAAAATGGTTTTGTTTACGTTTTTTTTTATAACATCAGAACGTTTGATGTCTGATAGATCAAAACTATAGTATATCATAAATGTAATAAGCAAAAAATGGTAAAAATAGATAAAATTGTTTAAAGAAAAAAAAACTTATAAATAAAAATAAAAAAAAACAATGTACTACAAATTGTAAGGGTATAAATGTATTATATATAGAATTGTTGTTGATTGTATAGTGTAATTGTAACGGATAATAAAAAAAAAATAAAAGAAAAATTATTAAAAAAAAAGAACAAGTGTTTTCATAATTTTTTACCGAAAAATTTATCATTTCTTTTATACAATAAAAAGTAAAAGAAAAAACAAAAAATCTAAAATGAATAAATCAATGTTATTTTGTACGTATTTACATAAATTCGTGTAGGATATTAGATGTGTAGACTGGGGAAAAATAAAAAATATTACAAAAATTGTAAATGTTGAAAAATAAAAATAAATATATGAATTTATAGGATATTTTATATTTATTTAAATTTGGTTACTCTATATTTATGTGTATTTCGACAGAACAGAAATGAATATTAAAACAAAAAGAAGAACAATATTACTTGTATATAGGTACTCGTAAATGTTCGATCCAATAAAAATGGTGTAAATAAGTTTGAATATTCCTTTAAATTTTTGTTATATTTCCTAACATGATGTCTTTTGTTGAAATTAATTTCTAATTTCTATGGAGAAAAACAAAATCAAACACCAAACGTATAACAGAATATTCTTCTTAAATATACATTTTATTAAATAATGAGCGAATGTATCTAACGAAATTTTCAAGCACAAATTTTTATACCTTAAGTACATTAAATAAAAATAGATAAAATCAATTGAAAAACAAAAATAAAAAAGAAATATTTATATAACAACAATAAAATGTGTCCTTCTCATAAGCGTCTGTTGTTTCAATAAACAATCATTTCAACAATTATTCAAGGTATGGCAAAAAAAAAAAACAGAATTATTCAAAGTAAGAGAGGTCAGCGTGAAACGCACATAGGTATTCTATAATTTTACAAATAAAAAATAATAATAATTATAATATGTTAAATCTATATATATGAAAAGAAAAATTGTTGTCTTATTAAAGAAGAAAAGACGAGTTAGTAATTTTAGGATTAATCCAAAAAAACGGTTAATTAAATTAGCAAGACAACACCATCTACCATAATATTGAAAACAAAAGTAATAATTTAAAAGAGAATTGTTTTTTGTTTGTTTTTCTAAAATAAGATAAAATCAAAAAATGCAGCATGAGAAACAAAACTTATCCAAAATTGTACATACAAAAAATTAAATACACTTCCCTAGGCATTGAAATAAAAATTACAAAAATAAAGCAAGAAAATTAGTTTTAGACCATCTGTGTAGGTAAAACTTCAAATATCGTGTACTATTGACTTACATTAAAAGTAATTATTAATTTAAAAAAAACAAAAAACAAAAAACAAAAAAAAACAAAAACATCATATTGTACCTTTAGATAATTACAAATTACTTCAACATATAAAATCAATAAAACTGTCAATAGTAAGTAAAAAACAAAAAAAAAAGAAAACACAAAACTAAAAACCTTTGGCAAGATAACTAGTAATTAAAAAAAAAAACAAACACTTCACACTAGCGATTAAAAACAAAACATCTATTCGTATCTTGTTTTATATTTTCAAAAAAAAAAAAAACAAAAAAAACAAAAATCATTTTCTTCATGAAAAAAAAGTTCTGATTTTTCCGAACGAAAAAAAGACCCACCCTCCTTCTCTAAACAGAAAAAAGAAAAAATTAATAATTCAAATTATTGCACACGTTAAATATTTTACACTCGAATTTTAATGAAGAAAAAAACACTCAAATTCATTTTTATTACAAAACAAACAACAACAAAAAATGGTTAAGAAGAGATTAAATACATGAATAAATGATAAACTGCCCAACATGTTAAGAATATTAAAATAAAGAATATTTTTTAATTTAAAAAAAAAAATAAACGATAAAACACAATTTATTGAAAGTAAATAAAATTTTTATACAAAATCCAAGAAAAAAAATATTCAAAAAAAAATATTCATAAAAAAAAATCAACAAAACATGGACAAGGAAATTTTATAAAACAAAAACCAAACCTAACGCATTAAAAAAATTCCTTTCTTAAAAATAAAAAAAAAAAAAAAAGACAAATGAAAAAAAACTAAACAAAATATACTAGGTAAACGCTCTGAAGCATCAAAAACAGATTTATTACAATAAATTAATTAATTTTAATAGTAATGTAATACAAAAACAAAAAAAAAACAATTCAATACCGTCAGATCAAATAGTTATAAAAAAATTATGAAAAGAAACAAAAATTAAATAATAACAACAGTGTGCCTGTGTATTGTGAGGATGAATTTTATTAAAACCAATATATATATATATATATATACATTTATTTCAACCAAACAAAAGACAACATCAAGTTCAAGTCAATAATTTTGTGTTTGGTGCGATTGTATGTTAACAAACTAAATGACACACTCAACACAAACCATAACATTTAACATAAAAATAAATAAAAAAAAAAAACCAAAACAAAAATAAAAGCATAAGACACTTAGTATTTATGAAAGGAAATTCATTTCATTTAGAATACAAAACTAATTGAAACATTAGTAAATTATGATATAACTATAATAAAAACAAAAACAAAAACAAAAACAAAAAATAAATAAAAATAATAAAAACGATTATTAAGTTTAAAAGAAAAACCTAGATGCAACAGAAAATATATTGAAATACATTTAAGATATAATATAAAATGAATAACATTACTGAAGTACATATAAAGATGAAATAATAAAAAATTATAATAAAATTAAAAAAAAAAAAACAAAAAAAAAACAAAACAAAACCAAAAAAATAAAAGATGGAAATTATGGTATAGAAAGATACTGTAATGAAATTATACCTTATAAGAAAACAAAAAAAAAATGTACGTGTTGGTTCGATTTCAAGAGCATTAAAATGTTAGAAAAAAAAATTAAAAATAACTAAAACGTGTTTTGATTTTTCCTTCGTCTTTCGCTCTCCAACTTTAACGACACATTCCCACAATTCTCTATAGATTCATTAATTGACCAGGTTCCATGATAAATTAAAATTTCTCTATGAACACAAGACCTTTCGTTAAAGTTACAACACATGTATTTGTACTGCGACCCAAAACGTTTGTTTTATCAAGATCTATAAGCTAGGCAACAATTGCAATGAAGATATTAAATAAACTTTGCAGCCCTCGCCTTCTAATTTACAAAGATTTTTTCGATTGTTTGATTGACTTAAAGCTCGAAATTATTTTTCAATCGAGCCACAGACGGTGGTATGTATTGTGAAATTAAGTTCCGGTCCCTGAACTTGACCTAATTCTTCGATGAAGAAATATAAATTCACTTTCAGACAATTTACACCCCACCAATCACGGCTGCAGGTTTTTCGAAATAAGCAAGTTTTATGATACAAACAGAGGCATCTTATTGTATATTTTGAATCCCAGTTAATGTTGTTAGAAAATGAATATTCAATATTCACAAGGTGTGTTCAATTTTCGAATATTCTTCTGATAAACACTTTTTGGGATAGCCTTGAGCTCTTCAAGCGATGCTGTTATTATTTTCTCAATCGTTGCAAATCTCTGTCCTTTAAAAGGTCTCTTCAGTTTTGGGAGCAGGACCAGTTATTCGTCACCAGCTAAAACCCTTTTGAGCAAGTCACGATCAACATTAACGCCATTCAAAAGCTCCTGAGCTATGCTCATGGGACGGTTCTTCTGACCAAAATTAAAAAGTTTTAGAATGAACTTCACTGACATACGTCTCATGACAAAAACATCAGAAAAAATCGCATGTAACGAGCCGATCTATATGCCAACATCCTCAGAAACTTCTCTTATTGTAATTCGATAATTTTCCAAAAAACAATTTTCTTCACAGCTTCGACGTTATCAACTTTTGTTGATGTGCTGGGGGGTCCCGAGCGAGCTTATACCACTTGTCAACATTATTATTATTTTTTTTTTTTTTTCTCATAGTGCAGATTCACCGTATACCACTGTCAACATTTTAAGTGTTTTAGAGAACTTGATTAAATTTTTTTTTTCACAAATTTTTTTTAAAAATTCTTTGCTCCATTTTTGTTTTAACAATTGAAAATCACCAAGCGCACCAAAACATATTTAACCTTTCTATCTATCAAAAACAAACTTTGTACCTATGCTATATACTTGAAACTGTTAACATATATTCGGTACATATTCACCACCGCAGGCAAAAAAAAAACAATCGATAATCGAATGTACGTTGCCTGCAGTGTGTTCACTTTTTGAACACACCTCGTACAGATCCAAGATATATTTTGATCGAACCACACACGGTGAAAGGTATGTACTGTGTATTTGGTATACATATTCCTTAAGATCCGGTTCCTGATTTTGACCTAATTATTTAATACAGCAATGTAAAACCACTTTCAGACAGTTAAAGCCCCACAAATTACGACTGCAGAGTTTTCGAAATGAGTACGCGTAGAATTTATTGGGTCATATAAAATGTCTACGCTGTTTTTTGGCACTAGGTGGTATTAGTTTCAATTTATCTGGAAACGCTAATCTGATTGTATCAAACAAATATGTGTTTGAAAAATGACATGTCAGGCTACATTTTCTGCGAAGACACCTGTGTAATTCGCTGCTCGTGTCAAAAGTTATACTGATTTGAATATGAGTGAAATATCTGAAGAAATATGCTATGTGATGCTTTTTCACTATAAAAAAAGGGACAAAACGCAAACGCAAACGATCGTGGTCAAAGGCCGGTGACTGACCACACGACTTCAAAGCCTGGATTGATGGCAAACAAGGTTACGTTGAGTTTTTGGTGGGATTGAAAGGGAATTGTCTATTATGAGCTTCTAGAACGTGGCGAAACGGTCAATTCGATCCTCTACTGTGTACAACTCGACCGTTTGAATGAAGATTTCAAGAAAGAGCGACCAGAATTGGGCAACAGATGTCTTACGTCTTCCATCATAACAATGCTAGGCCACACACATTTTTGATGACCCGGAATAATTTGACGGAACTTGGCTTGGAAGTTTTGATGCATCCACCGTATAGCCCGGAACTTGCACCCTCTGATTACCATTTATTTCGGTCTTTGCAAAACTGTCTTGATGGTAAAATATTGGCCAACCGAAGAGCCGCTAAAGATCACTTGGCCAAGTTTTTTGCTTACAAATTTTTTCTTCGAAAGTGTGCAAAAAAAAAAATCGTGGAGACTTTTTATACGATCCGATATAAGACAATGTAAATCGTACCACGTGAAATGTCCGTTTTTCGCTCGGTCGGAAATAAGAAGTTCTCGAGTGAACATCGGTGCCAGAACCTTTAATCTTCTTTTTTTTATAAAATAAATTGGTTCGTGTGCTTAACGTGTGACAATTTTAGGATTCGTTACAGGTACCGTTGCTTTTTCTCTATGAATTATTTACCATGATGTCGGCAGTTCATATTGGAACCCTTTTTCTTTACAAATTTTAAATGGGACATAATGCGTCATTATGTTGACGACGATGTATTAAGAGCAATGGTGGAAATCAGTGCGAAAGATTGCACACAGCATGGGAGTATCCCCAATGACAATAAGTCGACACTTTTCTCTCATAGGAAAGGTAAAAAGTTTCGATAAGTGGGTACCCCATGAACTAACGAATCTCAAAAACTACGGCGCTTGGAAATTTGCGCATCGCTTACATTAAACTGAACCAGATAGTCGCCTATAATGAAAAGTGGATACTGTATGATAATCGTTAAAGATCTAGGCAGTGGTTGGATAGAGATGAAAAACCAAAACACACCTCAAAGCCCGATCTTCAACCAAAAAAGGTTATGGTGACAATTTGGTGGACATCGAAAGGATCAACTCACTTTTCATTTCTTCAACCAGAAGAAATGATAAACGCTATCAAATATTGTGAGGAAATCGAAATATTGCATTCCAAATTGATGAAAAGCAACTTGCGTTGGTCAATAGGCACGGTCCGACCCTTTTGCATGACAATGCTAGACCCCATACTTCGCAAGTAATGGTTCAAAAACTGTTGCAGTTGTGATTTAAAATTTTTTCGCATCCACCGGTAGTCTCGTGATATTTACGCAACGGATTACCATCTTTTCCACAATCTGAATTCATTTTGCTTGCAGAGGGTCTTCCGGAACCGAGCATAGGTCATAAAAGCCTTTTAAGACTTCATTGCCTCAAAAAGTCAGCACTTCTAGGAAAAAGTAATATTTGTATAGCGTTGGTAGAATGCTACAAAAATGCTATAAAAATTTACGAAAAAATAAAATTGGATTTAAACTTTTACTATAAAATTGGACATTTCATGTGGTACATGTAGTACCTACGGTTAAAGCATACATGGAGACATATTGGTCTATTGTGATTCCTTGTTGATGTTGTTAGGATATTATTCCAGTATTGTGCAAAACAGTACAAACATATTTAGTTTAAATTGTTGATAATTTTGAATAATTTATCTTAACAACATACAACAAAATATAGTAAACCCCGAGCGTATAAAACAAAAGAAACGATAATTTTAACGTCTTACAACAGAAAGATGAGAATACAGTACTTTTCTCAGCTGTAGTAAAAAGCAATAAAGAAAGGATCAAGAAACATGATTACTTCACGGTTAAGACATTTATATGAGCCTTTAAACAATGGCCCATGATAAGTACGATGGCGGTCCCAGAAGTACCCAACAAAGGAAACAAAAATTTTGGAAAAAAATTTATTTATTTTTCAACGTAATTGCCTTTCAGCTCTATACACTTTTTCCATCGATTTTCAAAAAGTTCGATACCCTTTTTATAATAAGAATTGTCTTGCTCCTCAAAATAGCCATTAACTGTCGACATCACTTCTTCATCGTTGGAAAATATTTGACCACTGAGCCATTTTTTCAAGTTAGGGAACAGAAAATAATCCGAGAGGGCTAAATCTGGCGAATAGGGTGCATGAAGTAGCAATTCACTTTCTTCTTAACCAAATGTGGCCGTTTTTGTTTGATTTCTTCGCTCAAACGTTGCCATAAGTTCGCATAATACTTTCCTTTTTCAAGATAGTTAATAATAATAATAATAAAAATAATAAAGGTTTTATCTATCTCAATTAAATTGTTGACAATAATATGATTTTCCGCAAATCCTCCAGGCCTAAAAGTTTTTTCCAAACATTTAAATTTACGATGCTTAAGTCTGGTTTAAGAATCTCGTTAAATATGATCGGAACTATATGTTTTAGCTGCCTTTTGCCGTATATATGAAGACATTGGAAGACATTTGAAGCATCCCCTGAGCTTGTCTTCTTGTATTCACTTGGTGTTGAATAGGTATCTTAAAGCGGTTGTCGTCGTAATACTTAAGCGCCACCGACATCTTAAATATCTCCTCAACTCCTAGTACTTTAATGCTGCTCTCTTCGCGGGCATTGTGTGGTACGCTGGAATTGATGTTCTCTATGATCTTGGTTTGGAGTTTCTGTAGCTTATGGGTATGGGTTTTTGACGCGTTACCCTACGCTAATATACCATACCTTAGGTTAGATTACACTAAGGAATAATACATCTGCTTCTTGATCGAATGCGTCGAATAGTAATCCAGATAGATAAGACCAAAAAAAAACTTTTTTGAGGTCAGAGCAAAGCTTTTTATTCCATAAAAAATGACTATCAACTACCAATCCTAAGTATTTGTAGCTATCTACAACTTCAATATTGTGTCCTGTACTTTGACAAATGTTGCTGTTGAACCTGACCTGATGAGCCCGTTATCATAGCACCATTCAACTGCATTGTCAAATGCGGTTTTCAATATTTCCACTCCAGTTTTGAGTCACCTATGTCTAACAACTATTGTCGTATCATCAAATGGAATGCTGTTGGTGAAAACCCGAAGCAGTTCATTGGTAAATAAAGTTTTTAAGTTTCGATCCCTGTGTAACTCCATAAGAAATCGATATGTCGTCGCTAGAGAAATCTTTAATTTTTACTCGGAAGGTTCTACCAGACAAGTAGTTATGCAACCAGTTCGCCAATTTCCCCCGGATTCCAAGTCGACTCAATGCTTGTATTAACTTTGTGTGATTTACAGTATCGAACACTTTACTGAAATTCATAAAGAGTACCAAGCCATGATGGCTTTCATATTTCGTATTTGAAAATTCTCCCAATATCGTCACAACTTCCTCCAGATACTTTTCAATTACTGGCAGAATTGATATAGGCCTGTAATTTGCAATGATATTTTTGGCTACGCCTTTGTAAATTGGGGCGAATACTTCAGCATATCTCTCGCTCTAATTTCGTCGACTCCTGGTGATTTATTTATATTTAAAGACGTCAGAATTGCATGCACCTCATCATTAGCAGCTTTTTCAACAAAAATACTGTTTGCACGGAATTCGTATACGTGATTTGATGTAGTTGTGTTGCAACAATGGACTAGTAGAAAAGGTTGCTTGGCTTGATGTTTGAGGAAAATTCCTTACAATAACATCATCAACGCTGATTTTTTTTCTTCCTATATCATTGATTAAGGCCCATGTTTTTTGAGGACCCTTTCTCGATATAGTAAATTTATTTTTATAAAAATTAGATTTTTGTATTTACATTTCTTTATTTCATTTATTTCTAAGGCCCTTATAGTCGTTTTCGTAGGATTGATTGAGCCTTTTTGTTTTTCCACCTTCTGTACAGTTCATATCTGTGCTTACATTTTAGTCGAATGTCGGCGGAGACCCATGAATTTTGTCTACGTTTCGTTGATAGACTACTGTTTACTGTAGATTTTTCGCAAATATCTTGCATCTTGATCGTGAATATTCGGTAGATTTCGTTAACGTCATCTTCACCTAAGAGCTCTTCCCAGTTTGTAGAGCGTATATATGTACATATTTACCAAATTGTTTCGAATATACGACGTATTGGCTCTTTTACGTTAGTCGTATTTGGTGATAGAGTGCCATATAAAATTGGGTAGTAATCCGAAATATCACTTTCGATTAATGCTGATAAAATTGGATTGTCTGGAATGCTTACTGCAATGTGGTCAATTAATTTCGCTGTCGCGCGGCAGGGATCTATCCTTGTGTTCTCGTTGATAACGTTTATCAACCCATTTGCTGCCAACATTTCCAAGTCGTCCTTCACATGAGTTTTGTTAGTATCACGGATATTGATGTTCATGTCACCCATAACAAAAATACTCAATTTTTTATTTTGTGTTTGTTGTGTTACGTTAGTTCCCATTTCGTTGACAAACGCCTTGATGCTAAAGCCTGGTGGTCTACTGGTGGAGTGGGAATGAAAAAAAAAAAATTGTTTTTTATTTTATTCAATATAGTCCCCTTTTAGTTTGATACACATATTCCAGCAATTTTCCAACTTCTTGATCCCGTCCGAAAAGTAATTTTCCGGAAGGTCTGCAAAATACTCCTACGTGGCGTCGATGATTTCCTCACGTGAGCTGAATTTTTTATTGATGAGCCATTTTTTGGGGTTTGAGAAGAGATAATAGTCCGAAGGAGCCAAATCGGGGGAATACGGTGGATGCGACAGTAATTGGAGCCGTAAGTCATTGATTGTAGCCATGGTTGCGATGCTCTTGTGCGCCGGTGCATTGTCTTGCAAAAGCAAACATTTTTTTTCGCTTCATGTGAGGCCGTTTTGCAGCGATTTCGACCTTCAATCGCTCCAATAATGCACAGTAATACACGTTTTCGATGTTGTTTATTTTTTCGACGTAGCCCACAAAGAGTATGCCATGACAGTCCCAAAAAACAGACGCCATAACCTTTTCGACCCATCGAGCCTCCCTCGGCCTCTTCGGAACACTCGTGCCGACTTCAGTTCATTGCCGGGCAGTCATTCTGTTCTATGGTGCTCAACAGTTACCAATCGACGCCAAAAGTCCGCCCGATTCCGCATCAGCAAGTCCAAACACTCTTTCGAAGTGCTCTCGAGTTCGTGTTTTTGGTCAGTAGTGAGTAAGCGCGGCACCCAGCCGCAGGATAACTTTTTCATATGCAGAATATTACCCAAAATATGGCGTGTGCGCTCAATACTAATCTTTGCGTTATCTGCTAGCTCGCGCACCTTCACTTTCCGGTCAGCCAACACCATTTCATGTATTTTTTTGACATTGTCCTCTGTAACCGCATCGGAGGGCCTGCCGCTGCGTACTTGATCGGCAGTGGAGTTGCGGCCACCAAGCAACTCTCGAAACCAATATTTGACGGTGTAATCTGACAGAGCATTAGCCCCATAATATTTATCCAACTTTTCTTTTGTTTCCTTCACCGTTTTTGCTCTCAAAAACAAAATGTTTTATGATGCCAAACACGTCAACAACAATCAGCTGTCAAAACAAAACTAAAGACAGTATCGTTCTGAAATATGGCATATCTGATTAAATATGAACGGACTTCAAGGCACTATAACCATTTTTGCAGTAATCAAGGGGATTACTTTTCACTCCACCTAGTATGTCAAGAAACAAAATGACAGAGTTTACTTCAAAAATGTACACCTTCGGACCCACCAGAAAGCAGGCAGCACCGATGGTGATGGTTTGGGCCGCCATAAATGCCGATGATCGCTCTCCGCTCGTATTTTTATGCCTTGTCGTCAAAATTAATGCGATAGTAATCCGTGAAACTGTCTTAGAAGCAATATTGAAGCCACAATCAATTCGGTCGGAGATCGTCGACATTTTAATAAGATTCAGCACCGTCTCACAGAGCGCGCGTCAACCAAGAATGGTTAAAAAATATTGTTCCACACTTCATTTCTTCGACACAATGAATTGCAAATTCTCTTAATGCAAATCCGTTGGATTTCTCTGTCTGGGGTATTTTGAAAGCGAAGGTTGGCACTAAAAAATACCAAAGTTTGGACTACCTCAAACAAGCACTTCGCCGGGAATGGGCCAAAATACCGCAGAGCCACTTGCGTGCAGCGTGCGATTCTTTCTTCGGCCATCTCATGGCCATTTTCCATTTGCTTTGGCACAATAAAATTTATCAAAAGATAAAAAGATTATAGAATAGGTTGCAGTTGGAATCAGTCAGGGTGTATATTGATATGGAATTCCAAAGTCTTACAACATAAACGAAAAATAAACGTTGACTGTTTAAAAAGTTAAAATAAGGAAGATTGATTCTTTGGGTACGATTTGTTTCTCGAAGGGATATGTCGGTTGTTTAGTTTTGATCAATTTATACAGAAATGTGCAGTTTAGTATATTTATGTGTTGTCCAAGGGTACATCCGGTAAGATTAAGGGAAAATCTCGAAATGTAGTCAATCGCCGAATTAAATGCGCAGGACACTGCATCAATATTACTATAAACTACTGAGCTGTAGTTTATAATGGGAATAAACAGAGCACTTACGAGTTTAAGCTTTGTTAATGTCGGGACAAAGGCGGATAAGATATAAAGTTGGCGTAGACCACCATATATTCTTTTGATAACATAATTGATATGGCTTTCAAAGGAAAGTTTTCAGTTGATATACGAGTATATTCCTAAGCTCTTCACCTCATTTTCATATGGAATCAATTGTGTCATTAAATGTATTTGTAGCAAGCAACTTGAATGAATCCAGTAATCACAGATAACAATTGCTTTAGATTTAGCAGGGTTTAAGGACAGTTTATTGAGAACAGATCAGTTATAAATTCGTTCCAAGTCCTCGTTAAGTCTAGCTATACAATCATCCATTAAGCCAATCGTTCTAGACAGTTATACTTGAGCATCGTCTGCAGATAAATGCACCGATGCATCAAGACAGACATTATGCACGTTTGTCGTTTTTAAACAATAGGAGCAAGAGTGGTCCTAAAATAGATCCTTTTTTGAAACCTGCCATTTAAATAATTAAATATAAGAGATGCAGCGTTATAACCAAAAGTGAATTGACTTTTCAGCTTCTCAATCAAATGTTGATGGTTTACACAGTCAAAGGCTTTAAAAGAGTTTTTGCAAGAGAACAAAGCTACTGTATTTCTTTATTCTTTACTAGTTTTTAGCAATATTCCTGACCTCAGCCCGACTCCGACGACGCACGACACGTAAAAGATAAAATCCTCGTGGAATATTGTTTGACAGCTCTTAAGGAGCATTTTCACTCACTTTTCCGTTTCCGATTTGGGCTGTGTTCGTCGATGGAGTCGTAGCGGAGGGCAAGATTACATTTATATCGATATAATTTTTTGACATCCCACCCCCCGTGATGCGCCCTGGTAACTGTGAAGCCTCACCAATATCCAACACGGCTACTTTGACAGCTAGCCTGCGTATAACTCCTGTGCTGGTGTTGATCTCGACTGCTCGTATTTGTTCGTATTTACCTTTACATATTCGTCCACGTAGCCACTGGCTTCTGGGCACATAGGCGTCACAAACAAGGCACAAGTCTCCTACTTTGATTGGTTCAGCTCGTTTGAACCACTTGCATCTCCTGGTCAGAATCGGCAAAAATTCTCGAATTTATCTCTTGTTGACTGACTCGCCATTGCTTTCGATTGCAGATAGCTCGTTGATCAATTGGGCCCGGGCTTTGCGTCAAATTTGGAACGCCTAATAAAAAATTGTTTGGCGTCAGAGGTTCCTCGGCGTCAATTGACACTAGCAGGTACATAAGCGGACGACTGTTAATGATGTTTTCGGCTTCTATTAGGGAGCTCAGTAAAGTTTCGAACTTCGATGCTAACTCGCGGAACGTGTGCGAGAGAACTATTTTGACCAACTGGACCATACTCTACCAGCAACCACCTGCATGTGGATTTGGTGGGAAATTGAACAGCCATTCAATGCCTTTTGAGGATAGCTCAGCTTTAATGGCGTCACTATCGAAAATGTTGGCGTTAAGTAGCTCCTTCTTGGCCCCGAGGAAATTTGTGCCATTGTCGCTCCTTATACGTATTGGAATCCCAAGACGGTTGATAAAATTGCGGGTGCAAAGTTTGCAGGCGTCCTTCGAAAGGTCAGCTGCCACCACCAAATGAATAGCGGTGTGCTCTTGGAAGAATGATGGGTCTTCTGGCGGAGTAAGGTAAAGTTGTAGCGGCATCAATTCGTCCCAAGACTCTAAGGAGCCCGGCATTGTCTAAATACGGAGTAAGCCTGAATATGCTGCTGTCCTTCTCAATCAGAATTTCTTGACTTATAATCTTCGCTTAGCCATGTTATAACTGTATGGAATTTCAAATTTGTCCTCTTTCCAAAGCAAACCCGTCTAATATCGGCCATCGACCTGTCTTGTTGTTGACGACAATATCTGCAACGCTCTGCGTTCAGCAGCGGAGACGAGCTGGATAGTTGGTGTTCTTACTCGGAAATTTTCTATGTTGAAGTATTCCTCAACGGCTCTGTCCAGGTACACATCCTCTTCTTATGGCGACTGACTACTGTGTAGAATCACCCCCTTCTTTGATTCGACGACATCTTATGTGACAGTTCTACCGTACACTTCCCAACCAAGTCTTGTCTCGGCTACGACAGGTCCTGTTCCAGTGGCCCTGGTGTGCAACGGAATTCCTAGATGGTAGTTATCTAGACCAATCAGGATACGTGGTTTGGCGTTCTCGTATCTTGTAAATGAAATCATATCCAAGTCGTATCGTTGTAGTTCGGCAGAAGTGATTGTTTGGGAAGGTAGGCGAAGAGCGTTTAATGTTTGCACTTCACTCATGTTGTATCGCTTGATCGGCGCTTACGTCAACGTCTAAAATGTAGGATACCGCTGTCACTGTTTCGCTGTCGAACCTTTGAAGTTTTAGATTTTTCTGATGTCCTTTCAGGTGTAGTTCTCGTGCCAATTCAGCATCTATGATGGTAACGGATGACCCCTCATCAAAAAGTACGAACGTCTTTACGACAACGTCCTTGCCATAGAGTCTTACTGGTACCACTCGAAAGAGAATTTTGTCGTTGGATTTACTACTGCAGTTGGATGATGGTAACGGATGACCCCTCATCAAAAAGTACGAACGTCTTTACGACAACGTCCTTGCCAAAGAGTCTTACTGGTACCACTCGAAAGAGAATTTTGTCATTGGATTTACCACTACAGTTGGATAAAGACCTCGCACGTCCTTCCGTGAATTCGCCGCCCGTTACTGATATCGACAATACAGGTTTTTGTTCCTCATGTAGAGATGCATTATGCTTCCTCCCGCAACCTTTAATTCCACAGGCTTTTCTGAATCTGCAAGATTGAAGGTTATGACCGAATTTCAAACAGGAAAAACACAGTCTATTCCTTTTCACAAATTCTCACCTGGCTGGAACATCTAGCTTGGTTTAAGCAAGGCAATCGGTCACTGGATGTCGTTTCCTTTCACAGTACCGGCATCTGTTAGCAATGGAGTTCTGGCTTTCCGCTGCTTGAAGAATATGTCCTGTTCTTGTCTTTTGCTCATGGGCCGTCGGCAAAACCCATTTTGTTGTTACCATACATATAAACCGGGCTACTTCGGTTATCCATTCACTAAAATGTTTTAGTGTTGGGTACGGCAAAATGCTTATACTTCTTTGGGCCCATTCCAGTCGCTTACTCATAGGCAATTTGCATATCAGTTCTTCAATCAGCGTCGGGTTGGCGAGGTGCTGATGCAAACCGCAGGCCTTTAAGAATGTTGAGAGGTTGTTTACCCTTGTGGCAAAAGGTATCAGCATCTCCAGCTTGTCTTCCGATATGTTGGCAATTTCTCTCACCTTAGTTAATTGGCTTATCAGCAAGCACTCGGGGCGTCCATATCGGAACTCCAGGGCAGCCATGACGTTATCGACGTTTTCTGGATGGATGAGCAATGACTCCACCACTTCCCTAACTTCGCCGATTATATACTTTTGCAAGCGAAAAAGGTTTTCAGTTTTGGTATAGTTGTACATAGACGTCGAATCTCGATATGCAATGGAGAACATGGGCCACTCTTCAGGGCGACCTGTAAATTCAGGTAAGGGCTGCAACTTTCGACCATTACTAAAGTTACTTTGTACTGAGTGGCTTTGTAGGTAAAGAAGTGGTGTTGCTGTTGGCTGTGACACGAATTGTTGTGCGGGTGGTTGTGCGGGTGGTTGTGCGGGTGGTTGTGCGGGTGGTTGTGCGGGTGGTTGTGCGGGTGGTTGTGCGGGTGGTTGTGCGGGTGGTTGTGCGGACATCAAAGGTGGCAAGAATGTTGGTACCGGGTAAGTAACCGGTGTAGCTGTTAGTGAGACGCGATACTGGCTTGTGGGCTGGTACAATGGCGATGGCAATGAATTAGGATTCCCTTGTGAGCTGTTTGTAGCGAAAGTACCGGATGCTGGTGTGGGAGAAACTGATACATCGGCGGTAGGTGTCGTTATAGACAAATGTGTACTATTTGACTTTGAATTTGTGCCAACGATGGGAGTTGATAAGGCGGCTTTCGCAGTTTTCTGCTGTTGACTAAGCAAGTTTTGCAATCGAATACGCTCGGTTCTTTCATATTCAGCACTGGCAGTTACTTCCTCCAACCGTAAACGCATTTCATTAATTTGTTTCAATAGCTCATCCATCGTTGGTGTTGTAGTAGAGTCGTTGTTGGTTACGTTTTCAGGATTGTCGGCGAGGGTTTGGTCGGCATCTGTATCCACTGAGTCTTCTTCTGGATATTCAGCAATATTGTTGAGCACAAGACTTGATAAAGAAGCTTCTGAAATCACAGAAGTGCTTCGAGTTGATCTTCGTTGCATGTGTGCAGCTATGTGGACTCCGACCTTCTTGTGCGAGGTTAGGAACTGTTGGTGATTCAGACGCGTTTTATTTTGAGTTGTTACAATAGCTAGAAAAGGCGGAAACAGATTTCTATTCTTTATCGATAATGCGTAGATATGTACCTTGTGCTTTGTTGCTGGCTGCAACAACTTTAACTCTAAACTCGTAGAAATAACAGGCAATTTTCACTAAAGTCGACTTTATCTTAGGAAAAAGTTAAGATTCGACCCACCGCTATCTAAGTCCAATCTAAAGTGACGGTTCAAGAAAACTTATTTGGAAAAGAATGTCAAACGAACGTATTTTTCGTGATTTTAATATTTTAAGGATGTAGAGCAAATTAGAAAAAGAAAAGTGTATAAAAACAGATTAATCCATTGAACAATACACAGATGCGGAATTCAAAAATATTATAGGTAACAGTGTACTAATCAATTCAACAGAAGTTACAAAAGAAAATGCTCAAAAATAATATTTTTTCTTTTACAGATTTAATAAAGACAGGACCCAAGGTTGTCCTGTTCCAAATCACATCTTAATCGAGCATACATGGCGTAAGTCAAAGAACAGTAAGCACTGTAAAAAAAAAGGTCGTATGTGCATTAGCCGCTAAACTTCCCCAATTCGTCCATTTTCCTGAAACGCCAGAAAAAATAAGGCGAACCAAGAGGACATTTTTTGATAAGTTTAGATTTCCTCAATGCTTGGGTGCCATAGACTGCACGCATATTAAGATAAGGAACCCAGGAGATGAGGTTGGATCCCGATATCGATGCAGGAAGGGATTCTACTCACTTAATGAAAAGGAAGTTCTCACGATTCAAGGATATTCAACGCATCTTCAATTAAAATTAGATTGCAACAGCTAAACCGCATGGGGGGAGTCATACTTGGAGATGGTGGCTATAAGCAAACAAATATAGTAAAGACTCCTTTCCGAATAGGATTGCAGCTTATTATCAGCGTCATCACATATTAGCAAGAGGTGTCGTTGAACGAACATTCGGTCAGCTGAAAAACTGCTTTCGATGCTGTTTTAATGGCTTTCATTGCGATTTGGAGGTGGCAAAAAATGTGATTGCAGCCCTTGCAGTGTTATGAAATATCGCAAAGCTAAGATATTGTCCCATCATAGAAGATTCATCTAATATCTGTAAGTAAAGAGAATATAATGTGACCAGTGACCAACTCATATTATTTACTTTTTTTCAGAATCCGAAGCTAGTTCAAATGAAGACCATGAAGCTATAGAGACGAATTTGAACGCAGGGAGACAATTTAGAAAAATTAAGACTTAGTGAGCAAGTAAAGAAATTCAAATAAAGAAAGTAACGCTCATGTTGTGAAACCGAATTCAAATCAATTTGTTGAATTACAACATTCCTCTTTCTTTATTTTTAAATCAATGAGCATTAGTTTCTTTTCTTCAATTTCTTTTTTTACGTTGAACAATTCATTTTCGTGTTCAATCCTCTTTTGAAGCACTTGCTCACTAAGGCTTAATTTTAGCCTTTTATTTTTGGTGTCTATAAAGTTATTTTGGCTGAAGTGCTCGGTTCGGGATTTACATTTTATTTTTGAAGTTTTCCCTTAATAAAATGTGCATCGCTGTCGAACTGAAAAATCATCTGGAATAGCTCATCAGGTTCTTTGGGCTCATTTTCACCACCAGTTGCTCATTGCTCTCTACGGAAGGTGGAAATATGTGAGCGGGCATTATTTTTCATCTGTCCCCACTGTCCTTCAAAATCTGATCTTCCTCCAGTGCCCAGTTCCGTTCTCTTTCCCGTCTCAAGAAAATCAGTAAATTACTTTCTAATTTCTGTTCTTTGTTCTTTAAATGTACACTCAAACTGAATAAACTTACTTTTCCCATTTTTTCGTATTGAGCCCTTTTTTAATTTGTTAAAACTAATTCACATAAAAAAACTATCCGGAGGAATCAAATTCAAAAGTCAAATGTCATTTTTATTCCCGAGCTGTCATTCACAATTGTAGGTGTAGGTCACAATAGATAGCTAAAGTCGACTTTAGATAAAGTTGGTTTATTTCTACGAATCACTAAATTTAGGTTTAGAGTCAACTAACTGAAGTAGACTTTAGAGTCGACTTAAGCTTTTGTTATTTCTAAGGGCCAATATATTTAAACCGACGTTCATATTTGTTTACCTTGTTGATACAAATACTTAATAGCTAACTTCGCAATAGTGCTAAATTGGTCGGCTTTTGTGTTGCATTTTCCAAGAAGCGTGATCATCTCAGCAGTAAGAGCGTTGATTTCTTCCAAGGTGAAAAGCTCGCTGGTTTCCTTTGGTGCTGAAACTGAGTTGTTGTTGGTCCACGCACTAGGCAACTGGTTCTTGGATTTGCTATTGACACGACTGATGGTGCTTTTTCACTGTGACGGAAGAGCAGGGAAGTCGTTGGTTGTTTAGAACGAACCCTTGAATTCACTGTGACGGAAGAGCAGGAAAGTCGTTGGTTGTTTAGAACGAACCCTTGAATTTGGTGTTGTTGCTGGTAATTTTAATGTACATCAAACTTCGCCGGTTGTGAACTTGAATATTAGGTTTACAGTTTAGTTTCCTGTCAAAAAGGAGACCCAGATTTTTTGCTGTATCGGAGAAGACTAAACTGTTACCGTTCGTTGAGGAAGAATTTATGATTGAAATTTTATATTTCCTAGAGAAGAGGACAGGATCTATTTTATAATGGTTAACTCCCAATCCACAGCGATCTGCCCAAGGGGTAATCTGTTAAGATTTAGCTGAATGAGCTGAACGAGAACGTGGTATGATGATGCTTACCTGAGACAGTTATAGCAACGCCATCCGCATAGGCAATCACTTTGCTACCACCCGCTTCCAGGCTTATCAGCAGTTCACTAACCATTTAATTACACAGAAGAGAAGAAAGGACACCCTTGTGGCGTACCTCTGCTGACACATTTTTTGTTAGAAGCTCCACCCAGTTTGGAGTTGATTATACTGCTTTTTATCATAAGACTAAGTGAGAGAGCATAAATGAATCGTCTACCTGCAGATTTGAAAGCACAATCGTGATTGCGGATGTGTTGATCGTTGTGTGATCGTTGTTGTGATCGTTTGATGTGGATAGACAATGAATGCAGAGCCGTTTCCACCGGCTTTCCTTTACCATAAGCATGTTGAGCCGTTCAATTTTAGATCGAATATGGTTATAAGTCAGTCGTTTTAGAGTTTTCAGAAAGAAAGATGATACACTTATAGGTTTGAGGTCCTTTGGAACAACATGAGAGTATTTTCCAGCCTTGGGAATGAAGTAACGTCTCTCCTTGACAGTGAAATGTGGATATCTTCTACACAGGTCCTCATGATATTCTCCAGCGTAGGCAGGATAATATTTGAGGACCTTTGTAACTCGGCAGGTATTATACTGTCCGGACCAACAGAATTGTATGGTTTGAAGCTACGCAGCGCCCAAAGCAGTTTGTCTCATGTAATCATGCCATGAATTTTGGTCACGGTTGCAGTAATCCTGTTTTGGTTGCTCCTGGCCCCGGAAATAATAAGCTACCTGGAAAGTGAGTGTCCAGTTGAGTGAATTATTACTTGCGGCTGTGCAATAGCCAGCATCATGGGATTAGTAGAGAGTATTTTTCTTAGCCGCGATGCTTCAGAGGTTTTTGTTATTTTGTTGCAGATTGACTTCCAGGATTCTTTTTATGAGTCCCATTTAGTTGGATTTCTTGTGCCTTTTGCTAGGTTGAAAAGTTTTCTGCAAATGCTTCTAAGCGATCCCAGTGCTGATGGCCACCAGTGCGACGTTTTCTTGCCTCTAGATTGAATAAGAGGGCAGAAAGCAGCTATAGCCTGATTAAGTGCCAGGGTGAATTCCTTGACTTTAATGTCAAGCTTGTTGGTATCACGCGGAAAAATTGAGTGTTCAGGGGATAGTGTTTCTGACAAAATTCCTCTGTATTTTGGCCAATCAATTTTCCGATAGTTCCGGTATGCTAGTTGTCTGGGAGGAGCAACATTCAGGCTGGATTGGATGTATCTGTGGTCTGAAAATGAGTATTCAGAAGATACTATCCATTTCGTCAGCGTTTGAGTAATGTTGTCTGAGACAACAGTGATATCTAGCATTTACTGTCGGTTTTTTGTTAAAGAAAGGGGGCTCATTGTCAATGTTGAAAGCAATAAGATTTGTACTTATAATATAATCAAAAAGTGAAGCACCTTTATCGTTGATGTCGGTGCTGTCCCATACCGTGTGATGGGCGTTAGCGTCGCACTTTCATTAAGGTCTTACAGTAGTTTGCTATCATGTGGCGAACCAACCGGCCTTGATATCTTTCTTCCACAGTCTTTATATTCTAATGGAATCAAAGCCTTTGTTCTCCACTGTAATCAGCCTAGTTATCTGGAACGCTATCCAAATTGCTATGAAAATAACGTACATAATTTGATACTCATATCGACTGTCGGTTTTTGTAAATTCACAATCAATTTGCGGACTATTTCGGAATAATTTGCAGCTTTATGGTTCCCCAAAAAGTTTTTGGCAACTTATACGTATACGTATCTATCTAATCGAGACGGCCAATCCTGCCTACTTTAGTGTTAATTTTTTGCCCGATTATCCCATATGCAAAGAAAGCAGGGGTAATTAGTGTAACGAACTTGCTGACCCAATAGAAACTCTGAAGTGAGGGACAGCATCCTTCAATTTCACTTTTGCTAGTTCTCTTGACTTGTGTATCTAACATTTCATTGTTATCATGTTTAATAAGGCAGAAAATATCGGAGTAGGGAAGTTTTCACTATGCAGCGTCAGTGGTTTAGTCGACAGCCGACGTTATGTTTGGATAAGCGCTTTTTGTATCAGTTCATGCCTCTTACTTTCACTTAGCACAGCATATTATGTGGTAATGGCAGTCGCACGACAAGTCTTTATTTCCACTTCTTTCTGACAGCTTCTGCGATAATTTTCAGAGAGCCTTGTACTCTACTGGCAATGCTGCCAATGGGGCAGTGGACACCTGTAGCGATACGAATGTCTTCTTTTTTGAGTCCGAAGAGGGTTCGTGCTCTCCTGCTGTAATGACACAGTGATCAAGATTTTGGAAGTCATGCATTTGTGAAATTCGTCTAAAGAAAGGAGACTGAGAAATATCTCTAGTGCAGCTTGAGGAGTATCGCTCGTGTAATTGCGACACACGCTAGTCGTGTCGTGTCGTGTCTTTTTCAATGGATTAAAAACTATCTTTTGGAATGTTCAATTCAAATTATTTTAGATGGTTTCAAGTCTAAATTCCAACACTAAATGCTGGTGTGCCCCAGAGCTCCGTTCTGTGTCCGATACGCTTTTTTATTTATTTATTTCAATAAAATCTTATCTGCTACTTCTAATCCAATATATTCCTTCGCTGGCGGCATTGCTCTCAGCTTCAGCCTGCTCTTCGGCTGTAGAATGGCAGCAACAGCGTATATTAAGCTTATTGAATTCCGATATAAACAGCGTAGCTAACTGGGAAACCACTAATAGAATATAGAATTGTATGCCTCCAAAGTCATAAAGCAACACTTAAATATCCAGCTTTTATCCAATGGTACGTCGAAGAAACTGAAAGTCAATAAAGTTGCGTTGAAACGACCACATGTTCAATGTTGCCAAAAATGCTGCAAAATGTCTAGGCTTCCTCAAGTGATGTAGAAAACATTTCACTGCCTCTGATCAGGCCTCAATATATAAAACATTCATCTACCCAAGATTGAAGTACAATACCCGCATCAGCTCAGAAGCGCCTAATAAACATCTGCATCAGCTAGATAGGATTCAAAACCGTACGATAAAACTCATAAGTGATACTAATATCACTCAGACAACGGACTCCCTCGAACACCGACGTAATGTCTCGTATCTCACGAAGTTCTGTCATTATTTTCACCACCACCACTCCAATGAAATTGCTTGCAGCATTCCACCTCTTCAAGCCTTCAGCTGTAACACCCGTCTCGCTGCGAATGCTCATCGGTGTACCCTCAATCCCACTTTCGGAAGTACTCACTTGTGAAATGGCAGGGCTCTTTATTTCCTCATCATTATATCCTGCAAGCAGATGATCACTTCTTTTTTACCACCTCAAATGCTATTTCATCCAAGGAATGTACAAACCCTCGTAATTTACGCAGTCCTCGTCTCTTCTATATTTCAACCCACCTCTCCTTTTATTATTCAAACCTCCCCCTTTTTGATTTTAATCTGAGTCCTTTCCCATTTAAACTTTATCTCTTCTACCATTCCTAACCCATAACTGTTATCAGTTTTAAAGTTTTTTTTTTTTTTTTTTTTTTGATGTCGGAACGGAGCACTGAGACAAAGAACTAGTCCATTGTACTCCTTGTAAAGCTCATTTCAATGCAATATTTCAGTCTCACGAAGAAAGACGAGTAAGCCCTTCAGTGATAAGGTACAAGTAGAAGCACCCACCGGACATTTACAGAGATAGTGCTCCACGTTGTAGTCATCACTTCCGCAGCAAGCATCGAATGATTTTGTGTCACTTATACCCAGCATATTTAAGTACTTTGCAAAAGTGTAATGCCCTGTCACGACGCCAGTAAGCAACCTGCAGTCTTTCCTGCTGAGACACAGCTGGGAAATGAGACTCAAGCTTTCGTAAGATTTTCTAAGTGGTTCCAGTCTGGTTAATTTTCCTCTTTAGAGGACTTTGACCAGCCTACTGGTTTCACCAATGGTTTCGATCTTTTCGCAAAAAGCTTTGTAAGAGCACTCTTCGAAGTCCGAATAAGCTTCTTAAAATCTTTTTGCTTTGATCTGTAAATATTCCAATCTTCCTCCGAATTAGTCTTAAGTAAACTGTTTAAAAGCTTTCCACCAAGGAATGGGAGATCTACAGGATTGCTTACTAACTGGACATGCCATTTTGAAACATTTGGTCATGTGCTTAGGGGGAGCACTATTTTATTTTGTCGAGCTCCTCCTTAAATCGTGTCGAGTTGGTTTTATGCGGATTCCTCCTCTTCAGCAAGGTCGAGCGCTTGTTCGACATTGAGATATCCGATAGTACTTTCCAGCCAGTAATCTCCCTAGCATTCCTGTTGGGTAAAGTTAAAACGATTACTTGCTGCCTTATTCTCGTCACAAAAGTTGGCTGTGACCCAACATTGTTGACAGCCGGGTCAGATGATAGAATGAAATCCAGGAGATGATTACCTGTCTCGTTGATAAGTCCCATCTTTCTGGAATCACAATATTTAATGAGTTCTACTATCGCCTCCGGTGATGGCGGCAGTAACGATACATAGGGATTATAAGCAGACGGAACGACGAATTTTTGCTATTTTCCGTTCGCTTCGTAGGTTATATCTGCAGCAACTAAACCATGATTACAAAAATGAACAAGTTTAATTTGGTGAGAGTGAGTTCGTGATGTGAAACTCCTTAAACATCCGAAACCACAGATGCGTTTATTCCACGCCCTTTGCTTCACGGAATGTTGAAGGTTGATATGATTACACAGAATAGATGTGTACTGGGATGATCGTCTCCTATCTGCACTCCTTTGGAAACAAAGTGAAAATTAACTCTTCCGAAATGCAGATAGGAAAGAAGAAGACCACAACAGGAAAAGAGCCGTCCTTGTTTTCCCGATTCTCCCAATAAGAGTATATTTTCCACTTTTTAGTGTGAAGTTCAGGGATGTGGGTATGAGGAAGCATGAGAACATCTCCGTTTCTTTGAGCTGCCCCGGAACCCAGAATATGGTGCACGGCAGTTCGGAATCTCTGGAAACCTCGAAAGTCCAGGGGTGAAATTTTCGACACAAATTTGGTCACCCATTCAAGAGTTTGCTGAGCGGAGCACTGCACTCTAAGAGTTCCATTCAACATACCGTAGCCCTCTGCTTGAATGCAAACATTCTCTGCCTTGGCTAGCTCCCACAGTTGATCGACACAGTGTCTGCCCTCAGCTTCGTTCAGACTGTTGTAATTGCCAGCTTTTCTAATTCGAAGCATCAGAGAGGAAATAGCAACGTCCTTGTAGATGCGCCGGTTTCGTTGCCTTTGGTGTTTCGGGATTTTTTGTAGGTCCGCCAGAGCTGCAACTTGTGTTGTTTGCAGCACCGGTTTCAGCCAGATCTTGTGAGCTGGGAAAGCCACCATCAGAGTTGTTTCTCAGCGGGGATTTGATCGCTTTGACCGACTTCCGTCGATCAGAACTACGACCATTGTGGTTGTCTTTCAGAGTTTGTCTATTCCGGAGCTTGTTCCACCTTTTTGGTTTTCCCAGATAAGCCGTCAGAAACATACCCTGACCATCCACTGGTTTTTTCTGATGGAGTTTAACAGTAACAGTCAAGGCCTCCATTGGAATCATGTGTTCTACCAGCTCCTCGGTCTGCGCCGAAATCGGCATGAGGGGGGTTTTAAAGTTTGTCGGGTGGATTGTCGCCTTTGCGAGAACAACCTAGGGTATTATCCTTTTGGGTCACCTCCATACTGTTAACTATTTTACATCTACTCTTGGCACTAAGTTGGTTAAGTTACTTTTTATGAAGCCAAAAAATAAAAAAAGAATGAAAACCGGTGCCTCTTTTTCTTTTTACCCTAATTTTCTCTTCCCACGCGATATGTACAAGCATTTAAGGTTACTAAAATCTCTTGACCGCCCGTAAATTATAAAAAAAAAACCGCAGATTTATTAATCCGCCCTCATACAAATAATTGCGAAAATGTGCTCTATCGTAGAAAATCTGGTCTCTCAAAAAGAATTCTAGCTTAAATCTATCTGATTGTCTCCAAGATTCAGTGCCTTGTTGAACATGCCACAAACGTTGTATGCAGTATATTGGTATTGCTTAGTATTAAATTCTATGCAGCAGAATTAGTTTGAATTGCTTGGTTGCTTTTTTTTCAAAATTTGAACGTTTATTTAAGAAAAAAATGTGCAATAGTATTATTCATAGTATTTCCCATCTGAAGCTATGACTTTTTCAAATCTTTCTGGCAATTTGTGGATCCCATCCCAAAAGAACTGCGCCGGCTTGGCAGCCAAGAATGAATCAAGCCATCTTTTGATATTCTGCTCTGATGTGAACCGTATTTCAGTGAGGGCGTTCTGCATCGACCGAAACAAATGGTAGTCAGAAGGGGCAAGGTCTGGGCTATAAGGCAGGTGGGTTAAGACTTCCCATCCACTCTTTTCCAAATAGTTCTTAACCGGAATAGCAACGTGGGGCCAAGCGTTGTCATGATGGAAAATTATTGCCTCGTGTCTGGTCGCATATTCCGGGCGTTTTTCGGCTATTGTTCTCTTCAAACGGATTAATTGTGTTCAGTAGCGTTGTCCATTGATGGTTTCACCCGATTTAATACAGCACACCCATCTGATCCCACCAAATACAGAGCATTACCTTCGCGCCATGGATATTCGGCTTTGCCGTTGATTTGGCTGATTGGCCGGGTTTCACATATGATTTTTTGCGTTTGGGGTTGTTGTAATGGATCCATTTTTCATCACCAGTAACAATCCGATGCAAAAATGACTTCCTTTTCTGGCGTTCCAGCAGCATTTCGGACATGCAAAACCGCCTTTCGACGTCTCTCGGCTTGAGATTATGTGGAACCCAATTTCCTTGCTTTTGAATATATTCAGCTGCTTTTAAACGTTTTGAAATTGCTGCTTGAGTGACACCCAAAGATTCTGGGGCTTTTCTTGTGTTTGGTAACAATCCTCATAGCGTAATGCTTCATCTTCAAAATTTTTTGGCTGCCCAGGACGTTCATCGTCTTCCAAACCAAAATCACCACTTTTAAATCGTGCAAACCACTTTTGGCGCATTCGCTCAGCTAGCGCATGTTCACCATAAACTTCCACCAAAATACGATGACTTTCGGCGGCAGTTTTCTTCATATTAAAGTAATGAAGAAGAATTCCCCTCGAAAACACTTTTTCAGGCACAAAGTTCGACATATTTGAGTGAAAAAAAATTATTGTTGTTTACGCTTCAAATGAATGACATGTACTGAAATGACGTACAATGACAGTAGCTTTCCAACGCATGTTCCAATGGAATAATACAAGTTACGCCATCTCTTAGCAAACCGCAATTAAGTTATAGACCCAATAGATTATTACTGTAATTTTCTCTATTTTTTATGCTATACCTATCCATTCACCTCCATATGTGTTACTCCAGTAACACACATATTTTATCTCACATCCGAATACACGTTAACAAGAGCCATTCCAAAATAAATAAAAATCTCTGACACTCCTGGCATAACAACCTGACAGGATATTATCCCTAATAAATTCATTTGATAGCGAATCATTGTTGCGGAAGCAACAAAATTAAATTTAAACTGCGTACATTCACAACTGTCCGCATTTAGATTCGTATCTTCCCACCCCAGTGTAACCAAGCAAAAGTCACAGCATCAACAAAATTACACTTTTCTGAAACATCCAGACATACTCCAAAAGTAACATAAATACACAGATCGTACATATATAGGTAGGTATTGTAGATAGATACCCAGTGAGAGTCAATGGTATTAGCCAAACATACAATTAAGTCATTCAGGAGAACTGTGGTATAATAGTTTAATTTCCTTGTGCCATCCGCAGTAATTATTCACAAATAATTAATCCAACGCGAGCGCCCATTCTCATTTTTATCTCCCAACGGAGCATAGGGCAATGCCTGAATTGTCTATGACTACGGCTACGGCTAATAATGGTTATGACTACATATACGTAGCTGTGGCGCTTGCAAATAACCTACGAGCACGTAAAGTGTTCCCAGCTTATAATTTATTCACTCAAAATAAACCATCTAAAGGGACATACCATACTCTCAATAGGGAGAACAACCAAGGTACACAGTCCTGAGTCCTCGATCCTCAGTCCTTCATTATTCACTCCATTATAAGTTAATACAAAGCATTATGTTTCTGTTTCTGTTTCTGTTTGTGTTGCTTTTGCGTTGAATAACGATGTTATCCTGTTGGAGACAAGCGAGATAAGTTTCAATTGCCGTTGATACAATAAAAGTATCTATAAATCTACTGAGTACTGGAGTTTGGATTTACTCAGGTTGGTAAAGAAGACCGCTAAAATCAAATCACTTATAATCTCCACACAGTTGACAATTTTAACAAGATTACAAGAAACATCCGCAAATCTCAAATCACAATCCCTAGTCTTCGCTTGGATAGTTGGTTGTTTGCCTTCATTATCAGCATCGCCATACTATTTCCGTAATTGCTATCAGAGCCAAAAGAGGACTGCCGCCAAGTGATACTCGTGCAAGAAACTTTTCCTTTCATTTAAAAGCTCTCAGGAGAAAAAACAAAAAAAAAAAAAAAAGAAAGAAAAATAGCAATAGAAACAGAGCTTTACTTGTCAATTAACACACAGAATGGAGCTAACTAACCATACCTCAGCAGGTGTGATGTGAATCGAGAAATCAGAAGCGAGTCGACCGTCGAAAGGGAAAGTTTATACCGTTAGCGAGTGATTTCTCGGATTCAGCATACAAAAGTCATCTTTTCATCTTGCAAAGCAACGCATAATATGCGTGTGTGCGCTTACACGTGTGTGCTTGGTGTTAAGTGTTGTTTTGAGAATGCCTCCGAATGAAGGTGTCCGGTGGGGTTCCGTATTTTATTGTAATCAGATGCTGGGCCTGGTGCTAGTTTATAAACTGTTATCGGTTACTGTTGCGGGCCTTATAATCCAAAAGTCGTTACCCACGAGTTCGTCCGATTTGTATGCAACAGAATTAAAAAGTCATTCAGTGTATTCCGTATCCGAACCATATCGTGTGGTGAATTTCGGACTGGCTAACGAATTTCCGAAGGGTTGGTAGCTAAGATTTTTGAATTTTCAAATTGCAACTGAAAATTTCCTGATTAATTAAAAAAATAAATACATATTTGGTTTTGCGGGATTTTAAGGGAAAAATTTGTAACGATTAGATTAGCATATAATACGCATTCGATTCACGAAGTGTACCTATAATATATGTTTGTGGGAATGCCACAGAGGGGTGAATGATTCGGTTCAAGGCTTATGCGATACTATCGCTTAATTTCTTATTTTAACTTGTCGAATTAATAGATCGCACGCCAAGTTGTCATCACGCCAGCTTTATGTGTGAATTTAGCTTTAACTTAATTTTTATGAAAGAAATAATTATTTGTTTTATTTTTCGTGTATAATTATTTAAAGCCTTCTCTTAGGCGCAAATTAATTTAAATGAGGTGAAAAGGTCTATTGGGCAAAATGACGGTATTACTGCAAAGTGTTGCTTTATTCGCGATATCGTTGGCAGTGTAAACCGTCTATAATTTTGCTCATTTTATTTTAAGGCAAAATACAAATGCTTATGCCTGTACCTTTAACTAACAGAGAGGTAATAGAGTAACAATCGTTTAAAGATTTATTTTCCAATGAAATGGGCATCTCAACATGTACAATCACACGTCTCATTAATCATTAATCCGGTCTATTTTGAAGTAGCTTACAACTGATTTAGGTTGGAAGGAATTTTCGTTTGAAGTGGCTATGAGTTGATGTCAACCACTTCTACTTAGTGCTCTAACATTCATGGGATCAAGTATAGGCTTCGCCATCGCTATCCATCAATCCATTAATTTCAAAGCGGGACTTGTGTTGGAGCCAGAAGTTCTTTCAATGGTATGAGTCGAGGCTGTACAAAAACCTTTTGCTTGGATTACAGTACTTATGGCAGCTCTATATTGAGTCGAAACCAACTAGATAAACCACACCCACCCTGACTCTCCCGCTAGGAGCCTACATCTTTATGTCAGGCCCGGATCGAAGTCCAACAAAACCTATGACCGGCGACTTGTAACTAGTTAAAGTTTAAAAAACCATTACGATAAGATCAGTATTTGCTATAACCCCTCTTTTCATTAGGCAATTTTATTAATGGAAGAATCCGTGATAAGGTAGGGGGCTTTTAACCTTTTCTACTATCAGCAGTTATTGCCCTGTCAGGTCATCTATTTGTCATTTGTGTTCAGGTTAGCCCCACAGGTTTTTTTTTTTAATGTCTTGGTATTATAGTGATACGACTACATAGCCTTTTCTTGTTCGTGCATTATTGAGGGGATGTCTGGATTCGTTGCTGCTTCCTCTGTTCCCTCGACGAAACCTAATTTACAACAATTCTACATTAGACAACCAGACACTATCTAAAGTCAAGTAGCTGATTCCTTTTAGCCACTTCTAGCGCGGTTTGCAAAAATTTAGGAATGGCCCCGACAACTTTACTTCGTTCTTATTCTTTTTTGCTTTCTCCGAACATGCATGTCCAATAGGCACGATTACTTTTACGACTTGCGCTTTTAATGGGTCGGTTTCATATAAAGGTTTTTCCATAAAATGTTTAATCTTTTTACGAATTATTGATCTCATAGGGTATAATTTTCGATATCTTCTTGATTGTGAAAGGAGCTCATAGAAAAATATTTTTTTATTTTTTGTCGTTGTTTCTTTTTTAATCAAGTTATTGGCTTCCAAAATGTTGAGTCTTTTATTAGTCAAGTCTTCAATAATATGATGTTCATCGCATGAGGGAAGACCTCTGGCGACTACTCTAATTGGTCTAGTAGCCTTGTTTTCATGGAAATGCCATTGCAAATTCATGTTCATCAGTGATTTCTCTATAAGTGTCACTGTCATCGTCGTTTATCTTACAATTATTGTTGCTATATGATGTGAGCTTGCTTGTTCATTATTCTTTGTTATTTACCAAATCTGTCTGCTACAAAGACCATTATTGGTGGTAGTAATGCCTGTCTCTTCAAGCCAATGGTTCTCTTTTCAAGTCGTTTATCTTCATTTAAGCTTACGTATTTGTGCTTTGCCGTAGATACACTATAATGATTTCTTGCAGATGTTTCAGGATCTTCTTCTGCCTTGCTTTTCTTCTGATGTCCTTCTGTCCTTAGCGCAAGCTCCTCTTCATCTGTGAGGTATTCTTTTTTTCATCTTGCTGATTTGGTTGGACTGTACAGTCCAACAGGAGAACTTTTATATCTAGGTTTTCTATCTGCTTTTGCAAGTTTATAACAATTTCTTCAAGATTTTTTAGTTTCGTGTGTGAATCTTTTAACTATATTGGTTTCAATTCCAGATTTGTATTTTCGGGATAACTACAAATATAGCGCTAACTTTGAACAATTTGGAACGATCGTTTTTGGTGCATATCTTGGAGTGAGTGAACCCTTTCTGGAACTTTGTTAAGGAGGCAACAAATGGTCCCCCCTAGGATTCATGGGACCGGCCTTCGAGGACGTTTACCTGGTTTACCACCTGGTATACTCGTATTTACTGTTCAGTCAATTTTTTTTTATTCAAATTTTATTCTAAGTGAGTTTTACTAGGGAGTTCAGTAGATTCTACACACAAACCCCCTGCAGGAGGACAGATAATTTGTTATAATTTTTGCAATTCCTGTGAAGTTTTCGTTTCCGATTTAAGTCGCCTCTTAAGATAGGCACTCCTACTTCAGGCAAGCAAAGATGTAAATGGTATAAATAGATGATGAAATCTAAAATTAAAGTATGTCTATTGTAGAGAGTTCCACCGCAAGGTTAAGACAGCGTTAATGATTTCATTTCTGCAAAAGCAAAATCAATAACTAATGCTGAGATACGTCTCCAATCTAGGTAATCGACCAATCGGCCAATTTCTAAGGAAAGACTTCGTTGAACGAGGTGGACTCGGAAAGTATACCTGAAGAAGACGTCAAGCAACCTTCACAAAATTATTCTGGTGGATTATACAGAACAAATGCGTCCAAAAGGAGACTAATAAAAATCTTAAGTCTAACAAAATTTATTGATGGGAAAATGTTGACAGAATTGGAATGAGATATTGCAGTTTGTGCTCGCATGCTCACTGGACTTGTGAAACAACCTGTCATTAACAACCACTCTAACATAGATTAGCAGGATTCTTAAAATGATGGCATTTGCTTAAAACACAGCCCAAAAATCTAAACCGCTAATTCCAAAATCGAGCCATTATTAAAAAATTGATCAAAAATATTAGCAAATTGTATCTTTTCGATTATAAGATTGTTACATTATGATTTCATTATCAAATTTCGAGAAATATTAAAGACGAAAATCTACAATATAGCTAAATTTAGTCCGTATGGCTTAACAAATTATTAACTACGTATTATTGACGTATTAGACAAGGCTAGATCTGTTTTCGTAAATTATGGTGAAGATTTGTTGCGCCGAGGGATGATGGTTACCGCTGACAACTTTGTTTTTAATAGTGTACCCCTTGAAATAACCAGAACACAAACTTTTGTTGTATAGGGTTTTCTAATGACGACTTGACAATTTTTTTTTTTTTTTAAATAAAAGGCAAACCATTTGAGATATTTCAAAAACTTTATTATTGGCTTGAAGTACAATCAAAACATTTATGAATGGAACTCGACTTCGTTCATATGGCCACCGCGGGCACGTTTGAAGCGGTCGATTCGTTGGACCCAATTTTCAATGACTCGGCCACACATTTTGGCCAAAACGGCCGCTATTTCGCGTTCAATGTTGGCTCAGAGCTCTTCCGACGTAGTCGGCGTGTTGACATAAACCAATGACTCAACGTAGCCCCACAGAAAATAGTCAAGCGGCGTTAAATCGCACGAACGAGGCGGCCAATCGACTGGCCCATGACTTGAGATAACACGCTCACTATACTTACTCTTCAATAAATCGATTGTAGAGTGTGCTGTGTGGCTTGTGGCACCGTCCTGTTGAAACCACATGTCGTCCAAGTCCATATCTTCCAATTCGGGCTAAAAATAATCCGTGATCATGGCGTGATAACGCTGACCATTCACAGTAACGTGACGATTGTTATCGTCGACGAAAAAATATGGCTCAATAACGCCGCCGGCATGCAAACCGCACCAAACAGTTATTTTTGTGGATGAAGTGGTGATTCATGAAGCACATGTGGGTTTTCACCCGACCAATAACGCATATTTTGCTTATTGACAAGCCAAATGAGCGGAAAATGAGCTTCGTCACTGAAGATGATTTTGCGATGAAATTCATCATCTTAGCGCATCTCTCCAGAACCCAATCGGGAAACGTTTGCAGACGTGGCTCGTTAGTGTAATTTACCATGATGAAAATGTTAAGTTTACTAAATAAATTGACAGTGACAGTTTGATGATTGGTGAAAGAGTGCGTTCACAAATTAAATTCAAATTTATCAAGTCCCTATTGGAAAACTCTATACAATGCACAAAAATAGAAAGATCAAGGGAGTTACCGCAGCCAAGCTTCGAAATGGCCAGCTGCGATTAAATGCAATTGTCAACTACAATAATTCTTAAAGGATGTTGTTGACCAATTCGGCATTCTGAAAGCCTTTGCTTGGTTATCTTCAGTGCTTCCATGTGCAACTGCATGTTTCCAACTAATCCCATCATACTTTCACTTTCTTACGGAAAGTTAGTCAAGAAGTGCTAACACAAGAGAAATTACAAGTTATGTCAATATCACCGAACGTACCCATTTACTGCTAGATATTTTCCTCGTAAGTGATGTTAATATGATGCTCCTTTATAGACAGCTTTCTGTTCCTGCCTTCTCCAAGCACGATCTCCCTAGAATTATCCATTATCGTAATTTGGAAAGCATCGATATCCCAGTCCTTAAGGAAAGCGTCTGCGGAATAAATTGGGATACCAACATCACACTTTCAGGTTAATTTTCTTAACGAAAATGTTTTAATAATATATAATGAACATGCTCCTTTAAGAACGAAAACAATCAAGTCAAACAGCAACACTAGCACCTGGTTCTCAAACAGAATACGTGCACTCATGTTTAACGGTGACCAGACTTATAAGCATTGGAAGCGCTTTCGCTGTGAAGAACTTCATCTGCTTTACTGCTCACTGCGTAACAAAGTCATCAGGGAAATACCTAAAGCTAAGACAAGTGTCTTTTCTCGACGTTTTGACCCCACTTTAAACGGCAGAACGCTGTGGAGTTATTTACGAACTATTGGCATTGGCAAATCTAAAATCAATAAAGGAGTGAATGCTGACTTAAATGAGTTAAATATGTAGTTTCCAACAAATCATTAGCGTATCTAAGGAGTTCTCATTACAACCTTACAACCAGCGCATTTTGTTTTCCTCTCCTAGCTTCTCCTTCATGGAAGTAAACGGTGTTTACGTACTTGAGAGCTTATTTTCTATCAAATTCAATGCAGTTGGACAAGATGGCCTACACCCGCTGTTTCTTAAGATTATCCTTACAATGTGATTGCCCTTCATAACACACATTTTTAACACTGTACTAATGACGGGGGTATTTCCCGCTCAATGGCAATCAGTTAAGATCATACCTGTTGCTAAAAGTATAAAAGGAGATGATTTTAGGCCAATATCTATTCTGCCATTCCTTTCCAAAACTTTTCAAAAAATTTTGCAACAATATTTGTCAGTATATGGGGCATAACAACTTTTTAACTCCGAAGCAATCGGGCTTTGAAAAAAAAAAAAAACACAGCTGTACTAAACTCTTGAGTTTATATAATTTATCACCATGCGCCGTAAGGCTGATTTCATCCTATTTGACCAATAGACTCCAAGCTGTTGCATAAAACAATATTCTCTCCGACTTTTTACTTTCCGTGAGCGGTGTCCCTCAGGGATCTATTTTGGGACCACTGTTGCTTTCTCTGTACATAACTGAATTGCCTTTGATTGTTAGGCATTGCTGATGATGTACAACTCTGTAAGGCCGGCTGGGCCTTATCGAGCTCACCGCTAGTTATGTAAAGGACGATCTCGCTAAAGTTATTAAATCCATCAAAATCTAAATGTTTAGCAATTTGCAGAAAACCATTAGACTTATCCTATTTTCCCACTATCAGCTTAAACAATGCTCCAATCAAGTACGTTGATACCGCTCGTAACCTTGGAGTTACCTTTAATCGTTGTTTAATCTGGGACAATCATATTAAAATGATTGTTGATAAGTCCTATGGTATTCTTCGTGCACTGTGGACCATGCATTTTTTCACGCCTTTGGCTACCGGAATTATTATTGCGAAAACCCTGTGAAATCTATTTAAAGTGTAACTGCTAAACTACTAAACGGAAGCTTAATGTCGTCTTTAACTGTATTATCCGTTATATTTTTGGTTAACGAAGGTATGACAGTGTCTCTAGTTTTTCATCACCATTGATTGTTTTATTTTAATTTTATTCACACCATTTAAATAATAGATAATAATAAATAATTAACAATTCATTTTAACAATTAAATAATTCTTAGGCATAATTCTAAAACGAATAATAATAATCATTCTGTAACTATTTAAAGTTAGTGTTCAACAAAAAAAAAAAAGAGTTTCAATTGGAGTGTTACCACTTCGCTTAAAGAATTCCCTGAGAACTTTTAAAATATTGTATATAAGTGTCTTAAAGTCTTAAATATTTTTGAACTATAAATAAGGAACTATAGTAAAAGCATTATCACAGGATCCACGCCAACTCGTTATTTCATATTGCAAATTAGAGTTAGTGAGGCCGTCAGTGTTAATACTTATTTGGAGCAGTAAGGTCTTACAAGATACTTTATTCAAGCCACACGCATCATATATGGTATGATTTAACTGTTTGCGTATGATTTTTCCAGCTTAAATCGAGATCAAATAAAACTCCCAGATATTTAAATTGACTTACACATCAGCGAAGGCTATTGGTAAACCGTTGAAGCTCTGATTGAAGAGGGAATTAATATAAATTAAGAACAAAAGTGGACCGAAGAGAGAGCCCTGCGGAACACCATTCTTTATTTTAAGAGATCTACTAAAACATCTATTGATATTGACCACTTGTTCCCTAACTGTGAGATAAGAACGAAACCAATCATGTAAGACTACTCTAAAACCAGCGTTGTACTATACAACTTATCTAGAAGCAAATTATGGTCCACCATGTCAAATGCTTTTGTCATGTCAATGAAAAGAGCCATTGTAGATTTGGAATTATTGAACCCTTCATACAATTGGGTACAGAACTTAAGAATGGCATCTTCTGTGGATCTGATCGATCGATCTGAAAACGAATTGATTTTAAGTTATCCAAAAAAGACATTATGCGTAACTTTTCAAACAATTTAGAAAATGTGGGAAACAGCGATATAAGTCTATTATTACTCACATCTTTGCGATTTCCCTTTCTGAACAGTCGTATAATTTCTGCACATTTTAAGGACTGTGGAAAGCATCCATTACTTACACTTAAGGTAAATAACTGACAGCTTAAATATTTCTGCAGAAGTAATTGTGGTAAAAGCAAAACTATTAACTTGGTCTCGTGCAATAAACTGAACAGATGAAGCAACACAATTGCATGTCTATATTAATTAGGTTGGGCAGAAGGCTTTAGTTTCTCAGAAATTTCAATGAAGTACTCATTTCATTTATTTGCAATGCAATTTATTCGATATTTATTTCCAAGACATCGACTACTCTACTTTCCAATTTCTGTCTTTTCCTAGAATATCATCTACACTTTTCCACTCTTCTTTAGTATTACGTTAAGCATTATGCAACAGGATGCATAGTACTGATTGCAAGCTTCTGCTTCTTTATTGTTTCCGCCTTTGTACAATTTGTCTAAGTGTTTTTTTATTTATAGATTTTGTGGATGTTTCTTATATTTTTCAACGAATTTTCTTTTACTTTTCACTTTCTTTAAAAGATTGGAAGCCATCCAAAGTTTAATATACATATTTTGTAGGGAGTGATTCATCGTGAGGTTTGATTTTTAATAGGCTTTTTTTGACAGATCACGTGAGACTCTTATCAAACTTTTTTATAATTTTTGTTCAATATAGTTTGGCAAGCTATCATGAAAATACTCAAATTACAGGAGCGCCTCCAAGTTGTTCAGCTGTATTACGAAAGTCAGCGTTCTGTGAGAAATGTTTTTCGTGCGATTAGAGGAACTTACGGTGCGCGTTATTGACCTACTGAAACCACTATTGCCTATACCATTCACAAATTTGAGTTCCAGTGTACATTAGTGGTTGATACTCGACCGGATAGATCACATACAGCACGTAGTGAAGAGACTATGTCAGCTGTGGCTGAGAGTGTACGCGAGGACCGTGACAAATTGATTCCTCGTCGTTCTCAGCAGCTTGGCTTAATGTATTCGACAACTTGGCATATTTTACGTAAGGATTTCAGCCTAAAAGCGTTTAAAATTTAACTTGTGGAAGATTTGATTTCAAGCACTTGAATTTGCGTCATATTTTCAGTAAATGAGCTCTGGAAAAACTCGATGAAAATCCGGTGTTTTATTGTGAAATTTTGTTCAGTGATGAAGCAAATTTCTGGTTCAATGTATACGTTAATAAACAAAATACCAAGAACTACCATTACATCCATTAAAAACAGCGGTATGGTGTGGTTTATGGGCTAATAGAATCATTGGTATATATTTCTTCAAAAATGAAGCAAATCAGAATGTTACGTCAATAGTAACTGTTATCGCGCCATGTCAAAGATCTATGTGCTTCCTGAAATTTAAGCACATGGGCTCGGTGAGCTCTGATTTCAACAAAACGGCGCTACGAGGCATACAGCGCATGAAACAATGGACTTGTTGAGAAATTGGTTTGGCGATCACTTAATTCCAGGTTTCGATACGGTAAATTGGCGGCCTAGATCGTGCGATATCACACTTTTGGACTATTTTCTCTGGGGAAATGTAAAGTCTAAAGTCTTCAAAATTAAGACAGATACGATTGACGCTTTGGAAGCCAACATTACTCGTGTTATCCGAGAGATACCAGTCGCTATGCTCGAACGAGTCGCCCAAAATTTAACCTTCCGAATGGAACACCTCAGATATAATCGTAGCCAACATTTACATAATTTCGTTTTTAAAATATAAATGCCATGAATTGTTTTTTAACTGATAATAAAAATTCTAAGTTTACTTTCAAATTTATGTATTTTATTTTACATTGCAAATCAAATCTTACGATGAATCACCCTATACTATTAAAATTGTGCATAGACCTGTTGGTGTAGTTTTCTACATATATGATTTCTTAAAATTCCCAAAGCTCATATTTTAAAATTTCCTTCAATATGACGTATTTTATACGAAATTTGTTCCGCAAAGAATTCCTAACATGAAATGAAGTATTATAGTTACTAATGCTAAGACTAACCATATGATGATTACCAAAGAAACATCTTTTATTATTGGGTCTATAACTTAACTCGGGCGGTTTGCTAAGAGATGGCGTAACTTGTATTATTCCATTGGAACATGCGTTGGAAAGCTACTGTCATTGTGCGTCATTTCAGTATATGCCATTCATTTGAAGCGTTAACAACAACAATTTTCTTTTCACTCAAATATGTCGAACTTTGTGCCTGAAAAAGTGTTTTTGCGGGGAATTCTTCATAACTGAAAACTGCTCCCGAAAGTCATCGTATTTTAGTGGAAGTTTATGGTGAACATGCTGTAGCTGAGCGAACGTGCCAAAAGTGGTTTGCACGATATAAAAGTAGTGATCTTGGTTTGGAAGACGTTGAACGTCCTGGGCAGCCAAAAAAGTTTGAAGATGAAGAACTGGAAGCATTACTCTATGAAGATTATTGCCAAACACAAGAAGAGCTCGCAGAATCTTTGGGTGTCACTCAATCAGCCATTTCAAAATGTTTAAAAGCAGCTGGATATATTCAAAAGCAAGGAAATTGGGTTCCACATGAACTCAAGCCGAGAGACGTCGAAAGGCGGTTTTGCATGTCGAAATGCTGCTGGAACGCCACAAAAGGAAGTCGTTTTTGCATCGGATTGTTACTGATGATGAAAAATGGATCCATTACGACAACCCCAAGCGCAAAAAATCATATGTGAAACCCGGCCAACCAGCCAAATCAACGGCAAAGCCAAATATCTATGGCGCGAAAGTAATGCTCTGTATTTGGTGGGATCAGATGGGTGTGCTGTATTATGAGCTGCTAAAACCGGGTGAAACCATCAATGAACAATGCTAACGAACACAATTAATCCATTTGAAGAGAGCAGTAGCCGAAAAACGCCCAAAATATTCGACCAGACACGACAACGCATCATGACAACGCTCGGCCCTACGTTGCTATTCCGGTTAAGAACTATTTGGAAAACAGTGGATGGGAAGTCTTAGCCCACCCGCTTTATAGTCCAGACCTTGCCCCTTGTGACTAACATTTGTTCCGGTCAATGCAGAACGCCCTCACTGAAATACGGCACACATCAGAGCAGAATACCAAAAATTGGCTTGATTCATTCTTGGCTGCCAAGTCAGCGCAGTTGTTTTGGGATGGGATCCACAAATTGCCAGAAAGATGGGAAAAAGTCATAGCTTCAGATGGGCAATACTTCGAATAACACTATTGTACATGTTTTTCTTAAATAAACGTTCAAATTTTGAAAAAATACCGCACGAATTAAAATATATACCCAATATTTTCATGTATTCGCGTGAAAGTATGGTCAATACAACTTTTGGTTGAATAAGATACGCGAGTATGTTGATTAAAAATGCTCCTTAGACCATACGAAGCCTTTCTAGCGGGAAGCTAGGCCTTGGTCCACATCGGGCTGTCGCGCCGCTTATATATATTTTGTTTTTATTATAAAAATCTAACTCATTTTGATAGATCCAAATTTCACTCAATATAATTACTAAAGATCCAATTCGCGAGAGTTTCGATATGTGCTAACAAACAATTAAAATTTTTTCCTAAACTACGGATGTAGTTAACATTACATTGACACGAGAGGCTATTTGGGGAGACAAGATAGGACTGTTTATAACAACAGAATTCATATTTTGTCTATGTCAGCAATAAAATTATCACCTTCCTCTCGTCCACAAATATTTACGATATATCCCTCTCGAGAGTTTCTTCGATTCAGCAGCCTTTAACATTTGACGGGTGTAGTAAGATCGGCTCTCATTTATGTGTATCTTATGTGGCTCAGTACGCTCGTTAAAAATCGTTGCCATCAGTTTTGCTTTGTGCTCAACTTCATGATTCTCTCTTTGCAGTTACGAGAAATAAATCTCACTTTGAGATCATTTACCCCTTTGCTAGGTTTCTTTTGTGTTTTGATTGAGATATTCTTCATACGGAAAAACTCGATGCCTTTGTCAATCACATCCAAATTCATACCATTTGTATCAGAGATGCCGTGGTTGTTGGAGACATTAAAAATTTCGATAGTGTTGGCTAAGAGTTGTTGTTCAAGGTAGTTGACTTTAGTCTCCAACGATGAAAGTCTCTCTTGACTGGCTCTGTTTTTGGCTTGGAGAACATCCATAAACTGGCTTTGGTCTTTTTGATTTTCCTTAATCATTAAGCTCTCTTCATAAATCATTTCCAAAGTAATGGGCGATTTAGGTGACGAATGGTTCTTCAACAGGTGCAATAGAATTCTTTGGCGGTATAACACTTGTACTTCCACTGTGAGAACAAATCGCTTCCGAAAGAGATTTCCGACGAATAATTTTACAGCTAGAACAATGGCAAATGCCATTGCAAATTCCAAATCGTTTACCATCAAATTAGCACAAGAAGCATGAGGAAAAGAGTGACAATCAAAACACTTAATTTCTGCTTCTGATCGCTCTACTTTATTGTTGCATTATTGTTGTGTACCCCACAACAGACAACGAGATTGTATTACATGCCATTTGATAGTCTTCTTCAGTTCCGTACACTGTACGTACTAACTTATCTTTATGAAAGAATAAGGGCTGTTTTGTCAGGTAAATCCGGACTCTTAATCCTACCTCGACACTCCTCTTTGACTTCTGAACGCCAACTCTATCCGTTCGTGGAAAAACTTACCACGACAACTTAGAAGGATAGATAATGCAGCACAATTCAAAAGGGAACTAAAAAAGTACTTTTCGTGTTAACATCCGTATAAATTACAGAAACAAAAACTCTATGGAATATATGTATGTATACCATATATTAATTATTGTGCTCTAATTTCCAAATTATATCTTACTTTGTACAAGCTTTCAATGAAATTAAAAAAATAAATAAAAATATGCGAACTGCGTGAAATTACAAACATAAAAAAAAAATTAAATATACAGTTTATTAAAAAAATTTGGGGACTTTTTGTCGATTTTCCGCAAAGGAACCCACCCGTACAGACTCTGGAGCGACGTTAAAGAATCTTCTTCCGGAATAGCCTCCGGGCCATTAAAACACTCAACTTTCAGCTTAGGGAATCAAAAGAAGTCGGCAAGAGACATATCCGTATAGATATAGCAAAAGACATAGAGTATAGTAGGGCGATTGATTATATGTAGAAACTGATTTTTGATCAAAAACTGAGCAACCAATACCGCCGAAGAAAGAGCTTTTCTTTTGTTCTTTCTTGCTTTATCTTCTTTTTTTTTTGTTGGAATGATACAATACAATTAAGACATACAAGATATATCATATAGGGAATAAATATACACATACAGTACAAATAATATAGGAATAGATACATGAATAATAGGTCTGTTCCCGTGCTTTCTGCACCCTAAAGGAGAGCCAAATACGGTGGGGTTTTCAGTATAGTCCTCTCTTAGTTTGATACACTTATTCCAGCAATTTTCCAACTTCTTGATTCCGTCCGAAAAGTAATTTTCTGGAAGGTCTCCTTCGTGGCGTCGATGATTTCCTCGCGTGAGCTGAATTTTTTATTGATAAGCCATCTTTTGGGGTTTGAGAAGAGATAATAGCCCGAAGGAGCCAAATCGGGTGAATACGGTGGATGCGACAGTAATTGGAGCCGTAAGTCATTGATTTTAGCCATGATTGCAATGCTCTTGTGCGCCGGTGCATTGTCTTGCATCAACAAAATTTTTTTCATTTCGCTTTATGTGAGGCCGTTTTGCAGCGATTTCGGCCTTCACTCACTCCAGAAAACTGACGCCATAACCTTTCCGACCAATCGAGCCTCCCTCGGTCACTTCAGAGCACTCATTACCATTACCATTACCGGGCAGTCAGTCTGTTCTGTGGTGCTCAACAGTTACCAATTGACGCCAAAAGTCCGCTCGATTCCGCATCAGCAAGTCCAAACACTCTTGCGAAGTGCTCTCGCGTTCGTGTTTTTGGTCAGTAGTGAGTATGTTCGGCACCCAGCGGCAGGATAACTTTTTTATATGCAACTTTTGTTTCCTTCGCCGTTTTGCCTCTCAAAAAATAATGTTTTATGAGAGAACGAAAATCGTTTTTGTCCATACTCAACATGATGCCAAACACGTCAACAACAATCAGCTGTTAAAACAAAACTAAAGACAGTATCTGCCTAAATATGAACGGACTTCAAGGCACCATGACCTTTTTTGCAGTAGCAGCGCATTCTGGCGGTCAAGGAGGTTAATTTTCACTTCACCTAGTATACAACAAAGTCCGAGAACGCAATGAACAAAAAAAAAACCATGCCCACTTTTTAAACGTCCAAAACATACGAGTATGTAAGAAAAAATAAAAAGCGTCAGTAAAAATGTAATTTGTATTTGAAAAATGAATAAATTAAATAAAAAGGAGTTAAAAGTTTTATGGGAGTACGTACCGATACAGATGAGAGCGAGCTAAGTGTCGTGCTTCAAAAAACGGATGATGAGGAAGAATTTTTGCTGGCTACTGTAACGAATCAAGAGCAGAGAAATTGCCTGAAGGGTTATTTGGAATAAGTCATTCCCACATACAGTGAAAGAGAATTAAGGACACATTTTCTTCCCTGTATGAACACCTTTCGGGAAGATTTGAGACATTGGATACCACCTTGAAAAGTTCCCGGAATTTATTCAGAAAATTAAAAATAACAGTTTATTCATCTAAATCTATATTGTACCCTTCAAAGTTATCCCCATCGACTGCAACACACTTATGCCAGCGCTTGATCCAATCATCGAAACGTTTTTTATATTCGGTTTTCGGTATGTCCATGAGTGTTTCCTGCGATTTTTCCAATACGCGTTCCCCGTACTGGTTTTTTTTTTAACTCGATTGAACATAAAGAAGTCAAAGTGAGCCAAATCAGGTGAATTCGGTGGCTGTTGAATGGTATTTGTTGCATTTTTTGGCAAAAAATTGCGAATAATAATGGCACTGTGCGACGGTGTGTTATCATAGTGCAAAATCCAAGAAATCTGCTCACAATTCTGGTCTCTTTCGGCAAATTGCTTCACGCAAACGTCTTAAAACGCCCAAACTGTCTGGCCGTCTTGCAAAAATTCATGATGCAATACACCGTTGTAATCCATGAAAACCTTCATTGCTTTCTTTTTTGACTGAAAACGACGTGGATTTCTTGTTCTCGGCTCATTTGGTGAACGCCATTCACTTGCCTGATGTCTGGATTGCGTGTCGTACTCATAAACCCATGTCTCGTCTCCAGTAATGAACCTTTTGATGAATGTGGGATTGGATTCAGCCTCGCAAATCATCGCTTTTGCGACGTCAACACGGTCTCTTTTTTGCATGAAATTGAGGTCTTTTGGCAATAAATTTTCTGCTACACGACCGAAACCCAAAACATTAACCAAAATGTTTTAGACGGATCTATTTGCAATGTTCAAGTCCTCCGCTATCTCTCTGATGGTTAATTTGCGGTTATTGCCCAACATTTCTTTTACTTCATCAATGTTTTCGTCGGTTTTCGATGTCGATGTTCTGCCACTGCGTTCATCATCTTCGATTGACTCACGACCACTTTTGAACCGCTTGTGTCACTAGTAAGCGACCGTTTTCTTTAGAGATTCGTTGCCGATACACTTTTCCAACATTTTCAACGTCCGTGCACCAATTAATACGTTTTTTACGCAAAATTTATTACAAGTTCGTTGTAGCAAATTGAGATCCATTTCTAAAATTGTAAAAAATCGCCAACACACAGAGAGATAGATGTACTCTTGGCTACGTTACTTTTGCAAATGTCAAGCTATGATGCTAAGACTTAGAGAGAATGTCAACAGATGTTCCAACTTAACAAAAAAAAAAAAAAAAACCGAACTCAAATCGGAACAATTGGAGCGCCACACGGTGACGCCACCGGAAACTTTTTGATGAAGGTGGTATGTACGAACATCTACGTCCGGACGAAAAGTGTAGTGCGAAGAAATATACCGTAGTTTTTTTTATGGTTTGCTGGACACGAAGCATGCAGTTTCATGGATTTTTCTGACCATTTCCATCGGCAGTGACACGTATGATCGACCGATATATGAGCAAATAAGTGTGTTTTTCAAAAATAAAGGTAGATTTTCCAAAGCAATCGGTAAGGTATACAAATGTTGTGTTAGCAATTCACCACTTTATATTCATTCCATTTATTGATCCACCACATATGTATATGCAATGACGGTTATATTGATAGGAAAGGAAACGTGAGCATTTTCGTGCAGACTATCTGCAACCATAAAAAAAATTCTCCAATATAATACATGGGCCGAAAAGTCCATGCCGTTTCTAAGAGAGGGCACCACTTGAATTAAATCCATACCATTTTAGTACCAACCTTCAAAAGATACGTGTATAAATTTGACAGCTGTTGGACGATTAGTTCTCGAGATATAGCGTTGTGAGTGAAGCAACTTTTGTTATTGTGAAAAAAAAAATGGATTCAAAGCAATTTCGTGTGTTGATTTATCAATGCTTTTTGATGGGAAAAAATGCAGCCGATGCAAAGAAATGGCTTGATACGTATAATCCGGACTCTGCACTAGCCGAACGAAACATTCGCAAGTGGATTGAAAAATTTAAAAGTGGTCATACAAGCACCGAAGATGATGCACGCAGTGGAATAAAACATCAAAAACGTCCACAAAATGATTACGAATGACCGTAAAGTGAAGTAAATATCATACACGAATATTTGGACATGTGGGTACCACGTTTGCTCACAGTCGGCCAAAAACAACAACGTGTTGATGATTCAGAGGAGTGTTTAAAGCTGTTCAATCGCAATAAAGCCAAATTTTTGCATCGGAATGTGACAATGGATGAAACTTGGCTCCATCACTTCACATATGATTCAAGTCGGCAGTCAGCTGAGTGGCGAGCAGGCAACGAACCTCTGTCCAAAACGACCAAAACCTCAACAGTCGGCTGGCAATGTTATGGCATCCGTATTTTGGGAAACATATGGAAACATGGGGCAGACTATTAACAGCGACTATTACATTGCGTTGTTGGAGCGTTTAAAGGACGAAATCGCAGAAAAACGGCCGAATTTGAAGAAAAATAAAGTGCTGTTTCATCAAGAAAATGCACCGTGTCACAAGTCGATGAAAAAAAAATTCTTCCAAACCCACCGTATTCTCCAGTTTTGACCCCCCAGCGACTATTTTCTGTTCGCAGACCTCAAAAGAATGCCCGCCGGAAAAAGATTTAAGACCGATGACTTCTTCATCTTCAATCGCCGAAACAGAGGAATATTTTGAGGCTAAGCCGAAATCGTACCACAAAACTGGTATCGAAAGATTGAAAAATCGTTTCAATCAGTGTGTCGCCCTCGAAGGTAACTATATTGATAAATAAAGTTGAATTTTGCCAAAATTTTGGGTTTTACCATAAAACGGCACTGACTTTTCAGCCCATGTGTTATGTGTTGGATTTTCTGGATCGTCACACGGCAGTTGGATGTTTCAAAATTCACCCATATCCACGAAACTAACATAAATGCAGCTTGTGGGGCTAATATACTCAAATTCTGTACAATGCAATTGAACAAACCTGTAACATCTGTTACATTTTGTAACACCTTATCTCGACAATGGACATTTAGAAAATGTTCAAAAAGACTTTAATGTTAAACTTAACATAGCTATCGAGCACTCATTTGGCATTCGTTGCTTCAACGATTCCGGCAGTTGAGGTGCAAAAAAAATATGCCTTTTTGTCAGAGCCTGTTGCGTACTTCACAATTGCAGACGAAGAGGATCTGAATTTCTACCCAGACCCTAATCAGAACGATATTGCTGAAAATACACAGTATGGTGAAGTGACTTGGGGAGATGCTGTAAGAGGTGCAATCTGCCAAAACTTGCATAGAAATAGAAGCAAATGAAACAATTTTCTTTTTTCTTTTTGTGTAGAAAATGCTTATGTTAAAGTATTTCATTGAACTTTATATATACATATATGCACAGTTTTTAAGTTAAAAAATAAACAAAAGATTTGAAACTTCAAATAACTCTAATTTTACTCTAGTTCTTTTTCTTCCAGAATTGCAATAATTTTGGCATAATATCCAAGCATTTCTTTTGGAATTTATTCTATCTTTCTATTAATTCATTTCTTTGCGGACTCCGAAGATCCGTGTTTTCTTGAGGCTTTGTCTAACTTTGTCTAACCTGAAGTCGATGTTTGGTTGCTCATATTTGTGCTTAACATCAACCCTTCCCTCGAAGTCTCTTCAGCTGAATTCCTTTCGCCCAGTAATTCGTTCAATTCACTGCAAAAGCACTCAATGATATTAATCAAATAAGTATGTATATTCTACAAAAAAAATATGTCTCGCAAGTATGCCTATTTCTTCCTGTTTTTGAGTTATTCAGTTTCGTCTACTTGTACCGTCGTTTCCTGAACCTGGGCTACATTGAAGTTGTAATCCTTTTCGTCAAGCATCTCCTGGATTTGTTGCCCCATTTTGTTTTATTTTTAACTGAAAAGTTTTACCCACTTTCGGCCGTAGCTCTTTCAAAAGACACAATAGGAGTTTGGTTAACATTTTCGGGGAAACTTGTCTGCAAGAGTTCCATGCAATTTAATATTGTATCTGATTCACTGAACTTGCCACTTAAAATTTCCCACACCAAAATGTGAAAATGTGAAATGAAATCAAAATGATCCCCTTGCCTTTCCATCACTTTTTTCATCAACTTGTTTCTGTATTTCACATCTGCAATATGTTTTTCAATTATTTTGATAATATTTATTTTTTTTTATCTTATCTTATTTGGAGAACAATCTATAGATACGTTTGCGCACCTTTCCTCTATTGTTTTGTTTCTTTTCTTTGGTCTTAAATTTGTCTAAAGAAATTTTTTGGGCTGCAATTCACAAGTGTAGGGGAAATTGTTAATTCTCTCGTGAGAGCTCTCTTCTGTGAAAAACTACGACTAATTGGCTTACGGGAACAGGATTTAATTTGTAAACGCACTCTTTCACTAATCATCAATCTGTCACTGTCAATTTATTCAGTAAACTCAGCATATTCATCGTTACAACGTCTGCAAATTATAAAAATTTTCTACAAATATTCGGAATCGCAAAATCATCTTCAGTGACGAAGCTCATTTTTGGCTCAATGGGTTCGTCAATAAGCAAAATATGCGTTATTGGTCGGGTGAAAACCCACATGTGCTTCATGAATCACCACTTTATCCACAAAAAGTAACTGTTTGGTGCGGTTTGCATGCCGGCTGCGTTATTGGGCCATATTTTTTCGTCGACGATAACGATCGTCACGTTACTGTGAATGGTCAGCGTTATCGCGCCATGATCATCGATTATTTTTGGCCCAAATTGAAGATATGGACTTGGACGTCATGTGGTTTTAACAGGATGGTGCCACAAGCCACATACTACACGCTACAATCGATTTATTGAAGAGTAAGTACAGTGAGCGTGTTATCTCAAGACATGGGCCAGTCGATTGGCCGCCTCGTTCGTGCGATTTAATGCCGCTTGACTATTTTCTGTGGGGCTATGTTAAGTCATTGGTTTATGCCAACACACCGACGACGTTGGAAAAGCTTAGAGCCAACATTGAAGGCGAAATAGCGGCCGTTTCGGCCGAAATGTGTGGCTGAGTCGTTGCAAATTGGTTTCAATGAATCCACTGCTGCAAACGTTCCCGCGGTGGCCATATGAACGAAGTCGAGTTCCTTTCATAAATGTTTTGATTGTGCTTCAAGCCAATAATAAAGTTTTTGAAATATCTCAAATGGTTTGCCTTTTATTTAAAAAAAAAGTTGTCAAGTCGTTGTCAGAAAACCCTATATTAGCATCACCTATGAGTGACTAGTTGTAGCATTGTTCTCTAATTTTTTCTAGATAGATACTTTATATATCTTTAGCTAGATCAGAGTGGGAAAAGTATTTCTTATATCGTTTGAGGAAATCTAGACATTTCTTAGCATTTTTGGCGACATCAAATATGTGGTCATGGACACATTTGCTGAGAATGAAAAGTTTTTCGATTTCGACGAGAGTTCGACTCTTAAAGCCGAAGTATTCAGACGTGATTAGATCGCACTTGCAGAGACATTAATATATAAAGTGGTTTGCCTACAGCAAGTATACAAAAAAATCAATTCGATTTATGAGTGAGATAGAGACTCAAAAGTGAATAAAGACATATTGTTCTTCCAAAATAAATCCAATTATCGAAACAATAAACCGTGAAAATAGACAAAGCAATGACACTAGTGATAAAATTCGCGAAGCTGTCAACCAACAAGTGAACATGAACTTAGAAAAACGTTCTCCTCTCTCTGCAAACACAGAGAGCCGACAAACTCCCTAATCATCTGAATGGACTCTAGTTATCAGAAATCTAAGACATTCAGCTAACAACTACAATGAGTCTATTAGAAAGAGAAAGAGACAACCATCAACAGAAGAGGATGATCATAATCATCACAAACAGCCTTACCTGGAAAACAATTCTTTCTTCCCACTAACAGGTCGTGACACAGAAACGCAAGTAAACAGCTCTAACATAATACATTCTCTTAGGGAAAAATCCAATCTCAACCCAGTTAAGAACATTAGCAAAAGTACTAACATATTCTGTCCACCTACATTTATTTTTGGTGCTAATTGCAATACCATTTCGGGATTAATTAAGTTATCTGCTTCAGAATTCAGTACTAATGAAATAAATTGTAAATTTGTAAATCTAGGATATCTCAAAACAAAAGTGTACATGAATGATGTGGATGTTCATAAAATGATTATAGATAAACTGCGCGATACAGGTGTAGGGGCTTATTCATTTCCTCCTAAAGATACCAAAAAGCAATCTGTAATTCTGAAGGGATTAGATATTGACACACCTATAGATACCATTCATCATGCATTGAAAGAGGTATGCCCAAATATTAAAATAAGCAAAATAAAACATGTTTCTTGTTCAACTCGAAGTAGGGGAGTCAAGCGTCAGGAGTTTACTTTATCAAAGGATTTTTTGAGAGAGAAAACACAATTCGCCTATAATTAGGTGCTACAGGTGCCAAAGTTTGTGTGCCGGTGTGTCTTATGTGGGGGCAATCACGCTTCTGAGACTTGCATTGAATCGTTCAAGAGTCCTAAAGAAAAGAATGCTGAGCTTCCCATACCCAAATGCATAAATTGCAACAAAGTAGGTCACGCAGCTAACTCTATAGATTGTCCAGCGTATATTGAATACAAAGAAAAAAGAGAGTCATTGAACCGCAGAGAAAGACTAGTTGTTAACAAGGAAGTTGTCTTTAACACAGCTAAAACAATAGCTAATCCAAGCAGATCATATGCGTAAACATTGAAATCACCTAATATTGTAACAGAGACTGATAAAAAGGCAACAGGATATCTTAATGACTTCCTTAAGGAATCTCAGACTTTATTCCATTCCAAGATTTCTTTAAAAAATTAGAGAATTCTAGCTAAAACACAACCAAATTCAATCTACAGAAGATAGAATGTTTACGTACCTAGAGTTTGTAGCTTCTATTGTTGTAAGTTGGTTTTTTCAAATATCAATGAATTTTAATTCAATTATTTAGCATGAAAGGAGATTAGCACTATTAAGCATCCTAAAAAATAAGAAACCACAAATATGCTTTGTCTCCGAACGAGATTACAAAAAAGGTACAAGCCTAAATTTGAAGGCTACAATATCATCAGAAGTGCCATTCATTTGTAGTCCTTTTTCAGTAAGTCTATCTTCAGAACGCCGATGGATCATCTTTTCGTTTATTGCTTGGCAGCATCTATATTCCCTCCAATTCTGGGAGAAATTTACCAAGAGAACTAGACAGACTTTTTTCCCTTTTCAGCTCATTCGATGCAACTGTTCTCGGAGGAGATTTTAATGCGAGACATCCTCATTGGGGAGACAGAACTCAAAACAAAAACGGAAATTCATTTTATAACTGGTTTCATAGCAACGCTTTCTTAAGCTTTGAATTAATCACCCCTAATAGTCCTACCTTCCCGCGATCTTCATCCGTAATAGATTATTTCATTGTTTCTGCTAGTTTCAATAGCTCGTCTACACCTTGTCATACTTTTATTACCTCTTCAGATCATTTTAGAATCTCAATAAAATTAAGACTTCTTAATTTCTTACCAATTTTATTACCTCCACCCACTTTCAGGTCATTCAAAAATACCAACTGGGACTGTTTTAGAATAAGTTTACACAACAAACTCTCAACAATCAATTTACCTGATTGTAGAAACATCTCAAACAATAAAATGTGAATTGAATTCGAAAATGACTCAGACTATAAACTCTAACTCCACTGTTATCGTCCAAATACAATTACATATCTGAATTCACAATAAAACTAATTAAAGTTAAGAAAAATTTAACGAATTTTTCACAGACACCTTAATAGAGTTAGTCAGGAATATGTAGAACTATCTTCTGGAATTGAATGCTTAGCAAAATTATAAAACAAAATATCAATATAGAAACCAGCAACGCATTTTACGCAAGGCTGCGAAACATAAAGCCTTCCTCTCATAGAAAATTTTTTGGTAGTGATGCCTCTAAGGACACTTTGTTTAATAACGGACTAATGCTGGTTGATAACCAGGCAAAGTCAAATGCGTTCAAAGAGCATTTTTATTCCCTTTACACAGAAAGATACCTTCTTTTGACCCCGATTTGACAAATGAAGTTTACACAGTCGTATCACAGTTTAATGACCAAAACTCATCTTCCTTGACTACATTTTCCCCAACCTTACATGCGATCAATCCTGGCAGACCTCCGTCTACTTCTACTGAAAAAATTCAACTTCTACGCACAGGCACAGGCCTCAACAATAAACATTCTTTCATAGATAATTTTTCGAATTATTGTACATACTAAGGAAAAGTTGTTGTTCTCTCGACCAAATACTGTCCTACATCTTCAATCACTGTATAAACAGTGGTTACTTTCCCGCTATCTGGAAAAAGGCAAGAATTATACCAGTGTCAGAAAAAAGAACAGTCCCAATTCACTGTTATCGAATATTGGAAAGCTTTGGCAGAAAATATAGACACATTCTGTGAAGAAAGAAACGTAATCCCAAGTATACAATTCGGTTTTCGAAAAGAACACTCCACAGAGCATGCGATTCTTCTTCTATCCGATAACATAATCCAAAATTTAAGAGCTAAAAAATGCACTGTCAGTCTTGATATTGACTTAGAAAAAGCATTCGATGCGCTCTAGCACAGTGGACTCATATTCAAATTAATTACAACAATTTAAATTTTCCGGTCTAGCTAACGAAATTAATTTAAGACTTTCTAAAAAATCGTTTTTCGTCTGTGTCTATTAAGGCAGAGGAATCAAATATGTTTCCCGTCAGATCAGGAATTCCACAAAGATCAATAATTGGTCCAAAGCTGTTCAATATTTTTCTCTCGGATTTCCCATTTCAGGATCCCATGAACCAGGCGCTATTCTATATGCAGATATAGAATTCCCTATATAAAATAAAGGTAAACTTCCTCTGCTAGAACGATACTTCAAAAAATGGGGTCTTACTATAAACGCAAACAAATGTGGCATCACTGGCTTTAGAAATGCAAGTGGAAAAGGACATCGACTACCGGTGAAGGAGATTAAGAAAATAACATTACCAATTGCTAATGTAATGTTATCGAAAAAAACGAAAATTCTTCTCGTCCTCGCATACGGATTCTGCGTTTGGTTCACTATTTCTCCTACAGTGGCCAAAGAACTTGAGACTTCCGAGAGAAATTTGCTGAGATTCTGTTGCGGAAAGTACAGAAAGGCGAACAAAAAATGGTTTTCCAACAAAGTGCTATACGAGGAATGCAAAATAACACCTTCAATGCCCTACCTTATAAGACTTACTCTCAAAAGACTCCAGCGAATGGAATCTCATCCAAACAGCCTTGTGAGATCTTTAATTGACTCCCACAGGTTTAATGCAATTGAAGATAATTACTACCTCTCTCCTTTTAGTTTACTCAACAATAGATCTAACCCCTTGACTTATTCTAACCCCTTACTTATTCCCTTTTATGAGAAAGCCTCTTCTAACAACCTAAGGGGTAAGCAATATCAATATCTGGTATACACTATAATTTATATAACTTAATTGTTGTTTTTTTTTTTCAAAATTTGTACGTTTATTTAAGAAAAACATGTACAATAGTATTATTCAAAGTATTGCCCAGCCGAAGCTATGACTTTTCCCCATCTTTCTGGCAATTTGTGGATCCCATCCCAAAAGAACTGCGCCGGCTTGGCAGCCAAGAATGAATCAAGAAAAATTTTGATATTCTGCTCTGATGTGAACCGTATTTCAGTGAGGGCGTTCTGCATCGACCGGAACAAATGGTAGTCAGAAGGGGCAAGGTCTGGGCTATAAGGCGGCTGGGCTAAGACTTCCCATCCACTGTTATCCAAATAATTCTTAACCGGAATAGCAACGTGGGGCCGAGCGTTGTCATGATGGAAAATTATTGTCTCGTGTCTGGTCGAATATTGCGGACGTTTTTCGGCTACTGCTCTCTTCAAACGGATTAATTGTGTTCGGTAGCGTTGTCCATTGATGGTTTCACCCGGTTTTAGCAGCTCATAATACAGAACACCCATCTGATCCCACCAAATACAGAGCATTACCTTCGCGCCATGGATCCATTTTTCATCACCAAAATGCCTTTCGACGTCTCTCATCTTGAGTTCATGTGGAACCCAACTTCCTTAATTTTGAATATATCCAGCTGCTTTTAAACGTTTTGAAATGGCTACTTTAGTGACACCCAAAGATTCTGCGAGCCCTTCTTGTGTTTGGCAACAATCTTCATAGAGTAATGCTTCCAGTTCTTCATCTTTAAACTTTTTTGGCTCCCCAGGACGTTCTTTGTCTTCCAAGCCAAAATCACCACTTTTAAATCGTGTAAACCACTTTTGGCACGTTCGCTCAGCTAGCGCAGGTTCACCATAAACTTCCATTAAAATACGATGATTTTCGGCAGCAGTTTTCTTCATATTAAAGTAATGAAGAAGAACTCCCCTCAAAAACACTTTTTCAGGCACAAAGTTCGACATATTTGAGTGAAAAAAAATCTTCTCTTAGCAAACCGCACGTTATAGACCCAATAAATAATTAGTGAGTGAAACGTTAAGAATATTATATCTATTATTGTGTTTGTTTATTTTCATGTTCTTACTATGTTTAGGTCAATAGTTTAGGTCTCAATCTTTGGTACGCCGAGAGCAAGAGTAACATCATTAGTTGTTAGTTACTAACCTTTTAGTGATGAACACTTACATGTATGTATGTAGTTATGCAAATAGACCTAGCCAGTCATAATGTTAACAGTCGGCTACTTATCTCAGCTATGTAAAACTTATTTAATAATTCAATTTGTAAACAAAAAGTCTCAATAAAAACACATTCATTCATTCATTCGATTTCGACGATGTAAGTACCATTCATCGAAAATCGCTGGGAGCTTAAATTTCACTTTAACGGCAGCAGGCAGCATTGCGTTTTAGAAACATTAAATTCTACTCTTTTGATAGGTCCTCAGTTGGTTATTCTATTAATATCGAAAACCGAAAAGCAGGGAGGGGCGTCCGGGAACGAATGTGAATAGTAAACTCGTCAGCATACGAACATATTGGGTTAGAAGTGACAGACAAGAAATCATTGATGAAAACTAATAAGAGTGTCGGAGACAGAAGGACGCCTTGGGGCACACCAACATTTATCTTGTGAATATTAGACCTGAAACCATCCAAAACAACTTGAATTGAACGTTCCGAAAGGGAGATTCTAATCCATTGAAAAGGAGAATCGGCAATACCAAATACACGCATTTTCGAAAAAAGGGCCTAATGCCAAACTCTGTCAAATGCTCAACACTTAAGGCGGTAGCCGAACTCATTGAAAATGGCTCTCAGCTTACTTTTGTTACTAGAGTAAGACAACAAGTAATTAACTTAACGTTATCCAACAGGTATGCTAAGGAGACTGTCGACAGGAAAGTACTAGCGCAAGTCTCTAGGTCTCAGTCTCGAGGTCTCAGATCCAAGCAAAGAGGATAAAAGAAACTTATTCGGATTTGGAAGAGTGCTTTTGTGAAAAGATCGAGATTATTGGTGAACGGTCTCAAAAGAGGAAGATCAACCAAGCTGGAACCACTCAGAAAATCTGATGGTACCGATACTGGGTCAAAAGTAGAGACTCTCCTTCTCATGCTTGAGGCTAATTTAACCTAATTAGAACCAGCTCCTATTAACGGAGCTAATAATAAGCTGAAAAACACAACACATCGTAGCTCGTATATCTCATCGGTTGTAGTGACGGATGAGGCCATTAAACATGCTATTGTTTCTTTTGGTAGTTTCAAATCACCCGGGGCTAATCATAACATACTCCCAGTTATGTTACAAAAAGGTATAGATCAGCCGTGGAGGGTGGCCGTGGTGTAGTGGTATATACATAGACTCCTCAAGCAGAGGGTCGCGGGTTCGAATCCCGTGCCAGGCAATTCTGTGAAAAAGTCTTTTCATAGAATTTGTATGTAGTTATATGAAAATCCTGTAGGCGTCAACTCTGACATGAAGGCATAACACTGATGTTGGAGTGGTTGCTGGCTGGGCTAAATGTAACGAAATAACAACTAGCACGTACTTAAGACCCGCTGGTTGAAGATGTACTAGCTCGTCCCGTCCAGTTTGACAACCACCTCTGAGAAAAATATCGAAACCTAATACACCTGAGTTTCAAACTACTACACCACTCGCCCGCGCCCTCGAGAAAAAGCCTGTAAAAGGGTATTCATATCCCCTTGGTGCGCGCGCGGTATTATAAAAAAAAAAGCTGCTGGTAAGTATGAAGAGAGTTTCACATCCGTATCCAACAATACAAACGAGAACATATTGAGACCCTGGCAAACCGCGAAAGTAGTCTTTATAGAGAAAATCAAAAGGAGTACTAACGTCGCCCAGAAATTCAGACCTATAAGTCTAACTTCTTTCAAGTTAAAGAGCATGGAGATAGTGATCGAGATCCATATCCGTAAAACTGCTATGCGAAAACATCCTCTGCATGAGATGCAACATGATTACCAACTCGAAAGTTCTTACGAAAGTACGCTTCAAAATCCGGTTATTACAATTAAAGGCGCATTGGCCAAGAAGGAACATGCCCTGGACATCATCGATATTGAGGCTGCTTTTCACAACGCAACTTCTGATGACATGTGTAACTTGGCCAAACAACACGCCTCAGAAGAATCACTACTTTTGTGGATAGAAGAAATGCTGCTGAATAGTACATTGATTGTGGATGCGGATCTGTGGTGGCGGGTGTAAACAGGTGTTCTGTCTCCACTGCTCTCCTGCATATTTGTCGACTCACTCCTCAACGCGCTCAATAGTTCTGACGTCTATGCACAAACATACGCGGCTAATAAAGCTGTACTCTCTGTTGGACTGACAGTACTGACGTGATCGACGATAATGCATTAGAAATGGAGCTTTAGTTAATCCCCTCACTCACAGCACTGACTCATCTAGTGCTTCAAGACATTACGTCGAAATCCTCTTAATCGCTGTCGACCTTCAGGCAATACGAAAGAGATATCGACAAGACATGGGGCCTATGGGGCTTATGGGGCCTATGGGGCTTATGGGGCCTATGAGGCCTATGGGGCCTTGACTCAATCATGGCAAAACATATAAAGCGAATAATTATAAATAAAATGTGTATGCAAGAATCCATTCTCTTGCTCTTGTCATAGAGTGTACAAAGTCTTTCTTCTATGTCTGTTTCTAAAAATCATACCACGGTTTAACAAAATCTAAATTCTGCTGTCTTAAAAAGAGGCAACAAAAAAATTTATATAAAACCCAGTTCTTTGTAAATGATATACAAATATTACACAAGTACAAAAGATAACTAATTTAAAAAAAATGTATTTCAATTCTTTTTTATAGAGGCATTACGTAAACGGCGTAGCGTCTTCCACGTACGTTGGAATCCTAATGAAAAGTTCATTGTTGAAAGTAAAGAAAAACCAGCTGTCAATCGCACCAAATTATCACCTCATCCACGTTTCGCTCTTTCTAAAAATACTAAACTGACCTTAGATCCAAAACTATTTTTGTGTCATGATAAATACTCAGAAAGGTGTCACAACAAAACTGTGGCTTTTCGGACCAGGATCATACGAACTTTGGAAAAATCAATGAGCGAATCACTTAACGAAACCAACTACTACAACGTTGACTACAAACCAATGTTCGGAACTAGTTTCGAAGAGCAGTATTATCCATCAAGTTGCTTGGTATTAGAAGCCGGTGTACGAGTCTTAAGACGAAGAGACCCCCCATTCAACAAACTGGAATTCGGTAAGTTATTTCCAAAGAAAAAGATCTTCCGCGAGGTGAAAAACATCAAAACCTGTGCAATAGTATCTAGTTCAGGATCAATGGCAGGTTCAAAACTAGGAAGATTTATCGGTATGTACAATAGTTTGATGCAAATGCTGATATGGCTTACAAAAGTTCATTCCTTTTAACAGATAGCCACGACATTGTTATGAGATTTAATCACGCTCCTACTAAAGGTTATGAAGTCGATGTCGGCAGTAAAACAACTATACGTGTTGTAAACTCTCAAGTAACAATAATTTTAACTTTGTCTTTAGTGAGAAAAAAAGGTTTTTTTTATTACATTCTAGGTTGTGACGAAGCCTGAGTTCAATTTCACCAGATCGAGGATATTTCAAAATGTTACCATTGCTGCATGGGACCCTGGTAAATACAACGGAACTCTAGGGGATTGGCTAACGAATGCCGATTATGACTTGTTTACGAATTATGAAATTTATCGTCGACGTTATCCAAAATCGAGGGCTTACCTTATCGATCCGCATTCTATCTGGCGCTTATGGCAAGGACTCCAAACATTTTCAGGGAAGCCAATTCGTAAAAATCCACCAAGTTCAGGATTTATTGGTAAGTTTTCGTAAGTGATGTGGTCCAATAACAATGTTGCTGATATCACCAAACTATGCGCCAGGAAATCTTTTCCCAGTTAAAGATTATCTTCTTCTCGCGTCGTTCTGAGTTGGCGAAAAATCGTTTATCCTGTCATCTATGCACTGTTGCATTAGACAAGACTTTTCGGCAAAAAATCTTAAGTCCCATGTCACTATGCTTAAAACAACAGGACGAACAACACAATGAGTGACTCCGTCTACACAATTTTTGCTTAATGCTTGGCAGAGTAGAGTACAAATGAAGCGGAGGAGTTTGTGTAGAGAGCGTCAAGTTGATCTTTCATTGTTTTTCAAAATAAAAAAAAAATTAATAATAGTTCCTAAGGTACATTTTCGCCAGATTTCTGCTTAAATGTTATTTGTATGACTGGCATTCACTTCGAGTTGAGAGAAATCGTTGACATCTACGGAACTCCTTACCAAGTTATAGCTTACGACAGTAATATTTTACATCAAACAATGGGAAGCTTATACTTTGCCGACGATGTTACACGATAGGACATTTCGTTTTCTGCAATCCGGGGCACGTCTAGAATACATGCAGTTTTCATACGAATGTTGTTTTGAATTCCGATATTAACATCATCACAGATTGGGTAACCATAAATACAATACAATAGAATTTAAAGCTTTCTTAATACAATTTTGTCTTCCATTTTTAAAAGCGTACTTTGTGATTTAAGAATATGGTATTACTCACTTCGTCAAAATCGTTAATTAGAATGTGTCTCACAACGTACGCAAGAGTGATCATTTGTTCCCATAATTGGAGTGGAATGTTTAAAATTTCTTGAGCGATATATTACTTTCCAATCATATTCGGTTTTCATCCACATCAAATTGGGATACAATTCTCACATTTTGGCAGGTGCTATAGAAAATCCTCTGCACTCCAATTTCGGATTTACATTGTCATACAGCACAATGTAACAAACGAGGAATAGCGGGTTGTGGGTAAAAATTTTATTGGTATGCTGTTTCCTATTGTTGTAAGGACACAGCTCCTACAACAATTTGATTCAGTAAACCAACTCTAAATTTTTATTTCACAGATGTGCTTAGTACCGTCGGTGCTTGTGTTTGTCTTTTTTTTATAATGACTCGACAATTTAGAGTGGATATCGTCAATATTCGCTGGCTAAAAAGTAATCACTTTTCTGCATACGTCCACGTCTGTAATTACAGACCTGTGAAACACAGGTAGACCCCCGCCCATACTTCTCCGATCACTCTGATCTGAAGCTGCAATTATTCTTCTCTCACTGCGGTGTCTCCATTTAACGTATGCAGTGATGTACCTTACCAAATTCTGTCAGAATGTGATCTCTGTTCCAATCCGAAATCCAATTTCATGTGGTTAAAATTCCATCTGCGTAAGCAAATTATCCACTGCTGCTTTATTTACAGAAGCCCCAAACTGGACAACAAGTCGACCTGTAACGATTTTGATGCGCTGTCTGACTCCATACAAAGAGTTGTATCCCTGTATCCTCATACTGAAGTCCTCATAACGGGCGATGTCAATATCTCATCCTGTTAAGTACACCGTTGATGTGCCCTCCCCTCTAGGCTCGTCGGACTAATGCATTATATCAGCTAATTTCTCGTACACCGATCACACAGTTAGAGAAAGGATTCCTAACAAAACTGTATGGCAATACGAAAAGCCAATTAGAGCGGTCTTAATAGCTTCTTTAGGAATTTTACCTAGTCGTTATGTTTCTTCGATAACGACGTGGATGCTGCTGCTGATGTGATCACAGACATTATTCTCTTTGGAATGAGATTCTTTATCCCTCATCGGGTGAAGAGTACAAAACCAAAAGAAAAGGCATGGGTAAAGAGGCTATCAGGGTTGGAAAAAATTTTTTCGATCCTTCAAGACCATCCAAGACAGTTGAAAACCGGAATAAGTTTAAACGAGCAACGTCTTTCTAAAGCGTGTGAAATTTCACTACGACCAAAAGCTTAGGCAAAAAGTGATACAAAAGGTAGTAAAAATGTTTGTCGTTCGTTAAAATATTAGAAATTCTGCTTCATCCTCTATTCCAACGCTTATTAACAATGACATTCCAGCGGCCAATTCTTTGGACAAGGCCCATCTGCTATCTGCAGACTTTGCGGTCAGCTCAACACTCCCCTATTGTACTTTGTATCCCCCTACATTAGAGTGCGTCGAATCTTCAATGGGACAAATCCACTTTCGCAGTCGTAAAGTAACAAGAGTTCTTAAAGATCTTAACATTCATGAATCCGTTGGTCCAGATGATAAATCTCCCTTGACACTTCTAAGGCATTTGACAGAGTTTGGTATCAGGCACTTTTGTCGAAAATGCGTGCTTTTGGGAGAGATGACTCTCTTCTTCAATGGATTAGAAATTACCTTGCGGAACTTTCACTTCAAGTTGTTTTGGATGGTTTTAGGTCTAAAATTCACAAGATAAATGCTGGTGTGCCCCAGGGCTCCATTCTGTTTCGGACACTCTTTTTCATTTTTATTAACGACCTCTTGTCATCTACTTCTAACCACTAACAGAGTAGAATTTCTTCCGAAACACAATGCTGTCTGCTGTTGTCAAAGCGAAATTTAAACATAAAAATAAAATATAAAAAGGACCCTACTAGGTGGATTTCTAACTGTTTGCCTCCGTATAACCTACATGACTTAGACATATTTGCTATAAATGAAGCCTTTTAACTAAATCCATGTCGCTGTGCAGTCAGTTTTGCTCCTCGATGTAATCCTCTCTTGCACAAAGTCAACTCTCGTGGGATTGGTAATCACACTAGGAAAGCTTTCCACTTCTGAGGGCGTCCATATCTCTGCGTCATATAATAGGATATGATGAGGGTTTTATACAAGGTTTTCTTCCCTACCCAAGATAGACCTTGTCTAATAAATTGTCCTCTAAACTCATAGAAACAGTGTCTGATAAGATTTTTTTTTATCTGGATTTCCGCGCTCATATCATTGTTATAGTTTGTGGCAGAAGTTCATAAATTCTATAACCATCTCAGAAATAATGCTGTTGATTGTTACTTGTACGTTGTGTCAAAGGTATCAGTGTATATTGCCGTTTTCGACAGAATACAACAGAATACTTTCAACTTTTCCCGATTATGACAAAACCATCTGCATGTGCAGTTCAAAGGACATGCGATATTTGACTAAATTTTACAGATGAGCTGGTGCGTAGACGTTTAACAGTCTACAGCATCATTTGCGTCTGTACCACTATGTTCTATTGTTAGTCCTTATAAGATGGGCCCCCGCCCAATTATCAGGGATTCGCCCATCAATGACGTTGTCTTATAAAAAGTGGGGGCAGAGCAAATGTACTGGTCTTATCGTAAAGGTTTTAAGTATTTACGGCCCCGAATGCTGCTACAATTTGACCAGTTACAAGCGACCGGTCAGAGGTTCTGTTGGGTGGCAGGACCACCGGTAGTCCATACCAGGACTTAAAACACGGTACCAGGGGAGTCAGGAGCCACCCGGATTTCGGACCGGGCCTGATTTGTTAAGGTATGGTATGGTACGGGAGAGTCATGATAGCTGTGATTTAAACCCAAAGTCGCGGGAAGGGTCTTGACCCAATGTAGAGTTGTAATATACTGGGTGCTGTGAGCCTAAGAGCAGTAAGACGTTTTAGGTCGGCCTCGAACCTTACCAAGAATGGAACTTTTTGCTTCCAACACGAATTCCGCTTTGGTATCAAAGGAGCGATGGTGACCGATATCAAGGCGTATCCTTGCTCCCATGGATGTATGGGCATCCCGTCAAATTAGCTCTTCAAGGTAGGAGTTCTATTAGTTCTTATAGGTATCGGTTCGAGTTCTATCATATTCCTGCTCTAGAATCATTCTATCTCGTCCATCTTCGTCGCATCTCCCTAAGTCCGTGTTTTTCCTTCGGAGAAATTTGTGTTCAGCTTATCTTTTCTGCTGATAATGTACCGTCCCTCATATACCAGAAGCATGAATGTGTTTGAACATTGTTGGCTGTCGCAAAAGCCATAGGTCTAATTTATTAATAAATTTTTGCTTTGGATACTAGTCAATTATTTTGATTTTTAAGATGACAGTGTTGTTATGTTGTCACGGCTGCCTGCATCAGAATGTTTTTTTTTTTTTTTAAATCTTGTGCGAATAATCTCTTGTGTACCTCAAAAAGCACATAGTTCGCAAGGGAAGTTTATTCGCACTGGTTGAAATAATTTAAATCCACGAAGCCCTCGTTCAACTGTGTATGAACTAAGATTCTGGAGAATATTAGGGATATTCTAATCGCTTTACATTTTTTTGTGTCCGGTTTCGGTGATTCTCACCGTAGGATGATTTTGACAGAGCGGCATACACATTGCGATAAACGTTTTATTTTCTGTCCCCCACATCCATCGGACACCGTTTTCGTTCTAAAGATAAAAAAGTTTCTTATCCATTACCTGTATTGTAAATTGTCAAGGTATAAACCGCTAAAATTCGGTTGGGGTTAAATATTTCATTTTTTGACCCCAAGAGCCCTTCGGCGTATTTAGTACTGTCTGTAAAGCAAAATTGAAAGCCAGCAGTATGCGATCACTTTTGGCAAGAGTTTCGTCCTAAGTGCGCGATTGACTGGTTAACGTCCTTCTTTCCGTAAGTTTTTCCTGGTTGTCTCTTTGCAATATTTTTGCTGTCCAGTAATGCACTGATCTATTTTTGGGCTGAAAAAACCTAGTTTGAAGCTGTTAAAAGTTGCTCTGTACCTTGACAAAGGAGCTGAAGTGCATCGTTTTTTTAGTTTATAACACATTTGCTGAAAAGTCAGTTTTATAATAAAACACAAAATTTTTGCAAAATTCAACTTTATGTATCAATATAGTTGCCTCCGAGGGCGATACACTGATTGAAACGATTTCGGCCGTACTACAAGATTTCGGTTTAGCCTCAAAATAGGCCTCTGTTTCGGCGATTACTTCTTCATCGGTCTTAAATCTTTTTACGGCGAGCATTCTTTTGAAGTCTGCGAACAGGAAATAGTCGCTGGGGGCTAAATCTGGAGAATACGGTGGGTGGGGAAGCAATTCGTAGCCGAATTCATTCAATTCTGCGATCGTTTTCATCGACTTGTGACACGGTGCATTGTCTTGATGAAACAGCACTTTCTTTTTCTTCAAATGCGGCCGTTTTTACGCGATTTCGCCCTTCAAACGCTCCAACAACGCAATGTTATAGTCGCTGTTGATAGTCTGCCCCTTTAGGAGATAGTCGATGAAAATTATTCCATGTGTATCCCAAAATACGGATGCCATAACCTTGCTCGCCACACTTTTCAGCCCATGTATTATTCTCGATATGTTTAATTGAGCTTCAAAATATTTTTTTGCGATCTGGCCCGACAGTAATGTGACTCAACAGTGGGTTATTCGATGGATAAATTTTCAGAGATTTTGTTATGTGAAATGTGACACATGGCACACATTGACCTTATTATTCTTATTAGTACAAGTGGTGTTATGAAAATTAAAGCTTCTCCTGCTACGCTTCAAATTTCGCATTGTTCTCTTTTTATCGCTTTTTCTACAAAATGGGTAATGTATTGTCATTGTTTACCACAAGAATCTATTGCCCTAAACATATTGTGAATCAACACGCCTTGTTCTTCACTTACGTTAGCACAACAGGTCTAGTTAGAATTATTCTTGCAAAGAGCTAGCATAAGCGAGCATACTGTTTACCTTTTAGTTGTTTGCTTATTCTGATTTTTTTTTTTTAAGAATTGGATCTCATTTTCTTTGCATTTGTACGCTGGGTAGTTGCTGTGCTCGCCGTCACTACTCATGACTCATATAGGGTTTTCCAATAGGGACTTGACAACTTTGAATTTAATTTGTGAACGTACACTTTCACTAATCATCAAACTGTCACTGTCAATTATTCAGTAAACTCAACATTTTCATCATACACTAACGAGCAACGTCTGCAAATTATAAAGATTTTCTACAGATATTCGGAGTCGCAAAATCATCTTCAGTGACGAAGCTCAATTTTGGTTCAATGGGTTCGTCAATAAGCAAAATATGCGTTATTGGTCGGGTGAAAACCCACATGTGCTTCATGAATCACCACTTGGTGATGGACTTGGACGACATGTGGTTTCAAAAAGATGGTGCCACAAGCTACACAGCACACGCTACAATCGATTTATTGAAGAGTAAATATGGTGAGCGTGTTATCACAAGACATGGGTCAGTCGATTGACCGCCTCGTTCGTGCGATTTAACGCGACTTGACTATTTCCTGTAGTGCTACGTTAAGTCATTGGCTTATGCCAACACGCCGATGACGTTGGACGAGCTCAGAACCAACATTGAACGCGAAATAGCGGCCGTTTTGGCAGAAATGTGTGGCCGAATCGTTGAAAATTGGGTCCAACGAATCGACCGCTGCAAACGTGCCTGCGGTGGCCATATGAACGAAGTCGAGTTCCATTCATAAATGTTATGATTGTACTTGATTTAAAAAAGAAGTTGTGACGTCGTTATTAGAAAATCCTATATTTGTGCTGATTCTGACAATGCCACAAAATCTTCCTCAACATCTTCTTCAAGGGTAGCAACATTTTGTATTGTAGCAGCAGTGTCGTCTAAATGAACAAAGATTCTGTCCACGTCCTTTTGATCATCGATGTCGCCAATTGTACCCCCAACACCTTAAAAATAGTTACTTTATTGAAAAGTAATTCAGAATATTTTTAAGCATCATCAGTAGGATTTTTATGTTCAAAATATGCCACGTCTGTATTTTTATCGTTCTCGAAATTTTCTTTTAGATCACGATCAGTACCATGTGAGTTGTTATCAAAGTATCAATAGGTAGATTTATAATTGAGTTCATCTTACTGAAGTAACTAATACGCGAAGTAAACCAGAAGTAAAATAAGTGTTGTCACCTGAACAAGCCCCATTTTTTAAGTATTTTGTTTACTTAGAAGCCGTGCTTACGACTTCCACTCACTAATGATAACTGAATTGCCTCTGGGTGGTCCAGGTGAAACAATCCTTCGTTTGTTTACTATTTGCTTTCGATTCAATAACGTTCCTATAACAGTAAATGAAATAACAAAAGCAGTGCAACTGACGAAACGTCTTAAATATTGCAATTATTACAAACGCAAGCACGTGAGTATAAAAGTGCCGTTTTACCCTCTCGGGTACCACGATTATGGCATATTCAAAGCAGCTGCTTTTTTACACATATTAGTTTGGAACTAGATTCATAAATGTTCCAAATTAATGTTTCTGGTTCTACCAAATAAAAAAAATTCTACATTCATCTAATTGACGTTTTATGTTTAATAGTGCTGTTTCAACATTCTAAGCACATTCACAATTCCGCTACAGCATAGAGTACCAACCAACGATTAAACTCAAAAACTGAAAATTTGCACATTCCTGCTTCTGGCAACAATAGGTTTCAGCAGCATTTTTCAACTCAGCCCTTGTCTTCGTATGTAGAGTAACATGCTGTTACGGCGGCATTTACTATGGCCACTGGTCATTCATATTGATGTTAATTAGACGAGATTATAAAGTGGCCTGTGGCGATCTCAGCGGTATCAGATTTCAAGCCTTCATACAGTATTTTCTCTGCGCTTTGCTCCCTTTGATATCCACCTTCGTACTACAAGCTAGTGTTCCCGGTCAGTTTTAGCACTTATTACAGTCCTTTAACCGCTACATGTTTTCGAATGTGATATCATGCAGGCTAGACATAAAATAATTCTTGTAATGACATATCAGGTCAAAAAGATATGTACCCACTCGTTGTGGTTGGTTTTCGTTTACGGGTAATACCGTACCTCACTTGGTTTGTCCCCCTAACGATGAAGTTCACCAAGACTGTTCGTCATTTTTCAACTACTTATAAGGGTTTAACAAATCTTGATACTCTATTGACCTTGATCCTGTAGCCGAATAGCTATCCACTAGCATAGGTGAACTATTGGATATTGGATATTGAAAAACCAAAACCCGCTTCCCACCGATCGCTTTTATCCTGTCTGTGAATACATGTGAATTGTCATCAATGGATATGTCTCTCCTATTTTACACAAAATCCGGCCATTATACTCAAAAAACGTCATTCAAATTACACACACGCGTGCAAATCGTTTTCATTCTAGCAACTTTACTTGTAAATTGCACTCATTCTAGCAAATTCCGGCAGGTTATAGAAATATACAAAGTATTGGTAATTCACTTACAGTGTGTCTGTGCGACAATTAAGGGTTTGCAAAAGTACCGGTAGCCCGGTATATTTTTAAAGTAGTTAAATTGTCAAACTTGTGAGATTTTACAACAAATTGGCGCCCAACGTGGGGTCGCGAAACGCTTTAAGAGTATCCATTAAAGAGTTGCGCGCTTCATAAATCAAACGTATGGAATCTTATGGGAGCACGTAGATGACAAATGTGTAGGTATATCCCAACAAGGGAAGGGGAATATCCACAAATATAAAAACAAGAAGGGATGTTTATGTATCTTATTTTTCGTTGCTATTTGGGGTCTCTCCTGTCTTGACGCCAGAGCTAGTAATGGGGTTATACTTCCGCCACAGTCACTGTTACTTAGTTCGATGTTTCGTTGATCGACTTCCAGGGCTGATTGCCCGAGTTGCTTCGTTTCGTCATCCGTTGTTTTTTTTTTTTTGGTGTTTATCGTTCGATCTCGTGCATGTTTTTTTTTTATTCGGTGGGATCTAGTTCGCCGATTGTAAATTTTTTTTTGCCTTTACTGTTTGTCTGTTTTTTTTTTTTTTTTCTTTTTTTGACTTTTACACACAGCCATCTCACAAACACACACATTCTAATTGACTCACATCCAAAAGCAATCCTTACATTTGATGTTTTGTTGTGTTCGTTATGATCGTTATGTTAGTTCAGCCCGTCAAGCGATTGCTTGGGTCCATATTACATCCTTGGCGCCGGGACAATTATTGAGATCTGAAATAGTGCCCGCCAATTTTCTTTCCCGAGAATGAATTTATTCTTCTAGACAAGAATGAAGGGAGTGGATCGCAGAGAATCATGAGCTTCCTTTACAATTATTATTCCAATTTGGGGGCTCTACAATCTTTATCGATGGAAGCAAACATAATAGAATTTAATGTGGGCTCGCGGCCATTACTGGCAGTGGCGACATCTCGGAGGGTCAAGACCTAGAGTCTGCAGACCGACCACTTCGCTGTTCTTCGCTCTTTGGTGGTACATATTTGATCATCTACGGAGACAACCGAAGTGAACACCGACGGAGTGAAGCCGACAACAGAAAAACAAAGGGAGTAGAGGATTTTTAGGGCATGGTTTGCACGCAAAAACTGGAATTGCAGGTATGGAAAACTAACTTTCCTTCCACCTGTACTGTATAAAAGCAGTTTAAATTGGTTCAGACTCTATTGAGAATGTTTATGGTAGTATCTTTCTATTAAAACCTAACAAACTCGAATGTCACACTAAATAAATAAACACTAGTTGTCTTCCAAATGTTTCGGAAAGTAAAAAATCAACATTTTCCTACGGTTTTTGTAAATTCAATGTAACTTTAATTGAAATATTATTTTTGTACCCCAACAGTAAGTACATTGTATTTATTGTTTTAAAGGTCTTGCACTCCTGCTGCCACACTGTCCATACATCGACTTTATTGAATACGTACCATCAACTAGGTTAAATGGTCGCTGTCACTACTACAGTAAAGAGGTGGGTAGACTCCAAATAATATATCCTGTCATAGACAAATTAAATATATCTTTCTTTCAGATGAATTCTGCATGCACATTTGGCGCATGGCATCCTTTAGCTGCTGAAAAACTTATGGCCCTGGACATGAACATCGCCGATGATTTATCTGTCTTTCAATTCGGAATACTTCGCATACGTAGGCCAGACAAACTCCTGTGTGGTTTCAACTTTCTTGGATTCTAAAACGAATTTCTCAAGTTCTCACAAACATCTTTTAAAAATCAAAAAAACTCATTAACATATATGTATTACCTGTATAACGCAATCACTTAGACACAAATCGAATAAAATTTTAAACGGACTAAAAATTACAAAAATACATCTAACGATTGAATTTAAAAAAAAAAATGTTAAGATTTGAACGGACTCAGAAAAGGCCAGAAAATTATTACGAATACGAGTTTAGTGGATATAGTACATATAAGGTTCCCTTCCAATTTGATGAATCAACATATTCAAGTTATTCGTGCTCGAATGCCTAGAATTTAGCTGGAAATATTCGTACTTACAATTTTTAAATTTTCTTTAAGAACAAGGAATATATATACATTGCATGAATCTTCTGACAGGGCACCTGCCATTAGTTGTCAATTTTGATGGTCTTGCGAGAGTAATAAAAATTTACAAAGGAGTTACGACTATGCGAGTGCCTTTCATATGATTTACCGGCACCGGAGTACGAGTACGAGTATATGTAAAGTGCCATAAAATTCTTCCACAAATAAAACCAGGGAAAAATAAAAACCTAAAATACTTTTGAGAGCAGATACTCTGATGAGTTGTTAATTTCATTGTCATTCAGCATACTCCAACTGATTAGTCATTTAGTGTATTCTCTCTGAAATAACAGTAAACTGATTTTTAATTTTATTTGTTGGTAATATATGTTTTTTTTTTTTTAGTTTTTTTCCCGTCTGCGGTTAGGACTAACTTATATGGCGGCATACTCGAAGTATACTGCTTCCTATGAATTATTACTCGCAAACAATAGTCATGAAAGCCGGCAATCATGAACGCATTCAAGACGCAACTTTACCGTTGACTAGTGACTAGACTATTTGGCATTTCAACTGAATTTATGTACAACGCAATTTCTTAGGAGAAGAAACCAATCGAACGGCGTCAGATGTCACATTAATTTGAATCGACATCGTGAATTTCCATAAATAGGGAAATAACAACAGCGAGCGGTAAGGTAGGGCAATAAATTGGAAAGTGATGGCAATCAGCAATTAATTTGGATACTGTTCTGGAAAAGTGCGTGCCTTGAATACGATCGAAAAAGAATGTAAGCACTCGAAAGATAGAATGTAATGTCTTCTTATGCCACCCACATACTCGTACCTACATACTCATTTCTACATAACGTGCGGGCAAAAAAGATGCAAGAAAATCTAAATGCGCATTAACACCTTGAGCTTAACAGTATTCCCGTCGGCCTGCCCCAGAAGCCTTATACGTAGGATACTATTAGATGCGCAATATCGCATTTTTTTTTTTTTTTTTTTTTGCTTTTGATAAAAATGCAACTTTATTGTGAAATAATGGTGACAAATGAATCTTCCAAAGTATTCCCATCTTTTTGGCAAAGCTCGAATACCGTTATCGAATACGTATATCTTTTGAGGCTATCCCCGAATCAAACACTTTTTGATGTCTTCATATGAGCGGAACTGCTGCTCAACCAGACCATGTGCCGTCGAACGTAATATATGGGGAATATGGCGGGTGTGGTAGGACTTTCCATTTAAGCGTTTTCAGGTATTTTTTAATAGGTTTGGCAACGTGAGACCGAGCGTTGTTATGCCGTATAAACACTTTTTCCTGCCTCTGATCGTATTTAAGCCGTTTTTCGCGCAATGCTTCGCAGAGGTTTCGTTAGGTTTCAACAGTTCATAATAATTAACACCGACCGGGTGAATATTCGGCCGAGCCGACGACGTAGAAGCATGACCGGGCAGTTTCGGTCCCCATGACTTTCTTCTCTTTGAGTTGCCGTAATGAATCCATTTTTCATCACCCGTCGGCATGTGATGAAGAAAACCTTTCTTTTTTGCCGCTGGAGCAGTTGTGCACAGCCAAAAAAACAACGCTCAACGTCTATTAGCTTCAAATCATAAAAAACCAACGTTTTTCGGTTTTGAATCGTTCCCAATGCATGCAATTGCTTGGAAATGGTTTGGTGGGTAACTCCTAATACTGAAGCAAGCTCTTCTTGCGATTGGCAGGGATCCTCATCGAGCAATGCCACCAATTCTTCGATTCACCGTCTTTGAATCAACCACGGCACGTTGTTTCACTTAGAGCAGCATCACCATCATGAAAGAAGAAAATCAACACTTCCCGCAAATGACGATCATTTTTTCACAAAATCAGACATTTTCACAAATCCAAAAGTATATGACGCCAAAATAAAATCACTAATGGTTTGCATCCTAGCGAAAAAGAAACAGCATCGTTTGGAGACAACTCTAAGCAATAGTAAAGTCTACGCATATGCTGACGATACGGCGATTATCGTTAACCACAAAAACGTAGAAACATCTGAAAAAATCTTGCAGAACAAGTTCGATGTTATCACAATATCGTATAATGACAACGGCCTGGTCATAAACTCCAACAAAACCAATGTAATGCATATACGCCCACCCCATACCCTAAAATATTAACTAACAATTAAAATTCATAACTATAGCTGTCTGCATAAAGTTAATAGCCATCAACTTCTTCGAGCTGATGACGACTGTTCAACTATCCTGGATAAGGTCTCTACGTACAAATATCTGGGAGCTATCGTCGATTACAACTTCAAATAGAGCTATAATGTAGAGGCACTTATTAAAAAACTCAGAAAGTCTGCATTTGCTCTTTTTCATCGAAGCTATCGATGTCCACCAGATGTTCTACAAAAATGTTTTCATAGTCTTGTGGACTCTCTTGTGGGGAAGCATGCCACAGCTCCAAAGTTTAAACTCTTTTCACGCAAGCATCCAGAAAATAATACTCAATCAAGTCGAAATAACTGTGATGTGAGCAGGCAGTTTGTAACAATAGAGCAACTGTACAAAATGGAGATACTGTCAATCTTCAAAAATGATAGTACCTAAAACATGCCAACACAACAAGAAATAAACACGCCCAGACGACAGCAAGATAAATTACAAGTTTCTAGATATTGGAACGAATATAGTCGAAGAAAATATGCAGTAGCTGTTCCGGCAACATTCAATGAAGTTCCACCGAACTGTTGGACCTTCCGAAAAAAATGTTTTTAAACCAATCTTTTCAATGAATTATTGTTAAGTTTCAAAATGAAATATTGTTAAATTCTTGTTTCCGTTAAACTTATTTACTAGTGAAAAAAATTAATTGTATTTTGAACTTAAGCAATGCAACTAATTTAAATGATCAGTCTTCTGCAGACAAGCCACTTGGCTTTGCAGATATTATGTGTAAAAGTAATTATTTCCGAAAATAAAAATTCATTCATTTATTTACCACACCACCTTGATCAAAAAGTTTTTTATTCAGAAAATTAAAAATACAAGTTTATTCATCTAAACCCATATTGTCCCCTTCAAAGTTTTCCACATCGACTGCAACACACTTATGCCAGCGCTTGATCCAATCCTCGAAACATTTTTTATATTCGGTTTTCGGTATGTTCATCAGTGCTTCCTACGATTTTTAAATTACTTCCTCTCGGCTGCTGAAATGCGTTCCCCGTAGGGGTTTTTTAATTCAATTGAACAGAAAGAAGTCACAGGGAGTCAAATCAATCATTTTTCGTCAAAAAATTACGAATAATGATGGCACCGTGCGACGGTGCGTTATCATGGTGCAAAATCCACGAGTTTTCTGCCAACAATTCTGGTCTCTTTCGGCGAATTGCTTCACGCAAACGTCCCATGACGCCCAAATAGTACTCTTTGTTTACTGTCTTCTGGCAAAAATTCATGATGCACTACACCGTTGTAATCCATGAAAACCGTGAGCATTGCCTTCTTTTTTGACTGAAAACGACATGGTTTCTTTGGTCTCGTCTCATTTGGTGAACGCCATTCACTTGATATCTGGATTGTGTGTCGTACTCATAAACCCACGTCTCGTCTCCAATAATGATCCTTTTGATGAATGTGTAATCGGATTCAGCCTCGCAAATCATCTCTTTTGCGACGTCAACACGGTCTCTTTTTTGCATAAAATTGAGGCATTTTGGTACCAACTTTTCTGCTACACGACGGAAACCCAAATCATTAATCAAAATGTCTTAGACGGATCCATAGGCAATGTTCAAGTCCTCCGCTATCTCTCTGATGGTTAATTTGCGGCTATTGATTAACATTTCCTTTACTCTATCAATGTTGCCGTCTGTTTTCGATGTCAATGGTCTGCCACTGCATTTATCATCTTCGATTGACACACGATCACTTTTGAACCGCTCATGCCACTAGTAAACGACCGTTTTCTTTAGAGAATCGTTGATGAAGCACTTTTCCAAAATTTCCAACGTTCTCGTTGAATACAAGTTCGTTGTTGCAAATTGAAATCCATTTCTAAAATGTGCAACACACACAGAGATAGATGTACTCTTGGCTACGTAACTTTTGCAATTGTCAAGCTATGACGCTAAGATTAAGAGGGAAAGTCAACAACAGATGTACCAACTTAACAAAAAAAAAACAGAACTCAAATCGGAATAATGGGAGCGCCAAACGGTTGATATTCCGTTTTTTTATCAAGGTGGTATGTCTAGGGTTGGTTCATGATGTTTTGGATATGTAAAAATCGACCAGCACTTACTGCTGGAGCCATCTATTAACAAACAGAACTTAGTTGCGCACCTAATATTATCCCCAAATCACGTTTTCTGTCAATCATTGGGAATAATTATTACTGACTGATTGTTTCCTTTAACACCTTTAACTCACTAGAGGTTCTTCGCACTGAAAACTGCCCTCACCTGGTGCTGCCAAAACAAATAAGATACGTCAAAAATACGTCTCCACGATTTGTTAAGAATATCCTTTTGTTATTTACCCTGCTTATAGCACCGCCCTCTTGTCCAAACATTTTCGTCAGTCCAAAAAAATTACAGAAACCGTTGCGGTAGTGGCGACAGCGGCGTCGACGGCGAGGGTGACGACAGGGGTCAGCGTTTAAAATTCCGAGAACTTTCTGCGTTGTGCTGCCGACGCCGCGTGCCTGAAATTTTTAAACGCTTTTCACTCTTCTGACTGATATTGATTCATTGCGTTCACTTTCATGGAATTGCAGACTCTTTGGAGTGGCAAGCCCTGACTTAATTAAAAGAGTAATGAGTTTCGCTGGAATATTTGCGCCTTTGTTGGTACGTACTCGTGGTTATTTTGGGTGTCTTGCTGCAATGTGAGGATGATTCAAACATGGATGAGCGCACGAAACCGAAAGGACTTCAATTCACTTCAATTATGAGTGTAAAGACATTACCATAAAACTAACGAAAAAATTCATTGGCGATTCGTTAAACACATCAGGTGCAGTCGATTAACTGCAAATGATGAAGCGATGTCAGGAATTTTTATTCTTTGGAACAGACAAAAATGTAATTAATCTTTATTTTATTGTTGGAGGCTATTTTTCGGGTGTAATTTTCACAAGAACATTTAACAGTTCATTCGTGTGATCCCATACTTAATGAGAACTGTAAGTACGAGTCGCCAATTATGTAAATAAAGCGCAAAATATTTGAGATTTGAATGTTGAGTTTCAGTCCGAGTAGTCTTAACTGAACAATTTGTTTAATTATTAATTTTAGTCGAAGAAGCGTTCATTTATCATGTTCGAGTGAGGAAAGACTGCAATTAAATCAAAGGAACCGCACATAATTTTTTATCGATTAGCATGTGTAATTGTTGTGTTCAATGTTGGTTAAATTAAAAGGTAATATCTTTTATGAAAGCTCTAATGCTACTTCTTTTACTTTTCACAATTTATATTTTCTCAAATGATGCTGACAGTACTATAGATATGACTGGGCTAAACAATCCATTAATTTTGGGAGAGATTATTCCATTTGGACCAAGTAGATGTAAGTATGAGAGAATCATTTTTTTTTTTTTTTTTTTTTTTTTTGTATCTATTACAATTCCGGCTTTAACAAACCAAACACTCCACCAAGCTGGATTTTTAATCACTATTTACCTCCAGGTTTGCACACCGAGTAGGTCTAGAGGTCCTCATTCAGTTCCACTCTACTTTAAGTACCGATCTTCTCTGATTCACTGAGTTAGAGTGTATAAACCATCAGATATACTGCCTCTGATATGCTGGGTTTCCTCGGCCACCATAATAAGGCTGACGACAGTTTCTAGGCGACTAGAGTGCGCGGTCGAGGAAATCCAGGAACGAGATTCGAAAGTTTTATCAAAAGATAAGAAAACATGCCACGGGCACAAACCCTGAACCGAAAAAAGCCTGTAGAGGTTTGAAAGGAGCAGTTCTTTAGACTGTATAGCAACCATCACTAACCGAATGCCGCTTTCAGACAGAATAAACCTTTCAATCTGGACGATGGAGACCAACAATTTTGTCTACCCGACCTGGATGAAGTCCAACAAAGCTACGGAAGCGGACGGCCCGACAGCCGATCTAGTCAAAGCGGCAGACGATGACTTGGTAAGGAGCATACACAAAGTCATCTGTAAAATATGGTTAGACGATAGTAAACCCGATAAATGGAACCTCACCTTGGCTTGTCCGATCCTTGAAAAAAGAAACCCTCTGCACTATGCCAACTACAGTGGCATCGATCTAGTTAACATTGCCCAAAAGATCCTATCTGCCGCATTATGTGAACGTCTAAAAATGTTTTTCAACAACCTAATTGGTCCATATCAGTGTGGCTTTAGGCTAGGAAGATATACCATCGAATAGGTATTCACACTATGGTAGATCTTGGAAAAAACCCATGAACTCCAAATCGATACGATCCACCTATTCATCGGTTTTAAGGGTGCGTATGACGACGTCTATAGAGACGTGCTATATTCGTACAAAGCAATATATAGTTTTGGCATCCCTGACAAACTCGTATGTTTCTGCAGAATGACGATTTGGAGAACGCACGCTATTCCATCAAGGTCAGTACAGAACTCACCGAGACATCTGATGTCAAAAAAGGACTTAGACAAGGTGATGGGTGACATGCAATTCTTTTAACATTAATCTTGAAAAATTAGGGCAAAACTCAGAGGTATAATCTATAAAAATTCCGCCCAATTACTCGCATACGCGAATGATAATGACATAATCCGAAAAAAGCAGCGTGATGTCAGTGGCGCTTTACTCCACCGTATCGAGCAGAATATCACCCTCGACAGATATAACTCTGTGGTAGTTAAGGTCTTTGTCTACCCAGGTTCCTATCAATTTAGATAATGACACCAGCACTTCAAAAGACAAAAAAACTCTTGCCAATCAGTGCTTCTTTTTGCTAAGATGTCAATTGACTGGCAAGGCCTGCTCTCGAACAACAGAAATACCCCCATATAAGACCTTAATAATGCCAGTCATACATTTTTAAAATTATATCTTTTACTCACCCTGAATACACTCCAAAAGAACACTGAAAAATGTTATACCAGATACACTACCAGAATGTAATGCACAAGTGATCTGTTTTTTTTTTTTTTGTTGAATTCAGTCTGAACTACTAAATAATAAAGTATCTATCTATCAAGCGATAGATAAAGGCGAGCGGTCCGTTCACACAATACCGGATCTAGTGTATGGCGTGATTATATCAGCCGATGTCGACAATAATGTCGGACCAGCCAGCTACTTCAGAGAGTGAATGGGGCAGTAAAAAGAAAGAGGAAGCTAAGGCTCTCAAACAACTTTCCTTACCAGCTTCAACCGAAAAGCTGCCGGTTGAAGCTAGGAGAGGGGAAAAAACCTCAATTGCAGCAGCTAGAAAGGCGCACACACCTGTGGACGCTGAATAAACTTACGTCTCCGACGTAGGTAAAGGCCATTACATGGGTTCCCACAATAACTTAGCCTGTCCCTCTGCATCCGAATCAGACGTCGAAGAAAAAAAATTTAAAGAACCTAAACAGCAGCATAAAGCAGCTGCAACAACGAGTTCTTGCCATTAAAGCTAAGCAAATAGCGAGAAGGGCGAGCGAACAGCAAGAGCCACAGAGCTCTCAAAAGCAACCACAGCAGCAACCCCAAACTCAAATTTAAAAACTTCCGCAACAGCAACAGCAAGTAAAGCAAGCAACAAAAAAGCTAGCTAATCAACAACAAGAAAACCAACAACAACAAAACAGCAGAAACACCAAAACCAACAACAGCAGCAGCAGCAGAAACAACAGAAGCAACAACAACAGCAGCAGAAAACAGTCAAGCAAAAGGTGCCACCAATCAACACACTCAACATTGAATTAAGAGACACCATTGAGCTACGTATGTAAGTCGGCCGTATGCAACAATTTCTTTATTAAAAGACTTAGTTTAGATAGGCACGCGATCCACTGTAATATAGTAGAGCGCTACCAGAAATTAAAAAGGATACGACGACTGAGTTCTTCTCCTACACCCCGAAGGAGGAGAAGCTGCAAAAAATGCTGCTGAAGGGGTTAGAACCGTCGACTGATCTGGAGGAGCTCCTTGCACTGCTGAAAGAGAAGGAGTGCGAAGAGCTCAATTTCGTAGGGGCTTAGCAATTTGTCACGGTTAGAGCCAAAAGGGAGAAGCGGAATTTTTAATTTTTCCTGTTCCAGCTAAGTCCCAACAGCTAACTGGATGGTCTAAGGAGTATCAAAGACTACCAGGTTGTACACTTGTAAAAATTAAAGAGGAGCGAAAACATTTTACAATGTGTTTGCTGCCAAAGGTTCGGGCACGCCGCGTTGAACTGCGAAATGCAGCTTCGGTGCGTGAAGTGCGGAAAGAACCACAAGTCCGAGGAATGCACCCTAGGTAAGGACGAAGCGCCCGAAAAAGGCCAGCTCACTTGTGCCTTAAGTAAGAATACGGGACACACCGCTAACTATCGGGGTTGTTCCAAATTCCAATACATAAAATGAATAAACCTGGCTCGACAGCAGGAAGTGGAAGTTAAACGTCCACCCATGCATAAACAAACTCCAGCCGTTACTACCCAAGTTACCTACGCCCAAATGGCGGCAGTTAGGAGAAATACGGTACAACAAGCGAAGGTCGCTTCTAAGGCCCCAGCCCCTAGAGCACCGAAACCTGTACCTGACATGCTAGCTATCTTGTTCTCTATTCAGGGGCAGATGGCTCAGCTCCAACGTCATATAACAAAACAGGCTATGCGCGTTGATCAAATCTACGCGCTGCTGCCGTACCTAACGCACCTCCATCCGTAATGGGTACGTCAATGGCGGAGCAAACCCTGGAGGCCTTGCAGTGAATGTTAATTCATTGATTAAGCTTGACCGAGCCCCTCATGTGCTCTTGGTAAGCGAAACTAAGCCATTGGGGAAACTAAGAGATTGGGAAAATAATACACCAAATACTAGAGGGAAGTTACTATTCAAATGGTGAGGTCAATACAGTTTAATGTACCGACTCTATCGTTTCCTAGATATGGGTTGTATTTGGATCTCCTGCTATTCGACCTGACAATTACTAACCAACATATTGTACTACAAACTGTCTACACACTTTTGTATATGACAGTGACCATTGAGGTCTTAGTACCGAAATAACGAAATAACTTCAACGACATTCCTACAGCTATAGTAGGGTGCGTTAGACAAACTTCTCATGAACACTAACGAGAGCACTCTCCTCGAATTCACTCTACCCACCGCCCCCCCAGAAATCTGTCAAACGATTTCACAGGTATCTAAAGGTATTGGACGAGACAATTAAAGAACAATGGACAAAACAATCCCTCTGTATCAACATACTGACAACGAAGACTTATTCCGCAACGCAACTATTAACGCATTGCACCTACAGAAAAGTAGTCTGCTGTCAAGTCTAAAAACCTTGTACATTCATTTTACTGACAGACATAACCCGGAGATCAGGACATTAAATTCGTCGATCAAAAATCTCCAAACATTAATAAAAGAAAATTACAAAAACTCTGAAAATTTGTATTGGAACAACAAAATTCGGGCTATAAACACCAGCAACCCGAATATGTTTCCGAAAATAAATAAAATATTTCGGAGGAAAGATCTAAACGACCCTTCGTGTCTTAAAAACGCCCGAACGACGGAAAACGAACACATAAATTTAGCAGCAGGCATCGATCCAAATTAGGCCGTTGATGATGACAACTTCTTTGTCATCGAGGATCCGTAGGAGAAAGTAGAGGCTATGGAGCGACTTTTCAGGAAGTGTACAAGGCGAATGACATCATTGGCTCAAGCCACGATCTGGAAAGTCGATTCCTTGTGCACAATTTTTACCTTCGAAATAAAATATTAACTGGCGATTCGATAGTATGGGTTTCCCCCAGTTCAGTGACGAGAATATGGCAAATAATGCCATCGCCGACGATAGGGAACTACCTCCGTTAACATTGCAAGAGCAATAACCTCATCGAACAACCTGATGATTTCTACCCTAATTATATGTATCATGAGAAAGTTCGCTTTAACGGCTTTATTCCTCCAGAAGCATTCCTCTACCTAGATAATAAAGGTCTGATCCAGGAAAGATTTGTGGTGCAGCTAATCTTCAACGTTGCTCTGAGGACTCAACAACGACAGAGACGTCGCACATGGCAGTGGCTAGCGTCTCCGGTTTAGTAGAGTGATAAGAAGTCGCAACATGAAGGATGTTGTTCGGCAGCACCAACAATTTTGATGGCTTGTTGAAGGAAAAGAAGCTTCGTTGTCAAATTCCTCCAATAATAGGGAGCTCCATAGGAAGCAAAGTTGGTCCTCCTAAGTTTTTAACCGTGGCCGGCTTATATAGATTTAAAAAATAATTAGAAAAATACAACAAAGAAATTTAAAAAATTGAAAAAAAAAAAAATTTAAAAAAAAAAATGTTATGGGTGACAACTTTTCTTTAAAAATGCAAGAAAAACAAAAGTATTGTATCCTGTATGGTATGTTTTACAATAAGATAGATTGAATAGGCTATGGTTAATTTAGATTTTAGTTAGTTTATAAGTTTTAGTTTTATTTTGTTTTTTTATAAAAGGTCCATATACTATTTTTTTAAAAAATCATTTAAATTGAAAACTGAACTGAAAGTCGTGATATCCGCAACCGGACATTGGCTACAACAAGGTAATGGTCCGAGTCGCTGTTGGCCACTCGGAACATCTGATCCATGATACTGGAGTGCTTTGCGTCGACCACAATGTGTTCAGTTTGGTTGACAGGTGATTTATCAGGAGATCTCCAAGTCCTTTTATGAATATCGAGATTCGGGAGATATGTGTTACCTACCCCAATATTTCGCCTCAACGATAAATTGATCAGCCTTTATCGGATGTGGTTACGTGCAGGTAAACTTTCCGACAGTACTACCAAAGATGCCCTCTCTTCTTAGCCATGCACTAAAATTGCCGAGAACAATTTTAATGTCATAGCTGGGGCACATCTAAGAGCTCGTAGAAACTATCTTTATTGACACTATATTCAATTTTTCTTTTTTTTTACAAGTTGGTCATTTAATTTTTTGTTTTATATATCATTTTTCTATTGAAATATTTTTTTATTTTTTTTTTAAATTAATCATTTTTGTTACGCCAAGAAGGGAATTATTTTCTGATTTATGTATATATTGTATGAGAAAAATACTACTTACTTCACATAACACAAAAACTATTCTAAGACCTTTACCAAATGTATAATAAATGAAAATAAAAAACAAAATATATTTTTGGAACACGTTATATACTTTCAAAATAAGCCGTACTATACCACCTCAAAAAGTTCCCAGAAAATACAGGTTCATTCATCGAAATCTATATTGTTCCCTTTAAAGTAATCTCCATCGACTGCAACACACTTATATCAGCGCTTGATCCAATCTTCGAAACATTTTTTTATATTCGGTTTTCGGTATGTCCATCAGTGCTTCCTGCGATTTTTCCATTACTTCCTCTCGGCTGCTGAAACGCTTTCCCCTAAGTGGTTTTTTAACTCGATTGAACAGAAAGAAGTCACAGGGAGCCAAATCAGGTGAATTCGGTGGCTGTTGGATGTTATGTTATTTGTTGCATTTTTCTTCAAAAAATTACGAATAATAATGAAACTGTGCGACGATGAGTTATCATGGTGCAAAATCCACGAGTTTTCTGCCCACAGTTCTGGTCTCTTTCGGCGAATTGCTTCACGCAAACGTCTCATGACGCCCAAATAGTACTCTTGCTTACTGTCTGGCCTTCTGGCAAAAATTCATGATGCAATACACCCTTGTAATCCATGAAAACCGTGAGCATTGCCTTCTTTTTTGACTGAAAACGACATGTCACTTTCCTGATGCCTGAATTGCGTGTCGTACTCATAAACCCTCGTCTCTTTTCCAGTTATGATCCTTTTGATGAATGTGGAATCGGATTCAGCCTCGCAAATCATCTCTTTTGCGACGTCAAGACGGTCTATTTTTTGTATGAAATTGAGATCTTTAGGCACCAACTTAGCTGCTATACGATGGAAACCCAAATCATAAATCAAAATGTCTTGGACGGATCCATAGGTAATGTTCAAGTCCTCCGCTGATGGTTAATTTGCGGTTATTGACCAACATTTCTTTTACTTCATCAATGTTTTCGTCGGTATTCGATGTCAATGGTCTGCCACTGCGTTTATCATCTTTGATTGACACACGATCACTTTTGAACCGCTCATGTCACTGGTAAACGACCGTTTTCTTTAGAGAATCGTTGCCGAAACACTTTTCCAACATTTACAACGTTCGCACACCATTATATCCGCTTTTTACGCAAAATTTAATACAAGTTCGTTGTTGCAAATTGAGATCCATTTCTAAAATTGTAAAAAATCGCCAACACACACAGAGATAGATGTATTCTTGGCTAAGTAACTTTTGCAAATGTCAAGCTATGACGCTAATATTTAGAGGGAATGTCAACAACAGATGTGCCAACTTAACAAAAAAACAGAACTCAAATCGGAAAAATGGGAGCGCCACACGGTGACGCCACAGAGAACATTTTGATTAAGGTGGTAAATATGTATCGAACTTGAGTCCAGAGAATTACAGTAATATAATTTTTTTTTTTACCAGTGTCTTGTCTCGGAAAACTTGCTTGGGGTAAGTGTAACCTAGTTTATTCTGAAACTACGAATCTCCGGAATCTGATACTGCTAAACAATGTGTGGAAAACATGATTATGGAGTTGGAAGCAAAATCAGCTTTAGAGATCTTCGAAAATTTGTTATGTGACGAGATTCTAGAATATATAGTACTGTACACGAAACAGTAACCTACGCCAAACATTATAAAAATGATTTGAACTTCCATCTAACCGTGAATGAGTTAAATTTTTTTTATAGAAATTTTGTTTTTCTCGTCATACCTATCACCTTTTTCCTCAAAGTAAACTTTATTGCTGTAGAGACGGTGATGTACACATTCCATTTGTTGAACAATCAATGTCTCGTAATCGTTTTGATGTCATTAAATCTTATTTACATTTCAATGACAACTCAAGAATTGATAGTACTGACGAATCTTTCAAAATTCGCTCATTTATTGATAAAGCTAATGAAAGGAAATGAAATTTTGAAAGTTTGGTAAATTTGAATCCAATTTAACTGTTGATGAAATGATCGTCAAATACTTTCGGCATTATGGAATCAAACAATATAAAAGCAAGCCAGTGAGGTCAGTGAGGTTTGATGAGACCTTCCCTCTGCTAAATTTTAGAGATTTTTTCTTGGGTGAAAAAATCGGAAGAAAAGGCAAGTAAACTTACTCCAGGTTCTTCTGAAGTTCTTTTACAACCTCTCAGATTCGAAAATGTTGGTCATTATATGATAAAGAGGTTTTTCATTCTTTTCTTTCATGATTTTGTCCGGCATATCCCATCACATTTCGTGGATGGCGGTAAGAGCAGGTCTCTGCAGCAGTCCAGGGTCTCCATTAGTTATTCGACCGTACGTGGCCTAAAAAGGGACCTTAAATTCTATGTACAGATCCGAAGTTCGTTGTTTTTATTTGTTGTCGACAATAGGTCGGTCCGTATCTGAGGTTTTTTTTTTTAATTGGCAGAGTAGTTACCCCGACGGCGCAACCCCCAACCAGGAAAGTCAGTTCCATTATAGATACTCCTAGAAAAGAGTTTCGGTTAGACAGAAGACAGAAACCCTTTCGGGGATGTGAGCACTACCGCTAGTCCATTAAGGTCTACCATCGCTTTTCCAAGATCCTGACCTTATCTCATAAATGGAGTAATCTGGATTAGGTCTCATTTGTTTTATTCCGGAGTTTTACTGTACCGTTCATTCCATCAGGTGAATTCTTTCGCTGTCTTGTTTATAGTGCTGCAATTTTTGTCTGCTGGTGAAGGCGCGCCCTTATAATTGCGGCCACTCGAGTACGGAGAGACATCAACCAGTACTCGATGGTTACTACTTGGAGGTAAAGAAAGCACAATTGATGTACAGTGACAGGTACAACACTGGGCATCGCCAAGTTGACAACTATCAGTTTTTACCATATTTCTACTGTCCCCAACTAGGCATACTTGCTCTTCTTCTATATATTTGAGCGATTAAAACTCTCGCCAGTTTTTTCGCCAGTGCTTCGATTGTATACTTCATTGATTGCTTATCAAGTTATAGGTTGTGACAACACAATGATTCTTTTTCTACTGTGCATGTTTCAGCTACCCCTTATTTTACCTCTTTGTTTAACAAGTCTTATTGGCGTTTGCTTGTTGTCTTTTACTTAGTTTTTAGTTCTATACTAACTTTTGGCTTAGTTCTATTTTTGATTGATGTCATTTTTGAGTCATTTACACATGGCGTTACTTCTATTATTCCATTGTTATTATTCCATTGGAACATGCGTTGGAAAGCGACTGTCATTGTACGTCATATCAGTATATGTCATTCATTTGAAGCGTAAACAACAATAATTTTTTTTTTCACTCAAATATGTCGAACTTTGTGCTTGAAAAAGTGTTTTTTGCGGGGAGTTCTTCTTCATTTTAACTTTAATATGAAGAAAACTGCTGCCGAAAGTCTTCGTATTTTGGTGGAAGTTTATGGTGAATATGCGCTAGCTGAGCGAACGTGCCAAAAGTGGTTTGCATAGTTTAAAAGTGGTGATTTTGGCTTGGAAGTCGATGAACGTCCTGGGCAGCCAATAAAGTTTGAAAATGAAGAACTGGAAGCATTACTTTATGGAGATTGTTGCCAAACACAAGAAGAGTTCGCAGAATCTTTGGGTGTCACTCAAGCAGCCATTTCAAAACGTTTAAAAGCAGCCGGATTTATTCAAAAGCAAGGAAATTGGGCTCCACATGAACTCAAGTCGAGAGACGTCGAAAGGCGGTTTTGCATGTCCGAAATGCTGCTGGAACACCACAAAAGGAAGTCATTTTTGCATCGGATTGTTACTGGTGATAAAAAATGGATCCATTACGACAACCCCAAGCGCAAAAAATCATATGTGAAACCCAGCCAACCAGCCAAATCAAAGGCAAAGCCGAATATCCATGGCACGAGGGTAATGCTCTGTATTTGGTGAGATCAGATAGGTGTGCTGTATTATGAGCTGCTAAAACCGGGTGAAACCATCAATGAACAACGCTACCGAACACAAATAATCCGTTTGAAGAGAGCAGTAGCCGAAAAACGCCCGGAATATGCGACCAGACACGAGGTAATAATTTTCCATCATGAAAACGCTCGGGCCCAAGTTGCTATTCCGGTTAAGAACTATTTGGAAAACAGTGGATGGGAAGTCTTACCCCACCCTCTTTATAGCCCAGACCTTGCCCCTTCTGACTACCATTTGTTCCGGTCGATGCAGAACGCCCTCACTGAAATACGGTTCACATCAGAGCAGAATATCAAAAATTGGCTTGATTCATTCTTGCCTGCCAAGCCGGCGCATTTCTTTTGGGATGGGATCCACAAATTGCCAGAAAGATGGGAAAAAATCATAGTTTCAGATGGGCAATACTTTGAATAATACTATTGTACATGTTATTCTTAAAAAAACGTTCAAATTTTGAAAAAAAAACCGGACGAATTAAATTACATACCCAATATCTCTACAACTTTCTTACAAAAATGGTAACCCTAAATCATAGTACATCCTCATTCTCATGTCAATATTGAAAGATACATCAAAAGACCGTAAGATAGCAGAATAGCAGAGGAAGCAACTACACTTTATGTGTACAAAGTACAAAGTACTCGTATTGTAGTTCTGCTTGCTGTTTAACACTCATTCCGTATGTTGTCGACTGCTAAGATTTTATTTATTTTATTCATATTTGTTATCTTCTGTCGTCCTTGTCAGTAAGCTACGCGAGCTTTTTCAAAACAAAAATATTCAACAATTCGTGGGTGCGAGTTGCCAGTAATGCGTAGCAACGAACGTGAGAACAAATATTCCGGAAACAATAAGGCATGCAACCGCACTCAATCATGATTATAGGTAACTCAAACCTAAAGATTTAGCTGTGAAACCACTTAAAAGTGATTCACTGAAGACTAAACATTATATTTTAGTCCACTAGAATTCGTGATCAGAATTTACAAACCAACAAGTTCTGGTCATTGATTTGGACTTAGATCCAGTAATCTTGAAATTTGCTTGATTTGTCAAAAAATATCTTCTCCGTCTCAATATTCCAAAAACAAATTAATCAATTGCCGAAATGTTATAGAGCGTCTGACGATCTGATGATCGCGTTCATGACTCACTGACATTAGGCAGAAGCAAATGATTTTACGGTATTACGAATACACACCAATACAAGTACTTGGAACATTTGCTGTTTTGGGTGGTGATTTGTTTTCCTTTTGACCACAAATGCATTGTCATGCAGTTCTGAACAGTTCGAATAACTCAGTCGTCGACGATTGAATTCACCCAAAAGAATTGACTGTCCATTACTGTTGAGGGGGCTTGGAAGTTTTTTTGGCAGTGCGATGTGATTGGAATAAGCAATGTTGTTTGTTAATATTTGATTTGCATTAAAATTCCTCGACAAAACTTCCTCATTCTTTAGCAAAAGGTTGTTGATCGGTGGGCCGAATTATGCATTGATCCTTAAACAGGCACATGACATGTACCCTCGGGTGATTTTATTCCCTTTTTTGGTGAAATTGATTGAATTTCATATGTCAAGCGGGCTTTGGCTGCTTCGATATCAAAGCAGAAAACATTTTAAGAATATTGATTAATTGGACACGATATTTTCGTTTACGTTACTCGTTTATGGGTAAAAAGTTACTCAATGAAAAAGGATTTTGCAAAAATTTTATGCACTATTATGCAACCTAATCGTCATCAGAGTTATCAGATCCGGATAGGTACCCGTTGTGTTGTTGCATGTTCAGATCTTGTCGTTCATAAAAACTGTTGCATGTAAAATTGCATATTTCCTCAACAATTTCTTCTTTTTTTTTTCTGTACTTTCTTCCAACATGAGTAGTCGTTAAAATTGATTCACAACATCTTGAGCTAGAAAAAAAGTCCATGGACTTTAAAAGTGACCCCAAATGGGACACAAATTTCCAACTACCCAATAAACTACAGATAGCTTTTAAAGTTGTACCTTTAAGCGGTCTGCACAAGACGGAATAAACATACTTTGAGGAATACTCTGTGCATGAACATGAGATGCAATGAGAGTAGCACATTCAGAAGGATGTTATATGGTTAATGCCTACAATACTATCACAATAATTGAGATCAACTACGTTCAAGTTTATCCCGATCTTGTACAGGAACTCGGAAAAAATAGAATATACAAATTCAGTCACGATTTCAACAACAGCTTAGGTACAGAGCAAGCCCAACTTTGTTAAGGGCTAGACAGTGTAGTTTACTGATTCACATAAAATAGAGGTAATAGCTTAAAATCTGAGTGCTGTCCTGTACTTCAGAGAGAAGTTAGGCCAGCTTTCTGACAGTAAAGCAACATTGTTTGCTATCAATGTTTTGAGATAATTTTAAAAAGTAATTTTGGACTACGTCAAATAGCGTAAAAATCCAGCCGATAGGTTTTTTCTGAGTGTCATCTCAAAGTGGCCACGACAACAACGAGAGTAGTAGAATTTCCAAGAGAGATCTGCCTTTATATTTATAATGTTATACTGCCTAAGACCTTGGACTCTTCTTGATTGAGTTCAGACCAAGTTGAATGAACCAACAAATGGTGAAAATAAAAAAATTTAAAAACATAAAAGCATAACTTAAAACTAAGTCAATCTAAGCAAAAGAAATATAATCAACATGCTGCTTGAATTTCAAATTAAGTCTAACACCACCCGCATGTATTTAATACTTCTCGAACACTCAATAATCTCTCCATCCATTTTTACACTCTTAACCATATGATTAACAATTTTACATTCAATTTCAACTTGTTCATTTTAAACCACTACCTACTAACATTTTCCAAGTACTCTCAACATTCTTACCACTTATGCAAATCGAGGTATCATCAGCAAACAAAATTATCTTCCAAACTTGAACACAATATTTAATGTCATTAATGCATAGAAGAAAACGAATAGCTCCCAATACCGAACCTTGTAGCACACCTAGTTCTACATTCACTAAACAACGCCAACACCATATTCACTTTTGTTTTTTAAGACCTTTTCAATAAATATGTGTTAAACCATCCAAGTTTATTATTCCTAGACACAGTCTACCTAAAGCTTGCAAGCAGGGACATATAACAGCAAAAGATTTCAGACCAATAAGTCTGTCTTCATTTATGCTTCAAACCCTAGAGTGATAGTTGGAGATTATTAGGAACAGATGCAGTAATGGCTTTTTAATTGAGTCGCAGCATGCATATATAAAAGGCAAGTCTGTAGAATCTGCGCTGCACGAGGTGGTGGGGAAAATAGAAAGGAGTCTACACTTCGGTGAGTTTGCGTTGGCGGCCTTCCTCGAAATAGAAGGAGCCTTCAATAACCTGGACGCTAATATTGAACAGGGCATAACAAGTTGAGTGTACAACATACTTGCAAGTAGGAGATTAAACTATTCTATTGGATAAAGCCTCGTTAAAATATCTGTAACCTGCTAAACCCCTCAAGGGGGAATCGTATCGCCACTCCTGTAGATGCTGGCTATCAATGACATGACATTAAAAAGCTTAATACAGTTGGTATAAGTGCCACGGCATACGCAGATGAAGTCTGGGAAAATAATTCATTATATTAGCCGAGATTATATAGGTTGCTCTGAAGACGATCAGCACTTGGGTAAAAAGCTGTGGTCTCAATGCGAATCCTTTCAAAACGGAACTGATTCTTTTTACTAGAAAGGATAAGATACCTCTCGGACAACGCGAAGTATCTGGGTGTGATTCTGGACAAAAAACTGAATTGGAATCTTAATGTAGCGGAAAGAATCAAAAAGGCATATGATGCCCTTTTTATCTTCAAAAGAACGGTAGGAAAATTTTAGGGCTTAAAGCCTGCTATGGTGTATTGGCAAGATCTATACTTACATATGGTGCACTAGTATGGTGGAAAGCAACAAACAATCAAATGGTGTACGAAAAGTTGGCGGCAGTTCGAAGAACGGCTTCCATATCCATAAAAGATGCGCTCCGTACTACCCATACGGCAACATTAGATACCTTTCATCACCTTACACCGCTTGATTAACAGATCAAAAACTTGCTGGCAAAGTTATCACGATATTTATGTGAACTCAACATACGAGCGGATTCCCACATCCACCGAGTGCTGGATTTCATAATACATATGTGCTTGCATAGTTTTATTTTTCAAATTTAGATTTTCCCATGCCCAACCTTCTGCTGCGTAAAGTTTATGATTCGAATTACTATACTTTTGCTGATGAATTTAATTTTAAGTTATAAATAGAGCCATAAGGACAGTTATTACCAGAATTTAGTTGGACATAATAAAGAGACATTCGTCTCAGGAAAAAAACTTTTTTTTCGCAAATCTCCTTAAAAAGTTGCTTACTGGCGCCCAACGTGAGACTGGAGAGTTATATAATTAGTTGAAGTATTAGTGAAACCCGAACCGCAGTCAGCCGCGAAAAAAGAAAATTCTACGAAGCAGACAAAAAGGCGAAATATAGTACGGAACTTTCAGCAAGAACCAAGCCACGCCGCAACTTAACTGAAGCAGTGATAGAAACCTCGCACCCATACTCAACAACGAAGAATTCCAGCATAATGATGCTAAGAATCATCTTAATATTGTAAGCTCAACTTTTTTCTCACTATTTTAAGCAAACTAAAAATTAAGTCATGTGAAGTAAACATGAAATATTAGGTGCTCAACTAAGTTAGTTTTTATGAAAATGCAACTTTGTGAAAAACTGGTTACAAATGAATTATTTAAAGTATTGCCCATCACTAGCTACAACTTTTTCCCATCCTTCTGACAGAGATCGAATACCATTACGGTAAAAGTGTTTATCCTTTGAGGCTATCCATGAATCAAGCCATTTTTTAATGTCTTCATATGAGCGGAACTGCTGATCAGCCAGACCATGTGCCATCGATCGGAACTAGTAATAATCGAACCGCGCAATATCTGGGAAATATGGCGGGTGGTGTAGGATTTCCAATTTAAGTGTTTCCAGGTAGGTTTTTACGGGTTTGGCAATGTAAGGCAAAGCGTTGTGATGCTGTAGAATCAATATTTCGTGCCTCTGCTCGTACTGAGGTGGTTTTTCGCGCAGTGCTCGGCTCAATCGGATCAATTGAAGTAGATACTTTCGCAGTGTGAACATTCGTGCGAACCGACGTAGAGTCATGACCGGGCAGACCCCATGACTTTCTTCTTTTTAAGTTGCTGTAATGGATCTATTTTCCATCATCCGTCGCGATGCGATGAAGTAAACCCTTCCTTTTTTGCCACTAGATCAGTTGTTCACAGGCGACAAAAACGACGCTCAACATTTCTCGGCTTCAATTCATAAGAAACCCAAGTTCCTCGTTTTTGAATCATTCACAAAGCATGCAATCGCTTAATCTTAATCTTAATGCTAAAGCAAGCTCTTTTTGGCACGGATCCTCATAGAGCAATGCCTCCAGTTCGGTATCTTCGACGGATTTTGGCCTTCCTTAACGCAGACGGTCATCAACATCAAAATCACCGTCAATCAGCATCTACGTAAACTGATTTGAAACTCTCGATACGATTCAGCCGCCATATTCTTCGAATGAAAGAAGAAAATCAACACTTCTCGTAAATGACGATTATTTGGCACATAATCAGACATTTTCACACAACCTAAGGTATATGACGCCAAAACTAAAAAATAAAATAAAGAACAAAGAAAGAGATAATTCCTTCGTACGATAATCCATTATAAATAAGCAATTCAGAAGCAAATACAGAAGCGATTCAAACCGTTATCACACAGCTTACAGGAGCTGCCAATGCCAAGATTGAAAATATCAAAAAATTAGTGCGTAGGATGATATCGATTGAAGTAACGTCCACTGCAGTTGATTCAAACTGTACTTCACTGCAGGCTCCAAAAGCAGAGCAAATGCTGGAGGAAATCAGTAGATTACCTGATAGCTTACGGGACTTGGAAACGCTTTAAGGAAGTCCAGTACAATCTATTTTGAAAGACCGCAAAATAGTCAGCGATAGACCAATCTATGGAGCCATACTCCCAAGTATAAGGTAGAAAATACAAGATGGAACATGACTATTCTGCCATCAAAAAATGCCTGTCATTGCACTATGCAGACAAAAGAGATGTAAGAGCTCCAGTCCAGCAGCTAAATTCATTTGTACAAGGTAGCTCAAGCATAGATGAGAACTATGCCAGTGTGAATTAACAATTCTCCCTCATAATGGATAAAATCAAGGCTAAAGACTACAGTGCTGAGACGATCAACGCTCTAATTGAAACTATCGAAATCCGGCTCTCGATGTCTTCATAAGATGAGTAAATGGTGAACCAGAAACTTTACCTGAAGCATACACCTTATATTTGGAGGTCCAGAACTTAAACTATAGAAGCATGACCATACACAGTAGAAATAACTTTAGCATGAAGGCCCCCATGAACAACATACCAATACCATCTTGACCAAAGCGTTACAAAACACCACCTATGCAGAAACTACTGCCTCTGCCACAGAAAATCACTGTATACAACATCCAGCATAAGCCGCAACCACAGCGCCCAACCACGCCAAAACCAATGTCCGTTGACCTGTCTATGCAAACGAAACAAGCCAATTATATGAACCGGCCAAATCCGAACACAGATGTCAATTACAAAGCACATAGTCAGACCAGAAGCCGCTTAGACAGCTGTCTACCCAAACGGCAAAGACTATTCAACAAGGAAACACAGGAAATAGAAGAGTACTTCGAGGAATATGAACACGAAGTCGAGGAACAGACAACTGGAACAACTTATTTCCAATTGACTTGCTGCCGACACAAAACCGGCTAACAAACCATTCAAAATTCAATCAGCCAAAGGTCAAATTCGAGTTAAACGAAAAATCTCCGGTCCATTTTTCAAGAATGTAGGAAACGACACCATCTGGGACTTCTTCATTTAACCTGGCTTAAAAACATTTGATGGTATTATTGGTGAAGGCATGCTCAAACGATTAGAGGCAATCGTAGATAGGAAAAACAAAATTTTAACAATAAAATCAGGTGTCAGAGTCCCTTTGAAGGAAAAGAAATCGGTTCAAGTCAAAAACATCGAAAATAAGAGCGAACATCTATCCAATGAGACAAGGAAACTTCTTCATAACATAATTAACAGACACAGACGCAAGTATTTGGCACAATCAGCGACGATGAGCTCATCGCAGTGGAATAGCAGATTCAAAAGTTGTTGCAAGATGTAATTGTAAGACCACCAAAGAGCCCGTACAATTCTCCACAATTGATGGTACCCAAGAAGTCAGAAGCCACCGGTGAAAAGAAATATAGAATAACGGTAGCCAGTTTTGGAAAAGCAGGGTTTTTTACACCCCTTGACCTATCCTCGGGTTTCAACCAAATATGAATGAAGGAAGCAGACATCCCGAAGACAACCTTCGCTACAATGAATGGGAAGTTTGAATTCACTAGGCTCCCATTCGGACTTAAAAACGCACCGACTATCTTCCAAATAAGTGTAGATGACATTCTGAAACCTTATATCGGCCTAATATGTTATGTTTACATCGACGACATAATAACATTTGGCAAAAATAAGGAAGAACACATTAAGAAGTTCGAAACGATGTTATCCGCATTGAAAGCGGCAAACCTCAGAGCAAGCCTGGGTATGTTATTGCTAACAAAGTTATAAAACCTGACAGGAAGAAAGTGAAAGCCATCTGCAATCTAAAACCACCCGATTTTTCATAAGGGACTTTGTTGGAATTGCGAATCCTTTGAGAGGTGAGACGGCCTAAGAAAAGGCTAAGGCGCCAAAAGGCCTTTAAAATTTGAAAGAACTCTTAACATCTTCCGAAATTCTGACTTCAAGAAGCACTTTATATTGACAACGGGCGCTTTTAACATTGCGTTAGGTGCAGTACTCTCACAGGGTGAACTCGGTAGAGACAGAACCATTTTTGTCTTACTTACATCTTCAGATCGCTTAGTAAGGCCGAAGAAAACTATGTCACTAGCGAGAAGGAGATGCTGGCAATTGTTTGGGCTTTTGGGAATATGTATGGCGCCAAGAAAATACGAATTTTGACAGACCATAAGCCACTGACTTTTGCTTTGAGCAACCGTAATACAAATGCCAAGCTCAATAGATGAAAGGCAAGAATAGAAGAATACAACTAAGAATTAATCTACAAGCGAGGGAAAACAAATGTCGTAGTCGATGCCAATATTCTATCAACATCCGATTCACAAACATGCACACTGTTGAGGAGGACAGCTCAGACCGAATACTACACTATGAAGCTCCTTAAAATGTTTTCAGTAATCAGCTGGTTATCTCAGACGGATGACAATTGTTCGCATAGGAGGAACCCCATCGTATGAGGGGTTCAATGAGGAAAATAAACTCAGAATCATTCAAGAACACAACCGTGCCTCAACTTATCGTTACTGACAACGAGAACAGCAAATTTTATTAAGGCACTTGGCATAAAAACCTACTTGACTCCTCCTCAAAACAGCGACGTTAATAGAACTAACATATAGGAATAGTTCATTCGACTATATTAGAAATAGCGAGAGGCTTATGGAAAGAATATCAAAATCTTACAATGAAATAAACCTTTGAAATAGCCGTAGACCGATACAACAATTCCATCCATTCCGTTACCAAGAAAAAGCCTACAGATGTATTTTTCGAAAGAAGCCAAAGAATCAATAACCAAAATATTATTGATTTCCAAGCTAAAGTGAACGGGGACCTTATTGAGGTCACCAAAAGGAACCAGAAAAGGAAAATCAGCCCAAAAAAAAACAAAAAATGAAACGTTCCAAAGATATATCAACCCGGGGAAGTCATATTCGCAGCCGTCCAACGACGGCTATCCTCTACATAAAAGAAGCAGTACAACAGGGTAATAAAAAAAGTCAACACGTGCCAAATCAAAAACACTTTTGAGTAAATCTGTTTATCCCTTAATTTTAGATCGATTCAAGGGTTGGCCTTCGGCATTAACAACATATTCAAATATAATACATCAGTTGTCAGCCTGAAGGTAGGGAATGGCAAGATTATTAGTGGAAATTTTAGGATGGTTCACATTATCAACCTGACGGGCTATGAAGACGTCATAAACGAAATAACAAGTCTGATAGAAAACTAAATAAATAAGAGCGGTATTCTACGACCTCGATTGCTTCACCAGATTAAGCAAACCGAACGATTGTTAGAAGAGCTAAATGGAATAAAGCAAAGCAAAGCGAGATCAATAAATTGGCTTGGATCCGCGTAGAAGTGAATAGCAGGTACACCTGATGCAACAGAAAAGAACGATCTGTTTAAAACACAAGACGTCACCATCTTAAATATCATCGAAAAAACACTTGACAACTGTTACACAAGCTATTCTCGAAACTTACGATAACGTCATCAAGAGAATAAACGGCACCAGTATAGACAAATATGAGCAGTTGTCATACAATAAAATAACAATCATCAAAGATGAAGTGAACGAAATAGTCTCCACGGCTCAATACGCGAAAAAAGAAATTGTTAACACTAATCTTCTGAATAAAAAATAAATTCTGGACGTTCTCCAAAGCACCAAAAACAAACCTTAAAGACTTGAACCATATAATGATCAGGGGTAGAATTCAGAACAACAAGCGAATCCACTTTGAAACAAATGAACTCCAGTTAGCTCATGACAAGATGTACAGTATTAAGAGCACATGTAATCATATGCATGGTATGACTCTTTGCAGCGACAGTCAGCTCGAGAAACTACCAACAGAGAATTGCATAGTTCAAGTGCTAAAATGAAGAAACGCAAGTTGCGTTCCAATTACACAATAAACCTATTCCTGAACTTCTGTCAGAGAACACAATCTTTCTCGTCAACTTCAACGGAACTTTAAGGCATTTAAACGATACAATGAAAACTATAACAACCGATAGATTAGAACCTTTCATATTTTACCTCCTATAATACAGGGCGGACCAAAAGTCGTCACATATCGACGGCAGGGTGGGGTGGTGGGGTTACACATCGCAAGAGCGACCAATGAGAATTTAGTGACATGACGTCGTGACCGGATTACATGAAGCTCCATCGATTCAATTGATAAGAAAATGGTTACAAAAGTTCGAGCTTCTGTTCGCATACAACCTAGACTCTTTTCTCGAAAGCGGTCTAGCGCCTTAAATTTGTCCAGAACATCTTTAAATCGCATTCTACACAAATATTTACTTTTACTAGGTGGAGTGATACCACAAAGATTAGTACTGAGCGCACACGCCATATTTTGGGCAATATTTTGCATATGAAAAAGTTATCCTGCCGCTGGGGGCCGCGCATACTCACTCCTGACCAAAAACACGAACGCGAGAGCACTTCGAAAGAGTGTTTGGACTTGCTGATGCGGAATCGGGCATCAGAGAACAGAATGAACAGCATGAGTGTTCTGAAGCGGCCGAGAGAGGTTCGATGGGTCGGAAAGGTTATGACGTCGGTTTTCTGAGATTGTCATGGCATACTCTTAGTGGACTACCTCGAAAAAGGAAAAACCTTCAACAGCGAGTAATACTGTGCATTATTGGAGCGATAAAAGGCCGAAATCGCTGCAAAACGGAATCACATGAAGCGAAAAAAATTTTGTTTTTGCAAGACAATGCACCGGCGCACAAGAGCATTGCAACCATGGCTAAAATCAATGACTTACGGCTCCAATTGCTGTCATATCTATCGTATTCGCCCAATTTGGCTCCCTCGGACTATTATCTCTTCCCAAACCTCAAAAGATCATCAATAAAAAGTTCAGCTCACGCGAGGAAATCATCGACGCAACGGAGGAGTATTTTGCAGACCTTCGGAAAAATTACTTTTCGGACGGGATCAAGAAGTTGGAAAATCGCTAGAATAAGTATATCAAACTAAAAGGGGACTATATTGAATAAAATAAAAAAAACATTCAAAAAAATTTTTTTCAGGTTACTTTTCACCCCACCTAGTAAATCTATATAAAATTCAAGTTGTGCAGGAATTAAAGCCTCAAAATCCTGCTCACAGGTTGCAGTTTGCTAATGAAATGCTAGGGAAGTTCACCAGCTTTACCAACATTATTTTCTCAGACGAGGCCCACATCCACCTAAATGGGTATGTGAACACCCAAAATTGCAGATACTGGAGTGACAATACCATCTTATCAAACAAATTTCGGGATTTGTTAAGAAAATTAAAAATTCAAGTTTATTCATCTAAATCTATATTGTCCCCTTCAAAGTAATCCCCATCGACTGCAACATAATTATGCCAGCGCTTGATCCAATCCTCGAAACATTTTTTTGTATTCGGTTTTCGGTATGTCCATCAGTGCTTCCTGTGATTTTTCCATTCCTTCCTCTCGGCTGCTGAAACGCTTTCCCCGTAGTGGTTTTTTTAACTCGATTGAACATAAAGAAGTCACAGGGAGCCAAATCAGGTGAATTCGGTGGCTGTTGGATGGTATTTGTTGCATTTTTTGCCAAAAAATTACGAATAATGATGGCACTTTGCGACGGTGCGTTATCATGGTGGTAAATCCACGAGTTTTCTGCCCAGAATTCTGGTCTCTTTCGAAGAATCGCTTCACGCAACGTCTCATAACGTCCAAATACTACTCTTTGTTCACTGTCTGGCCTTCTGGCAAAAATTCATGATGCACTACACTGTTGTAATCCATGAAAACCGTGAGCATTGCCTTCTTTTTTGACTGAAAACGACGTGTTTTTTTTTTTTTTTGGCTCGGCTCATTTGGTGAACGCCATTCACTTGCCTGATATCTGGATTGCATATCGTACTCATAAACCCACGTCTCTTTTCCAGTAATGATCCTTTTGATGACGTCAACACGGTCTCTTTTTTGCATGAAATTAGCAAATTGGTCTTTTGGCACCAACTTTGCTGCTACACGATGGAAACCCAAATCATTAATTAAATTTTTTTGGACGGATCCATAGGCAATATTCAAATCCTCCGCTATCTCTCTGATGGTTAATTTGCGGTTATTGCCCAACATTTGTTTTACTTCATCAATGTTTTCGTCGGTTTTCGATGTCGATGTTCTGCCACTGCGTTTATCATCTTCGATTGACTCACGAGCCACTGGAAAATGACCGTTTTCTTTAGAAAATCGTTGCCGAAACACTTTTCACATATTTCCAACGTTCGCGCACAAGTTCGTTGTTGCAAATTGAAATCCATTTCTAAAATTGTAAAAAATCGCCAACACACAGAGATAGATGTACTCTTGGTTTCGTAACTTTTGCAAATGTCAAGCTATGACGCAAATATTTAAAGGAAATATTTGTACAAATGTACCAACTAAACAAAAAAAAAACCGAACTCAAATCGGAACAATGGGAGCGCCACACGGTGGTTATTCTTTCTTTTTTTTGATCAAGGTGTTATTCCGCAGTTGAAGCATGAAAAATCCCTACATTCACTCAAAGTTACTGTATGTAAAGCTTTGTCAGCAAGAGGCATTATTGGTCCATACTCTCATGAAGACCAAAAAGGAAATTCTGTGTTAGTTCCAGCGTTACAGGATTTCAACGATTTTAATCAACGTACGTGGTTTCAGCAAGATGAACCAACATGTCACACCTCCAACGAGGTGACATCAACTGGCCAGCTCGTAGACCAGGCTTATCCCCAATGGACTATTTCCTTTGAGAATACCTTAAAAGTAAAGTTTAAAGCAACAACCCAGGGTCTCTTCAAGAATTAAAGACACATATCCAAGAGAAAATGCAAAAGATTTCACAAAACACTTCTAAGGCAGTGTTTGAGAATTTCTGCTCCAGGTTGCAGCTGTATCAAAATAAACAAGAATCACATATGGACGATGTTATTTTTAAGAAATAAATTCCATTTTTGTTTACTTTCATAATAAATAAACACTTTTTATCTCATATGAATAGTTTTTTTTTTTTTTTCATCGTTTGAAATATAAAAGTACTTTTGGTCCACCTAGGACAACCAAATATAACTTTGAACGAGATGCAATTAGACTTAGAATTCTTGCACGATTTACAATTAAACAACATAAAGAAACTGAAGAAATTTTCAATCGTAATATCGTAATCGTAATATTATAAATAATTTCAACTACATTTGTATACTTAACAATCATTACAATGATCTTAGTCATAATACAAAAATTTAAGAATTCAACAAAAAAGGAATCTGTTCAGGTTTAATTACCCGAAATCAAAGATCTCTTTCCTCAACCTTTAAATCTGAACTTTTGACCTGCGCGTCAAGATTTAAGGAGGGAGGAATTATTTCGATATTTGTGTGAACCCAGCACACGCGCAGACTCCCACATCCACCAAATGTGCTGAGTTGCATTATACGAGGTAAGTTCAAAAGGTAAAGTTACTTTTGAAATTTTGTGAGCAACGTACATTTGATTATCGATTTTTTTTGTTGTATTGATACACATGTTTCGAACATATGTTCACAGTTTTAAGTATACGAGTATAGTATATTAAATTTGTTTTTGGCAGATAGAAAGGTTACATGTGTTTTGTGTGCTCGGCGATTTTCAATTGTTAAAAAACCTGGAGCAAAGAATTTGCATCAAATTTTAAGTAGAAAATGGGATCAAGTGTTCTAAAACACTTGAAATGTTGACAATGGCATACTCACCGTCTGCTCTAAATAAAAAAAAATGTTAACAAATGATGCAAGCTCTTTCAAGATGGCTGAGAAAATGCTAATGACGAATCTCGCTTTGTGTGCCCCAGCACATTAACAAAAAATGATAACATCGAAGCTGTGAAGAGAATAGTTTTGGAAAATCGTGGAATTACCATAAAAAAAGTTGCTGAAAAAGTTGGCAAATCGGTCGGCTCGTTTTATGCAATTTTTTCGGATGTTTTAAGCATAGGAGTTGTGCGAGCGAAACCTCTTAATTTTGATTAAAAAAACCATCGCATGAGCTTCGTTCAGGAGCTCTTGAATGTCGTCAATAATAATCCTTACTTACTCAAAAGGGTCATAACTTTTGACGAATTATGGGTATATGGTTATGGCGTAGAAAGCAAAGCCCAATTGTCCCAATAGAAGCACCCAGGAGAGCCAAGACCGAAAAAAGCACGCCGGGTTCGATCAAATGTCAAAGTATTGAGCAGGATTTTTTTCGATTGGCGTGGCGCAGTACATCACAGTTTTTACCTTAATATCGTACGATCACTCGCCACTTGCGAGAAGTAATATGAAAAAAACGTCCGAAATTGTGGAAAAAGCAATTCATTGCTTGTGAGAGATTTTTTGCCCATTCGACTTTTTTCCGTTCCCAAAACTAAAGAGACATGTGAAAGGACGGAGATTTGCAACGATCGAAGAAATAAAAACGGCATCGCTGGTAGAGCACAAGGCTATACCAAAAAGTGATGATTTGAAAAACCGTTGGGACAGCATTAATATTGATGAATAAATAAATATTTCTTAATAAAAATATAAATTCACTTTACTTTTGAAACACACCTCGTGCAGCTCTGAGGCAATCACACCGGATGGTAGTCTAATATTTCAAATTTGGATTTTCCCATGCCCAGCCTTCTGCCGCGTAATGCTAATGTTTCCAATTTTCAATTTCTATACTTTTCCTGAATAATTTAATTTTAAGATATGAATAGAACCATAATTTTTACCAGAATTTACTATAGTTGGATATAATAATGAGACATTCATCCCAGAAAAAAACTTTTTTTCAAAAATTTCCTTAAAAAGTCGTTTACTGCAATAGTGCGATACGACTCACTTATTTTGTGATACTTCAAGAGCAGTAGTTTCGGATACGTCACGGTCCTAGCGAAGATACTGTCAGTCAACTCAATTATTACAGATGAAATATTTTTGGAGAGGGAGCACTAGCAAAATCATGCGATAATCAGGTCAAATGAAATTGCAATTTTCACAGATAGCTCGAGATCAGAGGAAGGAACACGTTCTGGTATCTTCTCAGAAGACCTAGAAATTTGAATATTTATAAGACTACCGGACGCAGGCAGAGTCTTCCAATCAGAGGTTGTGGTTGTCCTCAGAGCGGCTTAGCTAATGAAGATGAGATCGATATCATAAAAAGATGTCGCTATCTACATCGATAATGAAGCCGAACTTAATTCAATGGAATCGACCAACATCAATTCTGTTACAGTTAGGGGCATTATACAGTCAGAACCGCGTGAGACTGTACTGGGTGCCGGGATACTGCGTCATAAAAGAAAATGAACCAGCGGGTGAGCATGCAAGAAGAGGAGAGCTACATGATAATAATGAGGTTGCTAACATCAAACCACTCCTTCGCATAGTAAGGGACACTATCGGGAAAAAAATCATAAAGTCCTGATGGACGCAGGGTATCCAGGGTATTCTCTGACTACTTGCTGACGGTAAAAAATAACATTAAATAGGGATAAGCTTAGGACAATAAAAGGAATCCTAACAGGATACGGTCTGCTGTGCAAACACGCAAAGGCACTCAAATTGTCAGATACGGATATTTGGAGATTTTGCGGTGATCTGCAAGCTGTTGAGGACGTAACACACATACTGTGTTTCACCAGGGAGATTGTTTAAGTTTTTTTCTATAAATTAACAGCTTCCACAGAGATCACGAAGGGCTCGTTTTGGTGCCTGTTTTAGTTTAACCTAACCTAACAAAGTTCTACCTTTCACACCGTACATTTCTAGTTTTTGTATAAAAATACCCCGATCAGTTGTTACAAATGTCCTTTTTAAGTCCACGTAGGTGTTTATTACGCATTTTCTGAAGAAAAGAGACCTTAAAATCCAAAATTAGCATGGCAAAGAAAAAAATGGTACAGCTTAGGAATTGGATATCTGAAGAATCTAACAAGGTATCACCTTTATTTAAACGCAGTTGCAAAGGCTAATATATATTTTTTTCTTAAAATAAAGTCTGAAACAAAGTTTCTACCATCATTAGTAACAGAACACTTTAAATTAACATGGATCAGGATACACCAAAGTAAACCTTTTCTTAAATCCTCGATGAATGATGTCAACATTGGAGATACACCCTTCCTGTAGAATGATTTTTTCTTAGAATATACCCATTTCCCAATTTCCAATTTTATCTGAAAGAGAAAATAAGGATTAATATGGTAAATGTGGTGGTAGACCACCACAAAGACTAACTACTGCAAGGAACTGGAACTTAGCCCAGAACCAAGTAACGAGGCTTAGCGTTGCCATTTTCCAAGAATCCAGTTTAAGCTTTAAAAAGGATTTTCTGTTAAAGTTTAGTATTTTCTTTCAGTGCTAATTAGTGGAATGCCGTATTAGAGACATGACGTATCGTTTAATTGGGAAATCCTAAGAAATTTGGAGAAAGGATAGTATGTAGATACAACTATTGAATTGAGAGTTATGCAGTTTTTCTGTTTACGAAGGAGTTATAGAGGAAATACTTATCAAAAGTACAACAAAAAATAACCCGACGACAAGCCCAAAATTAAACCATTAGTACTTCAGTTCTGAAGTAACAAACAAAGAGACTTTTCGTTAAAAATCTATTTTGAGTCTGTGGCCTTTCAAATAAACAGAAATTGTTTTCCTCGCTGGGATGACTTTATCCCGATCTGTTCCTTGTCTGCAGGAATAGGAGTAAACCAGTATAAAACTGATATTGTACTCTTTTCCAGGAAATATAAAATTCCAATCATAAAGCCTCCCTCAATAAATGGCACCAATTTAGTCTTTTCCGCAGCATTAGATATTCTGTTTGACTTGACATGCCTAAATATCTGCAGCTATTTGCACCTTAATGCAACCACACCGTGGACAAATAATTTATTTGGCCACGACTTTTAAAATTTCGCGGGTAACGTACATTCGATTATCGATTTTTTTTTTTTTTTTTTTTTTTTTTCTGTGTTTGCACAGTTTTAAGTACACGAACACGTGTTTGAAAGGTAACATGTCAGGCTTCATTTTTGTTGCTCGTGTTAAAAGTTATACTGATTTGAATATGAGTGAAATATCTGAAGAAATACGCAATGTCATGATATTTTACTATAAAAAAGAGACAAACCCTGCAGAAATAGCCGAAAAATTTGTGCAGTTTACGGTGAGAATGCTGTGAGTGAACGCCGAACCCAGGAGTGTTTTGTTCGATTCCGTTCCGGAATAGCACTGATCGACCTATCACGGAAAAAGTCGATGAAATTTTGCAACTGATGGAACAAGACCGGCACAGAAATTGTCTGTAGATAGCGGATCCACTAAACATCAACCGTATGACAGCTTGGAATCATCTAAAACGAGCAGGCTACCCAAAGAAGTTCGATGTTTAGGTGCCATATGAATTAACGCAAAGAAATTTAATTGACCGAATAACTATCAGCAAAACGACGCTGAAATGTAAAGAAATGGAACCATCTTCAAAGCCTGGATTGACGGCAAACAAGGTTATGTTGAGTGTTTGGTGGAATTGGAAATAAATTGTCTATTATGACCTACTAGAACGTGGCGAAACGGTCAATTCGATCCTCTACTATGCACAAATCGTCTGTTTGAATAAAGCTTTCCATCATGAGCTAAGCCACACACATCTTTTATGACCCGGAACAAATTGACGGAGCTTGGTTGGGAGGTTTTGATGTATCCACCGTATAGCCCGGACCTTGCGCCCTCTGATTACCATTTGTTTCGGTCTTTGCAAAACTCTCTTGATAGCAAAAAATTGGCCGACCGAAGAGCCGCTGAAAATCACTTGGCCAAGTTTTCCGCTAATAAACCACAGAAGTTCTACAGCGATGGAATTATGAAGCTACCCGGAAAATGAGAAAAAGTGAATTAATAATAATGGCCAATACTAGGTGAGGTGAAAAGTAACCTCCTTGACTACCGGAATTCGCTGCTACTGCAAAAAGGGTTATGGTGCCTTGAAGTCCGTTCATATTTAGGTAGACATGCCAAATTTCAGTTTTGTTATGACAGCTGATTGTTGTTGGCGTGTTTGGCATCATGGCATCACAAAGACGATTTTCGTTATTTCATAAAATATTATCTTTTGAGAGGCAAAACGGCGAAGGAAACAAAAGAAAAGTTGGATAAATATTATGGGGCTCATGCTCTGTCAGATTACACTGTCATATATTGGTTTCAAGATTTTCGTGGTGACCGCAACTCTACTACCGATCAAGTCCAGCAGGCCCTCCGATACGGTTACAGAGGACAATGTCAAAAAAATACAGTCACTGTCACGCACACTGTCACTGTCAATTTATTCAGTAAGCTCAATATTTTCATCATGGTAAAGTACACTAACGAGCTACGTTCTCCGATTGGGTTCTGGAGAGGATGCGCCAAGATGATGAATTTCATCGCAAAATCATCTTCAGTGACGAAGCTCATTTTTGGCTCAATGGGTTCGTCAATAAGCAAAATATGCGTTATTGGTCGGGTGAAAACCCACATGTGCTTCATGAATCACCACTTCATCCACAAAAAATAACTGTTTGGTGCGGTTTGCATGCCGGCGGCGTTATTGGGCCATATTTTTTCGTCGACGATAACGATCGTCACGTTACTGTTGGCCCGAATTGGGAGATATGGACTTGGACGACATGTGGTTTCAACAGGATGGTCCCACAAGCTACACAGCACACGCTACAATCGACTTATTGAAGAGTAAGTATGGTGAGCGTGTTATCTCAAGACATGGGCCAGTCGATTGTCCGCCTCGTTCGTGCCATTTAACGCCGGTTGACTATTTTCTGTGGGGCTACGTTAAGTCATTGGCTTATGCCAACACGCCGACAACGTTGGAAGAGCTCAGAGCCAACATTGAACGCGAAATAGCGGCCGTTTGGCCGAAATGTGTAGCCGAGTCGTTGAAAATTGGGTCCAACGAATCGACCGCTGCCAACGTGCCCGCGGTGGCCATATGAACGAAGTCGAGTTCCATTCATAAATGTTTTGACTGTACTTCAAGCCAATAATAAACTTTTTGAAATATCTCAAATGGTTTGCCTTTTATTTAAAAAAAAAAAAAAGTTGTCAAGTCGTTTTTTGGAAAACCCGATACAAACAACAAAGCATACGTATTCTTTGCCATAGTAGCGCTCTAACATATATGTTACGTATGTGTTTCCTAGGCAAATCTTGAGCCAGTAACATAGATATAGTGTGTGACTGAACTCTAGCCCGATGAAATCGCAACAGGTGTAAATGAACAAATTGATAAAGACACTAATCCTCAGTTTCACGACTATGACTATATATTCGTGGATCATTTCCGATCCTTTTACAATATATATATATTTTTTTTTTAAGAAAACAAATACAAAAATCAGGACTTCCTTAGAAAAAGTTGCAATTTTGGTTAGAATTAATTAAAAAATTAAAAATAAATAAAGAGTGACCAAAAAAGAACGGTGTGAGATATAAAATTGATGCTGGCTTTAATTTGAAGTTACGTTTATGCCGTTATGTGCGGAATAGCATATCATTTAAGTAGCCACCTCGGCTTCGCTGAAAGTGCTTTAAGCGGTCGTTCCAATTTTTAATGACTCGATCCAATATGTGCAGCGTTATTCTAGCAATAGCATACCAATTGTTGGCCGCGAGCTCGTCCAAAGTAATTGGCTTGTTAGCATAGACAAGCTACAAGACTTGATGTAGCCCCAGAGAAAATAATTTGAAATAAATTGATGAACGCTCGCCGTGAGATGACCCAGTCGCCAAATTTCTCCTTCACAACTTCGAGCCTTGCGTCGTTTGTATAGCATGTAACGCCGTCTTGTTGGAACCACAGCTCGGTTATATATATGTTTTTGAGCTCTAACCACAGAAAGTCAGTTAATATCACTTATACCCGAGACCATTAACGGTAACCGTGTATTCTTCTCATTTTGAAAGAAAAAAAGTCGATGATACCGTCATGTCATAAACCGAACCAAACAGTCAATCTTTGTGGATGCTTTGATGTTTGGCCGAAGACTTGTGTTTTGTGTTCGCTCCAACAACGGAAATTTTACTTGTTGACATAACCGCTGAGACAAAAATAGGCCTCGTCCGAAAAGATGATTTTTAGCCAAAATCCAAATCTCCTAATCTCCGGCTAACATTTCTAGGATGAACTCACGGCGTTGTCTTTGGTAATCCGACTTCAATGCTGGCGTCAGCACAGACGGATTTAGACCCAAATCCAACCGCAAAAAAACCGGGCTTAATCGAATCGACATTTCTGGGTCTTCTTCGATACTGGCCGCTTCAGCGGCTATGTTTTCTTCATTTCGTTTCAATCTCTGTTTGGTTGGTGACTTAAGATCTAAAAGAGTGTAGTCACCATCAAACTTTTCCACGGTGCGGCGAAATGCCTGCAGGCTGAAGTCATGATGACAACCGACCTCACGACGAAATTCACGTTGCATATTTATACCGGAGCCGGAATTCCGATAATACCTTTTAATAATTTCCGTACGTTCGGTATGCGTAAAACGATGCACGATGAAATGGCAAACAATACTGAATATTTTGATATCTTGATGTCATTGGTAATTTTGATAGCTGCTGAAACATAACAATTAGAAAAGCTATCATTGCTATCTAGTCACCCGTTAAATAAATGAGGACTTTGAAAACTTGTTGACATATAACGACGTCCAAAATGACGTTATTGGGTACATCCTTTTACCAATCGCCAACAGTATAGTTTATTTTTAAATTTTACATACAATATTTCAAGGTTCATGGATTAATCAAATTTACCTGCATTTGACGTACACAATCGGGCACACAACAAAAAAAAAAATTTTAAGGAAAGTTTGCTGAGCAATTTGGGAATCTTTTCCAAAGTTGACTGAAGGAAAATGCAAAAAGTTTCTTAGTTTCCCAATTGTCTAGGTACCGTTGATGGCAAAAATGTACGATTACGATAAACAGGGATTATGACCAGAGGGTCGTAAGTAGTAGGTTTATTGCTCTCTTTCAAAAAGCTGCTGATTTTCCACTCGGTAGCGAACACCGTAGTATACCATATGTCAACCAATTCCACACCCGATCTATTCCATCGTACTTCTTAGATAACAGTTGGATCAGCATTATAGAAGTTTAGGGTCTCTGCCAGTTTTTCGGATGCACCAGGTCTGATTAGACTCCACATGCAGCACTGATCATCGGAATCTATAGTACCATTTGTACCAGAGGATTCAAGTTATTTTTTAGCCATATGGTTTTTTTTAAACTGCCGGGAAGTTGTCCCGGCCAGTGGCCTTCAACTTAAAGGACCGTATGAAGCCGCTTCACCGATGCCAGGAGACTCATATGAGTTTATGAGGGCTGCCGTTGACTCGATTTGAATTCTTCTCCCACCATCTCTCCTTCGGAAACTCAGACAACTAGTTCTGAATCTCTTCTCAGACCTGGGCTTTGAATATGTTAAATTAGGTTCGAAACTGGTTGCAAACAACACCATTGATTTCATCAAGAAAACTCTTCTGCTGTTCAATTATCCAGTTTCGAGTCCTTTCTCTTGCTTGCAATTTTGACTTAAGGGTTTACACATGTACGTTCTATGTATCTTCACGAGAAGATAGGACAAACATTTGGTGGCCTTAGCCATCGTCGTCTATCTATCTGCTTTCATTTTTCAACACATTTGCTATATCAAAGAGCCTCCTAGTCATCTGAGGATATCAGGGGAATTAAATATCTGTACGTCTTCTTCTGTTTGCCTTTAATTATAGTTTTGAGATGCATATTGGATGGGATTTTCGGGTACGATCGCTCTAGACTAAACTCAGTTCATAAAACAGGAGTAGACATCAATGGTACGCATAGTTTTGCGGCAGCTCCGCTTCAGTGACATAATGGCAGTTTGCTTTCGTTAATTTCAAAGAATATCTTACTATCTTCGAGGAAGAAGGTTCGGTTTTGAATGCTCTTTTAAAAAAAATTGTCACAATTAGAGTAAGTTTCAATTTTCAATTTTCTTATTTGTCAAATAAAATGTATTTGTCATATCCATATACGTGTATACGAGTATTGTTTGCACCGCTATCAAAAAAAGCCATAAAAAATCTCCCAAAGTTACCGCGTTCAACCGATTTTCAGCGAATGCAACGGTTGAGCGGTAAAATAAAATGTAAACTCTTGAGAGATTCTTGGCAGTCACACTTAATGACATTGCACTTATGTATGTACATGTCCACACTGGTCAACCGTGATGACACGACAATGTAAACAGAAAACAATTTTCGTTACTCTCGTCGCGGTCGTCTTGACTTTATCCTCATTCTAGGATCTTCACCTTGCACTTGTGCGAATTTGTGAAGAGTGTTAACCTCCAGTATTCTTGTGTGCAGAGTGTCGCCTGGCGGGAGGTGGTAAGAGAGGACTTTTCAACCGAGCGGCACAAGGGAGTCTCCATGAAAGTGAAGGTAATTATAATTCACAGCACACATCCGAACATTGTTGCGTGAAATCGATTGTTCCGAATTTTAAGATGCGGGCAACGAGGGTGTGCCAAGAAGAATATTATTCTCACATGGCTTGGTGACTTTACTTGGTTCTTGGTTGATTCCATTTTTTTCGTTTTTTTTTTTTTTCTTTTTACGTTGATGCCAAAGGCACTTAAAACTGTTATTCAGCATAGTTCACCTTTATACAAGAGCCTAAAGCCGATAGGCGGCTTCAAACTTGGGAAATGAAAATTAAAAAATTTATGCGATCGCACGAAGGTAGAAGTAAGTATGTGTGCTTGTATCTTGGTTTATTTTTAAGGCTAGCCGCCCTTCATGTCATCGCAAGTAAAAAGTAATAAATCCAAATCAAAATACAATTGGAATATCACCAAAGCGGGAAAAATTAAAGAAACATTTGAAATTTGTTGGAAAATCCCGCCAGCAAACCTGATTACATGCTGGGAGTGCCCCAAAGTGCCACAAAGTCTAACATATGACAAAATTGTACATAAAACAACTTTGCGCTGCAGCGATTAACAATATATTTTATGATATTATGATGTAAAGACACAAAATGTTTCTGTTTCTCATCTTTGATACTGTGGTGTATGAAGATGGCTTTCAATTGATTAGAGTGAACCGGGTTTTTTTTTTTTTAAAAAAAATCGCACATGTACATGCATTACTGCGCAACAAAAAAGTCCAGAATTTTTCCTAGTTCTTGGTTGAGGAGTGGCAATTTTGGATGGGTGTGTTGGGTAATATATTTAGAAGAAAAGATCCTTTGTTTGTATTTCCGATTAACTTTTGGGTCATCATTTTAAGCGGAAGAATATTTTCAACTATCCAAGATTTGACTTATGAGATCGTATATCTATCTTACCTGTGTAAGTGGTAAGTGCTAACTCTAACCTAGTCTGCCTTCGTATTGCTAAAAATTCTACGAAAATTTGATAGTGATTATTTGATAGTGGTTATTCACTAACCCAATCAGTCCAAGCACTTACACTTATGGACTTACACTTGTTTTGTGTCCATTTTTTGTGGCATTGATTGTATTTAGCCACTGAAGTGCTTACTTATTGACAACTTGGTAAATACGCGTACTCTAAGCTGTTATTCGTATTGAGTTGCCTCAACATAGAAGCATCTTTAGCCAGCTATCTGCCTTCAGTTTCGTAAGCTAAGTTGTTTGAGGTCACCTTCCACTTGCAGTTATAACCTGTATAACCTTTTGCGCTATCACTCCGAGACGGACTAAAAGATTTACGTCGGTGTCGCTGTAAAACATGTACAGTTCTAACTCCTTCTCCACTAACCATCTATGAACACGAAACTGAAAAATAAAACGAATAAAGCCCTTTGCTAGTCAATATCAACGATTGGAAAGAGTTATTTTCTTCGTTTGATTTTACCTCTGATGTCGTTGTCTGAATTGATAGCGGAGCCCAGGCAGACAAAGTTCTTTATTTTCTCAAAGTCGACATTCGTCGGTTTTGTTGGGTGTCCTTTCTTGTTGACAGCATAAAGCTAGTCTTGCCCTCATAGACCATTAAACCCATCTTCACTGCTTTCGCCTCAATATTCGCGAAAGCGCCACTGCTTTCTTCCGATTATGTCATTATTATTCGCGTATGCGAGTAATTGGATAAATTTTTTTAAATTATGCCTCTTGTATTGTATTATGAGTTTTGCACTATTCTTTCAAGACTAATGTTAAAGGAATCGCATGACACTCAACGCCTGGTCTAAATACTTTTTTGATATCTAAGATCTCGGTGAGTTCTGTACTGACCTTGATGGCAGATTGCAGTATCCATTGTCATCCTGCACAAATGGACGAGTTTAAAACAAGATATTACTGTGTATAGCTCGTCTCTATAAATGCTGTCATACATGGCTTTAAAACCGATGAATAAGTGGTGAATATTTGGTCGATGATGGACTTTCATTGCCTTAAGCCAGACTGATGTGGACTAATCAGGTTGTTGACGAAAGGCTTCAGGCGTTCACATAATGTAGCAGTTAGAATCTTGTATGTGATGCTAAAAAGACTGAGGCCACTGTAGTTTGTACAGCTCATAGGGTCTCCTTTCTATGTACATTGTCCAGGCTGAAAGGTTCATTCTGCCTGACGGCGGTATTTGTTTCGTCATTGCCATTATACAGTCCACCGAAAAGCTTTTTCCAAATCCACAGTTCTCTTATTCGCATCTACAGGTTTTAGTTCTTGGTTTGTGTCTGTAACTTGTTTTTTTTTTTAACTTTTGGTAAGATCACTGAATTTCATTCCTGAAATCTCTCAATTTCATCGACCGCTCATTCTTTTACCTCCTGAGATGCAGGTGTTAATCTCTACTCATCTGCTGGTCCTTCTATGCAGTCCTTCTGTGTCTTTGGCTTAGCGGCATCTGCCGTTATCGGATGTGGTGTCGCGCAGTCTTTTCTTGCCGACAGTACTACTAAAAAATGCCCTCTTTATCTTGCTTTGCACTAAAATCGCCAAGAACAGTTTTAATGCCATAGCTGGGGCACTGCTCGTAAGTCTTGTCGAAGAGCTCTTAGATGCCATCTTTGTTACCTTTCTCATCTCTGGGGCGTGTACGCATTTAAGGTTTATGTTGGCTAATTTAGCATTTATATGGATTATCAGCTTTTCCTATCGATAACTATCGCCGTAGTAAATGTCGTCCTCTTTTTGTCGAACCCATCTCATCATATTTGTATTTCGTAGACGGCAGTAAAATCAGCTTTGCAGCACTCCATGGCCTCCACTAGTCATTCGGCTGTGCTCCCACTAAGGGAGCTAAAATTCCACGTGAAGATCCGAAGTTCGTTGTCTTTATTTTGTTTGCAGGTGTTGTGAATACTAGATCTGTCTGTATCTGAGACTAGGCAGTTACCCCGAAGGAAAAACCCCCAACCTGGAGGGCTAGTTCCATGATACATAGATACCAATATGACGAGGAGTCGATTAGCTCGAAGCCATTAACCCATTCAGGGCTGTAAGCGCTTTCGTTGATTCATTAAGAGGTTATCCACCACCATTTCAATTTTTATACCGTCTTGAGCTCCAAATATAAGTAGGATAAGAGTTATTTGTAGTACTTCACCATTGATTTCATCTGGGAATTCATCCACTGTCTCGATTACGGTGCTGCTATTTTTCTCAGACCAGCACTCTAGCTTATAAGTTTGCTAAGTCGAGTCCAGATAGACGTCGACCAGTACCACTTGGAAGTAAAATAAGCAGATTTTATTTGTAGAAACAGTTACAGCACTGGCTATTGCCAGGTTAACACCTATTAATGCCTAGTGCCTACCCAATTTTTACACCACCCAAACATGGGCTGACGGCAAATGCAAATGCTATACCTTTAGATTTTTATTTTACTATGAAATAAAATGACATATTACTACTCCTACTATTACAATACTACTACTATACATAGCTATTTTGGTTGTCCCAATATTATAAGTGACTGCCCGGAAGTTAAGGATAGTTTTTTCCTTGAATAATGTTAATCAGGATTGTCAAAATTCGCTTTCTTAAGTTTATATTTTCTCATTCGTCTTTAAAAATGCCGGTCATCAAAGCGATTCATCGTTCCAAATAATTTCAAAATAAACGTATAATTGTATCCAGTACAAGAAAATTACAAACTTGACGTCATTTGCATATCTGAAACTGGGTCCTTCTTACCAACGTGCGTATTTCGGCTATTGTCTGGTTCACATAACATACATATATGATATGAATGACCAAAGATAAAAATATTTCCCAGAACGTTTACTCCCAGCATTATAGGCCACATTATTTCCGAACACCCACGCTTAACCACAATCATTCGTTCATCTGGGTCTTCCCGATGTGAATCAATTTTTTCTCAGATGCAGTCGCCAAAATTACACACTACGTACGCCTATAATGCATTTGCGGCGAATATTTCGGTGATACTTGGCCACTCTCATCGATCACTTAGTTCGTAAGCCCTATGATTAATTGCGCCTTATTTATATTCAGTCCAAGTGTCAATCTAGGAACGGGGATTTTATATATGGAAACGTCTACAAGTCATCCACGAATATAAGATACACATGTACTCATATACCGGCGGCAGTCAAAAGTTACTCAGGAAAGTTCGATCTGCTAACACTTTTCCAATTTTTATTCGAGCTAAAAATACACCTTTTTTCTTAGGAATACGCTGCTCCGGTTTTTTAATATTTTTTGTTTTTTTTTTGTTTTGGGTTTTTGTTTTTGATCGCTTGTCCCATCATGACGCATGCTGGGCAGACTGTCTGCCACACGTCTTGGGATGAATCATTCTACTTGCTTACTTTTTCATATGTTATTTTGTGGATGGGAAGAAACGGAAAGATAAATGTTTATGTTCTATTGCAGTGGCAAGATGGTTTGATCAAGAATCTAGTCAGAAGTGTATCAATGTTTTGCAAAATTCTGAGAAGTCGAATGAATCGGCAGAGCTCTAAGAAATTCAGACGCATTTATGATTTGGTGTCATTTTCCAGAAAGTGATGTTGTATGAAGGAATGGTGTATTATTCGCATCAACATTTAATCACCTCAATTGGCTCGAGATGTAACATAATTCGCGCTACTCGTTAATTCTGATTTTCGAAAGAAGTGTTTCTAGCTCATCCCAGTTGTCAGATGTTCGTTTTCATGTTCCTCAACAACTAAGTACATATGCAAAAAAAAAAGATTCTATCCAACATGTTTCGTAATGGCCTTTTGCCGCAGAGCCACCAGTTTATTTTTTTTGCGCTAGTTATTGGAGCTTGTAAGAAATATTTCATAATAATTAGAACTTTATTTTTCGTTGTGTTCATTTAAAATATTTCTAGGAACACTGTTTTGAATTGCATCCTTCAGTGCGGACAAAGTAGACCCGCAGAATTGTGAATGAGAACAGTGATATTTGTACTGAAACCACAAAATATAAGAAAAAAGTTCTCGAAAACAAAAAGGTGTCTAGCAAACTTACTTACTTAATTAGGGGCGCCTTCGTGCTTCAGGATAAACCTGGGGATCTATTTACAGCCCTTTCCAGATAGTCCGGTCTTTAACTAACTGCCTCCAGTTGAGCACTCCAAGTCGGTTGAGGTCGCTTTCTACTTATGCATGCCACCTAAAGTGAGGTCTTTCTCTACTGCGTTGACCCTCCAGGTTGGGTCCGAAAACTTTGATAGCCGAAAAATTGTTGTCCGTTCGCTCTACATGTCCTAGCAATCTCAGGCGACTGATACGCAGTTTTCTAATAAAGTCGATGTCGCTATACTTCTTGTTCGACTTGATTCTTGTCCTCCAAAGCCCGTCAACGCAAACAGTACAGACTACTTTTCGAAGGATTTTTCTCTTGAATTAATTGAGGATATCTTCAACCGCTTTCGACTGAGTCCGTGCTTCAGCGCCATTAAGTAGGACTGGGTATTTTATAGTCTCTTACCTTATTGCCTTCTTAGTCCAAAAAACAGCGATTGGCAAAAGTACTTCTTCATTTTATTTCTGCTCAGCGGTTGTTGGCAGAATTTATTGTAGAGCCAAAGTAAACAAAGTCCCTTATCACCTCGAAATTGAAGCTGTCGATTATGACGTTCTTTTCAAATCGTAGATGTTGTGTGCCCCTTCTTCTTGACAGCATATACTTAGTTTTACACTCATTTACCGCTAAACTCATTTTGGCAAATTCAGTTTTAATACTAGCGAAGGTACCTGTGCTAAGTTCTCCCAATTATGTCGATATCATCGGTGTACACTGGTAGTCGCACAAACTTTTGAACGATTGTATCTCCAGTTTTCATTTGTGAGTTCCGCACATGATGTTGAAAAAGTCACATCGCATCAATTTGTCTACAACACTATTTCACATCAAAGATCTCGGTTAAGTCGCTTACGACCTTAACGAAGCAGCAAGTGTTTTCAATTGTCATTCTTCACAGGCGGAGAAGTTTGGTAAGCATCCCAAAACTAGATATGGCTCTATATACATATATGTATTTCTATAGTTGGCATAGTTGAAGATGTCTCCTTTTTTGTGGATCGGACATAAAGTGCTGAGATTCCATTCAACAGGCATACACTCTTATAACCGGATCTGAGAAATGAGTTGGTGTATGCTCTCCACAAAATCATTTACAGCAGCTTTGAAAGCCTCAGCCGATAAGCAGTCATATCTATGTGATCTGTTAGATTTTAGCTTAGATATTGCTATCCTTACTTTGTTCTGATCAGTTGGACGAAAGTCTTTGCTATCATCATTATCTTTAGTTTGATGCCCTCCAAATAATGCGATTTTTCGAGGCCCTCAAAGTAGGCATTTGTTTAATCGATGGCCTATTCATTCGACCCAAAACTCTTACCGCTGAGACAATCCTTCATGTTTGGAGACAGGAAATAGTCACAGAGGGCTAAATCTGGAGAATATGCTGGATGAAGGAGCCATTCGTAACCTAATTCATGCAATTTTGCCATTGCGACTGCTTTGTCCTGGTGAAAGAGAACTTTTTTCTTCTCCAAATCAGGTCGTTTTTGTTTCAAATCGGCGTCATATCAACCCCACAGTTCCGCATAATGGGCGCCGAGAATCGTTCTACCCTTTTCAATGTGTCTCAAAAAACTATCTCCTTAACCTTGTTAGCTGACAGGAGTACCTTGGCCTTCTTCGGCTTCGATTCACCAAGAGAAGTTCACTGTCTCGACAGTCCCTTTATCTCTAGTCTCTTGTGATGAGTTCATGTTTCGCCCACGGTTACGAAACGGCGCAAAAGCTCGTCGCATTGTGATTGAACACCACCAAACACTAATTTGAAATTACCAAATGATTGTGTTCATTGTAAATTGCGAGCAAACGGGGCACCCATCTGGCTGATAACTTGTTCACATCCAAATACTTTTGCAAAACTGAAATCACTGATCCGTGTGACAGCCTTTTTAAGTTCGCGCATCTTCACTTGCCGATTATACGTATCATACCGCGACCTCAATTGAGGGACCAGAATGTTCGGGGTCACTTGTGCTGGCACAATCACACCGAAATTGAGAAGTGGTTATCGATGGTGAAAAGTTCCTATAACACTTTCCAAACTTTTCTTTGTTGCGTGATGGTTTGTTTGCACAAAAAATAGTGTTTTATGAGCACACGAAACTCACTTTTTATCCAATTTTTACAAGAATTCTCGTGGGCGTCCATTTCAAATGGCCGTCGCAACAAAACTGTATCAATTGATCTGTCTAGAAATTTGGGTGCGTTCTTTGAAAAGATGCTTCTTGACAAAAAAAATGTTGGATTTGAGCCAGCAGTGTCTAGGTACATGTATAATAGAAAAGCTTTTCCTTTAGTTTTTGTATAACGAGGGCTTTTTGATGAATACTCAGATTAGAAATCCCCTTTCAACTCGATACACTCGATACAGGGGTTCTGGAACTTTTATAAATCCTCCGCTTAGTACGACTTTTGTTCGCCTGCAAAATACTCCTCCTCGGCGGCAATGACTTTCTCGTTCGACCCGTACTTCTTTCCAGATCTTTTAAGGTTTAGGAACAAAAAGAGGTCACAAGAAGCCGAATCCAAAGAACAGGGGAGCAATTCGTAGTGCAATTCGACCAATCTGGCTGTGGTGACTGCAGAGCTGTGAGCCTGTACGATATCGTGGGAGAAGAACACTTTTTTCTTCGCCAAATGTGGTCGTTTTTTCTTTAAATCGGCGTTGAATAGGCCCACTAAATCAACGTGTGATTGTTTTTCCTTTCTCCAAATAATCAACGTGCGTACTAAAAAAACGGTGGCCATCACCTTTTCGGCAAAAGGCACGGTCTTCGCCTTCTTTGGAGTAAGTTCACCTGGAACAACCCATTGTTTCGATTATTCTTTGGGCTCTGGTGTGTACCAATGGATCAATGTCTCAGTGACGGTCTCGAAACGACGCAGAAATTTCTCCGGATCTCGATTAAACAGGGCCAAACCGATCTTTGAAGTGGTCTCACGATTGCCCTTGCTATTCGATGTGAGCAACCGCAGCACCCATCGCGCGGACAGCTTTCTCATGCCCAAAATCTCGTGCATGATATGGCTTACGCGTTCAGTTGAGACGCCTGCTATCTCAGCTAACTCACGAATTTTCACTCGGCGGTCCACTAATTCGACATCATGGATTTTGTCTACGGTTTCCTTCGTGATAACCGTTTTTGGGCCATTTGGCCCAACCGACGTGCGGCCACATCAGAACCCTGCTAACCAATGGTAAACGATTGCACGGGAAGGTGAATGGATCCCATACACACCATCAAGGATGAGCTTGCTTTCCTCGCAGATTTTGTCACTCAAAAACAAGAGTCGGATCACGAAGCGGATGTGCTCTTTTTCTATGGTCGCAAAAAAGACTTTCACGATGTTTTGAAATGCGTGTCAAGCGTCGGATTGTCACCAAATTTTGACAGGCGGGCTAAACAGGTCTACCATGCTGAGATAGGATCGAACATCATACGAAGAGTTTTTTATTCAAAGCAACAAGTTCTATCCGCTCTTGATAGTATCCATGCCTCTATCCCATCTATGGCCCACTTTTACTAATTGCTGTTTCTTTTTACTGATAAATCAATTTTGGCTTTCACCAACTGCTAATAAAGCTTTTCGTAAGGTCCTAATCTTCACCGCGAAGGCATAGAGCTTATTAAAATTTGATAAAAATTAACTTCTTTGAGTCGAGGAAGAAATTATATGCATATAACGATAATATTAGGTCCTGTTTGCATAAGAAAAATCAAAATGCGAAGATGCAACAACAGGCTATACTGTACGATACTAACCAACATCATCGATCAATCAGAAGAAACTGTTCAATATGACATGGTAAGCAAATATGGTAAATATCATTGTTCAGTTATTAAATCGTTTTCAGAGATACAACGTGGTACGCTGAAGTGTAAAGGTACTTAAGCCAACATGATGTCAAAGTCAAGCTAAGTCATAGCAGATTGCAGCTTCACCTTATACTCGTAGCTGCAAATGTTGTGTTTCAAAATGTGATCGCCTCTGTACTGAACAATGTCTGTTACTCTGTATACGTTTCCAACACTTTTCGTTTCACTATGATAAATTATTTTTCATGGACTTGGACTTCGCCTCTATAAGTAGTTTTGCAAGCCCAGTGCATGATTCATGAATTTTAATCGATTTTTCTTCCTTATAATTGTAAGAGCTCTGTCATTAAATTGCTGTAGATACTCGCACTTGTGGTTGCGTTATTGCGAATATCAACAGGACTTACTTTCGCATTAGTCATTTTTGGTTTTGAATTGATGAGAAACGATTCAAACACTTAATAAGTTGGCTATTCGTTACTATCTCATTTTTGACAGTCGAATTAGATTATCAGTGATGAAAGTACTAATCAGTTGTAGGAGTTAGTGCTATGCTACACAATTTGGGCTCTACTCCATCCAGTATAGCGATAGGCTTAAGTACGAATTATGAAAACTGCGAAAATATTATGTGGGCAGGTTTTGTTAGTCATACCACTATGGTACTTATAGTGAATATTGTTTAAGTAATTTTATGAATGGCGAATGCTATCAAATTCATATCACATCTGTTCGGAAAGTACGGTGGGGTCGGCATAACAAAAGGAGAATGAAAACTTTATGATGTACTACGATGACTTCTAAAGCTCGTCTGAATGCGGGTTTGTTGTTAGCGCCAGACTAACGCAAAAAGTATTGAGCTAGCAGCTCAACGCAACCGCAATGAAAAACTTAACATCAAGTTTAAATTCGTAACAATCAGACTGATATGCGCCTACGCCCTGACAGAACAAATAAAGGATTTTGTCACAGTATAATATGTTATTATGGGCAATGCCCTGAGTATGACTTTTAATTAAGATCACCTTGACCTTGATCACCGGAAACCATAACTAACACAAGCAACAGGCAATTGCACTGTTTACTGCTCAACAAAGTTGTTACGGACATCCGTTCCGCCAAATCTTGTGTGTATGCGAGCAAGCTAAAAACCCCGGCATAGGTATTGGCAAGGCAAAGTGTAATTCGGCCTTTCTCGTCCGCATTAGGTGTGACTGAGTTGTTGACGAGCCTGACTGTTAATCATCAAAATGTTAATAGTTTTGGCTTTAGATTGGTCGATATTGCTGATGTGGTAGAAAGTATACTCTCGATAAAGTCTAATGCCATTGGGTTAGACAAAATGCTCCCTAAATTTCTAAAGCTACTCTTACCAATTATATTGCCTTTTATCACCTTCATTTTCAAACACTATTTTAACAAAAGGAGAATACCCTACTCAGTGAAAGTTGGCGAAAATTATACCTATTCCCAAAAGTTCTAAAGCGCTGATAATTTTACACCAATTTCAATTCTGCCCTTTCTGTCCAAGGCTTTTGAACGTATTTTGCAAAAACGGATGAGCACATATCTTAAAAATAATTACATGCTCAAACTAAAGGAATCTGGTTTTCTTGCGAAACACAGCTGTATTACCGCCCTGTTGGGTGTTACCGACGATATAAGATAAGCATTAGATGAAGAAAAAGAAACTTCCTTGGTGCTCCTAGACTTTTTCAAGGCATTCGACATGGTTGATCACAATATCTTATATTAAAAGCCCATTCAACAATATAACTTATCATCAGGTGCAGTAAAGCTGCTTACATCCTACTTAAACAACAGAATGCAATCAGTTCAGCTCAATGACAATATATCCGATTATCTTCCAACTGCTAGTGGTGTCCCTCAAGGTTCGACACTTGGTCCCTTATTGTTCTCATTATATGTAAATGAGCTTTTATCCATCATAAAAAGTTGTTCGTCACATATGTATGCTGATGATGTTCAAATGTATATTAGCTGTCCACTTGGTTTAATTAAAAACGGAGTTTTCTCTATCAACGAAGATCTTGAGGAAATTTCACTTTGGTCTGAACTTAACAAATTTTCCTAGTGCTTAGTCATATCGAAGAAACCACTGGATCTTTCGTATTTTCCACCTATTTTGTTGAAAAGCTCCGCAATAGACTACAAATAAACTTGGGGTCACTTTTAATCGCAAGTTAACTTGGGAATACTACAGCAGTGCTGACGTTAGAAAGGTACATGGGTTGTTACGTAATTTATGGTTATCACAGTCTTTTATTCCAACTAAAACGCGCTTGATGTTATCTAAATCTTTGGTTATTCCTATATTACTCTACGGATGTGAAATCTTTTGTAGCTGTGACTCGATCAGTAGAAGAAAGCTCAATGTGGCGTTTAATAGCAGAGTACGTTATGTTTTTGTGCTACGCAAATATGACAGAGTAAGTAGTTACTCTTCTCGTTTGCTCGACATGCCTTTTGAGAACTATCTCAAGTTCCGCACTCTAGCCCTGCTATCGGATATTATCGTAACACGTCAACCATTATACTTATACGAAAAGACTCGACTTACCTCTTCGCATAGGTCTGGTCAATTAATTTACACCAATAAACATCCCTTTCATCAGAACGTCAATTTTTCATTAATTCAACTACTCTACTCACTATCTTATAAGATATTGTATCTTAAAGTGTATAAGCATTACAAATAAAATTTATTGAATTAAATTTATTGTTGACCGTAATCTGCATTGACGTATGCAGATGAACTTAAATTTGTTGATTTTACTCTGGAACGGAACCATAGCTACCCCACGGTTTCTTCACCCCATCGACGCCGTCATATGTGCTAGGTTTCACCCGACTACATTTATTAAATCCCTGATTTGCAGGCAAGCACATGCAGCAGAACAAGTAATCTATAAAACAGCGGCATATAGAAGAACGAGCCTGGAAAAATTAAAAGGTGCTGTTAAAGTAACAACACTCGGAAATGTTTATATGACAAAGAGCACACATTAGCAGTCTTCCTTGACTCTTTAACAATGGCAATATTCCCGCTATAAGTATAAACTTAGGAATTGCTCGAGTTCATCCTTCATTAACGAACTTGATGACCTGTATGCTCAGTAATACAACATTATGTATCACGGCTCTTAAGGGCAACTTCCAAGGAGGAGTGATATCATCTCTTCTGTGCACACTAGTTGTTAATTAAATACTTTTGAATCTAAAAAGGGATGGAATAAGTGCCACTGCATACGGAGATGATGTGGTTGTAATGACCGCCGGTAAGTTCCTCCCCTCGATCAGTGAAATTCTAAGGATAAAAGGATAATGTCACAGTTTGACATTCCTTCCATAGATGGGAGAATCCACCGACAGTGTTAATACCTAGGTCTCGTACTAGACAGTAAACCGAGTTGGAAGCTCAATGTCCTTCCACGCTTGTAGCCGTATATTTGAGAGAAAACGGGGACCTAATACAAAGACTATTCCAGAATGTACACGGCTACCATCAGACCCATTTTAACATACTTCAACTTAGTATGGTGGTAATATACAAATAATATTAGCAACCTTAGGTTATAGACAAAATACAGAGGATTCCAAGTATATGCACTGACGAGCTCTTCAAAGCGGTAGGCGATGACTTGGTGAGAAGCTTATACTAATTTCGTATGATCGAACGAAAGAACTCCGGATGAACAGAACATTATTTGTCCAATTCTCAAGAAAGGAGACCCTCAATCTTGTAACATCCCATACAAGATCCCATCCTCCGTATTGTGGAAATATCTGAAGATGTTGGTCAACTATCTGGTTGGTCCATATCAGTGTGGCTTAAATCAGGAGAGTCCACCATCGACAAAATATTCATACCACATATGACAGCATATTCAGAGACGAGCTATACAGAGCAACGTCAAGTTTTGGCTTTAGTGCCAAATTCGTTTGTGCAGGATGACGATGGAGAATCCACACTGCTCTATCAAGGTCGGTATAGAACTCACCGAGACCTTCGATGTCAAATAAGAATTTAGACTGTCATACAATTTCTTCAACATTATTCTTGAAATAATGGTGAAAAACTTAGACGCCAACATAAGAGGCACAGCGTGATGTCAGCGGCGTTTTTGCAAATACATAATACATGGTCTGAAAAGTCCGTTTGTAAGAGGGCACCACTTGAACTAAATCCATACCATTTCAGTTAGTACCAACCTTTGAAAGATACGTTTGTAAATTTGACAGCTGTCGGACTATTAGTTCTCGAGGTATAGCGTTGTGAGTGAAGCAACTTTTGTTATTATGAAAAAAAAATGGATTCAAAGCAATTTCGTGTGTTGATTTATCATTGCTTTTTGATGGGAAAAAATGCAGCCGATGCAAAGAAATGGATTGATAAGTGTTACCCGGACTCTGCACCAGCCGAACGAATCATTCACAAGTGGATTGAAAAATTTAAAAGTGGTCATACAAGCACCGAAGATGATGCACGCAGTGGACGTCCAAAAGAGGCTGTTTCAGATGAAAACATCAAAAAAGTCCACAAAATGATTACGAATGACCGTAAAGTGAAGTTGATCGAGATAGCTGAGGCTCTGAAGATATCAAAAGAGCATGTTGGATATATCATACACGAATATTTGGACACGCGAAAGCTCTGTCCAAAGTGGGTGCCGCGTTTGCTCACAGTCGACCAAAAACAACAACGTGTTGATGATTCAGAGGAGTGTTTAAAGCTGTTCAACCGCAATAAGGCAGAATTTTTGCATCGGTATGTGACAATGGATGAAACTTGGCTCCATCACTTCACACCAGAGTCAAGTCAACAGTCAGCTGAGTGGCGAGCAGGCGACGAACCTCGTCCAAGACGACCAAAAACTCAACATTCGGCTGGCAAAGTTATTGCATTCGTATTTTAGGATACATATGGAATAATTTTCATCGACTATCTCCAAAAGGGCAGACTATTAACAGCGACTGTTACATTGCGTTGTTGGAGCGTTTGAAGGACGAAATCGCAGAAAAACGGCTGCATTTGAAGAAAAATAAAGTGCTGTTTCATCAATACAATGCACCATGTCACAAGTCGATGAAAACGATGGCAAAATTGAATAAATTCGGCTACGAATTGCTTCCCCACCCACCGTATTCTCCAGATTTGGAACCCAGCGACTATTTTCTGTTCCCAGACCTCAAAAGAATGCTCGCCGGAAAGAGATTTAAAACCGATGAAGAAGTAATCGCCGAAACAGAGGCCTATATTGAGGCTAAACCGAAATCGTACTACAAAACTGGTATCGAAATATTGAAAAATCGTTTCAATCAGTGTATCGCCCTCGAAGGCAACTTTATTGATAAATAAAGTTGAATTTTTCAAAAATTTTGTGTTTTACTATAAAACGGCACTGACTTTTCAGCCCATGTGTTATTTAGGCGAAAGCGGTGAGTATGCGTTTAATGGTCAATGAGGGCAAGACTAGGTATATGCTGTTAACAAGAAAGTACATGCAACACCAACGGCTCGAACAGAGCGTCACTTTCGGGAGATATAACTTTGAAGTAGTTAAGAACTTTACCTACATGGGATCTGCTATCAAATAAAACAACGACATTAGCGCTGAAATCAAAGGAAGAATAACTCTTTCCAATCGCTGCTTCTTTAGGCTTCAATTGACTAGAAAAGCCCTCTCTTAAAAACGAAAACAGCGACCCTATAAAAGATTCTAATAGTTCCGGTCCTGCCCTATGGTGCAGAGGCATTGACTTTATCAAAAGTGGATGAAAGCGGTCTTGGCTGTTTTGAGAGGAAAGTCCTTCAGGTGAATCCGGTCCGTGGACGAAGAGATAAAACAAGTGACATCGGCTTAGCCAGAACAGTTAAGTCGAATGATTTAGGTGGCTGGGGCCTGTAGAACGGATAGTCACCAATATTCCGGTCCGAAAAGTCTTCGAATCTGCCCCCGAAAAACCTCTGCTGTAGAGAAAAACCTCTACTCAGTTGGCGCACATAAATGGAAAAGGGCTTCAATCAAATTAAAGTGCAAAACTGAAGGCAGCTAGTTAAATTTAAAAGCCACCTTAATTAAGTTAGCAAACAGAGTCTCTATAGCGCAAAAGCATTGATGTTAGAAAAGGCGAATAAATATTTATATGATGTGTTGCGTTAAACGCAAGATCTTTTAAGATATTTTGATTCCATTTACAACAAGATCCATATGTAGAGCGAGTCAATATTAAAGCTCCTGGGCGAAGGGTCGTCCGTTCCTGTATAGAGGAACTACGCAGTAGAGAAAGACCTCGTCTAAAGGCATTACCAGTCTTAAAGTGAAAACTTATACATTACACATCGTAGTCCACCGCAATATACATATAAGAAATCATTTATTTTTTCATTCCTCTTCATAATGATCTAATCACTGTAAATTATTATGTATACTCGTACATTTGACGCAAAATATTGGATTCCGTAGCACATCTCGTGCCAAATAATGGAAAAAAAGCTGTACACGTTCAGGGTCATCGCAAAAAGCACTACTTCGGCAGACTTTATAAATCTTGATAAAACATCCAGAATTGTATTATATCTATAACGTGAGTAGGTTAGCAACCTTAACTGACTTAAGGTGAGTGCACTTAGTTTGAGATCACATCCTTTAATCCACTTAGAATGAACGCAAACGACGGTATATTTATTTGGCTCGAAATACACAGTTCACTTGAATGCCGGATGCATTTTGGTACTAAGGTAAGCTCTAGATTAAGTTGTAGATCGAGGAATAACATACTTAATTCAAGTCATGAAATTCTCATTATGGTTAGATCCAGACACCAAAATTTTCTCCATGTAGAGGGTATGCTGCCGGCATTTGAATTTTAAGATTTAACCCCAAGATCACAGAATTGAATGATTTCTTAAAAATCATTAATCAGTGAGGTAGACTTATTACCTTGAGACTGGTAAAAGTATTTTCTTCTCATTACTAATATTAAAGTACTGTGACTGACTCTTAGCTGACCTTTCGAATTTATCGTTCATCAGAAAGACTTAATGAATTGAAACTGATTCGAGCACATGTTGACAGTTTTCGGGCTCTTGGCCTTAGTAAAACGTAAACAAAATTTTTTGCTAAGCAATTTTGATCAGAAAAAAATCCGTTCTTAACACATACAATACGGGATCACATTAGGTTTTTAAAAAGGCGCAGTTTCCAAACTCATCACACGGCCGTATAGTCGCATAAATCACAGACAGACACTTAGCTTTATCCGTTTTATGAATCTATTATTTCTTTCCATCGTACGAATGTTCGGTCGCAATATAATCAAACACTTTGGTGTTGACGTTGATTTGACATTAGCCATGGAACAACCGTGTCAGTCTGAGTCTGAGTATTCAAAAATGTGATCGTGAGTGTAGATCTCGCTTTTGGCAACCGATCAGTTTTCAGTTTCACTGAAAAGGTTTTCCAGTAATTAGTATGCAAAGAGGTAAAAACTTGTAACGTAATTGAGTTGTAAGTTTTTCAATACGAACGAAATTCTCCTTTTTTAACTGTCTTGTCTGTAGCTGAAGGCAAGTGATTTGAGGAAGTAGATTTTAATGAATGAGATTCTCTTCAATATCGCGAATTGCTTTCGAGGATATTCGTTGTAGATTTGAATTGAAGAAACGCATTCCGGTCTTTTAAGTCGGAAATCGATACTTATCGAGATCGAAGCAATAAAACAATCTCAAGATCGACATAATTGACTTGCTGGATATCACCATACAGAAGAGTTATACTCATTAGTCTCGGGTATTCCTTTTTATAAATTCCTACATATACCTGTTATCTGTTAGTCATATCCCCTGGGGTTTCTGATTACTTTCCGAAGAATTCAAATTATAAATCATTACCAAGAGAAATCAATCAAAAAACCGATTAGTTCGCTGATCAAAACATTGTCATGAATGATGATATCCTCGTAACTGTTTAAGCTGCAATTATGAATTACTCAGCAATCGGGGTTTCCGGAGTGCTAATTCGGTAAATTTTGATTTGTTTTTTGGATTTTTCAAAAACCAAGATGTACAAAACCGGCAACCGACGGAATACAAAAGGATCAAATACAATTTGGAAAAATGTTCCGTGCTCTATTTAAGCCACCATTTAAAACTGTGTTAAATCGAAGAGTTTAACGAGGAAGAATAATTAAACGAACTTGAAACAGTTGACCATTAAGGGGTTGGCCACTCAAGGGGCTGGAAAAATTGGTTTTTTTGTGATTTTTTTTTCCCCAAGGACAATTTTTATAGAACAATTTATTTAAAAAAGGGCGGCTGCGCAGCGTTTCTCAGGTGTAAATCTTGAATTATGATGAGTCACTAACTTTTTTTATTGTAACATAATAAGAGCTAGAAAATTACGTAGGATTTTTTTTTGATATATTGACTTTTGGCCAAGTGGCGCACTTCCAATGTCAAACTTGCAAAATTCGCTGAAAAATCACCAGAAAATTATTATTAAAAAATGAACTATGTCATATAAAAAAAATCCTACCTACTTATTGGGTCTATAACTTGGATGGCGTAACTTGTATTATTCCATTGGAACAAGCGTTGGAAAGCTACTGTCATTGTACGTCATTTCAGTATATTTCATTTATTTGAAGCGTAAACAACAATAATTTTTTTTCACTCAAATATGTCGAACTTTGTGCCCGAAAAAGTGTTTTTGCGGGGAGTTCTTCTTCATTTTCACTTTAATATGAAGAAAACTGCTGCCGAAAGTCTTCGTATTTTGGACGAAGTTTATGGTGAACATGCGCTAGCTGAGCGAACGACCCAAAAGTGGTTTGCATTGTTTAAAAGTGGTGATTTTGGCTTGAAAGACGATGAACGTCCTGGGCAGCCAAAAAAAAAATTGAAGATGAAGAACTGGAAGCATTACTCTATGAAGATTGTTGCCAAACACAAGAAGAGCTCGTAGAATCTTTGGGTGTCACTCAAGCAGCCATTTCAAAACGTTTAAAAGCAGCTGGATATATTCAAAAGCAAGGAAATTGAGTTCCACATGAACTCAAGCCGAGAGACGTCGAAAGTCGAAAGGCAGTTTTGCATGTCCAAAATGCTGCTGAAACGCCACAAAAGGAAATCATTTTTGCATCGGATTGTTACTGGTGATGAAAAATGGATCCATTACGACAACGAGGAAGAATAATTAAACGAACTTGAAACAGTTGACCATTAAGGGGTTGGCCACTCAAGGGGCTGGAAAAATTGGTTTTTTTGTGATTTTTTTTTCCCCAAGGACAATTTTTATAGAACAATTTATTTAAAAAAGGGCGGCTGCGCAGCGTTTCTCAGGTGTAAATCTTGAATTATGATGAGTCACTAACTTTTTTTATTGTAACATAATAAGAGCTAGAAAATTACGTAGGATTTTTTTTTTGATATATTGACTTTTGGCCAAGTGGCGCACTTCCAATGTCAAACTTGCAAAATTCGCTGAAAAATCACCAGAAAATTATTATTAAAAAATGAACAATGTCATATAAAAAAAATCCTACCTACTTATTGGGTCTATAACTTGGATGGAGTAACTTATATTAATCCATTGGAACAAGCGTTGGAAAGCTACTGTCATTGTACGTCATTTCAGTATATGTCATTTATTTGAAGCGTAAACAACAATAATTTTTTTTCACTCAAATATGTCGAACTTTGTGCCCGAAAAAGTGTTTTTGCGGGGAGTTCTTCTTCATTTTCACTTTAATATGAAGAAAACTGCTGCCGAAAGTCTTCGTATTTTGGACGAAGTTTATGGTGAACATGCGCTAGCTGAGCGAACGACCCAAAAGTGGTTTGCATTGTTTAAAAGTGGTGATTTTGGCTTGAAAGACGATGAACGTCCTGGGCAGCCAAAAAAAAAATTGAAGATGAAGAACTGGAAGCATTACTCTATGAAGATTGTTGCCAAACACAAGAAGAGCTCGTAGAATCTTTGGGTGTCACTCAAGCAGCCATTTCAAAACGTTTAAAAGCAGCTGGATATATTCAAAAGCAAGGAAATTGAGTTCCACATGAACTCAAGCCGAGAGACGTCGAAAGTCGAAAGGCAGTTTTGCATGTCCAAAATGCTGCTGAAACGCCACAAAAGGAAATCATTTTTGCATCGGATTGTTACTGGTGATGAAAAATGGATCCATTACGACAACCCCAAGCGCAAAAAATCATATGTGAAACTCGGCCAACCAGCCAAATCAACGGCAAAGCCGAATATCCATGGCGCGAAGGTAATGCTCTGTATTTGGTGGGATCAGATGAGTGTGCTGTAGTATGAGCTGATAAAACCGGGTGAAACCATCAATGGACAACGCTACCGAACACAATTAATCCGTTTGAAGAGAGCAGTAGCCGAAAAACGCCCGGAATATGCGACCAGACACGAGGCAATAATTTTTATCATGACAACGCTTAGACCCACGTTGCTATTCCGGTTAAGAACTATTTGGAAAACAGTGGATGGGAAATCTTACCCCACCCGCCTTTTAGCCCAGACCTTGCCCCTTCTGACTACCATTTGTTCCGGTCGATGCAGAACGCCCTCACTGAAATACGGTTCACATCAGAGCAGAATATCAAAAATTGGCTTGATTCATTCTTGGCTGGCGCAGTTCTTTTGAGATGGGAAAAAGTCATAGCTTCAGATGGGCAATACCTTGAATAATACTATTGTACATGTTTTTCTTAAATAAACGTCCAAATTTTGAAAAAAAAAACCGCACGAATTAAAATATATATAAAATATTTAGACAATATATTTTTAAAGACCTAGTTAAAATTTGAAGTGGAATGATTAAAAATTGTTCAAGGTATGGGTGCATTCAACTTGACAAATGTATTTTTGAGATAAACGCGTTTACTTGTACTTTACTTTGAAAAACAAGTGCTTCGAGATATTTCCCGGCCATAAAATTGTGGCCGATTCTAAAAATTCTAAGGGACCAACAAACCTAACCTAACCTCTTAACCTCATTTATTTTTAAGAAATTACTTGAGACTTGTTTATTTTTTTTTCCACAAAAGGATCTTCTGATTGAGCTCAGCGTTGTGCAGGTTCCGATGAAATGAAGACTGACTTCTCTTGTCCGGTGGTTGTACATTGTACATTGGTCACTCCGACATTAGTTCTATGTGCCATGCAATTTAATTGCATGCAACTCGCAGCAACTAGCTTTGAACGCAGTTGAGATTAGCTCTAAACTGTTCCTATCACGAAAATAGTTCTGATCCCTAAGGTCATGATTTAAGACTCTATAAATGTTTCTCACTTGGTTTTGTTCGTTTTGTCTTCTAAATAGCTCCCGCGTGATTCCTTCGATCTTAATTAAAATTTCCTGCAGTGCTTTTCTTAGATCTGTTATGTTTACGTGTACTACGTGTAGGCGTACAACATGCTTGCGTCCCAGCCTAATTCATTCGGCAAAAAAATGAAGGTTCCTATTTTTATGGTCCATAGCAGTTTCATAGAGAAGACTTTGTTGTGATAAAATTTTCAAAACATATAGGAAGTGTAGTCTAAACGTAAATACATACAGCGGTGGTAATCCAGTTTTCAGTTAAAGCATGTAGTTTGGCGTATTTTCTTTAGGAAGTCAAGAGTTTTTCAACTTCCTCGAACTGCCAGATCCCCCACACTTGTCCCGCATAACACATGATTGATCTTATAACTGCTTCAAAGACTTTGAACTCTTGGCGCGATTTTAGTTTTTCCCAAGATTCCTTTCCAATTACAATACAATTGATTGCAATTTTTAATTCCTTTAACTTCTCTTGAAGGTGTTTTTTAAGAAATAGTTGAAGGGTAATCAGTGTTCGTATTCTTTTTCCATTTTTCGCCCATTGCGTAGCGCCCCCATCCGTTACGAAAAATCATAACTTTTAATTTGTTAATGTTAAGTTGTAAGTTCCAAATTTGGCAGTATTGTTGCACCTTATTAATCATAGAGCAGGAGGTTTATACGTAATCTATCGGGTGATATTCACTCTAGAAAGTATGCCACAAGATCGTTCAAAAAGAAGGGGGATCAGTAGACATCCTTGTTTCACCCCAGAATTCGACTGAAACCAATTTGATAAAACGTTTCCATCGCAGACCTGTACTGTTATCTTGGTTTATTGCTTGTATCACTCTTAGTACTTTTGTTGAAACTCCCAGATTGCTCTATTTTAAGAATAGAGCTCTTCTGTCTATACAATCGAAAGCCCTTAAAATCAACGAAGAAGGCATACAGTTTTTTACCCATATCCAAAAACAGTCGGGCGATGCTTATGTAGTGTTTTAGATAGAAAATATAAGTTCAACGTGCCCTTTTACTGAGACTTCTTTGCTCATTGACAGCTTAAAAAAAAAAAAAAATACATTTTTAATTAAGCGGGAGAAAGGGTGAAAGAGAAAGAACAATAACTGATAATGCGGAAAGACGCTGCTCCTTCTATGATTGTTTATTCTAATTAATTCACTATGATATGCAAATAGTCCAAAACCTTTACTCAACAATTTTCCACACTGAATTCAACTGCATCGTTTTCGTCTATCAGCTAACATGCTTTCTGAAATTTTTGAATTTTGTAGTTCCCAGTGGTTTTGTCATCATATCAGCTACCATTTCTTCATTTGGACAGTATTGTACGTTCACGACTCCCTTCTTCACTAAGTTGGTTATAAAGTGATACTTCACGTTGATGTGGTTAGTCTTTTTTCTTAACTCGCCGGTCTTTACCAATCTTACAGGGCTTTGATTGCGGTTGATATATTTTCGTCTTTGCCAAAATCTTTCAGCAATCTTCTTCTTCACAGTAGTTCCCTTCCTGCTTCTGCCATTGCAATGTACTTTACTTCACAAATAACCCATGCTACACAGGACTGCGTTCTGCAGGCTCAAGCTATTGTACCACCATAATACTGAAACAAAAAAACGGCTTCGCGACTTACCGTCTGTCATATCTTCTGCCCAATCAGCATCGGCCTCGTTTGTTATTCAGTCCTTTTTAGCCTTTAATTAACTGACGATCCTCTTCAGCTCATTCCAATCAGTTTCAGCAGGTTGTTGGCCTTTTGACTCTATATTACAATAACTGGCTGCTATGTCTATTCTTGTGTGAATTGCTCCAAATAGTAATGCTCATATAAGCTTTTGAAACAACTCATTGCTGCTCATAGGTTTTCCATCGCTCGCCAATTTTAAGTATCCATTGTTCATCGGTATTTTGAAGTCCTTTGCATCCTGTAACACAAATTTGTCAATTATTCCTGAATATACTGTGATTGATTTATATAATACAATCCGTCTATATCTTTCGTAACATTAATTCTGAGATAGTTTTTCAATTGTCCTAGTCTCGTCAGCCCACACTCTTTTTCCAATTTTTCAGCCGTCTCTGGAATATCGCCTTCATTCTTATCTACTAATAAAAGATCATCCACGTAAACTGCTATATGTTGCGAGCCATAAAGTTATCTTCTTGAATACAAAAAAGGATCCGCTGAGATTTGCTTAGACTTGAAATTCAAAATTTGCAAGCCAAATTCTTTAATTTTGAATTGATAAGACCCTCCGGCTGTTTCATATATAGTGAATTGTTTCTCATTCGTCATTCAAAGATGCGGTCTTTGTATCAAAGTGATAAATGTGTTGACTCTTCTGTACTGCAATTTCAAGTAACAGCTGGTTCAAAAACTTCATTGTAATCTGTCCCGTATTTCTGCCCCAATTCTTGCTTTATATTTAAGTAATACAGTTACAACGTTAGCCTTCCGCTTAAACACCAACTTAAATCCTATGGATTTTCTGCATTTTGGGAAATCTGTTAGCTCCCAGGTGTGATTCTGAAATATCGATCTATACTCCTCGTTCATTTCTTGCAACCACAGCTCTCGTTCGTTTCCACTGAATGCTTCGGCAGGGTTTCTCGATTCTTTATACTGAGCAGTAATCCTTGCTTGAATCTCTCTAGTGGCTGACCTTTCGTTTGCCTTTCCGATCATGTTATCACGTAGTTTTCGAAATCTCTACTATGTCCTGGGTAAATATTCGACTCGTCTTCTTCCGGTAGAAACTAACTTTGGAAAGCTCGTCTACAAATGGTTCGACCGGCTCGTTCAAACCGGTTTTTCATTCTTTTTCAAAATTTTCGAAAACTATTTGAACTCCAGTCAAGGAAGCGGAGTTATTTGCCGATTAATCTTGCTTTAGCCCTGAATCCATTAAATTTTTATTTTTTTGTTGCTCAGCTTTTTCAACTCACCTCACCTCAGTTTCGATGAATCTTATGATTATCTTATCGATGATTTTATCTATTTTTGTATCCAGCATCATATAAGCTGTATCCTACAAATGTAAGCGATATTACTCCATCATCTAGCTTCCTTCTTTTTCCTCTGCTCAACGTTAGTCTTTCTTGTATTCCATATTCAAAAGGCGTCGTTCTTACAAATTTGGTGAGCAAGATATTTTATAAATATCAAGCCGTGTTAACTGGTTCCGCCCAATATTTTTTTCTCCATTCTTGCATCTGCAAGCATATATCGGGCTACCTCCATCACTGTCCTGTTTTTCCGTTCTGCCACACCATTTTCAAATGCAGAGTACGGTGTTGTACGTTGAATCTTAATACCCAATTGAACTCCTTTTAGTTCCTACGCCGTGTATTTACCTCCATTGTCTGATCTAAAAATATTGACCCTTTTATTATGTTTTATAGCCTCTAATTTTACCGATAGCTTCTGAATTATTTTGTAAACAGTTTGCATAGGTCTGACACAGACATCAGTACGCACTAGTTCCAGTGCAGATATAGATATCATTGCAGACACTTTTGGAACCGCACTTCGTGACCATCTTCCTTGTATGCAGCATTTACACTCCTCTCTTCTTCCGCAGTCTTCAATTTTTAGCCAAAGAACAGCTCCACCTTTTTTTAGTTTGTTAACGTCATCAGCATATCTATACCCAAACCTTTTATGTCAAGTATGTTGACATTTTGATCTATGTTTACTTTGCTTAGTTGCTACTACTCTGTGCTTAACATTTATTGTATACACATTGGACAGTAGACTTGCTGTTACGATAAACATATTATTCCTAAATACATTCACGTCCTCTGAATTTTAAAGAGTAACCTGCTTATGCAAAATTCTTTACTGAAAGCAAACTTTTAGTTAAATCTGGTACATATACGAGTACTCGTAAGATATCTCGAATTTTGATTGTTTTTTCTTTACTGTTTCCATTATTACACCGAAATTAACCGCAACCTATTTCAAATACCTTGACGCTGTCACCAATAGCTAAAATAACATCACGCATTACTCGTGAAAAAAACCCTCATCATTTGTCATGTGACTTGTGGCACCTAAATCAATGTACCACGTATTTAGACGACCCTTAATTTCAAGAACATTGAAGCACACAAAATCCATTTGCTCGTCCGTGTTTTTGGCTTTCTTTGCCTTCCGTCGTCCTTCCAATTTGTATATTTAAAACAATCCTGTGACCTGATTTATTTCAGAAAAAAACTGAGGGCAAAACTTCTTTTTGCGCGCCACATCATTTAGTAATAATTTTCTCTCTCTTCTTTTCGCCAATCAAAATAAGATAATTTAAGAGAATGAGTGGTGTTCTATTTGGTCAGTCTCTGAACAGGACTCTAAGGTGACTGAAATAGGAGAGGAAATTGAGGCACGGGAGTGCATCTTTATTTCGCGAAAAAACGATATCGATGGCAGAGTGACTGCGGGTGGTGTATAGAGCGGATTTGGTCTTCGGGGTCATGTCAAACCATTCGCTTATAAATTCGATAAATTATCCATTTTCAGGTTTGCTTACATCCACGTTGAAATTCCCGTTGAATATGATGGGCATGGTGGAGTATTTGGACAGACCATCCCCGTATTGTTTATTGAATTTTCTGTATATTTCGACCATGCTGGGCGTGTACATCATCAGATTTGTAAAGAGGAAAGATCGGATGTCATTCATGGCCATTCCCGGCGCGATATAAGTGGATACCGCCACTATGCTTCGGGCTCTTTTGTCGAAAATGCGTGGTTTTGGAATCGATGACTCTCTTCCTCAGAGGATTACAATTCGCTGTGTAAAATGCGCTGGCAAACATCTGACTCGAGAGTCTAATGTCGCGAAAGGGTCCCCAGCAAGGGAAAACATCCAACTAATTATCGAGGCTGCGAAGTCGCGAAGGAGTTGCAAAGGCTACGAGATCAATCAAAAAGCCTTTGAAAAACGCAGGGATAGCTAGAATGAGAAGTAACAACAGCGGGCCTACTCCAAAGCCTTTAAAGAAGGTAATGGTGACAAACGCTAAAATCACCAATAACAACAACGTCAAAAATAACAATGCGCAAATGGAAAGTGGAAAAACTTACGCGCAAATAGCGGCGCGAGTTAATATGACTAACTGTATATCACCGGATCCTGCCTCAAATGTGTTCTCAGTAATTCTCGAGAGACTAGAAGAACAGACTAAAATAAATAAGATAATAGTCGAACGGCTTCTTATGTTCGAAGCCAATTTCTGTAACTAATTATGGCAAAGTAGCTCAATATACTTGCGTGGAATGCCAACGGGCTACAGAAAAGGCTTGATGAACTAAATATTTTCATGCAGGAAAAAGTAATTGACATATGTTTCATTTCCGAAACTCACCTGGCAACAGAATCGCGCGTGGAACTAAAAGGTTACCGCGACTACCACGCTCATCATCCATCGGGAAACGCAAGAGGCGGGTCATCCCTATTCATAAGAGACTGCATTGAACATACTTTGGAAGCAATAATTGAACTTGACAAATTTCAAATGACCGTGGTGCGCGATAAAAATAGAAATTATTCTTGAGGATATATTCCTCAATCTATTGCCAATCGCGCTGCAAAATAGAAAAACAAGAACTTATTGACCTATTCCACTCTCTTGGAGCAATCTTCATTATTGGTGGCGACTTTAACGCGAAGCACACCTTTTGGGGCTCAAGGTGTATCTCTCAAAAAGGCAAAACTCTTTACAGGGCTGGTATGGAATGTGGTTGCTATTTTTACTCAACAGGAAAGCCGACATATTGGCCCACGAATGTCGCCAAAACACCCGATCTAATAGACTTCTTTATCGGAAAAGGAGTAAACGCTAGTTACGTCAAAGTTGAAGAGGGCTTCGATCTTTCCTCCGATCATTCTCCAGTTATCCTCTCACTGTGCGAATCCTTGGTTAAGAAACAAAGACCACCCAGATTAACTAACAGCAAAACTCACTGGGAAGATTTCCGAATAGACATTGTAGACAATACTGAGTTGAAAGTAGCACTTAGAATGCCGTATCAACTTGAAAAAGAAATTGAACGTTTCGTTGAAGTCATACAGCAAGCGGCCTGGAAGAACACTCCCCGCGAATCGAACAAAGTTCCCAAAGTCGGCATAAGATATCCACCGGAAATCAGAGAAATGATAAGGAAGAAACTAAGAGCGCGGAAAAAGTGGCATGAAACCCGGGCACCACAAGATAAAACGTCCTTCAATAGGCTCTGCAACTTGTTGAAAAAATCGATCAAGGACTTCAATAATCAAGGTATTAATAACTACCTTGAAAGACTCACAGCGACAAAGGATACCAACTACTCCATATGGAGAGCCGTTAAAAGTGTTTCGAAAGCCCCAAATACACGTGGCACCAATAAGAAGAAACCAGAATGACTGGGCGAAAGAAGATAAGGAAAAATCTAATGTTTTCGCCAACCATCTTGCAGAAACGTTTAAACCATTCGATGGGGGGGTGCTTCCTGAGAATGTCAATACGCTAGACGTGACGACAAACTTTCCAGTAGAAAAGGCTACACTTAGGGAACTTTGACAAGTTATAGACACGCTTAAGCCCAATAAAACCCCGGGATATGACTTAATAACGGAAGAGGTACTTAAAGCGTTGCCGAAAAAAGGTTTGCTAAAGCTGCTCTATCTTATAAAAGCCAGCATTAGATTAGAGCACGTACCGCACCAGTGGAAAGTAGCCGAAGTTATTATGGTTCCGAAACCCGGTAAACCGCTGACTGAGGTCAAGTCATATAGACCAATATCACTTCTCCCGATTACATCGAAGGTCTTCGAGCGAATCCTTCTTAATCGTCTTAAACCAATTACCGACACAAATTCCCTCTTGCCTGACCATCAATTTGGCTTAAGAATCCAACACTCTACCAAGTTCATCGAATAACCGATGTAATTGAACGAGCAATCGAGTGTAAGTTAGTCTGTTCAAGCGCATTCCTTGATGTTTCGCAAGCCTTTGATAAGGTATGGCATGAAGGCCTTAAATATAAACTCAGACAAGCCCTACCCCAGCAATTGTCTTGTATTTTAGGTTCATATCTGGAAGACCGACTCTTCCGTGTAAGACACGGAAACGAATACTTCACTTTTAAGACAATAAAGGCGGGGGTGCCGCAAGGAAGTGTACATGGCCCTCTGCTATATTTGCTTTTTACCCGTGATATACCGCAAACAGACGACACTGTCCTAGCAACATATGCTGATGACACTGCCATTTTGACAACGGCTAAAACAGTCGAAGAAGCAACTGCCAAGTTGCAAGGTGCCCTTACACGGATTAACTATTGGACAAAGACTTGGCGAATCTCGCCTAATGAAAGCAAGTCTGTCCACGTGAACTTCGCTCTCAAGAAAATTGAGAATCCACCGGTGTTTATCAACGCAGTACGAATTCCTTACGCGAACGACTCCAAATATCTCGGTATGACACTCGACGCTAAACTAAAATGGAGAGCACACGTCAGAAAAAACGTGAAGAGCTTGAAATCAAATATAGAGATATTTACTTGCTTATTGGAAAGTATTCCAAGCCTAGCTTAGAGAACAAACTGCTGTTATACAAGCAAGTGCTAAAACCGATCTGGTCATATGGAGTACAACTTTGGGGTTGTACTAAAAATAGTAACATTAATGTATTACAGACGTTCCAAAACAAAGTTCTTCGAGGTATTGTTAATGCGCCGTGGTACATTAGAAACGATGATATCCACAGAGACTTAGGAGTCGAAAACGTTCAGAACGTAATTAAATTGTTTGCGCGAAAACATAATAATCGATTACAAGGTCATACGAATATTTCTGTTCAACAGATCCTCGACGAGACAAATTTATTGCGCCGTCTGAAAAGGACTAAGCCTCTCGATCTAGCGCGGTGATTAGCAGCGCATAATTTTTCTAAGGTACACAGGAATTTTCAATGGAAAATTGCCTGCAGGATATCTTATAAAAACAAAATAAAATGCGATAAAAGAACTGCTTGTTGAGTGTGAACTCAGTTGTGGTTTGCATAAGGGAGGTGTTTTTTAGTGAGTAAGAATCTCACATTACTATAGGCTCCGGGCCTATAGTGTCTATGAAGATTTCTCACCTTCCAATGGAAAAAGAAAAAAAAAATCACAATTCGGAACGTTCAAATCATATTGTATTTGATGGTTTCAAGTCTGTTATTCACAAAATAAATGTTGGTGTGCCCCAGGGCTCCGTTCTGTCTCCGACACTATTTATTATTTTCATCAACGATCTTTCTATTTCTTCGAATATATTTGCTGACGGCAGTATTCTCTGCGGAAACGGCACCGTATGTCAAGTTCATCAAATTCCTATTGTGTCTTTCGTTGGATGAATAAGACATATCTTATTTTCTGACGTTTAAAAGAAGTAACTCAGTTTGTGCTGAGAAGGTTTTCTTTTTATTTCGACTTTGTAACGATTTTTTGTGACTTTTCTGTTAATAAAAAATGGAAAGCAACTTAATACGGGTGTCAGAAAATTTTCTTCGATTTAAAAAAAAAAAAAAAACTAAAAAAGGGAAACAAGTTAAAATGACTACAATTACATCAGAACTCCCCGTCCCTTTCCAGAATTTTTGCGGATCCTATACAGACTGTAATTTCAGTTTCACAATCTTCTTCTTTACAAATTTCAAGAGCACCACAGTTTTCTATGGCAGAATATAAAGCATCAGATGAAACTACAGTTGAAGGCTACTTCTCACGCTTCGATTGGGTCCTGGAACTCACCAAAATCCCCGTAAATGATCACCATTACTTCGATCATGTCTACATGAGAGCGAAGCTGAATAATGCCCTCAAGGCCTTAGTAAGCCCTAAAATTCCAGAGCATCAAATCAAGCCTTACAAAGAATTTCGATCACAAAAAAAAATTCGCTGAAAGTATAAAATTTCGACAAATCATTCAAGGAAAAGGTGAGTCGTTCTCAAATTTCGCAGTCGGCTGTACCAAGGGGCAGCATTCTGCGCTTAGAATACCTTCTTAGATCGAATGCTTAATGAGGAATTACTTTACGGTCTTGAAACACGAAATACTTGTGATGAAATCATATCAAAAACACCAGTAACTTTCGCGCACACACCAAACAGCGGTAGAGGTAAATACATCCAGGTCAGAACCCACTCCAATGGTAGAATCCACACATAAATTGAGACATGCGCCAATACAAGTCAAGAATAAATACAAAGCACATGGAGCTCGTGCTTCTGGAAGCCACACAATACATAAGAGCAAGCAAGTGATGGAGACGAAGTTTCTAATTGTTATGAATGTACGCGACGACATCTAAGAGCGCAATGTAAATTCAAAAATGCGACGTGCTACGCCTATAGACGGAGAGGCCACATTGGAAAAGTCTGGAGATCAAAAACGCCACAGATTACCTTAGAACTTGACTTCGTTCAATGCCCTTATAAAATTAAAGCTAAATCAACAGACCTTCGTATGATACCGGTGAATATCGATGGGCATAAATTGGATATGAAACTGAATATGGGTGCCCCTTGCGGTATGAAAACCTTACATACTATCAAGTCAAGATGCAGTTTGTTGAAGATGGACAGACGATTTTCGAGTTATACGGGTCAAAAAATTCACTGCTTAGTTTGGAACAACGTCACAATGGGTAACACATCACGCAAACTAAATTTATATGTTGTTGATGGCGATTCCGACATATTCTTTGGGAGAGAATGGAATTCACATTTTGCTCACGAAATCAATTTCATTGAGTTATTTTCCCCGGCTAGTCAGATAAGCAAGCAGAAGCAATAACGTCGCAGTAACGCACACGTCTGGAACACATTCTCGCTCGCTACGACGATGTGTTTAGTGATGTAGCAGACAAACTTATACGACCACCTGTAACGATTCATTTAAAATTAGGTGCTACACCTGTTTTTGCTAATACGAGATAAATATCGCTGACAAAATAAATCAAACAGAAAACTGCGCCAGGCTTTTTCAGCTTGTTCATCACTCTAAGTGGGCGTCAACGACCCGCGTCGTATCAAAGAAAATTAGAAATATATGCATTACGGGCAAACCGCCGCTCATTCAAAGGATTTTATTTGACGAGCATCCCATTCAAAGAGCGGAACACATCTCGACGTTACCGTTAGGTTTTTCTAAGCCCTTACCCTGAACACTCCAACGCATGGAATAATTCGCCCGAGAAAAGCAGTTTATGGGGCCGCAAACATAAAAGAGATTCTAAAAGCGCGACATTTTTTTGACGATGTGTTACTTCATGCAGAAAACTTCAGTGAAATGCTTACGATTCTTGAAACAACATTAGAGCTCATAAGATCTGTGTCACGGAATGTATGCACAAGGGGTCCATAAGTCAGATGAACATGTGGAAGCAGTGAGCGATACTCCGAAGCCCTTCACTCAACTTGCTATTTCTAGGCAAAGCAATATACCATAGCTCATTTATACCTGTCCTTGCAACCAGAGATAGGCCACTTCGAGATACGCTTGATAGAGATCAATTTAAGCAGAGAAAGTGTATTTAGACGCAAAAATCCCAATATTAACAGTATAACCAACTGGGTAACTATCAACAGAGTGGAATTTAATGCTTCCAAAACAAAGTGCTGTCTGCTGGCGTCAAAGCGAAATTTAAATACCCAGCCATTATCCATGAATGGCACTTGTATCGTCGAAATCGAAAACTTTCCCATTCCCAGTAAATGTGTCAGTGACAACTTACTATGTAATGATGTAGGTATCCTAAAGCGATGTAAGAAATATTATACCCCTTCTGATGAAGCCAGACTACAAGCAGTAACCAGATAATAACGATTGGAAAAAAATTTAAATTAAACAACAACGGAGTGAGATATAAAATTCATTCTGGATTTATTTTGAAGCTACGTTCATGACCACTTCGGCTTCGCTGTCATTGCTTCAAGCGGTCGATCCTATTTTTGATGACTCGGTCTTATATGTGCGGCGTTATTCCGGCAATATGTTGGCCTGTCGAATTGACGTAGCCCCAGAGTAAAGGTTGTCCAATCGCATGATCGCGACGGCCAATTGTTGAACGCTCGCCGTAAGATGACTCAGTCATCAAATTTCTCCGTCTTTACAATTTCGAGCGTTGCGTCGCTTTTATGGCATGTAGCGCCGTCTCGTTGGAACCACAGCTTGAATTTATCAATGTTGTCGAGATCTGACCACAGAAGGTCGATTATCGGTTATCGCTCTTACCCTGATGATATCGATGATTCGATGACATCGCCATGCCATAAACTGTAAGAAAAAGTTGATCTTTGTGGATGCATTGATGCTTGGCCGAACACTTGTGTTTTGTGGTCGGATCTCCGGACAACATTTCTGGCGTCAATTAGCGAACTCCCGGCATTTTCTATGTTGGTCCGGCATCAATTCTTGCGTCAGCACAATTGATGAAGGCACACGGATGTAGGCCCAAATTCAACCGGTTTGACTCTCTGGCGATGCCCAATTCAGCTGATCGGTGCCGAATCGACATTTCTGGGTTTTTTTCGATACTGTCCGCTATGGCGGCTTTGTTTTATTCATTTTGCATCAATCTTTGTCGGTATGATGGCTTAAGATCCAAAAAAGTGTACTCAGACTCAAACTTCCCCACGGTGCGACAAATTACCTGCACACTGAAGCTATGATGATGACCGACTTCACGACGAAATTCACGTTGCGTATTTATGGTAGAGCTGAGCCGGAATTTCGATATTTTTTAACAATTTCCCCACGTTCGCCAAGCGTAAGACGATGCAGAATGGAATGACAAACCTTACTGAATATTTTGACAGCTAGATGTCATTGGTAACTTTGACAGCAGCTAAAACGCAACAATTGAAAAAACTATCATTGCTATCTGGTCACCCGTTACATCTTAAATAAGAATTGATACACCGTATTCTTTTTACCAAATTACACAAATGTTACTTTCACGTCCTTTGCTCGTGCAATTGCTTTGCTCATGTATTATTCCTTTTACTTATTTGCAACGCTGCTGCTTCGCCACTATTTATCAAATTTCATTGGGATGGCTAAGTGGTCTAACAAACAAGCAACACAGAAGTGCTTGAAATGTTTTGGAACTTTCAATCGAAAAGGCTTTAGTCTGAAGCAATTGAAAATTAAATTTTCTGAAAGTGCTTTTCTGCTATTTCAAGGCCCGATGCATCCAATTTCGCACCTTGGTAACAATAAAGTAGTAATACGAGTGAGTCCTCGAGTTGTGGAGACATCCAGACATAGATAACAATGGAATCCATCTGATTGATGGTTTTTGATCAAGGGACTAGCAGGTCTCTTTGTGGAAGATAGCTGTGAAAGTAGTTCGCCCCGCGTGCGTTCCTTTTCAGATCTGGCAGTACGTATAAATTCGAAAAGAATTCCGATGACTACAAAGGATGAAAGAATCCTATACTCCGTCACTCTGAAAAATTATTTTCCAATCTTAACATTTTTATATTATGGATATTGCCGTTCTCCGGTAAGCATAATGCCAAGAAAAACTATCCTTTTCATAAAGTCGCACTCTTGTGCAACACCCTATGAATTAAAGAACTAATGGACAAAATGTATTTGTATATGTCTGATAAGGTGTGGTAAATATAGAACCGCAACTTCACCAAACCTTAAGTACCGTCAAGGGGAAAAAGATATTCTCAAAAGCAACAACATAAGGATACTCCTAAAGCCAGTGAATGTCTGTTTCTACTTTTTCATAGACGGATCGATATACGAGTATGCACATACGAGTAAATGTAAAACGACAAGGTGGCTAAAGGTATGCCAAATTTCCACCCCAAGTTAGGTTGTTGGCAATGCATTATATGGGGGCGCCCAAACAAATGCCACCCTCGGCCATAGTCAGTTCCTTTTCAAAGAATCCGACTGACCAATAACTTACCAACATAGTTCAGTCACTTTTTGACTTGTCGTGCGGTCAGATTGTTGGAATTGCGAACCGGATATTTTGCTTTGTTTGTTTGTTTTTTTTTTTTTTTTTGTGTAAGAGAGTTTAACTAGAGCTTAGTCATACTCCTTTATTGTGCCAATATTATTTGAACCTCAAAGTAGAGTAGCTGTTGAGAAAGGTTAAGAATTTATATTGTAATACATATGAATGGAAGTATGTACACATGTGATACTATCAAAATTAGCTAGTAATTAGCAGCGTGTTTATATTTCGGATTTTCTTGCTTGTGGTCATAGTGTTCTTGTTATTATCACTAGAATGCGGTCAAACGTTTCCCTTGTGCTGTATGGAAGCGCCTTGTTTCGTGTTATAGTCCAGAGTCGGTGTGGTCGGTTGCGTGGTAATGACTTTTGTATTTAAGGTTCCGCATCGATTAATTATTGTATGTAGGTACATACATACATATATCGAGTCAATGATACAATCGTGACCGGTTAATTAACTAACAGTGGCGACGTGGTGTATCTCACAAGAGAGTTAACTGGACGTTATTGAATACGCCCTTGTACTAAACTCCAGCATTTTATTTCAACCTTTTCTTTTATAGAAAAGAAAGCAATACAAAGGCTTCAAACTGAACCTGACTAAGTACTCGCAAGTTTTGGATTCATCATCAGCGCAGGTCATCGTTTATATGAAAATTATGCAGAAAGAACTTTTAAATAGTATTCAATGCAAAGTTCATATCTACTGTCTTTTTTTTTGTCTCTATATTGTCCATAGGCCTCTTTTTATAACGCCTTTTAATTTCTATCAATCACTGAATCAGAAAACTATGAAAAGATGTTTTGTTTTGCCACTTACTTCCGTCTGTACCTTTTGTTTATTCATGTACAATAGACCATTTATTATTTGTCACATCCTTTCACAGTTGCTTTTATCGCATTTCAAATTGATTAAGGTTTTATCTTCCTTACTTCACAGTTTTATACTTACTCATTACCGTTGCTGTTGTTGATTAAAGTAATTGTTCTAAAAACAATTGTTTTATGGGGAGTGGTGGATACTATTTTCTTTCTTTTTTTGAATTTGCTCGCAAATCCAAGTGCATACATACATTTGTACATACTAATGCTATTGGAACACTCTATTTAAGCTGTGACTAAGAGATTTTTTTTTAAACCATTCGCATAATATGTATGTTTGCATTTAAAACAAAAAATTCTTCTCACTTTGAGTGATAATTAGAAAGAAATGGTGTTAAGGTTTTTGTCCTCAGTGATTTCATTTACATCCTCTTAACAAACGTATCTTTCCATAGAGAAATGAAATAGGACGGCCAAGGCAGAACAGAACGGATTTTAAAATTGTGGTCTTCTTCAGACTAAAAGAGATCAACATCCTACTTAGCTCAAATTTAAGTTCGTAGTTATTGGGATAGCTTTTGCCAGGCACGAATCATGGCAAAATATTGTAGATACGTTGTATATCTCTGAAGTATGACGTACAATATGCTTTAGCTTTTGTCTTCCATATATATTTAAATGTACATACAAATTTTATGTACTTATACTCAAATCGTCATTACGTGCGATTTCGATATACACAATATTAAGTGGCTTTGACATTTTGGACAGGCAACGGTGTGTTGGGAATTTCGTTGCAGAAAATAACTTAACCCAGCTTGTAAATGAGTTCACTCATATACCAGACGTTGATTGCCATACCGCCAACACACTTGACTTGTTTTAGAATGCTCACTGTGACAAATACAAGGATAACGTGCTATCCCTTCAAGGCTCGTCAGACCACTGTATCATATCAGCTAGTTTCTGATACACCGACCACACAGTTAGAAAAAATATTCCTAAAAGAAGAGTATGGCAATATGAAAAAGCCAATTGGAGCGGGCTTAATAGCTTATTTAGGAATTTTTAACTGGTCGCTATGTTGCCTTGATAACGACGTGGATGCCGCTGCTGATATGATCACAGACCCTATTATCTTTGAAATGAGATTTTTAATCCTTTAACGAATGAAGAATATCAAAGCGAAAGAAAAGGCTTGGTTCGACTCGATTTGTATAGAGGATGTCAGGATTAGAGAAATGTTTTTGCATTCCTTAAAGATCAACCCGACAAAGACAGAACATCTCTTGTGTTTAACGTGAACTCTTGCTTTGAAGGCCTAATTTCACGTTATGCCCATACATACATGGGAGCAAGAATACGCCTTTCCATCGCTTCAAAGCGGGAATCGTGTTGGAGGCAAAAAGTTCCACCCTACTCAGCACTCAGTATCTTGCAACTCTACATTGGTCAAGACCCTCCCCGCAACTTTGGGTTTAAACCACAGCCACTATGACGCTTCCACAAGAAGGCCTACCCCAACAAGTCAGGCTCGGATCGAAATCTTTGTGGCTCCTGGCTCCCATGGTACCGTGTTTTATGAGTTTAGAGGACAATTTATTAGAAAAGCTCTATCTTGGGTAGGGAAGAAAACTTCATACAAAATCCTCATCATATCCTATTATATGACGCGGAGACATGGACGCCCTCAGAAGCAGAAAGTCATTCCGACTGTGGGCAGGAATGACTGTAAGGTAGTAAAAATTGTTGGTCGTTCGCCAAAAATATTAGAAATTCTGCCTCAACTTCCATCCTAGCGTTAACTTAATATGATATTCCAGCTGTCAGCTTTTAGGACAAGGCCAGTCTGCTTGCTGCACACTTTGTTACCAGCTCAACAATTCCAGATTGTAGTTCGTCACTTTACACTTGAGTGCATCAAATCTGCAACGGGACGAATCCACTTTTGCACTAGTGTAGTAGCAAGGATTATTTTAGATCTTAACGTTCACAAATCCGGTGGTGATCCACTGGTGATTTGATGGCATGCATCATCGAAAAGTGGAATCAAAGCGTACACCAATCTTTCGAAAACAAGATAGATGCACTTAGTAGTTCTAAAGCATTTGACAGAGTTTGCCATCAGGCTATTTTGTCAAAAATGCGTGCATTTGAGTTCGATGAATCTCTTCTTCAATGGATTAGGAATTACATTTCGTTGTCTTTGATGGTTTCAAGTCTGATATCCACAAAATAAATGCTGGTGTACATCAGGACCCCATTTCATGCCGCCTCTAAAACAATATATTTCTTCGCTGACAGAAGCACTCTCTGCTTTTCACATTCGTTCCCGGACGCAAGCCCTTGAGGTTTCCAGTACTGATGTCCACCAGTGCGTCTTTTTTTGCCTCTATTTTGAATAAAAGGTCGGGACGCATCCATTGTCTAACTGGGAGCCAGGGTAACGTTCCTTGACTTCATGTCAGGCTTGTTGGCGTTACACGGGTTAATTGAGGGCTAATACGAGAGAATTTTAAAAAGCATTCCTCTATATTTTGGCCAATGAGTTTTTTGATCGAGATATTCTAGCCGAGTGAAACTTTTAAAGTAATCATAGAGGACGGAGTATCATCTTTAATGTCGACTTTTTGCTTAGCTCTTTCACAGACCCGTCTACTCTAATGCATATGCACGCAATTTATGGTAGTACTCTCTAGTAGACACTAGTGCCTGAGTGTCTACATCAAAACGCACGTAAACATAGACTGACTCGTGCAGCATTGAAACTGAGGAATATATGGTAGTCGACATATTACGAAGTGATTACAAATCAATCTTTAATTCAACCTATACTTCACTACTTTTCATGCAATCATACGCTTGTTTTTCATGTGAAGTTATATGAAATTAAGCATCAGCAATTTCATTCAGCATATCATATTTGTTTTCAACTTGATACTTACGTGGGTTTATAATTATGAGAGAAGAACCGAGATTTTAAAAGCCAATTCAGTGACACAGCTTATCTCCAAGGCAAACAGAATGGATAACTACTTACATGGCATAAGATACACAATCCTACCAAACACATTTAGAATTTCACCAGACTTTCAGATAATTTTCATTTTAATTTTAAATATTTAGAAATTGTCTCGACCTAGCCCTTCATACTCGTTTGCATTGCGTTGCATTTCACTGCTTTAAATGACATAATACAAATGCGTGTGACAGTTGAATAACAATGGAGTAGGTTTCAATCAAAGTGACAGGTTTGGAATTTTTCCAATAAACTTGACAATGAAGTCTCCAACTTTGTTTGCATTGTCCTTTCTGAGTATGAAAAAAGAGGAAAGAAAAAATAAATCGTATTATTTTCCGATTGCATTCGTACAAAACACTTAGATTCCGGATTATGACTTTTAGATTTTCTATCTTTTTTGCTGGTTCTATGGCAATGTGCTATGTGTTATGTGCAACAATAGCGATAAATTATCGCAGGTAATCATCTAAACCGCAAAATTAGCATTCATAGTACGTGTGTGCTGCATAAAAAGCAATAACCCGCATCCACCACGTTCACGTTTCATGTCCTGACACAATAAAATTTACCCCATCAACACCTTACTCAGTTCTATTACTAAGCAAGCAGCATCTCACCTTCAAATAGATACTGGGTCTTAAGTATAAAAGTATTTGAATCTCTCTCTACCATGTTCAGTCTACCAATCGCGATCAGTGCGCAATTCAATACAGGAAAAAACCCACTCCAAAGTAACAAAAGTCCACCGAGCTATTTAGTCATACCACGCTTTAGAGTAAAGAGTGAAAGCTCTTTTTGAGTGAATTAGATCTAGCTATCAACAAAAAGTAAAAATAGAGCGCATAGTAGAAGTGAAACACCAATTTACACCATTTACGTACATATACGAGTATATCAATAGCAACATTTCGGCGTTTGTTGTTTATCATCTCCATGACTATGCACTTGTCCTGAATACCACATGCAGATAAAAGATAAACAGTACCAGTGTCAGCAATAGTACTAACACCATCAGCTCCAGTAAAGGCATCTTTATTAATTGAGCTCCCGTGAATCACATTTATTGCAAAGAATATCTCGCGCGCGGTACAAACACTCGAACTCGACGAATACTCGTGCAATCGCGCAGACCAGACCAAAGCAGATATACGAGTAGGTTAGGTACGCGCACTTGTACCAATAGAATACCAAACTACAACGCCATAACCGCGAGAGAACGTTTCGTGTTAGAATACGCGAGTAAAGTACAGACGAGCCGCTGTACGTATAGAAGTTGTTGCTCGAAATCAGTATACACTTAGTCGTGGTAGTGCCGTTGTTGTTTCGTTAGTCCTAAAGAAGTTAAATAAAGCACCCTCTTGGCAGGCACCGAAGTTTTGTTATTCGCGTGACTTCGACGAGAATAGTAGACACCGCCGACCGTCCGACGACTACAATACTCGTACTCGGGAGAGAGTCTTTATCGAACCGCGAACACCAGCGGTTGTAAGTTTTTTTTTTTATTTTCGGATTCTTATAATTTTCTTTTTCACCAAACAATTTAAAATTCTATCGAAGAAAATTAATCGAAGATACTTTCAAGTGAAAAACAATAAAAAAAAAAAAATAAATAAAAATTGTTTGCAAAAAAAAGGGATAGTGTCCCTTTGAGACTGCTCGTTCATAATTCGCCGCCGTTGCCGCCACCATCCACACTGCCATTTACGAAGGTATTTTGCAATCCAAAAACTCATTCTTTGTTGATAATTCTAATCAGTGAATAAAAAGCTATTAAGTGTGATAATAAACAGAAAGTATCTCTTGTATGTACGAATACAGATACGAATACCTATACATATCAGAATCGCGTATCTACAGATATTACGAGTATCTTTATATCAAGGCAGGAAAAAAGTGATAAGTTTTTCTTTTTCGCTTGTTGCAAGTCCACAAGACTACGTAGTAAATTAAGCCGTTGAACTCTGCTTTTGTTGTAGATATTATATACAATTTGTGCAAACTACAAGATCGCAGAATCCAATTTGGCTAACCTTACAACCAAGGTCAACAAAGAGAAAATTATTAAGTGCAATATCACGTACAGCAGACGGTGCTTATAGATGCAGGTGAGTTGCAAGGACTATCTTTGTATCTTTTTGTTTGTTTTCGTTTTTTTTTTTTTTTTTTTTTATTCGATGATCTAAGCAACAAACACTTATTTGTCAGTTACAAATTGAAGCCTCAGTGCCATTCGATTTAAGTATTCTAGACAAGTTAAGCACTCTTATGTTTATCGCGGCACAGAAATATGGTTTAATTGTTATTATTGTGTCACCCCGATGTTAAGCACTTTAGTACGTGCGGTTTTTCTAATCTTTCAGTTATCAAATTTACGAAATCTGTGACGTAGGTGTTACTTGTTTAATAAATATTTAATTTAACCATTTTGAATTGTGTCTTGGTTTCTTGGTTTTTAAATTTCAAGCTAATTTTTCTTCAATCGTTAATTGTTGGCTAAAGTGCAGCTTAAACTTAGATATGTTATCTTAAATAGTGGGAACTCAAGATAAAATGCAGCCAATGGGCATTTCGCAACAAAGAGCTTAACGAACATGCCAGAATAGTTTATAAAGAAAAAATACCATTTAATTCTAGTTGTTTCGTTGTATTTTTTACTTTATTGCATAGTCTACAATCAGTAGATAAATAAAAAAATAATAATCTCATAATATAATTTAATTTAAAGCGCTTTTTGTGGTTATAATAATTTTAACTTCTGTTGTAAGGGACCCGCGGTTTATTCTGGAAAACAGTTCGATCTCAATTATCTTTTTCAGTCGTGTGATTTTTTTTTTTTTCTTTTTTTAGGCTTAGGGTGAAATTTGGTTATGAGCCACTGACTTATCTTATCTTAAACAAAAACAAATTGTTCAAAACGTTTTGATATTGTAATATTCTAGAAAGTAAGGATTGCTAGTGTATCATTGAAGCTTTATCTAGTTTAAGATCTAACAAATAATTTCTGCTCTAACCACTCTTTAGCCTGCAATGGCAAATGTCTGCCATGGTTGAAGCTCGTAGATCTTTTTCATTTCTTTATAAAACAGTTAGACCGGTATAATTCCGAGTTAGAACTTAGTGATATCGAACAGATTCAACAATTTTATGTAAGTTTTCGCAACCCTTTAAATCCAACAATTGGATCAGTCAAATGCAAAAACACAAACCCCCGACCGAACAGGCGAAGAACGCTTTTAAGATTCCCAAACCTAGCCACCCTAATCGACGCAGAAGCAATGCAGATACGTAGGACCATTATGTAGCATTACATATACATATTTTAATGCACTACTTATTTCAACGACCAATAAAAGAAGATGTCCTGATGCAAGATTTCGTGCATTGTGGCAACGAAGTCCTTGAACCCACTCAAAATAAACTGTGCACCGTGGTACGCACTTGAGCCTTGAGCATAAAGCACTTTAGAATAAAGTTTTACAATATTTTATCTACAAACGCTTATTTGGGATGAATAAATAAATCAGTTTTCTTTTAACAAAGTCAGAAAATTTTAAAAATTTTCATATTAACTACTAGTTTACCTAATGACAGCAAAATTGTCGTTATTACCGTATAACACAGGAAACAATTTGAATGAAAGTGAATTTAATGATCTGTTCTGGGACTTTGCTTATCCCTTATTCTACCTAGAATCCACTTTGACTAATTTATAGATAATATCATGTTAACTACTATTAACTAGTAAATTTTATTGTTATATTGTCCAAGTGTTATGTACAGGGCCATCTATTTTGTGGTTACGGAAATAAATTTAAACGAAACACATATATGGTTTAGATTTCGATCAAATTTTTACTTCAACATATTGTTTGGATCTTGGCGTTACGAATGGAATATAACATCATTCAAATGCCCTTGATTCTGCAGAGGTGTTTTTTGATGACTTTTCGACACGTTCGACACGACACGGACAATAACTCGACCATAACTTGGTGAATATTCGTTTTCAAAGCATCAAGGTTTGTGTGCATAAATACGATCTTTTGAACAGTCCGCAAAAAGAAATCCAACAGCGACAAATCACACGATCTTGGTGAATAGTTCACATCACCAAAATGTGAAATAACTCCTCTTGGAAATTTGTCTTGCAATAAAACCAAAACTGAGCGTGTTGTATGAGATGTTGCACCGTCTAGTTTCTTATTGAAACCTAATGTCTTCCACATCCCTATCTTGGATTTGACTAACATTTGACTATAGCGATGAGAATTGACAGTGACGGTTACACCTTCCTCACTTTCGAAGAAATGTGGACCAATGCGCATTATACACATTATCAATCGAGTGGAAAATGGGCCTCATCGCTGAAGAAAATGTTGTGTGAAAATTAATCGTCACAACGCTGATGATGTAGCACACAATCGGGGAATGTTCCACGCATTCTGTGGTCAATTGGCTTCAATTCTGGAGTTAGTTGAAGCTTATAAGAGTGTGAATGCAAATCCAAATGCAAGATACGCTCTAATGCCACGCTTGCCGTGAGACCGATAGACTTGGATCTTCTTCAATACTTTCACTCACTAACGGCAGCCATATTTTCTGTAGAGCGTCCATTTCGATGATGGATAGTCCTTTAGACATTATTACATGATCACGTTGACCATAATCCGCTGGTAATACGCGAAACGCACCTACTACGCAATTATTACAATATTATTGTAGTAAGTTTCCACAATTTTAACACGTTCAACGATTGCTAAACGGTCCATATTGTAAGATGGCAAACCTTAAATTAAATATATATGTACAGCCTCGGATGACAGTTCGGTTTGACGTAAGATTATGTGATTGAAACAGGGATCAAATCCCTTTCGTTTTCTACGAAAGATGGGGTATTCAATTAAAAATCCCTTTTAAAGAAGGATGAAACCTGTCTCACAAACTCAACATTTTTATCACTAACGAGCAACGTCTGCAAACGTTCTCCGATTGGGTTTTGGAGAAAATGCGCCAAGATGATGAATTTCATCGTAAAATCATCTTCAGTGACTAAGCTCATTTTTGGCTCAATGGGTTCTTCAATAAGCAAAATATACGTTATTGGTCGGGTGAAAACCCACATGTGCTTCATGAATCACCACTTCATCCACAAAAAATAACTGTTTGGTGCGGTTTGCATGCCGGCGGCGTTATTGGGCCATATTTTTTCGTTGACGATAACGATCGTCACGTTACTGTGAATGGTCAGCGTTATAGCGCCATGATCACCGATTATTTTTGGCCCGAATTGGAAGATATGGACTTGGACGACATGTGGTTTCAACAGGATGGTGCCACAAGCCACACAGCACACGCTACAATCGATTTATTGAAGAGTAAGTATGGTGAGCGTGTTATCTCAAGACATGGGCCAGTCGATTGGCCGCCTCGTTCGTGCGATTTAACGCCGCTTGACTATTTTCTGTGGGGCTACGTTAAGTCATTGGTTTATTCCAATACACCGACGACGTTGGAATAGCTCAGAGTCAACATTGAACGCGAAATAGCGGCCGTTTCGGCCGAAATGTGTGGCCGAGTCGTTGAAAATTGGGTCCAACGAATCGACCGCTGCAAACGTGCCCGCGATGGATATATGAACGAAGTCGAGTTCCACTTTTGATTGTACTTCAAGCCAATAATAAAGTTTTTGGAATTTAAAAAAAAAATTGTCAAGTCGTTATTAGAAAACCCTATACTACATGAACTTCTGAATAAGCTGCAGAGAATAGAGAATATCTTGGTTAAAGTTTCCGCCTATTTAAGAAGAAAGGAACGGTATACCATCTGAGGAGAGATGGTCTAAAAATCGCCGTGCGATTGCGTCGATTTTAATCACTCCAACTGAACAACAAAGGCAAAATATTTTTCTGAGCATATCACACCATAATGTGTCCAATTGGAGGAACTACTTCCTTTATCCAATTCAATTCAAACTCCCACCTCAAAAAACAATTGGAGAATACGGAAACTAAAAGCCAGAGTCTTCGTAAAATTGATTCTGGATCCGTTTACATCTTCGCCAGCAAGTGTACCTTAGATGTAATTGGACCAACATATGGGGTGGAATCGCCGCCTCATACACTTGGTGAAGGGCTTAAGAACTGGAACACTGATATGGCGAATATATTAAGGACCTTCGATATGACTTACAGTTTTGCAACATTTGCTATTGCTATCAGCCAGAGGGACATGTTCCTGTGGTATCGTGCGACAATCGAAACTGTAGTTTGGTGTATCGCTTGGTGTGCTTTAACAACTGGTATGCGACGTTCACTCATGAGAAGGTTTTCCTTTACGTTGCATTTTGTGTTTGTCTATTTTGTAAAGAGAAACTTCCTACATAATTTGAATATACTCTAAGATAGCTGCTGATCGTATTGTAAGAGGAGGGTCCCAGAAGACCCCGGCCTGACCATGACATGACGGTAGTTGTTGAAAAATATCACTATATTTGAAAGTACGCAGTATATAAAGCAAACGTTTCAAGTTTGAAAGTGCCACGTTGTATCGTTTTAGTTTGACAGCCATCAATATTGAACGTTGTCAGTGAATTTGTGAAAATGGAGAAAATTGGTCATAGTTATTTGGAAGGCCTCAGCCCAACCAATATAAAAGCTGAACTGGATTCTACTCTGGGTGAGTCTGCTCCTTCGTTTACAACAGTAAAATATTGGGTTGCTGAGTTTAAACGAGGCCGTACGGGCTGCCAAGACGAGCATCGCAGTGTCCGACCAAATGAAGTGACGACTCCAGAAATGGTGAAGAAAATCCACAAAGCGGTACTGGATGATCGTCGATTGAAAGTGCGCGAGCTAGCAGACATTGTAGGCATTTCAAAAAGTGCCGTACATCTCATATTATTAGAAAATTTGGACATGAGAAAGCTGTGTGCAAGATGGGTGCCGCGTTTGCTCACAGTCGAGCAAAAACAGTATCGTGAAGATGTTTCAATTGAGTATTTAGGGAAGTTTCACAGCAACAAAGCAGAATTTTTGCGCCGTTTCATATTAATGAATGAAACATGGGTCCATCACTTTACACCCGAGACAAAAGAACAATCAAAACAATGGATTCAAAAGGGAGAACCGGCTCCAAGGAAGGCGAAGACCGTTTCATCTGCAGGCAAGGTCATGGCGTCGATTTTGACTACCTTGAAAAAGGAAAAAATATCAACGGCCAGTATTATGCGAATTTATTGCAAAGTTGCGAGCAAAGAAATCAAGCAAAAACGGCCGCATTTGGCAAAGAAGAAAGTATTGTTTCATCAAGACAATGCACCAGCTCACCAGTTATTGCAATGGCCAAAATTAATGAATTAAAATTTGAATTGCTACCTCATGCAGCCTATTCGTCAGATTTTGCCCCCTCGGATTAGTTTTTACTCTCAAACTTTAAAAAATGGCTTAGTGCTCAAAGATTTTCCAACGATGAAGAAGTGATGTCGGCAGTTAATGACTATTTTGAGGAGCAAGACAGTTCTTAATATAAAAAGGGAACCGAACTTTTTGAACATCGCTGGGAAAAGTGTTTAGAGCTGAAAGCCGATTATGTTGAAAAATAAGTAAATTTATTTACAAAATTTTGTGTTTTCTTTGTTGGATCGGGTACTTCTGGGACCGCCATCGTAGATACCGAAAACCAAAGTTCATCCAGCAAATTTGAAGACTTATGTCGGGTACATTTCTTTATAGACATGACTACGTACAATATTATTATTATTACTTTATAATTATTAATTACTTAATAACATTAATATATTTCCATGCTTAGTCTTGAGTCTCTTCAAGGATTTCTGAAGGTTTCTGGTCATTCTTAAACAGTAAACACAAAATAAGTGACATTCTGCTCTTTGCAAACTCTTTTGAATCAGTTGAAGTCGATCACTCTAATCCTTCTTTTTTTTCTGATCTTGATATACGTGATTATAACACATTTATTGAATCACCCTACCTTTCGATTGACAATGTTTCCAAGCCATAAAAAATGTTAACTCCTGCCTAAGTGTGGGCCGAACTAAGTTTGATGAAATTTATCATTCCTTCCTTTTAAATTAATTTTCAATTTATCCTTAACTTCTGGCACACTTTCAGATGAATGTTCCCGACAATAAGTTGAAAATTAAGTGGAATATCTAAACTTTAAGCTATTTCCAAACTGTTTAGACCAATTGTATTGAAAAAAAGAAAATTATTTCGCAATCAAAGAACAAATAGCATCGCAGCAACAAGTATTTGTTTCAGGTAGTTCTACAAGATCATTTGGCATTCATAAGGCACTTCTTCAGTGGATCTCGAATTACCAACGTAATGGAAAGGAGTATGTGAAAAATTATGGTATTTTACAATACCATTGCATAATAATGTGTCTTGTACTTTTATTTTATTTAATCTGAAATCTGTTAGAGTTAAGCTCGAAAGGTAAATAAAGAATAAAGAATAAACCCCCAACCTCTTCGGTGTACCGATAATGGCAGCTATCACGTAAGGCCCACTTTTATAAGAAAATTTGTATTTTTTCTTTTTAAGATAAGGATACTTGAACCAGGCGGTTTCTAAAGTTCCTTGGAATTATTTAAGAATCGGAACAATGTAGATATTTGATCAACCGCTTCTTTTCTTGACATTAAACTACGTTTATCTGTGTGGCTAAGCAGATTGTTAATGAAAAGCTTTAAGCAATTTGCACAGACTTTCATTTAACGGACCTCTATTGTTTCAATATCTAACACATGGGCTGAAAAGTCAGTGCCGTTTTATAGTAAAACACAAAATTTTTGCATAATTCAGCTTTATTTATCAATATAATTGCCTTCGAGGGCGATACACTGATTGAAACGATTTTTCAATCTTTCGATACCAGTTTTGTAGTATGATTTCAGTTTAGCCTCAAAATAGCCCCCGTTTCGGCGATTACTTCTTTATCGGTCTTTAATCACTTTCCGGCGAGCATTCTTTTGAGGCCTGCGAGCAGAAAATAGTCACTTGGGGCCAAATCTGGAGAATACGGTGGGTCGGGAAGCAATTCGTAGTCGAATTCATTCAATTTTGCCATCGTTTTCATCGACTTGTGACACGGTGCATTGTGTTGATGGAACAGCACTTTCTTTTTCTTTAAATGCGGCCGTTTTTTTTTTTTGCGATTTCGTCCTTCAATGCAATGTAATAGTCGCTGTTGATAGTCTGCCCCTTTTGGAGATAGTCGATGAAAATTATTCCATGTGTATCACAAAATATGGATGCCATAACCTTGCCAGCAGACTGTTGAGTTTTTGGTCGTTTTGGACGAGGTTCGTCCCCTGCTCGCAACTCAGCTGTCTGCCGACTTAACTCTGGTGTGAAGTGATGGAGCCAAGTTTCATCCATTGTCACATACCGACGCAAAAATTTGCCTTTATTGCGTTGAACAACTTTAAACACTCCTCTAAATCATCAACACGTTCTTGTTTTTAGTCGACTGTGAGCAAACGCGGCACCCACTTTGAACAGAGCTTTTGAATGTCCAAATATTCGTGTATGATATATCCAACACGCTCTTTTGATATGTTCAGAGCCTCAGCTAACTCGATCAACTTCACTTTACGGTCATTCGTTATCATTTTGTGGACTTTTTTGACGTTTTCATCTGAAACAACCTCTTTCGGACGTCCACTGCGTGCATCATCTTCGGTGCTTGTATGACTACTTTTAAATTTTTCAATCCATTTGCGAATGATTCGTTCGGCTTGTGCAGAGTCCGGGTAACACTTATCAATCCATTTCTTTGCATTGGCTGCATTTTTTCCCATCAAAAAGCAATGATAAATCAACACACGAAATTGCTTTGAATCCATTTTTTTTTTTCACAATAACAAAAGTTGCTTAACTCACAATGCTATATCTCGAGAACTAATCGTCGACAGCTATCAAATTTATACACGTATCTTCTGAAGGTTAGTTCTAACTAAATAACTGAATGGTATAGATTTAAAGTGGTGCCCTCTCTTAGAAACGGCACGGACTTTTCAGCCCATTTCTTGTCTTCTAAATCAGGTCGAACTTTATTGTTCGATTCAGCAGATGATTTTCTACAATAGGGTTATTTTTGATTTTTGTAAATATTTATTGCGCAGTTTTAAGTCTAGATTTCTTATATATAGAAAAAATTATATGTATGTGTATGATATGTTACCAGTACAAAGATTGTTAACCTTATCTAATTTGCTAATTTTATTTGATTGTTTACTATTTTACATCTTCAAGGCCATGGCATATTATTCTTGATTTACAGTATGGTCTCAGACCATTTTATATCACACTCCTGTATCTGTTTGATAGCTTAGGAAATTACAAATTAATAACTTACATACTTATGTATGTAACGTAGTCGCTGAATCATTCGGAAAAAAGTTTATTATCTGAAATTTACCATAAACCAAGCCTCTCAGAACTTTACATTTGCCCTCTCTTGAATCAAATTTCAATTCAAACTAAAATACAAAAGAAAAAAAAAAACAAAACTGATATGGCTAGTGAATTTTAAAAAGTTACAAAAAATTTTTTTTGCCACCCAACTGGTTTAATATTTTTAAACATCGTAATATACCCATGCCTTCGTCAATGACGAATTTCCCTACGAATTTGTTTTTTAAATACTTAGAAGCTCGTAGCGACTACAAACTAAGCTGACCGTGACTATATTAATTGTCAACTGTCGAATTTTATACGCAAAAACCAGTTTTTACGTTACGAGTACACATATGTTAAAATATTTTTAAAGCCATAAAAAAATTCCCAACTGGACATTTATCGTAATATATTCATTCATCGCCCAATCGTGAATGAATTGTAATAAAAAACAAATGCTTACATCTAACCACATTTTCGTAATATAAATGTGTTTATAGATCAATTGGTAGTTTCATATAAAATTACTACAAATTTCGCAGAATCTATCGGTGATTCATTTAAATCGGATTGATTTGAATGCACTAATCGCCGGTTAGAGTCAAGATATACACAAACCCGTTTATTTGAGATGAGTGTATCTTAAGTACCGGAAATTCGAAATTACAATGAAAGTATATTTGATCATTTGTTTAGCAAGAATACATAAAAAAATAATTTGATAGGTAAGATATTTGAAATGAGCAATAGATATGCTAAATACTTGTGTATATGCATATCCATTAAGGTTATCCACCTCTCTGTTTCTACGAACACAGTCTGATCCCGGAGATTGTCTGTAAAAAAAATTGCCATCCAATGACTAATTCAGCTAGATAAAAATTGTTTGGTCATGAATTATTATAAAATATATTTACAGCATTCATGTGTAGTGATCGATCAAGGAGCTTTGTACAGTTCTGCCTTAGTCTTATAAAAATCCTCAAGTAATCCAAAAAAAAAAAAAAAAAAACATACTAGTACAAGAATACAATAAATAAATAAATACTTTGGCGCAACAGCCCGTAAGGGTGCAAGCCTAGCTTCTCGCACTCATTAGTATTTCTCACTTTGCGAATTTTTACACTCCTGAGCAGAGTCTACTGTTTATTGCCGGTTCCGAACGGCTCTTCTGTGGAGCTTTTTTTCATAGGTAGAATTTGAGTTTCAGAGGTTTGCCATTGTCCGCCGAAAGGGTGATGAATATCTGAAAATTTGCTGCTAACGGGATTCGAGAACAGCCAGTGAGCTAACCATCAGGCCATCGCCACCACCATAAGTATAATAATTATTTAATCTAAAAATTTAACTCTTTGGAGCCTTGTTTTTTTTACAAATTAGCCGGTTTATGATGTACTCAGATATACTACGACCAAAAAAAGAGCGTATAATATGTTTGGAATAAATTCCATTCCTTATCATTTGGCTGAAGTTTTCTTAGAAGGCGCATATGTCATCAGCTATCATTCTGGACCAAATCAATAAGTTTTGTCGACTGGGAACGATGGTTTACTTATTGTCCGCTTTGTGAAAGATGGTGGACTCAAATCCTCCACAGTAAATCGAAAATTTCAAAGGCAAGTGCAAATTTCAGGAAGACAAACTTTGGTTTTTTTCCAAAGCTATAAGCTGCCAGGGTCATTTTATTTTTAATAATTTTGTATTCCAAACAGCAGTACCAGACAAAAGCCATTCTCGGCTCAGTTTATAAAATAAGGTCATAACTCGAATTGTCTACTAAACTGAAGTACATATAGGTATATATGTATATGTATAGTCTTTGAACTTATCGACTGGTGCCAATTAATCCATGTTTCCTCTTCTTTCACCCAACATACTTCGCTTTCTTCTCAATTTTATCTGGTAAAAGCCACGATACAGACTTTTGAAGAGTTGGTTGCTCTTGAATTGCGTATGATTATTTCACTAGTCATCGGTTGTCGGTGAAATTTATATTGACGACGAACATTACTAATCATTTTCCTATGTAGACGAACGAATAAGGCAGAGGTGTAAACCCTCCATATGACCTTGTTCAGCGTCTTTCATAAGCACGGCTCTATGCGGCCAATTAAAGAACTATACTATGTGTTACTTTTTGGTACAGTTTTTCAGCAGCGGGCACCATTCTATAAACATTATAGTCTGCACTTGAAGGTATGGAGGTAACATATACGGTGTTTATTTCCAACAAATCGCCGCTTAATTCCACTTGCTTTCTTACTTGGTTGGCGCTGCAGTTTGGGGTAAAACTGGGCCTCAACTAACAAACATCTCCAGTTAGTCCGATCTACTGTTAACTGCCTCCAGTTGCGCATTTCAATTCGGTTGAGTTTCCTTTCTGTTTGTGGGCGCAACCTAAATTGAGGTCTTCTTCTACTACGTTGTTTCTTCGAGTTAGATTCGAAGACCCTGCCGGCCGGAGCATTCGTGTCCATTCCCTCTAGATATCCTAGCTTTATCAGGCGACTTATGCTTAGTTTTCTGACAAGGTCGATTTTGCTGCACAGCTCATATAGTTGGTTGTTGAATGATCTCCTTCAAAGCCCATCAGGGCCTTAATACTCAAGAAACTGCGATTGGCAAGAGTGATTTTTCGTTTTATTTCTGTTGAACATCGAAATTATAGCTGTCAATATTGTGAGTCCCTTCTAGTTGACAGCATATATAATACTTTGTTTTGCGCTCATTTTTGGCTAAACCCATTTTGGTAGTGTCAGTTTCAATACCAACGAACGCACCGCTAACAGCTCACTGAGTTTTTCCAATGATATCGATATCAACAGCGTACGCTAGTAGGTGCACAGACTTTTATTAAATTGTGCCTCCAATGTTTGCGTACTTCTTTCAAATGATATTAAAGAAGTCACATGGCAGCGCGCTGTCTTGTGTAAAACCTCTTTTAACATCAAAGATCTCGTTTAGGTTATTACTGACCTTAACGAAGCGGCCAGCGTTTTCAAACATTTAACCGTAACGCGCGTCTCTCTCTGAATGCTCTGACTGTAGAACAAGGTTTCCTTCTTCATCTCTACAGGCTTCTGTTGTTGCCATGACGTTCTTTTTACCTGTTGATAGGTAAAACTTCCGTATTCTATTCCTGGAATGTAACCTCTCAATAGGTTCGATCGCACGCTTCTCATGTTTTTTTTTTTTCTTCTTCCGGAGAAGCCGATCTTCTTTCGGCCTCTTCTGCTCTTAGAGGTCACGAGCAGCTCTCGCCGTTCGTTGCAGTGCCACTTTGTATGCTTCTTGTAAAGCTGCATGTTCTTGCTGGTATTCTTCATCAAATCATGAATTTCTTGATGGTGATCGAGTGAAACCCAGCACATCAGTTGCAATTTCTTTGATGGCGCATTGGCAGCGTTGATGATGATACTGGCGGCATAAGAGCTGTTGCGAGATTTCGGGCGAAGATTCGGCGAAGATTCGGCGAAGATTTTGGTTGGTCAGTTGCAGATTCTTTACGTTATATTTTCTCACAGTAGTTCTTCTTTGTTGTAGCACTTGGGAGGTCCGCATTCGCACCTTAGCTATAACGTGGTGGAATCCGAGTTAATGTTGGGTGCTAAGAACGTTCGAACATACATAATGCAGAAGACATGTGCTTGCTACAGTAACATTTTGTAACCCCTCAAAGTAAATAAGCTTAAGCTCGTAGTTAGGCATGCTGTCGTGTAAGATATGTTTACCAACTGTCCTTCCAAAGATGTCCTCCTTTCCTATCTTGGCGATTTTAACGTCGTACTACAGACATTGCTCATATGTCTTGTCGAGATAATGGCTACATGCCACACATTTCTCGAAATGGTGATCAAAATTGGTCGCAGTGATCATGAGATTTATGTAAGGTAGAGCGACTTCTCTTCTGGGGCAATGCAAATAAAATTATTTTCATCAAATTAGGCTAAATCTGCAGCAGTGCAATATTTCGCTCTCTGTTAGCAACACATAGTATAGTTCACGTTTTGTGTTTCGCAAATCAAAATTGGCTCGCACACTTCAAAACTAGGGAAGACTGTCCTGTGAGAAGATTCTATGTGCATGCAGACATATTGAGGGGAAGTACATTTGCATATAAAAATATTTAGGACTCCAAATATACACAGATAGTCGTCTTTAAGACTGATCTAACAAGATTGGTGTCGCAATAATCATGATATTCTTGACACTAAAATCCCGAAAGGCCTTCCGATTTTTAGCGTATTCTATGTCAGGTCTTTTACAGATTAAATTAAAATGGTTCAGTAAAATTTGTAACCCCAATAAAACTGGTATATATATTCCATTATAACGTGACCAACATGACATCCCACCTGAGTAAAAGGAAATAATAAAAATAAAAATAAATAATTCAAAATTGTGTATCAGTTTAAAGTCCTCCTCTTCTTTTATTCGGCAAATAGTCATCCATATCACAAAGAAATGACAAAAAAAAAAATACAACAAAAACGCTTTTTCTTGTGACAAACTCCACAATTCCGAGAACCGAACGATTATTCATCCCCATTTCCAGCCAATAGTTAAACATATAAAGAAAGTGGTCTCCCCAAACGGCCACATCCAAAGCTTAACATACAGTTCCGCACTCCACATAGAGCGAATAAGAGAAACACTCACAAAAAACAAAAACAAAAATACAACAAACATTCCGACATAAACAAAATACCAAAAAAATCTGCAATACGAAAGCCCGTTTGGATGAGCTATGAGATATTCTACTCGCACACTTAACATCGTTCGATCAGTTTATCTATCTCTCAGCTTGAAAGCGGGCGGAATCGAATACAAAAAAAAAGAAAAAAGAAACGAAACAGAAACCTCATATATGACGGCATTTTGAGATATTCAGTTTCAGTATCTCGAATCCGAAGCTTTTATGCGTTTGGCTGTAAGCTTTAATCGATCAGTTGCTAATTTAGTCGCCGACCGTTCAGTTCTGTTTAGAGTTACTCGGTCCTTCTTCGCACGGGTTACGATTTAACAAACTACTGACATCGCGAAATTCATTAGACCCGCAAGTACGATTATATTCAATATACTTTTATACATATATATACCATATATACAAATTTATTTTATTCAACTGGCTTGTGATCCTCTTTTGAAAAACTGCCCGTGGCAAATAGTCGAACGTAGAGTATATACGAGTACAATTTTTAATTATTATTATTTTTTTTTTTTTTTTTTTTTTGAGGAAACCTGTGTACAGTGTATTAATTGTGTGATCAATTCGGTTTGTTTTGTGTGGTATTCCCTAAGAAAGTTCGATGATCCGCCCAAGCATCGCTTGACAGTACAACAATTTATTTCTACTTACACAAGTTTTTTCTACTGATATCGTACTGTATCCATACCTGCATACATATGTGCACATGTGAGATCTCCTGCTTGGAATGATAGTCGCGGAAGCACGCAGATGATCTTGCTTTGATCGTTGAGTTGATGAATTGTTTATAAACATCAGCGAAAGAAAGGAGTTACAAAGATTGCAGCAGCATACAGAATCGGCATCAATTGTAAATAGCTTCCTTAGTTTTTAAAAGGAAACTCACCATATTTGAGTAGAGAGAAGTTCAATTTCTTTTTTAGCTCAGCCTTATTTTAGTTCTTTGTTTCTGTGTCTGTTTTTTTTTTTTTTTTTTTTCTTTTTGTTGGGTGGTTTCCCTTTGTAATGTGATTTACAACAGCCATTGTCCTTTACAGTGATTACAATCGTTCTGTTAAGTAGTTGGAACCCGTGGAAATATCAGTTAGAAATCCATAAAATCGCACCAAATTAATATTGTTCAAGAATTTTTTTTCTGGTTAGGTCATTCCATTATATGATATTTTCATGACTTAATCTAGAAAGGTACATGTGCAAAATAAGTTAATATATTTTATCAAAAGTCCAAAGTTACAAAACCATTTGTGTGTGGTTAAATGATTACATAGTGAGTTATATTATTTTTAACACCTGTTTTTTGTGTGCATATATTTTTAGCTTCATTTTATGTAAACAATTTATTTTTTATTTTATTTATTGAATTTCTTCCCTTCAACAACGGTCATAACAAGCAAATTAAGAGGCAATTTACTTGGTTACATTTATAGGAACTTAAAAAAGATACCGAGGCACACGTCGTCCTGAGGCCATTCAATGTGCATCGGCTTAAGTTCTCTGTTCATTTATTGTAAATTTTACGATGTTCGCTTCCCGTTCTTGTCATATCATAATTTTGTTCTCTTAATTGTTCGTCGTTCTTCTACGTAAAATGTGTGTGTTTGGCATGTCAAGTAGCTGATCAAGTTCACTGATCTTTAACTATGTGTTTTCGATTTTTTGTATTTTTTTTTTTTTATTTTTAACGGAATCTAAAAATAGACTTCTTAATCTTTGAACTATTAGAATCAAGTTTAAATGTCATAAATAATTTTTTTTTAATATAACAACGTTTAAGATTAAATTTAAAATCATTTAAAAGCATTCATATAGCTCAATACTTTTATTAACCATTTTAAAATCTCCTCACCCTAATGACAATGGCAAACATTTTCTAAATCACTTCTGATGCGTTTTATTTTGAAGACTGCCAAGGAACCTACAGACAATGATTTTCATAATTAATCGGAATAAAATATAAAAAAAAAATACTGAAAAATCGCAAAAATAAATATAATTATCACTAAAATCTATCGACCATCGACCATGAAAATAGACCCTATCATCATTCTAACCTCAATGAATTGTTGGAAACGAATTTCCTTCTATGAAATGACTATTTGCTATGATTTTTCAAGATTCTCTAGATTAATCAGGTCTCTATAATTATTGTTGTCTTATATTTAGTTTCCTAGCAGGTTATATTACGATATTTCCCCGTATTTAGAGACAGAAATAATGAAATTGCCAACCAAGAGCATCGTAACCGGCTTTCAATATAGTCTACCATTAAGCGACATAAAGAATGAAGCTGTTACGATTTCATATAATATCGTACTTGCTCGAAATAAACTGTTATGACTCAACCGATTTATTTAAATATAAATGCTTAGTCTTTATTTAAATACTTTGTATAGGTTAAGGGTGAGCCAACAGCTAGTGTGGTAGTTTTCATTAAATTAAACACACATTTATTGTAAAATTTTATTAATCAATAAAGTTCGGTCAATTGCAATTATGAATTGAACACAACATCATTCATGTGAGCACCACGGTCTCTATTGGAAGCGACCATCTGAATGTCAAATTTTCAATTACTTTTTGAAGAATAAGTGGGTTAATGACCGCAATTTCAGTTTGGATGTTATGTTTGAGATCCTTAATTGTCGCTGGGTTATTTGCATAGAACCTACTCTTCAAATAATCCCACAGGAAGAAGTTTCCTCTCCTCTAACCGAAATAATGTGATCTTCAAATTTCGTATGCAATAAATTGATTGACTGATGGCTTGTTGAAACCAGAGATTATCCAGACCCAAATCACTTAATTTTGAGAGAAAGCCAATGATGCCGCCAACCCATAATCCGCACCATACAGTGCAGATGCATCGGTTTTCCGTGAATCTCGTATGGGTTTTTCGATCCCCAGAAATGACAATTTTCTTTATTTACGTACCAATCCATCCAAAAATGGGCTTCATCGGAAAAAATCAAATTCGATGACAACTTGTCCTGACGATCCAATATTAAGTTAACAAATCGGCTACGTCGTAGACGGTCCAAAGACTTCAATTGTTTTATAATTTGGAACTGAATTTGGTGCAAATGAAGATTAACTTTTAGAATTTACCTTAAAGTGCCATAAGTGAGGGCCAATTGTTGACTTCACCGGCGAAGAGTGGTGATGTTTGGCGTGTATGTTTGCTTGTTAATATGAAGTTTGACCCAATAACGAACCAGTTTCTTGAAAACCCTTCACCATTGCACTAATTTCGAAACACAGTGAATTCAGTCAAATGACAGTAATTGAAGAAGGATTGTAACCCCAATGAACTTTCCACAGGAGAAATAGAGGAATTGCAAAGTCCATACCGACCACTTCAGCATGAATATGTTTCATCTTTATATCGGAAAAATTTATTTGATTATGATATTGGTTCTGATTTTTCTCAAAGAAAAACTACTTCATTAGCTGAATTCGTTTCAGGCTTTTACTTTTGCTTATGGAGGCGCTCGTATTATGAATGATATGCTTTCATTCATGAAAAATTGAAAACACGTTCTCAATGAAATGTTTAAAAAATATTAAGGTAGTTGCAAACAATGATTAGTTCGAATGTCATTCATTCCTATTATCTTGATTCACTTTGCGATAAATCGTGAGAAATCGATTTAGAAAAAAACTGCCAAAGACTGCCTGATTTTGTCTTCCTAATAATGCAAAACGTCCAAAATAAACAAAATATTTCTAAAGTATTGCTTAGAATTTTATTTGCTAGTATGCTATTGGGGCTTTAGGGAATAATTTTTCCTAACTTCCAATTTTGCAGTAAAATTTATACAGAAAATAAATTCGAAGACTGAAAAACAAATCAGCACAGCACGTCTCTGTTCCATTACGAGTATGTAGGTAAAACTTTTTTTTGTATATTTTTTGGGTAGTGTTTCCCCCAGCGAATTATTGACAAAACAAAGCAAAATTTCATTGAATAAAAACAAAAAAAATATTCCCCAATCAATACTTACATAAATACCCCAAACCAAAAATGGCCAAAACCTGGAGATTTCAATTTTCCCATCAATACTCACTTAGACGAAGGAACTTAGCTCATTTGTTTTATGACAATTAAATTTACAATTTTATAAGACAAAATGTAGCCAAAATTGTTGGGCATTTAACCTACAAACCTATAAAATATATCACTCGTAGAAGTGACTAAAACAGGGAATATAAATAGAGAAGTAAAGTATATAAATTAAATGCGGCTTATACCTGATAAGAATTGGAAGCCAGTTCGGCGGCTATGTTTTTAACAACACAATTAGTATACTTTTTTTAACTTTTGAGTGAATGAATCAGACATTTTTTAACAAAAATCATAGGAACATATTTCTTAAGAAATTACAATAAAGATATCTCAATCCCAATACATACGAGTACGAGTACGAGTACACCTTAAAACCTTTAGAGATAAAAGCAATTTTGATAAGATTTTGAAGTGTATCTCCCAAATAGAGGCACGTTATGAAAGTTTCTTAATTATTCAGGTGTATGTTCCCTGTTTTGAATTAGTTTTTTTTGTCCATTTACAAAAAAAAACAACACATTTTGCAACTTTTTTTTATCAACATTTTTTCCATATCTCTTGGATAGATGACATAAGACATGTTTACCCGAATGGTTATTTTTGGCGCTTTTGTATTTGAACAAGCGGGATAAAACCATTATATACATATGTATGGACACCTATTTGACACAAATACAAGCAATGTAGGTATGAGTAATGTACTTAAGTGAACTTGACATTTTTTAAGGGGTAAAAAACTTGAAATACTCATAAGTTAAGTGGAGTTTCGAAATACTTATGGGCATGCATTACAAGTTAAAACCGTATTGTGTTGGCCTATCCCTTTATCAATAACATTTGACCCTGGTGATTTTTTCCTTATTATCTAATCAATGGCATATTTGTTTAAATGCTATTGTATCAGATATGATATTAGTAAGAAGGTCTTTCCCAAATATGGCTTATCAATAAATATTTTTACAATGAAACTGCCTTTTGAGAAATATAACAAAAAAAACTCCAAACCAGCAGTATTGCTAATGGACAATAAGTTTGAATGCATATTTCCAACTAATTCACTGGTGACTTTTCACTAATTTTTCTGTTAAGCATTTCTACGAATTTACAAATATTAATTATTTACTTGACTTAGGTCCTCTTTCCCTTTGTAGGGTCCTAAGGCCTCAACTACGCCTACGCGCTATCGTGTACGGTTTCGGGCAATGACCTTCAGCTCTCTCCAAATCTTTCCCAACTGCGGTGACTCTTCTTCAACTGCACCATGTATTTCTCGGCCGATTCTTTTACCATCTTATGGAAAAGGATTCTATTGGATCACTGTTACTTCCGCCATTCGTTGGATATTGGTTCTTGACCCTTAGGATGTTCCGTAAGCAAATATTAACAAACCTATGAACGGAATAGTCGTAGCTCGATATTAAAACTGATTGGATTGTCTCGCCATAGCATGGATATCATTACAAGCGCAGATTCGCTTCTATCTTCGGTAGAGACAGTACACTCAATATATTGTATACTCTCTACACTCTCTACGGGTTGTCTAGATTTGGTACAAATCGAATTCCTACTTTTTCAGTTGACAAGGCTGCGGGAAGCTCATCGTCAATCATCAATGAAATAAAAGTATCGGAGATAAAAAGCAACCTTGTCGGACCCCATTTTGGAACTTGAATTCCTCTGACAACTTTGACTTATGCAGAAAATGGCTTGTATTTGTTTTTCAGTTGGGAGTGGAGGTGCTAATTTGGGATTGTTGCTTCAGACAGTTCAGTGGTTTGAGTATACATCGATACGGTTTAAGGACCGTAGCAAAATTCTCCTTCCATCACTTGAGTCGACCCTCATCTGAAAGGAGTACGGAACCATCTAGGCCTTTCATGTTGGCTAGAGCGATAGCAACCTCTTTGGTGATTTTGCAATCGGTTCTGCTTTCACACCTTTTCGCTACTTCATTTGTTTCTGTAATATATTGTAATTATATTTGAAACGTCGTACGCTACGATGCACTTCTTTTATTTTCCTTCTATGCTGGTACTCGTTTATCCCTTTTTGGGGTAACTACAATATGAGCATTAAGTATCTTTTATTCTTCAATCGCCTTTAGGTATCCTCGGTAAGCTACGTGCTATGTCATGCCTGCCACTTAACGACAATATTTTCCTCTCCACACATCTCTAAAGGAATTATCTCGTACCAACCTCATCTGTTTTGGACAAATAAAAGGCAACTTATAAGACGTCGATTGATCGCCAAATTCTCGATTTGGTTGAACGGTGATTGCCTGTCAGTTGATGCCCAACTGACTTTGTGGCAGGTCTTATGCTTAAACATTGTCCCCCCTATGACTAGGCGATTGATGTTGCAGAAATCAACAAATTTTTCACCATTCTATTACCATTATATAGTACTCGGCCTGGCGTTGTGTTGAATACGGCTAATTGTAGAAGTTGTGCTTGTCATCCTCAATCGATTTATAATCGTGACGGGATCTGGCTGATAAGATTAAGGCTAAGAAATTAAGCCTCCGCATGATGCAGTTGGTGTTAGCAGCAGATCCACTCCAGATTCATGAGTACAGTGTTACACGTTGAGGATTGGTATTCTTCTCTGCCGATATAGTTTACTTCACTCACGATAAATACTCACGTTCCAATCGCAAAAATCTGGCATTTTGTGCTCGTTCGCTCTCTGAGTCGAAGAACGTCCTCACATTCCAAAAATCAATCTTAGTCAAGGAAAAAAAGCCAAAAGTCGTAGACGGCAGAATGTTCGCACTTGCAATTTTAGCCTATATGTACGAGTAAAAGGATTTATACATTAAAGTAAAGCAAACACTACACCACGAATTTAGATATTGCACTACTGGCTCAAAACCAAGTTTTTGAGCAGCCCACGTTCATTCACAATGCAAATCCCAAAATTTTTGAAGGTTGCGAATACATTTCTTAAATTCAGGAGACCTTATATAATTAAAAAAATTGTCTCAAACATGGATTCCATTTTATTATATCGTAAAAACCATACGACGCATGACAGTGGTGGTCTTACAGAAGCTTATTTGTTGATAGATCTTAGTAGACTGGTCTAAACAAGATTACCATTAGAAAGTTGGAGTTATTATTATAACGATTGTTGCTGGATTTCAAATTAAATAAAAAGTATAACTTTCGATTCTAAATCAGACTTTCTTTCAATCACATAATCTTGACGTGATCCACGTTGGAAGTGGAAATATGTCTTCTTGATTAAATTAATAAATTGTTAGCTCAACAGTTCAAGTGGACCTTTCACTATGTAGTCCCCCTTGTTGTTTTGCGAGCATCCTTTTTAGGTGTTTCTTTCTTTCTTAGAAAAAGAGTATTTTAATGGAATAATAACTATGGGCGGAATATTTGACAGCATATAAAACTGGCTAAAATATCTTGAAGAACATTGATTTTAAGCAAATACGTTAGTTTGAATAGCATCTTGATGTTGGGATAAATAGGTTATATTCTGGTTCTTATAGATTTGTTACTGACATTTGTCTGAAAAAATTCCAAATAAATACTTTAACTCTTTCAATTTTGCAAAATAATAAGATTTTCGGACGATGATTAAATTGAATATACAAATTGTTCAAATACGTGAATCAACGGTAAGTCGAATTAAAACCAATTAAGATATCTTCTAAAGTACATGCATCAAACTTTGTGTTGGCTAAGAAACTTCTAGCTTAAGAGTGTCAAAAAATTATCCACAGATTTTTAAGTGGTAGATACATTTGTTGTTCAAGCTATTTCTAGCTTTCTGCTAGCCTCTTTCATAATGCCAAAAAATTCACCTCTCTAAAAGCCAACTGTTTCACTGTCACATAATTTGAAGAAAACGAGGAAGATAAAATATTCTATTTTCTATCTATAAATACTCGTATATCCAGTGTATGAGTATATTGTAAAAACAAGTAAAATTCTAAAACCATAAAAGAATTCAAAGGTCGACTCTGGAGAATCTTTCAGTTCCGACAAAAAAAGAATAGAAAGAATAATAATAAATTAATGTCACAACATACATACCTACACATGAATAGAAAAAGAAAATTCTTCATTTTAACATCATAAAGCAATACATATACTTGAATCCAACCGCAATCTAATTTTAACCCCGGCAAACACATATTACACAAAATAAGGTTATAAATCCAAGGTGGTTCCAGAGAATGCATTTAGCAACACTGTGTAGGCTCTTTGTTCCACCCCTTACACGAAAATACCTCTACCTAAACTGCAAAGTGAGGTGAAATACCGCAACCTGTTGGCATTTCCATTTTCAAACATTTACCTGGATATGGGGTGTGGAAAAGGTATATCTCCCCACATGACCCCAGTCCATGCAGCTAGTCCAAGTCCGAGTAGTAATCAGAATAGAGGTGGCCTTTGGTAGCCTTTACAAGCGGCAATGCAGTTTGTTGCTTCTCCGGTTTCTATTTTCGAAATCAGGACACTAAATATCAAAGGAGGTGGAATCTATTTAAATGAATGTGCTAACTACAGGCAAATGTTTGCCCTTTAAGGGAGCAATGAGTTGAGGGAATGACAGTTGATATGTAGATAAAATTTAAAATAGTGATTTGTATTTGTTTCTGTTTTTTTTTTGTTTGTTTGTTATTCATGTAATATGGTATGTAATGTAACATTATTGGTTTTTCTCTTTTTATTTTCAGATCTAATTAAACAAGTTAAAACGGAATATAACTAATAAGGACCGAAAACTCGGATTAATAACATTAAGTTAAAAAAAAAAACAACAAAGAAAAAACAGCAACATGTATGACAAAGAGAATTTATGTAAAAGGAAACATCGGAGAAGTTTGACATCCCTTCAAATCTCCCGCCAAAATGTGTTCATTGCACTAGTTGCATTTTTAACAGCTCTAGCAGTTGTAAAGAGTTCACCAGTAGTACAAACCACATCACAAGCTGCGGTAAGTTTTATCTTAAAACATCGCTAATTTCCAGTCGTGTCAGTGAATGTCGTCTTAAATTGACACCTATGTTACATGTACGTCTAGAACCCAAGAATCACAAAACAAACATATGTAGCCCATGACAAATCATAATGCCGTTTCCGATTCATAAAACTTTTTGCTTTTATTTTCAGTTGTCGTTACTGGCACTCCACTCTACCATGAATACTTCCAGACCCAATGACTCATCTTTTCCCCAATAATTACATACCTCATGAGTCACTTCGAAAAAAAAATATCATACGTATGCCGACGTTTTCGATCTCAAATACAAGTTAATTTTAAACGAGTACGAGTATCTACATACAGCAAAGTATTCTCATAAAAAGTCCAACAAACAGTTGTTTCTGCAATTTTTTTTTTTTTTAAACTTTATGAGCTTCATCATGATTTATAATGTCCTCTATATTTGACTGTTTAGAGAGTGCATAGGTTTAAGTCATCTAATTGTTTAATGGCTGGAAAATTGCCATTAAATTATATCTTTTGTCAAAACCATAACAGATGCGCTTCACATATGTTATTTGCAAAATAATCAGAGATAAGGTGTTAGGGCGTAACATCAATTTTCTTTTTTAATTTTTTTCTTAATTTGCATCACACACACTATTGTTTATTATTGATTTAAAGTGCATGCACCCTACCCCATATCAGAGACAGAAGTTGAGCCCATGACGATCCAACCATCCAACGATCTAACGATGTGGAGTCTAAAAAATAAATAAAATGTTTTAGTAATTTATTAGGCGACAACCGAGTCTGGTTATTTGCTTGTCCTCACTGCATAACCACAATTTATTGGAGCTAGAGTGAACGTTCGCTTTCATTTAAATTACGTAGATCAGTGGTTTTTCATTGTTGGGGGTTATAAGATCATTTTGAAAAAGAAAAACATCGGTAAGATATTAATTAACAGAAATAAGCCTAAACAAGTAAGAACGAACTGTGTTTATTTTGTCTCATGAAGATCATTGGAAAAATTAAAATATTCTTCAACTTCATCTCTATTTATTGTTCCCTTTTTTATAACAGCTATTCCAAATTATTATGATCTATGATTGCACTTGTAGATACGAATCAATTGATAATTTGGAGGAAAGAAATTTTCTTCTGAGGAACATTTTAGTTCTGCACCTAGCAACTATCACATGAAGGTAAACAAAACTTTAACTTCGTTAGTCATTTTATAATCAGATAGATATCAAGTTGGTCGTAATTAGTAAGAATATCTATTTAGTTTGAAAAGATTCCATTTAAGCACAAGAATAGTACCATAGTTAGCTATATTAACCCATTCAATAACACTGTATCTGCTTGAGTATAGAAAATTGAACAACTTTATGATTTTAGCGTTGGGCTTTTTCAAATTTGTTTTGATGAAATTTGATTTCCTTTTGTTTGTTGATATGTTTTCAATATGTAGGCGTGCAATTCACTGTAAAAAATATAAAGCGATAGTTTTTTTTTTTATTACTCCGTCTCAGATGCGATTTCATTTTTCTCGATTTTTCGGAAGTTGGCCTCTATTTTGCAATGCAAAAATAATTTGTTTTATCAATTTTCTAATTATTTCTTTGGAAAAAGTTCAAAAACGAATTATAAAATCATATAAAAGTAAAAAATAAAGTGTTCATATATTTTGACGCTAGGTAAGCACGCATAAAGTTAGGTGCACCCGTTTGGGTACAATGGGAAAATCTGAATTTTTTTTTTTTAGAACTAAATTTCAAAGCAATCTCGTCATCATTATTTTATGGAAGGAGATTCGATAATCTTCCAGATGCAACCAATGCAAACGAAGAAGATGATCATAACGCTGCGTTTGAAATTGCATTTATACCACTAGATGCAGATTACAATATAGACGAGGTGGAAATAGAAACGGAAAACCCAATGATGTTCCAGGCAACGTTGAAATATTCACTAGAGATCAGGATTTCGATAGCGAGGATGAAGTTCCTTTATCAGTCATCAGAGCCTCAAAAACTGAGCAATCTCAAACTCAACCACACTGGTCCAAAAGAGATGAACTGTTCTGATAACTTCAAAATAAACAAAATGATTATGAAATGTGATTTAGACAATAAGTCTACAGTCGAAATATTTGAAATACTATTCGATAATGAGGTAAAAAAATTGATCTTGAATCAAACTTCTCAACATAACCATCATAGCCTCAATTTCCAAAAAGAAAAGTTGGAAATTTTCATAGGAATTATGTTCCATAGTCGTTACCATTCAATGCAAAGAGAGTCCATGTGTTAGAAATTGGATGATGATACAAGAACCGCATTGGTGGCAAACAACATGCCGCGAAATCGTTTTTATGAGATAAAAAAATATATTCATAAAGCTCAGACCTCTTATGAATCTTTTGTGCCAAAAATATCAATAATTGGGCTTCATGCACGAAAAGTTATCCATTGATGAAGCCATCATAAAGTATTTTGGCCACCATTTTTTAAAACAGTTTATAAGAGGTAAAACCTGTTCGTTTTGGTTTCAAGAACTGGATGCTGACAAGTAGTTGTAGCTACCTTTACAACTTTGATACATATTGTGGTGCAAAAAATGTGATTGCCGATTTGTAACAAATGCCATTGGGATCTCGAGTTGTGCCTGAGCTTCTAGAATAAGTTCAACTTCCATCTGACTACATAATTTATTTTGACAACTATTTTACTTTTCATGAGGTCTTGCGATTGTTGAGAGAAGGGCTTCAGAGTAACTGGAACAGTAAGAAAAAATCGAACAAAGAAATGTCCATTTCTGCTAAAAAAAGAATTCAAAAAGGAGAGACGAGGGCATTTTGAGCACATAATATTCTTTTTGTAAAGTAGAATGACAATAGTGTTGTCACCAGTTTGATACCATCCAGTCTATGCATTATGTCAAACGTTGGTCATCAGTAGAAAAGAAAAAAGTTTTCATTCAGCAGCCGAATCTTATTGCGAATTATAACGACGGTGTGGGTAGCGTTGACTTACACGATCAGTGTGTCAATGCCTATGAAATCAAAATTCGAGGCAAAAGTGGTAGTGGCCGCTTTTTACGTCCATGCTAAGCTCAACGTTGGTGACCACTGGGAAACTTTATAAAGTTTCACCAGATTCCGAAGATGACTTGCTATCGTTTCAAAGAGATATCGCTCGATATTATCTTAGAAGATATACAATTCTACAATCTTCAGCATCAAAAGGATCCATATGTGCAAACGTTGCTTTGACTGACAGTCACTATTTTCCTAAGAGAATTAACACACGGGCTGAAAATTCAGTGCCGTTTTATAGTTAAACACAAAATTTTTGCAAAATTCTACTTTATTTATCAATATAGTTGCCTTCGAGGGCGATACACTGATTGAAACGATTTTTCAATCTTTCGATACCAGTTTTGTAGTACGATTCGGCGAGTATTCTTTTGAGGTCTGCGAACAGGAAATAGTCGCTGGGGGCCAAATCTGGAGAATACGGTGGGTGGGGAAGCAATTCGTAGCCGAATTCATTCCATTTTGCCATCGTTTTCATCGACTTGTGACACGGTGCATTGTCTTGATGAAACAGCACTTTCGTTTTCTTCAAACGCGGTCGTTTTTCTGCGATTTCGTCCTTCAAACGCTCCAACAACGCAATGTAATAGTCGCTGTTGATAGTCTGCCCTTTTGGAGGTAGTCGATGAAAATTATTCCATATGTATCCCAAAATACGGATGCCCTAAACTTGCTAGCCGACTGTTGAGTTTTTGGTCGTCTTGGACGAGGTTCGTCGCCTGCTCGCCACTCAGCTGACTGAGCCGACTTGACTCTGGTGAGAAGTGATGGAGCCAAAAAATTCGGCTTTATTGCTGTTGAACAGCTTTAAACACTCCTCTGAATCATCAACACACGAAATTGCTTTGAATCCATTTTTTTTTTTTTTTTTCACAATAACAAAAGTTGATTCACTCACAACTCTATATCTCGAGAACTAATCGTCCGACAGCTGTCAAATTTATACATGTATCTTTTTAAGATTGGTACTAACTGAAAATGGTATGGATTTAAATCAGTGATGCCCTCTCTCAGAAACGGCACGGCCCATGAGAAACAAACGCCATCAGTCTTAATCTTAGTTCACTTAAGGTAGCTAAGTATTCTTTAATGAAAACAGTGCTCACAATGCACATAGAATTCTGCCCTCAATTCTATAAATGGGACCTACATCCTAGTAGGAAAGGCATCCCCATACCATGATGCAGCCTCCACCATGTTTCGCCGTCTTGATCGTGTATTTATTGCAATATGCCGTAGTAGGCGGTCTACGCACTTGTGCACTGAAGCGATCTGAGTTAAATAAATTAACTTTCATGTTACCAGTCCAAAGGATATTGCGCCATTTGGAGGCCAGCTGGAATATTCCTCTGCAAAAGCAATTTTTTTACCGATATTATTCTTTGATAGCAGCGGTACTTTCCTCGGGCTGCTTGCTTTAAGATTATTTTCTATAAGTATCCTGTGAATGATAGAGGTGTCGACGTCCAGGCTAAACTCTTTTTCCAATGCACTAGATGATAAAGAAAAAGGGTTTTTTTATCTTTTATTTTTTTTTCTTATTATTAATTTTTATTAATTCGTAAGAAATAGAACAGAATAAAGAATTCGGAATAAGTCCAACAATTGAATTAATAAAGTAGCTACAATCTATAGTTTAAAGGGAACTAGTTGCGAAAGCAAAGGGAACTAGTATGATCAGATCAATATATCCTCCAGTCAAGCATCACACCAAGATACTTAAACGATGAAAAGCTCTCTATTTATCAGCGCATTTAATCGCTTCAAAAAATGTTTGTGTTCTTCTGTTCGGATTACAAATATCTTTACTGTTTTTAAATTTGCTGCAATTCGCACAATGAAAAAAGAAAGTTCCAGAATTTAACTCCCTTCCATTCGCACTAAAAACATAATTTTAGTTTTATCACTAATTACCAACTTAGATTGTTGGAACCAGTGGCCCAAGATTTCCAGGTTATGTTAGAAATTAGAATTAATGTGAAATTACTTTGGAAAGCACATGCCATGTCGTCAGCAAATGCGTTGACTTTGCTACGATAATTTTTTAAAAATAGCGAGTTGATGAAAATAAGGAAAAGTATCGGACCGAGCACTGAGCCCTGAGGAACTCCTATAGAAATATTTTTAGTAGAACTAAATTGTCCACTGATTTTAACTCTTTGCTCTCTATTTCTTTACATAGCGCAATATCCTTTCTTTGTGAGAGGGAGACATTTAAGGTTTTCATCCACAGTTTCTACCTTAGATTGTCTTGCGTATTCTTCCAATATCTTTGAACACGCAATATCTTCAACAATTTTTTATTACCTGTCTTGCTGTGGAGTTACAGTGATGCTTTTAACCCATTTTTAATCCCTATTTCTATTCAAATAGTAAGTTGTATAACGTTCCATGAAAGTAAACTCTAATCGTACCTAAAATATTCAAAAACATAAAACTAAAATCAATAAATCATTAATTTAAACGGTTATACCTACAGTTGTCCTTATTATTTTGCACAGACATAATTTACCACACTTCGCAAACCAACGACATAATTTGGAATGCATGATCAATATTTGTACTTTATTTTACAAAGAGCAAAGCTTAAGATTATGTTAGTTTATTATTTTTTTTTCCGGTCAACGTTAAGAGACATTTGAAGCTCTTAAACCATTGGCGTATAAGAGTCCCTATTATTTCGCAAACCACAGTAGTTATTCCTCTACTTAACAACATCGAAAAACCAAGGTTAACAGAAGTAATTCATTCGTATTAACACACCAATTCGGCACACAGCTTGAAGAGGATGTTTGTTTATTAACAAACAATATCGCTGAATGCAGCACAATATTCAGGATGGACCTTGGTCCTAGCAAACGTTAATAAAAGCAAGCGACATTAACATTGACACCATAATTAAAAGTGAACTGCGTAATTATCGTCAAACAAAATGAGTATATATGTGATATCCTTAAAAAGAAATAGTGTGAGCTTTTAAAAATTTTAAGGCAATCGTAGGAGCTGCAGTTAACTAAAATGAAACAAGGCTAAAATTTTAAGAATGCAAAAATCTTAAGTAGAAAACACCAATGGGTCTGCTGTCTAATAAGCTTATGAACCTAACGACTATTATTCACTCAAGTCTTAGGAGAAATAATTGACCAGAATGTGCGATGAAAAGCATCACTCCTTTAATGATAATGGCCGTGAAAATTAAAGAGAAAAAAATATTGAAAATTGATGAACTCTAACTCGTATAACGGAAGGTGAAGATGAGTCTTGTATGCACTCGTACATGTCACGTTAAAATTACAATAAAGTATACAATTTCGAGTTATTTAAGGATTTTGTTTACCTAGGCCCCGCAGTATGCACAATATATACAATACAACACCAATGGCAGAACCTTAGATCATTCGAATCTGGCAACTGGGTAGGAAATTCCTCTCCCGGATAAAATTTTGATCATCCCAGTCCTCTTCTTTCTTGCAGAGATATGCATTTTATCAAAAAAAGATGAACAAGCACTTGGTCATTTATAGAAGAAAGTATTTCCTGTACCGACGGTACAACGACATTTATTTAGCTAAAAGAAGCAGAATTCACAGGCCTAAATGGATGGAATAATGATCCCGCTCCAAAGGTCTTCAAATTCATAACTAAAAAAAAAAACGTAGCAGAGAAAATTCAACTTCAGGTAGCGCAAGCAAGTGGAAATAACGTCAACCAACTTGGCATACAAAATCGTGAGCAACTGGCTCTAGAGGCTTGATGTTTCAGACCAATGTCAATCGGAACTGTTGCTCTACCTAATTAAGTAAGTAATCATCATTGCAATGAGACTTGGAGGTTCCAAAATCCAGTTACCACAGTGTTTGACACAAAACTGAAATTTTTGAACCTTATAGCAAAACACAAGACCTTAGACCATAAGGTACAGAGAACGTGCAGAGAACAAGTGGCATTCGCCATTTCAGAGCATGGGAAGTGGTCTTACTGATGCTTATACCACGGGGAGAAAAACTAATCTGGTGAACCCTTGTCTTGTCATCTGGTCTTTAATCTTGATACAGCTGGAAAAATCGTCTCCGAGGCTTTATTTAATCGAGGCATAAGGAAAAGCCCAAGATTGTCGCAACGTCGTTTGAGTTAGTCCGTACGGAGACGGACAAAACTTGGGTAAACCATAGTTAAGCTGAAAAGAAAACAGACTAAATGACAGATAGTGTATTAGGATACGTGGAGCATAAACAATCTAATTAACTTAAAGCCAAAATTGTTTGATTTTTGTTTCATTTGTGTTGTATATGAACTGCCTTCAAACAAACTCTGATATCCAAACATAAGTAATCTATCAATACTCGTGGTGAAAACATTTTCAAATAAACATCATTACGCTTTCAACAAAAAGATACTTGTACGAGTACACCATTATATCTCGTTCGTCTCTAAGTAGTTATAGGGGAATTATTTATCTCACGTGGACTATATAAATTGCAAACGACACGGAGTGACAGAAAGCAACAAAAGCCACAGTCAAAGCAAAGAAAAAAACTATGATACATACTCGTACATACAATAAAAACGATTCATAAAGTTGAAGGTTCATCCATTAAGTATGCAGCTCGACCCGCCGCGTGCATAAAGATTGCATCGATGTGACATTGCACTGCAGCAACGACTTGGTGCGACTTGATGGTAACGACAGCAATACCAATCTCACTCTCAAATGCATTCATGATTACCTCATGCGGTCATGAGGGCCCATGACAGCAAATTCTGGTATGAGTATGTCGCATGCGATGTATCTTTTTCTTTTTGTACAATATTTTACTCATCGAACAGAACTCTATGGATACGAGCACCTGTTTGGTGAATTGGAAAATATTCATGACGGAAGTAAGGGCGTGTGCCATGTGCATGAAATTAAAACAAAAATTAAGTGATTTTCCAGGAAGTTTAATTGAGCATTCATTTAATTTGTATTTTTTTTTTTTTAGTAAAAGTACATATGTAGAGAGTGAACAGTTAAAATTGGCAATTTTCAATTTTGATTTTTTATTTTTTATTTTTTGTTGTTAATTTAGTACTGTGAAATGTCAGAGTTTTTAACGCTGATTCATGACAGAAATTAATGGTATGTGATTACAAAACATGACGACTAGCTTTAGCAAGTGTTCGACGAGAGGTATTACTGACAAACAAGTCCAGTTTTCCCGGAATTAATTAAAGTTAGTAAATGCTGCTTACAAGTTAAGTTCAAGTTTAATTTGTAAAGTGATTGTCATTGAATGACCGTTAAAAGAACAGCGAAGCTGTTTTCGTGACGTCCTATTTGGTTTTTGTTTCCCTTTATTTAATTATCTTGAAAGTACGCTTTTGAATGAAGTTTTAAAAAATAAAGGCGAATACTGTTAACCATTTTCAATATCTTACAATATTCAACAGAATTATTTACCATTTAAAAAAAAAAAAAAAAAAAAACAGTCACTGGCAACTCTGTGGCGTACATTTCAATTGGCCACGTTACTGTTGAAGGGTCATTTGGCAGACTTAAATAGCACGTCAATTGTTAAGGGTCATTTAGCAAACAATTGTCTTTAGGCATTTTATGCTCCAAAACTTCCTTCACCATTACGATCTTAGGATGTGGAACCTGTATACCTACGTGGAGATTTTCTTTTTGCAATGAAATTGTATACCAACTCCTGTATCGTTGTTTCGATGTTACTCGTATTTCATGGGAAAAGGAGAAACTGTGAAATGAACTTCTAATAGAAAACAACCTTCACCTCGTCAGAAGGGTGGATTTATGGGGCTGGTGGCCCACTTTGGCCGGGTGAAAAAAAAATTTTTTTTTATTTTTTTGGTTTTTGCAAGACCGTTTTTTATTGTTGCCCAGGTTGATTTTTTTTTTTTTTTTTTCTTACTCTGTGGTAAAATTCCTTAGATGAACTTTGTTTTGGTACATTTGAGCTAAATTAGCTCTTTTGGTTTTTCATTTTGGCATTTTTTTTTTCCAGGCTAAAAGGTTTCCTGAAAAAATTGATTTTTTTTTTTTTATTTTTAATTTGCTTCTACCTAAACTTTCTTTCGTGTCTATTTATTTTTAGATTTTGTCTGTCGTCTGCCCTTACGAATGGGTTGATGTAGAAAGGAAATAAGCGATTAAGTCCCTTAGACGTTGTTATATCGTATTTAGACTTGGCAATTTACATTAAAATTTAATTAAAAGAAACAATTTTAGAAGGAGTTTTTCGAGGGTTGTGTGGTTTGAATGACATGGCTGCAAAGTAATATTTTAAACAAATAAAGTTCTCTTCATACTATTCTTCAAATTAAATCTGTTGCTGCACATTAAATCTTCTGCTGATAGTTGTTCATTACTATTTTGCATTTAAATCTTTTATTAGTGCCAATTAAATATTGTTTCGCATTTACTCTTGCAAGTCAAAGAAGTTCATACAAAAGCATACTTTCACAGGTAGTTTCTATGTTTTTCCGATGTTCGCGACTTGCCCTGTACTTTGATGCGTGCCAAGTAAAATTGACTATGTGAGAACATCTTCCCTAATAATATTTCTGTAAATGTTTTTCGATTGAAGCCTAGTATCGTTCCAAAACAAAAACAATTCTCTGATATATGTATAAAACATATAAGTGGCAATAGCGTAAGTTTTTGGAAGTAGCTCTTACCCACTTCATCTTGTAAACGATTCAGCTGCTTCATCTTTATATTCTCTTGAGTGCATAGAACCTACATATTTACTCACTTACTAAAATCGTGTCACAGGCACAACGCCTGTGCCACATTTTGTTCGAATTTCGTTTCAGCTCACTCCAGCTCTTTCCCAGTAATCTCTCCTCTTCGACTGTTCTTTGCCTGACTGTTTTGCCTGAATGTTTATTTAAGCTACCTGTTCTTCTGCCTGACTGGGTGAATGGATATGGTGACGTGTATAGGTTCTTGACCCATTCTCATACAAAGTTGCTCGTTTTAGATGCCATTCTGCCAAAAAAAAAAATCATTAAGATGTTACGTTGACATCTATTTACGAAGGTTACATTGGTAATCTTCCAAGAAGTATACACGTATAATAGTACTGAGTCTATATTGTATCTGAACAATAACAGCTTGGTTTTTGTGCTAAGAATATTGCTTTTCCAGATTTTTGACAGCATTCCAACCTTAGCATTAGCTTTCCCGATTCTGCTGCCCACATCGAGTTCGATTCCACCGTCGTTCGAGACGATGGTTCCTAAGTATAGAAAATGTTCCACTTTTTCGACTTGTTTTCCGACACTGTTGGGTTAGACGTTGTTTTTCCTATATTTATCAAGCCCTACTTTGTTTGCCTAAGCTTGCACATTTTGTGGAAGACGAATATCGTCACTGTCACCTCAATCCTTGGTTTCGTATAAGAAGTGCTTCCCGAAGTACATCACTGCTGGCTACCTGGAATAACAACATTGAAAATATGTGCAGAATATGACACTTTACACACTTGTAAAGTGTAGGTGTAAGTTTTCCCAGGATACGTCTCCCGCGCAAGGCTACCCAGATACCATCTCTGTTCAAGCTGTTGAAAGCCTTTTTATAGTCAATAAACAGTGTATGTATCGGAGACCTAAGCCCTACGCATTGCTCAATGAAGGTACGTAGGAATATCCACCCATCGCGTAGTCGGCATCGAGTGTATAGATGATCTCTTAACAGCTCTAGAACTATCTTTGCTATGATCTTGGCTAAAACTGGGATAACGCATATTCCTCTACAGTTCCCAAATTCCATCAAATTGCCCTTCTTTGGAAGCTTGATGGTCATCATTCTTTTCCGCTCCCCCGGGAACCGTTTATGCTTCCATGCTGTGAAAATGAGCAGTTGGAGTACCTCTTCCAATGTAGTTAGCGCCTACATATGGTAGATCTGCTGCAATGTTCGAATAGCTGCAAGAAGATATAAAAACAAAAGGCTCGACATATTAAAGCCAAGAGTCTCCCACATATTTTATCCGGCATATTTATATTTTCTCACAAATGGCCTTGATCTCATAAAATGTAATTCAAGAGCAAAACCTATAGCAACTATTGGTATTGGTGAAACCTTGACATTGTAGCCACTGATATGTTGGCTTTCGCGGGACAAAAAAAACGTCTTTTCCGATGCTGGAATGGATCTTTAGTATTTCCGAGAGAGTCTTAAAATCCTCGCTGCTAGTCAAAACTCATATTGCCGTCCTTTATACCAAACCGCAACTCCATACTGCTCTATTAAGGCTCTTAACTCTTAAATCCCGTACCCGGAATTTTCCATTCAAACAAACCACGCTTGAGATATGGTCAAGAGCTTTTTTTCTTAGGTTGATACATCTGTTATATGGCGCTTAAATATCTGTCTGAGTGCTATTATAATATATAAACAAGTCGGTGTTTGTTATGTTCTCCGAATTTCGCAAATTTAGTTGAGCAAAGAGAATCTTGTGTTTCTTACAAAATATCATGTGTACAAGCATTGAAAATACTAACGGTAGCCTACGGGGATTCGATAATGTGGAAAACATAAACATACGAGTGGTACAAAGAGTTTAAAGTGGGCCGTACTGTGGTTCATAATTTGTCTCGTCCAGGTCATCCATCCACCAGTATGACGTAAACATCGAAAAGTTTAAAAAAATTTTTCTTGAAAATCGTCGTGTGAGCATCAGGGGATAGAGTTGAGATGATTGAAGCGCAGCTTACCCTGAGAGTGTTGAATTTATTTCAGAAACATCTCATTTTTTATGCGACTATTTGATCAAAAAACACGTTCATTACATTCCGCAAACTCAGTATTCACCTTTGTGACTTTTTCCTATTCCAACCACTCAAGTTATCACTTCGCGGAAAGCGCTCTGAGACGATTGAGACAATAAAGGCGATACGCAGAAGGAGCTAAAGGCGATTCCAAATTCGGATGATGAAAAGTGTTTTGAAGATTAAAGGAAGCCTTGAAATATATGTATTGCTTGCAATGGATACTACTTTAAAGGAAATAAAATGAATATCGATGAATTATTAAATCGTTTTCGTTTTATTAAAGAATTGATCAGGAGGTAGTCTTAGTCTTGTCAAAGACTATCTGGTCTATGATGATCATACTTTGGTAGATTCGAAAAAAATTCCATATACATGCTCGCGGATACTTCAGATACGCGTAAAACTTCCTATTTAAGTGATTTACATACAATTAAATTGTACCATTTTCCTCGTCCATTAGCGATCAGACGAATAGCGGAAACTAACCTTGATTAAAGTACTATTTAGATATTCAACTCTTGCCTAGAATCAATAAAATAAAATTATAATTATTACATACAACCACACGAATAGACACAGCCTACATACGCAAGTAGCTTCCAAGAAGAACAAATCGCGCACACGTATCAAACCGTTCCTAGTGGAACCAACTTGGCGACGCGATGTACTAAAAGACCACGCACATGCATGACTCTCTGATCAGAATACTAAATAGATTTGCAAAAATATATATATATTTAAAAAAAAATACATAATTATTAAACAAAAGACTAAAAAACAATATATTAAATAAATAATAGTGAAAAATTATGAGCAAAATTGGTCGTGTGCTACGAAACAAACTTTTCACACTGTTTGTATCTTCTTATGAATTAATTGCTCGTTTTAATTAACTTTAATATTCGCGATCATACTGGTAGTCATTTTCGTACTCGTAACTATTCGAACCTGCACTTGAATTAGAAGTTATGGAAGCATACTTGTTTCAACATCTGGCTGAGCAAATTGGCACTTGAGCTTAAATAGCTCGGATTAATTCGCTCAAGTCTACCTTTTTAGGGGATGTATTGGCTTATCAATGATCAAGTTTGTCTCCTATATTGTCGAAGATGACATTGAGCTACCATACTCACAAAATGCGTCCACACAAAGCCGTTTGTCTATTGATATACATACATACGAGTATCTCTCTGAATATTGTACTTTCAAGTAAACGTACTCGTATGCTAAGTTCTAAGTCGATCGTGTTCTGAAATTTCAATTAATCTCTATTGTTCTATTGAAAGTAACATTGATTGGCTTTTTCAGATTTGTTTTGTTTTTTTGTTGTGCTTATTTTTTGCGCGTTCTGTCAAATGTCGTCGGCAGGAAATAAATCTTAACTGCTCGTAGCCGCTACTGGCAGTGTTAAGCGCCTCATAGTCCAACGGTATAGTCGCGTCGTGAGTTGGCATCAATTCTAGGATTTTTTTTTTTTTTTTTTTAAATAAATGGCCATTGGAATGCAGTCGGCAAAGGTTGACGATGATGCAGATTGAGTGTAATAGATAGTTTGAGTTGTGTGCACAACGTTATTACAAGTGAATTACACTCATTTCGTGGTAATAATTTATTTGCCTTCACTTGGTTTAGAAAAAAATACCCAGCAGCCGATTCAACGGAGCAATTAGGCATGCTTGCAACATGAATTGCATGCGAACATGCATATACTGATGTTTTATGGCTGGGTGTGGTAGTCACGTGCTATTACTGCTATAAAATTCTACCTGCTGATCTTTGGCAATGATCTATCTGGTTTTGTGCAAAAATATCGATAGTTATCTGTACATACCTGGCAATTCATGTATAGTTGTATTGATCAAAGTATGATATACAGATAGGATATATTAAATCTGTTCCAAACTGCTGTGGACAGTTTTTGTGTATTTATATCTTCGAATGGGAAATGTGACGAAAAGAAATATTTTTTCTAATGTTAAGGATTGACCAAGGTACACATTCAGCACTTCTAGAACAAGTTAATTGAAAAACCCAAACTCCTATGCATTAATAACTTTCGAAGATGAAACCTTCAAAGTCGATGGCAAAGAAACCAGAATCTATATGATTCTATAGTCGTGGCTTTAATTTATTGGATCAAATAGGTTGAGTTTGTATATGTATTGGCAGGAGATACTTCCTCTGAAACTGGGCGTATTTACTTCTAATTGGGCTTTCCCCAATTAAACTCCGTGCTGACCCAAAAGCAACTCGTGTTCCATGTGATTTTAAAATTATATTAACCGTAAGCTGGAAGGCATATATGGCGTTATCCAGTTAAATAAACTCCTGTGCAACGCAACAAGTTTGGATTTATCGTTACGGAATCCAACTGCTACTTGCCGATATCATTTAATTTAGCTTTTCCTTTAACTGGAGTAAAAGTGTTGATGACCATCTATGGCTGTACATACTACTTTTCTCTCTCCTATGGTTGTCTTTTTTTTTACCTTAAACAGTGACGTAAAAGCACATGAACAACATTATATGCGTAAGGCGCCAAACGAGTGCATCAACATATATATTGCGAGTAATCCACTGTAAATGGTCATTCCCACGCAATCTTTTGTTTTTATTAATTTTCTACACTTTTCAGCTTCTATTACATTCCCATACTTTTTTCAAAAAAGTAGAATAATAACCTGAAAATACAACTGTGGTAGAGTAAGGATAATATATTACGCATACGACCCAATATCAGGTTAATCACCCCATTGTTCCGGTACCCTACTTTTTTTGGTATGCGAGTAAATTGTTGTATCCTTTGACAAGTTCCACTCTTGCCAAATGGATTCGAACAAATTAAGTGAATACGAGTATGTATGTTGGTTAGTTACTTCCCGCTAACTGCCATATTAAATGAGTCACAAGTCAACAGAAAAACATCAAGCTAATTCATGTATTATGCAGAGAAAGTTAAATAAACGAGTGGGATGTCGGTCAGGATAACCTAATTAGTGAAGGTTATTGGCATTTGTGGCTTTTGAGATTAAATACTGGACTCCAAATCACCAAGTGGGATAGGATGGCATAAATTCCAATAAGCCAGCGTTTTCATGTGTTTTTTTTTTTTGTGTTGATGGTTATGGTTACATAAGGTCAACTAGGGACAACTCTATTTCGATAACACGGTAGTTACTGTTAATCTATAAGGTATTGTTGCGTGTATATAAGGTCATTGAACTATAAACTTGATTTTGTGGAAAAAGTTTTTGTCGTGTTAATATCCTAAACAAGGTGCAAACAGAACACTCATTGTATAAGGTGATTCATCGTGAGGTTTGATTTTCAATAGGCTTTTTTGACAGATTACGCGTGACTTCTATCAAATTGCTTTATCGTTTTTATTCAGTATCTTTTGGCAAGACTCACGATAGAACAGTGTCTTAAAACTGTTCAGCTGTATCAGCGTTCTGTAAGAAATTCGAGCAATTCGAGCAACTTACGGTGGGCATAGTTGGCCTACTGAAACCACTATTGCCAATACCATTCGCGAATTTGAGTGCCAGTTTACATTAGTGGATGATACTCGACCGGTTAGACTCCATCCAGCATGTAGTGAAGAGACTATAGCAGCTGTAGCTGAGAGTGTGCGCGAAGACCGTGACGAATTGATTCGTCGTCGCTCTCAGCAGCTTGGCTTGGCGTATTCGACTTGGTGACTTGAATTTGCGTCATATTTTCAGTGAATGAGCTCTGAAAAAGCTCAATGAAAATCTGGTATTTTATCGTGAAATTTTATTCAGTGATGAAGCTCATTTCTGGCTCAATAGATACGTTAATAAACAAAATTTCCATATTTGGGCTGATGAGCAACCCGAAGAGTACCAAGGGCTACTGTTACATTCATTAAAAACAACGGAATGGTGTGGTTTATGGACTGATGGAATCATTGGTCCACATTTCTTCAAAAATGAGGCAAATCAGAATGTTACCGTCAATGATTATTATTATCGCGCGATGTTAACGGACTATATACAAGAAGACGGCGCTACAAGCCATACAGCGCGTGAAACAATGGACTTGTTGAGAAATCATTTTGGTGAGCACTTAATTTCACGTTTTGCTACAGTAAATCATGCGATATCACACCTTTGGACTATTTTCTCAGGGGATATGTAAAGTCTCAGGTCTTCAAGAATAAGCCAGCTACGATTGACGCTTTGGAAGTCAATATTATTCGTGTTATCCGCGAGATACTAGTCGCGATGCTCAAACGAGTCGCCCAAAATAAGACCTTCCGAATAGACCATCTCAGACGTAGTCGTGGTCAACATTTACATGATATCATTTTCAAAACGTAAATGTCAACAATTGTTCTTTTAACCGATGATAAACATTTTAAGTTCACTTTTTAATTTATAGAGCTTTTAAATGTAGCTCTATATATAATGCCAAATGCTAAACATGTTTTTGGCAAATAAAACAAATTTGGAACCCATCGAAATAAATTTGCACTTTAACACAAAATGCCTCTTATCCTTAAATCAAAGGAAGGCTTTAGAGTCTTCTAAAGAGGCTTAGTTATTGTTTTGAGTTCCCAAATCTACACAACTATTTTTAGTCAGCTTTTAAGTTTAATGGAACTTTTACAAGTAAGTAGAGCATTTTTGCGAACTTAACTTGCGTTACTTTTAGCTACTTTTAGCTTTTAGCGCACACGCACCATGATACCTGTCACGCCGAAATTCGCAACAACCGCTGATCGTTGTAAATATGATTTAGATCATCTACTTTAAAATTAAGAAAGAACTCAGTGTTTATTTAAAATATTCTGATGTTTTTATTTTTGTAAAGAGTGTAAACATGGAGGCTATGTATGTAATAGAATATCCGATGAATGGTTGCCTCGTGACTGATGTCATACATTGATCCTTTTGACTAAATTTTCCACGACATTTTGGCATAGCGTCGGTTCAATTTCATCAATGGCGCGTCGAATTTCGTTTTTTAATTCAAGAATTGTTCTTAGGTTATTAGTATGCACCTTTGCACACCTTTGGAGGCCAATTTGCATGGCTGCGGCGCGTGATAATCCTCCCTTAAAATTTCGTCTTCAGTAATTCCAGTGTTTCTATCGCTATGTGGCAGATTGCACCGCTCTGTTGAAGCCACATATTTTCGATATCTATTCCAGTGATTCGAGGCGAGAAAAAGTTATTTATAATCTCACAGTAACGAACGCCGTTAACGGTGACCGCATTGTTAACCGCGTGACTCGTGTTAGATGCATGGAACGTTAATGGATCACTCTTGGAGTCTTGTTGACATAGCCGTCAAGTCTCATCGGAAAAGATGATTTTCTCCAAAAATCACCAAGTGCTCGGCGCTGCGCATGGTCTCCTGGTTTGAAATGTTATATTAACTGAATCTTGCAGGCATACAAATGTAAATCTTTAGTCAGGAAGGATTTTAGTTAGGAAGAATTCTGATCAACACACTCATTAACTGCTGCCATGTTTTCAGTAGACCGAACTGCACAAACACGAATAGGTCTTTTCTGGGTTTTGAACTGACCTAATGGCCTGAAATTTCTCGATTAATGCTTTATGGTGTCCGAAAAATCCACGACTCACGAATCTTACCATTTCGGTAGTGGGTTTTCACAATTTCTATAAGTTGTGCGTTCGTATAATTCTCCATTACACATGACAGCTGACAAGCAACAATCCTTTACAAAGCTTGGCTTTGGTTTGATCCCCTCCTTGTAAAGCTGTATTTTCTCTCATTATATTCTCGGACGATTTGCTGGAAAAGCTATCCAAATATCTTCTTAGGTACTTCTGATCAGTATCGTATGCTTTCATTGTCACAGTTAGCTGCAATATTAGCCCTGAACATATTGAAATCAAACACCTATGGGCAAAGTAAAATCAATATTATCGTTGCAAATATACAACAACCAGATCAAAATTTCAGTTTTAGGAAATTGTAATAGAAATCTAATTCATACATATTTCACAAGTTTATGTTCCACTGAAGATTGGAGAAAAACCTTTTGTTTTACTAGCTGTGCTTTGTAACTCTATAAAAGTTCGTAGGAAAATATACATTTTAACTAGTATAAGATATTGAGGAAGGAGAGCTTGTTTTCCAGGAGATTGTCATTGACTATCAGGAGAAAGATGACTGGATAAAAAAAAATTAATTAAACTCACGCTACATTCCTAAGTACTAATCACAAATGGAACAAATTTTCCATCAATACTACGTTTAAAACTCTATTGTGCGCAATTATATCAATTATACGTTTATTTAAAAAAAAAATAATTGAAACTACAATTATATACTAACTTAGAACAACATGTGATAACAATAATACGTTTCAACAAAAGAACTACCTGTCATTTTCAAAGTCATTGGTTTTCCTGGCTTAGCAAGAGGAAAACAATGATTAATTATCAAAGCCGCTACAATTAATATTGTACACGAATTACATGTGTATCTCGTGACTTTAAGTAGAAACACTTTTTAATACCAATATTAGTAATGTTTGTTTGGTTTATAATCACCTTTTTCCCCCAAAATTCTGCAGATTCCGAATGCGTCAGGGATTTTACGATATCTTTTCTAGAATTCTGGCACCTATATGATTCCGATAAATTGTATCATAATGCAAAGTGACTGACGCACTGAGTGAAGCATAAAAAATACCTAATTAGGTAGTGACTGTTAAGCTTGCCTTTCTGTTGAATTTTGAACTTCATATTCAAGTGGAGAAATTATCATGAAGCAAAGATTAGCAGAAATGTATATATACATACATGTAATGACGCGCAAATTGTTTACCATTAAACACTGTTAAATGAATTTATAAAAAAAAATAAAACAACACGAATTTTTTTAATAACAACAAAAGCACTTACATGATAAATTAGTCCAACAGGGACTTACTATTTTACTAAACAATTAATTGGCTCCATGAAAGTCAATTGTTTTAAAATGTAATGGAAAATTTTATGAACTGTTAAACATCGTATTAATTATATAAAATGTTACTTGATTAAATAAATACCATTTACTGATCAGAAGATTAACTGCGAGCTTTAATTCTAAAGAATTATAAATCAAGAAGATTGAAGCATTTAAAAGTAACAAACATCTTTGTATGTTAAGTAATTGCTTTATAGAGATTAAACCGGTATTTATGTAATTAAGATGGGCTTAATGTTGACTGTTGTTGTCTGCACCGAAGAATGATTTGATCTTTCTTGAATAATAATCAGCTGATTATATAAATAATAAATAGTTGTAGTGTTTTACTGATTTTCTATTTAATGGCCAAGATTGATATTTCCAATCATCGATTTCGTATTCCCGTAAGCGATTGAAATGAAAATATTACAAATAATTTTCAGACAACAACTCAAACAGAACCTACAAAATATAAGTGTACAACAAATCAATTAAACCAACTTACCGAAAACTATGAATGCCACATTCCCATAGTTCATTACCCTGGCAACGAAATAAGACTTGAATCTAAAGCACTACCCATGAACTATTCTTTCGATAATCAAACAACTTCCTTACACACAGAATATTGACTGTATACGTATACGTATATCTCCTCTCCAGAGTTATCATGTTGTCGGCATTTTTTTAACATAAATAAAATCCACCACAACACAGCTGATAGCTATCGTAAAAAATATGCTAATCGATGATCATGGATAAAGAAAATTGAAAACATTAGTATGGACAACAGGCAATCTGTGGTGCCACCTTAAAATTTCCAACGATTATCTGGATATTCATATGTTCCTGCAATAGTTGGAGATTCAGAGGCGTGTGCGTAGAAATGTGCCCTCACCGACTAAGATGGGAACTAATGTTCAGTATTTTGTTACACAGTGTCATAATTTAATAAAGGATTTCCAATTAAAATATTTGTACGAATACGAGCTCAAATAAGATCGAGTATAATTTTTTTTTTTTTGTTTTTTTTTTAACTTATTTGTATTCTTAAGATGAAATCAAATCGAGGTCATTTTGTGCCTAAAAAAAAATTGTTTCATGCGCAATGCATGAAAGTAATAGTTACTGTACACGAGGTTGACATAAACAACAAAACAAACCACTAACTAAAAGATATAAAAAAAAAAAATATATAGTAAAAGAATTTATTAATAATTCAACACCACGTTTTAAGCAGGTGCTACGTATATCGTTAGAACTCTAATGTAATCGAATAAATATATTGTACAACCAAAAACAATTATTCAAAAAGTTGAAAGTGACATGAGAATTGTCTAACCAACACAAAATATGGTAGGTTCTCATATCTGAAATTCTAATCCGATCAAAATGTGAATTTTATTCATTAACGATATTATTTTTCTTGTTAAGAAATCCTTAAATTCAGAAAATAGCATATAAAACTACAATATTTGATTTTATTCATCAACGTATTCTCCGTCTAGATTGATATAATCATTCCAGCGCCGCTCTAGCATTTCTTTCTTGTAGCACTGTTTGTTGAGCTTTTCAAAATACGCTACAGTTTCGACGATCACCTCTTTATTGGAGCCTCTTTCTGGCGAGCATTCTTTAAGTTTTTCGAACAAATAATAGGACACATGTTTCATCCATCGTCACATTTCTCATGAAACAGAGCTCTGAATCATCAACACGTTATTGTTTTTGGTTAAAACGCATATTTTGAAATAACGCGAACAGAGCGAAAAGATGTTTTTCGTCATAGCAACTACCATTTGGGCGCGTAGAGCGTTCAGGTATATTTGTGTCCGTATGACCTTGTTTCAAATCAGCAAACCAACGCCAAGTGGTTGCTTTCAACAAAGAAAATTCTTTTCAAGTCATTCTTGAGCTTTAAGAGTATTTTTTCACATCAAATATTGTAACAGTGAATGAATTTTCATTTTTTAAAACTTCAATACCTCGATGACAAATGGTCAGAATGCCATCACTTTGACACGTATCTTTTGAAGGTTGGTACTAACTAAAAATCGTATGTGTTAGTCTCGGGACATTTTGAACCACCTATTATTTTCACAAAAAATATTGGTCCATATGATCCACAAGAGAAATATTTATCTGACTTTTTCCTTAATCTAAATTTCACTTTAATGTTATATCTAATAGTACCTACTAGTATACTACAGTAAAAAAAAAAAAAAAAGTCTAAAAAAATTATAGACTCAAACTAAAATTTTAATTTTTCTTCGAATCAGTAATAAATATTTATGATTGGTTTTGTTCCAAACTATTGGCAAATGATACCAATTTGGGGAATAACCCTTTTAAGGCCTCTTTTCTTTTTTAACAGAAATGATAAGGTTTTTCTAAAAAATACCCAAATTCGAACTGTGAAAAAATATAAACTCAGGCTTTTATTCAACAGCATGCTTGGTTGCTAAGCGAAGTTCGATGTGCTCATTGCTGTTACAAAAGAGTACAAGCCTCCTGCAGTGATTGTAAACAATTTTTTTTTTCAAAAGTGATTTTGTTCGCAGTTTTAAATATGCCACGTGGTAAGCAATTAACCGAAATTGAAAAACAAAGAATAGTCGATTTAAAAAATAATGGAATGACGCAGCGACAAATTGCCACTACATCTACACTACATCTCAAGATATAGTAAAGAATTAAGTTAAGTAAACCACAACAGAAACATAAAGAAGCACGTCTTGAATTTGCTGAAATATATGTCCAACACGGTGAAATGTGGTCGCATGTAACCTTTAGTGATGAAAAAAAATTCACCCTCGACGGCCCCGACGGTTTCAAATACTATAGGCAGAACGAAAAATTATATCACGCAGACCTTTGGAAGGAGAAGGTGTTATAATTTGGGCAGCTTTTATCAGTAATCTAAAAACAGAAATTGTCTTTATTTCTGAAAGAATTGGTGCGAAGAAATACAAAGAAGTGTTGGAGGAACATCTTCTTCGCTTAATAACGATAACTGAGGACAATGATGTAATTCTTCACCAAGACAACGCTCCTATCCATAAAGCACGGACAACAATAACGTGGTTTTAAGAATGTGGAATCAACCTTTTAGATTGGCTAGCCTTAAGTCTGGACCTATATCCCATTAAAAACATGTGGATCATCCTGGCAAGGGCGGTTTATAATCAGGAAAGTCGGAAATTCACCAAGTGGAACAACTCAAACAAAGAATTGTTAAAGCGTGGAATAATATGCCAGAAATCACTGTAAGCAATCTTATTTCCAGTTTATTACGACGATTTTAAATCATCATAAAAAATTAAAGACAAAGTATTCCATATCAAATAAATTTTATACTTTTTCACAGGTCAATTTTGGCTTTTCACTGAATCAGTATTGTTTGGCAATATTTTAGGACAAAAAAAAAATATAAAAAAAGAAATTTTTTTTAGAATGTTTGAAAAAAAAACCCGAAATTTTGAATTGAGTCAATAATTTTTCACAGCACTGTATATTGCACTTATAAAATATTTAAGTACCTAACGTATTAATAACTCAGAAGTCAAAAAAGAAACTACGTTTCGTTGCGTTAACTTCTATAGCCGAAACACTATGCAATAATATTGGTAATGTTTGGGAATTCTTGCTAACAAAAAAGTCAAATAGATGGCAAAAGTAGCCAGATAAGTATTTCAAATAATCTGACAAATTTTTCCTATCGACATACATGTATGCTTACATGCAACAAGAAGTAGTCTTTAAGAATGTTGAGCAATCATAACCTTCCTAAAAGCAACAGGCTAAGGAAGTATTTGAAACAATATGTCGATCTAACAAAGTCGAATTAATTAATTACTCTTACATGCTAAACAAAAAAATGCTTAAAAATTACCTTAGTAACCTATGCGGGCACTCTAAGTAAGAAAATTTATTCTATACCTTTCGACGTGTCTTACAGTCTTTTTTTATTTTTATTTTTACAGTTATTAAAATTAAAAATAAAAAATTAAATTTAAGTAAAAACTTAGTAAATGGACTGTTTTTTTTTAATTTAAGACAAAATTTTACAAAATACCTAAAAAAAAATCTTAATCTACTTAACATACTTACACCTAATACTTAATAAAAACAAATATATTATATATATACATAATTTATACATACTTAATACATAAATATATGTATACTATATATATTGTTTCTTAAATCTAACTTAATCCTACCTAAAGTTATGTAATTCGGCTGTGACTTAAAAAAATTAGGCTGACCCAGAAGCTACCTAGTACTTGAGGAATTCGACGACGAAGCATGCTCTCATTCAACCAGCCACCAAAATTTCTGGTGTTGCTGAGCAACATCCCTCATGTCGCAAATCCCCACCCCTCTACTGAACCGGAGACGCACCCCACTGCCATGTGCGACGTTTCTGTCGTAGATGAGTCCGAAGCTGTCCGCAGCTGTTCGAGCAACGTGGAAGATTAGCGGCACCGCAAATCTATCCTGGATCAGACCTTTATTATCTAGGTAGAGGAACGCTTCTGGAGGAATAAAGCCGTCAAAGCAAACTCTCTCATGATACATATGGTATATATTAATTAGGGTAGAAAGCCCCAGAAATCAGGTTGTTCGATGAGGTCATTGCTCTTTCAATTCAAACACCCGAATCTTTTCCAATAAAATAGCTCCCACATTGAACCACACGGGACATCGAAATACAAGCATGGGCCTGATAATGGGCATGTAGCAGATCACCTTTACCGTCGCATCGAGTTAGCTGTTATAAAACAGTCTCTTTGTAAGGGCAAAAGCACCTTTAGTTCCTAATATAGATATTTATCTAGCCAGAATCCAAGGTATCTGACTACCTTTCCACAGGCAAATGGATGTCCGTGCTGTCCGTGCTGTCCGTGCTGTCGTGCTGTCCGTGCTGTCCGTGCTGTTCATGCTGTTCGTGCTGCCCGTGCTGTCCGTGCTATCCGTGCTGTCCGTGCTGTCCGTGCTGTCCGTGCTGTCCGTGCTGTCCGTGCTGTCCGTGCTGTCCGTGCTGTACGTGCTGTCCGTGCTGTCCGTGCTGTCCGTGCTGTCCGTGCTGTCCGTGCTGTCCGTGCTGTCTGTGCTGTCCGTGCTGTCCGTGCTGTCCGTGCTGTCCGTGCTGTCCGTGCTGTCCGTGCTGTCCGACTATAGAAAACTTTTGCCAATTCTTTCTGGTATCCCTAGAGGCCCCAGGCAAAAGTGTTCTAAACAGAATAGTTTCCGACTTCTGAAAATTGATTTTCAACGCGATTAATTCTTCGTACGCTATGGCATGGTGAAGTGAACTTATCAGGTCACTTGTGTAAATGTTGAACAGGATCAGCGAGTTAATCACACCTTGTTGCAGACGGTTTTTAATGTGAAATGTCTAGCAGAACTCACATCGCCATTTTTCACAATGAACTGTCTATCTGTGAGCAGTCGATTGGTGTATAAAGGCTAATGTCAACATTATTGAAACGGTATTAAGTTTTACATGACTTAAAAGGAAATGTTGATAAACAAGAAGTATGTGAAACTTCAACTACATGGTATTCTGGATTTTGGAGGCATATCACGAGTAAACGGGCTTATGTTACTTTGCACATGAAATTGTGTGGAAACATACCACAGGATTTTCCATTAGGTACTGCACTTTTTTTTGGAATGTGAACGCTTTCTTAATGTATTTTGTGAAGTGTCATTACTATTTTGATTCTTAGTGTCTACCATTTAATCACGGTTTAGTCGAACTTTCCCAAATTGATTGAATCGCATAATCATCTTCAGCAATGAAGTTCATTTCTGGTTAAATGACTCTGTCAACAAGCAAAATATGCGCACATGTGCTTAATGAGGCGCCAGTAAGTCCACAAAAATTTGTATGGTTTTCATGCCATTTTTAAATTGGTGTTGAAGGCCACAATGCTACAGTTAATGGAAAACGCTATTAAGCCATGTTGGAACGTCATTTTTGTACGCAAATCTATACACTTAATACTGGTTAGATGTGATTTTAATAGGACAGCACCCTTGGCCACACAGCGGGCTGAAGTATCGAGATATTGAAGTCAAAAACAAAAACGAGTAGTTCTTAGTGGAAAAATCTATACAATTAGAACAATTGAATGCCAGTGTACACTAAAAAAATAAATCTCAGGTGACTATTTCTTGAAATAAGGTTTAAAACTAAATAAAAAAATTATTATTCATACCTTTTTAATTATTTTAATAATTTAGAGTTCATCAATGCTTAAATCATCTTTAAGAGACAAAATTGTCTAAATGAAGTCTATTTCTTTCGACAAATTACAGCCGAATCAAAACATTCACTAATGTATTGCGTTTAGGCCACAGATTCACTGCTTTTAAGTTTTTAAAACTTCAAGGATTGTTATTGTAAATTTTTTCCAGAAATCGAATGCTGTGAGGTTCGAGGAGCAAAAATTGCTCTCAACTTCTCCATCGAATGTATACCAGTAATAGGAAATAAAATCGATATGTTGTGCCCAGAAAACAGCTGCAATCATTGCAACAGAAACTTATCGATCATTTAACAACTCACTGCAGTTATTGTTTCTTTCTGTGGTTAATAATCCCTCGTGCTGAAATCATGTTCGAAAACGTCCCAGCATTTCTCTTGCGTAGGTTTCTCGCGGAAGATAGTTACTTTCTGTAAAACCCAAAACTCATTTTGTCAAAATAACGTGCATTGCTGATTTTTTAATTCTAGCAATTTACTCGTACCTTATTGATTTCTTCGGGTTTCGCGTAATTTTGCCTCAAACTTGAGCCACACGTTCTGACGTTGCTGCTGACAATGGTTGTCCTGAGAAATATTTGACTGCCAGTAAAAAGCGACGGATCAATGGATTCTATAGGGCGGGGCCTTAAGTAAGTATACTGGGATTGCAGTTCAAAACTTATAGAATCAGATAAAACTGACAATAAACTGTCAATAAACATGCATTGCTCTGATGTACGGTAAGAATTACAAAGCGCATAGCAGGTGAGGGCAGAAAAGCAATACACTACGTGCTTTCAGTACTTCGTGAGAAATTATTCTACTAAACAGGAAATATCCAGTCAATTTCCAAAACAAACTCCACATTTAAAATGATCGGAACTATGACAGAGCATTTGCAAATTTTTTTAGTGTAAAAATGCAAGGTAGTTTAAATGTCCTTGCCAAATCTGATATAAACAACTTTATAAAAAACTGATCAGAAATAAAGAGGTGGAACTCTCAAGATAGTGGATAATTTTTTGGTGTTTAATTTTTAATTGTTCATTTTGGATAGCTCACGCGTGATTCGTGACATGTGTCAAAGTAAAACATACTCAGTTAGCATTTCCATTTCATCATGGAAACATTTACACCCGAACAACGCTTACAAATTATTGAATTCTATTATCAAAATTTGTGCTCTGTAAAAAGTATTTTTCGCGTACTTGGACCATTTAACGGTCGACGTAATTGATTGAGTGAGCAATTCAAGCCATAGTGATCAAATTTCGCACCAATTTCATGCTATTGAACATCATCACCACATATCCGTATGCTAAGAGCGCGTACAGATGAAAATATTGCCGCTCTATCGCCAGTGTTGGACCGTGATTGGAATTGTGTCGAATTTTCGGTGAGTGGGCATCAGAAAAGCTCAGAGGAAGATCTGCTTTTTTATCGAAAAAATTCCCTTCAGCGACAAAGTTCATTTCTGGTTGAATGTATTTTGTCAAATGAGCAACCACACGCAATACAAGAGCTGCCAATCCACCCGGAAAAATACACTGTTTAGTGAGGTTTATGGTCTGGCAGAATTATTGGCTCGTATTTTTCCAAAGATGACCGTGTAAACAACATTACCGTCGATAGCACCCACTATCGTTCAATAATTTCAAACTATTTTTTGTTGCCCAAAATGCATGAGCTGAGCCTGATCGACATGACGTTCCAGCAATCCCATCGATGGACCAATTGAGAAATGAGTTCAGTGAGCAATTTATCTCCCGTTTAAGACCAGTGAATTGACCGAATAGATCGTGCGATTTAACGCCTTCAGATGGTGATACTTCAAAATACTCGTACATGACAACACCACACGTATTGTTAGCGAGATACCACCTAATATATTCGAAAAAGTTATTCAAAATTGGACTCTCCGTATGGACCACTTAAAATGTAGTTGTAGTCAATATTTACATGAAATAATCTTTAATAAGTATATGTCAAGCATTGATTTATCAACTCAAATTAAAATTGTATACACTTTTGCAATTTCACTGCGTTTTTTGACAATTTAAAACCAAACGCTTAAAAAAAAATCATGCATATGTAGGATCTACAATAGGATAGGTATGTACATAATTAGTGTAACTAGTGACTGGAAAACAATAGAAGCTTGAGGAATACCGGAATGTTTATGTACCCATTACTTTATAAAATATATGAATACATTTTTTTTTTTTTTTTTCCGAAATCACCATCTAATGATGATGAATATTTTTGTAAGTCAAATTGATCAGGCTGTTGGTTACGACTAAAATTGACATTGACTCAGCCAATATTACTGTCAACAATACGAATTTGTTTATTCTCTCTTTTTAGAAAAAAAAGTTAATTTGTCTATTATTATGATTGCTAGCAATGTTGTTTGTGGATTAATTCAATATGCTGTTTTCGCTTGATGACGGCTCTCTGTAATTCAGTTTAATCACTTTTTTTTCTGTTACAACAGACAATTTTCAGAGAAAGTTCATTGTACTTCTAATAAGAGTCAAAATTTACCCAAATCCTGTTAATTTTCCATTAATATTTCATTTCAATCACAAGCAAATTAATTTATCTAAATCGTACATAAAATTGTAAAAATGATTGTCTTCAATTTCTAAATAATGTTGGCCTTATATATACTCGTATCTAATCAGAGTAATCGGTCTTGGAGTTATTGGATAAATCATTGACGGTCATCAATACTTTTTAATGGCCACAAGTCATGGACACAACATTTTGTTAAGAACAAATTGTCAACAAGTTGAAGTTATCCATAAAAATGAAAATGAAAAAAAATTCCCAACTCAGTCAGCTGTGACAGACACCACCATTTACCCTAATGAGTTTCTATACCAATACAAATATACAATATAGGAGATGATGGAACTCCTGAGTGATGTTCGTGTGATAGTCATCTAATTTGCTTGAATCAAATAATTGCCTTTATTTTTGTTACCTCGAAATGAATGTCACAATAATGCACTAATACCTTGGACTTGCACTTGACTGCCAGGGTTCAGAGTGTTTTATTTCACAATATCTGGTCAATCTATAGTATCAAACTTAATAAATGCACAAATCGTGCAGAAAATTGGACTTTCACAACTCGGCTCAAAAACAGAAAAAAAAAAAAAATAAATAAAAAATGCCTGCACGATACCAAACACGAGCGCGCTCATTGAAGTCGGGCTTTTGTGTTCGAAAGCCGGGTATGGCGAGTGTTTCAGTGTTTTCTAGCGCATTTGACATGTTTTTTTGTCAATCGAATAAAAAAAATTGTTGGAAACTTGAAATTCGCGTGACAGTATTTAATTGTGTTAATGTTAAGACCACAATTGATCATATGGTATTATTGATTTCTCTACGTACATCTTGTAAATAAATGAGATTTATTTAAAACAAAACAATATCCAAAGATACTCGTAAACTAAAGTTGCTTCTATCTGTGGATGCAGATGTGCAGTGTATTTTCGAAGTAGAACAAACCTTTTGACCTCATCAGTTGTATTCTATGTACGAGTATGTATACATATATGTTTGGTGTTTTCAATCTTTGTTGGTACACGTACGTATAAGAATTGCGTGTGACACGCTATTTAAATATACCCCACCTTTGCATGCATAGAAGTTGCACTATTTCATTTGCAACTTTAGCTTAATAACAACTTGCCTCAGACATCAAGTTCATAAGCCGTCTAATAGCGTATTAACTCACCCCATTACAATGTAGAACAGGGCTTCAAATGTTTGTTATTATGAATAAACATATTCATTAGAGCTAAGAAAATTTGTTTGACCCAATTGGAAAGTAAAGATGATTGTGGTTATTAAAAGATGATTGAAACATGCGGTTCTAGGAGTTTGAGCAAGGGTTATAAGTGTGAACTTTCAATCTAGAATGGTTTGAATTCATATTCCAGAAATTCCCTTTTAGTATACCTAGATACTAACGAGGATCCCAGTAGCGTGATATTTGGCATTCGACACCAAGTCTTGTGAATTTAGTTATTCCACATCAAAAGCAATCAAACAATATGATGGCAATACTATGTATCAAACTTTTAGACACATTAAATATAGTATGTCACTAGTCCTTAAAAAATTTAGGATATTTAATGGCCGTTTCATAGTTTGAAATATGTACTATTGTACATATGTATATACGAGCATATTTTTTTTACATATTTCCTAAATTAATAGTTCATAACAAATATGAAATAAAAGATGTAGTCGACTTCAAGTATCTTTGAGCCATAAAAGTCATTAACCTAGTCACATTGTGTTGACTATCAGTCAATACCTTTATATAGATTTACAATTACATTTACATCTAAAATAACAAATTCTTAATCTACAATTATCATACAAATCACTAGTACGGTATGAATTACCAAAAACAAAAATTTTTAAAGGTACAACCAAAGCAAGGTGAATCACACTTACGCATATTGGTCTGTCTACGTTGGTACGTTGCTATTCAAGTGATAAATAATTCATAAAACAAATAAGAAAAATTTAAAAAAAAAAAGGAAAACCTATCGATTCATAATTTTATATGTAGTACTAGACGATTTTCTAAGCCAAGTCACATTGATATTCCGGATTTGTACTCTTCGAAATATTAACAAAACTAGGAAGCTTGCGATGTATTGAAACAAAAAAAAACAAAAAAAAAATATTTTTTTTTATGGAACTTTATGTGAATTGTGCACATATCCGCATGAAGAATGTTAAAAAATAAAAATCAAATCGAAGTCCTCTAAGCAACCCCTTTTAGAGAGAGTCGAGAAGAAGCCATTGGAATGATTGACTGACACGGAATGAATATATTTTCAAATCGCTTTACTATAGTTTGCCAAAGAGGTTCGTAAAGCGAAGGATTGAAGGACTTTCTCAACGAGTTTAGGGCTACTGATGGCTTTCATGAATATCCATACTCTACATGTGGTTATAGGAAGAGAACTATGCAAATACATCCATATGTACATATTTTGCGATTTTTTATTTCTTTTTTTGCACCTACAACACGTTAGATTTGAATCACGTTCCTTTGTGGTTTGACGTACACGTGAATATTTGGTCTTTGTTTCATACGACTCGATTGTTAATTAGTTTCCATAGCGAGGTGCTTATTGCACGCTTGCTAGATTATTATTCATTCCATCGAAATTCCTTCTGTGAACAGATATGGTAAACACCGCGTTGTAACAAGATAAAGATTAACTCACTATCGTGAGTTTTGTTGCAAATTAATTTTCTGTCTTTTAAAGATACAAACCATAAGAGTTTACTGAGGTGAGGCTCCTAGACAAATCGGATTTCAGTAAATATATCAGAAGCAACTCTAGAAAATTCTATGTTTAAAATCTTATAATGTGGAAAGCTTAAAATATTACTTTTCAGTAAACAACAAATTGTTGTAACTCTTCAGAACTCTATGTTAGCATCGCATGAAGTGAATCTCTATACAATGGTCCTGTGAGGCATCGTTATTCCATGTTTCTTCTCTTATAAATAAATGTATGATACTGCATAAATTAACTTCCGCCTCAAAATTTCATATCTTTGCAACATTTTAATACAAAACGGCAAGCAAAGGTAACTGTCTGTCAATCCATATAACGATTAAATATCGAATTTCCTATACACAACAAAAGTCAGTCAATATCACAGGTCCAACAGTGATATTGATCGTTTAAGACGTAACCTCGTCTTACACAAAAATGCTTTCAGAATTATTTAATCCACATGAATGCAACTAAAATACATTCTGATCAATTATTCTTCTCCAAACAATCATGTTCCAATGCATTCTATCTATTTATTATGCATTCCTGAACATCACTGAAACGTTCTCCAAAATGTACAATACCTATATATTTGTATATTTTCGATATCGGTATCGATATCGATACTCTGCGATCTTGCCGAATTCGTCCTTGTCGGTTTAGCTAAAGCATGACAACATGCGCTAGTAAACGAGCTCTGCATATTAATTAGCCGACTCCCAACAAGTTGCCATGCAAGCGATGGACAAATTTTAGTCTATTATCGATCTTTAAACGCGACGGGTCGTACTTAATTAGAATCGATTCTAAGGAAATTCAGAAAAATTGACATGAAGTATTCGTTATGGGTTCTAGTAGGCTGCTTCATGTGTTTGATTTTAAGTCTTGACCTTCTGAAAGTTGTCGAAACTAGAGCAATGGTCAGTTTTTTTTTTTTCTTTTTTTTGTACTTTTCATATGACTCACTTTTATTAAAATGTCATTCTTCTTACAGATATATTTGTCACAATTCGGTTATCTTCCGCCAGGAGCTAGAAACCAAAATACCAACGGAGGACTCTTAGATGCCAGCACATGGACCAAAGCTATAGAGGAATTTCAAGGTTTTGCCGGACTGAATGTTACCGGTGATTTGGACGATGAAACACTACAATTGATGTCACTGCCACGGTGTGGAGTTAGAGATAAAGTTGGTTTCGGAAGCGATAGTCGATCAAAACGATATGCGCTTCAGGGCAGTCGTTGGAGAGTAAAAGGGCTTACCTACAAAATTTCTACATATCCAAAGAGACTGAAGAAGGCTGATGTTGATGCTGAAGTTTTAAGGGCATTCAACGTTTGGAGTGAATACACAGATCTTACTTTTACACCGAAAAAATCTGGACCCGTTCATATTGAAATCAGGTAGGAAATATTTTCATCATTTCATATAATCATACGAGTACTTGTATAAATGAATGTTTTTGTTTATTTTAGATTCGTTGAAAGTGAACATGGTGATGGAGATCCATTCGATGGTCCAGGTGGCACTTTAGCTCATGCCTACTTCCCCGTCTATGGAGGCGATGCACATTTCGATGATGCTGAGTACTGGACAATTGGTAGCCCACGCGGTACAAATTTGTTCCAAGTAGCTGCTCACGAATTTGGACATTCCCTTGGATTGAGTCATTCAGACGTACGATCAGCATTGATGGCTCCATTCTATCGTGGCTTTGATCCCGTATTTAAACTTGATTCTGACGATGTTTCAGCTATACAATCGCTCTACGGTAAAAGAACTTACCAAGGCGATACTAATAAACCAAAAACAACAACACGGCCGGCTATTATCCCAACAAGGCCACGTGAAGATGCAACTCTGTGTAAGGATCCTAAAGTTGATGCTCTGTTTAATTCATTCGATGGACAAACATATGCTTTGAAAGGTCAAATGTATTACAAACTCACAGAGAACTCAGTGGCGGATGGATATCCCAAATACATTTCAGAGGGTTGGCCAGGTCTTCCAGGTTAGTTAAAGTTTTTTTTTTTTTTTTTTTTTTTGTTTTTTTTAATTAATCTTTTTAATTAAAAAATTTACTTATTAACAGGTGATATTGACGCTGCTTTTACATATAGAAATGGCAAAACATACTTCTTTAAGGGTACTAAATACTGGCGATACACTGGTCGACAAATCGATGGTGATTATCCAAAAGAAATTAGTGTAGGTTTCACAGGAATTCCAGATCATTTGGATGCTGCTATGGTTTGGGGTGGTAATGGAAAAATTTACTTCTATAAAGGAAGTAAATTCTGGAGGTTTGATCCATTGAAGAGGCCTCCAGTTAAGTCAACATATCCAAAACCAATTTCAAATTGGGAGGGCTTGCCAAATAATTTAGATGCTGCGTTGCAGTATACTAATGGTTATACATACTTCTTTAAGGGAGATAAATATTATCGGTTCAACGATAACCAATTTGCGGTAAGTAGCGGTTAAATGTAACTATTTCTTTATATTCCTTAATATTTGTCTCTCGCTTACTGGTTTTTCCAATTTATTTTATCGGTGTTGAAAGTTAGCTTTATAGTGAGAATTCACACAAAATTTGGAGTTATATAGTTGTCGAGTGCGAGTTCAAGCAAACACTTATTCGATTTATCTTACTTGGTTCTAAGACTGTTCACTGAAAGGAGTAGTGACACGTTTAAGTGAATACGAAACAACTGACGGATAGGACACTTTTCTTGGTGACGAACACAATTTTTTGACAGTTTCTTGACAATTTCCGACGCGACATACTAAGCCATACTAATTTTTTTATTCTCCGTAACACTCAGATACTTAGCTTCATTGCAAAATAAATGACGATGACTTTAGCACTAGATGAGTCAGATCAGTTAGCTTATTCTTTTTTGAGAAAGCTAAAATCTTATCATCGATTACGCTTGTCATTTGGAAAAATTATAAATGAAAGCCCCCAGGCTCTCCCAAAAAAAAAACTATTTTTCACTAAAGCTTTAATTTTATATGACCCTTGGCAAGTGAATGCTTTGATTGTGTGGAGATGCATTTAAAGTGTTTTGTATTGCTGCAGTTTTTGCTTTAAAAAAAAGTGCGACTTTATTTTAATTAAAAAATATGAAAATGACTTTCAACGGTACCATTAAAAATGCATTGATTTTCAAAGCGGGTTCAGAAAAAATTCAATTGGAAATTTATGCTAATTTCGATGCAAATTGATCTGGTAGTTATTCTCACTATTTAGCCAGGCTGTTATAATTACTTTCCTCTATTAAATGCCATAATGTATTGTATGTAAGTTTTACTATACATCATATTAGGTTCCCCAGTGATAAATTCGTTGGATTTCTACAATTCATAATAAATAACACCGAACTGGTACCACCAAATGCACAGCATAAACTTTGTGAATATTCTACCGAGCCGATGACGTAGAGCCATAACCGGCCAGTCCCCATGACTTTCTTCTTTTTAAGTTGTTGTAATCAATCCATTTTTCATCACCCGTCATGATGCGATGAAGAAAACCCTTCCTTTTCTGCGGCTGGAGCAGCTGTTCACAGGCGAAAAAACGACGCCCAACATCCCTTGGCTTCAAATCATAAGGAACCAAAGTTCCTTGTTTTTGAATCATTCTCAACGTATACAACTGCTTGGAAATGACTTGTCGCGTAACTCCTAGTGCTGAAGCAAGCTCTTCTTGCGTTTGACATGGATCCCTATCGAGCAATGCCTCCAGTTCAGCGTCTTCAAAGGATTTTTTACAGTCGTCAACATCGGAATCACAATTTTTGAAGCGACGGAACTAATAACGGTACGTTTTTTTCACTTAGAGCAGTATCTCCGAAAGAAGAAAATCAACACTGCCTGCAAATTTCTATTATTCGGCACAAAATCAGACATTTTCACACAACCAAAAGTATCGTATATGACGCCAAAACCAAATCACTAATGTGTCAAAACGGTTTGTTAACCATATGTCTAAGCTTGGTTCATGACGTTTTGGATATGTTAAAATCGACCAGCACTTACTGTGGAGCCATCTATTAACTTGATTGGGAACTTAGTTGCGCACCAATTATATGAGGATGTCATTAAAAATATGCAATAAACGAATTCGATTGGGACTTTTCAGTTCACTTGTCGCAAAAACCTCAAATTTTACCGTAGCTAAGGCAAATGGAGAAAACATGCCAAGATAATATCAGAAGCATAAGAACTGACGTTCAAATTTCAGGCTGTCACTTCTACAAAGTTCTTTTTTCGTTTGATTCCAACTGGTTTGCTTGGTTTTTTTTTAAGGATCTGAACCGCTAACTGTGGGGGCACTGTGACCTAAAAGATCTTCTGAACCTCAAAATCAGCATTAAGAAGCCAAGAGAGGCTCAAGTCTGACTAAACTAATGGAGCAAAGCCAGTTCCATATGCTAAAAATATGAGAGTTTCTCGGATGCTCTACGAAAAAATATATAGGACGTATATTAGACTTCAACATGGGCAAAGCTCGGTTAGAATGTCCGTAACGAGGGGAACCTCTCAGGGGAAGTGATATCGCCTCTCTTGCGGGTGCTGGTTATCAATAACATCCTCAAAAAACTTACTGCAATGGATATAAGTACCACTGCATACACAGATGTCGTGGTCATAATAGTGCAGGGAAAATATTTAATTTATACTTATTTTAAGTGACATTATGAAGGTTGCCCTGAAGATGATCAGCACTGGGGCAAAAAACTGTTTCAATGCTAACCCCTCCAAAACGGAACTGGTTCTTTTTACCAGCAAGTATGAGATACCGCGATTCAAACTCTCAAAACTCAAGAGACAACGCGAAGTATCTGGATGAGATTCTGGACAAAAAACTGAACAGTAGGAAAAATTTGGGGCTTTAAGCCCGTAATAGTGTGTTGGCTATACATATACGGTGGTGGTAAGACCCTTACTTTCATATGGACTATTTTGATGGAAAGCAACAAACAACAAAACGGTTTACGGAAAATTAGCGACGGTTCAATGAACGGCTTCCATAGCGATAAAAGGTGCGCTTCGTACTGCCTCTACTGTAGTATTGGACAACTTTCTGAACCTAACAAAGCTTGGTTTACTGATCAAAAAACATTCTGGCAGCAGTGCGATATGACTTACTAATCCGGGTTATTTCAAGAGCGGTAGTTGCGAACATTGTACCATCCTAGCGGAGCTACTGCAAGGCAATCCAATTCCAACGGATAGAATTTCTTCTTTGGTCGACTTCGACATGCCGTATTATATAATATAGTATATCCAGAGAGTGAGAAGTGGCAAAAAAATGCAAATGAAATTGCAATTTTCACAGACGGCTCGAAAACAGAGGAAGGAGTAGGTTCTGATATCTTCTCAGAAGCCCTAGAAATAAGATTGTCTATAAGACTACCGAAAGCAAGCAGTGAATTCCAATAAGATGTTCTGGTTGTCCTTACTGCGGCTAAGCTAATGCAGATGAGATCGGTATCCGAAAAAGATATCGCTATCTACATCGATAGCCAGGACGCACTTAAGGCAATGGAATCAACCAACATCAACTCTGATTCAGTCAAGGGCTGTCGCAAAGTACTCAATGCACTATGCTGTCAGAATCACTTAAGGCTGTGCCTTAAAGAAAATGAACCAGCAGATGAGCTTGCAAGAAAAGGAGGGCTACTCGACATTAGTGGGGTTGCAAACATGAAATCAATCCTCTGCATAAAGAGGAAAAATCACAAAGACTACCAACCTAAGGTTTATTACATTACAATTCTAACAAAATAACTGGAGTATTTATTAACTGATCCTTCGAGCCAGATTAGTCCAAAATCCTTTCTGCATCTTCGTATTAGAAGTTACTTTGGCATCATCTTTATACTCTGTTTATATTTGAATATGTTATCTTAAGTTAATCAACAACTTAAATTTTCTATTGAATAATTAGAAAATTAATTTTTTGAATTTTTGTTCTTTTTTAGGTTGATAAAGCAGATCCACCATTCCCACGACCATCTGCTCATTGGTGGTTCGGTTGTAAGAATGTACCATCATCTTTTAACTCATTAGGTAATGTTATTGGAAATTCAGATGAGACTGTTGTTATTCAAGATCAATCGTATAATTATGATAACGACGATTTGGTATTCGATGCAGGTGAGTGGAACCGACCAAAAGTATACCTCTAAAACAAAATCAATCGAATCAGCGTTAGTACTTCGAAAACAAAAAACAAAATCAAAAACAATCAAATTAATATTCTTTATAAGAACATTATATTGCAAACATGATCTCTTCAAATGTAGAAAAAAAAAATACACTATTCATATAGTAAAGATCACTTAAATGAAACATAGTTTAAAAATTCATACAGATACTACATGACAAAAATATTAGTTTTAATGGTATGTTATGTTTAAAAAAAGCATTTTTATCTGACAGTGTCTAAGTCTGACAGTATTTTTTTATTACATTATTATGTGTTTTGTAATTCAATCAGTGTTTTTTATATTCATGTTGAAAAAAAAAAAAATATGTTGATTAATAATAATATTTGTTTTCTTATTTCATTTTCCTACCTTATGTGTTATTCTCTCCCTATTTCCCGTCTTACTTTGTGTTTTTCTTGTCCTGGTTTACAGTGTATTTGACTGTTTTTTTTTTTTTTTTGTATGATTTTGGGAAAGAAATTGGGCAATGTGTCTAGATTTTGGCTTTGAGATTATTTTTTTTTTTTTTTTTTTTATTAAATTCTAAGGATAAATTGGAATTTTCATGCAGGGCTTGAATTGGTGGAGGTAATGTCTGTCATTTAAGTTGAGCACATCATAAAAGTACAGGGAAAAACCTAAGTACATACTTGCATTTTCATTTTAACAACTTTCTACTTGATCGTACAATTTTAGTAGAAATAATCAGAAAAATAGAAACAGTCTTATATAAGAAAGTACGGTAAGTTATATATGTAAATAACATATAATAAACATGCAGGTCAAACTGATAAAAAAAAATGGTAATGGTGATAATGTAAAATTCATGAGGTAAATAGTTAACCCTACTTACTAAAACACAATTGATGTAATATATTTGACATACCAAAATTATGAAAAAAAAAAACTGATATCTATTAAAAACCAACAAATTCATGTACAATAATATTTTGTTCTTCTAATATTTCTTTGCAATCAGTGAAAATTTAGAAACAAAAAAAAAAAAAACAATGCTAAATGGTCGGTTTCACTAACCAGTAATAGTTATTGAAACAAAATAATAATAATAATACGATTAATAAGGAACTACAACAAGTAAAATACGAAATAATTCACTTATTATTATATTCACCTAAGCAAAACTGCACTAACTATTGTAGTTGTAAATAAAAATATTTCCATGCTACTTAACTAACCGATCAATCACACTTTTTTTTTATAAAAAAAAAAAAAAAAAATAGCACACAAATATTAACTAACATATTTACTCGTATAACATAAATTTGTTTGTGTTTACACTTTTCACTAACAAAAGAAGGTTACACTGGTTTCAAACTATATATTTTCCCCAATGACATCTGTTTCTTTTTTCCCTGAAATTTAGGGTTTTCTTTGATCACCTTTTATTAAGACTATAAAAAAACAAATATTTTTAAGTTTATTTTTGCATCTTCCCTTTATTCCAACTGAACGTAGAAAAATCCTCTTTTTTATGCATGGTTTTGTTGGCAGACTTGTTTTCCCTTTTCTTGGAATTTTTATACAAAAACAAAAAACAGAAAAAAACTATATCGGGAACTATTTTTTTGGAAAGTAAATTATATATTTTATAAATGATGAGCATGAGCCTTAAAAATTCTAAGTTCCCTATAAATCTATGTATGATACATAAAAAAATAAAAGTTATTCTTAAAATGCACAAAATAATCATGGGTGTGTGATGAACATAAACCAATAAACCAAAGATTTAAATATATTTAATTTATACTTTCTCAAAAATTTCTGTGGACTGTAATTACATATTATCATACAATGCTTTGGTATTTTTTTTTTTTAATTTTGCCGAAAATAAAATGACTAAAAACGATATTGTAAATTACTGAATGACACATTTCAAGAGGCTTTCTCATTAATGTATAATGAAGACTATATTCAGATCTTTCGACATCATGATCGTAAGTTTTGAATAGCGTCGTATGGCGACTTCCATCGTTTACGACATTAAATCGATAGTGTTACAGATTTTCATGAACAAGTTAAATATTTGGTTGCCTCTCTTTATTTTATTGATGAATACCACAAGCCATTGGAATTTATGATTCGAATTTCGAAAGCTAGAGATCACCGTTTCTTGTTAATCCATTATAGATGGAAATCCATTTCAGTTTTCAAAGTAAATATCTTGGATTTTATTCTATATTTCCAATTAAGATGAAAATGCTGTCACCTCATCGTACAACATATTGAAAATTCCAATAAGACTGCGACTTTAATATTACTTCTTTCAACATATGGTACATATAAAACAAGAATCAATTCTCTTCATTTCACCGACATACAATGAATGTTTATTTTTTCATCTTTTGATGCCTATTTATGTTATTTTTTCTAAATATGTATATAATCTAGCATTCTACTAAATTACAATAAATAGCCACGAAGGCAACACTTAAAAAAAAAAAAATAAAAAAAAAAAATATTAAATAACATGACACTCTCTCCATATAAAACGAAAATTTCAACCAAACACTGCCTATAATACCCTCTATGCATGCCTATACCCGTATACTGAAACTCATACAATATGGGAGTAAAATACCAAAAAAAAAAACTATCTGAAAATTCTAAATTACACGTTCTCTTCTTTTTTGGCAACAGTTTCGACAACTTGCATATCTATCACATAATATTGTACAACCCACGTCACTCGTGCTTTTATCTAACCTCTAAGTAACTTTTTATGTTTGCACGCTAATATTGTGACAAAGAACACTAAGGTCAGTACGCCTGTTACTAGATCTTTTTCTTAACTGTAAACATATGTGTATATAAGCAAATATTTATCTGTTTGCACTAAAAGATACAATTTATCTCTCTAGCATGTCTTAATTTACATGTTCTGTTTTTTTTTTTTTTAATATTATTTGTTTAATTTAATTACAATTTACGTTATTTTTACAAATATGTTTTACAGGCGTCAGATCTCGGGGTTGAGAAAATTATACTCGTATTAATGCCCCCAAAACTTGTTTAACTATTAGCTAGTAGCTTTTTTTATATGTGCAGCTTCCAGCTTTTACAAAAAAAAAAAAAAACAAATAACGTGCACAAAAAGTGAATATTTATTTATTTTTTTTTTTTTTTTGTTTATATATTGTAGATTCCTAAATCTTTTTATGAATTGTTGAAATTTTATTTTTAAAAAAAGTATTTTTTTTTTTTTTATTTAAATGTACTTTTTTCTTTGGAAAATTATACATACTTGTGTGACATCAAAACAAAAAAAAAAAAAAACAAAAACAAAAAACAAAACAATTTATCCAAATTGCAGTCTATTGGTTCTTGGGATAGAAAGATAGAGAAATGTAAAGATTATCTTTAAAGAAACATATGCCAATAGTACCATTTATGTAAAATGTAAATAAGTTCCAAATGTGACGTCTTTACCAGCGCTTCATATATACATAATAAATATAAACCAGCCAGTCCGACTGACCAGTAATTATCTCTAAACTCCATTGTAAATTATATCATCAAATCGACTTGTGAAAAATCTTAACTATACATATACATGCATATGTTTTCAAATGTTGAACGCGCGTAACCGGCACTGAAAAGCTTTTTAGGGGACATTCCAAATATTACGAATCCAATGCCAAGAATTCGAGAAACACTGAAGCTGCCAACAACTACACACGCTAAATACAAAACAATTATGTACGTTTTCTTAATTTTTCATTCTTTTTTTTTTTTCTTATTCTTCGTTCAGTTTGGTTTAAACATTAATTTTTTATTTTATTTTTTATATATAATAATATTTTTAATAATAATATGTATAGTATTTAATATTTAATTGCATAATATTAATGTGGGATTTATTTATCGCCTAAACAAAAAATTCTCATCTGAACAAAATTCATCATGGGTCTTGCATGACGAAAATGTTTAATTAAAAAATTGTCTAATAATACAATAAATGAATCGTCACTAAATACAAGTCTGTTGAAGTACAATACATTATGGGTTAATTACATTTTTGTAAAATCTGTTCTGAAAATGAGATATATATATTTTTTTTTTAATTCATGTTACTTTACGATGAGTAATAGTCATTAACTATTGACTCTTAAGTCATTGTCATTCATTTAAATGATTTTTAGTGACTCTAACAATCCTCACTAGAGTCATGATTGATTGATGGATGGTGTGATCAATAGCATCATCATGTTGAAACCAGCGATCGTCAGATATAATTCATTCAATTTTGAAAAAAAAAAAAAAAATAGCCGGTTGCGGCTAACTTTGCGTTAACATTCTCTATTCACTGTAACTGTCTCTCCAGCTTCATCTTCGAAAAAGTACGGGCCAATGACGTCGCCATTCCATAATCCGCACCATACAGTGACCTTTTTTGAAATGCATTGGTTTTTCGTGTATTTCGTATTGGTTTTCCGGTCTCAAAAAACGACAATTTCGTTTATTTACGCGCCCATCCAACATCCAACATCCAGTTAACAAATCGACGACGTTGTAGATGTTGGACGTTGTTGTGTAATTTGGATTTTATAGGCGTGCAAATGAAGATCAACTTTAAAAATGCTGTAGGTGCTTGACTCGTTTTGAACACGTTCTCTCACAGTGGTGATGTTTTGCGGTATATCATACGTGCTGGCCAAGCATCCTGATATGGAGTTTGAACCGATACCGTGAAATCTGATTTCACTAAATTGATTATGTGGACCGAAAAACTCACGAGTTGTACAAAATTTTATTTTTACAGATCGCCCTATATCGTAATAAGATTGAATAACAAAAATGCGTTATTGCGTGTTAAACGACTCTATGCCAAAGATTGTATGGCATCTGTCAAAAAGATCAACCACACTGAATTCAGTAAATGACATTAATTGACAGTCAACATCCACACCATCTGTTGGCTTATCCTTTATTAAAAGATTCGTACTCGTTATTGAGGTTCCCACGACCGTTCATTGCACTTTTTTTTTTCTTACCATCGTTAGCATCGCAAAAAAACTTGTACATAAAAATAAAAGGAAGACGTTTCTATTACCCTTCGCTGTGCTTTTTTTACCAGACCTTGTATCTTTCCTCCTTTAACTTGATGTCAGATGGAATCAGATTCGTTATTCACCAGTAATCAGCAGAAAATTATGTAATTATAAGTTTAGTAAACTTACTTACTACTACTACTACTACTATCATAAAGCTTGTTTATTCCTCCGAGTTAGCTTGATTTCGTAATTTAAAACAAAATTGTCTTCTTGAAGAAAGATTTGTTGTCGATCGAAAAAATTTGAAACAATCATCACTCTTTTCAAAATTTTTGACATACTGCTTGATCGACCCAAGCTTAATATTAGGCGATGAAGCAATGATATTTTAAGAAAAAATATTTTCGTTAAAACAACCTGAATAGTTTGGTATGTTTATTAAAGTTTCATTAAGAAATATACACACCGATTGGTTGGGCTTGAAAAATATTGGTTGGGCTCAATAAATGTTCAATCATGGCCTGATATCTTTCACCATTTTTGGTAACATTATTGACAGCATCGTCTTCAATGAAGAATGCTCCATTTATATATTCTGATTCTGATCAGAATCTGATAGAACCTCAATCTTATTTGGTTACAATCTCAAGATATATTAAATCTTGTCTTGTTACTGAGGATCTATTCTAACTCTTGTCCAAAATGGATATTGTATGGAAGCACCTGCAATTCGGCTCTTGAAACTTCTTGTAATGGGCCCGTGAGACATACTGAGTTGACAGAACGCATTTGTTAACACTTTCAAGAATTTGTTCAATATTTCCTTCAGTTCGGACGGTATGAGTTCTTTCAGGGCGGGAAAAATCAATCACAGCCTTGAGTGCCTGAATCATGTTCACAGTAAGGTGGTCACCTATGTCTTAGTATTCGATGCTGATGAGCTCTTTTGGATAAACATATTCAATAAGTTTGATATTTTTTAAGGTGATTTAGTTCGTTATAATGAATATGCCAACTTCCATAATATTAATTGAAAAAAGAAAAACAAACAATTCAAAGGAAAAGTGTAATAATTTCTCCAATTCAGTCATTGACTTTCTATATGTTAACTTACTTACTAGACAAAATTGCTTAAATCTAATTTGACTGCGACAGTTTATGAATTTAGTTTACTGGCTCTAAACTTAACGATATTACTACAGCCAATGTCTTTCGACCTTGAATCTATCTTAGGAGTTAGCTCATATAACCAGTATATTTACATATATGATTCTCTAAAAAAAAATTACTGCCAAAAAACTTACATGTTTTATAATTTTTCGATTTTATTTAAAACCTAACTACATATCTACTTAACCTATCTATGCTTCTTAATTTAATTTTAGTATAATCCAGGTGGCGAACACTCGTTTTCTTTTTTTCCGAGTGGTCATCATCTCAATTGCGTTTTCGGGTGCACATGTACCTCCGAAACATCAGGTTTCCCTAGCACCGCGGTAGCGGTGGTATAATACCGGAATACCATCCCAACTTTGTACTATCCTTTTAGCGTCAATATGGAGAAATGCTTTAGGCGGGATAGAGCCAGATTGGAGTGTATTTTCGTGGTACATAATATTGTGGTAATATGCCCCAAATATCAGGATATTATTGCTCGTCATTGCTCTTGCGACGTGCCTTCGATTCACCTTAATAAGAAAATTGTCAATCCTATTTGGTACAGGTCCCTTATAAAAGGATTCCCTTGTTGGGAAAGTATTTTATGTACTCCGACTCTGCTGTCCTATACAATCGAAAACAGGTTCTAAGACACTGTCTCTCAAACACACGAATCATTTCCATGTTAGACGGCGCTACAATAAACCACAACGGACAAACGTAAGCGATGATTGGCCTGATTAGGGCCACGTAGCATGTGACTTTCACTCTGGAATCAAGTTGATTGCTTTTGAAACAATTTTCTTGTCAAAGCTAAAGCCTTCTTGTTTATTGAAATATAAATACTTGTCAGGCAAGATACCTAACTGCGATTCTCATCGCTAATGGTAGTCTATCCTGTCCAATGATGACCAGATATCGCCAGTTATTTCTGGTATTCCAAGAGGCCCTACTCAGTAGAGTTCTAAATAAGATTGTTTCTGACTTTTGGAAATTAATTTTCAATTTAAAATCCTCATAATATTCTTTAATATGATCGAAGTCACGTTGCAAAAGATGTTAATGGCTTTGATTTTTGGTAGTGATCTGTACGCTACTAAAACATCTGCATACTCTATAGCGTGATTGAGGGTACCTATTAGATCAATGGAATGGTGTTAAGTCGCATGACATGGATTGCCAGTTTATGTTATTACGTGACCTGAAAACTTAAACCTCAATTGCTCAATGTTTGCACGAGTAGTGTGATTCGTAACACCATCCTGTTGAAAATAAAGCTCGTCTGTATATATTTCTTCAATTTGAGGCAACAAGCAATCTTAAATTATTTATGTATGGCACTCTACATTGACAGTAACAGCTCTTGCATTTGCATCTTCGAAGAAAAATGAAAAAATGATTCCACCAGTTCATTTTTATGGATGTAATGTATCTAAAGATTTTTCTGAAATTATTGGAGGATTTTCTTCTCACCAGATGCGAAAACTTTGCGCGAAATACCAACATCATGTTTTAACAAATAATTGACGAAAGTTCTCGGTTGGTTGTGATCTATTTGCTTCAATACTCGTGTATACGTACATATGTATATTCAAAATAGCCAAACAGACAATGGATAAATTCCTAATGCCTGAGAATCGATGTTGAAGGTCCTTCAGCAACACTTTTTGCTACAGCAGCAATTTTCTCTTTTTGGTCTACTAGACTTTTTAAATACTCGACAAAACTAGTTTTTTTTTTTTTAAATTTTTTTCACAAACCTTGAATCTACCTAATGAATAGCGAGTAACTATCCATGGTAAAAATTGCAGATGTGTCCACTTTAGAAATGTCAAAGGTGACATAAAACAAAAGGTAGTGTTCAGACTACTGACATCTAGGAGCAATTTTTAAAAGACCCAGTCTTGCCTTACAAAATAACCTCAGTGGTGGGTAAAAATTATTCCTAGAAGAGCAGTTTTGACAAAATAAAATTCATTTTATTTTAAATGAACGAATTTATGTGGTTGTAATGAATGTCTTATCTTACATTAATTAAACTTTAACAAATTTAATATTCAAGATGCAATTATTTCTAAATATGAAAATAAAAACCATCAAAGGTCACAAAATGAAGAGAATTGACGCCTTTTAAAAAAAAAAAAAAAAAACGGGTAACTTTAGCCCATATGACCGTTTACACATGTATATATATTATGGTTACAACATCATCCAAATAAGTGTAATCTTCTGCAGAGAAAGCGTTGATCAACCACTTTAAAGTGTTATTCAACAATATATTGATTTAGTAACATCATGCAATGGACAAAATTTTGACCATTGGGTGACCCAGCAGTTCAAAACTGACGACCACCCTTACGTGTTCAGTTTCGAAGGAAAACAAACAACTAAATAAGAACGTCATGACCATCAGAGGTACTCGTAAGCGCGTTGAACTAATACACTGCGCATGCAGTGCCATTACGATCGGACAAATTTTGCGAAGGAAGAAAAAACTCTTATTTTCAGTCATACTTGCAGATACATAAAAAAATTCACTTGGAAACCATACTTTACTTGTTAATTGCTGTTTAAAAAAATAATTAGTCAATTTTCAATGATCGGCCTGTAACTGAGATTCCAAAGAACTTCGTATAGTAGGGCAGGCCATGTCTCAGATGATGTTGAATTGATATTCTTCTTTGAATCTTGCTACTCCAATATCGATAGTCAACTGTATGGCGCAGAGCCCATTTCTTCAACCTACTAATGGAGCGGATCAAAATTTTATTCGGTTGCATTTGATTTAGCAATCAAATTATCTTATTATCTTTAACACATTTCGACACAGTGCGATAGAATGTATTACTATCCGTGGGATTACAGTGACTTAAAACAAATTCTTCTTTTGACTGGTATTGAATGAAACTATTTACTGTACATCATATCTAAGAATCGCAAGGATAGATTTCTTCTTAAAAGTCATTACAATAAATGTGAGTGAACAACGGGACCTGAACCCGTTTTTTTTATTGCATTACATCTATTTTATGAGGAGACATTATAAGGATGTCTGTGGAGATATATGTAGTATGTACATATGGAGATTTAGACATAAGGTATCTCAAGTATCAGGGTTGTGGTTAGTTTAGTGATGCAGGACTAAGCATTCGAAATCACTACTTTATGGATTAATTAGACTGGTAAAAGCCAAAATTGGCATAATATTGTAGAACGAGCTATACCATATACGAGGTATGTTCAAAATGTAAAGTAACTTTTTATTTTTATAAAAAAAATATTTATTTATTCATCAATATTAATGTTGTCCCCTTCAAAATCCCCCTCAGATATAATACACTTGTAACGACGCTCTTCCAGCGATGCAGTTTTTATTTCCTCGATCGTTGCAAATCTCCTCCTCAGTTTTGGGAACAGGAAAAATGGTATGGAGCCAATTCCAGTGAATATGGTGGCTGAGGTATGATTATCGTGTTGTTTTTGGCCAAAAAATCTCTCACAAGCAACGATGAATGATTGGTGCATTATCGTAATGCAAAAGCCATTAATTGTTTTTCCACAATTTTGAATTTCTTTTTTTTTTTTTGTATTTCTTCTCGCAAACGGAGCATAACTTCAATATAATACTCCTTATTGACCGTGTAACCTTGAGGTAAAACTCCTAATGCACTACGCCACAGTAATCGAAAAAAGCAGAGATCAATCAATTTGACTTTTGTTCGAACTTGGCGTGCTTTTTTTGGTCTTGGGACGATTGGGCGTTAGTTTCGACGTCATAACCATCAACCCATGATCTGTCACCAGTTATGACCCTTTTGAGCAAGTCAGATCATCATTGACGTCATGGTGGCCGTGGTATATTGATAACATATATGCATAGACTCCTCAAGCAGAGGGTCATGGGTTCGAATCCCGTGCGAGGCAATTCTCCAAAGAAGTCTTTTCATGGAATTTGTATGTAGTCATATGTAAACCCTTCGGCGTCAACTCTGACATGAAGGCATAACACTGATCTTGAAGTGGTTGCTGGCTGGGCTAAATGTAACGGACTAACAACTAGCACGTACTAAGGGCCCACTGGCTGAGGATGCACTGGCTCCAGTTTGACAACCACATCTAGGTAAAATATCAAAACCTAATACACCTGAGGTTAAAACTACTACACCACCCGCCCGCGCCCTGGTGAAAAGCCTGTAAAAGGGTATTCATATCTCCTTGGTGCGCGCGCGGAATTATAAAAAAAAAAATACAAAGGCTCTTAAGCGTTGCTCATGCGACGGTTCTTTTGATCAAAATTAAGAAGTTTCGAAATAAACTTTGCTGACACACGTCTCATGCCCAAAATATCCGAATAAATGTACCAACATCCTCAGCAACTTCTCTTATGGTAATTCCACGATTTACTTAAACAATTTTCAAGCATCAGTTCCTACTAGATCACCGAAATCAAGTAGTGTTGCGCACGGTAAGTACGTAGGTGGGTGATCACATGGAAACTCAGTACTCCGCGTGCTGTTGACAAAACGTGCCGCATGGGCATAGTACCCCGGCGTTATATTCCGAACCCTACAAATTAATTTGTATCGTTCCCTTGATAATAATAATAACAATAAAACAATTTTCTTCACAGCTTCGACGTTATCAACTTTTGTTGATGTGTTGGGACGTCTAGAACGAAGTTCGTCATTGGCATCTTCTCGGCCATTTTGGAAGAGCTTGTACTACTTTTAAATATTTTTTTTACTTAGAGCAGACTCACCGTATACCACTGTCAACATTTCAAGTGTTTTAGAGTACTTGATTCCATTTTTTAAAACAAAATTTGATGCAAATTCTGTACTCCATTACTTATAATAATTGAAAATCGCCGAGCACACCAAAACACGTCTAACCTTTCTATCTTTCCCAATCAAACTAAGTTTTCTTAATACTTGAAACTGTGAATATGTGTTATATTCGGGCCATATCTCACATCTCGTATAGGGTGCAGCGAGCTACATTAGAGTTACACAGTCTGGAAGCCCAGTTGATCCAAAACGGATAAAAAACTTATTTTCAAAACATGGAGGCTATCATTAGTAAATGTTATCATCATTGCCACCAGCTTTTACCCAATGATTCCGCCGGCTCAGATAGAATTTCTCTTCAAGAGTTCAATAGTCTTTGATGTACTAATTGAGGATTTTCAGTGCCCAAATATTAAAAAAAGCCAAAGATCGCTGATTTGGTTGGCACATAAACACGCTATAAATTGTCACCCTTCAAATGTCGACTATCAAATATGAACTCGCATCTAAACAAAATCGGCCCTAATGCTCAAATTTGTTTATATGTATAAAATAAAATTTGAAAATCTATTTCTTTAACTATTGTGTGTTAAAGAGTGCAGTGGAGTACTTATATGGAAACACTTTTCGTTAGACGAACTACTCTCATTTCGATGAGCTTATTTAAAAATTTTAGAAAAGAAAACAAATGATTTTGTTCTCGTTTTTAATTTCTGTTATTTAAAAATATACCAAAATAGGCGATAAAGATAATATCCTGCATTAAAAGAAATAGTAAATATGTTAAAGCACTTATTTTCGAAAACATTTTATTTTATTACAAAAGTTGCGTGCAAAAAATTATAAATAATTAGTTAAAAAAACACTATTTTACTTAAGAAAAATAATAAAATCATATATTTTTGAATTGTTTTTATATGTGTAGATTCAGAGGACAACCGAGCTCACGATGAACTATCGGGGAAAAATTCCGGCAGAAGCATATCGTCAGCGGCGACAAATGCGTTATACATCCTGATATCGACTACGCTACTAGTTTCGTTTATGAAAATGATTCTTAGCTAAAAGCGAACATTTTAACAATCCAGCCGTAGACAAGAACAATTGCTATTTAATTTAAATTTTTTATTTTATATTATTTTGTTTAAATTTATGATATATGACATTTTTTTTTTTTTTTTTTTATTTTGGTTATTAATTCTTAAAATTGTTATCGCACGAAAATGCATTTAGTTTAATTTAATTCGTATTCTTGTTCTTAATTTAAAACGTTATGTATGTACATATATATATGCGTTCATGAGGAGTATGAGGGATGAGAATCATACTGAAAAACGATGATGAAAACCCTGAGTGCCTTTTTTTGCGCATGCGAGTACTTGAGAAAATAAAACATAAGCAACTTATAGTATGTGAGGTAGAGTTTCTAAGATTTTCATTATTATTATTTTATTTTTGAATAATATAGAGATATATATTTTTGAAACGACTTGTTAAAAATTATTATCTTAAAATAAAAATACAAAAAAAAATAATTATATTGTGCACATTCCATCTGAGGAAAACACATTTACAATTGCGAACCGAAATACAGTCGATACTAGTAAATATAATTTAGAGTATGAAAAAAAAAAAATAGGACACTATATATAATTTAAAATGTTATATTTATATTTAAGTTTTAAAGTTAATTTTAGCATAAAAGGAAAATAATGAAAGAAAAATCTTTTTTCTTTTTTTTTTTTGAAATTAACTGAAAACGAATACACTTTGTGCTGCTTTAAATTGTTAAAAACAAGTCCATTGTTTTTAAAAAGTTTTTATTGTATTATTTCCTTTTTCTATTTGTTCTATTTCAAATCCAAAGTGAATGTATGATCTATACAGAGAAAGTCCAGTTAATAATTATATAAGAAAGTATGTGTAGGCTTATAGAAGAAAGTGTATTGTAGATTGTATATTAATTAAAGCAAAAAGAAAACAAAAAAAAAAGAATACGATATTTTTCGGAATTAATATTTAACTCCGAATATTATCATAATTATTATTTTCAATGAATGAATGAAATATATATATATATATTATGTTTTTCTATTAATGAAATAAAAACAATGAAAAAAAAAATAATTACTGGTTTGAATAAATCAATTTATATCGCGCTTCTTCTCGGCAATATCATCCTCAACCTGTGAGTAAACTGTATTAATTACTTACAGTTTCTTCAGGTGGACCTGGAACTCAACCAACAAGCTCTTCAATTAGCTCGATCTTTAGCCAGCTGCCTCCGATTTCGCACGCCAAGTAGCGATCTTCCTCTACTGTGCTGTCCCTTGGAGACGAATTCGAAGATTTTTCTGACCGGGTACATTTGCTCTACATGACCCAACCATTTCAGCCGACTGATGCGCAGTTTTCTGGCGAGCTCGATGTTGATGTACATCTCGTATAGATCGTCGTTGAATATTCTCCTGCAAATCCTGTGAATGGGACCGAATATTTTTCGGTCGATTTTTCTAACAAAACTTTTAATGATATATTCATTCGCTCCATAAAGTAGAACTGGGACGATCCAAGTCCCCTTAGTTTTTTACGATAGGGCCTTAATACGCAATTGTCCACTTAGTCAAAAAAAAAATAAATAAATAAACTGCGGTTGGCAAGAGTTATTTTTCGTTTTATTTCTGAGTACATAGCAGAGTCTCGAAAGGTTCTGTCCAATTCGTCGATGTTATGTGTATTTTCTTACTGACCGCGTATACCATACTTGGTTTTGCCCTCATTTACTGCTTAACTCATTTTGGAAGAGTCAGTTTCAACACCAGCGAACGCAACGGTATCTGCCTGCTGATATTGATATCAACGTGTACGCTAATACTTGCACTTTTGAAAAATTCTGGCTCCAACGTTTGGTTGTGAGTTCTACACAATTCTTCCAAGTACAATATGATGTTAAAGAAGTCACATGACAGCGTGTCATCTTGTCTAAAGCCCCTTTTGACATCAGAGACTTTCTCACTTAAAACGTTACCGACCTTGACTGAGCAACAAGTATTCAGTCATCATTCTTGCCTAGGATGCCAAAACTAGACATAACTCCATAGCTCGTCTTCATAAATCCTGTTTTATGCAGCCTTCAAATCGATGAAATGATGGTGGTTTTCGATTTGGACTTCTTGAGTTTTTTTCCAGGATCTGCTGAAGTGTGAAGATTTGGTCGATAGTGGTCTTTTCTGGTCTGAAACAACACTGATAGGAACGAATCTGGTTATTGGCGAAGGGTTTCACACGTTCACACAATATTAAGGAGATTTATACCTTTATAGTTGCAGTAGTTGAGGGGTAGTATGCCATTCATCAGGCATACACTCTTCTAACGAGATCTGAGAAATGAGCTGATGTATGCTCACTAAAAAGTCCAGGTCCAGCTGAATCGTTGGACTTTGGCTTATAAATTGCTATCATTATTTCATTCTTTTCAGGTGAACGGGAGCTATCATCGTAGAAGTTGAATTGTCTTATCTGATTGACGGCGGGATGTTAAGCTTCTTCTCCGTTACACAGTCTGTAGAAAAAGTTTTTCTATATGCTCAGCACCGACTGTCACTCTACTACAAGGTTTCCTTCTTCATTTCTACAGGCTTCAATACGGGTCTTCTTGCCTTGACACGTTCTTTTAGCTCTTGGTTAAACTTCCATATTTTATTGCTGGAGTACAGCCTCTAAATATCTTTGATCGCCCGCTTCTCATGCTCTTTTCTTTTCTTCTGGAAAAGCCGCGTAATACGACATGAGGACATTGCTCATAAGTCTTGTCGACGAGCTCGTAGAAACTTTCTTTGATGGCGTCTTCCTCGTCTTCCGTAAGGACATGGACATATAAGGCTTATGTTTGCGAATTTAGTCTTGATTCGGATTGACAAAAGAACCTATAGCAATCACAATACCATAAATCATAGTTTTTCATCCTCCACACTTCCTGAATGGTGGTGATATCTGCATGATAACAATCAAGTGTCTCCGCCAATGTACGTGGCCTGTTAAGTGTGCGAATATTCCACGTGCAGATCCACCTGTTGTTACCTTTAAAACGTCTGCTGGGGTCGTCAACAGTGAGTCCACTTTTATGCGCAACCATTAGTTGGGTCGTTACATCTTTTTAATCTCTTCCATATGGGGTTATGTCCCCTATGATGGCAGAGTTCATTACGCACTTGATTGTTACACTGCTGACTCAATCCAAGTTATAGAACACCCTAACGACTTGAAGGTTCACATTACGGAGATCAACGTTTTAACCTCTGAGAGAATGTACATAAAACCTATTTCAACTCCTAAAACAACTGGTCTTTCAACAGTTGTTTTAGGAGTTGAAATTTCAAATCGTAATTATGATGTTGATTCTAGTCACCTAGACAATTAGTCCATACAAATTGTTTTTCTTATTCTCATTCGAAGTTTTCGTCGTAGCACTATTAGAAAGTTTTCTTACCTTACTATGAAATCTGGCTCTTGAGAGATTAATTTGACTAAAAGTGTTAGAACCATTTTAACTTTTTCAGCCCTAAGGTGTCCATCTTTTACCACATGAAAACTCTCCCGTTCTAAAGTCAAATCTTTGAGACAAAATCAAAGGCAGTTCACAAAGTATCGATCTATATTTGAAGCGTTAGTTCCCGTATAGGATTTTGAGGTAAGAGTCATGTGCCATAGCAAACCCGCATTTAACTTTTTACGTCTTGAACTGTAAGAAGGCTATCGGTGTTAGACAGTAGAATTTTCGGGGAAAGAAAAGTCGAAGGTGAATGATGACTGAAATGCTGAGAAAAATGCATCTCAGCTAAGCAACTTTGTACATCGGTAAAAGGTAGGAAAGTTGCCATACCTTTGACAGGCAAGTCGATAGGCGTGCTTAAATCAAGAATCGGATTGCAGCGGTTTTAAAGAAAATCCAATAACGTGTAAATAAGATGAAAGTACGGAGTAGTGTGAGATGTGTCAAACGTCTGTTATACCGACTCTTTTGCCTCAATAGCCGAACATAACGTAACAGTAGGACTGTCTATAACACCGATAAGGATTAGTCCACCAAATAAAGAGAACATATCGTTCCAGTCCTTAACCACTTAGACAGTGCTGATATGATTTTGAATTCTAATGACTCTTCCGAAGCACATCGAATTCTTGAAATCGCAAAGGTACCGAATGGAACCGAAATAACAAAAGCCGAAAGAAGAAATTGGTTTCAACGGTATCCCCGCTGCACTATTCCAGCTAAATACATCAGAAAAATGAAAAGCTATGAAAAATAAGGGATATCTACAAGAGTAGAAGAGGGGTGACACCAAGCTTAAAAAAAATTTGAATATGTAATAAAAACAGTGACGATGGCCTGATGGTTGGCACACTGACTATCACGCCAACCTACCTGGGATCGAATCCCGGAAGGAGCTCAACAGCAAATTTTCAAATTGTCATCACCCTTTCGGCGGGCAATGGCAAACCTCCGAAAGTCAAGTTCTGCTTATGAAGAGAGCCGTTTGCGACCAGCAATTAACATTAGGCCCTGCTTAGGAGTGTAAACACTCACAAAATGAGAATCACAAATGAGTGCGAGAAGCTAGGCCTTGGCACACAACGGGCTGTCGCGCCAAAGTATTTATTTATTTTTTTATGTAATAAAAACTGAAGTTCTGCGTTCCACAAAGCGTAGCTAGGGAAGTAGATAGAATATTACAACTAAATGCTCCTTACATTTACGTTCGATTCGCTTTCGTGCTGGATCATCGAACATCAACACCTTACTAACCTAAATGGAACGATGTACCGAGTACAGGTGGATACCTGTTCTGCTGAGACAGAGTGGAGTTCAAAAAACCTTGGCCGAAACTAAACCTCTAAGAACTTGTAACACTCTCAGAAAAGTGTGAAATTTGGGAGGCATATCCAGCGTCGGTAGCACTGAACTGAATGTCTGTAACGGAATCAGGAAGGTGATTCTGTGTTCGGAATACTATTGTACCAAGCTGCAATTATTGCACTCCAACGTTGAATCAGTAGATACCTATAAAGCAGTACTTAAAAGTTGGATATCACTCACACATGTAAGCTGCAAATCGTATCTCCATCTACTGCAAACAGAGAATAAGCCCAGGACCTAAAGACGCTACTTTCACAACTCCATCGTGAAATATGCCGTACAGTGAAATCCAATCACCCAGGCAGACAAAGTTTTGGAACGCCCTAGGCAAACGTGGGGCAGAACAGTTGAAAAGAAATCATCTCCTTTCTGGATGAGTTAGAGGCAGCTCAAAGGATTTACGAAGGAAAAATACAGCCATGCATAGCACTGACATATGTTTCATAATGACAATCTTCATTGCAATAACCATACAACCAAATTTATATCCTCTAACCGTGGTCAATTGACGGCAAATTTCGATGCATCTGAAATCGAAAACCACGCGTTAAAGTCCAATGGAGATTATATCAAACACAACTGATACATATGTATATTCTTTGAGTTCCTTTAATAAAACGAATATACGATATAAAGATTAAAATATATTTCCTAAATATAACCGTTAGTTTAGTAAAATTACAAATATAATTAAATCATAGTTATGAAATTTAAACAACAAAAAAAAGTGACTTGCTGAAAAAGAAGCATAGCATTTGCCAGGATTAGACTTATTCAAGAGGTTAAAAAATAAAACAATTGAGAGGGGCTGAGATAACATCAAACTCAGAGCAAAACAAAATATTCGATCTGTGAACATCAAACATTAATAATTTTTATTTTTTTATTTTTTTTCTTAATTTAATTGAAAAATGCATCCTCCTCGTCACATTCGGGATCTGAATTTAACTGAGCAAACATATCGTGGAGATCATCCTTTTCATTAAATGTGCTTTTATTTTTCTTTTTGGTCGGAGGATCGAAGAAATTTTCGAATTCAGGTTTTGGCTCAAGGTCCGCTGGTATTGGTGGTACTTCTTCTGTAGGTATGAAGTCGTTCGTGCTTGATAGTTGATCCAAATCCGGTTTTGATTCTCTGACAGCTAATTCATTGCGACGAACTTCATCCCAATCAGTTGCTTCTGAATTTGTAGCCCATTCGTCGTCCTCTTCCTCGGGTTCTAAAAGCACAAGACAATTTTTTTTTTTTTTTTTTTTCAAGTACGAGTAATGATCAAAAATATTTCTATCATCTAATCCCATATCCATTATTCAAGCACTCAAAAGACAACTAGAGAGTGCCATATTTTTTGGAAACACCGACAACATTTTTACATTCTGTGATATAACAACACCATTTGGAAACAGATCACAGTAATTGTGAGAGAAAAGAACAATGAGACTCTGATAGGACCAAGTCATAAATCTGGCATTATGCATAACATGATGAGTTTCGCCGCTGCACTACTTAAGAGGATAGAACCATCGTATCCCATATTCAAATGTAAATTTTCTCTCAAATAAGGAATAAATGAGAAAGAATGGGCAAAGAAGCCTTGGAAATAGCGATTTTTACGGCTAGCTAAGACAGTAAGACAATAAGTGAAATAAGACGACACAGTTAGGGCACATACGATGGCGGTCCCAGAAGTATCCGACCCAACAAAGAACACACAAAATTTTGGAAATAAATTTACTTATTTTTCAACATAATCGCCTTTCAGCTCTTTACACTTTTCCCAGCGATGTTCAAAAAGTTCGGTACCCTTTTTATAATAAAAACTGTCTTGCTCCTCAAAATAGCCATTATTTGCCGACATCACTTCTTCATCGTTGGAAAATTTTTGACCACTGAGCCATTTTTTCAAGTTTGGGAACAGAAAACAATCCGAGGGGGCTAAATCCGACGAATGGGGTGCATGAAGTAGCAATTCAATTTTCAATTCATTAATTTTGGCCATTGCAATAATGGATTTGTGAGCTCGTTCATGGTCTTGATGAAACAACAATTTCTTCTTAGCCAAATGCGGCCGTTTTTGCTTGATTTCTTCGCTCAGACTTTGCAATAAGTTTGCATAATACTGGCCACTGATAGTTTTTCCTTTTTCAAGATAGTCAATGAAAATTATCTCACGCGCATCACCTTACCTGCAGATAAAACGGTCTTCGCCTTTTGAATCCATTGTTTGGTTGTTCTTTTGTCTCGAGTGTAAAGTGATGGACCCATTCATTTCATCCATTGTTATGGCGCAAAAATCCTGCTTTGTTGCTGTGAAACTTCGCTAAAAACTCAATTGAAACATCTTCACGACACTGTTTTTGCTCGAGTGTGAGCAAACGCAGCACCCATTTTGCGCACAGCTTTCTCATGTCCAAATTTTCAAATAATATGCGATGTACCGGACTTTTTGAAATGTTTACAATGTCTGCTAGCTCGCGCACATTCAGTCGACGATCATCCAGTACCGCTTTGTGGATTTTCTTCACCATTTCTGGAGTCATCACCTCATTTGGTCGACCACTGCAATGCTCGTCTTGGCAGCTCGTATGGCCTCGTTTAAACTCAGAAACCCAAAATTTTACTGTTTGTAAATGTGAAGCAATCGCCAAGACGTTCTGCTCGAAAGCACGCTATTGCATTGGAGGTTTCAGATCGCAGTTTGAGGAGAATTCTGCATTTAGATTTAAATTTTCATCCCTTCAAAATAATGATGGTTTAAGAATTGAACCCAGCAGACTACACCAACCGCTAAAATCTGTGTGAGGAAATGCTTGCAGCGATCCCTCATGAGGCAGCATTCTTCAGCATCAGTGAATAAACAAAATTTTCGCAACTGGGCTGAAAACAAACCCCAAATTGTTCACGAAAGACCGCTACATTCTCCTAAACTAACAGTGTGGTGTGCCGTATCACAATTTTGCGTTATTGGCCGGTACTTCTTTGAAGAGGGAGGCATAACCGTAACCGTGAATACCGGGCGTTATATTTCAATGTTACAAAATTTTCTGCAGCCCCGACACGAAGTGATTGTTGAAGAAGAGGGATTAGGGGATGTTTGGTTCCAACAGGATGGGGCTACAGCCCACACAGCCCGAAATTCTATAAATGACTTGAGAAAAACGTTTCCCGCACGTCTAGTGTCTTTGAGAGGTGACGTGCGACTTCTTTCTTTGGGTAAAAAGTCGCCCCAAAACCTCCTAGAGCTAAGGGAGCAAATTGTTGAAAAAGTGAACGCAATATCCCTCGAAATGTGTCAACGGATTGTTCAAAACTGCTTAACTGGTTCTGTCGCACCTTGTATAATACAAAAGTGGGTATCACTGTGAGGCAAATTAAATTTGACTATAATCACAAGATATTGCTGTCACTTTTTCAAAATGAATCGAGAAGTGTAATACTCAGCATTAGAAGCAGAATTCCAGTGACAACAAGTTGAGGAAGCTCTAGGCAACTAAAAACATAAACAACTATGAAAGCTCTCTACAAGATATTTATCCTTGCAGTCATATTGTATTGTAGGATCTTTGACTTTATCAAAAAGGGTTGAATCGAATGAAAAGTTTCTATAAATACAATTCAAATGAGTAAATGCAGTCATACTTTTTACATCGATGTGAACCTTCTGGAAAACATCCAAATCCGAGTCCATCGAAATGTAACAACGCGATAAAGCAAGACCTTACCCAGCGAATTTTTGAAACAATTTAATTCAAAGCAACCAGGAAAAAGTCTACAATGTCATTAAACAAAATCCCGTAGAAGGTCTCGATAAAGAGGTAAATTAAGGAGTCATCCCAGGGTAGTTCTCGAAGACTAAATCGAAGGAGAAACACCGATTCGAAACATACTGACACCTGGCTGGCATGTTCAAGAAAGGGCCGCACAAAGGTAATGAAAAGTGATTTGGTCACATTCCACATTTCCAACCTTGGAAAATTCTTTGCTGCCTTTGCTGCTAACTCCAATGACGCTACATGAGGACCTAGATACTGCAATTTTGACATTCAACCAAACACTGCAAATTTCGTCAAACTTAAAATTTGCAGAAAAAAAGACAAAGCGAGCTCCACGCACAACAGCTAGGATTCAAGAATTAGTAATCTAGGACAAGATCTTCCCTTACAATACAAACGCTGACAAAGGCGACGAAAGCCTAACGAGAGGAGCTTAGTATATATCTATATCTCTTGAAGACCTCTTACCAAATGCGACCAACCATTACTCACTCTGGGAAAAAACAACCTCCACAACAGCACAATTCAATAATCGGACTACCAAATGGAAACTGGACAAGAAACGACAATACAAAAAGAAACACATCAAAGCAAAGTGTTTACGAACACAGTCCTACAAACTCTCAAACATGTATTTTTTGAGAAGCAGAAGCTCAAAAAAATTTAACAAATCCCAAGAAGGCACCAGGCTATGACAGATATAAGGCAAAATGCTAATAGAACTCCCAGAAGTAGCGATTGAACACCTCACTCGAATGTTCAACCCCAAAACTTGAAAGATGTCAAAGGTAATCATGATTCCGAAGATCGACTAGGACCATATTTTTGTATCGTCTTATCGACCAATAATTCTCTTTCCTTTACTATCCAAAGTCTTTGAGACACTATTACTTGCATAAATAACTCCGTTCTTGGAAAAGGAAAACCTAAGTATGAGACGATTGAACAGGTCCACAGGGTAGCAGCAGAGCCTAGAAGAGCTTTCCATAAAAGCCAATTCTGCACGGATAGTAAGAGTTTGCTATAGCACGCAATCTAAAATTATTTCGAAAGCAAATGTTTACCACATGGACATTTGGGATTTACTAATGGTGGGACCTTAACTCTTTCACCAGCAGCATGAGTTGTATAGAGAGCACAGCAAACGTAAATCAAAGTACAAACGTTAAAGGAGAGTAAATGGGCACAGACACAATTTACAACAAAAATTATACTTACCGCAGTCCAAATCATCATACTCATAGTCATCGAGATAAATGTCTTCCAAGGATGGTGTTGGCGGGCGATTGGGCTCTTCGTAAGGTTCGTCCTTAACTCTTGTGCCAAGTAAGTTAATGCCGCCGTCATCCGAACTGTCATCATCGGTCTCTTCTAACTTAATGTCTCCCTCAACGTGACCTGGAGGTTTTGCAAAACTTCCGTACGTACTAGACGATATTGATGAACGACGATAAGATTGATCTATTTTCCTCTTCATCAGATCATTCGCTTCTTCCAACACTCTATCCTTACTGTCTGCATCACTTTCAAACGATTCCAGAGCAGGAGTCGAGTTACCAGCTCTTCCTTCTTTTGACTGACTGTCCGAAAGATCATCCGATGGGGTTGACTGTTTAGATATATCTTTCGAAATTTTCGATTTCGATTCCAACGGTGTACAAGTGCTTAAACGGGTCTCAGTATCAGCAGAACTTATTGCCGATGAAACTGATCTTATACTAGCATTGGATTTCACTGAAACATTTTTGCCATTACTCATTAGATTCGATCGTGCTGCAGTTTCACCGTATTCCTCATCGTCTGCATCTTCTTCGACTGGTTCACAATCTTGTGCAGCCACTATCTTCATTGATTCGTCACTATCTAATCGTTTCGGATCTTGAATTTTTAGAGTCTCTGTACCATCTCGCAGTGGTGCATTATTCTTCACTTCTCCAGGAAGGCCAATATTACCTTTTTGGCGGCGAAATCGTACAATCAGACTTCTTGAATCTAGCAAAGCATTGACGGTTCTCTTGTATGAGGCCATTGCCTCTGCTACCGTGTTGTATCGGATGAATGCATAGCGAGTGTAGCGCATTCTCTGCGCATATCCAATATCGATTCGCTGTGCGTTGGGGAAGTACTGTTTAACAACCCGTACGGAGATGTGGGTTGGCAAGTTGCCAATATATAACGTATAGGGGTCAATTCCTTCGGGAGTAACTGGCTGATCATCTACGTGCTGATTCTTAAGTTCAGCAGAAATTTTTCCTGTCCCAAAGGGTATTTGCCGAATTGTATTGATGACCTTATCAACATCTGCGCCCTCCTTTAGCTGCACGAAGCAATAACGCGGAGTGGATGGCTGCTGAAAATGAACAGTGTCAATTAGGGGAGAATACTTCTTGACAATGTATTTATTGAGGTCTGGATCGGGGAATTTGAGAATGAGCATCGGACGTCTTTGCATTCGATTGAACTCCTTCTCAAGAGCGATAGCTGCTTCAGCCTCTTCTCGAACCCATTGCTTGCTTCGAGTATACCTTGTCGACATGGGTTTACGTTTAGCCTTCTTGTTGACTTGAATTTTTCCAACATCACTCTTGCCCAGAAAAATGGTGAGTTTTTCCGGACCGGCTGGCTGGTCATCTTCTATTAGACGAGCAAAATCACCGAAATCGCCAAAACGTTGCAATTCCATGGGCGGCCCTAACAATTTAGCCGGCTGCATTTGTGGGAAAAAGTGAGGGTTCCTGCGACGACCTCGCATGCCTGTTAGGTTGGCGTTCATTTTATGCATCATGGCGTTGTTGTTATTTGACTGAAGGTGAGGAGATCGCCCGCCTACAAGTCCACGTAGGCCACCGTTAAAGCTATTGAAACCCGTGTTCATCCCATTAAGTCCTCTTAACCTAATTGCTCCTAAAGGATTTTGTGCTCTGGGCAGTCCCAATCCTGGCATTCCATTGTAAATACCAGCAGAAGCATTTCCTCCACCAGAATCAACTGACGATGATGATCCCTCCGTGCCGGGTTCGGGCTCTTTTGGCAAAGGTGGCTTTTCAGGTTTCAAATCAGGAGGCGGTAGTGGTGGCTGGCATGATGTTGAAGGAGGTGGTGTTGTGGCATAGAAAGATGGAGGCGGTTGTGACATAAAATTCCATGACGGACTATTGTTGTACATCATTGGTGACGGCGGTGGTGGAACGAATTGGGAGAAATTAATCGAATTCATATTGCCCATTGAATTCATGGAGTTCATCGTATAGAACGCTGCTGGATTATAATATTGCTGATTGGCGGTAAACTGTTGTTGTTGCTGTGCTGTTTGAATCTGCTGATTAGCGGGGTACGACTGTGTACCCTGAGGTGATTGCACTTGCTGATTGGGCGCATACTTTTGAGTTGCAGCATACTGTTGTATCTGCTGCTGATGAGCTGCATCCATTTGCTGAGCTTGAAGATGATGTTGTTGCTGTTGTTGTTGTTTATGCTGCTGTTGCTGCTTCAGCTTTTGTTGCTGTTGTGCTGTTTGAATCTGCTGATTAGCGGGGTACGACTGTGTACCCTGAGGTGACTGCACTTGCTGATTGGGCGCATACTTTTGAGTTGCAGTATACTGTTGTATCTGCTGCTGATGAGCTGCATCCATTTGCTGAGCTTGAAGATGATGTTGTTGCTGTTGTTGTTTATGCTGCTGTTGCTGCTTCTGCTGTTGTTGCTGTTGTGCTGTTTGAATCTGCTGATTAGCGGGGTACGACTGTGTACCATGAGGTGATTGCACTTGCTGATTAGGCGCATACTTTTGAGTTGCAGCATACTGTTGTATCTGCTGCTGATGAGCTGCATCCATTTGCTGAGCTTGAAGATGATGTTGTTGCTGTTGCTGTTGCTGCTGATTGGGGCCATACTGTTGTACTGCATCCATTTGAAGAGTTTGATATTGTTGCTGCTGCTGCTGATAATGTTGAGGTGAAAATGCCTCAAATCTCTTAGAATCAGAACTTTCCTCTGATGGGTTGGAGCGCTTCATTTTGAGCAATTTTGTTATTTGTTAGTCTGTTGTCTGAGCGTTTAAAGGTCTCTCAAGGAGGGAGCATGTCGTTTTTGAATTAATTACGCAGCACTATATAACAAAACATTATTTTATAACTTTAATTTGGAGTAAATTTTTCGTGCCAATTAAAGTTTTCCTAATTTTCTGTTCGCCTGGCGACAATTTTTCTTTAAAAAATAAATGCACCAATGTCCATAAAAAGTTGTTTTTCTTCGGTACGTACTGTCAAAGCGTATTTGCCCATAAACGCTGAATATGTCTAAAAAGCGAGACGTCTAATCTGATGAGTAAAAGAATTATTGTGACGTGTTCGAAAGGTGTATTCATATTTTCTCGAACATTCGCACGTGAATTTTGTGCATTTTTGCAAATTATTTACAATATTAACAATGAAAAGATATTAGACTGAAATTGGTAGAAGAGACTCTAAAAACGAATTAGTCAACACTTTTTTTTCCAATATTAAAATATTTGCATTCAATAAAGAGGCAGCCATACGAATTGTATCCCTGTATCCATGCTCTGAAATTATACATATATGTAGGCGATTACAATATACACAGCTTTGGGTGCCTTCAGCATTCTGAACAGCTCACATCCAAGAGATGTTTTACTGAGACCTTCGCATACAATACAGTAGATCTGGTTTCAGCTTCTCTTCTAAACTCGTTGGACCGCTCTTTTTTATTTTTCAAAGACATAAACCGCAAGCTGTAATAAATGCTCTTTGACGTATCCAGAGTACACAGCTAGAAAACAGTTTTTAAAGAAAGAATATGCTATACGAGGAAGCCGGTTAGAGCTGACTTAACTATAAACCCCTCAAACGGAATGAAAAGGTATGATTCGAAAGAATTCAAACATTCAAACGAGTCGGGAATGACTACAACTTATTTTATAAGCGAATAAAGTTCCAATATTAGCAAACGTTACACCAAAAAATACTTGTGCCTCCAGGACAGCAAACATTTTTTGGTTAATCGTGAAGAGTAGCCATTTCTATGCTTATACTTATTTATATTGACATTCTATCTATCAGCTCTATGGGTAAGGAGAATCCACTTGCTGCGCACCTCGCAAGCAACTCAATGCTCCAAAATCATATAACATACATCTACACATACACCTGAGTGTGTCGAATCTTCTTCGTGATCAGTTTATCTCTAAAAAATTCAAATTTTGTCTCTCTATATACTCTGATGAATCCCCAGCTCAAGAAATGTGTTGAAACATGCTACTTCTCAATGACGATTTGTGTAGGAACAGATTATTTTATGATTTAATGGGCAAAAAGTGGAACCGAATTCTTCACCAATTTGGCAAAAGAGTGAGAGTTGGATACAGATACAGAGATTGACATTTAACACTTTTGTCTTAAATAAATTAGATGTTATTGGGTATATATATTAATTCGTGCGTTTATTTAAGAAAAACATGTACAATAGTATTATTCAAAGTATTGCCCATCTGAAGCTATGACTTTTTCCAATCTTTCTCGCAATTTGTGGATCCCATCCCAAAAGAACTGCGCCGGCTTGGCAGCCAAGAATGAATCAAGCCAATTTTTGATATTCTGCTCTGATGTGAACCGTATTTCAGGGAGGGCGTTCTGCATCGACCGGAACAAATGGTAGTCAAAAGGGGCATGGTCTGGGCTATAAGGCGGGTGGGGTAAGATTTCTTATCCACTGTTTTCCAAATAGTTCTTAACCGGAATAGCAACGTGGGGCCGAGCGTTGTCATGATGGAAAATTATTGCCTCGTGTCTAATCGCATACTGCCAGAAGGCCGAAAGCCGAAAGACGCTTTCGACGCAACATGTTTATTATTCAGGATGACATCCAAATATTTATCTTCTTTTGATAATTGGATGGTGATGATTTAAGCACTAAATGAATCAGGCTAGTCAGCTTTCTCCTTCCCGTAAAGAGAATTTTCTTAGTTTTGGGAGGATTGACTGAATGCCCATTTCTGGTGCACTAAAAATCGATCACGTCTAGGGCAGCGTGCGCTTTAGAGCAGACAGTCTCTGGACATTATCCAACAGACAGTAGAGCTTCAGCACCCGTGTATGCTTTTGCATAGACGTCAGAACTATTGAGGGCATTGGGCAGAGAGTTGACAAACATTCACCACTCAACATGCGTAATCAATGTCCTACTCACTAGCATTCCTTTTATTCACAAAAATAAAAATTCACCTATACCTTATTGTCTGGTCGTATTTCCACGCTTACTCTGTCTACCGGAATTTGAAGTGCACTCTCGCAAGATCTTCTGCATTGGTAAAGGTGTTACATAGCAGGCTAAGGATCTATTCGCAAGGCAGTTTTACGGTCATGAAAATCGACCATGCTCTTTAGCATGAACGAAGTCAGACTTATAGGTCTGAAGCTCTTGGCGAGCGTTTAGTCCTTTTTTCCGATTTTTGTTATAAAGGCTACTCCCGCAGTTCGCCAGGGTTTTGGCGAACCAATTTTGATGTTAACAGCACGTTTAATATTTTCATCCGTCACCACAACCAATGACATTTCATATGCTGGCTCACTAGCAGATTCGTTAATAAGAACTGGTTTTGAGCTGAAACTGATTAGATTAAATAAGCCTCAAGCATCAGATGGAGAAGTCTCTACTTTCCGCTTAGTGTAAGTGCCATCAGATTTTCTGAATGATACCAGGCTGGTTAATCTTCTCCATTTAAAGACTTTGACCAGCAGTCTTTATAAGATGCATTCTTCAATGCATTCTTCTTCTTGATATTTCTAAGGCATTTGACAGAGTTTGGCACCAGGCTCTTTCGCCGAAAATGTATGCTTTTGGGATCGATGACCCTGTGATTAGGATTAGGAGTTGCCTTTCGGAATGTTTAATTTAAGTTGTCTTGGATGGTTTCAACCCTGTTATCCACAAAATAGGTGCTGATGTGCATCAGGACCCCGTTTTGTCTCTGAGACTCCTTTTAATCTTTATTTAAGGTCTCTCGTCTGACACTTCTAATCCAATATATTCCTTTTCTGACGGCAGTACTCTCTGCTCCTCAAATTCGTTCTCGGACGCAAGTCCCTGCACTTCGATTGTGGAATGGGAACAGCAGCATTGTCCATGAATGGCACTTGCATCGCCGAAACCGAAAAACTTTCCACTCTCCGTTGGTGTTTCAATGACAACTTACGTTGGAAGGACCATATATATTCGGTGTCGTCAAAAATGCTGCGAAATATCTAGGATTGCTTAAGCGATGTAAGAAGTACTTACTTGTAGTCGTGATCTTTTGTGAATTGTTAGATGGAGAAACCATGTGCTTCCCACAACTTAATTCTCTTTTCAGACGTCGCTTAGGTTATGTTTTCTATTTCTGATACCAAAGATGATTTCTCATTCAAGGTGCAAATTAGGCTGTTTTAATTTAAATTTAACCTTAATGTGTATCTTACAGCACAGTAGGTCACTTACCAAATGGCTACAAATTCTAGCTTTATTGCAATTTTGGATCTCTTCTGTTTATTCGGTTACGTAAAGCATTTCAATGTCCAACTATTATATGTATAAATAGGAAATCTCTTTTTTTTCGTCAACAGTAAATCCATCCTCACACGACACTTGTAATTTCCTTAATTTCTTTGACAAAATTCTTATTAAAACTATTCCAACACCCACGTTCCGTTTAGGATGTATTTATTTAAAAAAATGTTCTTTCTGAACACACTCTTGTGCTCGTGTAAAATATTACATTATATTTCTATTGCTGAATATGCGGATTCAAATGTCAAACGAACAGCTGATTTAATAAAAAATTTACTCTACACCCTGCAAAACGGGACGATTCTAATAATGCTTGCTTTCCAACGAGTCTTCAATTTGTCATGTCGGAGTTTAAATGGGAATCTGCTCAAATTGCCCACCTCCTCAACAAGGTTGGTCTAAAATTTATCCTTCTTTCGAGTTTAAAATATTTTTAAAGTTAGGTTACCATGTACCCGTTCCGTGTCTCTCATCCGCCTGAGGCGTAACATGAACGAAGAAAAATTTGCCGAGAAGGACAGAGTTCCAAATGGCTTTAGGATTATATACCGTGCACCAATGGAAAACTACGTGAGAGCTGCAAAGATAGTTTCCAGTGGTACTGCAGCAGTCGTTAGTGGTTTGGCGCTTTTCAAATTCGCAACAGATAACAGATTTATTGTTTTGGAGGAGGATCTTAGTTTAGCCGGCTTGGTAGCACATGATTCAGATATTTGGTGGTTCGCTGCCGGCTTCGTAGCCATCAATGCGGCAATTATGACCTTTCTAACGAAATATCCCCTCCGAATCTACAAGAACGAAAAGAAGTAAGTTCATTCCAAGATCAAGATGGTGGGCACTAACATTTCTTTTGTGATTCCAGATACTTGGCGATATATGAAGGAATCTTGCCGTTCAGATACAAACGGTGGAACTTTAATCAAGGAGAAGTTAAGGAGCTGAAACATATATTAAACCCCTGGTCACTGATAACGTACAAACTCGGGAATAAGACGACACTGCTTCTGATAGATTATTTCAAAACTCCGTCCGAGTTCCATGAAATGTGCGGAGAAACCAAATAATTTGTTTTGAATAAAGTGTTCTATTTACAAATTGTGTTTACTTATTTGAGTGGTAGATGTCGCCATATTAGATAGTGGAAAATGTCAATCCACGTGCGGTGAAGTGTCAAAATAATCATTTTGCTAACAACACTTTCCGTGCAGAGTTAGATGGTTTGAAAGAATAGTTGCAGTTTTCATGGAAATCACAGAGAAAATCTCACCGAAATCAGGTAAGAAACACGGAAATAACTGTGCAAGGTTTATCAAATTGCAATTGGAATCATGTGTTAAGGTGAAGAAAATCAACATGGGGAGCAGTCGAAGCGTAAACGCTCCAACCCCTTCAAGAAAAATCTGAAAGAGGAAAAAGAGAAACGTCGTCAAAAGCGCGCCAGGCTTATAATTCGAAACATTTCCTACAAAGCGACAGATGAATCACTACGCCAGCATTTTGCGGAATTCGGCACAATTCAAGATTTAAATCTGTTGAAGCGTCCGGATGGAAAATTGGTTGGGTGCGCCTTCGTGCAGTATGAGACTGTGACACAGGCAGCTAAGGCTATCATCAAGACATCAAATAAAGAGTTTCTTGGGCGGACGGTTTTCGTCGATTGGGCGTTAGGAAAGGATGAATATAAGAGAAAGAAAGACGGTGAAAGTGGTAATCAATCCAAAATCGAGCCCAAGGATGAAGTTAAGTCTGAAAAAGACGAAGACGAGGACGAACAAATGAGCATTAAGGACGAGCACGAGAATGAAGAAGACGCCACGAATGATAACTCTTCAATTAAAGTGGAATCTGAAGACGAAAGTGCAGGTGAAGGCGATTCCGAAAACGATGATGAAAGCGCAAACGACGATAGCGCCTGCGATGATGATGATGAGGACAAGGACGATAAAGACAAAAAGAATATAAAAACTGTGCAAAAGCAGAAACACCTCTCTGACGATGTTAAGCAAGGCTGCACTGTTTTCATTAAAAATGTTCCCTTCGATGCGGAAGATAATGATATGCGCAAAGTTTGCCGCAAATTTGGACCAGTTTACTACGCGATTATCAATCGCGATCCAGTATCCGGACATTCTAAGGGAACAGCATTTGTTAAGTTCAAAACCAAAGAATCAGCAGACTTATGTCTAGCCTCTGGTACAGAATTTGTGTTGAACGATACTCCATTGGATCCTTTTCCCGCATTAAGTCGAGAAGAAGTACGTCAACAGGCTGAAAAGAACTCAAAAAAAGAAGAAAACAAGGATTCGAGAAACTTATATCTAGCGAGGGAAGGCCTTATTATGACAGGATCGAAAGCGGCAGAGGGTGTATCAGCATCTGACATGAATAGGAGGCACAAATTGGAACAAATCAAGAATCAGGTTCTAAAAAATCTTAATAGGTGAGTTCTATGTTTAACTTAAGCCAAATGATTGACTCACTAATTTCTACAGATTCGTGTCGCGAAATCGTCTTTCAATTCACAACCTTCCGTTGAACTATGACAATGAGCATCTTCGAAACATGGTGCAAACTCATACTGGTTACAAGCCACACGAATGCAAGATCATGCGGGAAAATAGGATAACACCTGAACATCCGAAAGGCAAATCAAAAGGTTTTGGTTTCATGTCTTTCACCACGCACAAGGAGGCTCTGGCAGCACTAAGAAAGCTCAACAACAATCCAACTATATTCGGAACGGTTCACGTAAGTAGATATCATAGTTGATACCTTTTTTTTTTTTTTTTAAGTAACACACACCCTCTCGATGCTTGCAGCGCCCAATAGTCTCATTCAGTATAGAAGACCGTGCAGTGCACAAAATCAAAGAAAAGCGTGTAGAAAAATCAAAACTAAATAACCCAACGTACAAAGAGAAACTAGAGAAGCGGAAGGAGGCCAGAAAGAACGGTCTCAAAAAAGGTCCCAAGGCTCCACAAGTTGATGACAAGAAGAAACTGCAACAGCACATCAAAAAGTTAGAAGCATCACGAGCGGCGAAGGCGAACAAACAGCATAAACCTGTCGAGGAAGTAGAAAATTTTGTTGGATTTGCAGGAAAGCCAGGCGCTTTAACAGGTATGCGGTCAAATAAGAAGATAATGGAACAAGCACTGGAGCATAGAAAGAAAACTCGCGAACAAAAGCGCAAAAATAAACAGAAGAAGCAGCGAATAATGCATCGTATTGAGAAGAAACAGATTGATAGAACGAAGCAGGGTAAAAAGAATGTCAACCGAGATGACTTGTCGCATTTGGTGAATAAGTATAAGAAGTTAATTGACAGTAGAGCATCTGAAGGAACTACAAAGATAAAAACAAAAAAGAGGACCAAGTGGTATAAGGAGTAACATGTACTTAGGTTTAAAAACGCTAATAAATAAGTTCTGTCACTGTATTAGTTCTATTTTCATTTCTAGAGCAAAGGGCTGCTCCTTTATTCTTCCTATTTCAGTACTCCTGCGGACATCAAGGGTTATCAACGCTCTCCAAAAGCATATGTGAAATTTTGAAATGTTGGATTGAGAAGGATATGATTTAAGAAAAAGCATCTTGGTACTAAGATCACTTGGTAATGCTCTACGATGATAGCTTTAGGTAAAGGAAATATCGGTTATTCTAATGGGGATCTGCCATATGCGGCAGTTTGTGGCTTGTCTTGAATTTCCGACACAATTCCCATCAAAGCTAAATTCGCTAACATAAGCCTAATTTGCGCCCATGCCCTTACGGAAGACAAGGACGATGCCGCCAAAGAATGTTTCTACGAGCTTCTTGACAAGATATACGATATTATGAGCAATGCCCAAAGTATGGCGTTAAAATCGTACTTACCAACGCCAGTTAGTAAACATATCCTACACGACACCACGTCTTGCAATGGATTTGGCTAATTAATTTTGCGGCGGGTCGAAATATCACTGTAACAAGCACATAGTTTTCTCATTTCCATGTACACAAGGGGACATGGCGGTCTCTGGATCATCAAACACTAAAGCAAACTGATCATTTTGCGAAGATGTAAGGCATACCTCCGGTATTCTGGTACTCCGAACTTTTCGGGCAGCCAACATTGACTCGAACCACCAACAAGGTTAAATTGCGGATTCCTCAAGCGTCACAATAAAGAAGAAGTTGTAACATAGAAAAGCTGCAATCGCAATAAATTGCTAAAATTTTCGCCGAACGTGTATCCTGAAATCTCTCAATGACTCCAAAGCCATCAGCATTCGAAGATCTGTGCTACGCTTCCAAAATGCTATCAGAAACACCGCAACTGATGTGCTGGGTTTCGTCCGATCAATATCAAGAAATCAATGGTTTGATGAAGTCTGAAATCCTTCCCTAACAACCTGATTGGTTTCTATCAGTGCGGTTCGAGATTATGGAAGTCCACAACGACCAAATACTTTCGCAGAAGCTAGAAAAGACTCATGAAGTCCAAATCGATAACCACCATCTTTTCATCGATTTGAAGGCTTCCTATGACAGAATTTATAAAGACGAGCTATGTTTAGTTATGGCATCGTTAGTCAGTGCAGAATGATGATTGAGAACGTTCGCTGCTCCATAAAGGTCGGTAACGATTTAACTGAGACCTCAGATGTCAAAAAATGTTTTTGGCAATGTGATGCGCTATCATGTGATTTAAACGTAATACTTAAAAGAATTGCGCGGAACTCATAAGCGAACATTGGAGGGCATATCAAACAAGTTTTCAATAAAAAGATGCAATACAATTGAACTGCAAAGCTGGTCTTTTATTTATTCTCGCTCGTCGAGGCTACGCTTGTCTAGTCGGACTGCAAGGTCATAAGGTGATAAAACAAATTCAACCAGAATCTTTTAAGCAAAAGAAGAGGCCTCGAAGATTTGTCGACTGTTTTTTACACCTGGACATGTAAGCCTGTGCAAACTGATGCGAACCACAATTCTCGATTCTATTCCTTTAGATTAAGACGACAACTTGGACCAGAACTGGAGCCACCTCCAGCAAAAAAGAAGTTTTCACGCTGAGTCAACCACAAAATTGGAAAAGAAACAAGGCAGCACTTGCTAGAGGACGAGGTTAACCCTACACGTCCTACAATGATAAGATAGTAGAGGCTAAGCAAATAGAATTAGATTAATTGTGTTCAGAAAAACGCAGTGACTGATAGAAACGAAGTTCTCCAGGAGTATAACAACCTTGATAAGAACAGCAAAAACTGTTTGTAAAAAGTCACAGAGCGTCAACCGTCACAGAAAAGGCGCGATTAGGAAGAAAGCAGCTACGTTTAAATATAGCATCATAGTCAACAAACACTACATCAATGTCTGCAGGACTGCTTTTTGTGCCTTATTCCATATAAAGCTAAAGAAAGTTAGAGTCATCCATAACAAAATAAGCTCAGGTTCTTCTTCGAAGATAGAAGAGGTCAGCAATCGAATCGACCGATGAAAGCTCCTGAAGAAATAGAACAGGCAATAGTAACTCATATTTTTAAAATTCCCAGCCGAATCATCGCATTACAGTCGACATACTAGGTGGGGTGAAAAGTACCCTCCTTGGGAATGAAAACAGATTTTTTTTAAATGTTTTTTTTTATTTTATTCAATATAGTCCGCTTTTAGTTTGATACACTTATTCTAGCGATTTTCCAACTTTTTTATCCCGTCCGAAAAGTAATTTTTCGGAAGGTCTGCAAAATACTCCTCCGTGGCGTCGATGATTTCCTCGTGTGAGATGAATTTCTTATTGATGAGCCGTCTTCTGAGGTTTGGGAAGAGATAATAGTCCGAGGGAGTCAAATCGGGCTAATACGGTGAATGCGATAGCAATTGCAGCCGTAAGTCCTTGATTTTAGCGGTGGTTGTGATGCTCTTGGGCACAGGTGCATTGTCTTGCAAAAAAAATTTTTTTTTTCGCTTTATGTGAGACCGTTTTGCACCGATTTCAGCCTTCAATCGCTCCAATAATGCACAGTTATACTCGCTTTTGATGGTTTTTCCTTTTTCGATGTAGTCCACGAAGAGTTTGCCATGACAATCGCAGAAAATCGACGCTATAACCTTTCCGAAACATCGAGCCTCCCTCGGCCGCTTCAGAGCACTCGTGCCGGCTTCAGTCCATTGCCAGGCACTCATTCTGTTCTCTGGTGTTCAACAGTTACCAATCGATGCCAAAGTCCGCCCGATTCCGCATCAGTAAGTCCAAACACTCTTTCGAAGTGCTCTCGCGTTCGTGTTTTTGGTTAGGAGTGAGTATGCGCGGCACCCAGCCGCAGGATAACTTTTTCATATGCAGAATATTTCCCAATATATGGTGTGTGTGCTCAGTACTAATCTTTGTGGTATCTGCTAGCTCGCGCACCTTCACTTTCCGGTCAGCCAACACCATTACATGTATTTTTTTGACATTGTCCTCGGTCTTGTGACCACCACGAAACTCTCGAAACCTTTATTTGACGGTGTCATCTGACGGAGCACTAGCCCCATAATATTTATCCAACTTTTCTTTTGTTATCTTCGCCGTTTTGCCTCTCAAAAAATAATGTTTTATGAGAGAATGAAAATCGTTTTTGTCCATACTCAACATGATGCCAAACACGTCAACAACAATCAGCTGTCAAAACAGAACTAATGACAGTATCGCACTGAAATTTGGCATGTCTGCCTAAATATGAACGGACTTCTAGGCACCATAATCTTTTTTGCAATAGCAGCGCATTCTGGCAGGCAAGGAGGTTACTTTTCACTCCACCTAGTAACAACCCTTACAAAAAATATGTGTCATCCGAATTAAGTCTTTGCCAGTGACACTAGCTTTATTTGAAGGAATATGATGAGTTGAATCTGTCTGAAAAAAAATTAAGTAAAGAAGGGTACTTACTCCAAATTTTTTAGTTCATAAAATATCACTTGTATTTTGGGCAGCCCCGTTGTGATACGTGCGCTTTTTGTGATGCTTTTGAACGTTTGGGCAACAAAATATAGACATGGAATGTGCTAAACAAGGGAACTCTGTTACGTAACAATGAACTTACAGCAAACGGTGCCATTACCTAAACTAATAACTAGCATTGCATTCTTCTTGCGTCAGTAATGGTTTTATAACTAAAATTAATATAATTTAATAATATATTGTACATAATTATAATTAGCAAAGAAGGGGAAAAATGCTTATTTGTTAATTGGACTGAAAATGTAGCTGGTACAGGAAGTGCGTTTATACCTTTGTGCAAAATTTTGATTTTGGTCCTTTCAGTCATCTTGTGGTATGGTCTGGTTCTTGCGCTGGACAAAACAATAATTTAGCCATGATTTGCATTGTGCTGGCAACTAAGTACAATAATTGCCGATTTCACACAAAGATGTCTTTGGCTGGCCATATTTTTCGATGGCGTCTGTCAATGACATACTTTTTTTTCTTTTGACATTTGTTAGCCGTCAGTCTTGCTTTGCTTTAGAAGCTAATTGCGCGTGTTTTTGTGAAAAGCTATTAGTTTGGCGTTAGTTTTAATATGGAATGCAAAAACGAGCATTTTCGTCATATTTTACATTTTTATTTCCGTAAAGAACGAAGTGTATGTTGAAGAAGCCTTAAAATAAAGACAGTACCGGAATTGGTTTGACAAATTTCGTTCCGGATATTTTTCACTGAAAGATGCAAAACGATCAGATCAATTAGATGAAAAAAATTTAGCCATAATCGAGTCGGATCGTCATGTAATTGTACGAGAGATAGCAAAAAATTTAAATGTGTCACATACGGCTATTGAGAAACATTTAAAACGAATTAAACTCATTAAAAAGCTTGACATTTGGGTTCCACATGATTTGAAAGAAATTTAGTTAACGAAGCGCATCAACGCTTGCGATTTGCATCTTAGAAGCAATGAATCCAACCCTTTTTTGAAACGAATCATTACTGGCGATTAAAAATCGAAAACTATTAAAGTCCAGGCTTGATGAGCCAACACAATCCACTTCGAAAGCTGATTTCCACCAAAAGAAGAAGAAGAATTTACCAACTTCTAATCCATCAAGGTAAATTAAAGGTGATAGACCATAAATATTCTATTATCAGCCAGTCTTACCTGGATTCATATAGAGATTTTGGGAGAGGCGAAACAAAAATCAGAAGAAAAAAAAAAATGGTTTCGTTTCTCCTGATTTTTGTGTCCCCTCTTCCAAAATCACGACACCAGAGCAATACAATTAGAAATGTACGACCACCATGGCCGATCACTTCAGGGATATATCACCAATAGAAAGAAAGCTGCAGATTTTCAACAGAAAAAAAAAAAAAAAAAAAAATGTCCTGAAACAAACAGTTCAGTGATGCTGTTAGATGGGTTAGGGTTGAAGAATGTGGAAGTAACTTGTATAAACCTTCACAGGACGAGAATTCTCCTTTCTGTTAAGTTGATATCAACAAAAGAAGCAATGTCAATTCCAGTAAAACAATTTAATTTAACAGGGTATCTTCAAAGAGAAAAAAGAAGATTTGAAAAGGCAAATGAAATATATACCTGAAGGGCATCAATTGTTTTATAGAAGTATTATATCGTAAGCAAATAAAAACTTCTTTCTAAATTATTGTGCTCGTATTTCATTTAAAATAATGGAAATGGTGGCTGATGCCACCATTTATTTGGCTTAATAAAGGGTGATTCATCGTGAGGTTTGATTTATAATGCAAAATAAAACACATAAATTTGAAAATGAACTTAAAATTTTTATTATCGGTTAAAAGAGCAATTTTTGGTATTTACGTTTTGAAAATAATATCATGTAAATGTTGGCCGACGACGACTACGTTTGAGGTGGTCCATTCGGAAGGTCCAATCTCAGATGGCTCGTCAGAGCATAGCGACTGGTATCTCGCGGATAACACGAGTAATGTTGGCTTCATCAATCGTAGCTGGCTTATTCCTAAAGACTAGAGACTTTACATATTGCCAGAGAAAATAGTCCAAAGTGTGATATCGCACGATCTAGGCGGCCAATTTACTGTATCAAAACGTGAAATTAAGTGATTACCAAAATGATTTCTCAACAAGTCCATTGTTTCACGCCCTGTATGGCTCGTAGCGCAGTTTTGTTGAAACCATAGCCCTCTGAGACCATGCGCTTGAATTCGGGAAGCACATAGTCCGTTAACATGGCGGTATCATTGACGGTAACATTCGGATTTGCCTCATTTTTGAAGAAATGTGGACCAATGATTCCACCAGCCCATAAACCACACCATACCGTTGTTTTTAATGGATGTAATGGTAGCTTTTGCCACTTTTAGGGTGTATTTGCCCAAATACGGTAATTTTGTTTATTAACGTATCCATTGAGCCAGAAATGGGCTTCATCACTGAACAAAATTTCACGATAAAACACCGGATTTTCATTGAGTTTTTCCAGAGCCCATTCACTGAAAATATGACGTAAATTCAAGTAGCCTGGCTTCAATTCTTGCCCAAGTTGAATTTTGTACGCTTTAAGGCTGATATCCTCACGTAAAATACGCCAAGTTGTCGAACACGTCAAGCCAAGCTGCTGAAAACGACGACAAATCGATTCGTGACGGTCTTCGTGTGCCATCTCAGCTACAGCTGCTATAGTCTCTTCACTACGTGCCGGATGTGGTCTAACCGGTCGAGTATTTGCGAGTGGTAGTGGCAATAGTGGTTTCAGTATGTTGATTATGCGCACCGTAAGTTCCTCGAATTGCACGAAAAACATTTCTCACAGAACGCTGATTTTTGTAATACAGCCGAACATAATGACTTGCCAAGCGATACTGAACAAAAATGAGAAAGCAGTTTGATAGAAGTCACACGCGATCTGTCAAAAAAATACTATTGAAAATCAAACCTCACGATGAATCACCCCTTACAAGCTTAAAATAACTTCAAAACTAGGACTTACAACTAACAAAAATTAAGGGTCTATCACTAGGACTTAAAGCTAAGGATGGTGAAGGAGATCGAATTTGAGGGAGAAATTTAAATTTGGATGAGGAAAGGTTGGAGTTTACCTTACACAGCATACGGGAGATTTGTTCGTTAAAGCCATATGTGGAGCGGTGAGTTGGTAGATAAAAGAGACGGGGGCAACGTAGGGTTCGAGGGTAGGTGCAAAAAAAATGGAGTTGTGAAGAAAAGTGAAATCAACGGAGTCTGAGAGGAGTCGGTGAATGAAAAGAATATCTGCTGTGTCCCTTCGTTCCTCAAGTGTATTCCGGTTAATGCAAATCGAAGAAAACGACGGGGGATGCTCTCAATTCGGGATGTATGAACTCGATGGAAGGGCTTGCTTTAGTAATTATCTCATCAATTTTCGAGTAGAAATTAAGTTTCCTGTCAAATAACATGCTAATGTCGCGAATAGACTGAACAAGGCATATAGGGTGGTTGTGTAAAAGGTTAATTCAAGGAGGAGACTTGTTGCACTTGCGTGCGAACGTAATCGATTGACATTTGTCTGGATTGAGTTCTTAGCAGTTGCTGATGCATCAGGTGGACAATCTATTTAGATCTATTTGAAGGGGGCTGGAGTCATGTTCTGAGGAAATATTTTTAAAAGCTTTTGTATCGTCTGCATAGATGGAAAGTACTGAGTGTTGAATGACCCTTTCAAGATCATTAATGGTTAGGATGAAAAGAATTGAACCTCGGTATCTACTTTGAGGAATACCTGAAGCGACCAAGAAAGGGCCCGATGGGACAGACTTAAACGAGCACTAAAAAAACGATAATCCAGGTAAAAAGATATCTATTTTAGCAAAACGGGTTCAAAGCCCAAGAAGGACAATTTGAATATGATTAGTTCATGAGATATCTTATCAATAGCCTTATTAAAATGAGTTGTTTTAACGTCAACTTCTTTACCACTTTCTAAGGTTGAGAGAACAGAGAACACGAATCCGACGAAGTTGGTGGTAGTTAATTTATCTTTCATAAAGCCGTGTTATTTAGAGATTTGTGTAGGAAGCCTTCGTACAAAATCCCTTCGAGGAGTTTGGGTATACAAATGTCAAAGTAATTGTTGACTTGCTCTTTAATCCCATTTTGTGTATCGGACTTATATATCTGTGGAAATTCACCTTGAGAGAGTGACAACCGAAGAGAAGAACACTTTTTAAGAAATTTTGATGGAAGGCCATCACATCTTCTAAATGACAACCTCGGCTCTGATTGCAGACTGTCGTTCTTTTCTCGAAATTTTCAATCACTCTTTCACATAATTAGGGCTCGATTTCGGCAATGACGGCTTGAATGTTTGCCGTTGGCTGGCGTAGATCTTCCTTTTAACATTATCCCAAAGAAAGAAGTCTACTTGCACAATCTTGGCGGCAAATGTGTGTCTCCGAAACTCGAAATTATGCTGCCAGGAAACTTTGTGCGCAATAATTGAATTCTTTTGCGACTTGTATTGCACGTAGCACCATTCTGTTGAAATTAGAGGTCACAATAAATTGTTTATCATGTCTGGGTAGAGTGCTTCCTTGACCAAAGTGCATTTTCGAAAAAGTTCAACCAACAGTCATTCGTCTGGTTGGGTTGGCATCTCCTGAATCACTTGCGGATGTTCAATGCCACAGATGCGGCAATTTTGCTAATAAACTACCCACAGACATGGAAATTGGCCTCATCCGAAAACACGATTTTCTGGCAAAAATCAATGTCAAATAAATAATTTACATATTTCAGAAGTATCTACACAATTGTTCACTTTATTAAAAAAAAAAAAAAAAAACAAATCCTACACCTCTTGTTGAAACACACTTTATAGCCTTCATACTATATTTGAAAGGGTTTACAGCACACCAATGTCAGTAGAATTCTTCTTGTCAATAAATTTCCAACTTGAAAAAATCTCCCGTCAATAAGGTCAACAAACTACGGACATAGTAATAACCTTAGAGATACAGCCTTTACTCAAATCGAAACCCCGGATATGAAAAAGTAAAATACAGCAACTTTTGCGGTAAAGTTACTTACAGATGGTCCACCTGAAAGCATTATAAAAGATGACTTCAAACCTTCTTAACATATATTAGATTAATAACAAAAATCTGCCAACAATAATTCTGAAACCCAAAGTTCTCGACCGAAAACAACTAACATTCTATGCATTAAATTTAATAACATTGAGCTCAAGCAGATTGTTTCACTAACAAACGAAGAAAGATCCTGACAAGATGTACATTTGGCGTATAAGATACGTTCATAATAAGTTTTGACATGCTAAAAGTTTCTTGCACAATCGATACTTACAAATTAGTTTTATGTATCATGTGTTATCTTATAGATTCCATGAAGGAAATAAAGATTTGAAGAGATTTCTACTCTTTTAAATGAGGAACGAGCAAATAGCATGTTTATTGAAGGAGACACCTTAATATAGGGTTTCCTAATAACGACTTGACAACTTTTTTTTTTTAAATAAAAGGCAAACCATTTGAGATATTTCAAAAACTTTATTATTGTACTTCAAGTACAATCAAAACATTTATGAATGGAACTCGACTTCGTTCATATGGCCACCGCGGACACGTTTGCAGCGGTCGATTCGTTGAACCCAATTTTCAACGACTCAACGACGCATTTCGGCCGAAACGGCCGCTATTTCGAATTCAATGTTGGATCTGAGCTCTTCCAACGTCGTCGGCGTGTTGACATAAACCAATGACTTAACGTAGCCCCACAGAAAATAGAAAATGTACTGTGTGGCTTGTGGCACCATCCTGTTGAAACCACATGTCGTCCAAGTCCATATCTTCCAATTCGGGCCAAAAATAATCGGTGATCATGGTGCGATAACGCTAACCATTCACAGTAACGTGACGATCGGTATCGTCGACGAAAAAATATGGCCCAATAACGCCACCGGCATGCAAACCGCACCAAACAGTTATTTTTTGTGGAAGCACATGTGGGTTTTCACCCGACCAATAATGCATATTTTGCTTATTGACGAACCTATTGAGCCGAAAATAAGCTTCGTCACTGAAGATGATTTTGCGACTCCGAATATCTGTAGAAAATTTTTATAATTTGCAGACGTTGCTCGTTAGTGTACTTTACCATGATGTTGAGTTTAATGAATAAATTGACAGTGACAGTTTGATGATTAGTGAAAGAGTGCGTTCACAAATTAAATTCAAAGTTGTCAAGTCCCTATTGGAAAACCCTATATATGTAACAAATACAACCGGTTGCTGGGAGGTTCGAGTATATTCATTTTTAAGTTTGGTTTGACGTAGTTTGATCGCATTTATTCGGTTGATTTGCCTTTAAGGTCATGTGATGTTACGCCTTTAGACTTCTTCCTGTGGGGTTATTTAAAGGGTAAGTTTTATACATTTTAAACATAACATCGAATTTGAAATTGCGGCCTTTGACTCACTTATTCTTAAAGAAGTTATCGATAATTTTGACCTTCGGATGGTCGCTTGCAACAGAAGCCGTGGAGGTCACATGAACGATGTTGTGTTCCATTCACTGAAGCTTATTAATCAGTAAAATTCTAAATTTAATTCACAACAAATGTGTGTTTAATTCAATGATAACGTCCGCACTAGCTGTTTGATTACCCTTTAGTGAACAAAAATTCAACTTTGACAGCCTGAATGAGCGCTTATGGTAGCGAATGCTGGGAAGCATCTTCTAAGTCTCTCTAGCTACATATTGTTTTTTTTTTTTTTTTTTAGCCCAACCTCAAGTCATTATAAACACAGCACAGCACAAGCGAACGAAAATTAGAGAAGAAAGAAGGAGAAATTTGGATGTATCATATGTATTAAGCGTTGATTTTGAATGTTTGCTGGTTGTAATGAGATGAAAATAAAGAGCTCTGAAGGCATTCTATAACTAAGATTAAAGGTTTAGGTAGAAATTAAAGTATTGCAGAGTATATCTAGCTTGAAGGTAAGTTTCCGACTATTCACAGTGAAATTGGGTCTTACGGTGGACTCTTTGAGAAGGTGGAATCTCTCTCATTCCTTACGCCAGTGGTGGAGGATGTCAATTGACTACATTGAATCTACGAATTTCTTGATGATATTGAATACGTAGTGATTTCAACATACGGGTAGATGGTATGGGGAGTGCCATTCATAATGACTATGTTTTTAAATTTAATTTCGGTTTGTCGTTTCCCAGTTAGTTATGCTGTTATTATCGCAAGAGGTTTACATGATTTGCCGTTCCCTTTGCCGGTGCCGTTTGGTTTTTAGTTGTCACAAAAAAAAAAAAAAAACAGAAAAATTGCAAAAATGTATACAATTTTTATTTGAGTTGATAAATGAATGCTTTTCTTTGACTTTTTAAAAATTATTTCATTTAAATGTTGACCATGACTACGTTTTACCGCTTTGTTGCGTGGCATTGCATATTGGTAAGAAAGCGAGGACGAGTTTTTCGATGACGGCTATGGTGACATTACAATAATTTTGAATTCAGCTGAAATCGACGTAAATATAATGAGGAACAGACAAATGTAGAAGAGAGGATTAATAGTTAAACAATTGGTGATATACGATATTTGAAAAGTATGATTAAATTTTTTTTTTTTTTTTTTTTTGTGGGCAGGTGATCTTTATAGACCTTCATAGATACTATAAGCCCGGTGCTTATAAGGGGTGATTCATCGTGAGGTTTGATTTTCAATAGGCTTTTTTTTGAAAGATCACGTGTGACTACTGTCAAACTGCTTTCTCATTTTGGTTCAGTATCGCTTGGCAAATCATCATGGAAAGACTCCCACTACTACAGCGTCTCCAAATCGTTCGGCTGTATTACGAAAATCAGCGTTCTGTGAGAAATATTTTTCGTGCAATTCAAGGAACTTACGATGCGCATAATCGACATACTGAAACCACTATTGCCACTACCATTCGCAAATTTGAGTCCCAGTTTACATTGGTGGATAATACTCGACCGGTTAGACCACATCCACCACTTAGTGAAGAAACTATAGCAGCTGTAGCTAAGAGTACACACGAAGACCGTGACGAACCGATTCGTCGTCGTTCTCAGTAGCTTGGCTTGGCGTGTTCGACAACTTGTCGTGTTTTACGTGAGGATCTCGGCCCAAAAGCGTACAAAATTCAAGTACAAGAATTGAAGCCAGGCGACTTGAATTTGCGTCATATTTTCAGTGAATGGGCTCTGGAAAAACTCAATGAAAATCCGGTGTTTTATCGTGAAATTTTGTTCAGTGATGAAGCCCATTTTTGGCTCAATGGATACGTTAATAAATAAAATTACCGTATTTGGGCTGATGAGCAACCCGAAGAGTATGGTGTGGTTTATGGGCTGGTGGAATCATTGGACCATATTTCTTCAAAAATGAGGCAAATCAGAAAGTTGTGCCATGTTAAAGGACTATATGCTTCCTGTAATTCATGCACATGGACTCGGTGAGCTCTGGTTTCAACAAGACGGCGCTACGGGCCATACAGCGCGTGAAGCAATGGACTTATTTAGAAATCATTTTGGTGAGCACTTAATTTCACGTTTTTCTATGGTAAATTGGCCGACTAGATCGTGCGATATCACACCTTTGGAATATTTTCTCTGGGGATATGTAAAGTCTCAGGTCTTCAGGAATAAGCCAGCTACGATTGACGCTTTGGAAGCCAACATTACTTGTTATCCGTGAGACACCAGTCGCTATGATTGAACCAGTCGCCCAAAATTGGAAGATATCATTTTCAGGGAGTAACTGCCAAGAATTGTTCTTTTAACCGATATTAAAAATTTTAAGTTTTCTTTCAAATTTATGTGTTTTATTTTACATTATAAATCAAACTGCACGATGAATCACCTTTTAGTAGTGTGAGATTCTTACTTTCTAAAAAACACCTACCTTATGTAAACTATGACTAAGTTCACACTCAACAAGCAGTTCTTCTTTCGCGTTTTATTTGGCTTTAATACGATGTTTTGTATGCTGATTTTCTGTTGAAACATCCTACGTATTTTAAAAATTTAAGCGCTGCTGGTCACCGTACTTGAGATCGAGAGGCTTAGTCCTTTTCAGACAGCTCAATAAATTTGTCTCGTCAAAGATTTGTTGAACAGAAATGTTTGTAGTCGATTTTTGTGTTTTCGCGCAAAAATTTTAATTTCGTTTTGGACGTTTTCAACTCCTAGGTCTCTGTGGATATTATCGTTTTTAATGTACCACGGTGCTTTAACAAACCAGCAGCAATTTGGAATACTTTCCAAGAAGCCAGTACATGTCTCTATATTTAATCTCAAGCTCTTCACGTTTTTTCTTGACGTGTGCTCTCCGTTTAAGTTTAGCTTCGAGTGTCATACCAAGATATCTGGCCTAGTTCGCGAAAGGAATTTGTACTGCGTTGATAAGCACAGGTTGTCAGTTTTCTTGAGAGTGAAGTTCACATGGACTAACTTGGTTTCATTAAGCGCCACTCGCCAAGTCTTTGTCCAATTGTTAATCCGTGTAAGGGCGCATTGTAACTGCGCAGTTACTTCTGGCGATGTCATCAGCAAATGTTGCTAGCACAGTATCGTGCATTTGCGGTATGTTCGTTCAGTTACATCGGTTATTCGATGCACTTGGTCAACAGTAGAGTATCGGCTTATAAAGCCAAATTGATGATCGGGCAAGAGGCGATTTGAATCAATAACAATTTAAGAATGGACGACGGGAGAACGAATAGATACAAACAGGATTCTCCATAAGACATTCGATGACTTTTATGGTCGATGAATATGCACATGACCAATTAACTTCACGAACTACGACACAACATTAAAGACCGAGTGGCAACGATTGGTTGCACAATACGGGGTATACAAGACCTCAAGTAGAGACAAGCAGAGAGATATTTAACAATTAGAGACCAAAGATACAAACGCCAAGTGACCGAGATTAATGAACCACATTTACGCGGAAGACCATCAAGACACGAATACTACCAAGAAATCTGTGATTAGTGCATGTCAAATTTAGATTAAGATACTCGTACTTGCTTATTTATTTTTATTGGGTTATTAAGAGTACGGTTAACAGCTAGAAGTTTCATTCGTGTTTTTTCAAAGTTAGCTTTATACTACGTTTTCATTCGGGACTCATATGGGCAAAATTTCGCTTCGAAAATTAGAAGGCTATTCATTTAATTCTCATATCTCATACACATTTTAGGTTAAGTTTTAGTGCGTTATTTAAGTTTTCGGTTTAAGGGCTTAGGTTAGCGTGTGGCACTGATTGTGATGGCACTCAGATGTGATTCTGCTGTTTCATTTCCTTTTTATTCTAATATCTTTCTCTTTTCTTTTCGTTTAAGTACGTAAGTATTGTAACGTGGCTTCCTTCATATCTATTATTTTCCTTTTTCAAATCCTGGATCATGGATGCCTCCGTGGTTGACTAAACCCCTTACAGCTTCAGACATCTGATTAAAAACCTGATTACAACTCGCAATAAGGCTAAATTCATCAACATAAAACTGGTATGGGTACCCGGCCTCACGGAAGAAAAGAACGACTTTGCCAAAGATTGTTTCTACGAGCTCCTCAACTGTTGTGCTAAGCAGAACGGTTCTGGGTTTGACGTCAAATTGCGAAAGTGCTCAATTGAGCCATTTCAATAGTTCTTAATGTTAAAAATTTCTTCCCAGATACAAAACGAACTTTTTAATGAAACAAACAATAGTGTTACAGTCGGTGCTGCAAGTTTGGATGGATTACTTCTACAATCTTTGAACATCATAGTGAACCTGATTAAGAAGAGGTCTGGATCTCTAAAACCAATAAGGTAACAGGAGAAGACAGACAATCTGCCGAACTATTTGAAGCAGCGGGGATTGATTTGATTGCAAAATATATAAGAGATATAAGAGATATAAGAGAGCAAAAAGAAGTACTATGCCATATACCGTCGAAAAGAACGTATACCCAACACCAACGACTTGGAAAACTTTAATTTTAAGACAGTAAAAATAAGCACTGTATAAGAGCTTAACGGTCCCAGTCCTACATATGTCGGAGAAGCATAGACTTTACTTAAATCGAACGAAAACACAATTGGTTGCTATGAGAGAAAGATGATCCGAATTATTTATGGTTCCGTCTGTATAAACAAAATGCATGGTTTATGCAGCGAAATTGATCATATAAGAAGGGCTCCTGCCCAGATTGTGTTTGAATCCTTAGCTGTGGGATAATGGAAAACCTCGCGTTGGAAAAGGACTCCGCTCAACGTTGTTTGTGCAGCTTGAGGCGATTAGCGCAAGACAATTCGTTATGGAAAAGCTATTCGACAAGGCCCGTGCTTACTCCAGACTATAAGTAAGTAAGCGTCTTTACAGATGAGTCGAGGGAGTTTAAAAAGATATTTGCTGAAGCTGAAGTTTGTTATTCTTTTTGCATCTACTTCTTCAGTCGATGACAACAAATATCAACTAAGTTACGCTTGTTGAAGGACTTTCAAAGGGTGACTCGCAATGATCAATGGAATTAAGTATAAACGTAAATAAATTGCATTAAAGTGTGGCAGTAATCTTTATTAAGAAAGAGAAATGAATCATGTTGCGTTATTACTTAAGAAAGGCACTATCAGTGACAAAGTCATTAACACGTTTCTTTTCATTGATTTCTGTTATCTTTCGAGAGTGCAGGGTGTTATTTTAATAAGCATACATATATATATATATATGTGCATACATATGTACATATATGTTACATGTTACACCGCACAGTCAAAAAACACATGACGAATATAATTTTCTATTTTTGTTTTGCTTAAAAACATTTGATCCTTGAAGTAAGGGATAAGTAAAGAAATTCATTCAAATAGTCGTAACTCATGGATAGATACAGATACATGAAAATTATTTTTCCGCTTTAACCCATGCATAAATTTCAATTCTGCCTTAACAGATGGTATCCTTTACATTCTAGTAAATTGTGTCACGTCTTCTTTATGCTTTATCCTGCGTGATGATAATCCCTTCGCTACGTTTTACGTTCTCGCTTCTTACTCATTTTCGTATTGTATTTGCTTTTATAATTTACTGCTGCCACAAGCAATTTGTCAAGCGATTATTCTACCCTTCCAAGCCTTACCGAGCTGCCTCCTCTCAAGGCAGAACTGAGATGAAGACGAAAAGGATCAATAGATCCAACGAATAAAGAACGTGCAAGTATGTCAGTGCCTTTGATGAAAAGATTCGTTATAAGAAAGTACGAATTATCTTGGCTGAGTTTCTATGATGTCATTAATGTGTGATTGAACGTCTACAAAGTCGATGTCTGTGTATGACTGTTCTACTATTATATATCGGCTGTTGTATCTTTGGTGCTTGTTGGCTTTAATCCTAGGGATTTCAGCAGACTATTGAACTAGATGTGTGTACTAATGTAATAATTGTAGCTGAACCGACTATCCTCTGTTGTGCTGGAGTCTATTTCTAAAACGAACGATGTGTGAATACCTTAACTTACACTTCCCCATACTATGAAATCGCTTCTGCTTTTACGAGGATATTTAAGGAAGGATAACATTTAACAAATTTATTTCATTTACCCTTGACCAGTTGTTCTGTATTGCAGTTGTTGTATAGAGAGCCTTTTACTTCTGTTTCTGTTATACACATACGTATCCTGTGAAAGATAAATATTTGCTGGATTGACGTTCGCTGATAGTCGTTTATCCTATCCATTGTTTAGGGCAACAAAATATCAGGAAGTGTCAGAGTAGGGTGGTGAAGTAGAAAATTCTATCAATTCAGTAATTGGAAAGTGTCATTTGTGGATGTGATTCATTTGTTGCCGGACAAATATTGTCAATTAAATTATGGCTGATTGGATACTTGAAAACGCTTAGATAAAATATAAAGTCTAATTGAGTTCTGGGGGCAGTTTCTTATTGTATTGATTTTTATTCCAAGGACCTAATTTTTGAGTGGGCTTTTGATTTTATTCCTGTTATTATTTTATAGGAGATTTATATATAGAATAGGATTTTTCTTTTTTTTGGAATACGTACTTATGAAATGAGTTCGATTGTGCTGAATTAAAATGGGGGAAAAAAAATAAGAGAATCATTGTTCCTTGACTAGTGTTCTTTCTGTCTTAATTTTTAAAGACGCTTTTGCATTAGATAATTTCATTTAAAAAATAATCAACTCCTTTCATTTTCTAAAATAAAGTTTATCAGAAATGAAAACCACAGATGAAAGAACGGATGCGCAGGTATATTCTATTTATTGATAAAAATATAGAATGGTACCATTAATTTTACTGGTGTTGCTTCCGTTTTTACTTAGTTGCGACATTATCAGTATTTAAGGACACATATTGTTATGTATATCTCAAGTAAAAACATTGAAGTTTTTAACTGGTAATTTTTTAGGAGGATTTTTTGTGGAATTGGCAGCACTTTTAAGCGACAGCCAATTTGACAGCTGACTTATACTCTTTTCTGTTTGCCATTTTACATTACATGAAAAAATGCTTGCAAGTTGTGAAAACTTGTACCGAAACTTATGGTTAAACACCCGAAACCTATCGTGCGTTAAGCCCATATTACGCCCGGGATATTCGTCCAGCTGAGCAAGTTATTCAAATAATCATGGATCGGTTTCACGCGCGTGCGTCGTACTGTGCGCACCGAAGAAGCTCTTTCTGCTATGGAGCGTAGTATTGAGGAGAACTCGAATAATTATGAACGAAATAGTGCTCAGCAATTGGAGCTAAAAGCCGTTTTTGTTCTTACAAAATATTGTTCAGTGGTGGGTCCATTTTTGGTTGAATGGTTGCGTTAACAAGTAAAAAATCCGCAGAAAATCCCTAAGCTATTATTAAGATAATGTCGTCACATCCACAAAAAGTCACTTCTTAGTTGTGTTTTATAGCGTAGTAGAAAATTCATCTATATTTCTATTTCTATGATTCCGGTCAGAACGTTAAAGTCAATGGAGAGCGTTGTAGGGCCTTGATTACTGGTATTATTGTACCCCAAGGTATTTAATGTGGAAAAGCTAGGGTTTCAACAAGGTGGCGCAAAATATCACACAGCGCGCCCCACAAATAATTTTCTTCGATAATTTTGAGTAAAGATCCTGTGAATTAGCCTCCAAGACCTTCAAGACTCATTCACTTTTCTGTTTTTTTTTTTTTTTTTTTTGCCAGAACAGAGCACTCAGCCAAAGAACAAGTTCATTGTACTCTTTGCAAGTTTCTTTTAATGTAATCGTTTAGTCATACGAAAAAAGATGAGTGAGCTCTTCAGTGTTAAGGTGCCTACAGTACCAGCACCCACCACGTCAGAGCCAAGTACCTGATGAGCATGATGCGAGCGTAAGACGGACACTTAGAGAGATAGTGCTCCGCGGTGTCGTCATCACTTTTACAGCAAGCAACACAAGATGTTGTGTCAATTATACCCAGCACATTTAAGTGCTTAGCAAAAGTGTAATAAACCAGTCTTGGGCAAATGGAAAGTCGATTTCAGATTTTTGTCGCAACAGGTGTTCTGGTACCATTGCATCGGAGGTCATGTCCATAAGACCAGAGTCATAAGACAGCCGACTTGCAAGGTCAATAAAGTTCCAGTACGTGTTTCACCAAAGACCACTTCTTTTTAGCAGGAAATTCGCTTTGAGAGTGGAGCCCATGATATGAATATCAAGTGGAATGTTGTGGGCATATGCTGAGTCGCTATTCTGCACCAGTAAATCAAAAACCCGTCTCGAGTTTCCTGAAAAAGTGGTAGAAAATTTAACTTCCAGATTGCACTTTATACGAACCACCCGCGACGAATATATATATGTACTGCAGCTTCCGAGTGATTGCTGTGGTTACCTTAAACAAGATTCCGAAAGCAGCTTTTGTCATCATCGAGTTCGGTGACGCTAGTCGAGATGGTGCTTTCCAAATAAGGAAAGCTTTACATTTTCTCGATCTTTTATCCAATAATGTTTAGTTGGGAGAAAGAGTTTGACAGTAGATCCAAAACTCTCTGTGAGCAAGCAATCAGATATCGTCAATGTAATCAAGTTGTTTCAACACTACCAGTTTGCAGTTGCTGCGTTTGGCTTGGTTGCAACATTTCCACTTATTTTCATTTATTTAATTAGCTCCTTTAGTGCCTATACAGTAAGATGGTGCACTTTATAAGACACTATAAGCTAAGTATGTAAGCTTACAGTTATGCATTTATTAAAGATATAGCAAAAAAGAAAAATAAATAAAGAAATACAAACTAAAACGTGCTCCAAAAAAAAACGTGCGTTAATTATTTTTTACGTTTTTGTTGAACACACTGTATCTAGAAATATTTTGCGTACAAAAACAGGTAGGTAAAGAGTGAGCGAAGTGATAGTGTTGATGTTGACTGTCAATTTCTGTCACTTACTGAATTCAATGAGGTTGATCTTATCAACAGATATCATACAATCTTTGGCAATTTTAGTCATGGAGTTGATTATTATAAACAATTGAATCTTAGTACGAAAATGGGCGATCTGTAAAAGTAACATTTACTAAAATTCGCCCTAGTGCTCTGGAATTCGTGCAAAGGTGAAGTGTTTTGAAGAAACTGGCTGGCTATTGGATCAAACTCCATATCAGCATACTCGGCCAGCACGTACATGTGAAAAAATCGCCACTGGGAGCGAAAGTATTCACTTATGTTACCTTACGGCGAATTTTAAAAATTGATCTTCATTTGCACGTCCACGCCTATAAGATCCAAATTACACAACAATTGAAGCCTTTGGATCATCTACGACGACATCGATTTGTTAACTGGATGTTGGATTTTATCCGATGAAGCCTATTTTTGGACAGATGGATACGTAAATAAACAAAATAGTCGTTTCTGGGAATCGAAAAATCCATACGAAATTCACGAAAAACCAATGCATCCCAAAAAAGTCATTGTATGGTGCGAATTATGGGTTGAGGCTGGAGAGACAGTCACAGTATACGGAGAACGTTACACAACATGTTTTTTTTCCTAAAATTCAATAAATTGGGTCTAAACGATCTTTGGTTTCAACAGGATGGTGCTACTGCCCACACAAGCCGAAAAGGAGAAGTTGATTGGCCTCCAAGGTCATGCGATTTGACACCTTTAAACTTCTACCTATGGAGTTATTTGAAGAGTAAGGTCTATGCCTATTATCCAGCGACAATTCAGGATCTGAAACATAATATTCAAACTGAAAATTGCAACCATTGAACCACTTATTCTTCCAAATGTCTTTGATAATTCTGGTCTGTGGAAGGTCACTTGCAACAGAAGCCATGGTCGTCATGGTGGTATTATTTAGGAAAATTCTACATTGATTTCATAATAAGTGTGTATTTAGTTTAATGAAAACTTCCACACTATCTGTTGGCACATCCTTAAATATAAATAAAGTTCAATTAGTAGAAAAACTAGTTCAACAATTTAGTTGATAACTTACGTTTCGTCCACCTCTGATTTTTACAACGGTAGATATTAATTGTTTGTAAAATGAAGCCGTAAATGTTTCCGAAATTGTAACTCGCCCCTAAGTCTCCTCACAGGTAGTGGCAGTGAGTTCCATAAGCGGATGACGTTGACGAAGAACTGTGGCCCAGAAGTAAGGTAGGAGCAACGCGGGTGTATTACTTTCAGAGTTCTGTCTGATTATGTTGAAATGCAATATAAGAGTTCTATAACGCAGTAGGTGGACGAGAGTGATTTTATAAGTTAGCTTGAAGAAATTTGGGACATGGTCTAATCTAACCGTTATGTAGCGCGAAGTTTTGTTGAAGGCAACGTTAAGCTTTCTCCGACTAAGCGCATCGCAATTGCAATATACCTCACATCTGTACGTAAGCATAGGTAAAATTAATGTTTTGGCAAGCATTATGCATGTTTGAGGAGGAATGTACTGCTGCGAGACCCGTAATGTGCGAAGAACACCATATGCTCGTATCATGCCTAGATTCGTAGCAGTTTCCACTTAATCGATAACAGTGCGCTTAAGTATAATTTTAGGAAAGTCGGATAGATCTAAGTTTTTTGTGCTTGTCACTAGGCATTTGGATTTAAATTGGTTTAAGAACAGTCCATTTCTCGACGGCGTTCGATGAGTCCCCAGCAGACTACTATTCAGCTATAAAGCTAGAAATTCGTTGATAAAAAAGGAGAAGAAGAGATGTCCTAACATTGAATCTTCTGGAGCCCCTCTTGTGATCGGATGAAAATCAATGTTTGCTGCTCCGACCGCTTGTTTTCTTTCCTTTCTTTTGTCACGGCACTAGCAGAAAATCTGTACAAGGACAAACGTTTTTTTTTTTTTTTTTTCTCCTGTTTAAATATCTAACATGAAACAGTGTTTAGATTATACGACGAAATGATCATGAGTGGCATATATTTCCCCAGGCTCGAATGAGTTCCATTCGTTGACAAATCTCATCTTGAAGGAGTTAACTTTTCGTTAGATCATAGTAGTAGGGTAGACTAACTCGTGAGCGGTGTTTATCATTTAAATTAAAAAAAAAAAAAAAAATTGCTAAATCCAAAAAAGATCTTTTTAGTCTAAGGGTCATCAATTTTTCAATTAGGCGTCGAAAATGTGTGCACTTATGTATCGTATTTAGAAACATTGTTAGAGTAGCGTCATCCATTCTCAATATAATTTTGAAGATATCAAGAAATTAATCCGATAAAAAGTGCTTTCTACAGATTGGTAATTTTTGTGGAATTTTTCGTTTGCACCTTCATTTCAAATCGCTATTGGGCTTCTACCCATATCCTTTTCACTTTTTGCACCTGGTTGATTGACAAATCTTACGGACATTAATTTAAGGATCAACACAATCTGCAGGTACTTTTTCTTGGTAAAACCTTTTAAAGTTGAGATGAAAGGTATGCTCTTAGTTGGCTTACATATGCCACTACTCTGTGACAAATTTACCGATAATATGAATGGCAATGTGTGTATGAGCCCTAATTTATAAGTTAGCTCATTTATCCTGGCAAAAGTGTTACCATTTAATAGTCATTTGTCGTCCTTCATTACCAGTCGAGCATATATGAAACTTACATATGGTATGGCACAGCTTCAGAATTTCAGAGGAAAAAAAAAAGGAAGCTCTTACTCTGTTAGACTCTCGAAAAAAAAGAACAAAAATAAAAACACTTTGACTTCATCCTTCTACTGTCAGTGAAAAAGTGCCTTTCTGCCTAATCCTCGAATTAATGGCATCGACGAGTGGAAACAACAAAAAGTACCAAGTCCAATGCTATCAAGAGAATTAAGGATAAAAAAGGTACGAGTAAGTAAAAGCAAAATACCAACTGTTCTACCCATACCTCTACCAAGAATACTTACACAAACAAACATATATCTGAACGTATATTAAAAGCATATAGTGTTTACAGAATACTTGAACACATGAAAGTTTTATTACGACCATTTATAAGGTTGTTGCTTGCTTATTCTGTTGATTCTTTTACTTGCTTTCCTTCCGTCTCTTTGCATTTAGAAGATGGACTCTGAATTTACTCGTACAAATCCTATCTGTTCTATGGACACTCGTGTCTAACATGACCATTAATGTCATCACAAATTTCATTTCATAGAAATCCTAATCTCCAATATTTTTTCCAGGAAATGCAGGAAAGGTCATGGTCGACGACCTATAAGGAATTTTTGATGTTACATATACATAAGGAAACTGTAAGGGTGATGAAGATATTTTTTCTTATCGCAAATATCATTTGAAGGACATCGCTAGCCATGTAAACTGGACTACGAGTAGATTTGGGTTGGAGGCAATAACAAAATTACTGAATATGAATTGTAATTGATGGATTTGACAATATTTTGTTATACATATGTACATGTAAAATGGATAAGTTGTATATTGTTTATACCCTTTCAACATAAAAAGAAACAATCACTCTTTATATGTTATAGGACGTTTTTCTTCATGTGGTAAAAGATATTAACTTCTTGGACGCTTTCGACATGGGAAACGACGACGAAAAAGTTAGCGCGGATAGACTCGAGATATCTACGCATATCCTTGTCTTCTACAAGCAAATTGGCTCTAACAAAGAGCAATCGGCTTATTTTATAAAAGTGGGTACTCCGAAAGTGCTAGAGCTGTGTCCTGGCCTTTGGCCAATTGATAACTTGAGTAGGGATATGTTAATTGAGATCTGGATGGTACCCAGCAAGGTTTTTTTTTTCTACTTACGTACTCACCTACTGCGCGCTACAGTTCTGAGTAAACGTGGGCCTCAACTTACAAGCCGCTCCAATTAGTCCGGTTACTAGCTAACTTATCCCAGGTGCACACTACAGTTCGACTGAGGTCCTTCTTCACTTATGCGCCCATCTAAGTTGAGGCCTGTCTCTACTGCGTTAGATAAGAGGACCCTGCGGGCCAGAGCATTGGCATCCATCATTCGCTCTACATGCCCTTGTCATTTCAGGCGACTGATGCGCAGTTTTCTGACTAAATCGATGTCGCTGTACAGTTCATATAGTTCGTCGTTGAATCTTCTACTCCAATGCCCGTCAACACAACGGACTGAGTGTTTTTCGAAGGATTTTTCTCTCGAAACGACTGAAGAAATCTTCATCCGCTTTCGATAGTATCTATGCTTCTATACTTAAAGCAGGACTGGGATATTGTAAAGAGCCTCCATAGTTTCGAAATAAGGCCTTACTATCCAATGGCCTTCTTAGCATAATAAATCAGCGATTGGCAAGTCTGCTAGACGCATTTTGTAAGCTTCCATTCCAATACTGGCCGGTGACAACCAGTTGAGATCTTCCAATTATGTCGATACCATTGGTGTACGCTAGTATAGGTTGATTCATCGTGAGGTTTGATTTATAATGTAAAACAAAACACATTAATTTGAAAGTGAACTTCAAATTTTTATTATGAGTTGAAAGAATAATTCATGTCATTTACCTTTTGAAAATGACATCATCTAAATGTTGGCCACGACTACGTCTGCAGTTGTCCATTGGGAAGGTCCAATTTTGGGCGACTCGTTCGAGCATAGCATAGTCTCGCAGATAACACGAGTAATGTTGGATTTCAAAGCGTCAATCATAGCTGGCTTATTCCAAACATTCTGATTTGCCTCATTTTTGAAGAAATATGGACCAATGATTCCACCAGCCCATAAATCACACCATACCGTTGTTTGTAATGGATGTAATGTAGCTCTTGGTACTCTTCGTATTGCTTATCAGCCCAAATACGACAATTTTGTTTATTAACGTATCCATTGAGCCTGAAGTGGGCTTTATCACTGAATAAAAATTCACGATAAAACTCCGGATTTTCATTGAGTTTTTCCAGAGTCCATTCACTGAAAATATGACGCAAATTCAAATCGCCTGGCTACAATTCTTGCACAAGTTGAATTTTGTGCGCATTTAGCCCGAGATTCCTACGTAAAATACGCCAAGTTGTCGAATACGCCAAGCCAAGCTGTTGAGAACGACAACGAATCGATTCGTCACAGTCTTCGCGTACACTCTTAGCTATAGCTACTATAGGACTCAAATTTGTAAACGGTATTGGCAATAGTGGTTTCAGTAGGTCTATTTTGTGCACCGTAAATTCCTCGAATCATACGAGAAACATTTCTCACAATTTGGAGACGTTGTTGTGGTGTGAGTTATTTTATGATAACTTGCCAAACGATACTGAACAGAAATGACAAAACAGTTTGATAGGAGTCATGCGTGATCTGTCCGAAAAAGCCTATTGAAAATAAAACCTCACGATGAATCACCCCTTAGTTACACAGACTTTTAAAAGATTGTGTATGCAGTATTCACTTTTGAGCTCCGCACAAATTCTTCTAGTACGATGTTAAAGAAGTTACATAACAGCGCGTCATCTTGTCTGAAACCCTTTTGACATCAAAGGTCTCGGTTTACTCGATACCGACCTTGACTCAATCGTCATTCTGCACGACGGACAAGACATAGCTCGTCTCTATAAATCCTGCCATATGCGGCCTTCAAATCAATGAAAAGTTAGAAGTTATTGATTAAAACTTCTTGGGGGTTTTCCGGGTTTTGCCGGAGTGCGAAGATCTAGTCGATTTTGGACTTTCCTGGTCTAAAACCGCTCTGTTGGGACTAATAAGTTTGTCAGACGTTCACAGAATATGGCAGATAAGAACTTCTCTGTTGAGCCGACTTATACCTTTATAGTTAGCGCAATTGAGGGTTCTTTTTTTTTGAGGATTCAGCAAACGGCGAATGGAATCTCCATTCATCAGTCATATTCGTACACCCTTCTGACCAGATCTAAAACAAGTCATTTATAGCAGCTTTGGATACCTCGGTCGGTAAGTCGTTATGTTCAGTTGATTTGTTGGATTTAAGCTTAGGTATTGCTCTTCTTACTGGGCTTCTCCGCCATTATATAGTCTGCAGAAATTTTGTTTCCATTTTTTAGGTATATTAGTTTAGGTATCATCGTCTAAGTTGAATTTTTTATTCTGTCAGAAGGCAGGAAGTTAAGCTTCTCCACCGTTATATAGTCTGCAGAAAATTTGTTTAAATATTCTTAGCACCGATTGTGACTCTACTACAAGATTTCCTTCTTCTACTCTACAGGTTTCTTATGAGTCTTTTTGCCTTGACACGTTCCTTCTACCTGTTGGTAAAACTTCCGTCGTTATTTCTGGAGTGCAACCTCTCAATATATAAGTTCGCGAGTTTCTCGGGCTGTTTTTACTTATTCTGGAAAAGCTGATGGTCTTCCCTCCTCTTCTGCTCGTAGAGCTCCCTATAGTGCTGCTTTATACGCTTCTTTTTTAGCTGAATGTTCTTACTATCATTCCTCACCAAATCAGAAATTTCTTGGCGGTAGTTGAATGTAATCAAACGCGTCATTTGCGGCAATGATGCTACTTGATCCTGGCTTCATATTTCCGAATACGCGTTCAGCTAAGATTCTAGCGGTCTCTTAGAATTGCAGCTTTTCTACGTTATATATGGTATACATTTTTATTGTGGCACTTGGGATATGCATATTCGCATTTTGGCTGCAACAAGGTGATGGTCCGAGTCAATATTTCCTCCTTAGAACTTTCGGACGTCCAGACAAATGGAGGCATGTCTACGTCTATCGCAAAATGATCAAGTCGATTTAGCGTTTGATAATCCGGAGACCGCCTTGTGCTTTCTATAGTGGCATTTTGTCCCACCGCAAAGTCAATAAGACTAATTCAGTTGCAAAAACGTGGTGCCAACTCCCCCACCAAAGATGTCTCACTTTCCTGTCCTGGCATCATACTTTGAACATTGCTCAATTTGTCTTATCGAGGAGAGAGGAGAACGTTTCTATGTTCTTTGATGGTGTCGTCCTTGCCTTTCGTAGAAGTATGTGCGTTAGCCTTGATGTGGATTGTCATAAGATTCGGAAGCTCAAGACTTGCCTTCTTATCTATAAAAACATAAAAAAAACAGTGATTCTTTGCCAATAGAAATTTTTCTATAAAAAGCTGGGCTGTGATATACTGATATGTATACCTGCATCCTAATGCGAACATAAGAAGGACACATACTTCCCTTAACACTAGTACTCAGATTGCAGGTTTCCCTTCTCCGGGATTCGCTGACCTTCTAAATGTCATGCCATATAGACACAGACCTAATGTCGGTCCAGCTCCTGAAAAATTCTCAGGTTGGGCTACCAAGGTTATCGGCAATTTCATTTCCCGTGATCCGATTGTGACCTGGGACCAAGAAGTCAGCTTTCCGACTGTGTTCAATGAAATATTGCATTCCTGAACTAGCTTGGAAGTCGCTCAAGGCAGATTCAAGTTTTCCTAACGAGGAGTGAAATCTAATATTGTCACTCTCTAGAAAAACACCAGTTCCGCATTTTAAGCAAATTCTGGAGCCATCTACCAGCTACCCGACTACACATCTTTGTTGACTCAGATTCTGGTTGAAACCATTTCTTGGGACAGGGTTAGACTTCGTATTTTTTTCAGTAAAATAAATTTTGGTGTTGTTGTATTAGATGACATTATGAAAGACTAGAGTCAAAAGTCGGCGCCCAAGATTTTCTAAGCTGCAGTGCGTGTTGGTTGGGCGGAAGATGGCATGGAGAGTGCAGTCTACAGCAGAACTAGCCGTACTATGGAAAACCCAATGCAATCGAGATAGACTGCAATTCTTCCATGCCTTTGAAGCTTTTTCAGACAACCGACACATGTCCAATGAAAAGGCTCATGTCTTGCCGAAACATCTATTTCACTGCCAGAAGAGTGATCGCACATTAAAACAGAAAATAAGTATGAAGATAATAAAACTTATACGTTAGGGGAACGCACTGCAAAGAACAGTCGAATGTAAACCAGCAAACCCAGCAAATGCAAGCACGACAACAAACCTCATCAAGCGCACCGTTTGATGCTGACCTGATTTGCCTATTGAGCTTGAGCATGAGTTTCCGGTAAACCACAAAATGCGGTCGTGGTAAAGGATCCTATTAGAGGAATTAAAAAAATTAAATAAGTTGTCCGTTAAACTAGGTATTTTATTCTTAAACATTTTTAGTATTGTGTCCAGTATGGACATCTTGACCCGACACAAATTATATAAAAAGTAAATATTTTAACATCAGTCACTTGCGGAGGAAAGAGCTGTAAAAGATGAAGAATCCTCAAATGATTTTAGCTTGGAGTATGTCAAAGTTGTTAAAATGATGTTACCGCTGATTATACTTTCACGTTACTATTGACTCCATCTGATGTTGGAATTAGAAAATTGTTTTAACAGTTTATCGATTTATATTAGCGTGGGCTTGTTTGTTTGGAGCGTTATAGTTTGTACAATTTACATGCAATGCATGCCTCTATGGAGTTTGTCGGTAGAGATCAATAGAAAAAAAAAGCTCAAATTAGCACCTTTTCAGTAAAATAGGAGGATGAATAACTACATACTTAATTTTAAATGTGCGAGTCAGTTGGATATAATCGGGTGAAATTTAAGTTAGAAACTCGTTAAATAAAAAGAAATTGCCCATGTAGAATGAAGTCATAATCCCCTACGTCCATGCTTGATAGCAATACCACATTTCTTCTGAATACGACTGAAGAAGGCTTTCTATCCATACTCATTAAATTGTCAACAGAGTGGGAAAAAATGGTTAAATTGAAAGGAAACGGCAGCAAATGAGATGTGAAAATACTCGATACAAAGTATACGACAACTAAAATATGTCCTGCATATACATTTATTTGTACCAGATTCTAAGTTAAAATAACTTGTTCAATTTCATGTTCAAATTTAAGTGCTTTATGGTTACCAGCTAAAAAATTAATTGCCTTTAGTTAGGTAGTCGGCCATGAGTGCACATTTTAGATTTTTTTTCCGGTGTTTGTGTATGATAGTAACACGCAAAACCACTTTGTGGTCTTTATACCAATAAATGGCCAAATTACATGATCCTTAACAAGGCAATGAAGCCGAAAACCATCATTAAAACTCAATGAACCAAAGCAAATTTGCAGAATTAAGCTCTCAATTAGTTACACTCCAGCAATGCATTATTGGATTTTTGACGCGTTCTGAATTTAGTCGTAATCAACTTAAAAGAGTCGCAAATTGCTATCCATAAATAATAAGAAAAACGTCGCAAAGGGATTCAGCAGAAACTGGGAATGTTGAGAAATCTCATCCAGACGTCGTCGTGCAATAAATCCTTTAATGCAATCGATTTTGATAGAGACTATGCGAATTGTATGGGAAGGTAGGTATACCTACCTATACATAATCACACAACTAAAATAGATATGCAATCATAAGAAGATAGAAGTAGAAATTTATCCTACCTACCTGGATGAAAATCACTGACATTTTCATCACCGTTGTACAACGGTGTTGTTGGCAAAGATAAGATGAACGACTTTTAATGAAAAACCTTTTACGGTAATCCCTCGTGGAGGTGAACAAAAATCAAAGCCTTTCATTGTATGATAGATGCACCCGCTGTGACGCACAACCCTGGTCGAATCAAAGAGATTGATTTCTGATATTTAAGTTTAAACCTTTGGTGTGGAAGAAATTGTATGTGCAGTACTCGTAGGTAGGTCTCATCGTTCCATATCCATATCCGGATAAGTTTCAGGTGGGTGGCTTAATACAATGCCAAATTATGGCTTCGGGTGAAGGAAAGATTAATGTTTTGAAATAGCAAGTTTAGTGCGGATATCGATAGAATTTTATCATTTTGTATTTCACAAAAGGAATTACACGGAGCTGGGGTAAAAGATTATCGAGAAGGGTTTCGGTAGCATGTGGTAGATGGGAATCTTCCTCCCATCTACCTCCTAATAGTTTCACTTTATTTAAGGCGATTATATTAAGAAGATAAATAACGTGAATAGCTTTAGTCGAACTTTGTTTAAACTGTGGAAACATTTCATCCTATACCAAAGGACAAATATGTGGAGATGGTGTTCAACTTATCTAAATTTATTGGTAACGAATTCTAAAAATATTTCATTGGAAGATTATGGTACAGCATTATAGGATTTACCTTATCATAATATTGCCTCAGTTCGTTTTCCAACTTGTCATAAAAGTCGACTTATTGTGTAAGTACACACTCGGACACTTGAACACCAAAGATATGGTAAGTCTGAAACGCATCCACATCTTGTGAGAATACCCAAAGTCTCACAAATAAAAAGAGAATATGGTTGTACAAAAGTTCTGCACCATAAAAAGTGAACGTAGTATATGAAGGTTGTTTGATGAATACCCAGACTAAAAATGACAACACAACTTTTTTAGGTTTTGACAATTTATTTTCCAATATAATCCCCTTTCAACTCAATACAATTTTCCCAGCGGTCGCCTCTGCGGCGACGATGACTTTCGTCTCTCGTTCGACTCGTACTTCTTTCCGAAGAGCGATCTTTTAAAGTTTGGGAATAAAAAGAAGTCACAGGGAGCCAAATCCGGAGAATACGGAGGATGTGAGAGCAATTCGTAGTGCAATTCGACTAATTTGGCTGTGGCGACTGTGATGGTGTGATCCGATGCGTTATCGCCTAATTTTTTTTTTTCTTCAAATCGGCATTGAATCGGCCCAATAAATCGACGAATTGGCTCTTCTCTTCTTCTTCGCCTTCTTTGGAGCACGTTGACCGGGTAAAACCCATTGTTTCGAATGTTTTTTAGTCTCTGGTGTGTACCAATGAATCCATGTCTCATCGACGGTGACCAAGCGATGCAGAAATTCCTTCGGATTTCGATTAAACAAGGCCAATCATGTCTTTGAAGTGGTCTCAAGATTGCGTTTGCTCTCCGATGTGAGCAAACGTGGTACCCATTGCGTGGACAGCTTTCTCATGTCGAAAATCTCGAGCAGGATATGGCTTACGCGTTCAGTTAAGATGCCTGCTATCTCAGCCAACTCGCAAATCATGGAAAAAATTTCTTCTGTAATAAACGTTTTTAGGCCACCTATTCTTTACTTTTAAAGATTTTAACGCTGTCGACATCCCAGCTTCAGCTCCATGGTATGGCTGGTATGGCTAAGTGCTAAAAATAACGAGGAGCTGAAATACTTTCAATACCTTGTGTATAAGCTTTATGATGCATGTGTCCCCACTATTATTAAAAATCGGAACAAACTTTAAATTAAATTGAAGCACAACCCCTCCCATTTTAAATTGGTTGCATATAAAAGAGCGCGTAACAATGCAACCTTGGTCATCCAGACTGCCAAGCGAAACTATTATGCTACTAAGCTTAGCACAGCACTTCCATCTAAACAACTCTGCACTAACTTGCCTCGAATTTGTTTCCCTAGTAGTGTGAACAACGCTAACTGTGACCTGGATGCTGATGTCCTTAATAACTTCTTCCTGGGAAGTAACCTTGACACGCCCGATTTCCATCTAAATTGAATTTCTGGTCCACTTGCTCATATGTAGGGTTATTTTAAAGTGGTTATCGAAGATGAAGTTGTTGACTGTGTTATGGCTATTAAATCTAACTAGATTGGCATGGACGGTGTGCCCATTTGCTTTATTAATTTTCTATTACCCGGAATTATAACCCACCATCTTAACCCCTGTATAATGATATCGATATTTCCACAGACATGGAAAATTGCAAAGGTTATACCGATTGCCAAAAAATCGCACATGTAGGCATGACTTTAATAAAGGATTCGTAACATTTCTATGCTTCCTTGATTCCTTTACAAAGGTAAATCATGACATTTTATGTCATGAAATGTCATAACTTGTTTGGCTTCAGTGAACAAGCTGTTCAGTAACTTAGAAGTTAACTTTCCGATAGATCGCAAAAAGTTGTCATAAGTGGCAAATCGTTAGCCTCGAAAATAATTACACAAGGTGTACCGCAAGGATCTATTATCGTTCCTATCTTATTTTTTGCATTTATTTACGACTTGCTATCAGTATGCCAGCATGGAACCGTCCACATATACGTTGACGTCGTTCAGCTCTATCTTCCCCATTTCATGGATTTGGTCGCTGAACTTGCAACAAAATTAAATGAAGACTTATCAACAATATATGATTGGTCGGTAGCAAAATCAAAAATTCTCCCGATATATAATCGAAAATTTGACATTAACTTGGTATCAGACTTATGGTTCTCTGACTCTAGGATTAAAAGTATAGAGTCAGCAAAAAGTCTCGGTTTTGTCTTAAGTAGCAACTTATTGGGGTACGACTATACAAACCTTGTCATTGGTCTCATTTACGGGTGTCTACGAAAGTTCTGGCTACCAGCTAGCTTTACCCCAATGGCGACCTGACAGAAATTGGTAAGGATTTTAAATGTACCTTTGATAAGCTATTATCAGGTGGTTAACAGTGACCTTGATTCCTTACATTAGTGAAAATTTCAAGTAGCTCACATATTAATATTATTATATTACTATAATTGCTGAATCTTATGCTACGAGTAATGTTTTTATGCTTAGATATGTTCTGAACACTGGGCGTTGTTCATTTAAAACCGACGTTCGGCCACGGCGAAACTATGCGAACCAATGGTAAATAGGAAGGTGAATAGATCCATACAACCCATCGAGAATGGGCTTGATTGCCATACAAAAACCAGAATCGGATCACCGAGCGGTACTGCTCTTTTTCCATGGTCGCAAAAAACACTAACACTAAATTTTGACAGACCGACTAAAAGAGGTTATACTTAATGATGGAACATTCACTTTGGCTTAGTAGTGCCACCTATCTTCCAATCCGGGTACTCATCAAATAGCCCTCGTATGATTATATGCATGTGCTACCCGATAATGGGTCTGAATAGTAGATCCTGGGTTGAATAGAAATATTTGTGTCAGAGCTCCGGTGGTGAGTTGAAATAATTCTAAGCCCGAGAGACGATGCATCATAGCACGAGTGCATTTAAAGTGGTGCACGCAAGTGAATGCCAATAGAGGAAGTGCACAGTGTGACAGTTCGCTCATTTAGCGAAATTAAATTAATAATGCTTAGAATTATATTTTTTTGTCAAATGTTATTTACTTACTTTTATGAGAACTGTTCAGAGAATGAAATGTGGTATAATAAATTTCAAAAACATATCTATAAGGGTTTTGAGGAAAAAAAAACACACAATTGCCGATAATTTGCATTTAACTATTCATTTGGTATACTTGACAATTGTAGAGCTGCGTTCAATTAAACTCTTTTTATTTTGGAATGTATCTAAGACTGGATCTGAGAATACTAGCAACCTATATAGAAGGTCAGTATTCGTATCTACTCGCGAGGTTTTCTTTGTAAATTTTCCTTGTTTCTAGCTTCTTTAGCTTCCTCCGAAAGCTATCCAATCGGAACTATACAAGTTTCCCATGAAATAAAACTTTGTGTACACTTACTGGCATATAAAACCAGCCATAGTTTCTAATATACACTCCTCTCGTCTTTCTTGCAAACGTTACGTTACTTTTAGATAATTTCTTTATTTATCCCTGTAATTTCAACAGTTGCGCCCCATACATTGGTCATTGCAGCATAGACTGTGCGGAAGCCTTTAACCTGTATTTAATACCGCTTTCTACTGCAATTAATACCGATTTCTACTGCAAGAAAATGTGAAACAAAAATATTATGCATTGTTAAGAGAAAGTGATCGTGTTTTACTTTTATTACTCAGGGCTCCGTTCCGTCTCCAAGATATATTTCTTTGTTGACGAAAGTATTCTCTGCTTTTCATATTCGTTCTAGAAACGAAAAAGGCCTCATAAAACGGGAAAGACAATTTAATGCTTCCAAAACAAAATGCTGTCTGCTGTTGTTAAGATGGTTAAGCACTCAGCCATTGTCCATAAATGGCACTTGCATCGTCGAAACCGAAAAGCTCTCCACTCTCGGTATGTGTGTCAATGACAACTTAGTTAAGCAAGACCGCATAAATTGGAGTACAACGCCAACATCTGGTAAGATACTCTCAAGAAATCTCTGCACCTGCTGGATATGGATCAAAAGTGTGCTCATAGGGGATGCCTATATTGACAATTGACAACCTTGAATACTGGCATAAGGTCTGTTGCATTGTCTTATGTATTCTATGGATATTTTCACCATCAGTGCTCCGTCCCGTAGAGTTCCGCCCCTCCAAACCATCTACCGTAACACGAGTCTCGCCATGAATTCTCATCAGTATAACCTCAAACCCAATTAAGGACGTATTCTAAAAGATCGTGATTCTTTCCTAAGCCATACAATTCGCTTAGTCATTATAACTTGCAAACATTTAAGACCAAAGTACATCGGTACCTCTCTTTTTTTCCTCCCTAACTTTACTTCGCCTGAGCTGTATACAAACATTTTAAGGGTACTAAAAAGCGAATCCTAGGAACTAAACACGTGAGACTCTGTTTGGTTTTTCAAAAGACCGGCTTCACATAAATTAAGAAACTTGGTGGAACGATGAAAGGAAAAAAAAAGAAAATGCCCTTAAACGTTGATAAGGTAGAGAGGGCACAACGAAAACGATGAAATCTGTCTTAAATAAGGGTACAAACGTCGAAAAAGGAGGCGAATAAAGCGGCAGTTGTAAAGGCACTACGTCGGAAACTGGAAGATATACCCTACTAAACTTTAAGCAGATGCCAGACAATATAAGGAGTGCAAAATTGAAGTAAAAATAAAATTCAATACTAAGCTGTATTGCATTTTTCGTTCACACATGAAAACGCATGTAACATTTTGTCCTTCAACACAGAATCGGTCTCACTTGCAGATAGTGCAAATAGGGCTAATATTGCAGTCAGGTGTGTGAGTCTGAGACCTTTTTGTTATGCAACTTAGCAATGTCTGCTCACATACATAGCTCATAAAACAGCCCATTTAAGGTCTCTACATGTGATATAGTCGACCTCTGGTTTTGTTGACCTCAGGCCAGCTACGGACTTTCAGTTCGTCACACCAACCTTTTAAGAATCCGTGATTGCCTGATTCATTAACAGTGTATTCGCTTTTTTTGTACGAGTTCTCTCGTAGTCCCTTTGACTATGCTTTTCTTTTATTCATACATTGTTCAATTCAAAAATACATTAAGCCAATATTGTTTATAGCCGGATACGTTTACTACTGATAAAATGAATAAATGAAATTCCAGTGTACTAAAATGTTCCATTGGAAAGGGTGAGCCAAAAGATGGTGTGGATGTTGGCCATCAATTATTGTCATGTATTGAATTCAATGTGGTTGATCTTATCACCAAATATCGTAAAATATTTTGCAATTTTAGTCATGGAGTCGCGCAATAACGCATTTTTGTTATTCAATCTTATTACGAAAATGGGCAATCTGTAAAAGTAACATTTCAAAAAAATTTGTGAATTTGAGTCCGGAATTCGTGTAATAGTAAAGCGTTCTGAAAAAAACTAGTTCATTGAGTGAAAGAGTGTCGTGAGCTTTAGACGTGTTTTTTTTTAACATTCTTACCTTTAAGTTCAAGTTTCCGTAAAATTATTATAATCAAAGGTAGTCAGCATTTTTAACTTAAATTTGAATTGTGATCTATTGACAGCCCACAATAAAAAAAATGATGTGGCAAGACACAAGCAAAGGCGGTAACCTGGAAGTATGTTTGATTTTTCTAAAAAAGAAAACGACGGCGGACGCATTATTGAGATAGCCATTGCTGATGATATATAGGGTTTTTCAATAGGTACTTGACAACTTTAAATTTAATTTGTGAACGCACTCTTTCACTAATCATCAAGCTGTCACTGTCAATTTATTCAGTAAACTCAACATTTTCATTATGGTAAAATATACTAACGAGCAACTCCTGCAAATTATAAAAATTTGCTACAGATATTCGGAGTCGCAAAATCATCTTCAGTGACGAAGCTCATATTTGGCTCAATGGGTTCGTCAATAAGCAAAATATGCGTTATTATGAATCACCACTTCATCCACAAAAAATAACTTTTTGGTGCGGTTTGCATGCCGGCGGCGTTATTGGGCCATATTTTTTCGTCGACGATAACGATCGTCACGTTACTGTGAATGGTCAGCGTTATCGCGCCATGATCACCGATTATTTTTGGCCCGAATTGGAAGATATGGATTTGGACGACATGTGGTTTCAATAGGATGGTGCCACAACCCACACAGCACACGCTACAATCGATTTATTGAAGAGTAAGAGCGTGTTATCTCAAGACATGGGCCAGTCGATTGGCCGCCTCGTTCGTGCGATTTAACGCCACTTGACTATTTTCTGTGGGGCTACGTTAAGTCATTTGTTTATGCCAACACGCCGACGTTGGAAGAGCTCAGAGCCAACATTGAACGCGAAATAGCGGCCGTTTCGGCCGAAATGTGTGAAGGAGTCGTTGAAAATTGGGTCCAAAGAATCTATTTGTTATATCAATTATATATACCATATTGCTGAACTACTCTATGTATTACTCTTACTAAGCCGGAATGAGTATATATAGGGTGATTCATCATAAGGTTTGATTTTCAATAGGCTTTTTTTGACAGATCACGTGACTTCTATCAAACTGTTTTGTTATTTTTATTCAGTATTGTTTGGCAAGTTGTCATAAAAAGACTTACACCACAACAGCGTCTATAAACTTTTCAGATGTATTACGAAAATCAGCGTTCTGTGAGAAATGTTTTTCGTGCGATTCCAGGAAATTACGGTGCGCATAATCGACTACTGAAACCACTATCGCCACTACCATTCGCAAATTCGAGTCCTAGTCGACCGGTTAGACCACATCCAGCATTTAGTGAAGAGACTATAGCAGCTGTAGCTGAGAGTGCACACGAAGACCGTGACGAATCGATTCGACGTCGTTCTCAGCAGCTTGGCTTGGCGTGTTCGACAACTTAGCGTATTTTACGTGAGGCTCTCGTCCTAAAAGCGTACAAAATTCAACTTGTGCAAGAATTTAAGCCAGGTGACTTAAATTTGCGTCATATTTACGGTGAATGAGCTCTGGAAAAATTTAATGAAAATACGGTGAAATCGTGAAATTTTGTTCTGGCTCAATGGATACGTTAATAAACAAAATTGCCACATTTGGGCTGATGAGCAAATGAGCACCAAAAGCTACCATTACATCCATTAAAAACAACGATATGATGTGGTTTATAGGCTGGTGGAATTTCAAGCACATGGTCTCGGTGAGCTTTGGTTTCAACACGATCCATACAGCGCGTGAAACAATGGACTTGTTGAGAAATCATTTTGGTGAGCACCTAATTTCACGTTTTGCTACTTTAAATTGGCCTCCTAGATCGTGCGATATCACACCTTTGGACTATTTTCTCTGGGGATATGTAAAGTCTCAGGTCTACAGGAATAAGCCAGCTACGATTGATGCTTTGGAAGCTAATATTACTCGTGTTATCCATGAGATACCAGTTGCTAGGCTCGAACGAGTCGCCCAAAATTTTACCTTCTGAATGGACCATTGCAGACGTAGTCATGGCCAACATTTACATGACATCATTTTCAAGAAGTAAATAAAATGAATTGTTCTTTTAACTGATAATAAAGATTCTATGTTCGCTTTCAAATTTATGTATTTTATTTTACATTATAAATCAAACCTCACGATGAATCACCCTATACTTATGGTAGTGTGAAAAAAATAAATGTAGCTGAACTAATAATTCTTAATACTCCAACTTTCAACAATATTCCATTTCATTTTTACAATTTTAATTCAATTTTAGTAATCTTCAAACTTCTTCAAAGAAAATAACATGTTTTCGATCCAAAAGCAAACAAAAATTATTCAGAATTCATAGATTTAGTTATACCAATTATATGTCTCAATAATTCAAACTTATTTCTTGGTATAGGGCTTAGTAAAAATATCCGTCAGCTGATTTTCATTTCTTATAAAATGGAATCTAAGTTCTATATGTTTACGTGTCAGCTTGATAGCACTTTAGTTATCCAGGTAAAGCATCGGTTTTCGACATTCCTCATAAAGAAGCTCATGCATCAGCCGCAACATCCACATGATTTCTTTAACTGCATGCGAGCCCGCCATATTCTCGCATTGTGTTGTGAGAACCAAGATATCGATGAATCCCCAATTAAACACACAAAGCCACTGGTTGAACGCCTAGTTTCTATATTTATGATAGCAATAAAGAATTCAGTTGACTTGAATTGAAAAATGGATTCATTTCAGCAACTCAAAGAGAAGAAAATCATGAGACTTGCCCGGTTATGCTTCTACGTCGTCGGCTCAATCGACCATAACGCTGTGAAGGTTATGCTTTGTATTTGGTGGGACCAGGTCGGTGATGAATGGTATGAATTATTGAAACCCAACGAAACCATCAGTGGGAAATAGTATCGACTTCAATTGATGAGATTGAGCAGAGGTACGAGGTACGAGAAAGTGATTCTACAGTATGACATCGCTTGACCTCATGTTGAAAAATACGTTAAAACCTACCTGGAAAAATTTAAATGGGAAATCCTACACCACCCGCCATATTTCCCAGATATTGCGCGGTCCGATTATTACTTGTTCCATTCGATATCGTATTGTCTTGCTGATCAGCAGTTCTGCTCATATGAAGACATCAAAAAATGGCTTGATTCCTTGATAGCCTTAAAAGATAAACACTTTTTTTCCTGCTACCTCATAATGGAAGACACACGGGGAATAAGAAAAAAAATAGAAAAACCCTATAAGCGAGCCTGGAATCTCATGACTTCCTTTTGCGCGGAAAAATCGAAACTTCTTCTCCGATGTATGCATAACAACTGACAATTATTATTCATATTACGTTCAAGTTTCAGTATCTTTCCGACCATTCCTCATAGCGACCTTTTATGAAAACCCCGATAAAAGAAAATTACAAAAATGGGTAGCAGTACGCTGAATTAGATTTATTTCGTGTGTAAGGATGCCCAATATCAAATATAAAATTTGGTGAAAATCTGCACAAAATCCCTAAACCTCTAGTGTCGCTTATGGTTATTAGCTTTTGCCTTTGTATATGATCTTCGTTGGTTGTTTTAATAACATAAATTCAACTTAAGCTAAAACTCTGATTTCGTATGTAAATTGTGAAACGTATCTACGTCACCCTCATTGCCACACATCAACACAAAAGGCTAATCGAGCTATGTATATTATGATGGGCAAATGATTTTTTCTAGCCCAGTAAAGAAGGCAGGAATGACTATACTAAATATTACAAAATCCCCTTCTAGAAGTCTAAAAGCCAAAATGAATAAATTACTCGATTAATGCCTACACACATAGTCATACGCCTATTATCATTTCTAGTCAACAGAGCAGTCGACTCCTCGTAACTGTAATATCAACCTGTAGCATACCCCTTCATACGGGTATACGTACATATAATGGCTCAATTCAATGAAATTACCCGACTCACGCTTCATTTAATATTTCCATGCCCCTGCTGTGAAAAATTTTGCCTTTTGGCGTATATGGTGTCCTGAATAGATTGCATTATATGCCATCATGAACACATACTCGAACTACACGTATGTAAACGTACCTTCACAAGCGTTCATAGTTCAGTGAACCCCTACTGAAGCAGGGTTGAAATCCTTTATCATCTAAACTGTGGTTACGGTCCATTCAATAAACTAAAAGACGTCTAAGAATTCAGATGAAGCTCTGTACTGAAAACCCCCGCAGTTACCTAACTGGTTCACCATCATCATCACCCACTCACAGAAAGGGCCTCCAACATATTTTTTCCCCTTTCAAATCCTCACCAACACTCCAATCTATTTGCTGAGACCAAACCACGCTAGACCAAATGTAAATTGACAAGTAAGTAGGAGCTCCAGTGGATTGCATAATTGCATGAGATGGTATGCACATACGGCATGGGGGTTCTAACCCCCATGTAGATTCACGTGAAACAAGACTCCTACTCACAGTCAAAAGGAAAGTAAGGGCGATCATGAATAGCATTCATGTTGTGAAAATTTAATTTTCTATAGCAAACCAAACTGCAAAAACCTATTCTAAGAACGTTTACTTTGCTGCGGTTTCCCTGAATAGCTGACTGAATTACTTTTTCCGGAAAACAACTTTCAATTTGTATAGGGAAATAGAAACTGCGAAGAGTAGGTAAATTACCTACTTGTTCGTTAATCACAGTTTTGTTATAATGTTTTTCTACTCTTCTTGTTGTCCGGTATAAACAAACTTAATTATTCATAAGCCATTTCCTGAACCTTAACATTGGCAGACCTAAGGGATGATGATGGTGGAGAGGCATTTCCCTTTTCCACATCTGGAAGATTTTTTAAAGGTGTACGGTTCTATGTAGTAACGCAATGTCTCATCGTCTTATACATTTGTATTTTCTAAATTGTTCCATCAGCATATCATGTTCTGACGTACATAGAAAATAAGGGCAGTAAACAATTGGCTTCTGAGTAGGAATCCTACATCGTGCATCTTGACATAACATTAAGATGAGATGGACCAAAAGTACACAGAAGCTGGTACACCAATCAAATAAATTCCCAGAGCAGTCTTATATATTACTAAGACTGGATTTAGTGATATCTAAAGAGGTGGTTTTAACGAATGTTGAGTCGATCTTGCAGTCCTGATATGTCATTTGGTAGACTTATTATATGTTATTCCTGAATGAGCTATTCACAATCTTGTTATAGATGAACCGGACAAATATGTACATCACTATGACATTTTTGAGTTAGAATGCAACGTTGGCGCAGCTAAGGGGATCTACTGTTTAATAGGTCGAGCAAGCAATGCTGAAATTTTGGCAATCAACACCTAAATTGAATATTTACTCAGCTTTAAAGCACAAGTGTCAAAAAACGATAACGCTTTTCATTTCTAAAGATACACGTATATGATTTGCTCTCTTGGAAAGATATTTTTATCCTTAATAAACATTTCTGTATATTATTCCTGGAGTAACAGTTCTCAATATGTTCGATCGCGCCCATTTCAGGTGCTTTTCTTCTCTCTTGATGAAGCCGTAGAGCATCCAAGCAGCTATCATATTTTTTAGCTTACGGAACTGGTTTTGTTCGATTAATAAGTCAGAGTTTAGCCTCTCTTGCCTTTTTAATGCTGATTTAGTAGTACAAAAGACTTTTTAGATCGCGGTCAGATCTTTTAGAAAAAAAGCCGGAATTAGCCGAAGAACGAATGGAAGTGACCGGCTGAAACCAGAACGTCAGTTGTTACGTTTCTGATAGTGTCTTGACATATTTTCGGAACTTGCACTAGTTTTGGTAGAATATGAGATCTTGTGACAAGCTATCGGAAATTGACTGTTTTCTTATTTCATATTTTTAATGAACTCCTCATTTATTGGGTCTATAACTTATATTCGTGCGGTTTGCTAAGAGATGGCGTAACTTGTATTATTCCATTGGAACATGCGTTGGAAAGATACTGTCATTGTACGTCATTTCAGTATATGTCATTCACTTGAAGCGTAAACAACAATAATTTCTTTTTACTCAAATATGTCGAAATTTGTGCCTGAAAAAGTGTTTTTGCGGGAGTTCTTCTTCATTACTTTAATCATTACTCAAAACGTTTATATTCAAAAGCAAGGAAATTGGGTTCCACATGAACTCAAGCCGAGAGACGTCGAAAGGCGGTTTTGCATATCCGCCTATTATGCTGCTGGAACGCCATAAATGGAAGTCATTTTTTCATCGGATTGTTACTGGTGATGAAAAGTGGATCCATTACGACAACCCCAAGTGCAAAAAATCATGTGTGAAACCCGGCCAACCAGCCAAATCAACGGCAAGTCGAATATCCATGGCGCGAATGTAATGCTCTGTATTTGGTGGGATCAGATGGGTGTGCTATATTATGAGCTGCTAAAACCGGGTGAAACTATCAATGGACAACTCTACCGAATACAATTTTTTTCCAAAATTTGAACGTTTATTTAAGAAAAACATGTACAATAGTATTATTCAAAGTATTGCCCATCTGAAGCTATGACTTTTTCCCATCTCAAAAGAACTGCGCCAGCCAAGAATGAATCAAGCCAATTTTTGATATTCTGCTCTGATGTGAACCGTATTTCAGTGAGGGCGTTCTGCATCGACCGGAACAAATGGTAGTCAGAAGGGGCAAAGTCTAGGCTATAAGGCGGGTTTGGTAAGACTTCCCATCCACTGTTTTCCAAATAGCTCTTAACCGGAATAGCAACGTGGGGCCGAGCGTTGTCATGATGGAAAATTATTGCCTCGTGTCTGGTCGCATATTCCGGACGTTTTTCGGCTACTGCTCTCTTCAAATGGATTAATTGTATTCGGTAGCATTGTCCATTGTTAGTTTCGCCCAGTTTTAGCAGCTCATAATACAGCACACCCATCTGGTCCCACTAAATACAGAGCATTACCTTCGCGCCATGGATATTCGGCTTTGCCGTTGATTTGGCTGGTTGGCCGGGTTTCGTAATGGATCCATTTTTTATCACCAGTAACAATCCGATGCAAAAATGACTTCCTTTTATAATGTTCCAGCAGCATTTCGGGTATGCAAAACCGCCTTTGAGTTCATGGGGAACCCAATTTTCTTGCTTTTGAATATATCCAGCTGCATTTAAACGTTTTGAAATGGCTGCTTGAGTGACACCCAAAGATTCTTCGAGCTCTTCTTGTGTTTGGCAACAATCTTCATAGAGTAATGCTTCCAGTTCTTCATCTTCAAAGTTTTTTGGCTGCCCAGGACGTTCATCGTCTTCCAAGCCAAAATCACCATTTTTAAATCGTGCAAACCACTTTTGGTACGTTCGCTCAGCTAGCGCATGTTCACCATAAACTTCCACCAAAATACGATGACTTTTGGGAGCAGTTTTCAGTAATGAAGAAGAACTCCCCGCAAAAACACTTTTTCAGGCACAAAGTTCAACATATTTGAGTGAAAAAAAATATTGTTGTTTAAGCTTCAAATGAATGACATATACTGAAATGACGTACAATGACAGTAGCTTTCCAACGCATGTTCCAATGGAAAAATAGCAATGGAATAAAACAAGTTACGTCATCTCTTAGCAAACCGCTAAAGAATTAAGTTATAGACCCAATATATGTATATTAAAGGCCAAACGGAGTCGCTACCGGGTTGAACGGGTTCAACAGTGTTCAGCAATGTTTTCCAATCAAAAGTTCTAGCTGTAGAGGTAGAGCCGAAATGCATCCAAGATACAGAGCTTCTTATTGAAAATAACATGTTTCCAAATTATGTTGAGGGAGACAGAAACAACGCGGAAATCTCCTAGAGACTCACAGCAGCTACGAACACGTTTTACGTTACGTCAAAAACTATCCAAATACCAGTCTTAGACAACTAAGCAGGACTTACATAAATACCATCATATTTCAGTATAGGAAATACAACCCAGGGACTCAGAGAAGCGTTTAGGAATCTGTACAGACACTTTGCGACAGACTACTTAAACGGATTCTATGGATCGATGAGTCTCAACTCACCAGGGATGGTATCACTAATTTCCAAAATGTACGTACCTTGGTTAGAAGCAATCCCCACCCATGGAACATAAACCTTTTCAGCATAGGTTCAACGTCAATATCTGGGCAGGCATATTGAACGCTGTTGGTTTCCACCGAGAATTAATTGCAATCTCTACCTACAATTTTTGCGAATCAAATTACCAGAACTACTAGGTGATAGAAGTATGCCACTGCAATAAAGAAATTGTTTAACTTGGGACGGACAAATAAACTGCATCATCTCCTAAGTTTATGTCTCGTTCCGAGGGTTGTCTGTCGCCAAAAAATATCTTCCGACAGAGGTTAAAATAAAATTGGTAAAGTCTCTTATGTCATTATTCCTATTCTTTTCAAAGACTCATGGTTGCCGTCAATGTGATTGCTCGGGCTAGTCTCTGGCCTTCGCAGGTTCGATCACTTAGAAAAGAGATTAGAACTTAAAACACACTTGGTGCTATGTTCAACTATTTAAAATCTTTCACTTAAAGTAACAATTTTTTAATTATGCTGTCAAACTGTCGAATAATCTGCTAAATCATGTTTAGACGACAATCATATTCAGACGGTTTTGCGTAGTTTGCCGCGTTTTTTCCACATTTTTCCAATCTTAACTAAACTTGCTTTTCATTTTCTTTAATTTTCATTTACAAATATCACTTTTACTTTTTATCTTTTTAAATTTTGTACATGTACTCGTATATAAACTTTTTTGTCCCCCTTTCTTTTCCTTTTGCAACTTTTAAATTTAAGTCCAATAAATTGTACACCTATAAGTTAACCTTAATGTACAGTGATTGCTTCATCCAATTAATAAATAAATAAAATAAATAAATAAAAATTGTGTACTACCAAAATGGAGCCCATGTACATTATGGCCATGCAGACAGCGGTTAAATCCCGTGTACTCGTGGATAGGACATGATGAACCCATTTTGTGGCCTCCAAGGTCTCCGAATTTGACCCCAATGGACTCCTATTTATGGGGATGAATGAAGGGCACTATTTGCTCATACAAATAAAATAACAACATCTAAATGGAACCTAAAGTATGATCTTCCAAAATAGGAAACATTTCAATGCTATCAGTTTAGTCCAGTGTCATCACTGGACGCTATCTTTTAGGTAAATATGTAAGAAGGCTTGATATTTTTACAAACGACTTCTTCAGAAGCTACATGGACAAGACAATCCTACATCTACTCTGTACGTGTGCAGCCCTCTCCCAAAGAAGAGAACTCCACTTAAGGGCTTTCTTCTACAATGACTTAAGCGATCTAAGCAATATAGATGTTAACATTGTGGGTTGGTTTTTTTTTTCCAACAGCCGCTCTTACTTAACATAACCTAACCTAAGCATCTTTGGGTTCACATCAATGAATATTTTATATTGTTTAGTCCTAAGTACTCGTATCTGGACGTCAGTCTATGACATGTTTCACACTCAAAGTAAATTTTGGAACATCTCTGGCAGTTAACATATCTCGTCTTCTTTCTCTTTATCAGGCTAATAATAGTGATTTTAAGCCTTCAGAGTTGTGTGGATATTCACTTCTGAGGTTTTTTTATTTTATCTAAATCGCACATGTTGACATAACTTAAGTAATATCTATGTAAAACATAAAAATTTCTCAAGTTCATGGAACAACCAGTTATAATCGAAACCACACGTGTCCTACAGATAGATCTAAACCAAATCATCGAGCCGTACTAAATTTTAGGGCACCTTTACTTTTCAATAATAAATTATCCTATACGTGAACATCACTTGACCTAAACTCTTAATAGGTTACACATAATATGTACTTTCCAACTATCGCTTGTCCAGAACAAGGACCCAATTCGGTTTATCGATTTCACTCAATCTAATTGTAATATAAGTTGCAAAGTCACATGATTGGGAACAAATTGAAAAGTCAACTACATATATTTATACATGTTGAGGAAATGAACAAATCCTCTCTTGGATGCTGGCAAATTTGGACAACAACTACGAAGATACAAAAACAATAATGCAGGTGGAGTACTAATACTGCTATGTAGCAAATGTTGCACTAAGGTACAAGAACGTTCAAGGCATAGATGGTGTTCGGTTGTACAGAATATTCCACATGAAGTGTAAAGCTGATTGAAGCATTTCTACTACGACAAGTTAAAGAAATTTCTAGATTTGTAAATGCACACCAGCACGGTCAGTGATACCTTGAAAAGGATCCTAATGATACCAATGTACTTCTATGTAGTGTGCAGGTGCTGAAAAAATCTTTCGGTAAGCTGCAAGAGGATCTATTGATTTTTTTAATTAAAAAAAAAAAAAACAATTGGTCAATTGAATGTTTTGGCAAAGCAAACATACTTATATCCTTTCTTGAGTGCAGATATGTACGTGTATAAGGACCAGCTCTATGTGATTTCGTAGCATTATTTAGTTTATGTTTACCGGAAATAAGTTACTAAAATATTGAATGCGCGTAATGTATGTTCTGATGATTGCTTTCGAGTTTTAAGTTGAATCCTTCTGCTCAGGTCATTGATTTTGGAAAAAGCATATGCAAAGAATGCTTCATTTTCTATCAGGATATGGAGGATGTTTTCATGATTTATTTTTTACTTCATCAAACAATTCTAAACCTATAATATTTGAATACATAAATACGAATACGACTACCACTATTATGTTTTGCATAGCCCATCCTGCTAAACTAGTCAACTTGACGGAAAAACACCAAATTGTGATTTCAGTAAATCGATGGCTGTATTACATGAAGCATCGTCCTGTTAAAAGCGCCTTTCCTGTGGGTCAATGCCATTCACATTTTGAAAGAAATTTGCGATTAGAGTCGCCTCGTCATAATTTCCATTGACCAATATGCGAGCTACGGCCTCATTTTGGGAAATATGGAACAATGATACCACCAATGTGCGAGTATGAGCCGAAAACTTTTTTAAGGTTTGCACATTGGTAATGGTATTGTCTAGTATTGTACACGTTGATACTAATTTATCAATAGTTGAGGTAATATGTAGCTTCATCAGATGGACAATTGTATTCACCAAGAGCTGGTCAAAGAGATAAAGAGGTCAGAGACTAAAACGTTATTCAGGATTTTGGACTATGGTGGATTTCATGGATCTTATGACCTATAAACTATAAAAAAACACCGACCAGAGAACTTGGGACATTCAAAGTTAATTTGTCCAATGATCATTACTGTTTTTTGCGCCGAAAATAGATAGAATGTGTTGCTGATTTAAGCGTGAATATACAAATATATATTTAGATCACCTACTGTTAGCTGTCTCGGTTAATCTTGAAGCACATCATTTTTCATCTGGTCCACAAATGTGGCAATTGCCAAAATTCAATGGAAGAACTTATTTGCAAGCAGATGCAAGTCCAATCTCAATGCTAAACTCAGCTCTTTAAATAAACCCCAATTGCAATCCGTCCATGGCACACGATTACATACTTCCTGTATCTCGGACACCACCAAGCCCTTTCGGAATCCAAGAAGGTGAGTGAGAAACCAAATACGGTTTGAATGGGAATGAATGGCAGCCAGGGAAAAATTTCATTCGCCTTTTTGCTGTTAGTAAGAGCAACAGGCACCAATTTCCCAAAAACTATGTACCAGCAACCCAACAAGCCACATAAAATGATGTGAAGCAGAAACAAAAGATGTGCTGTAACCATCTGCGAGAAAATTAACTGGAATAAAAGACAATTGTCCATTTTGGAAATTAGTTAGATCCTTCAATGTACTGGCAAAACATTTTAAAGAACTGTTGAATCCATCATGTAACACAGTTGAGGAGTAGAACATACTGCAGTATGCTCTGCCACTCGTAAAAACTGAAGTATTGAATCACAAAATCATGCTCCAAAATATTTTTTGTGAATCTGTAATTAATTTATATAAGGCATCAGGAAAAGACCGTATACCAACGAATTCTTTAAATATGCGACGAAAGATTTCCTCGAAAATCTAACAGCTGTATACCATTACAAGTACGATATATGTAGATGAGGTCCCGGCAAGCTTCAGAAGGAACATTTTTCCCCAAAGTACGGAGACATATCGTTCCTCATCGCGATAATGAAATTATTTATGGGAATCATCTTGGAACGTTTAACAGTTTCGGCCGAAGCAAAATGGTATCCGAAGTGAGATCTAAGCCGATTTCAGGTAAAGCTATTCGACAGTGGACAATACTTTTATGCTGAGAAGCATTGCCAGGACGTATTTGGACAAAGGAAAAAAAAAACTGCATGCATTTTTCGTAGATTTTGCAGCAGCATTCGACTCCATTAACAGAAAATCGCTTTTTTACAAATTAAGCAATGTGGTGGTATCGACAAAAGTCCTTAAAATAATACAAAACCTCTACGAGAAAAATACAATGACAGTCAGTGATGGGTAAAAGCTTGCCAACTGCAGCTTGCCAAAGCTATGATCTAACAACGTTCTTACTCGGAATAATCGAAATCGTCTTAATCATAATAAAGATTCACACCATCCTTTTTGCAGATAATGATTGACAAATTACAGCAGTACTGCAATAGAATTTGAAAGTCAACACTATAAACTCAAAAATAATGGTATTCCGAAATGGAACTGGTCGCTTGCGGAGAGATCAAAAATTGGTTTTCCGGAATGACGTAATATAATGAGGAATCTTGGAGCGAAAGCCTTTAAGAGTTGCTCATTCGAAAATAGCTATCCCTAGGTAACGTCTTCAAAACTAACAAACAGCAAAGTCAGTCCCGGGACATATTTTGAATGCTATAACACGACTTAGGAGAGAGAAATTATTTTAACGATCTTCTAGGTAATCTATACTTCTAGGTAATACATACTTTCAGATTGTGCTTTGTCCCCGGTTACACTTGAGTGCGTCGATTCTTCAATGGGACGAATCCACTTTCGCACTCGTGTATTAGCAAGAATAATTAATTCTTCTAAAGAGGTGTTCTTCCTCGCTGGCAAGATCACTGCGTAAGCTTTTTCATCAATCTTATCCTTTGGGACCCTTTTCGAGCAGATGGAGAAAAGCATTTGGCTAACCTGTCCTTAAAAACGACGAATCTTCTACTCACTCTTCCTACAGACCCATTGCACTTACGTTCCTTCTTTCCAAGTTCATTTAAACGCTGATAAACAGTTAGCTTATGAAATACCTCCAAACACGAAAACTTTTAAAAGTACGGTTTTCGTAGCATCAGGTCTACTAGAGATCTAATGGCATGACTCACAAAAAAATGGAACATCAATCTGACAAAAGCAAGATAGTTGTACTTGGTAGTTCTAAGGTATTTGACAGAGTCTGACATCAGGCTCTTCTATCACAAATGCATGATTTTGGGATTAATGACTCTCTTCTTCAATGGATAACATATTACCTTTCGGAACATTCAATTAAAGTTTCAAGTCTAATATTTACAAAGTAAATACTGGTGTGCCCCAGTGCTCCGTTCAGTCCCCATACTCTTCCTAATTTTTATCAATGATCTCTTTTGTGTCACTTCTAATCCATTATATTTCTTTGCTGACGAAAGTACTCGCTGCTTTTCATATTCGATCTCTGACTCACATTAATACTCTTCGGCTGTAGAACGGGAACGCCAGGGTATATTAAACTCATTCAATTCTGATATTAAGGACATAACTAAGTGGTTATCAATAACAGAGTAGATTTTAATGCTTTCAAAACACAATGCTGTCTTCTGTCCTTAAAACGAAATTTAAACAACCAGCTACTGTCCATGAATGGTACTTACTTCATCGAGAGCGAAAAACTTTTTATTCTCGGTATGTATATCACTGACATCTTACGTTGAAATGACCACATATTCGATGTCGTCAAAAATGTTGCAAAAATCTAGCGATACTCCAGTGATGTAAGTAAAAAATACTACACCCCCTTCGATCAGGCCTCAATATATAAGGCATTTATCCGCCCGAAATTGGAGTACAATACCCATATCTAGGATTCAAAACAGTGAGATAAAATTCATAGGGGATACTAATATCAGTTACATGACTTACACCTTCAAACACCGACGTAATGTCTCGTTTCCCACTATGTTTTATCGCTATTTCCACCATCAGTGCTCCATAGAAATCGGCAGTAGAATTCTGCCCCTTCAAACTTTTAACCGTAACACCCGTCTCGCTATGAATGGTCATCGGTATACACTCAAGTCCACTTTTGGATGTACTCTAAAATATTGTCATTTATTCCTAAGTCGAACAACTCGCTTTTGCCTGCCTAGCTCGTCATTATAGCATGCAAACATTTAAAACCAACGTTCATCGGTACCTCTCCTTCTTTCCTCGCAAATTTTCTTTCGCCCGCGCTGTGTGCAAGCATTTTAAAAGTACTTATAAATCTTATAAACAAAAATAAAAAAAACTAATGCTATTTGTGCAATCTGCGAGTTAGAGAATCCCTAAAGAGAAATAAGAAGACCACGCTGAGAGGAAAATGGGTTGTCACCAAAATATTAAATCAATCCTCAATGACCATGTAGGTAGGCAGATAGAGGTGGCGGTTTGACATAAACCCAAGTAGTACTAGAATGTGCCTTGTTGTCACCAGAACTCGTGTGACCTGGTTGATGATACGTGTTGTTGAGGACGTGAGACAGTCGGTGCCTAGATCCAACCTGTGGAATTTAGAAAACGGATTAGACCTCGTATACCTTCACCCACTATGTCGTTAAGGTCATTGAAGAATCGTTGTTTTAGTGCAGGGCATTTGAAAAGAAAATGAAAGAGGGTTGTACTATAAGGCATACCTAGTCTGGCCGCATGATCTCTTATTAGCAAATGTCCAATAATTACGCCCGTGATTCTGGCGGCAAATAGGCGTGTTCTATTTAGTATATCCCTCAATGGCCAAGGCTAGAGAGTTCTGCGTAGTAATTTCAGGATTGCTCTTAGATATCGCAAACAAATAATTGATGAACATGTTTGAATTAAATTTTAAACTCAAGTTCAATAGTGTATAGAATAATTCGATCGAAGTTGGCTCCGCTTTTGTATTATAAATTATAAAATTTTAAATCTCGCTTTTCTGGACCAACATGTCTTTTCAGCCCTCAATTACTAGCTATCTATATGCGGTAATGCATGTTGGTTGAAGTTCTCTTCCAACTACGTACATCAACTTAGGTGAGATGGATACGATGAATGCAGCCTTCTGAATGACATTATATACCTGGTACAGCTATTCTTCTTCTTTTCCACACTCTTTCAACGCAGAGACGTGCATAGAGAATCTTTAATTTAAAGCTTTCAAGAGAATTGATATCCCTTCTGAGGATATTTGAGGTTTTGTTTGCTTAAAATGGGACTTTGCTGCACAATTACCTTCGCAGCACTTTTTAGAAATGGCGATTGGAATTACTGTTTCCTTGATTGCCTTGTTTGAGACATGAAAAGGTTCAGTGATGTTTCCGTTTAACTTAATAGAACTGAACGGGGGATACTAAAACCGGACAAATCACTGTATACCCTCAAACGCCCTCAAAAACGATAGAGATATTGTGTGTATCGATTTAGTATTTATAAGTCTATCCCTGACAGGGCATTTAACTACTTTTTTCAATTTACCCATACACACATATTTGTAGCCAAACTAATTTCTGCATTAAGTTGTCGATATTTTTTGTATATTTCCATACTTCGGCGGAATAACATTATTGCAATATGTGTGCGGTTTTTAAAATCGTTTCGAAATATATTTAAAAAGATCGGACGCGTTTGTGAGAAAGTGGATATAGAGGTATAAGGAATGCATGTTAAGAAGAGGCTAAATTGGGTAACGCAGAATTAAGAGCAGGATTGGAGTGACATCACATTTACATACTAGCCATCTGTTTTAATATATAATAACTCGAAGAATGTCTGAAGAAAAAAATATGAAAAGTTTCTACAACGCACCGTAAGACATCCACTAAAAGTTTATGTTCATGGACGCTTCTCGGCCAAAGGATTCGGAAAAGTAATACATAAGCGGTGCGCAATACATGGTAAAATTAGATCAGGCTATAGCCTACCGGATATCTGTACGAACGAAACAATTATGACTAGATTTTGCAAGACGAAAACGATTCAAAACATCGGATTTGCCTCTGTACTTGTTGGAAAGAGGAAAATGTTACAGAGGCGTTAGACTAAAAATTCCAAAATATTGATGCGAATCCGATAGAAGATGTTTAATCTTTAATGAAGCAGAGCTTTAAGGAAAAAAGATATCTACGATAGATCAAATTACGCCGGTCTTGAAGCAAATTTGGGGAGACCTAATTTCAGAATATGCGCAAAATAAATGGAGCTTGCACTAGAGGATACCAAACAATATGATAAGACTTTGATATACACTTTAATAAAAAAGATATGATTTAATAAAATTCTGGCATTTTGCATTGGTTTTTTAGACACACTTTTTTTAGTGAACACATATATTAGGTGTGAAAATTGTGCTCCATTTTTATATATGACTTATATATTGCGGCCAGGTAGCGAGAGGAAACCTATGTAGATATTTTGCAGCATTTCTGTTGGTTGTCATTGACACACATACCCAGAATAGAAAGTTTTTCGATTTCGACGATTCAAGTGACATTCCGCTTTATAGACAGCAAACAGCATCGTGTTTTCGAAGCATTTTATTATACTCTGTTAGTGGTTCCCCAATTGGTTAAGCTGTTAATATCGAAATGAAATGAGCTTAACATACGCTGCTGTTCCCGTTCCCCAGCTTAAGAGCAGGGACATGACTACGGGAATGAATATGGAAAGCAGAGAATGCTTTCGTCAGCAAATGAATTTATTGGATTAGAAGTAACAGACAAGGTATCATTGATGAAGTTTAAAAACAGTGTCGGAAACAGAACAGGGACCTGTCACACATCAGTATTTATTTTCAAAACATCTCTAATTTAACGGTCCGAAGGATAATTTCTAATATATTGAAAAAGGGAGCCGCGGAGCCCAAAAGCGCCTGGTGCCAAACTCTGTAAAGTGCCTTAGAAATATCAATTGCAACTATTTTACTTTCTCAAGATTTATGTGCACTTTGCTTCTAGTTTTCGGTGAGACACGCCATTAAATCACCAGTGGATCTATTGCTACGTAAACCGTACTGACGGTCATTGAGAAGTTTTCATGTTTCGAGATATTTCATGAGCTGATCGTTTGTCAGCGTTTCCATGACCCCTGCAGTGGGTTTGTAAGAAGAGAGAAAAGACTATTCGCATATTTTACTTATAGAGGGGCTGGACAAATGTTTCATCGTTTCAGAAAGTGTCCCAAAAGTGTAGGATTGATTTAAAAGCTTACGCAGAAGTTTTGAAGACAACTCTTTAGAAATAATATACCATGTGCACCAGCGAATTTGTGTATGTATATATTACTCTTTCTACTACTCGTACATGACTGCGAAAGTGGATTCTTCCCATTAAAGATTCAACGTACCCAAGTATAGGCGGAAACAATGCATTATCTGGATTTGTTGAGCTGGCCGCAAAGGGTGCAGCAAGTAGATTGGCCTTGTCCAAAGAGGTGACAGCTGGAATGTCATCATAAATGAGCGTGGGATGGAGGATGAGGCAGAATTTCTAAAATTTTTGGCGAACGACCAAAAATGTTAGTCTTGTCGGGTTAGTCTTGACAGAGGTCAAGCAGAGGTCACGGATTCGAATCCTGTGCGAGGCAATTCTCTGAAAAAGTCTTTTCGTAGAATTTGTATGTAGTTATATGAAAATCCCGTCGGCGTCAACTCTGATATGAAGGCATAACACTGATGTTGGAGTGGTTGCGAGCTGGGCTAAATGTAACGAACTAACAACTAGCACGTACTTAAGACCCACTGGTTGAGGATGCACTGGCTTCAGTTTGACAACCACCTCTGGAAAAATATCGAAACCTAATACACCTGAGTTTCAAACTACAACACCACCGGCCCGCGTCCTGGAGAAAAGCCAATAAAAGTGTATTCATATTCCCTTGGTGCGCGCGCGGTTTAAACAAAAAATAAAATAAATTAAACAGTATGTAGTAGTTGCAGTTAGTTGGTCTTCCAAATTTTCAATTCCGACTTCGTCTTTATTACAATGTTTTCGTGGCCGCCGTTGAAGTGTTTGATTTTAGTTTTGTAACTCTGGCATTTACCTTTTCATCGTTTTGACCTATTCCTCGCTTCTACTTGGTAGTGGTCATACTCAGATTGTGTGCACATCTATGCATGAAAGTCTTCATGAAATATGATCGGATTGGCTTGTCGAATTTTGACCTAAAGATCACAGAGTAGATTTGTGGATCTTAAAATATGGGAAGATGCCGGAGTTTTTTTTATCATCTTGTCTATTTCGTATCATCGGGTCTCTTGGATGACAGTTATATCAGTTTTATATGCCTTCAATGTCTCAACTAAGAATTCAAGAGAACCTGTTCTTTTCAGAATCCTCACATTTAAAGAACACACCCGAACTTTGATGTCCTTGTTACGTCTGTTTGGACCGTTTAGATTTTAATCATTTTCATTTGATGCTTCCATCAAATAGGTTAGGCCTTGTAAAACCTAATACAACATAGACTTGGAGATCACTACTCTACGACCTGAAGGTAATCTTGCTGGGAATTCTAAAACAATTCAATTGTCGAAAAGGATTTTTTTTGTTAATGTACGAGTATATCACTGTTAGGGAAGGAACAACTTGCTATTGGATCTTTCAGCTGTAAAAACTAGAGGTGCGTATGGCGCCCAAGTAAATCCTCACGTATCCTTTTTATTTATTTTTCACATTCCACTTTCTATAATTGGAGGCATTTATTTGGAAAATAAATTCCCTATTCCTGTTGTATCATCACACGTATGAGTAGTTCAACAGCCAAGCTACCTTCTGCTCAAATAAAGCAATCATGACCTCCTCCTTTGTCCGAGATGGATACCGAATAAATGTTTGCACAAGAATATAAAATGCTTGCGGAAGTTGAGTGGAAATTTGTTTACATTTCACAAAAAGTGCTTCCCAACGGTAGGAACACTTAAAGCAATAAAAGAGTTCCTTTCTATTTTGGGCCTGTAATTAAAATAAAGAAAACAATGACTCAAAGAATGCAAGCCAAGCTGTGAAGCTGCTGGCTGCACTCCAGAGAGGAAAAGCAATCCTTATCGAGATGAAATGTCTGATATTCCATTATTTCACAACTCAAATATGGCTTTCTATTTTTGAAAACGCGTCGTGTTAATCATTGTCATCGTGCTCTCATTCAGTGTAAATAAGTGGGTGACGAATCACGCCTTACGCCTCGTCTGCCTTCAGACGCTTTGCGAATATTAAACTTCAAAACCCATCCACTAGTCACCAGTCAGCAGTCACCAGCAACTAGCAACCATCAACCGAGAACGACGGAGTTTCCTCTTTCGCTTTTTCATTCTTTTATTACACTTGGCATCGTTATTAACGAAGTGGAATCATCATCATCATCGGAATAAAAGGATGAATCCATGGGGCTCCTGTGTACATTTCAATTGTCGGTTGCTTATAGAATTTACCCAGTTTGTGTTCATTTAACGCCTTTAGTGTCATTGTTTGTCCCGCTTTTGTGTTCTCGGAAACAAAGCGCTCTTTGGTGAGCGACACCGTTTAATTTTAATTTTCGCAGCTATGCGATTGAATGGGAAAAGTTTTTCCAAACGAAATACGTACGAGTAGAAATATTTTTATCAGATTGTGGGCTTAGACCACAAATGGTTTTGAAGTTGTTCAACTTGGGCAAAACAAACTAAAAAAATGTTTTGACGCTTTGACGTGACAATAATATGATTTCGTTTAGAGGATTTTATTTAAAAAAATTTAAGCGATAAACCTGTATTTGAATGAGAAAGCTTGATATAGGCAGAAGTATGTAGATGTATAGGGTTTTTTAATAACGACTTGACAACTTTTTTTTTAAATAAAAGGCAAACCATTTGAGATATTTCAAAAACTTTATTATTGGTTTAAAATACAATCAAAAAATTTATGAATGGAACTCGACTTCGTTCATATGGCCACCGCGGGCACGTTTGCAGCGGTCGATTCTTTGGACCCAATTTTCAACGACTCCTCCACACATTTCGGCCGAAACGGCCGCTATTTCGCGTTCAATGTTGGCTCTGAGCTCTTCCAACGTCGTCGGCGTTGAGCCAAAAATCGTCACTGAAGATGATTTTGCGATGAAATTCACCATCTTGGCGCATCTTCTCCAGAACCCAATTGGAGAATGTACGTCGCTTCAAATGGTCCATTGGCTTCAATTTTTGAGTCAGCTTGATCTTGTGTGGGTTTAAACAAAGATTCTTACGCAAAATACGCCATAATGTGGTCTGAGCGATGCCCAGTTCTTGAGAACGCCGTGGAATTGACTGATTTGGATCATTTGCTACGGACATCTGAACGGCAGCGATATTTCTTCGACAAACACGTTGTCTCACTGGCACGGCAACATCACACAACGAATATGTAGACTCAAATTTTTGCACTAAACTTGTTATTGCCTGTCTACTAGGGCGAGAATTACGACCGAAAATTGGAGTTAACGCTCTTAAAGTTGCAGTTACCGACTCCTAATATCTGTAGAAAATTTTTATAATTTTTATCATAATCAGAATGTTGAGTTTACCGAATAAATTGACAGTGACTGTTTAATGATTAGTAAAAGAGTGCGTTCACAAATTAAATTCAAAATTGTCAAGTTCCTATTGGAAAACCATATAGAATCACTTGCTGTCGACGCTATTAGCTGGCATTTGTTCCCCTTCTCAGCACCGACGTTTTGTTCTTTGACGAATTGTATACCCCCTTTTTTAGCACTCCTTAATTTTCGTGTTTTATGTCAAAACTCACGCCAGATCTTTTTATTCTATATAGGTGAACGGAATTCATCTGTGCCAGACCATCGCTCGCATTCCCCAAAGTTGTCTAACTTCTCGGAGACCTCTTTAAGCAAAGATTCAGGGCTATTGGAAGTGCTGGAGCAACGAGAACTTGACCTGTATTCAACAAAGACCTCAATAGTCGCAACTACGGAGAAATTGTCAAATAAAAGAGTTGGTCTTCATAAAGGAGTAAAACCTACCAAAACTTTGGGCTATAGCACGAAAAATAGCGATACATCCAGCCAAGGATAAACATGTGCTGTTAGTCACCTTTAGAACTGCGAGCGTCAATTTTGTGCGACTAATTCACAAACTGACGGTACGGATGGCGGAATGTTAAAGAATCAAATTACAAATTTATTAATTTCTAATTCATTTTTCACATAAGAGTTTTATAAAATCTTTTGAAAAAATCGAACAAGCTTTAACAATATTTCAAATTAAAATTAAAAAAAAAGAAATTAAACAAAACGATACTATCTAACCAATATGGATAAAGAAATAGATAGATAAGGAAAGATAGAAAAGAAATATAGAGAGGATAATAAGATAGGAAGGGGAGCGGGAAATACATATAAACGTTTTTTTTTTTTTTTTTTTTTTTGTTTTTTATGATGGGGGAGATATAAATTTGGGAATACAGGAAATTGGGATACACAGGAGGACTTTACTAGAAGTTTTCAGAATAATATATAAAAACTTTTTTGCTGAAAGAACTTATGTTACTCATGCGGCTTGATGGCTAAGGGCAAACGATTCCAAAGTTGAATTAAATGTACACAAAATTGCCGAAATGTATTTAAATACTTGCACCTCGGTGCTACTAGCTGTAAAGTTCTTTTATGTTTCGGAAAGCTTACAATTTGGAACAGATATTCTTGGATTTTCTTTGCTAGAATTTTATGCAAAAATAAAATTGAACGATATTTTAAAAGGCCGATATTTTTTATGCAGAAATGTGATCATATCTTTTTACATTAAAAATGTATCCTCGCGCGGGCATTGTATGCGACTGTTAATTTTTTGGCAGAATCGTGGTCCATATTTGCGAATATTTCACATCCATAGAGAAAATCCGGAGAATAAATGCCCTTAAAAGTTTGAGTTTAGTATTAGTTTGAAGGTAGTTAGCAGTGGGATTAAGACCTAAGAGAGCTTCATAATTTTTTGAAACAATTTTATTTATATGAACATTCTAATTCATATTGGAATTTAAATAGACTCCGAGATTCTTAATGTGGTCAATGTACTCATAATAACTCTGTATTAACTCTGTACGTCTTCCCGCATTTATAACCATAGCCTTTGTTTTGGTTGGATTTAGCATAAGGTCATTTTTTAGTGATCATTTATAGACATTATTTAATTCTTGGTAGAATACATGTACATATGGCAGCTGCAATCAGAAAAGCAAACGAATAAAAAGGGTCCTAAGACAGAGCCTTGAGGTACACCTGAATGGACAGGAAGACACCATGATTGCTTGTTTTTATGAAAAACGTACTGAGGTCTGTTGGATAGGTACGAAGAAATCAGTTTAAACAACGAGTTATCAAACAGAAATTGATATTTAAGTTTTTTTTTTTAGTAAGAATTCATGATTCATGCAGTCAAATGCTTTTGAAAAGTCTAAAATTTTCACTCAAATCTTTTAAGATTTAGGAGACCTGAAGTACGAATAAAATTTGAACGAAATCCTGAGCGGTATTTCAATATCATGTTCTTAGCGTTCAGGAGTGATTTTATTTGTCGACTTATTATAATTTCAAAAACTTTACTTAAGAACGGTACAATTGCTATAGGTCGGTATTCTACCGGGTTCCTGTTTGGCGATTTAGAAAGGAGTAGAAATTTTGCGGTCTTTCAGTTTTCCGGAAAAACAGTAGTCATATTAATGGTACTACAAATGTGAGTGATAAGATGCAAGACAGGAGGAAGTATAATTTTTATAAATTTAGGTTTCTTTCTTAAGGGAACGACGTTTTACAGCATTTCGAGTGGTTTTAAACTTTCTGTAAATTTCCAAACATTTGTAGCGTCTCCATCTGGCATACAGCAAATTTCGAGCTTTTATCAATTCGACAACTTTCTGAGTGAGCCAAGGTAATTTAATTTTGGTCTTTTAAAACCGGAATCATTTCGTTCATTTTGATTGTTATCATAATCACTTCTTTTGATAACTTTTTTGATAAGCCTTTTTCGATAGACTCCTTTAAGATTTTATCAGTCAGCAATTCTTTCCAAGATCACAATCTTTGAAGCAACTGATTCTCGGCTATCGGAGAGTAGTTCCCGTTTCGCCTAATAAAATCGATGCTAAAAGAAATATCTTTAGATGCCAACGTTGAACAATGTTTTTTATTGGTGTAAATCTCCATATCCAGTAAACTTGTATGGACGATATACATCTATACATACATACATACATAACCAAAAAATCAATTACAAACATTTCATGAACCAATTAAAGTACCTCACATTTTCGAAGTCTACTTTTTATTTACCATTATTTTTTCTTAAGGAATTTAAATGGCAAAACAATTCACAGATTGTAGTTTTCCGATTGATAAACCTGCAATATATCCTTAATAGTAATATCCAATCCAAAAGTTGTGCAAAATATTCAATCATTCAATCTACGTGATATTCTATTCAACCTGAAATAGAAACATCCTCCGCATTCAAATATTTGTATGGTCAATCTGACCTTTTGTCTTCAATCACAGTTAAGTTCGAAAATATTGTTCACTAAAAAGGAGAATCCGAAAAATGTTTTCCAACCCACCAGAGAGGCGATTGAGTTATGAAAGTTTAAATAGTTGGAAATTCAAAGTTTTGAAATAGTGGTATGCATCCTGACCTAGCTGTGCACATCTCGGAAATAGATTTATTTTGCTTTTTATTCTAAAGTTTATGATTGCATGCAATTCAACTCGGAGTGTAGTTAATAAAAATATTTTTTTTTTTTTTTTTTTTTTTTGAAAAGTTGAACACTAGCTCGAGTACTCGTATCTACTCGTATTTCAATTTTTTTTTTAAATTTTGTACGTTCTGAGAGAATATGATTTAATTTAGTTTATATTTATTTTTAATTAAACTTGAAGAAAATTTTTGAAAAAAAGTAGAACAACATTTAATTAGATTTATATTAATAAACTTTTAAAAATTAAAATGTTTTTATTAAAAAAAGAGTATTCGGAGTTATAATATTTATCATGGAAACTAAAGCACGAGTACATTGTATTACATTCACTTATGCAGCTATGTAATTGAGAAATTAAAACTAAGGACCAGTTAGGGAGTTCAGGTTTAATTTGAATGGTTTCAGTTCTATTGAAGTGTTATCAGCATACCGTGAGACTGAAGTCCAGATCCAGTTCTATACCACCGTCTTCCCAGATCATATTTTTTACGTATGTTTATTATTGGCAGTGGTGTCGAAGTCCATTGTTGAAAACAAGATGCACCCGCATTTTCGAGAGAATATAGCGTTGTACTCTGCTGAGGTCTTCGATTTCCTTGAAGACATTTCTATTAGGCCCAACGTAATATCCACTACCTTTATAGGTTGTGTTTATAATAGTAAAGGGCCTTTTCTGGTAAGCCCATCTTGCGCATGGTATGCCATATCAAATCTCAATTCAAGCTGTGTCAAGTCTAGGAACAATAAATGTACTAAAGGTCCGCATTCAACGCATTATTAAAAGATGAATGCTGAACCAATATAAATCTAATACTATTCAATATATCATAATCCTATTTATTTATCGGCTATAGCCTAGAGCACGTTTATTTTCTTCACGTTGCCACATTTCAAAATGTCACCCTTCTTGGTTATTTGAAAATTATATTTATCTCTTCCAATCTTAAGGAAATATCTCCGTTCCTTATGCTTTTCTTACGAGTATGAGTGAATGTAGGATTAGTGCTGAGATGTCGGACGTGACATGAGGTATTGTCGGCCGGGATGTCACGTATTTCAACTGCCTTGTTTTCTTTGAAGGCTCTAATGGTCGATGCAATTTTCGGATTGAGGGAGTGTTGTGAAACACTCATCTGTGTTAGGGATTGTTTTGTAGCCAGGAAAAATTACCGAAAGGTAATGTGTACAACCAAAGTGCTCCCCAAGCTGAGGCAATATTCGTTTCAGTTTAAATGATAAAAAGGCTTCTAAGTTGTCTTACCAACGAAGAGAAAAAATCAACAAAAAACCAAGACCACTCAAAATTGTGAGTACAATTTAAAACAGCCGAAAATGATACAATAGTATGTCCAAAATTATTTATTAGCTTTATTCGGTCGGTAATTATTAGGTCGAACCCACTCGGCTAGTGATACAATCTCAGTCCGATATTCTAAAAAGTGATTGGGGATGTAGCGCAGCAGATGACAAAATCATTTTATAACATTTAATTCTTAATGCATGCCACAAAAGCGCATATACCTTCAACTTTTTGAAACCACAGCTCGGATATATTAATTTTGTCAAGCTCTGACTATAGAAAGTTAGATAACATCGCCTTATACCTGAGTCCATTGACGATAACGGGCTCTGCTTCCCCATATTTAAAGAAATAGGGTCCGATGATACCGTCATACTATAAACCTCACCAAACAGCTAGTCTTTGTGGATATATTGATATTTGACCGAACACTTGTGGATTTTATTTACTCCAATAACGGCAATTTCGCTTGTTGACATAGCCGCTGAGCCAAAAATGGGCCTCACCTAAGAAGATGATTTTTTGGCTAAAATTCGGATCTCTGGCCATCATTTCCAGCGCCCAATTAGCGAGCTCATGGCATTGTCTATAGTTTTCCGGCTTCAATTTTTATGTTCGCATAATGTTATATGCATTTAGGTCCAATTTCAACCACAAAATAAGTCGGGTTGACACTCTGGCGATGTCCGATTCAGCTGATCTGCGCCTAATCGACATTTCTGGGTCTTCTATGATACTGGCCGGTAAGGGGGCTATATTTTTTTTTTATTTCACACCAATCTCTATGTGGTTGGAGGCCTAAGATCCAAAAGAGTATACTCACGCTTAAACTTTTCCACGGCGCGACGAATTGCTTGCACACTGATGACGACCGACTTTAGGACGAAATCACGTTACGTATTGTATTTACAACTGAGCCGGAATTTCGATAATATTTATAAATAATTCCCGCAAGTTCGGCAAGCGTAAAACTATGTTATGACTTAGACTAAGACTAAATATTTTGACAACTGCATTTCATTCGTAACTTTGACAGCTGCCGAAACATAAAAATGGAAAAACTAGCATTGCTATCTGATCACCCATTAGAAACTTTCGCAACCTTGGACGTAATCAATGCAAGCCTTTTGCAACGCCGATTACTGGATCAGCGAATAATAAACTAACAGTGACTATCAGGCCGAAAATGGAAAGATTAAGTCTTCAATAAGGACATGTTCGACGAAATGTCGGATATCAGCGAGCTAGCCAACAGTTAAGCAACGGAGAATTTCTCGCGCAAGCGAATACCTAGCAAAGGAAGTACATAATGCTATTGGTAGAGCCAACAAGTCAAAGTTCTCAGAGCAAATTGCTTGCAAGAACTGCATTCAAACTGGCAAAAAAGGACCTAAACGATTGGGTTACAGTGTACATAATGTTAAAAACTATGCTGAAGGGTGATACTACGTTCTATTATACAGCACTTTTTTCACAGTGACAATCGACTCTGTGCAACATAATCAGGAAACCCAACAACAAAGATAATAGCACCAGACGAATCTTTTAATCCTTGCAAGAAGATAGGCATCAACAAAGCGCCTGGAGCTGACGGCATCCCAAATAAGGCTGTGAAAGCCGCCGTACGAAAGAGACCAGATATGTTTATGGTTTTACCAAAATAGTGGAATCTGCAATATTTGGTTCTCTTACCAAAGCGAAACAAACGACCTGGAGATCCAACATCATATCGCCCAATATAGTATGTCTATGGACACATTGAGCAAAACACTTGAAGGGATCATATATATGATAGATTGCTCACTGTGGCAGAAGAAAAGGGAGCATGATCAAATCAACAGTTTGGAGTCAGACATTATAGTTCCACATTGTTGCAGACCTAGCAACCGAATCAAATAAGGGAGAAAAATGGCGATGTGGGACAAATTAATATTATGTATGGTATTGTAGTACTGCAAGAATGCATCTAACTCAGCAAATTGGTCATTTCTAGGAAGGTCACCACCCAGGATGGATAAACCATACTATCTGGCTACTTCAGCAATAGAAAGTTGAGATATGAAACTGACGAAAAGGAAAAATACTATAAAATCTTCGGTGGATCCCACAAGGATCAGTACTGGGCTTCCTAATCTGGAATACCATGAATACCATCGCAATTGTAACCGTTGCAAAGAATATTTACGTGATCGAATCAGGTACGAACGATGCAATCAATAAAGACTGGATAACATCAACCGATCTACAATTCGCAGATCAGAAAACGGAAGCTGTCCTGGAGAGAAAGAAGCTGGAAAAATGTGGATTACGTGGACAAAAGAGTATGAAGTCAAACCATTAGATCAAAAGACTATATATGATTAAATACCTATATACCTATGCTAGAATTGAATATTCAATTGTTTAGTCAGTTTTGGTGGAAGTCCTAGCCACAAAGGAAGCAAGGAGAAAGTTATCATCAACGTATCGACTAAGCGCATTAAGGGTAATCAGTGGCTTTAGAATGATTTCAGACGAAACTGGGATGATACCCATCGATATCGATGTCGATAGGATGTCGAAAGGGTAGGAGAACTTCTATTAACCAAGAGGCGGTAGTCGTCAAAAGGATCAAAGAAGAAAAAAGACCGACTTCAATGACCACGTAGCTGGCTCGGTGGAATACCACTAGGCGTTAAAACTGTAACTATCATCCTACGCAGTTTCTATTTACACAGGTTCGTGCACGATGCTTACACTTTCTGGGATGCAGAATTGATATACCAAGCCTACAGTCAATAATTAACCACATGTTGCAGTCAGAATAACAAAATTGAACATCCATAACAATCGTGCGAAACGAAGTGCGAAGGTTTGAAGAATGAGACATGTTGATGCAGCAAATATAGAAGATATATGATAGCACATATTGTTTATCAGCCCCGTGAAATTATACTTAACTCAAATTTAGTTTGTTGGCTTGTTTCTTGAATCGAGCAATCAGGCTATTGAATTGTTCTTTCTGGTAGCGCGAGCTACTGATATCTATAAAGACTCCATACCATTTGTCACAACCTAAAGAAAGAAAAAAAAAAAACACGTTTAGACATTTTCTTAAAAATTGTTTTAAAACTTTATAGACACCTTAAAACGTATAGACACATTAAAATCAAATTTCCTTCTTCTTCCCTGTGACGTCAGCCAGAGCTCTTGGCGGTGTAGAGAAAAGCCTCAAAATAATATTCCTTTAAATAACTGACTACTCAATCAATGTATGTTTTCAATTGCTTTACTTTGTACTCACAAAAGGGTACGGCAAATCCCATTTATAGGGATCGAATAGAAAATAAATATCCAATCTCACTTTCGATTAAATAACTTTCTTGATAAGAAGCAGAGAAGGAATAACAATTTGTCTTTGATATGTTCTCAAGGTTGTTACATTGAATCCAGTAGAGTGTATTTAAAAGTGGAACTGACTATACAGAAATAACTGTTTTTTTTTTATAAACATGATTTACCTCAATCAATTCAAAGTATAGAATAAACGAAATGTATGCATCAGTTCACCCATTGATTTTATTATTGAATTTCAATGTTGATCCAAATGTCACTATCAACTGCGGGCAAAATACTATGTAGAATTAATTTCTTTCACATGAGGGAATCCAATTAGTAGGTACCTACTTAGGTAACCAATATACTAAACACCACAATGTTGTCATAATCTTCATCCACATACTGGCAGCTGGGAGCGGACCCAGTTGCACCACAAAACAATGTCACATGCTCGATTTCACAAAACACAAACCATACCCAAGAGAACACTCCAATCCTTCACACAAACATCTGTGGGTGGTCATACTTTTCTGTTATAAGCCATATCCACAACATTAGGTAGTTGTCATCTCTTCAATGTAACCTTCACAATTCATCCTGTCAACGCATCGTGTCGTCACCTCCTACTTTATTGAATCAAAGTCCGAGTTGGCAATGGCAAATTAATTACATATATTCCAACAATAATCATCAATAACACTGTTTCCAGCCGAAAACAATTGCGTGCAATCCACAAATTCCATTTACGGTAATGAATTAATTTTCAATTCCGAATCAATTACATAGGACGATATCGTAACCATTCTCAGTTAGGTCAAATCAATGCAAATTCTACGATTATTGTAGCCGTAGCCGTAGACAGGGTTCAATGTCGACGGCAATAATGAAAATTGAATTAACCGATGACAGCTATAAATCAAATTCATGGAACCAACTTTACCCTCGGATTCATATTTCCTGTTCTATTGTACAAAAGTTTCCATTTCCCTTCCATTTTTCGGAGTTCGTAGGGTGGAAAAATTCGCGGTCGGAATAATAAATAAATTTTGGCGAATTGATACTACGAGTACAGTAGATTAACACGTTATGACGAGATAATTGTTGTAATTACAGTGCACAAGGACGAGGGATTGAAAGGAGTCGGGGGCGGCAGCAGTGCCTCATCCATTTGAAGATGTCGCACAAGCTCATTCAACGAACCTCCTTATAATGTATTCAGCTGCGTCCAACAGTAGAGGGATATATGTATAATTTGCCCTAGTAGAAGCAGCTTGTTCGGATGGCGCGCTAATAACCTATGTGTGTACGAGTATGTACGGTAGTAATAACACCGAAAGGTTTTGAATGGTTAATTGTGACTCATATTTCGTTTAGTGTGTACATACGGTCTCATACATGTACGTATGGATGGGTTCGAATATCTGGCGCTTTTGTAAGAATGGTTTGGGGGGTGGATTTAATAAATATGTCAACATGACAGATGGAGTACAATCTTAACAAAAAGAGGAAATTCAGGATCAAGCACACAAACACTTGAGGTTACTCGAGGTTCCTTTTGGATTAAAAAAAAAAAAAAAATCATAGAGAATTCGTTGTCAAAGAGAAGAAATGAATTGTACCGACCACCCCCCCTAATGATTTCAAAGTTCGCGTGCGTATGACATTTGTACGGATGTTGTGTAAAATACTCGTACCATTGTATAGGGTGGTAGGTATTATTTATTCTATGAAATTGACGTTCAATCACCCTCTAGAAAATCTTTGTCCTTGCATGATAACGGCGCTTGGAGTGATTTAATCAATAGCTTATGGCGAAACATAATTATCACCAGGATTTGATGGTGAAAGTTCCTTATTCCCATTTCCTTTAGGAGATGACATAATAACGATGACAATTAGGCGGTAATGTGTATGTTCTCACGGCATTATATGTTATGGGAATATTGAAAATATGTTCAATTACATATCATTACGATTTTAATAAGTGTTTTTAGTTAATCACACATTTTGCCAACAGCTAGTGGAAAGCGTCGATGATTTTCTCGCGTGAGCTGAATTTTTTTATTGATGAGCCATCTTTTGAGGTTTGAGCAGAGATAATAGTTCGAGGGAGCAAAACCGGGCGAATACGGTGGATGCGACAGCAATTTTAGCCGTGGTTGCGTTGCTCTTGTGCGCCGGTGCATGCCATGACAATCCCAGAAAACCGACGCCATAACCTTTCCGATCCAACGAGCCTCCCTCGGCCGCTTCGGAGCACTCGTGTCGGCTTCAGTCCATTGCCGGGCACTCATTCTGTTCTCTGGTGTTCAACAGTTACCAATCGACACCGCCCGATTGCGCATCAGCAAGTCCAAACACTCTTTCGAAGTGCTCTTGCATTCGTGTTTTTGGTCAGAGTGAGTATGTGCGGCGCACCCAGCCGCAGGAGGACTTTTTCATATGCAGAATATTGCCCAAAATATGGCATGTGCGCTCAGTACTAATCTTTGTGGTATCTGCTAGCTCGAGCACCTTCACTTTCCGGTTAGCCAACACCATTTCATGTATTTTTTTGACATTGTCTTCTGTAACCGCATCGGAGGGACTGCCGCTGCGGACTTGATCGGTAGTGGAGTTGCGGCCACCACGAAACTCTCGAAACCAATATTTCAAGGTTTAATCTGACGGAGCATTAGCCCCACAATATTTATCCAACTTTTCTTTCATTTCCTTCGCCGTTTTGCTTCTCAAAAAATAATTTGAGAACGAAAATCGTTTTTGTCCATACTCAACATGATGCCAAACACGTCAACAATAATCAGCTGTCAAAACAAAACTGAAGACAGTATCGCACTGAAATTTGGAATGTCTGCCCAAATATGAACGGACGGATATGAATGTGCAGTAACAGCACATTCTCCATTCCACCTGGTATGATTATTTTTTCTGCAAAGTATGTAATATTTATACAAAAATAACATTACTTTCTGAAGCATCGAGACTTTTTGATCCACTTGGCTTACTAGCCCCAGCTACAATATAATTCTGGCGAAAATATATTTTCAACAAATTTGGTTGGAAAGTATAAAATGGGATGATCCGCTTCCTTCAAGATTAAGTTCCGAATGGGAAAACTATAGAAAGAATCTTATATCTTTGCGATCTATCAAAATACCCAGATGACTAGGTAATACATCTTCATCATTAATTGAAATCCATGGCTTTTCTGGTGCTTCGATCCATGTATATTCTGTTGTTCTATACTGCCGAACTCAAACGCCTGACGTTCAGATTTTTGTTAGTATAATTACTGCAAGAACCAAAGTTGCACCAATAAAGCAAATTTCACTACCAACAAAAAGACGTTGTTGTGTGGTGAACGAGTCCATGACTAAAATGTATGACATCTATCAAAAAGATCAACCACATTGAATTCAATAAATGACAGCAATTGACGGTAAAATCCACACCATTATGTTGGCTCACCCTTTATATGTGAAATGTGCAAGTCTGTCGAAGGTTCTTCAAATGATAAGGAATTTGGATTGCCTTTTGATTGGAAAACCAGGCTAAAAATCTCTATAGCAGCAAACAAAGGCGCCAAAAATCGAAGTGAAGTAAAAAGATACAAAATACACGTCAACCAGACATGAAACGCTAAACTCCTAAATATTCTGTAACATCTGGCCGCAGATGTGGCAGAGGACCCCGGAGTATCGACCGGACGACGTACCACGAAATTGGTCATGAATCGTCGTTCTTTACAGAGAATTTTGTTGAAAGACTGTAAGATTTTCCCTTACAAAGTGCAGACATTTCATCAGTTGTTAGCTGTTGAAAGCCAAGAGCGTGTAACATACGCTCAAGCCATCCTGAATCCCGACCAAGAGGGAGACAACTTTTTATCGAAAATCATCATGAGCGACGAGGCCCATTTCCATCTCTGTAGATATGTGAATAAACAAGGTTTTTTGAAGTCACGCGTTTATGTCAACAAGCCTCAGACTTTTGAAGCCCTCAAGGAAAAGGTGATGAAATTGAATTTGCTATTTCGGCTCGTATTCGTTTAGCAGCTGTCTTTGACGAAGCAAGACCCCCACTATCCTATGCGTCGATGTCATTTTGTTCATCACTATTCCCAACTATTGATGTATCAGTATACACTACACTGCGTTATAATTCATTTTTAAAAGTACCTAGAAGCCAGAGAGAATTTGAGCCTCGTTAGAAATCTTGTTCCATGTTCGAACGTAATTTGCTCACATTCCAAATCCTAAAATTATGTCAAACTCCTGGATATATTGCATCGATGTTACGTATACGCATTTCATTATCGCATACCTAAAACAGGAGAGATTATTTTGTAATTATAAAATATGAAAAATAGTAGTCGTTTGAGCTGTAAATGTCCTTCCAATTATAATAAAAATGCTTGTTTACGATAAAAGTGATTATCTTGACATGTGTTCAATCGATACATTCAGGCATTTAGTGCTTTTTTACAGAAGGATAGCGCAATCTCCATGATTTTTGCCTCTGCGTTATGCAATCTTATCCAGATGGGGCACAATCGTCTTTCAAAAGTGGATTCAACTTCTGAAAGCACTTCACTAAATGTGTAACGTGCCAGCCAAATTTCACTTTCTTTACCAAATCCTTTCTGGTTGTCATCGGAATATCGAGAAAGTATTTGAATGCTGATTTGCTCAGTCTATGATAGAAATAAATTTGTATTCATTTATTTTCCTTCGAATAGATCGTTGGCAATTGTTTTCTCTGCTTCCATTTCTTCGCTGCGATTACAAAGGCAATGCTATGCATTTTAACTTGTTAGTTTGAATTTTTTACATATTTTTCATAAGAATTCTTAGTAAAATGCACACTAAATTGCAAAATTGCACACTATTTCTGATTCCAAGGAAAATTCATTCCGAGGGAGATTCACGATACCAGGATTTATTTCCCTGGCATAAAAAATATCCGGAGAAAAAGAAATTCCCCACGAAATTGATGAAGAAGTTGAATGTGAATTATTTTCCCATTTTCCCTTATTATTATTCTGTAAGCAATGTAAATTTTTAGAAGTATAATACGGTTTAACGCTCCCAATTGGTCTTAACTCTAAGCTCAGCAGTGTGTAGATAATGCAGCTGCACTATCTGTCAGATCACGCTTTGCACCCAATAATTCTAAAGCGCAGTAATCACCGATCTGTGTACTGGGAATAAATTTCAATCAATCTTTTTACCATAGACTAACTGGTCTGATTCATCTAGCGCTTAAAGGTTTCCAATCCGGTTTTCTTACACAGGTAAGAATTTGAACGTCATCCTGTATAACAAACATATTTGGACTAAGTACTTCAAATCTAACACATTCCAGTCATTTTCGGCTTATTGAAAGTGAGACATGGGGCTTTCACGTTTGTCCTTGCTCTAGATGTACATCATGGGTTTCACTCTTAAAGCCGTTTTTCTTTTAATAAAAAGACCGTTTTAAGTTTCGGCTAGCTTGGGCATTAATTGCCTTTTGATTTTGGTTTTATTAACATGTTGTCTATGCAATGAACGAATCACGTATTACTGCAAAATAACGACGTCTTTCCTTGTCCTCAGGAATGGTTTCGGTTGGAATCTGTGCGAACAAATGAGTTTATCTGAGTTTTCATGGATGGCTCTAAAGCTGGAACCCTTGTGTCAGTCCTCCAAGTGAAGATAACCCCATACTGATGGCAATAAAATCACGATTTCCTGGCTATTTCGAGTATGTAAGGATTCTCTGAACGCAGTGGGAAGCCTGAATTCACTGAGTCCTGTTTGCGTCTCAAGTCACATGGAATTGAAGGAAATCAAATAGCCGATGATTAAGGCAAGGTTAAGAAAATAGTTTGTTGGGTCAGAAATCTACGATAAGACTGTCCGCATCCTCCACCATACAAATATTTCCCGGCTTCTCTAAAAGTTAGAGGAGCTATGAGCTACAGCTATGACTATGTACCCTTATTACTACGCCCAAGTGAGGCCTGTTGTGAATTGCTTAAGTTAAAGCTTAGCCATGATGCATGAAATTTTAATAAATTTTAGTATACGAGGTGTGTTCGAAAAGTAAGGTGACCTTATATTTTTATATAAAAATATTTATTTATTCATTAATATTAATGTTGTCCCCTTCAAAGTAGTCCCACTCAGATATAATAAACAAATGCCAACGCTTTTTTCAATCCTCGAAGCACTTCTCATATGTATTTATTGGTATACCCTTGAGCTCTTCCAGCGATGCCGTTTTAATTTCCCATATCTTTGCAAATCTCCGTCCTTCCATAAGTCTGTTCAATTTTAGGAACAGGACCAGTTATTTGTCACCAGTTATGACCCTTTTGAGCAAGTCAGGATCATCATTGACGTCAGTCAAGCGCTTCTGATCAAAATTAAGAAGTTTCGGAACAGACTTTACTGACACACGTCAGGAGTGAGAATGTGCGGCGCACCCAGCGGCAGGATAACTTTTTCATATGCAGAATATTGCCCAAAATATGGCGTGTCCGCACAGTACAGGAGGGCCTGCCGCTGCCGACTTGATGGGTAGTGGAGTTGCGGCTACCACGAAACTCTCAAAGTTAATATTTGACAGTGTAATCTGACGGAGCATTAGCCCCATAATATTTATCCAACTTTCTTTGGTTTCCTTCGCCGTTTTGCCTCTCAAAAAATAATGTTTTATGCTACCATACATACAGTGTAAGTTTTTGGTTAAGGCCCAAATTTTAAGCTAGTACATTTTTAGTAGTCTTCAGTGAGATCCTGTTTTTTCCATGTTTTTTGATCAAAAAGTTCCCGGTTTTTAGTATGTCCATCAGTGCTTCCTGCGATTTTTCCATTACTTCCTCTCGGCTGCTGAAACGCGTTCCCCGTAGTGGTTTTTTAACTCGGTTGGATGGTATTTGTTGCATTTTTCGTCAAAAAATTACGAATAATGATGGCACTGTGTAACGGTGCGTTATCATGGTTCAAAATCCACGAGTTTTCTTCGAATTGCTTCACGCAAACGTCTCATAACGGTCATATAATACTCTCTGTTTACTGTCTGGCCTTCTGGCAAAAATTCATGATGCACTACACCGTTGAAATCCACGAAAACCGTAAGAATTGCCTTCTTTTTTGACTGAAAACGACGTGTTTTTTTTGGTCTCGGCTCATTTGGTGAACGCCATTCACTTGCTTGATGTCTGGGTTGCGTGTCGTACTAATAAACTCACGTCTCGTCTCCAGTAATGGTCCTTTTGATGAATGTGGATCGGATTCAGCCTCGCAAATCATCTCTTTAACGATGTTAACATGAAATGTTGCATGAAATGGAGGTCTTTTGGCACCAACTTTGCTTCTACACGACGGAAACCCAAATTATTAACCAAAATGTCTTGGACAGATCTATAGGCAATGTTTAAGTCCTCCGCTAACCCTCTGATGGTTAATTTGCGGTTATTGACCAACATTTCTTGTACTTCATCAATAATTCGTCGGTTTTCGATGTCGTTGGTCTGCCACTGCGTTCATCATCTTTGATTGACTCAAGACCACTTTTGATCCGCTCGTGCCACTGGTAAACGGCTGTTTTCTTTAGAGAATCGTTGCCGAAACACTTTTCCAACACTTCCAACGTTCGGGCACCATTAAATCCGTTTTCTACGCAAAATTTAATACAAGTTCGTTGTTGCAAATTGAAATTCATTTCTAAAATTGTAAAAAATTGCCAACACACACAAAGATAGATGTACTCTTGGCTACGTAACTTTTGCAAATGTCAAGCTATGACAATAAGATTAAGAGAGAATGTCAACAACAGATCTACCAACTTAACAAAAAAAAAAAACAGAACTCAAATCGGAACAATGGGAGCCGCAACACGGTAGTTATTCCTTTTTTTTTTTTTTTTTTTTGATCAATGTGGTATGTGTTGCAATTTTGATTCACTGACTTTCACTTCACTTGAAAATTTGATGGTTTCACCAAAAAGTGTTGGATCTTTAAGTTTTCTCATTTTTGTTCTCTTGGTGAAGGGAAATATAGGGAAATTAGGGTTTACGTTTAGGCCAACTTGCTAGCACCAGTCCGCAAAAAGCGCTCTCTGGACGAGTTCCGAGATAGTTTCTTCGTATTTGTCTCTGCTTAAGCTCGCAATGTCATCAGCGTATACTTGAACATAGAACCCATAGTTGCTGAGTATATTTTGTTGTTCGTTCACTACGATGGATCATATGTTATGTATCAGCGATGGTCTACTGTCCACTACCCGCTTCACAAAGATCAATATGCTTATCATCCCGGAAAATCGAAAACGCATGCACTTCAGCAACTCACCAGAAAGATTGAGGAGTACTTTTCCTTGAACATTGAAGGAGCCCTAGCAATTTTTCATTATTTTTGGGAAAACAAAGTGAGACTTTGTTTTTTCATTAATCCGATTTTCTTTGTGTGTTGATTTCATAGAATTCTGGGGATACGAACGCTACTTCAAGTGTGAGATAAATTTTAGCGAACTTTTTCCATAATTCGGTTTAAGTTCTTCTAATTTCTTGGTTGTACTTAGTGAGCGTCTAAAAGTACTAAGCCCATTATCCATCGCGTTTAACCCTGTTAAAAAGATTTGGCGAGTTACCTGAGTAGAGCTTTTATAGCACTTGGCCGTGCATAATCAGACATCTATGTTTCAGTTGAAACATTCCATTTCCTAATAAAGTATTTTTTTATAAATGGAGTACATAGGGTGCGATCAAGGACTTTTTACCTACTTTTGTTGGTAAAGGTAGGGCTATTTCCGTAGTTTACTTAGAGTCGAACAAGGGAACATAGTAGTAGAGTGGCAGTCAATCGCTGAGGATTTGAAAAGAGTATTTTTGTAGACTATATAACAACGATGACGAACGAACCTTTCAACTTGGAGGATTTAGATCAACAATTCCGTCCACGCGACCTGGTTGAAGTGAAGATAACCATATCTAAGCATAAGTATAACAAAGCTGATGAGCGTACAGCCTCATTGCCGACCTCTACAAAGGATCAAGCGATGACTGGGTGAATAGCATACACCAACTCATCTGTAAAATATGATCGGATGAAAGTATGCCCGTTAAAGGGAACCTCAGAATTGTTTGTACGGTCCTCAAGAAAAGAGGCTCTCTGAACTGCACACCACAGAGGCATCAGTCTTTTTTGACATCGCCTACAAGATCCTAGCTGTCATATTATGTGAACGCCTGAAACCGTTCGTAAAAAACGTGATAGGTTCATATCAGTGTAGCTTTAGGGTAGGAAAGTCCATCAACGACAAAATGTTCACACTACGAACACAAACCATGAGCTCCAAATCGATACACTCCACCTATTCACAGATTTTAAGGCTGCGTATGACAGCATATATAGAGATGAGCTATACAAAGCAATGTGCAGTGTTGGCATTCCTAATAAACTCGTCCGGTCGTGCATGTTGACGATGGAGAACACACGCTGCTACATGTAGGTTGATAAAGAACTTACCAAGACTTTTGATGTCAAAAAAGGATTTGGACAAGACGACGCGCTGTCATGTGATTTTTTAAACATAATTCTTGAAAAAATAGTGCAAAACTTACGCGGCAGTATAAGATGCACAATTTTTAAAAGTCCGTCTAATTACTCGTAAACCTTATTAGTGATGTCAGTAGAGCTTTTGCGAATATTGAGATATAAGCGGCGAAGATGGATTTAAAGGACAACAAGGGTAATACCAAGTGTATGCTGTCAGCCAGAAAAGACAACCATCCTCGAAGTCTCGCACAGATCGTCACCCTCGGCAGATATTTTTTTTGAGGTAGATAAGGACTTTGTCTATCCAGGCTCCGCAGTAGAGGAAAACCTTTCATGTATGTACAATAGCAGCAGTGGAACATGGCAAAGTCGTCTGCCAGATTGATAATTAAAATAAATTACATAAATACATTCATTGTGTTTATGATTCTAACACATCATTATCTAATACCAATCTTTCTTATTTATTTTGAATTCAGAATTTTTCTGTTTTGGTAAGCTTGCGCTACTTTCTAGTACATAAAAGGTTTTTGCACCTCAATTTCGTTTAAATACGATACCATTTCCGTGTCAGTTAAATAATTGCAGCCGAAGAAGGATCGCCTTGTTGCTACTAGGACCGGGCATTTTCCTAGAAAATAAAAGATATCTTCAATTTCTCTCCGGTTACACAAGCTGCATAGGCAGGGAAGATCCTCTTTATGTGCCATATAATTCATTTGTAGAAGCTCGGTACTAAGTCTCACAATAACCGAGATAAACTTCACACTATTCTCATCTCCGAATTAGTTTCTTGAGCCCAGGTTATTACAAAGCTGTTTTTAAGCCACTCTATGGATAGAGATGGTGGTTTCTTCGACAAACTTCCCTCGAAGTTCGAAGCGAACTCGTTCCATTCCGCATACTAGCTGTGTCTTCGGTTGATTACGTAAAGGGCTGCCTTCTTCGGAAGCCTTTCATTATGAATGTTCAAAACTTTGATACTGTAGTCTTCCTGGGTTTTGAGGGTTTGGATGAAGAGTGGAAGATAATCCTATTTTTAACATTATGGCGTAGTTTGGTGTGTTCGAAGGCAGATGGAATACCCTTTTAATAAAGAACCTTAGCAGCTCTTCTACATTTTCATGTTGCTTGTATCCCCATACATGTGACGCATAAAACCTAATTGATTTCGCAACTGCATCAAAAACACGGAACTTACAGCTATGCCCCATACTTGTGTTGGCAGAACACTTTTACCAAGTAGCTTCAATAGAACTTTTGGCCTTAACAAGTTTCTCACTCAGATGCTTTTCCATACTCCTTTTCAATAGGTATTGAATTATAGAACCATCTTTTGCTGATGCTATTTCTTCCAACACCGTTTCTGAAGATCACTATCTTTGATTTGTTGAGGTTAACTTTAAGATTCCAACTAGTACAGTACAGTACCAATTGGAGCGATTGGTGTGAGTGAGATAGCAACATTATGTCGTCAGCGTAAAGGAGGGTCCTTAAAGTGGTCCCCGCAAACTTTAAACTTTCACTAATGCAATTCGTTAGATCCTCTATGAAAAGTGCGAATAGCAGAGGGCTCAATGCACACCCCTGTCAAACGCCAGACTCTGTTTGAAACCATTCTGATATTTCTTCTCCATTCCAAACTTTAGTTTCCTTCTACAGATTTTGTAAAACTTTTCCAAACTTTGGAGACATCCCAAGTCCATAGAGCTGGTAAATAAGCGAACGTCTATCCACCGCATCAAATGCCGCCTTAAAATTGGTAAAGAAGCTGCAAAATTTTTTCCCGTTTTGAAGGAAGGATTCTCCACTGCTCTTTAGTACAAAAATGTGATCGACCGTGAAGTAACCAGGCCTGAAACCGGCTTGGAAACCTTTTTGATAATCCAGAATTGAGGTAAAAGTTTTGTATGAAACATTGAGAAAGCTTATCCGACGATAATTCTCCGGATTTTGAGTATTTCCTTTTTTGTGGATAGGAAAAATTAAAAACTCCTTAAACACTTGCGGGATGGTTCCATGTTCTACAAAAGATGTGGTTGAACGCTATAATGAGTTTATTTATAAGTTCAATTATTTCATATAGGAAAACCATGACATAAAGTTTTTTTTTGTATTAAAAAGATGGGTATATTAGAATTTTGGATAGATAAATACGGAGTGCGTATTATGTTTCAGGCTGATTTTTTTTTCAATCTCACTTCGCCTTTTGCCTTTAACTGATATGTCCTAGCCGTAAAGAGTAGTAGACTTATTGTAGACTTATGATCTTGTTGAACTTATGAAGTCATTTTACGTAAATAATTTTTCAATTTTGAGTACACAAAGAAAATTGCACTTCTCTGGGTACGATAGTGTTTCAATATTTTCTGATGTACGTTGGTTATGTTGGTGGGCAAATTTTGAATATTACGAAATTTAAGGGGAGGGGGGGGGAGGGTGGTAAGGGTTTAAATTTATTGAGCAAATTTATTCAAATCTTTTGTACATTGTTAAGTATATTTTGAACAATATTCTGTAATTTTTTCATGCGGAAATATTGAAAAACAAGCCGATGACAGAGCTTGCCCCAGAACGTCCTAGAAAAAAAAAAAAACAATTTGCGGTGTTCACTGTTGGGGTGAAAAGTAACCTTCTTGGGAATGCAAAATTTTTTTTTTTTATTTTATTCAATATAGTCTTCTTTTAGTTTGATACACTTATTCCAGCGAATTTCGAACTTCTTGATCCCGTCCGAAAAGTAATTTTCCGGAAGGTCTGCAAAATACTCCTCCTGATGAGCCATCTTTTGAAGTTTGGGAAGAGATAATAGTCCGAGGGGGCCAAATCGGGCGAATACGATGGATGCGACAGCAATTGGAGCCATAAGTCATTGATTTTTGCCGTGGTTGCGATGCTGTTGTGCGCCGGTGCATTGTCTTGCAAAAACAATTTTTTTTTTTCGTTTCATGTGTGGCTGTTTTGCAGCGATTTCTGCCTTCAATAGCTCCAATAATGCAATGACAATCCCAGAAAACCGACGCCATAACCTTTCCAACCCATCGAGCCTCCCTCGGCCGCTTCGTAGTACTCGTGCCGGCTTCGATCCATTGCCGGGCACTCATTATGTACTCTGGTGTGGATACAAGTTTCATCAACAGTTACGAATCGACGCCAAAAGTCCGCCCTATTCCGAATCAGCAAGTCCAAACACCCTTTCGAAGTGCTCTCTCGTTCGTGTTTTTGGTCAGGAGTGAGTATGTGCGGCGCACCCAGAGGCAGGATAACTTTTTCATATGCAGAATATTGCCCAAAACATGGCGTGTCCGCTCAGTACTAATCTTTGTGGTATCTGCTAGCTCGCGCACCTTCACTTTCCGGTTAGCCAACACCATTTCATGTATTTTTTTGACATTGTCCTTTGTAACCGCATCGGAGGGCCTGACGCTGCGGACTTGATGGGTAGTGGAGTTGCGGCTACCACGAAACTCTCAAAGCCAATATTTGACGGTGTAATCTGACGAAGCATTAGCCCCATAATATTTATCCAACTTTTCCTTTGATTCCTTCGCCGTTTTGCCTATCAAAAAATTATGTTTTATGAGAGAACGAAAATCGTTTTTGTCCATACTCAACATGATGCCAAATACGTCAACAACAATCAGCTGTCAAAACAAAACTAAAACCTTTTTTGCAGTAGCAGCGCATTTTGGCTCAGAATGGTACCGCATACCCTACCAGTATATCTCGGTCAGAAGTTATCTGAAATCAAAAACCATTAAAAGTTAGTCAAAGTATCATCAAATCCTTTTTTTCATTCAAAAAATTTTGGTGGCCATCTACAGTATAAACTGCTATTTTCCATGAAAAGTTCCACCACCTTGTGGGTGGGAATGTAAGAAAAAAAATTTAACTAAACATTGGGGGAGGTATTTTATTGGGTCTATAACTTTCGTGCGGTTTGCTAAGAGATGGCGTGACTTGTATTATTCCATTGGAATATGCGTTGGAAAGCTACTGTCAGTAGCTTTTCAGTATATGTCATTCATTTGAAGCGTAAACAACAATAATTTTTTTTCACTCAAATATGTCGAACTTTGTGCCTGAAAAAGTGTTTTTGCGGGGAGTTCTTCTTCATTACTTTAATATGAAAAAAACTGCTGCCGAAAGTCATCGTATTTTGGTGGAAGCTTATGGTGAGCATGCGCTAGCTAAGCGAATGTGCCAAAAGTGGTTTGCACGATTTAAAAGTGGTGATTTCGGCTTGGAAGGCGATGAACGTCCTCGATAGCCAAAAAAGTTTGAAGATGAAGAACTGGAAGCATTACTCTTACACATGAACTCAAGCTGAGAGACGTCGAAAGGCGGTTTTGCATGTCCGAAATGCTGTTGGGACGCCACAAAAGGAAGTCATTTTTGCATCGGATTTTTACTGGTGATGAAAAATGGATCCATTACGACAACCCCAAGGGCAAAAAATCGTATGTGGAACCCGGCCAACCAGCCAAATCAACGGCAAAGCCGAATATCTATTGCGCGAAGGTAATGCTCTGTAATTGTTGGGATCAGATGGGTATGCTGTATTATGAGCTGCTAAAACTGGGTGAAACCATCAATGAACAACGCTACCGAACACAATAAATCCGTTTGAAGAGCAGAATATCAAAAATTGGCTTGATTCATTCTTGGCTGCCAAGCCGGCGCAGTTCTTTTGGGATGGGATCCACAAATTGCCAGAAAGATGGGAAAAAGTCATAGCTTCAGATGGGCAATACTTTGAATAATACTATTGTACATGTTTTTCTTAAATAAACGTTCAAATTTTGAAGAAAAAAAACCGCACGAATCAAAATGTATACCCAATATATGTAGAAAATATGTTGTTTGAAAGGAATCGGTCAAGTAGTTTTTAAATGGCAGTGAACACCGGCTTTGAAAAAGTTTTTTTGAGAAAAACGCGTTTAAAATTTTGTGAGCTAAAAAAGTGAAGAAAAAAAATTTTTTTTCAACAAACACAGAATCATTGATTCCAGCTCCATAGAGTAGACTCCCTGCAGCAGCTTCGGTGTCTTTAGCCTCTTTTTTCTCAAATCTTTGTTTTATCCTGGCTTCTTTGCCTTGCTGCTCAGCTTGAATTTCGGCCCTGTCAAAACGATTGCTGTCCTTGAATCTAGAAAAAGTCGTCGAAAATTGAGCTGATTAAATGTGATATGCAACAACTGGCCGTAGTTGTCGTTGTGGTCATGATTGATAATTTTCTCGCAGATGTATAAAATTTCATTGCATCAAATATTCACTATTTTGTTTAGAACTGAGAAATTAAGAAATAAAAGTGTTTTACTTCTGTGCTATTACATTTAAGCCAAATTGTGTAGAGCAAATTTATGACAAGTACTAGAAGCAAATAGACGTGCCCACGTTTTAATTTTCATATTTCAATGAGGTGAAGTTTACTCCCTCAACTTTTTATAAAAAAAAAAAAAACACATTCGAACAAAAGATACATACAACATGGGCTAATTGACAGTTCTACGATTACATGGTCTTTCTATTCCCATGAACTGTGGTCCTTTGATCTTTGTTCTTTTTCCTAACTTCTGTTGAAAGGACAAATTCGACAAGTCTCAATGGAAACAGAAATACGAAGATGGCCTTTTATTGCTACTACTCTCTGGAAACAAAACCTGTCTACATGGAAAAACAATTTTCGGTTTCCTTCGTTTTTTAATCCTTCCGGTTGAGGTTGTTTTTTTTTTTTTCTACACTTTAGTTACTCTTCTACAGCATTGAGTATAACCCTCAGGCAGACACAAAAGAGAAACATCATACCGTGCCTTTATAGGGTTGCGTAACAAAATCATTCCTCTTTGGGACAGGAAATTCTGTTCTGTGTAGTAAAGCATTCAAGGGTTCTACTAATAGGTGGTTACCACCCACGAAACACAAGAATCCAAAAACTGATGTAAACTATTATTCTTGCCTCTGTGTGTAAAATGATTCCCTTGTTTCCCAAAAAATTTGACATATTTGACATATTTCTGGCGGAAAATCCTTTTTAAATTTTATTCTGCTTAGTGTTAATGCTATCGCATCTCTCATCATTTTTATAGTTGATGTTGTGGGAAGCAATTTTTAAACATGTTCAATTTGTGATTTAACCGAAGAGTTTTTTTTTTTTTTTTAGTTTTTCCGGACAAACCTTATCGTTTTCTATTCTACTATTTACAGTGCTTCACCATGGAAATAAAATGGATATATGAGTATCTTAAGATTTTTACTGCCTATAATCTTCGGCAAAATCAGTACCAGACAAACGTTTTCATATATCCAACCCGATATAGCTGTGTTGCACAAAAAGACTAGGGCAGTTCATACGATCTACGAGATAATTATAAGGAAAGACCAACGGGGTCTCCAGAAAATAGATAGAGCATGAAAGGCGATCAATAAGAGAAATCAAGGGGTACTATTCCACGGTCGGAAGTTTTATTTGATGGTACTATACTCGAAGAAAAACATGTACATAGGATCACTGTCGGTGTTGATAGAAGAGAAAAACAACTTCTGCAGACACTGAAATTTTGGAATGTCACAAATCCTGCTGTCATGCAGTACGAAACATTCAGTTTTGGTGAAGAAGACCAGAGAACCACCTTACCAACAGGAACAAAGATAGCAATATCTAATTTAAATATAACAAGGTTGCTAAAAATAATTTTCTTGATAAGTATAACTTCAATGTCGCAAGCTTAAAAGAAAGGAGGGCCCACTTAATTACGTTAAATTTGAGTGGCTTCTATCAGTTAGGTCGTATAAGTTAACATTGATCAAATGCTCAAACTTCTTCAAATCGTAGAGCAAACCCCAGATGTCCAGATCGATGCTTAGAATTATGTTTTTAATTACATAGGGATGAGCTTACGAAACTTACCAGCTGGTACAGAAAGACAGTATTACATACTTATAGGTCGAGCCTCAACTAACAAGTCTCTCCAGAGAGCCCAGTCTTTAGCTCACTGCATCCAGTTGCACCCTCCAAGTCAGGATGCAAACACTGGAAAAATTCAATCCATACAGGATGTTATTCTAAGGATAGAGACGAATGCCTAAAATATATGTTGAGTGAAATGAGAATACATTATTTATTAAAAAACAAATATCCTACGTTTTCGGGTTTTGATAATATTAAATTGGATGCATTTAAAGTAGACACATCTGTTTAATCACTGTTAGTACTTTGAAGTGAGTCGCTAGCACCATTGCTGTCACATGGTTTTATTTTCACTCGCAGTGCATTTTGCCACATTTCTTGTACAGTTTTTAACATCAGGCGGACATTGGAAGCAGTTTATCAATTGCCCTGTAAATTTTTTTACGGTAGAAAAATAAATCTTTTCGAAAAACTTGCGTTTCGCCTCCTTATTAAGAGTATAAAAATGCTTCCAACAGCACTTTTGTTTCTTCCCATCTTAAATTTGTTGTTTTTTTTTTTTTTTTTTTTTAAACGCTGCAAACACACTCCACTGAATTTGATCGAAACAATACACAAATTGAAATAAAATAACGCTATCAATACAATGCTCCATGTTGTTGATCTAAGGCATGACTTTATGGTTACTAGAAGGTAAGGTACTACTAAGTAGTAGAAAAAAAAAGATCGCTTACCTAAAACAAATACCTAACTATGGGTAGTTAAAAACAGATCTCGACATGTACCTGGGAAATACCCTGTATTTACCCTCACGAAAATACCCACCGTGTAGGTAAAAACAAGTGCCCATCACTACCCACGTTGTATATACACGGCCTAGTTCCCTTTTTCTTCATACCCTTCAAGTTTCATACCAATCGAGAAAAATTCTTTGCGAGCAAAAAAAAAAAAAGGGACTGCCGCGGACAAAAATTAAACCTACGCGTAAGGTTGGCTTACCGGGTGTGAAATATGATCCCCCGTGCTCCGTGAGACACAATCCTACTACAAGAACCACAACAATAGAAAATTTTTTTTTTCAATTTCATTAAAAAGGATATAGTTTGTCAGGAAAATTTTTTGTAAAACCAAAAAAATACACAAAAAACAGACTTTAAAATATAGATTTATAAGAAATATGGTATATTAATTTTTTTTAAAAAATTTCTTCTTAATTTTATTTTAAAGTAAAAAAAGTCAGATGAAAACTAAAAGAAATCTAATAAAAAGCTTTCAATATTAGTTTTTTTAATGTCAAACAATTCATTGTAAAAACGTTAAAATTAATTTAAAATTTAATTTAAAAGAAAAAAAAATAAACATATTTTATAATTTTAATTAATTTTTTAATACTTAGTATGACCGCCATTGGCCTTAATGACGGCCTGTAACCTACTCTTCATAGAATTTATGAGCTTTATACGATCATATTCCCCGGGAATCTTTAGCCTCTCCTCGTTGATAAATTGAATTATGTCTTTTTTGGACTTTGCACCCCTTTTTGCCAACTTCTTTTTTTAAATATGCCTACAGATTTTCAATCGGGCTTAAGTCGTGACTTTTTACAGGGGTGTCAGTTATAAATAAATCACCCTCTACATAAATAGGATTTATGTTTTGGGTTGTTGTCCTAATAAAATTTATAGCGCAGCTCGTTTCCGTTTTCTGGGTCAACAAAGCCGAATTTTTGCACACTTTTTTTCAGTTTTTCTCTTAAAATATCTAAATATACTTTCTTAGTCATTGTTCTGTCAATAATTTTTGTTTCACCACCGCCCTTGCTTGAAAAACATCCCAATACTGTCACCGACAATTTTCCAAATTTTACTGTTGGAATGATGTTCTTGTTTTCGAGGGCTGCTAGCGGTTTCTCCAGACTCTCGGGGGTCCTGCAACATTATTTTGGACTCATCACAAAAAACAACGTCGTTCCAATAATATGTCGGGAGATTAAAGTGATTAATTGCAAAATCTAATTTTTTAGAAAAACTGTATTTAGCGCTGAGAGAAATGGTTTTTTTCTGGCGATTCTCGATGTATATTTGTATTTAATCATAACTTTTCTGACGGTCTCATGGAAAACTTCAACTCCGCAATCCTTTTTAAAGTCCATGGCTAACATTCTAGTGCTGATATGGGGGTTTTCTTCTATGGTCCTTATTATCTTTTCTTCATTCCTTAATGTTAGCTTCTAGCTATTGAGTGCTTCAGTTTTACCTTCGTTTTTGGCACGATTTATAATGTTATAAACGGTTCTCAGTTTGACAGAGAACATTTTAGCTAATTCTTTACCAGATTTACCTCTATGGTAATTAAAGTACACTAATTGGCCAGAATGGTAGCAATTGGTAGCATTTAAGTGCGATAAGGATTGGTTGGCCATCCTCAGCCAACAACACCTGGCTTATTTCAGGTGGTAATGGGCTGTCATTGCTGTGTGAAACTGGGACATATTATTCGGTATAGGGTACATATTGTTACCTTAGCTTTAGATTTCATTTTACTTCGTTCAATTGAATTCGGTGTTTATGCTTTAGGTTAGTGTACAATTAGTTAGTTTTAAGAGCGAATTTCTCGGGCTGATGAGGGCACACAAATGTAACCTTCCCTCTCCTTTCCTATTTTTTTCTCTCGTTTATCTATCTCTCTTCCTTTCTTTTAAGTCCGTCCGTATAATTACGTAGCTTTCTCCAGGCTATCCTTGTTTTCTTTTTTATTTCTATTTCGGCACGAGATAGAAGGGTAGGTGAGTTGAAGTACACGGGGTAGTGGCAGAACCAACCCAATCCGAATAGCTGGAGCCGAACGTACCATTGCCATCTACACCTGCATCATGGATGTCTCCGTGACTGACTTCTGACTGGGCTGATCTAAATCAGCCACTAAATCATCTGCAAAACCTATACTGTGATTGAGAGTGTCCATTATATTACTTGTGTAAGTGTTAAACAGTATCAGAGAAATAATCGACTCCTGTTGTGAGCCATATCTCACATAAGCATTCTTTCCCATAAGCATATCGTAAATCTTTCGCGTGTCCATTTAGATTAAATTGTACAGTAGCCCCACTAACCATCCGATGTCAAAGGCCTCTTCTAATTCAACCAGGAAAGGACCCATACATTGGTTTTTGCGTTTGTTCCACTGCATGTCGGAGATTAGTTCTGACTCCCTAAAACCAAACCTATTGTCCGGGATGATATTGGTATCCTCCATTCCATTATTTCAACAGATCTTTGTTGACTGCCTTTTCGAATACACTGCCAATGTTCGAAAGTAGACTAATTGACCGAAAGTTAATCCTTCTTTGGGTAGTTTGTACCACTGCTATTTTTCAATGCCCTTGATAATATGCATTATTCAGCGCATTGGTAAATAATGTTGTTAAAATTGTCTTAATATGACGTCTTAGTTACGTATTTTCCAGCCGACTTTTTGTTCCTCAGTGACTCTAAGATGCACAGGAGCTTATCTTATCGTACAAGCAAGTGATCGGCTACAATGACGTTTGGCGTGTTTTTTTTTTTTTTTTTTTTTTATTAAACCCAGTTAAGTTTATATTCAATGGTAAGACCAGGATATGTGGTGCTTTTTGAGAGTTTCAGCACAGGCCCTTCTGTCTGTGGTATTCTTAATTAAGGCTATATAATGGTACATAATGTAAATCGCAGTTTCGTTGGGTCTTGGGGATAGATCACTGGAGCAATCCCCTTTCACTAAGTCATAAAGCCCGGCTAGCAATATTTCGTTTAATGTACCAGTTAGTTTGCCACATGCCAGTGGAACTACTATACATCATCAGTGTAAGTTGTTGTCTTTATCTGCCGACAAAATTTTGATAGAATGGTCCGTTTATAATATCAAATTAATAGTGACGCTAAAAGGAATGTAAAAGCTTTAAATGTCTATTAGCAGAATAATATGCTAACATATACCATATTTACCAGGTGTACCGGTATAAAGTGAGCGTCAAGATACAAATGTCTCGATAGGGAACATTTATTGTGAACGGGCCTTAATTTTTTTTTTGTTTGGTTGCTATGACACCTGTCAAACATATTTAGTATGCATCAATTCATTGAGCATCATATTTCTTGATCGTGTTAAAAATGTCGAATTTTGTACCAGAAAATGATGACTTGCCTAAAGCTTTAATTTTTTGTTTTCATTTGAAGAAAAGCGCTGCAGAGTCGCATCGAATGCTTGTCAAGGCATATGGTGGTCATGCTCTATCAGAAGCAGAATGCAAAAGATGGTTTCAACGGTAGAGAGATAACGATTTTGATGTGAGGAATGAAGAACGTGGAAGACCATCAAAAAAGTTTGAAGACTACGAATTGCAAACAATATTGGATGAAGATGACACTTTGAGTCAGAAACAAATCACAGAAATGTTAAATGTTGCACAACAAACACTTTCTGACCCATTTATGGAAAATGAGTGCCACATGAATTAAATGAAAGATAGATGGAAAACCGAAAAACCACTTGTGAAATTTTGCATCAAAGACACGATAAAACATCAGTTTTGTACCGAACTGTTACTGGCAATGAAAAATGGATTTATTTTCAGAATCCTAAACGAAAAAAGTCATGGGTTAATCGAGGACAATCGTCAACTTCGGCTGCAAAACCAGACCGATTCGGCAAGATGACAATGCTGTATGTCTGGTGGGACCAGAAAGGTGTGGTATACCACGAGCTCCTGAAACCTAGTGAAACCGTTAATACAGATCGCTACCGACAAAAAATGATCAATTTGAACCATGAAAAACGACCAGAATGGGACAGAAGACACGACGAGGTAATTTTGCTCCATGACAATGCACCTACACACAAAGCAAAACTAGTTCAAGATACAACCAAAGCACTTGGCTGGAAGCTGCGGGTGGGGTACCCGCCGTATTCACCAGACTTGGCTCCTTCCGACTACCATTTGTTTTCATTGCTGGGACACCAATTAGCTGAGCAGCTTTTCGAATCCTACGAGGAAGTCAAGAATCCATAAATTGCCTGAAAGATGGGAAAAATATGTAGCTAGCAATAGCCAATACTTTGAGTAAAATGTTTTTTACTTTTCCATTAAAAATAAGTTTTTTATTTTCACTTCATACCGGTACACCTGGTATCTAAGTGGAAGAAACATACAAAGTCTTCTGGTAGTGCTACTGCTCTCTTCAACTTAATTTTATTTTTTATTGAAACACAGAATTGCCTTAGAGGTTTGAGTTCCTCCAAAAGTATTTGATAAATTGAAAGAACATTAAAGTCATAGGCCTTTTGGAAGATTTCGCAGTTTGAAAAAAATTAAACGCATTTTGAAAAAAATTCTTTAAATATTAAGTTAAAAAGGTGGCTACCCTGGGGCAGGTTCACTGCTATACCTACAAATCAAAAATCAAAAAAAAAGGAAATAATAATAAAATAAAAATATATAAATAAATAAATTAAAGAAATCTAAATAGCCATGAAGGTATTTGCTTCTATTTCCTACAGAAGAAACACCTAACCCTCCATCATGGGTACTGTAAATATCGTGCTGAATATTACTGAGCCTTTTTAAACAACCGCTGTCCCTCTGAAAAAAGTCAATAAATCTAAAACATTATCGTTGATGAAAATTGCTTAGTTAGTTGAGTCTCAAAAAATAAAAATAAATAAATAAATAAATAAATAAATTCCCACCCCACTATGCAAACAATATAAGTGATTATGAATTAGACTCCTTCACTCTTACCCAAATTCCTTGGAATGAATGTTTATAAAGGACCAGTCCAACAGTCCACCATCCAAACATCAATTTATTTTATTACTCGAAATGAAAGCAAGCAAGACTTGGGGTAAGCAAACGATGTTGTTTTATGAGCTCTAGGGTGTGAATTTGCTACCAAAGCCATTTTGATGATTTTCAATTTAACAAAAAGGTTCTGTAATACTAATATTATTATATTGCGTTGTGACACCCAGATATAACAGTTCAGTATCATTAATAAAAGAATATATGTAATATGAAATAAGAAACAAAAAAACAAAAAAAAAAAAAACACCATTGACGTTTTCACCATTACTCGAACTTTCCCTGATGGACAGGCAGGCAGTTCTTTTGGGAAATACTCCGCCATAAGGAATACTATGTTTTGCGTGGAGAACAAAAAGTCCTGTGGTGGCAGTTCTTGTTTGGGAATAGTAAGGCCATGCCATCGTCATTGTAGTCATCGTCGGAAACATGCCAATTTTCTCTTTTATTCGACAACAAATATTGTTATTGCTTTAATGTAATACTACTACTACTCGTACTGCACACATATCAACATATAAACAGACATATGCATGTATACATTCGCACTATATCCGACTGTTGCCTTTCGTTTTGCTTTATTTGATTGCCTCTATACAGCCAGCATGTGATTGTTTCATGTATACTAAAAGCTCTTTAAATTGAGCCTTATACTGGCATTCTGGTGACATGAATTGCAAGCGGGGTAAATGGCAACCTGTCATTCATATGTCAGGTCTTGCATGAAAGCTAGAATTTCCTTGCCTCTTGTTCTTAAATCCACCAACGGGCTTTGTGTCCTTGTGCTTGTCCATTGACATCATGTTAGACTTCAAATGGGAGATATTTATTATGGGTTCTGCTTCTCGTTTTAATTTTTTTACTTGGCGATCCATTTTCGAAATCGAAAATGAAAATTTTGTGATATCTTTAAGTTTTAAGATGTTTTTATCTAGTTCTTAAGGATAGAGATGTGTGTATGTGTGTTTGTCCGTAAATTTTTTTTTTGGCTATCGATTCGAATTTTTGTCAAATTATGGGCCTTCATTCAGAATCGCCGCCACTAAATTTTGAACAAATTCCGCCGATATACAAAAAAGAAATAAATTTTTTCTTAAAAATAGTTGACTTCTTCGAAATTTTTGCAGCAAAACTTATCGAAATCTATTAATGTAGCACACGCTTAACGAAAAATTGACAAAAAATAGGGTAATAATTGTCTGAGTTATTCAAGTAATAGGAACAATTTTAGAACCGTCAATGAGGATTCACAGATCTGATCGGTCGAAATTTATTGATGATTGATTTTGGTAAAATAAAAATAAGGAACTGCGTTACAGGGGTGGCACTCCGCCCTGAGTAAGAGGAGAATGAAAACATGCTCATGACTTTTTATTAAAAAAAATTATATTCAGCTTAGATCTCTAATTGAAGATTTTGAAGATAAACTCAACTACCAAACTGTTTCTAACTTTACCAAAACCTCTCAAGGGTCTATAACTTGCGGTTTGCTAAGAGATGGCGTAACTTGTATTATTCCATTGGAAAGCTACTGTCATTGTACGTCATTTCAGTATATGTCATTCATTTGAAGCGTAAACAACAATAATTTTTTTTCACTCAAATATTTCGAACTTTGTGCTTGAAAAAGTGTTTTTCCGGGGAGTTCTCCTTCATTACTTTAATATGAAGAAAACTGCTGCCGAAAGTCATCGTATTTTGGTGGAAGTTTATGGTGAACATGCTCTAGCTGAGCGAACGTGCCAATAGTGGTTTGCACGATTTAGAAGTGGTGATTTTGGGTTAGAAGACGATGAACGTCCTGGGCAGCCAAAAAAGTTTGAAGATGAAGAACTGGAAGCATTACTCTATGAAGATTGTTGCCAAACACAAGAAGAACTCGCAGAATCTTTGGGTGTCACAAAGCAGCTGGATATATTCAAAAGCAAGGAAATTGGGTTCCACATGAAGGGCGGTTTTTCATGTCCGAAATGCTGCTGGAGCGCCACAAAAGGAAGTCATTTTTGCATCGAATTGTTACTGGTGATGAAAAATATATCCATTACGACAACCCCAAGCGCAAAAAATCATATGTGAAACCCGGCCAACTAGCCAAATCAACGGCAAAGCCGAATATCCATGGCGCGAAGGTAATGCTCTGTATTTGGTGGGATCAGATGGGTGTGCTGTATTATGAGCTGCTAAAACGGGGTGAAACCATCAATGAACAACGCTACCGAACACAGTTAATCCGTTTGAAGAGAGCAGTAGTCGAAATACGCCCGGAATATGCGACCAGACACGAGGCAATAATTTTCCATCATGACAACGCTCGGCCCCACGTTGCTATTCCGGTTAAGAACTATTTGGAAAACAGAGGATGTGAAGTCTTACCCCACCTGCCTTATAGCCCAGACCTTGCCCCTTCTGACTACCATTTGTTCCAGTCAATGCAGAACGCTCTCACTGAAATACGGTTCACATCAGAGCAGAACATCAAAAATTGGCTTGATTCATTCTTGGCTGCCAAGCCGGCGCAGATGGGAAAAAGTCATAGCTTCAGATGGGTAATACCTTGAATAATACTATTGTACATGTTTTTCTTAAATAAACGTTCAAATTTTGAAAAAAAAAAACAGCACGAAAATAATTATATACCTATCTTGGTATAACTGGTCAGGCCTAACATGTTTTTTTTTTGACCATTTTCGGATTAACTTATACTGAATTCTAATAGGAAAAGAAGTATCAAAAACATTGGAGAATACCACAAGTTCTCTTGATCAGGAAGTTCTTAGTGTGACCCATCGTTTGCACCCATTTCGGCTAGTTTTTTTTCAAGTGAAAACTTGAAATTTCACGGAAAACATACATTCGATTATCGAATGTGTCCACATATCCCGAACATATGTTCACAGTTTCAAGTATACGAGTATAGCATACTAAGTTTGTTTTTGACAGATAGAAAGGTTACACGTGTTTAGGTGGTTAGGCGAGTTTCCATTATTATAAAAAAATGTAGCATCAAATTTGCATCAAATTTGTGTAAAAAATTTAATTAAGTGCTCTAAAGCACTTGAAATATTGACAGTGGCATACGCTGAGTCTGCTCTAAGTAAAAAAAATGTTTACATGTTTTACAAGCTCTTCCAAGATGGCCGAGAAGATGCCAATGGCGAACCTCGCCCCAGCACATCAACAAAAGATGATAACGTGAAGCTGTGAAGAAAACTTATTGAATTACCATAAGAAGTTCCGAAACTTCTTAATCTTGATCAGAGAAACTGTCGTATAAGCATACTAAGGAGCTTTTGGATGACGTTAGTGATGATCCTGGCTTGCTCAAAAGGGTCATCATTGGCGAAGTATCATGTGTATGTGGTTATGACATTGAAACCAAAGCCTAAACATCCCAACGGAAATGATCAAATGTCAAAGTTTTGATCATTGTTTTCTTCAATTACCGTAGTGTAGTGCATCATGAGTTTTTACCTCAAGGTCGTATGGTCAACAAGGAGTATTACCTTGAAGTTATGCGCCGCTGTGAAAAGCAATACAAAAAAAAAAACGTCCGGAATTGAGGAAAAACAATTCATCGCTGACGTTTACAATGAAGGCGGTAGATGAGACCTAATAAAGGTGATGCTATCTGCTCTCTGTTTCGAATGATAATAATCTGAACGACTCTGAAAGCAAAGACTATGGATTCGAAATGAGCGAGCTATCTTAAGCAAGGAATCCATTCATTTAAATGGAGGACTGCGATATTGAGGTCGTAGTTTGCAGCAAAAATAACTAATTAAAATCTAAAACTTCTGAGGTTTTCTATAGGATCCGAGGGTAACTCAGGGAAACAAAGGCTGTGCCGAAACGTCTTTATATCCAGAACCTTAGCCTCGGCACTAAGGAGTTGGAAATATCATATATTCTTACAGCGAGAATAATAATTGGGAAAACAAGGATAGATTTTTACTTATTGTGGGCTTAGATAATGGTTCTATTAGGGCCATTAAGTCAGGGTTTGATTCAAGTTTTTATTTGTACCTTGGAGAAAATTATCTTCGCTTAGTATCCAAATAAGTGCTGACAAAGGTCGCCGTCACTAGCATTTATCTATAGGATGTACTCAGATTAACCTTCAAGTTTTGAAGCTACTGTAGACTTTGCGTGTTGAATGCTAAACCTCATATAAAAACCATAAGGAATACACCCATGCATTTCTGGTTTTGGAAGTGTAATAGCGTTCACACCATTCGAAAATACCGATAACTTTTTTTTTTCCGAATTTAATCTCGAAATCTAAACTTGGAAGTTTAGCAAGTAAGATTTGGTTTTTTTATTATTTTATTTATTTATTATTTAGGATTTATTGCTGCCTTAACTTACTTTCGGACGATGTGGTACTGTCGCCTCTATCAAAAGCAGAAGTCGAACTCATTGAATACTATGACTTTGAGGAAATGGAATGATGCGTTGCTAATTTTCAGGATACTTAGAGCGGTATCAAATGCAAGGTAAGATGCAAATGACTTTACACTATCATTTGATATGGGTGTAATCGGACTTTTCGCTATTTAACAGGTACGCTAAGGAGATAAGATACACAAATCGAGTTCAGAGTTTCCTCGAAAGCAAAGAAAACTGTTCAGAATCTGAAGGTGCCCTTACTAAATGATTTGAGCTGACGTTTCCACTTCGTCAGATCACATGTTTCTTACCGAGCGCAGATTGCCAGCAACTACGTAAGGAAATCCAAAAATTGATTAACAGATCGCTTAAGATTTGTTTGTAGGAAGACTATAATCTTTACTGATCAAGTAGAAAGAATATAAGAATCTGTACTAGCCTACGTAGTTATAGGGCTCACAATCCTATACGGAAGAGAATAAAAGGATGTGACGAACTAAACAATAGCCTCCGAAAAAGTGAACTCACTGTTGACGAAATTAGCAAACGTTTAAAAGACTACGACCTTCGGATCTACGCGTCAAATGCTCATACCTTCGTATTGAGCTTCCGACTCGTGGCTGTCTTATGACAATCCACATCAAGGCTGAATTCGCTAACATAGGACTAATATGCGCCCACGCCTCTATGGAAGACAACGACAATGCCACCAAAGGATGTTTTTACGAGCTCTTCGATAAGATATATGAGCAATTTCTGACGTATGACATATGGAAATAGGACATTTTTGGTAGGACAGTTGGTAAGTGTTGCCTACATGACAGCACGTCTGGTAACGGACTTAGGCTTACTGACTATGTGGCAGGACGAAATATTACCATAGCAAGCTCAAGGTATCCTCATCTTAATATATACGAGGAAACATGGCGAATCCGGATCATCAAAAGCAAAGCCAAATTGATAATATTGCGATAGACGTAAGGCATACCTGTAGTACTCTGTATATTCGATAGTTCCGGGCAGCCGGAATAAAAACCTTGCTGCAGTCAAGGTGCGAATGCGGATCTCCCAAGAGCTACAACAAAGAAGAGCTACTCTGTGAACATATAACGTAGAAAAGCTGTAATCGCAAGACAAGGGGTAGAATCTTCGCTGAACGCGTATCCCGAAATCTCTAAACAACTCCTATACCGCAAACAACAAGCACCGAAGACTATTGACAGCGATGTCCACGTACCATCAAAGACGCCATAACTCATGTGCTGGGTTTCATCAGACTCACCCCAAGAAATCGCTGGTATGTTGAAGAATGTTAGTAAGCGCTTTTAGCTAATCAAAAAGCGTACAAAACGGCGCTGCAACAAAGGACTAGAGCTGCTCGTGAGCGCTGGACAAGAAAAAAAAAAAAAAAAAATCGAGACAAAAGAGCGCAATAAGTTCGCGATCGAAGATATTGAGAGGCTGTAAAAGAACCAGACAATCTGCCTATATAAAGTAAACGATGACGATAATCTAAAGGGTGACCAGATATGAACGATAGGAAAAAAAATTAAATAAAACAACAACGGTGTGAGATATAAAACTGATTTTGGCTTAATATTGAAGCTACGTTCATGCTGTTATCTCGTTACGCCGTTATGGATAAGCACATTATTCCAATGGCTGCCTCAGCTTTGCTGGCAATGCTTCAAGCGTTCGGTCCAATATGTGCGGCGTTGTTCCGCCAATACTAAGTCGAATGTTGGCCATAAACTCGTCCAAAGTGGTTGGCTTGTTAGCGTAGACAAACGGCCTGACGTAGCCCCAGAGAAATTAATCGAGTGGTGTCAAATAGTATGATTGCGGCGGCTAATTGATGAACGCTCGCCGTAAGATGACATAGCCGTCAAATTTTTCATGTAGCGCCATCCTGTTGAAATCACAGCTCGAATATATCGATGTTGTCGAGATTTGACTAAAGGAAGTCGGTTAAAAGCGCTCTATACCTGAGACTATTGGCGGTAAGAGTGTCTCCTTCTCCATTTCGAAGAAATAAGGTCTAATGATGCCGCCATGCCATAAACCGCACCAAACAGTCAATTTTTGTGGACTGTTGGCTGGCCGAACACATGTGGATTGTGTTTACTTCAATAAAGGCAATTTTGTTTGTTGACATAGCCGATGAGTCATAAATGGGCCTAGCCCGAGAAGAAGATTTTCTGGCCAAAATCTTTATCTTCAACCAAGATTTCCAGCGTCCAATTTCAACTCTTTTATCAGCTAAATCTTATATATAGGGTGATTCATCATAAGGTTTGATTTTTAATAGGCTTTTATTGACAGATCACGAATGATGTTTATCAAACTGCTTTATTACGTTTGTTCAGTATTGTTTGGCAAATCATCGTGTAAAGACTTACGTCACAACAGTGTCTCAAAATTTTTTAGTTGTATTACGAAAATCAGAGTTCTGTGAGATATGTTTTTCGTGCAATTCGAGGAACTACTGAAACCACTGTTGCCAATACCATTCGCAAATTTGAGTCCCAGTTTACATTTGTGGATGATACTCGACCGGGTACACCACATCCAGTACGTAGTGAAGAGACTATAGCAGCTGTAGCAGAGAGTGTACGCGAAGACTGTGACGAATCGATTCGTCGTCGTTCTCAGCAACTTGACTTGGCGTATTCGACAACTTGGCGTATTTTACGTGAGAATCTCAGCCTAAAAGCGTACATAATTCAATTTGTGGAAGAATTGAAGCCAAGCGACTTCAATTTGCGTCATGTTTTTAGTGAATGGGCTCTGGAAAAACTCAATGAAAATCCGGTGTTTTATAGTGATGAAGCCCATTTCTGGCTCAATGGATACGTTAATAAACAAAATTGCCGTATTTGGGCTACCAAGAGCTACCATTACATCCATTAAAAACAAGGCGCCAAGTAAACGGACTATGTGCTTCAAGTACATGGTCCCGGTGAGCTCTGGTTTCAAGAAGATGGCGCTACGAGCTATACAACGCGTTAAACAATGGACTTGTTGATAAATCATTTTGGTGAGCACTTAATTTTATATTTTGCTACGGTAAATTGGCCACCTAGATCTTGCTATATTACACTTTTGGACAATTTTCTCTGGGTATATGTAAAGTTTCATGTCTTCAGGAATAAGCCGGCTACGATTGATGCTTTAGAAGCCAACATTACTCGTGTTATCTGCGAGATACCAGTCGCTATGCTCGAAGGAGTCGCCCAAAATTGGACCTTCCGAATGGACCACCTTAGATGTAATCATGGCCAATATTTACATGATATCATTTCCAAAAAGTAAATGCCATGAATTGGTCCTTTAACAAATAATAAAAATTTAAAGTTTACTTTCAAATTTATATGTTTTATTTTGCATAATAAAAGAAACCTCACGATAAATCACCCTATAGATGTAGGCCCAAATTCAAACTCAAAATAAGCTGGGTTGACTCTCTGGCGATGACCAATTCAGTTAATCGGCGCTGAATCGACGCTTCTTAGTCTTTTTCGATACTGGCCGCTATGGCTATGTTTTCGCACCAATCTCTGTCTGGTTGGTTGTTTAAGATCCAAAACTTTTCCATGGTGCGACGAATTGCCTGCACACTGAAGCCATAATGAAGACCGCACTCAAGACGAAATTCATATTACGTTTTAACATCTGAGCCGGTATTTTGATAATATATATATTTCTTAACAATTTATTAATTTGATGCATGATGAAATGGCAAATCTTACTGAATATTTGACAGCTGGATGTCATAAGTAACTTTGACCAGCAGTTGTCATAACAATTGGAAAAAGTATCTTTGCTTTTTGGTCACTCGTTATCAGTAAGTCCTGAGTCATTGAACCAGGCCACGTCTCTATGATGCATTAATAGTCTGGAATCCACATTTATTGCATCTTTATATGCAACGTAAGAGAAAGGACATGAACAAGGTACGAAGTAATAAGACCACCGCAAAGATTTTACCAATAAATATTGAGGAAGGAGAACTCCGTTCCTGTTACAAATGAGGTATTGGCGAACGATATATCGAAATATTTTGCTATATTGTTGGTAATGATATGATCAAGTGTACGTATAAGCTCCTAAAGAGTTGTGTTCTACCTTTTTAAATAGACAATTCCTAGTCTTTGTAATTTGAAATATATAAAATGCAGAGAGAAATTCTGCTCCAAAAATACGACACCACTTCTCGAAATGATTTTCGCTAACGACATTATAATTGGAAAACTTCCAAATTCGGAACCTGTGGCTTCGCTACTGTCCAGGCGCCATATAACGCAAAAAAAGATACAAAATCCAATTATGTTAGTCTGTTCGAAGCTAATACAAAAAAAACCCAACAAACCGTGTACTCATGTATCAGAAAATTGCTACACTACAATCCGCTTCTCATTTTGTTATCTCATACGAGTGGTGTATCGTGTCCTTGTCTAAAATTGGAATTGCAACTGCAATCTCACGCCAAAAGCTAGCATGCATGGCAATTTATAAAAACTGATGCTGGATTGTTCCCTGATATGAAAACATGCGTTTAGTTTGTTTGAACAATTTAAAAAAAAAATTCTACAAAAAATGCGAACACGAATATTATTCGTGTGTCACGTATTTGTATTTCAATATCGATTTCCGAGAATCTAGATACGAGATGACTTGCTGCTACCCAGATTTTTATTGATTTCCCTCCTGTTGGCTTTTATTCAGATTCACAAGTGGTAGGTACTATACTTTGTCTAAAAAAAAAAAAAAAAAAAAAAAAAACTTGAAAAAATTCTATGAGCAATATTGGCGTCAGTTTTGAATTATTTTTACACTCGAACGCATATATGGAATAAGGATTTTATTGTATCCGGTGTGGTTGTGCGAAAAAGGAGAAAAAGAGAATTAGTAAAAAAGAAATATATAGTATTTAATGGGACATGATACTGGGTATGTCCGGAAACGTGTTATAGCGAAGAGCAGCGAAAAATTGCATACAACCAGTGCAGGTAATTTAACCGGGGGGTAGAAAATGTATCCTCGTTGCCAACCATACGTCGACGTTGACACGTCCTCCTCTGCTCCTTGAATTCTGACGTGAGAGTCTTTATTTAAATTGTTCCCTAGTTAAATATTTGTTTGTGTTTTATTCAGGACGAATTCTGCAATCTTGTTGAGAAAATAGAACGCAGCGTATGGTTTTGCATTCTAATGAAGAAGAATGGTAATTGAGGAAAACTTCAAAGCAAAATGGAACAGGCCAACGACACCAAGGGTCTTGAAATTCTTTGAAATGTTCGTACATTTGTAAAAGTGTTAATGTTTCACGAGTATTTGTCAGGGGAAACATTTCAAATTTTAAACGTTTCTATTAAAATTATTTAAAATTCTTTCACTATCCGAAATGATATGTATGATCGGTTGGTGCTTTATAGAGCGGATTGGTTGCGAAGATTTCATTATGAGGTGCTCATTTGTTAAGCTAGAGCTTAAGTTCCTACACAGAATTGAGACATATAAAGCTGATTCTAAAGCTGATTCTATAGATACAGGGGTACCAGGTTTAGCATAGCATCTTATCCAGAGGTTGGTGTCATTCTAGTTGTATATATTAGTTAGTCCTATACATTATAATCTTTGAGTATTTGTCATTTGTTTGAGGTTTTCCACTAGGCAATGGTATCATATGTCCGAAGATACATCCAAATGTATTGTATAAAGTAAAAGTATAATATACCTTTTAATTTCGGTTCTCTCTATATTTAATCCTGCTAAAATATGAATTTTGAGTCCTGTACATACATCTTTGATTCTTCTTCGGTAGCAAACGAATCTCGCGGTAATCTCTGGTGATCACCTACTTTTGTGTACTTTGATTTGGCTATTGTTTCCGCTTTCTGGTTGAGATGGTCTCTAAATTGTTGCCATACAAAGAGATCCCGACTCTGTCTGTTGATGTTGTAGCTGGGAATAGTTAGGACGTTTGCTTTTAAATCCTCGTTCTATCTGGTTCAATGAATGTTACATATAAAATGAGAGCTTGTGACAAGTCTGATGCTCAAATAGTGTGCCTTAAATGATACTGGAATTAATACAGGAATTGATAATTGGTTGAGTATTGTCAATTTGATATTCGCGATTTGTCACTTTCTAACTAACGTTGAAATCTTTACATAAAATGGCTATGTTCCTGTCGTGTTTCTGACTCTGACTAGAAATTTTGCTATCATTACTCTGTCCTTGTTTCATGTTATTTCATGCTGGCAATTCGAAACCGATTCGAAAGTTGTGTTAACGATCCAACTGGAACAAGAACTGTTAAAAACTTGCATAACTCTATCATGACAATCAGGTCTGTTGACAGGAAAAAGGTTTTCCCTCATATTCCTTATAATACCAGAATGTTAAGGTAGGAAAGATAATAAAACATCAGCTGTTCTATTAAATTTTTTGGAGCACCAAAATTCTATGAATGATTCCTAAGACGCGGCACTTAATTCTCTGTAACTGGTCTAATCTGAAACAAATGAATACCTTTCGTGTATATGGGGTAGGGCTCTTACTTACCCTTAAAGCTATTTAGGCTGAACTTTATGTCCTATTCACATTATGGTGGTTAGATAAATAATAGTTATCCAGTGTTTCGCTTCACTTAGCTATCCGGATGAGGAATGTAAGGACGATTTAATTAGCATACGAAGCTCTGTCACCAACTTAAAGTCTACTGAGATATGGTGATTGTGATGGGAGATTTTTATTTAAAAATTAGTTACAACTACACTTCGCTGTGAGATCACACAACCTCAGGGACACAATAGACGACAACGGTAAAAGGTTTGATCAGTTTTGGGGGATCTACCACCTGATTATAGTATGCACGCTGGACCCTAAGGACTGTAAAAGATCGATATCGATATCGATGGGTCTCGATCGATAGACAACTTTGATTGAATCAGATCGATGATTTTACCATAAGCCAACGCTTAAGAAACTGCATATGAGACCTTCGTAACAAACATGGAGCTGACATCAAAATAGAGAGAGGCTAAGCGGCTCAACTTGTTAAGGATATCCAAGTATAATACCCTGTACGTTTATGCGTTAAGTTGGTTTGTAATGTCCTTCAATTTTATATTTTAGAGTTTTTAAAAGAATCAGTTTGAATTAACTTGATACCATATACATGCACATGAAGTTCATTCAAACGGCAGCATATTGCACCTGTGCAACTAATTATAAGAAACATTTCAACGTTCGGCTCAGAATAATAAAAATCGATCAAGTTGAATAAAGGACAATTGAACACAGGCAATCTACCTTAAAAAAATTTTTCGTTTTAAAATGTTCGACTTTGTCTTTTATTCACTTCTGTTTCTGTCTTTCTGTACGCCGTTTCAAAACTTTATAAAATTTTGGTTTTTGTGCGGCCGTGGTGTAGTGGTATATGCATAGACTCCTCAAGCAGAGAGTCGCGGGTTCGAATCCCGTGCAAGGCAATTTTCTGAAAAAGTCTTTTCGTAGAATTTGTATGTAGTTATATGAAAATCCCGTCGGCGTCAACTCTTACATGAAGGCATAACACTGATGTTGGAGTGGTTTCTGGCTAGGCTAAATGTAACAAACTAACAACTAGCACGTACTTAAGACCCACTGGTTGAGGATGCACTGGCTACAGTTTGACAACCACCTCTGGAAAATATCGAAACCTAATACACCTGAGTTTTAAACTACTACATCACCCTTCCGCGCCCTGGTGAAAAGCCAGGAAAAGGGTATTCATATCTCCTTAGTGCGCGCGCGGGATTATAAAAAAAAAAACTCATACAAATATCTTTTTATCATTTTCTCCAACTTCCTAAGTTTTCCCAAAGGTAGCTAACGCGGAAACCGAAAGCCGATGGTTGACACTCAAAGCATTGATAGCAAAACCTTTCATAGTATTTTTTTTTTTTTTTTTTGTTAATGTCAGAACAGAGCACTCAGACAAAGAACTTGTCCATTGTCCTTGTAAAGTTCCTTTTTATTGAAATCTTTCAGTCTTACGAAAAAAGATGAGTAATCTCTTCAGTGATAAGGTGCTTACAGTATCAGCACCCACCACGTCAGAGCCAAGTACCCGCAGCCCGATGCGAGCGTATGACGGACATTCACAGAGATACGAGTACTGCTCCGCGTTGTCGTCATCACTTTCGCAGCAAACATCGCAGGTGTTGCATCACTTATACCCAGTGCATTTAAGCGCATTGCAAAAGTGTAATGTGCGCATATGAGACCCAACTGTCAATGGAAGCCTTAACAGAGGACGCAGGCAGACCAAAAGTAAGTTCGGGTCCTTAAAAACTCTCCTCTGAACTGTGTCTGGCAAGTTCGTCGGCGATTTCATTTCATTTCCCCACACAAGGGTCACTGAATTTAGCCTTTTGACTGCGTTCAGTGATCTTTTACATTCTCGAACTAGCTTGGAAGTCGTAAGAGGATTGAGCAAGGCTTTAATTAAAGCTTGGCTGTCGCGGCAGATGCAAATGCTTCGCCCCCTCCACCGTGCTATATATCAAGGGGAGGAAGATTCATCAATGCATCTAGAGATGAGCCAGGAGTCCTAGGGAAAGCCCCCATGCATCCGAGACAAACAAAGTACAATATTATAGTATTTAAAGTATTACTAAGAACCCGCTTGTGGTTAAAAGTTTTCAATTACATTTTGTAGCAGTACTTAACCATTAAGGCAAAATCGACTTTCACGCAAGATTTCCATGCAAGATCTCCAGTTGATTGTAAGAACGGAATGATTGTTAAGTTGCCCAAAAAAAGAAACCAGACGAAATGGTATATGCATTCTTCTAGCTGCGACTAAAGTATTAACTAGCAGCAGAGCATCATAAGACAATATTTTTTTGCCACTGCTATTCCTATCAGTGATCCGTCTGTCTGTCTGTAGAAAACATGAGGCTGAGATGGACCCTGATATCATATGTTAAGCATAGTGACTATGATGATGAGATCCTGCTTTTACACATTATATTTCATCTGCATCAGATGGCTTACGAATTGGAGTTAAAACCGAGTAATATAAGTCTTAAAAAGAGTCACTAAGCACTTCAATTGAAAAATAAAACACTACCACCGATAAACTCAACATTGTCGGACATTAAGTCGTAGTAGCTTCCTGTATCTAAATATGAACTCAGAAGTTGGCGATGCAGAACTGGATATGGATAGCACAAATATGGAGATGCAATGTTTTCATAAAACAAACCAAGTTAAAACTGTTTTGTTCAAACATGAAAGCAGTCTTACACTATAGATGGAGCAATGGGAAGCGACCAATATCGTCACAAGGAAGCTGTCACCTTTCAGAAATATATATCTTTGCAATATCTTTAGGATCTTCTGACCATACCCTATATCGGACAATCAATTGCACGCGATAACGGAGCAAGAATCAATCATGGAGAAGAAGATTTCAATGGATTCAAACTTTATGGCGCCAAAAAAATTCCTTTGCAAAATACGCCATGCAGTGGAATTAACCTGTCTTATCAGGTCGACGAATGGGCCTCTCTAGACGACATAGACAAAGACAAGTTGATTCCGGATTTCCTCAAGTGTTTGGGCATGTCTTGGAGAGAATTCAAATGCGTTGCAGAATAGCGAAGGCTATATCGCCTTCATAGGTAAGCTTATATTGTAGTTTCAGCGCACATGGGCTCCCAAGACGAAGACCTACTACTTAAAACATCATGCTCATCACTTTCTCAATCCTATTTCACTAAAAGTTTTGATAAAATATCACACCGACTGATTCTTTTTACAATAAATTGTCTGCCCTCAATTTTGAACCCATTTTAACTCGAAGACGATTATTGTATATTAACCTTCGTTTTCGTTTAAGGTGCACGCTCCAAGTCTATTTTTTGGTCAACTCTACCGGCCGACGTAATCTTCCCTACGGTCAACTTTTATTTAAATATTAATATTTTATTACTCTTTGTTCGCCCGTCAAGCATGGTCCCCACAATTTTCAGATTTGCTCTTCGAGATCTGAAGCAACCTAGTTATTATATCCTCTAATGACCACCGCAACCACATTATAACTATGAACAGCCTTGATAAGATCGAGAATTTTTTTTCATTTACCGATTCGTTTTAGGATCTTTCGATCGTGTACCTTATCACGCGTGATTCTTATAAGACTGCTTCGTCAATTTTATTCAATACCGTTTGGCAAATCATCATGGAAAGACTTACACCACAACAACGTCTCCAAATTGTGAGAAATGTTATTCGTGTGATTCGAGGAATTTACGGTGCGCATAACTGACCTACTGAAACCATTATTGCCAATTCCATAGGCAAATTTGAGTACCAGTTTACATTAGTGGATGATACTCGACCGGTTAGACCACATCCAGCATGTAGTGAAAAGATTATAGCAGCTGTAGCTGAGAGTGTACGCGAATACAATGACGAATCAATTCTTCGTCGTTCTTAGCAGCTTGGCTTGGCGTATTCGACAACTAAGAGTATTTTACGTGAGCATCTCGGCCTGAAAGCGAACAAAATTCTACTTGTGCAAAAATTGAAGGCAGGCGACTTGAATTTGCGTCATATTTTCAGTGAATGGACTCTAGAAAAACTCAATGAAAATACGGTGTTTTATCGTGAAATATTGTTCAGTGATGAAGCCCATTTCTGGCTCAATGGATATGTTAATAAAAATAATTGCCATATTTGGGCTGATGAGTAACCCGAAGAGTACCAAGAGCTCCATTAAAAAACTACGGTATGGTGTGATTTATGGGCTGGTGGAATCATTGGTCCATATTTCTTCAAAAATGAGGCAAATCAAAATGTTATCGTCAAAGATAACCATTATTGCGCCATGTTAACGGACTATGTGCTTCCTGAAATTCAAGCACATGGTCTCGGTGAGCTCCGGAACTACAAGCTAGACGGCGCTTGAAACAATGGACTTGTTGAGAAAACATTTTGGTGTGCACTTAATTTCATTAATTAATTTAATTAATTTAAATTAGTCGTGGCCATTATTTACATAATATCGTTTCTAAAATTCAAATGGCATGAATTGTTCTTTTAACTGATTATAAAAATTTTTAGTTCACTTTCCAACATAAATACCTAATTTTACATTATAAATCAAACTCTACGATTAATCACATTATACTTGAGAATAAAAAAAAAGTTGAATAAAAATGTATTTGTGTTTTACTTTTAAATATTCCTCGTATCGACAACTGTACAATTACCAGATGCTAAGAATCGCAGCGTTAAAAAGAGTCTTTTCTTCGGTGATAATGCATCACGGAATCGAGTCTCTTGCTTTGTTATAATAGGACCCACTTTTAATTACAAAACTTCTAAAACAACTGCGATCATACGAGTGAAATTGAAGTATTGTTGAGCGTCTTCTATATTCAGTTCGTTTAATAAATTAAAGAACGCACCAGCTTCCCGTCTTCTTAAAATTCAATGGCGAACCCAAGTTGATCTCTTTTTCTTTTTTAACAATAAAATTGTAATTGCAGCTGCTAAAAGTTGACGTCTTCTCGCCATTATTTCACAATTTTAAGTAAATAACCAAATTTCTTCCGACATTAATGGCTCTCCTGTGTAAATATCTTGCGACAATATGATGCCCAAGCTTCTTCCAAGATATTTATTGCAAAATAAATTGCAAGAATTAATATGACAATATAAACTCTACTGCAAGAAACTTCTGCAAGACTTCCAAGAGTTTACTTGCAAATTGAAACCCGGCCTAATTGTGGGTGGCCGTGGCTCAAGTGGTAGAGAACTGGCTTGCAAATCTGGAGGTTCGGTGTTCGAATTCCAGCCCCGCCCGAAACACATTCGTTTTTTTCATTTAGCAAAAATCAAGAAGATGAATAGTTGACTAGAAATCAACAAGTCAACTTATTCTTATATATATATATTTTGTCTCCCCATTAAATGTTGGATGCCACTGATGGAGCGAATTAACCACTGATCCCAAACATCTTTCTCTCTCTCTCTCTCTCTCTATCCAATTTTTCGAAATACTTAACACGTGCTTCGGCATTTTAAGAGTAGTAATGCCCTCTTGAGTGTTAAGTTCTTCAAAAAAAAAAAAATCTAAAGGAAATTATTTCAATAAATACCTCAAAATGATTTTGTATCTCAAACTTTTTGATTAAGGCTTCAAATGATTTTAGATTTAATTTCAACTAATTTCAAATAAGTTTGGATAAAAATTTGTTTGCTTCCTGTTCCTCTTAAGACGACTTTGCGGAAGTGTTTGTGTCGCATCTATAGCTGTATGATTTGTTGTTCTTGCTTGTATTTGTGTCATCTCTGCTCTTTCCGGCTTAATTTTTTTGCGTTGAACCGTCTTCACTGCCGATAACGTAAGGTATATTATCTTCCTTTGAAGGGTTAGAAACAATAGGGTCATCCTACGATAAATCGCCGAAGCTTTATGGGAAGCTCTGAACGCCCTCCTCCGATACAATATAGTTTGCGTACAACGTAACTTCAAAAATTGGCAAAAAATCAAAATTTATACTTTCTTTTATATTTAAAAAAATCATAACTTTGACTCTGCTCATCAGAATTTGATAAAATATACCTTGGTGAATTCAGGAAAAGGTTAACTTACAAAGATTTGGAATAATTTTTATTTTCAAGGACGAAGGATATTCCAGCATATCCTTTTTACATATATCCTTGAATAACTCAAAAAATGGTGTTTTTTATTTTTATTTTTTTATATATTATAGAGAGATTCGTCCTCTATTTCCATTTCAAATTTCAAGTTGGGATTTCTATGGGTTCGGCCAAAATAATGTTTTATAAGCGGCTAAATATTCTGTAATAAATATTTTCATTAAAAAAAGAGTCACACTGGGGCCTTTGTATCCTAAGGCCTTAAAAACTAAAAAAATCATTATTTATTATCTTTTAAGAGTATGTACGTATTCTTCCGATGAAAAGGAAAAATATTTTCCTTTAATTACTTCTTGTGAAACATATGAAATATGATGAAGTTTTCTTGTTTCCGGCACAATTCTGAAATTAGAAAATCCCGATCCCATCAATAATTTTTCTTCATTATGTTATAACGTAGGAGAAATCCATATTCTTTATATTTTCAGTTGCCCAGTTACTTATATAACTGTAAGGGAGTAGTTATGTGTTCCCTATACGGTCTTTGTAGGCTAGCTCTGGCAGCCCAGTCTTTTTATTGTACAACCAATTCCATCGCATGCGCTCTTACCATGAGAGGTCGCATGTCCTATTCAACATTCACTGCAAAATCCTGCTCATGCAATGTTAAATTAAAAAAATTCGTTTTTGTTTTTGTACTGCGTAGCAGATCCAACGGGAAAAATTAAATAATTTTCTTAAAATGAATAAATAATTAATAAAAGGCGCTGAAATAAGTGTACTGTGATAGCTTGAAGCAGTCACTGATTACAACAAAACTTTCATTTTTAATGTCATCCATCTGGTTCCGGTAATATATTGCAAAGTATGTCCGTTTTCGTTAAGAGAGTTTTGACTTCCTTTATGTACCCGTTTTGTTGATCAATGAATGAATGAATCATGGCGAATGAAACACCAAGCCGTTTCAAAGTGCTCTGAAAAAAAAAAGTTTTCAATTCTCATTTCCAATTTTGATCGGACTGTGTGGGTCTACTGATACTATAGTTACGTCTTCTATAAAGTGATTACTAAAAGCATTGTCAAAGATTCTCCTTAATTTAGAATATTTTGGGAAATTAAGGCACTTGCCCAAGTAACAATTTATTTCAGGAGGGTTACAAATTACCAAACCTAAGCAGGCTCTGCTGTCATTGAGATGCATATTATCGTTTTCTATCAGCCTTGATATATTGCTATCTTCAAACATGAGTTGATGATAGATGGTGCAAACACACACGGAATGAGTTCCTGATGCCCTAGCCGAAATGCAGTTCTATGGTCTTAATTATTATGAACTTCTTTGAACCCCCCAGAACCAGGCGTTTTTGAATATGTTTTTTCTAATTTTCAATCTAACAAAAGAGCAAAACAGCTTATTTTTGAGCCTGAGAAAATAAATTTTTGTTACCTTAATAGATACGTAGTCTTTTTTTCCTGTCATTAAACGGCTGATATCGTCTTCACAGTAAAAACTTTCTACCAATTGTTTGATATCAGCATCTAAGCTTTTCCCATAAGTTGATGGAACGCTTTGATCTTCTTAAAGATTTCTTGATCATATAGCTTGTCGATCCTGGAAACTCTTCTATAATTTTGTCGACGCTCCATTCTCTTGAAAGTAAAGACAACAAAATAAGTTTGGTCTCTTTGCTTGTAGTTTTATTGAAATTTTCTTTTATTTTCCCTACGAAATATTCTTCCTTTCTGGAATTATCTTCATCACTATCAATAGTAACAGAGAAAACTTCCTCTGAAATTTTCAACATGGACTTTTTTAATTTTGACTGCACATATAGTATTTTAAGTCACTAAGCCTTCTCTTGTCAAATGTATCTTCTCCAATATAACACATGGGCTGAAAAGTTTCAGTTCCGTTTTTAGTTAGTATCAACCTTCAAAAGATACGTGTATAAATTTGACAGCTGTCGGACGATTAGTTCTTGAGATATAGCGTTGTGAGTGAAGCAACTTTTGTTATTGTGAAAAAAATGGATTCAAAGCAATTTCGTGTGTTGATTTATCATTGCTTTTTGATGGGAAAAAATGCAGCCGATGCAAAGAAATGGCTCGATAAGTGTTACACGGGCTCTGCACCAGTCGAACGAACCATTTGCAAGTCATCACCATCACCCAAGATGATGCACGCAGTGGACGTCCAAAAGAGGCTGTTTCAGATGAAAACATCAAAAAAGTTCACAAAATGATTACGAATGACCGTAAAGTGAAGTTGATCGAGATAGCTGAGGCTCTGAAGATATCAAAAGAGCGTGTTGGATATATCATACACGAATACTTGGACATGCGAAAGGTCTGTTCAAAGCGGGTGCCGCATTTGCTCACAGTCGACCAAAAACAACAACGTGTTGATGATTCAGAGGAGTGTTTAAAGCTGTTCAACCGCAATAAAGTCGAATTTTTGCATTGGTATGTGACAATGGATGAAACTTGGCTCCATCACTTCACACCAGAGTCAAGTCGGCAGTCAGCTGAGTGGCGAGCAGGCGACGAATCTCGTCCAAAACGACCAAAAACTCAACAGTCGGCTGTCAAGGTTATGGCATCCGTAGTTTGGGATACACATCGACTATCTCCAAAAGTGGCAGCCTATCAACAGCGACTATTACATTGCGTTGTTGGAGCGTTTGAAGAACGATATCGCTGAAAAATGGCCGCATTTGAAGAAAAAGGAAATGCTGTTTCATCAAGACAATGCACCTTGTCACAAGTCGATGAAAACGATGGCAAAATTGAATGAATTCGGCTACGAATTGCTTCTCCACCCACCGTGGCCCCCAGCGACTATTTCCTGTTTGCAGACCTCAAAAGAATGCTCGCCGAAAAGAGATTTAAGAGCGATGAAGAAGTAATCGCCGAAACAGAGGCCTATTTTGAGCTAAACCGAAATCGTACTACAAAATTGGTATCGAAAGATTGAAAAATAGGTTCAATCAGTATATCGCCCTCGAAGGCCACTATATTGATAAATAAAGTTGAATTTTGCAAAAATTTTGTGTTTTACTATAAAACGGCACTGACTTTTCAGCCCATGTGTTACTGTATGCATTTATTAATCGAAATCGAAATCGAAATTTCATCAACTTCAATTTGATCTTCAACCTCTAGCAATGATGGTGTTGTATCGGAATTTCAAATCTGATTCAATTTTTTCCTACACGTAGAGCAAATTATCAACTTTGTGTTCAATTTTCGATTCCATCGTAACCATCCATGGTCGTACAGGCCGCAAATCACGAGCACTGGGTTGATGAGGTGATAAATCCAGAGGATTGCAGCACGTTTTCCACACAAAAGCACTCATTATAAATTTTTATTATTCACAACTTTCCTACTCTTATTACGATACAATCTAAAACAAATCCCGAGCTCACGACAGATTGACATCAAGTGAGTGCAAATAAAATAAGCCTAACTTCTAAAATCCTCGAAAACGGGAAATAAAACAAGCACAGTGAGGTTTTTTTCTAAAAAAAAAAACAGCTATGTACTTATGTATGTGCACTCGGGTTATATGTGAGGATGATAAGAGGAGTAACTTAATATATATTTGGTTTTTGGATTTAGCCGCCTATAAAACATTATTTTGGCCGAACGCATAGAAATCCCAACTTGAAATTGGAAATGGAAATAGACGACGAATCTCTCTATAATCTAATACGTATTATTAGGCACAGTCGGTATGATTTTCCTTGGAATTTTTAAAACATAGTCATTATTATAGTTAATAAATAAAATACAAGGCGTGTGCAAAAGGTAAGGTGAAATTTTGGGGTACATCCGTTTACCGATATTTTTTTTTTGCTGTATTCGTACACATGTCCCAAACATATGTTCTCAGCTTCAAGTATATAGCACACTTAGTTTGTTTTTAACCGATAGAAAGATAAGACGGGTTTTGGTGTACTCGGAGCTCTTCAATTATTATAAAAATGGAGAAAAGTATTTGCATCAAATTTGCTCTAAAACACTTAAAATGTTGGCAATGGCATACGGTGTAGTTTGCTCTAAGTAAAAAAAATGTTTACAAGTGGTACAAGCTCTTCCAAGATGGCCGAGGAGATGCCAATGACGAACCTCGCTCTGTACGCCCCAGCACATCAACAAAAGATGATAACTTCGAAGCTGTGAAGAAAATTGTTTTGGAGAATCATCGAATTACCATACGAGAAGTTACTGAGCATGTTGGCATATCGGTCTGCTCGTGTCACGTAATTTTTTTTGATGTTTTGGGCATGAGACGTTTTGAACTTCTTAGTTTTGAATAGAAGAACCATCGCATGAGCATCGCTCAGGATCTCTTGAATGGCGACAATGATGATCCTGACTTGCTTAAAAGGGTCATAACTGGTGATGAATCATGGGTATATGGTTATTAAATCGAAACTAAAGTCCAATAGTCCCAATGGAAGCACCCAGGAGAGACAAAACGGTCAATAAGGAGTATAACCTTGAAGTTATGCGCCGTTTGCAAGAATCAATACGAAAAAAAAAACGTCCGGATTTGTTGAAAAACCTTTCATGGCACTTGCATCGGGATATGTACATGCTCATTCATCGTTGCTTATGAGAAATTTTTTGGCCAAAAACAACACGAAAAAAGTGCCTGAGCTACCATTTCCATCGGTTTTGGCCCCATGTGAATTTTTCTTTTCCCAGAACTGAAGATACCTGTGAAAGTACGGTCTCACTGGAAGAGCTCAAGGTTATACCAAAAAGTGTTTATGGGAATGCTTCAAGGATTGGAAAAAGCGTTGGCATAAGTGTATAATGTCTAAGGGTGTTTACTTTGAAAGGGACATCATCAATATTAATGAATAAATAAACAGTTTTTTTTTTTTTTTTATAAAAAATATAAAGTCACTTTACTTTTGAACATAACCTGTAAGTAGTTTCCTTCAGTTGACGCCAGCAACTTACTGGCAGACATTAGTAGATAGTCATCTTGTAGCATTGTTGTCTCTAGTTCTTGTCATAATAGTAAAATACTGGAGCTTTGTAGATCAATGTTTTGATGTTTCTCGGTCCATTAAAATCAACTTTCATTTCATCGGGCTTTAAACCATTTTTTTTTAAATATATGTCCGTGGAACTTAGCTTCCGTGAACGGCAGTCTCTTCTTGTTAAGCTTAACATTTGTCTCTTTTAACCTTTCAAAAAGATTTTGAAGTTTTCTGTTGTAGTCTTTCAGCGCTATGTAATAAGTGTCGCTGATGCCATAAACTATGTAGTATATCATCTGCATTTAAATCTACTCCTTCTAGGCCCTTTACGATTTTATTTTGTTATTGTTGGTATATCTCTGCTTATGCACTTGTACCAAACGGCGGAACTCTACACCTGTAACACCCATTAAGCGCCGAGAAAATTATTATGTCGATACTGTCTTCATGTAATGATATCTGCCAATAGCCATCTTTGGTATCCAGAGTACTAAATACTTTTGCATTGGCCATTTCATGAAGAACCCTTTCAGTTGTTATCATTTGACATTTTGGCCTCTTAATATCTTTATTTGAGAATTGAGGGTCTAAACGTATTCGTAGGCTTTTAAACGACTAACTTGAGAATCAAAACACTCATCTTCTTTCTGGGACATGTGGTTAAATACCAGGCAGCTGTATCGTGACTATGTTGCAGGTGTAAATTTGGCCTCCACTGCATCCAAAATGTTGTTGAACGCCGGTTTTTCTTCATGTGCACATCTCTCCAGTATCTGATGATTATATAATATAGGCGAAGTCCATCATCATCTATTGCTGATGCCAGGTGAGCTTTTGTGGCTTGGACTTTTCATTGTTTAAAAATGTTGGATTAAACTTTGAGTTCAAACACTTCTGACAGAAGGATAGTGAGTGAATGACGTTTATATAATTTAGTGTTGCATAGTTAACACAAGCTGCTCCTGTAAAAGTTTGCTCCTTTCTGCCAATGATATCAATTGTCAACGTCATCAACATAAGCAAGTTACTGTACAGGTTTTTGAGAAAAGAGACGTTTGGTGTTATCCTTCGAGTTTCACAGAGTTTTCTGATGTACCTAGTATGAAGTTAAAGAATTCACCTTACATCATCTTGACTGAACTCTCCAACGACACGAAACCCCCGCCGAGTTTTCATCATTATTCTGCACAATTTTATGAGTTTAGCAGGTGCTTTAGTATGCGGCCTTGCTATAAAAAAGAAAATAGTGAGTATCGATGTGGACTTCCTGCCGTAGTGTGAATCGTATGAACATTTGGTTAATTTTCACTCATCGTCTGTACCCAAATTTTTAATCTATCAGCGAAAATTTTAAGGAGATCCTTAAGAGATACGAGTACTCCCAAGCAGAAAAAGTCGGCAATTTTGAAAAGACAGATAGGGCACCCAAGAGTGTCGATTTTGAACAGAGAGACTACATATACATGATTTGTAGTTGAAATTGTTTTCTAGAAAAGTAAATCTATATCTCATTCGGATGGCTTTAATATGATCCAATTGGATTACAATTTAAAGTCAATGAGGCAAAGAAGAGTATTTCAACACTTATCCACATATACCTACTGTAGGACTCATTGCTTCCGATTGAAGAACTTAAGAAGAGAACTCATTTCAAAATCATGATATTTGAAAAGTTTTATTCAACACACTCTGGTGGCGGAAAGTTTAAGTCAATGATTCGCACAAGTGCTCTGTAAAATTTCCTATGAAATCTTGATGAAGACAATTTTCAACTCCGTCATCGCTCGAAAATTCATAAGAGTTTCCGAAAGTAAAAACAAAAAAAAAAAAAAAGTTATTGAAGATTTTTGAAGAAAGGTTCCCACGCTTCTTATTACTTTCGAATCTTAAAGTTGCAAGGGCAAGACCCGAAGGTTTTGCGTGGTGGAAAATATCTGTACCGTATCATATTCAAGGATGCAATCATTTAGGTATGTATCTGAATTTGTGGATTTTTTTTAGTACAACCGTAAAGGGCTGTAAAAAATATTACATTTTGGCTATACTGGAGAAATTCATTCATGGGTGTGGATATTTTTGTTTTTAAATTGTGTTTCGCTATTGTTTTGATGGATGCCGTCAATATGGAAACGTTCAGAGTCTTGATAAGTTAGAATGATGTCAGTAAAAAACCGGTCGTCTTGAAAAAAAAAAAAAAAAAAAAAAATGGAAGAAATTTAATGAGGGAATATAACAAAGATGACTTTGATGTACATATGTACTGGTCTATAGGTAGATAAATTGAGTTTTTAGATAGAAATACTTCGTGTTCTAGAGTTATTTCCATAAAAAGCAGACCTATGTGGGATTGCATCCGGAGGGAAAGAAGAATAATGTGAAAATGTTTGACAAGGGACAGTGAATATTGTGGAAATATATGGACAGCTGTCTAGTGCAGAAAGTTCTCGAGAGGTGGCACGGAGTTTGAGTCCGTTGCGGTTGTTGAAAGGATTGGACACAGCCAAGAGTATTCAAATTCGAATTTGAATTCGCTACGACAGAACCAGTTAGGAAGGCGACAGCGCTAAAACGCGTGGCAAGTTATCAAATCCAGGAAGGTGACGATTTCTGCAAAAATTTAATAGAACTCTTCGATGAAGTTTCGCAGCTAAGGAGTATGGGTGTTCATATATGAAAAGGTCAATACTTTTGCACAACGAGTTGACACTTAATTTTGAGTTGCTATGGAATCGCTTGACAGTTTGCAGATGGTTCTATACGTGAAGGCGACAGAACATTCAAGTATAAGTGCTACAGATGTCATCAATTGGATCATAAGGCTTTAGAATGTCCGAAAATAAGAAACTTAAAAGTGGAATCTACCTATGATATAAAAAGAACAGGCATTGGGGAGCCTAAAGCACACTGATGTCTGAGGACCTTACCAGGTACAGGGAAGAATGTATCGAATGAAGCTTTCAATACTAAAGCTCGCGTTTAGACGCAAACTAGTCGCAAATTTAAATTTTTGATGTTGGACAATGGCTATGAATTCCATAACCACGAGTTTGATGACTTCCTGAGAAAGAATGTGATAAAACGTCGACTTACAATTTCACATACGCAAAATGGTGTACGGAACGAAAAAATCGAATTCTTATCGAAATGATGAGGTGCATACTCATCCAGTCCGTAGCATCAAATTATTTGCGAAATAGATGTCCCTACTGTTACTTTGGACGATCACACAGCATTTGAATGTTGGAATTGAATAGTACGTGACCTGAGACATCTGAAGGTATTTGGAGCAAAAACATTTGTGCTGGGCAAAATTCCTGGTAAGGGAGAATTTGAGGAGCGTTCAAGTTAGGGCATCATAGTCGGATACTCTCAAATGCCATGAATCGAATTGCATAGTTCAACGAGAGTTATCAAGATGTGTATTGGTCTTCTACGCGTGTTCTACTATGTTTTTAAGGTTCAGAGAACTACGGATTGGTGTACATGTTACTACTATTAGTACCTACTATTCAGATCATTAAACGATCACATATTTCAAGCCAGATTCCCAGCATTTGAACTTCAATGAAATCATGCATTTATGTATGACACAAATCATGTTTCCATCGTATGTACTAAAGAGTTCATACACTTGGATAAGGTGTAGGTGCCCGAGACACAGTTCTACGAATTTGAAAAACCAAACAACAAAATACTTTTCCTACAACTAAGCTTCATACTCACCATTAATTCTGTCACAGCTAGAGCTATGAATAATTGTAAAATAGAACTAAGTTTGGGCTTTAACGATAAAACACCGAATTAAGAGGACCATATCTTACATAAAGGATAAGGACTTTCAGATGCTAATCATGCGGTCCTGTCCGATAGACAGGACATCCTATACGGGATATGAATCATCTGATGATCTCAAAAGTAAAAGTCAGTAGATTTTCGACAACGGAAGCAAAATATGTTGAATTTTCCCAATCATGTAGAAAAGCAACAGATCCTTGAAATCTGATACCTGAAATGAACTTGCTTCAAAAAGCTGTGGTAACAGTTGGGGCAAATAATTGAAGAGCAAAATACATAGAAGTAAATACTTTGCAATCAAATATCATTTTGGCGCCAACGGTTAAAGGCTGGAAAATTGGGCGTCGTATACATTCCAATAGAAATGATACCTGCGGACGTGTGCATCAAACAATCACGTAGGCCAACAAACTATCGATATATGTATATTGCGATGGCATTATGTTAGGGTGCGCTCTTTGAGGAAGGTGTGTTAAAACATGAATTAAACTTAAGCAGCACTTTGGCGGCACCTGCCATAACATTTTTTATACGAATTATCTTTTTATCTTCACTCCTTTCTTTGTAAAATGGTCTCCTTAAAATATCTAAAGTTTAACACATTTAAATGGTTATAATCAAAGAAACCCAGCCTTAAAAATATCTTCAGACAACATTAGCTTTGCCAACAAACTACAATTGAAATTCCATGATACACGAGTAATACTTAGAGTACCTGGAGAATTCCAAGATAATGTAACAAAGCGTACTATCTTTGATTAGGGCACAAATTTTGTTTGTATTTTGTTTGTCTACAAAAAGTAAAAACATAAATATCCTTGAACTTTGTTCTTTGATCGAATGAGACAACAAAGGAATTATTTAATTCGCTCGTCCCAATCCATTAGCCCGAAAGGCGAAATCTATACAATCTTGAGGGAATATATTTCCTCTGAAGAGAAGTAAATAAAAAGTAAAAACAAAAACAAACAAACCAAAACGGTGTACCTTTAAATCTCAAGAAAACAATTTATATTCGTATAACAAAATATTTCCCTCTATTACAATACAGCACAAAAGCCCCAAGGAGCATTTCGTCTTCAATCCCAAAATCACAATACTCCACATACACAGAAAATCTGGATTTAATGCTCAAGGCACAATCTGCCATAACATCGACACAGTCTTTTTGAAAAGAGGCCATCTGATGAGCTATGTATTGTATGTAGTATACTCGTAAGATACACTAGAACGAATTATTGAGATTGAAAAGTTCAGCAAAAAAAAAAAAATAAAAATAAAAAAATCGGAAAGTAATTTTCACCCTTTTCTTGACCCAAAAACGCGACCTGAATGGCGACATGATTCGCATTATAGCATCTGATGGAATCCGGATTCGTGGCAAATAAACGCCCACCATTGGCCTACTTCAGCCGTTGGAATATGAAAGCGGCTTATTTTTTGGGGACGCATCAAATAATCTAGGATTCTCAACAACAAGTATTGGATTACGGAAAATCTTCTTTTTGTTTTTGTTCTTTTTTGTTTTTTGTTTTTTTGAAGTGTCAGCTTCTATCATATCCAACTTAAGGCCAAATTATGTGTGGAAGGATTTGCGGGTGTTTGAAGTAGGTGCTTTGGATTGGCGAGTTTAAGTGAAGGAATTTTGCTTTTGTGTACGCACAGATATGTATTTGCAGCTACTCGTGTCTCTGCAAATAGTTGTTTCCGGATTCATATTAACCTTGGAGAATTTTTCTTTTTATTTTGCAATCGGTACTTCGTGATTCGAATATGAGGTTCAATCATATTTCCGCCACTTGCATACAAAATTTTCTACGTTTTCGCATTTCTTTCTCCTATATAATATTTTATTCTATTAACTCACTAGAATCTAAAGCTACTTGAGAATTCAAAAGCAGAAACTATAGCAGCTGACGCTGAGAGTGTACGCGAAGACCGTGACGAATCGATTCGTTGTCGTTCTCAGCAGCTTGGCTTGCCATATTTTACGTGAGGTTCTCGGTCTAAGAACGTACAAAATTCAACTTGGGCAAGAACTGAAGCCAGGCGACTTGAATTTGCGTCATATTTTCAGTGAATGGGCTCTGGAAAAACTCAATGAAAATCTGGTGTTTTATCGCGAAATTTTGTTCAGTGATGAAGCCCATTTCTGGCTCAATGGATACTTTAATAAACAAAATTGCCGTATTTGGGCTAATGAGCAACCCGAAGAGTACCAAGAGCTAACGGTATGGTTTGGTTTATGGGCTGTCGAAATCATTGGTCCATATTTCTTCCAAAATGAGGCAAATCAGAATGTTAGTCAATGGTAACCGTTATCGCGTCATGTTAACGAACTATGTGCTTCCTGAAATTCAAACACATAGTCTCGGTGAGTTCTGGTTTCAACAAGATTTCGCTACGAGCCATAGAGCGCGTGAAACCATGGACTTGTTGAGAAATCATTTTGGTGAGCACTTAATTTCACGTTTTGCTATGGTAAATTGGCAGCCTAGATCGTACGATATCACATATTTGGACTGTTTTCTCTTTAGGAATTAGCTAGTTACGATTGATGACTTGGAAGCCAACATTACTATTGTTATCCGAGAGATACCAGTCGCTATGATCGAAGGAGTCGCCCAAAATTGAACCTTCCGATTTGACCACCTCAGACGTAGTCGTGGCCAACATTTACATAATATTATTTTTAAAATGTAAATGACATGAATCGTTTTTTAACCTGTTATAACAATTTTAAGTTTACTTTCAAATAAATATGTTTTATTTTACATTATAAATCAAACCTTACGATGAATCACCTTATACTCGTATAAAGAGAGCAAAGCAAATAGCAAAATATTTCTGAAATACCTCCACAACTATCGAAATATAATGTTATTATAGTCAAACCTGGGTGAGCTACTAAGAGTGATTGCCAGGTCCCGAAATTTCTACAAGTGAGAAACAGAAACCTCTATAACTGAGACTGCTACTTGCCATATACATCTCTAAGCGAGAGTCGAGCGTATTTATTATCTCTTGTTTATGACTCTTACTAAATTTTGTGGAACTAATGCGCATATCGTTCGTTTTACTAACAAAAACAATAACAATAAATCCCGCGTTCTTGTATTTCAGGTTCAGAACATTCCAAAGAACAAAGAAGCTGCAAATACATTAGAGGCGCTCTACCGAATTGAATTTTCGGCTACTATTGACAAAATAACTTTTGATAAGATTTATGAACTTGAAAACTGTAACGCCGGAGAAATTAACGGATTTCTTTAAGTGAATAATTAGTACAACAATACATATGTAATTGTTTTGTTTGTGTTAAGAATTATCTGTGCCAAATACCACTCAAAATGGATTAACGTATCTATCACTGTTTCCTGCAATATTTTATACCTCTATAAGTGAGAAACTTGGTTAAGAGAAAAACCTCCATAACCAGAAAAAAAAAAAAAAACTCCGGCCCCTTTAACTATCGCTCATCAAGGTTTGACTGTATATACGAAGTTCGTATATACCACACATTCGTACTTTCGATTGCCGATTTTTTGGTGTGCTCGGCGATGTTTAATTATTATAAAAATGGAGAAAAGAATTTGCATCGAATTTTGTGTAAAAAATGGAAACAAGTGCTCTAAAATGCTTGAAATCTTGACAGTGCTCTAAATAAAAAAAAAACTGTTTGCAAGTGGTACAAGCTCTTCCAGAATGGCCGAGGAGGTGCCAATGACGAACCTCGTTCTGGACGCCCCAGCACATCAACAAAAGATGATAACGTCGAAGCTGTGAAGAAAATTGTTTAGGAAAATCCTCGAATTACCATACGAGAAGTTGCTGAGCATGTTGGCATATCGGTCGGCTCGTGTCACGCAATTTTTCCTGATGTTTTGGGCATGAGACGTTTTGAAACTTCTTAGTTTTTATTAGAAGAAACATCGCATGAGCATCGCTCAGGATCTCTTGAATGACGACAATGATGATCCTGACTTGTTTAAAAGGGTGACGAATCATGGGTATATGGTTATGACGATGAAACCAAAGCCCAATCGTTCTAATTGAACTACCCTGGAGAGCTAAAACTGAAAAAAGGAGGCCAAGTTCGAAGTGCCAACATTTTGATCACTGTTTTTTTCGATTATCTATCGTGGCGTAGTATATTAGGAGTTTTTACTTCAAAGTCGTATGGTCAATAAGGAGTGTTACCTTGAAGTTATGCACTATTTGCTAGAAGCAAGTCGAAAAAAAAACGTCTGGAATTGCTGGAAAAAAAATACATTTCATGGCTTTTGCATCGCGATAATGCGATAATTGAATACCAGAAGATAACATAAACATCGTCTAACATCATATGCATACGCACGCTCATTTAAAAGAGATGAAAAAAACCTACAAAATAAGTTACACAGTTTTTAAGTTTTTAATAGTTCGACCGCTATATGGATAAACAGGATAAATTATGAATTTAATCAAACGCGTCTTGTCTGCCTGCACATAAGGTGAAATTAAAATTCCGAGCATCTGTTATACACCTTGATCCTCCGAAATTATGAAATCTTAACCGGATGTGGCCAAAGAGAAGATGTTTTCATCCCACGAATTCAGCTGATTCCGACCCCATTCGTCCTGTATTTCGCTAACAAGTCAATAAGTCGTAGAGCTGGACAATAAAGACGATCAGCGTAGACCTCCAAATGCTGTCCATCTCTCAATGTCTACTCAACGTCGCCTCTTCACTTGCGCTCCTGAGAATGTAGTGTACTCGTACAAAGAATCTTTGATTTAAAGTAAATTCCATACAATTCTGTTTGTTTTGAATCTCTCCGGCTAGCAGAGGAGTGGACTCACTTCACTCCTAGCGTCCTATTCATTGAACAATGTAAACAGGGTGTTAGTGACGTAAAACCTTATTCATTAAAAGCCTACGTAACATTCGTGACTTCGCTAGTCAACCGTCAGAGACCTTTTATCAGTTATTCACTTTACGAAGTCGCGGGTATACCATAGTGGAGAACTTTAATCGATCCTTGCTAGACAAACTTCATAATCGAGAGGTCTTGTATAGTTAAATCAAGAAAATCAAAAACTATTGTAAAATTGTTAAACCAGTTCCCCTCATAACAAAGCCTATACACCTATACAATATAACGGCGACCACCAATAGCAAAAAACCCAATAATACTGGCCAAAGGGTTGGTGAAAATAAGCTGAGTGAAATAGTAATTACAGCCATCAAAGAAGAAATCGGTAACTTTCTCATTGAGTTTTTGAACAAATGCGTCTGCGTTGGTGAAAAACAAAATTAACAAGCGACCAAAGAAGCCCGGATTGCCAAGAACTCGTGATAAGCAGGAATAGGCAATCGATTGAATGTTTGGTTCTGGTATCGATGGCTAACGAAATTCACCCATGCCTGGTAAATGAAATCTCACCATGGTATGCTCCAACTACAGGGGTATAAGCCTTCTCCACGAAGGAGATCTTATCTGCCATATTCTGTGAACATCTGAAAAAACTTAAAAAGTTGAAATCGACAAGCGCCATCTTTTCATCGATTTTAAGACCGCATATGATAGCATTTATAGAGATGAGCTACATATATGCGCAGAATCCAAAATGAACGTTTTTATTTTAAGAGAAAAAACTCGACTAAAATGATCTTTATGCTGATCTTACAGCACTTGATTCAACCCAACAGATCGCTGTCGTTGTTCCTTGGCTTCTCCACTGCTCCTACCTGGATACCAAGAGACTTCCTTTTTATACTCTTGTGTTGTTACATCCAGTACCGCGTTGTTAAATCCAGTTCGCGTTGTTACATCCAGTCTCATACCGTCACTCTCCTTAGTAGGCTATATCACGCCAATACCTTTGTTGCCCAACTCAGCAACAATCAAAGTCCAATGGCGTCCCCGATCAATAATACTATCGCTAATTGCCTTGGTATACTGATGTTTATTTCTTCTCTTCCATGTGCCCATCCATTTGAACAATTTGAAATTGGGTCACCGATCGTCGCCCTGGTATAAAAACTTCGTACTATGAGTTCTACTCTGGTGCTTACTCATTGCTTGCTGTGAGGGTGTCGTTTTGCTGTCGCCAATCATCATCTTGTTGGATTGTAAAGTATCGTTAGTCATCGTATCGATCTATATAAAATGCTATACCGGCTGTCTGAAAGAGTATCTTGTAAATTAGATTATTAGTTTATTAGTTTGCCCCCCACATATGTATAGTAGAGCCATGTCTTGTTATGGCATCCCTGCCAAACTCGTCCATCTCTGCAAAATGACGATGGAGAATGCTCGCTGATCCGTCAAGATCGATAACGACTTAACCGAGACATTTGATGTCTTAAAAGGTTTCAGACAAGGTGGTGTGCTGTCATGTGACTTCTTTAATATCATATTTAAAAAAATTCACACATACTGGATACACAACCATTCAAAAGTGGTGCAACTACTAGCGTACGCCAATGATATCGACGCGGGCTATCACCGTTTGCTGTATTGAAACTGAAGCTGCCAAAATGGGTTTAGTGGTAAATGAGGTCAAAACCAAGTATATGTTGTCACCAAGAAGGAACAAACAACATCGACGAATTTGACACAACATCACATTCGACAGATAGATTATCAATATATTAAGTCCTTTACTAACTTTGTCTACCTTGGTTCTGTTATCAATCCTCCCAACAGCATATCAGCTGAGATACAAGGAAGAATCACTCTTGCCAATCGCACATCGCGGGTATTAAGGTTCTCTTTTGAGAAACTAAGGAAACTATTGTATATATAAGAAGGATAAAGATATGCTTAGTCGGTTCGAGAAAAAAGTTCTTTGAAAAATTTTCGGTAACTTGCATTGAAAGGCCTTGGAGGAGAACATTCGATGACGAACCAAACGAGTTGTACAGCAATATCGATCTAGTTAGAAAACTGCGCATCAATAACGTAAGGTGCCTATGACATCTAGAGTAAATGGACACTACTGCTCCGGCACGCAGAGTCTTCGAATCTAATCTGGAGGGACAACGAAGAAGAGGACGGCCGCAGCTTAGGTGGTATTCTTCGTTGTCCCTCCAGCTTTAATTCGAAGACTCTGCGGCCCTGATGCCAACCGACTCAGAGTGCGAAACTGGATGCAGTTAGCTAAAGACAGAGCTGACTGGAGAGGCTTGTTAGTTGACACCCAGGTTGACCCCGAACTGTACCGTCACCTAAATAAGTGAGTAAGTAAGTAAGCACATAAGCTGAGATTAATTGGTGGCACTTTTTTTTAAAAACATTTTTAAAGACGAATAGTACACGATAACTTCCTTATTTTAAATGAGCGCTTCAAAGTTGATTGTAGTGCTGTACGTAATCTCGTTCGAGAGAGGAGATCCTAAAGTTTTGTGAACTTGTGTTTCAGCCGTCAGAGGAGGCATGTTTTTCGAAATCGCTTTAATTTTGCGCCATCGTGCCATTTGTGCAGAAGAGAAGAACTGGGATTATCGGACCGCTTCAGTCAATTCAGTCGGTCATGTGAACATACTCGAGGGGTTTTTTTTGACACGACTTGATGAGATGGACTTAGGGGACAAAGGGCGGAGAAACGGCTAATACTCGTACCAGAGCGCCTCATCTCACTGAGGCGAATTGACCAATTTTGACTTTTTTTGTGGGACTATTTGAAATTAAGTATCTATATCAACCGTCCGCAAACTCTGGACGACCTGAAAAGAAACATTCAGGAAGAAATGGCCAAAATACCCATCGATATGCTGGAGAGAGTGATAAGAAACAGGAGAATTCAGTTCAACAATAGGGGGCGTCACTTAGGTTAAGTTAGGTGAAAGTGGCGGTTGGAAAATAAACCCACTTAGGCATGGAACCAATTTGAGCTTTTGATGAAGCGCAGGAGACTGTTGGATCCAAATGTATCACTCCTAGGTGGAGTTTTCTTTTCTGGAAGAGAGCTGGACATGTACAAAGAAAGGGGAGGATTGTCTCCTCTTCCTCCTCTCCCATGCAGCTTATATAGATATTGTTTGTGAGAGCTCCTTCTTCTTGCATGGTTTCCTATAAGGCAGTGTACAGTGATGGCACTAATAATGGCGCTGAGATGTTTCCTATTTAGAAGAATCAGACTCTTACAACGATTCAGATCCAGCATTAGCCAGATCTGTTTAGTAGCTAGACATGTTGGCCCACCGGTCCATCTAAGGTCTGTTCTTTTATTAGAATCCAGCTTAAATGATAACTTGCACGTAGCGATTGGTATACCTATGCTATCCTTTTCCCGTAGAATAGGTAGACTAGTTCCAATTTTGGCAAGTTAGTCGGCCTTACAATTCCCTGGAATGTCTCCGTGGAACGGCACCCAACAAAGGTGAAAGTTCAAATGCTGTGCCATGAGATGATCGGCATTCAAGGGCGGTTTTAGAATTTAGTGAGACCGAGTCCAGGGACTTGATAGTCGCCTGACTATCCGAAAAAATACGGATATCCTTTGCAGACATCACGTTTTTCTTCAGCCAGGTCAGATCATCCTTAATAGCCAAAATATCCGCCTGAAACACGCTACAGTGGCTTGGAAGACGGAAGGAGAAGCTTAGATTTAGCTTGTCTAAGAAAACATGTCTAAGGTCGCCCACCAGATGACCACACCGTAAGTGAGTATCGGTTTTATGACCGAGATGTATAGCCAGTGGTTTATTCGAGGTTGGGGGCCCCATTTGTTTCCAATGGATTTCTTGCAAGAGAATTAAACTACTGTAGCTTTCTCGACTGTTTCTTGAATATTAGGTCTCCAGTTTATGGTAGTTTCCTATCAAAAATGAGACCCAGCTATTTTGCTGTGTCGGGAAACACTAAACTGGTGCCGTTTGTTGAGGGAGGGTCTATAGTTTCAATTTCATTTATACAGGAAAAAGAACAAGATCAGAACTCCCAATTCACAGCGATCGTCGTCCGCATAGGGAAACACCCTGCTCCCTCCTGCTTCCAAATATATCAGCAGTTCATTTACCACTAAGTTCCAAAGAAGGCGAGAAAGGACACCGCCTTGCGGCGTGCCTCTATAGTACTGATATATTTTTTTGCAGAAGTCCCACCCAGTTTGGAGTTGATTGTCTTGCTATTTAGCATAAAACTGATCAACTCCCCAAGTGAGTCATCTACCTGCAGATGTGATAGCGTAGCCGTGATTGCGGATGTGTCGACGTTTTTAAAAGCGTCCTCTATGTCTAGGAAAGCAACCATTGTGTACTCTCTTTACTGTAGGGATCGTTCGATGTGGCTAGTCAGCGAATGCAGAGCTAGTCTAAGACAAAAGTCTTAGATCAATTTTAGCTCGAATATGGATATCAATCAGTCGTTCTAGGGTTTTCAGGAGGAAATGAATGAGAACTACATTAACTTCTCTTCACGACAGTGGAATGTACATCAATTCTACTCAGCTCTTCATGACATTCTCTGGCGTGGGCAAGATAATATATGAGGACCTTTGTAGTTCGGCCGTTATTATACCACAGACTTGTATGGTTTGGATTTTGTTCACGGTTGCAGTAGTCCTGTTTTGGTTACTGCTGGCAGTTGAGTGATTCGGCACTTAAGGTTATCCAGGAACCATCGGTTTTTTTCCAACAACTAGGCATCGCAGGATTTGAAGGGAGGATTTTTCTTAGCCGCGATGCCTCAGAGATTTCTGTGATTTTGTCACAGAATGATCTCCAAAATAGGGCATAACTTACCGGTTATAATTTTTAAAACGATGTAAACCAAAACTTTAAATGTTTTTAATAAAAAAAAAATATATATATCTCTACTAATTTTAGTTTTATTGCATTATGAATGAAGGGAGATATCTTGCTGCACCTTGTAGAAAAAAAGGCTTTGTGAACTTATTTAAACACGCTCTTCACATGAAATTCAACTGTAATGGTAACCTTGCTAACATTTATTTATAGCCACTTATTTTTATTAGCCAAAATGGTTCTCGTTTTAGTCGTTATTTTTTATTTTATCTTAACGTTAATTTAATCTTCGGAGAAAGAAATTAGAGAAGGATTAAGTCGCCAGAAAGCAACGATGGCTACGAGTAGGTAATATACTTACATTACCCTGAACTTACTCTATGGGTCCTTTTCCTTTTCTCTGTTTAATTTTTTATTTGCTCTTATTCCAGTTCTAAGAAAAAATAACAATCAAAATACAATTTTCGGGACGAGATCATTACAATGAACAACGAAAAGGCAGGCATCCAACTTGCTGAGATTCAAAGCAACAACTAAGGTAGATGTACTCGTACATAGGTAGATAAAACACCAGCTTTGTTCGCATAGTATGTAGTTGTATTCGTACTCCTGGTAGAGTTCTGCTCCTGGAGGTGGAACTCAAAATTGAACACTGAGTATTTGATTCCACCGATGAAAGGTAAAAATGGTGTCTCTTTATCCAATTTTGTATACGACAACGATACGACAACTGTCAACTTCAATTGGAGAAGAAAAATAAAAATCACAGAAGTAGAACGATTTACATACAGAAAAAATTATCACAATCTCTATTGCAAGGATTCTATTTTGTTCCTCGAGCTCCATTGTAAATGACTCATTCATCCAAATGTTCAATAGGTACATCCTGAGTGACAACGACAAACTGAGTATACCCGGCTACTGACAAGAAGAAAGAAAACAAGGAGATGGGCGAAAAAAATTGTGGTACAAGGACAAGTCGTCTTGAATAGATATTGCCTTATAAGCAGAATTTTCAGCTGTGACCCGAATCCAAAATGATGTGTCTTTGATATAGCCTCCGAAAAGGGGGACATCCACACCTACATACAAACACACATACTGTTCTATAGATAGATAGGCGAACATTTGTGCGTCTATTATGCCTTGTCTAGTCTGGGATGGTCCGGTGCGGTCTGTTTGTGGTCGTTTTCTTACTCAGAAGCCCACATAAGAACCAACTTCGTTTCTTTTTTTTTTTCTTTTTTTTTGTGAATTTTCTATTTATTGCCTTTTCTTTTTTCAACATATCAATGGTGGTATTGGTGCCATTGGCATTGACATTTATCCCCTTATTTCTTGGCAGAACCAAAAAAGGTAAGGTTTCGCTTTTTCTGTATCGGTAATCCGTTTTATTTCGTTTTTATGTTCTTTCTTGCTAAAAATTTATAATTCAAGTGAGGATGGAACAGAATTAGAGATAATGTCGTTTTGCAAATGAATGGCTTATATGGTATACTATACATGCATCTGCATGCTTTTTCGATAAATTATTGAAATTTGAGAGCAATTTTACTACTGGATGAAACCCTGCTTCATTCTTATGCGGAAATAGGTTCGTAAACTTAAAGGTAAGACAATCAAGAAAGGCGAGTTCATTACTATTTCAAGTATTGTTTAAACTTTCTTAGTTTGTCCCCTTTTCTATTTTCACTCTGATACACGAAAACAAAGGCGCACAGGCTAATTGGCGACTTAAATGTCGTATCGGTTGAGTCAGAATATCATCTCTTAATAACTGTTCTACAAGACTTGACAACTTTGAATTTAATTTGTGAACGCACTCTTTCACTAATAATCAAACTGTCACTGCCAATTTATTCAGTAAGCTCAACATTTTCATCATGGTAAAGTACACTAACGAGCAAAGTCTGCAAATTATAAAAATTTTCTACAGATATTCGGAGTCGCAATAAGCAAAATATGCGTTTTTGGTCGGATGAAAACCCACATGTGCTTCATGAATCACCACTTCATCCACAAAAAATAACTGTTTGGTGCGGTTTGCATGCCGGCGGCGTTATTGGGCCATATTTTTTCGTCGACGATAACGACGATTATCTTATCAGCGTTATCGTCCATGAGAAGATATGGACTTGGACGACATGTGGTTTCAACAGGATGGTGCCACAAGCCACACAGCACACGCTACAATCGATTTATTGAAGAGTAAGTATGATGAGCGTGTTATCTCAAGACATGGGCCAGTCGATTGGCCGCCTCGTTCGTGCGATTTAGCGCCACTTGACTATTTTCTGTGAGGCTACGTTAAGTCATTGGCTTATGCCAACACGCCTAAGATGTTGGAAGAGCTCAGAGCCAACATTGAACGCGAAATAGCGCCCGTTTCGGCCGAAATGTGTGGCCGAGTCGTTGAAAATTGTGTCCAACGAATCGACCGCTGCAAACGTGAACGAAATCGAGTTAAATTCGTAAATGTTTTGATTGTACTTCAAGCCAATAATAAAGTTTTTGAAATATCTCAAATGGTTTGCCTTTTATTTAAAAAAAAAGTTGTCAAGTCGTTATTAGAAAACCCTTTGTTATATGAGAGGGCTCTATGTGGCAAAAAGTGAAACTCATAGCTCTCAAAGAAATGCCGTTGGCCTCCGCTCAATTTCTCTAAAATGAAACCACAAGTCGTTTTGATCTTAACACTGTAAAGCCGAAACTATAAGTTCGAAAAAAATACCAGTGCACACTGACACACGGAAGAAGAACCGATTTCGATAAATGTGAAGCTCTTTGAAACTGATTATGTGTGGCTATACATATTTTACCAAGCTCACTTGCAACACAGTTTTTGATAAATGTTTAAACATAGTCGTACAAAATACCAGACGTAATCGTAGAAACGCAAGTCAACAAAGTACTCGTATGTCGAAAATACCTCCTTAAAACTGAAACAGATTTTGGATTACTTACTTATTTACTTATCCGGCCAACGACCTTTGGAGATTCTCTTAACTAGAGCATTCTCGGCTATTCGCTGGATGTGACCTAGCGAGTGAAGTTGACGATTTTTTTCCTTCCGGACTACATTAAGATCCTTATACAGCTCGTTAAGTTCGCGGTTATATCTTCTCCTCCATTAGCTCTCCTTGCAGACAGGATCAAATATTCGACATAGAATTTTTCTTTCGAAGATCCCAAGATCCTCTCCGCTGTCTTACTAACCGTAAAGCATTCAGCTCCATTAAGCCAAACTAACAAGATAAGAGTTTGATAGAGCTTGATTTTGGACATTCGAGTTAGGAGTTTATACCCTAGTTGCTTGGAAAAAAAAGTAGCAGCTGTTGTCATTTGTGGACTTTATATTTGCCCCGAGGTAGATAAACTCCTTCCCTACCTCAAAATTATGACTGACGATTGTTAAGTTCTGTGTTTGACGGATCGGTTTTTGGTTGACAGCATGTACTTTGTTTTATCCTCATTCATGATGAGATCAACTCGTTTGGCTTGTCCTTCTTTTCAGTAAAAGCCTCAATATTGCCATGTTGCGAAAGGGCTATGATGTCGATATTGATGCCTTCTGTGTTTACACGAAAGCGCGTCTCTTTGGCGGAATACAGTGCATGCTTGGAATAATTTAGAAGTTTAGTTTCCAAGCTGCACGGTCCATTACGATCAGTTTTATCGGAATCGCGGGTTCGGTAACCGCTTTATATAATTCAGTGCGATGAATGCTGTCGTTGATCTTTTTTCAGGATTTGCCGCATTTTGAAGATTTGGCCTATCGTTGATTTGCCAGGCCGGAAGCCACACTGGTAGATGCCGATAAATGTGGTGCAAATGGCCTTTAGTCATTCACACAGTTCATTTTGTTACATTTGCTACATTAAGCAGGGATATGACTCTGTAGTTCTTACAAAACATAGGATCGTCTTTCTTGAAGATGAGGCAGATAGAGCTGATAATCTAGTCGTCCGGCACAGCTGACTTCGTCTAGCCTGTGTGGTAGAACTAACGGGTGACCAGATAGCAATGATAGTTTTCCCAATTGTTATGTTTTAGCAGCTGTCAAAATTACTTATGACATTCAGCTGTCAAAATATTCCGTAAGGTTTGCCATTTCATTTTGCATCGTTTAACGCTTGGCAAACGTGAAGAAATTACTAAAAAATACTATCGGGCTATACTATTCGGGCTCAGAATTTCGTTGTTGGTCGTCATAATAACTTCAGTGTGCAGGCAATTCGCCGCAGAGTGGAAATGTTTGAGCGTGATTACACTCTTTCGGATCTTAAGCCACCAACCAGATAGAGATTGGTGTGAAATGAAAAAACATGTAGCTGCCGTAGCGGCCAGTATCGAATTAGACCCAAAAATGTTGATTCGGTGCGCTTAGCTGAATTGGGCATCACCAGAAAGTCAATCCCGGCTTGTTTTGCTTCGGGTTTGGGCCTACATCCGTATGTAGGATGTAGATTATGTTGACAAAAAACTAAAGTCGGACGATCATAGAAAACGCCGTGAGTTCACTAACTGGGCGGTGGAAATATTGCCGGTGATCCGGAATTTAGCCAAAAAATCATCTTTTAGACAAGGCCCATTTTTGTCGAATCTGCCATACAGCAATGTCGGCTGAATGACAAAGATAGACATAATTAGTTTGAAAAATACCGATGGACATACCCAAATTGCGACGATTACCTTGCTGGCAAGCATAAACATGCTAAAGTCAAGCAGAATCAAAATTGGATAACCAAATTGTAGCGTCCGGAAAAAAAACACCCTTACTACATGTTTCAGATGCCTTGAATTCGGTCACACCGCATACCAATGCAAAAATGATGTGGATCGCTCCAAGTAATGTAGAAAATTATGGGGAAGAATGCCAAATATTATAGTCAAGGCCAAATATCGTAGAAACAAAGACCAGATTTGTTTCTTCTGCAAAAAAGACAACCCGAAGAACGCTAGACTTGTAGGAGACATGTAGGACATATAGACATGTAGGACATAAGGAGCCAAGAAATAAAAGAACTCAGAGCAAACTGCTAACAAGCCCGGACGGGAGTGCAGTTTTCCGATTTTCAAGAACGACTTTCCACATTCCAATTGCCAAGAATAGAACTAAAAAACGTGATCAAAGAAAGCAATGCAAAATGCTAAAAGTGCCTGTGCGACGAAGCAGGCATAAACCCTTGGCTTACGGCGTACAAAGTGATGATGACTAATCTGAATAGCTGTAGGTCTCCACAGTTATCAAGTCCAACAATGCTAAGGTCTTATATAGAGCACCTATTCCCACAGAGACCATCGACTGTGTGCAATATAATCAGGGAACTTTTTAACGATTGCAAGAAGATAAGCATCAACAAAGCGCCTGACCCTGATGGCACCCCAAACAAGGCAGTGAAAGCAGTCGTCTGAAAGAGTATAGCAGTACCTGCTATGTACCTATATAGCAACAATGCAAAATGGTCTTAAAAAAGTGGTTCTCCTTGAATAGTGAAAACTGCAACACTTAGTTCTCTTACCAAAGGGAAACAAACCACCTGGAGAACCAGCATCATATCGCCCAATATGTCTACTGGACACACTGGACAAAATACAAGTACTTGAACGGATCATATATGATAGATTGCTCTCTGAGGCAGAAGAAAAGGGAGCATTGTCATATCAACAGTTTGGATTTAGAAAATCGCGCTCTACGGTGGTCCAGAACCATTACTCTGGAATATCATGTACAACAGAGTTCTGCAATTAATACCGCTACAAGGATTAAAAGTAATCGGATTCGCTGATGACATACATACGTGATACGTCAGCGATGAAATCAATTTTATCAAAGACTGGCTAATATCGGCCAACCTAGGACTAGCAGATCACAAAACGGACGCTGTTCCAATAACGAGCAGGAAAATGCGTGATACGTGGACATAATGATGGGAAGACAAACCATTCAACCGAACGACTATATAAGATATCTAGGAGTATACTAGACAAAGCTTTATCCCTCAAATCGACTATTCCGGGAAAAAAGCGTCAAAGCTCCAGGCAGCTATATGCAAACATCTTAAACGTATACAAAATCCCTTGTGCGTGTGCCTATTATAAAAAAAAAAACACTGTTTGGAATACTGTCATATGTGAGTATTCAGATACTCCAGGTAGTAAATTCAGTCCTGAAGCGCGCTCTCGCATGTTGAATCTTAGACAAGGGATGCATTCGCAATGCAGTTTGTGCACAAAGCCAGACTACTATTTGTTAGTCGGAAGGGTTTCGGTAGTCATCAAAGGAAGGAATTAAGTGTTTAATACCCTCATCCGTTATCACAATCCATGATAGATACCAGCTACGGGGTGTTGTTTTTCTTAGTTCATTTCGTGCTTCGTTAATAGGTGCTGGCTGTGAGCTAGTTCTTATTGGATTGCCTAGGAAGTGGGTTGAAAGCAGTGACTTTTTATCTCATGCTTGAAAATGTGGGTACCATCAGATTTCTTTAGTTTTTCCAATTTGGCTAGTTTCTTCTTTGTGATGACTTTGACCAGCCTACTGGTTTCACCGCCTATTTCGATCTGTGAAAATAAAAGTTTCATCTTTGAGAGATTAGATTTAAAACCTTTTTCTTATAACTTAATCACTGATTACGTGTTTGCTTAAAAGCCACTATTTATGACTGACAGATAGTCCATTATTTACAGACGTTCAACTTATTGAGAGCGCTAATCAGAAACTCATAGCAGTGGAAATAATAAAACCCATATTTGCATCCACCCGCACATATTTTCTGCACTTAACACCTGCGACCAAGTTTCTTTACTGTCATTGCTCCAGTCTTGATCCACAGAGATAGTGGTTTGTCTATGCCGTGTACACGACATTATTTTATCCATTCCTTATCCTTACAAAAATAAGAAAGAAAAGGACCTTTGTTAGCTCCTTACCTACAAATTAAATGTCTTATTGCTGTTCTATTATACACTTGTTTCTTGTACAGCGATTAATGTCACTACTTTTCGACGCCTTTTGCGTTGTACCTACAAGAATTTCAACCGAAAATTCATATAATATATACATATGTACACGTACGATTATATGTAGTATAAATGTAGTCGTTACATTTCCATTCACATTACAACGGATCTCCATTCTCTCACTAAGGTGCACTAAATATAATCATTTGAAGACCCAACATCATTGCCGCACAGATGTAGAAATTTCTTCGAACCATCATCCCATTCGATTCGATTGTATACGAATGTATGTTTGTACGAATAAATATCATAGGATACAAGTTCGCCCTTTGCGGTTAAGCATTAGAAAATGAAATTAAATAACCCGAGATAAATACCTAATGCTATCGCCATTACGGTCCACACTTCCACCTGAGTCCTTTCTCTGCATGTTATTGCTAAGGACAGTGAACAGGGAACGTGTTAGCTTATAGTCTTCCCGTCGTTTACTGGCCTTGTTGCTTGGTTGGGTGGCATTTTTTGGAAATGCGACTAAAGGCCATAAGTAGGGATATGCAGGTGAGTTACATTTATTGCTCCTTCTCGGTTTAACTGGGATCAGAGCATAGAGTTTCTGTGAATATGGATTTTCTGCTTTTCTTTTATTTTTATTTTTATTTTTATTTTTGTTTTCTTTTTTTTTTTTGCAGGAATATTTGCCATTCCAAAAGAAGTTACAATATTAATTCAGATGGAACAAAGATAATTTTCTTACCAATTTTAGCTGGAGCGTAATGGAAATGTTACCATCAAGCACGTGTAAAGCTGTAGTTTTGAGTTATTGCAAATGGTTTCGCCTGCTCAGTACGGAAATGGAATGAAATCGCGTGGATATTAATCTTATATGGTGTTTAGTTATCAAACATACTGTTTGTGTTAATATTAGTATGACATGACTACGGAGAGATACAGATAAATCTATTTTTGGAAATTGTGACCCCAGTATCTGGTGTTACCGTCAAATCAAATGGAAGAAAAAAAAACACCGAAAGCCTTAATCTCGACTAAATTGGTGTCATACTGTATTGAGACTTTGTCGATTTTCGATATAACCCAGAATTTGTCATGTACCTAATAGTGTGACAGGTGTCTCATTTATAGTATGTACACATGTATTTTTGTATAACTAAATTGGCTGGGAAGCGATTTGATAAGGCACATATAGAGCACACCATTTTCGTGTTGTGCACACACTTTTTGTAGTCTGTTGGCAGAACTATTACAGTTTCGAATTTCGACAAAGACTGTGTATCTTGTAGGATATACTAAATCAGAAGCTTAAATAATTGAACGTACAATTATTGGTCGTACTATTGGTCATATAAAAAATGCTGAAATCGAACCCATCTCGTTAGTGTTTCGAGGAGCGCTGGTTAATTAAGCAATAGGCTCGTAATTGATTATAATAATATTCGTATACTGATTGCGGCACTGGAAACAAAACTTTTATAACCGTATTAAGAATGCCATGGTTAAACAAACTTATTTAGTTTAGCAGAGTGCTTGGCCTGTAGTTTAGAACTCCGAGATTTTCGAGGTCCCCTTTCACTTGTACGCACCACCTTTAGCTGAACCTTCTCTTACTGTGTTGTTCCTCTGGGTATAGAGGGCTTTTCGGGTTGGAGCGATAATATGTACTCGTTGTACATACCATTATCCAGGGTCTGCGTAGAGATTGATTGGGAAACTACTGAGTGGTCAAAAACTTGGATTGGGCCAACAGCGCTTTCCTTACTTATCAGTGGTGGTACTTAACTCATACTGGCCTATACCTATACCTCACAACCCTTTACGGAAGAGAATAAAAAGATGTGACGAACGAACTAATGACCTCGGATAGAAATGGATTCACTGTTGGCAACCCTTGTAAACAACGACAATCGGAACTACACGTGGAATGTTTGGACCCTTAACAAGCTACGTTAAGCGAAAGGAAAGGAAAAGCGATGGAATGAGCCAATTTTAAGGAAGATGAAAAACTGTGATATACCAAGTGTATCGGTATAAAGTGAGCGTCAAGATACAAATGTCTCGATAGGGAAAATTTATTGTAAACGGGCCTAATTTTTTTTTCTTTGGTTGCTATGACATCTGTCAAATATATTTAGTATACATCTTTACATACATTTTTTCATCGTGTTCAAAATGTCGAATATTGTACCAGAAAATGGTGACTTGCGGAAAGCATTAATTTTTTGTTTTCATTTGAAGAAAAGTGCTGCAGAGTCGCATCGAATGCTTGCTATCACAAGCAAAATGCAAAAGATGGTTTCAACGGTTCAGAGATAACGATTTTGATGTGAGAATGAAGAACGTGGAAGACCACCACTTCAATTGAAGAATACTTTATTATTTCTTAAAATTTATAAGTAATATATGAAGAGGTCTTCTCTCATTAACACTCAGAATAAGCATGAATCGTAAAAACTAACTTTTAAATCTTCTTCACCACCGGTAGCTCCTGTCATCTCTTTCTATCTTTATCAATTTCGTCTTTCTTTTTATCATCTACAGTGTTGCCACACAACAAAGAATTTTTGACAGCTTAAAAGCTATGGGAAAGATCCAAAAGTCTGGAAAATGGGTCCCACATGAATGGAATGAAAGACAGATGGAGAACCGAATAACCACTTGTGAAATTTTGCTTTAAAGACGCGATAAAAAATCAGTTTTGCATCGAATTGTTACTGGCGATGAAAAATTGATTTAATTTCAGAATTCTAAACGGAAAAATTATGGGTTAATCCCGGACAACCATCAACTTCGACTGCAAAACCAGATCGATTCGGCAAGATGACAATGCCGTATGTCTGGTGGGACCAGAAAGGTGTGAACAACAAAAGATCAATTTGAACCATGCATTGATCGAAAAATGACCAGAATGGTCCAGAAAACAAAGCATGGTAATTTTGCTCCATGATAATGCACCTGCACACAAAGCAAAGCTAGTTCAGAATACAACCCCACCCGTCGTATTCACCAGACTTGGCTCCTTCCGACTACCATTTGTTTTCATCGATGGGACACGCATTAGCTGAGCAGCACTTCGAATCCTACGATTGCGTGACTTTTTGGTTTGCTTCAAAAGACGAACAGTTTTATTGGCGTGGATCTAGAAATTGATTGAAATATGGAAAAAGTGTGTAGCTAGAAATGGCCAATACTTTGAATAAAATGTTTTTTACTTTTCCATTAAAAATTAGTGTTTTATTTTCACAAAAAAACGCTCACTTCATACCGGTACATCTGGTATACAACGGTGATTGCTATAAGGAAAAGCGTGATTGCTATGATAGTCCGCTTCAAGGATAAATTCACTCATTCATTAAATTCATTCATAAGTACTAATATGCGCCCATGAATCTACAGAAGACAAATACGATGTCACCAAAGAATGTATCTACGAACTCCTCGACAAGACATATGAGCAATGTCCGAAGTATTATCTGAAGCCTTGATAAGAAAGGAGGACATCTTTGATGGGACAGTTGGTAAGCATAGCCTACATGATGCCATGTCTGTTAACGAACATATGCTTATTGATTTTGCGGCGGGACAAAATATTACTGTATCAAGCACAAGGTTTCCTCATCTAAATCCGGATCATCAAACGCTAAGTCATATGCCGCTAGCATCAAAGATCGCAGGCCAATTTCAACGCTTCCAAAATATCATCAGAGACTCCACAACTGGGACAAGAAACGCGCGTAGAAACTGTTGAATCTTTGTGTTCCAGGAATTATAATGCGCGGATAAAAGTCCCAATTTATTCAAGCCAACAAAATGTTGACTATGAAAACAAAAAAGAAATGCTCCATGGCAGAGCATGAACAGAGAACAACATTCCTTCCCACCCTTCCTTTTACGTTCGATTACGTCGCCACTCACACTTACCATAAAGACTTCTGTGTCTACAAAATCTTTCCAATTAAATTACCAAAGGAATAACAGCAAGAGAACACTCCAGTCTCATATATACATAAAAATATACCAACAACAAACAGCCTCTCTAACACAGTTCCTTCGTAATTTCTCGTACTCATTCCAAAACCATCAACACCGTCAACAAAACCACACAAATAAACAAAATTCAAACCCAGCTAAACATCAAACTCTCTCAAACGCCATAAATCAAATTGACACAAACACTCTGATTAAAAACACTCTAACAGTCTCTTCAAATAAAATCCAATTACTCTTAAGAACCACAGCCTATCCGACTCGGAGACGGCCGTTACAGTCTAATCAAAGTTTTGCTACTGTTGTTGTGCCATTTTTACTCACCTCACATTTTTTGCCTAATATAGTCAAATATTTTGCCATATAAAAAATCTACGCGGTTTTTTGGTACATTTTGGGAAAAAAAATTTTTTTTTTTATTCAAAATCAATTTCAATTAAGTACATATTGGCCATTATTATCTATGAACTTTGGCATTTTACGGGTAGCTTCATAATTCTATCGCTGTAGAACTTCTGTGATTTATCAGCGAAAAACTTGGCCAAGTGATTTTCAGCGGCTCTTTGGTTGGCCAATTTTTTACCACCAAGAAAATTTTGCAAAGACCGAAACAAATGGTAATCAGAGGGTGCAAGGTCCGGGCTATATGGTGGATGCATCAAAACTTCCCAACCAAGCTCCGTCAATTTGTTCCGGGTCATCAAAGATGTGTGTGGCCTAACATTAGCCATTTCTATTGGCCATAATAGACAATTCCCTTCCAATCCCACCAACCACTCAACATAACCTTGTGTGCCGTAAATCCAGGCTTTGAAGTCGTTTGTGGTCGGTGACTGGCCTTTGACCATGGTAACTTGCTTTGGATATTTTCGTATTTAATCCATTTTGTATCGCCCGTAATGAATTGCTTCAAAAATGGTTCCATTTCGTTACGTTTCAGCAGCATTACCTTACTCTGACTGACTCGAACTGCAACCAACTTCAGGCTGCTATTATTTCCAAACCGTTCATTACTGTAAGCTCAAATTTTGCCACATGATAGATAATTTTATTATTAACAAGCCATTTAAACGATTTGCGTCTCAGTTGTGTTGAAATTTTTTTATCCGCGATGGAATTCAAACGTGATAGTGTGATTGCTTTATATTTGGCTGGAAAACCACAAGTAGCTATCGTTAGAGTCCTCCAGCACTTCAACGTGAATAAATCATTTGTGTCTCGAAACATAGCTCGTTACCGTGATACTGGCAGCATTGCAAAACGCCATGGAGGTCATAAGAAAGTGGTGAGTTGCCGAATTTGTTTTTTTCCGATGAGTCGCTATTTGTTATAGAGCAATATGTCAACAAACAAAATGACCGAGTTTACTTGCCAGAGAGGTCCTTCGAAAATGTACACCTTCGGACGGCCACCAGAAAGCAGGCAGCACCGATGGTGATGGTTTGGGCCGCCATAACCGCCTATGGTCGTTTTCCGCTCGTATTTTTGGACCGTGGCGAAATTTATGCGATCGTATACCGTGAAACTGTCTTAGAGGCAGAATTGAAGCCTTGGACAAACAATCATTTCGGTCGGAAACCTTGGACATTTCAACAAGAGTCGGCACCGTCTCTCAAAGCGCGCGTCAACCAAGATTGGTTAAAAAACAATGTTCTACACTTCATTTCTTCGACACAATGGATGGCAAATTCTCCGGATGCAAATCCGTTGGATTTCTCTGACTGGGGTATTTTGAAGGCGAAGGTTGACACTAAAATATACCAAAGTTTGGACCACCTCAAACAAGCACTTCGCCGGAAATGGGCCAAAATACCGCAAAGCCACTTGCGTGCAGCGTGATACAAATTGCAAATTGATGTATTTTCCAACATTTTTTGCTTTGGCACAATAAAATTTATCAAAAAATAAAAAAAATTATAGCATTTTAATAAGTTGCAGTTCGAGTCAGTCAGCCTATATATACTGATGGTTGACTAATTTATTAAACTTCCTTGCGTTAATTCGTGTGGCAACCAAACATCATACGGTTGATGTTTAGTGCCTCGCCTATATCCAGACAGCTTCCGTGTCGGTCTTGCTGCATCAGTTGCAAAATTTCATCGACTTTTTCAGTGACAGATCGACCAGTACCAGGTTCATCTTTTACATCGAAATTTCCGGAACGGAATCGAACAAATCACTCCTGGGTCCAGCGTTCACTCACAGCATTCTCATCGTAAGCTGTACAAATTTTTTGGCAAGAATCACAAAGCGTATTTCTTCAGATATTTCACTCATACTTAAATCAGTATTACTTATAACACGAGCAACGAATTATGCAGCTGTCTTTACAAAAAATGTAGCCTGACATGTCACCTTTCAAACACGTGTCCATTTGATACAATCAGATTAGTGTTTCCAGAAAGATAGACACCAACACCATCTAGTGACAAAAAACCGCGGAGACTTTTTTATATGGCGCAATATTTTGCTATTATGATTACTTCTCATCATGATCTTGCTAAAAGTGTTGCATTGGAACCCGAATTGTTGTTTACATAATTACCATGAACGGCAGTTGTTAATAAGCGACGTTGGGCTTTATATTATACATATCTCTACAAGAAATTCACTTACAAAATAATTATAAGTACGCGTCTAATTAACACACTCCCTAAAGTCATAATTTTGACAATGAAATCGCCAAATGAGGATCTGGACTTTTGTTCCATAAGCCGATACAAGTTTCAGTTGAAGTCGAAACAGTCACTAAACTAACAGACGTGAGTCTCTGACCGTTTCGGAATCAGATAATTTAATTAACATATTCAATACACCAATATTATTAACCGGAGATTTTAACTCATTCGGCTTCCTTCGGGGATCTTGTGCGGCTACGGCAAGGGCTAAAGAATAGAGAATTTTCTGACGTTTGATCGAATTTGGGGTGTTTTTCTCGGTCTTGGCTCTCTTGTGTTTTCGTTGGAACGATTGGACTTTGGTTCTGACGTCATAGCCATATACCCATGATTCGTCACCAGTTATGACCCTTATGAGCAAGTCAGGATCATCATTGGCGTCATTCAAGATGCTCATGCGACTTGTTTTCTGATCAAAATTAGGAAGTTTCAAAGACTCACCGTATGCCACTTTTAGTGAAGCGGATTCCATTTTTTATAAAAAAATTGATGCAAATTCCTTGCTACATTTTTATAAGTGAACATCGCCTAGCACACCAAAAACCGTCTAACCTTTCTATCTGTCAAGAAGAAACTATTTTCGGGAGATAGCAAAAAACACCTCGTACAAGTAACTGCACAACAAAGATAATGCGGTGCTTTCTGATTATATGCCTTGGTCATACGTACATAAAGCATCATAGTTTGTTTAACAATAACGATCATTCAATCTGGCTCTTTTGTAAAAATTGTATGACACCTATTGATATGCCATACGGTCAACGGCACAGCAATCATGCATACAAACTTCAGAATTAAAGACCTACAAGTACCTGAAACAGTTTCTGAGTATTAATTAAGTAATGTATGCGAGTAAGAGATATTCTCAAATTAAATCAACATTTAAATCTTGCGAGCTCTTTGTAACATAATTACGAATATTAATCTAATACTCGTTACCTGTGCTATTAAACAATATTGTTAATTTGTATTTTTTTTTACTGTACTTTACTTTACTGTACTTTTTACTGTACTTAACAGCAGCAATAGACGCAGATGCACGTTGTGGTCCTCGCTGAAGTGTTACTTTTGTTGCGAATGTTAAACTTAACGAGTTTTTCTCTCTGCTGCAGACAATGTGTAATTTCATTTAATTTTAATTTATTTATGAAATATACAGGGTGTCCGGTGGAAAAAATAACCATAAGGACTTTTGTTGTATTTCTTACTTCATCATCAGCATCATCCAAATGTTGCCCATTTAATCGCACACACTGTTAAAAATGGTCCATCGTATTTCGTGCCATATACTGCAGTAAGCTAGGGTGTATATCGATAATATCACGACGGATATTTTCGTTAAGCTGCGCCAAGGACCTCCGACTATTATTGTACTTTTATGGGTACCCCCATAAAAAGGAATCTAAATGGGTTAAGTTTGAAGACCTCGGTGGCCACGGGATGTCTCCAAATCGGCTGATCAAACTCATGGTGGATCTAGCAGAATGCGGAGTGGCTCCATCTAGTTGAAACTACGTGTGTGACGAGTAAGATGGATGTGCTGCGAGCACAATCTGTAATCATGTTCGCATAATTTTCACTGTTCACATTTATCGACTGTTCTCTGGCATTTTCGAAAAAATTGGTCCCGATGATTCCATTCTTCGATAAGGCGCACGAAACACTTGTCTTTGGACAATGTAAGGTCCGTTGATGTTTTAACATGTTTTACGTGTTCGTAAAATTGCTCAAATTCTTCTTTAAAATTTCAATAACTATTGGATCTATAACTTAAATCGGGCTAATTTGCTAAGAGATGGCGTAACTTGTATTATTCCATTGTTATTATTCCATTGGAACATGCGTTGGAAAGCTACTGTCATTGTACGTCATTTCAATATATGTCATTCATTTGAAGCGTAAACAACAATAATTTTTTTTCACTCAAATATGTCGAGCTTTGTGCCTGAAAAAGTGTTTTTGCGGGGAGTTCTTCTTCATTACTTTAATGTGAAGAAAACTGCTGCCGAAAGTCATCGTATTTTGGTGGAAGTTTATGGTGAACATGTGCTTATTGAGCGAACGTGCCAAAAGTGGTTGGTTGATTTTGGCTAGGAAGACGATGAACGTCCTGGGCAGCCAAAAAAGTTTGAAGATGAAGAACTGGAAGCATTACTAAATGAAGATTGTTACCAAACACAAGAAGAGCTCGCAGAATCTTTGGGTGTCACTCAAGCAGATATTTCAAAACGTTTAAAAGCAGCTGGATATATTCAAAAGCAGGAAAATTGGGTTCCACATGAACTCAAGCCGAGAGACGTCGAAAGGCGGTTTTGCATACCCGAAATGCTGCTGGAACACCATAAAAGGAAATCATTTTTGCATCGGATTGTTACTGGTGATGAAAAATGGATCCATTGCGAAACCCGGTCAACCAGCCAAATCAACGGCAAAGCCGAATATTCATGGCGCGAAGGTAATGCTCTGTATTTGGTGGGACCAGATGGGTGTGCTGTATTATGAGCTGCTAAAACCGGGTGAAAATAATAATGGACAATGCTACCGAACACAATTAATCCATTTGAAGAGAGCAGTAGCCGAAAAACGTCCGGAATATGCGACCAGACACGAGGCAATAATTTTCCATCATGACAACGCTCGGCCCCACGTTGCTATTCCGGTTAAGAGCTATTTGGAAAACAGTGGATGGGAAGTCTTACCAAACCCGCCTTATAGCCTAGACTTTGCCCCTTCTGACTACCATTTGTTCCTGTCGATGCAGAACTCCCTCACTGAAATACGGTTCACATCAGAGCAGAATATCAAAAATTGGCTTGATTCATTCATGGCCGGCGCAGTTCTTTTGGGATGGGATCCACAAATTACCAGAAAGATGGGAAAAAGACATAGCTTCAGATGGGCAATACTTTAAATAATACTATTGTACATGTTTTTCTTAAATAAACGTTCAAATTTTGAAGAAAAAAAAAAATTTAAGATATATACCCAATATAATTTTTGAGAGGCCTAGAGAGGGTGCTCTTTTACGAATTGAAGATGTTGGATTTTCGTTCGCAAGCTCCGTTGCACGGCTTCTACTTTTTCGATGGTCCTCGACGTTCTGATGGGCCCGGGATGTGGCACATTTAGGGCTGAAGAAGTTTGTCGGAATTTTCGCACCTACGGATGAATCAAATTAACACTTGGCTCATCAATCAATCGGCGAATATTATAGCGTAAGAATCACCACTCTTAAAAAAATTTTCTATAGCTAATGCACGTTGCTCTTCCGACCACTGTGACATTTTAATTAATAAATCTGCACTCAAAAAGATTCAAATAAGAGTGAAGTCGTCCCTCCCGGCTTATAACTGTTCGCGATGTTAACGTTTTAAAACATAAATTTTCCACCGGACACCCTGTAAAAATCAGAGAGATTAGTTCAGCTATTGAATAAGAAGAAAAACAAGCTGACTTGTTCTGAAAGCAAATGCCTATCACCGCAATGATAAGATTCCAAAGTAAGAGATTAAGTTTTAATTTGACCTTTCACCCGAAATCATTACGTTTCCTTTTGTACAAAAATCATATAATTGTTTGTGCCCGGCTGACTCAGATCTCGGGGTTCAAATTCCATTTTCATACGAAGCGAAAAGCTCTTCGAAAATAGAATTAAGCTAGTGTTTCATCGTTAGTAACATTATGTCGTTTTTTTTGCTGTTGTTGTTGGTAGTAAGCGATTCTCCGATTATTTGAAAAAAAAGTCGTAGTGGGTAATACAACTTTGGTTGATTCCAGCAAATAAATGATTCAGCAAACAGAATCAAGACATCAGGAAATATTTTCTACACACGACACGATATAGAATATTTTATTGAAATTTAATATGGCAAACAGACCAGATTTTTTTTTTTAATTTAGAACACAATCATGTACACAATATTTAAGCATAATTTGCCACACTACTGCCTTAGTCGCATACTAAATGACGAATCAATCTCGATGGAACTACAGGTCTTTGGGGTAACTTTTATTTCCGAAAACATCAGCGGCTATAAGCTTGGGTGGGTTGATCAACGCAATTCCAGATCGGGAGATTTTTTCAAGCTTACTCAGCTATCGCTTAGTCTCTCCACTGATATTAAAATATTTCTCGTTAAGAAAATTTTGATGACTAATACTCAGTGAAATTATTTGATCAATATCTTGTGTGTATTAAAATGATAAGACACTTAGGAGCATTTGTTGTTGCTGTAAATATTGATAATGTCCAATTTTGATTGAGATTTTAACTAAAATATTCAAACTCTGTTTTCTTTGTTTTTATGCGGCGAATTCTTAAAAAAAGTTTCTTTTTCAAATGAATAACCTAGTTCAATGGCCTGGCCTTCAATACAGTTGCATGTATCATATGCCTTTGTTAGGATTTAAGTAACATTTAGGTTGAAGGCAGATAAAAGATTCAACGCATCCAGCTCTTCTTTCCAAAGATGGTAAAAAATCATTTTCGTGTCTTCGGAGCACATAATTTATATTTGCTACCACCTAGAACTTACTTACAGTCCCATATTTATTGAAAATATTTCCAATACAACGATCAAAAAGAGTCTTATCTCAAAAATGTGGAATTGATAATTTGGCTTTTAATTTTTCGGATGGCGACGACGCTTTAAAAAATAGGACAAAACAAATATTTCTTATAAAAACTTCATTTTATTATATCACAAAGTTTCCTTTTACAAAACAAATACAAACGTACAAACTCCAACACACTTTCAATCAAATGTTTCGGAACAAATTGATTTCAATAGTAACTGCTTTCGCGTTGGTTTGGCTCAATTGTGACCCTGGCATATGGGCTACTGGATCCGATCTTTCTTCTCATGGTAACTCCCCGATGAGGCCTTAACCCCAGCACAATTAGGCATATGCCAGCTCCACAAAGAACTATCAACAGAAGAATTATTAATAAGTAAACCCAGCGAGGCCAGCGTTCACATGAGAAATCCTGTGTGCGAACATTTGACAACTTCATTCCACGTAGACTGGCTGGACTTATACAGCGACCATTGGTTTCAATTTTCACTTCCTTGATCCAGGCCAACTCACAATCACATCTAAGTGGCATTCCATTGAGATCAAGTTCTTTAAGTTGCAAAAAAATTGGTAACATGGTGTGATTAAAGCTCCGCAGCGACGATCCTCGGAAACTTATAGCCTCTAGGTTACTGACTGAAGTGTTGGTCCCAAAGGCAAACTCGTGAATCGATACTAGTCGACGACAATTTTGAAAACTCAATGATTTAAGATTTGTTAGATGTGAAAGCGAATTGTACTCGACTGAACGCAGAACAGGCATATCCTCAACGAAAAGCACTTCTAGTTTAGTTAGACGAGATGTATGTTCACTTAAGAGACTTGGTATAGGATTATCACTGATATCAAGTTCCTTCAGATCAATTGGTAGTGATTCGGGAACCGTTTCGAAAAGATTATCTCTAAGACTTAAAGTAATAAGGGGAACATTTTCTGGTAGAGAAATTTTCTTCAAACCACAACGATCTAATTTTAGACTGCTCAACTGCGGGTTGATACCGAATTTAGAGTAAAAATCAGAATCTTCTATGTCTTCAGTGCTATTGAAATACCGGTTCCATGATAAATTCAATATATCCAACGTTGTTAAGTGAGAAAATAAGTTAAAGGAAATTTGCTTTAAATTGTTATGTGACAAATCCAATACTTGTAGATACTGCAAACCTTCGAAAGCATTTGTCGATATTGTCTGTATGGCATTCCAACTCAAATACAATTCCATCAATAATGTCAGCTGTGCAAAATTCTTTTCAGATAACTCAGTGATATTGTTATGCATCACATTAAATATTTTTAAACTATCACTATCAAAATCTGGCACAAACTGCAGTCTATTCCAAGATATATCAAACGAGTCAGCATAGAGAGGAAGCACATCACTAGGGAAGTCGGTGGACTTTAAATCTCTAAAACTGCAATCGATTTTTAGAGATTGTTGGGGTAAACCCAATGGTGGTTCACTATCGCTACCACACTCACAAGTCCTCCGCGGCAGCCCATCAGACCGATGTTGCTCTGGATAACACAACCGATCTAAAAGTGCATCTTCTTCAGCAAAAACCACGGAAAAAACAAGAGCACACGCAAGCAGCAAATACCGTAGATGCATTACGAAACCGATGAACAACACTATGTAAGAATTTCACATCAAAAACATTCGACGACGTTAGTTAACTAGCAAAAACTAAATGTGTAACGAACAACTCTAACGCCTATCAATGGTGACGATGCCTGATTGGAATAATCTTATCATTTCTGATAAGATAAAAGTGGTTGCGTTACTAAAATTGAGTGAAATTGCCACGACAGGAGGTAGAGGTTGGTTGGACTTTTCTTTAAAAATAGATATTTGTATAATCGTGATGAATACTATTGCACAGTTAACACAATTTGTTACCTGTCGTATATTTCGATGTTTTCCCGCTAAAAAGATTTTTTTTTTTGAATTACTCGTATATTGCCGGTTACTACGACGAATAAACTTTAATCACTTAGATTTACTAAGGCGAATTTCCGAGTGACTGTACAATGGCGATATTTTATTTCCACATAATAATTATTATATTTATGAATACGTATCGTCGAACGTGAGTATATAGTTTCTAATGAAAATATTTGTACAGTCAGGTGGACGTCAAAAACACTGGGAACAACAAGCTATACAAATACAAGTACGGAGGTCTGTTTAGATAAAAATATGTGAATGCAATCTGGTAATTGAGTGTGGGTTTAAGGTAAAAAAAAAATTACGGTGCAGTTCAAAGTAATTTAATAGAAATATGTAGATTCATTCGGAAGGTGCGAAAAAGTGTCAAATTTCTGGTCTCATTTCTATTACATATTCCTAGAACTTCTCTAAACTTTGATGGGAGTTTTAAATTGGCCTAAAAACACTTTAAACGAACTGTGCCGATATATTCAGATCACATCTCTAAAATTACGTGACTAGAATTGTATATTAAGAAACCAAAGGTTTCGTTTGGTATTTATTGTGATAAGTCCCCAAGGTAGTCTAGCCAATAACGTACATAAAATAGCTACCAACATCCCCCAAAAAGGAATCCACACAACGAATATTTTTTTTTTTTTCGTCAATAACCATCGAAATATTTTACGGATTCAACAACATTTAATGCTACAAATTTCACTCAAGGTGTCTGTAATGATTCTGCGTCGCTAACGGACCTCAAAAATATTCTTAAGGCAGTTTTGTTTTTTTGGAATACCATGCCAGTAAGGCCAAGACTTTGCTGACATTTTGTATGTGACACAGCCAGGTGATTCGCTCAGTTTGTAATACGTACATATATAAAAGAACTTCTTAATAGACTACATTTACATTCATAGTATTCATAAAATTTTCATTTCCAACATATATCGACCCTAAATTTTGAAAAAGCCAATTGAATCTAATATGTAAGGGCCTCATCCGTCATCACAACCGATCAGATGTACGAGCTACGTCATCTTGTGTTACTCAGCTCACTAACAGCTTCGTTAATAGGAGCCGATTGTGAGCTGGTTCTGATTAAGTTACCAGTGAAGTGAGTCTCAAGCATGAGAAGCTTTCGACTCAGTCACCTCACGAAGTCAGATTTTTTGAGTAGTTCCAGACTGGTTGATCTTCCCCTATTCACGACTTTGACCAGACTATTGGTTTCACAGACAGTTTCGATCTTCTTTGTAAGAGGAATCCTTTGAAATCCGAATAAGCCCCTTATATCCTTTTTACTACGATCTGTAAAGATTTCAATTTTTCTTTAAATTACTCTTAAGTGACTTATTTATAATGTGGTTAGTTTGCGAAGGCGCTGCAGATCTGTGTTCCACCAAGGAACGGGCTATCTGCAGGATTGCTTAGCGTTAGATACTGAACAGTTTCCTCTAACTTCTGTTTTATTCAAAATCTAGGAGTAGCACTGTTGTACTTTTTGAGCTTCTCCTTAAATCGTTTCATTCTCTTGAACTCGCATCCTATTCTGAATTCGATGTACATATGGTCTGACCTGGAGATCTTCGTTAGTATTTTCCTGTCACTAATTTACTAACCATACCTGTTGGATAACGTAAACTTGATTACTTGGTGTCTTAGCCTCGTAACAAAAGTTGGCTGAATGACTAGAATGTGAATATGAATTCAGGAGATGATTGCCAGTCACGTCGCAGTTGCAACTGCCTCAAAAAGAACTCTGAGAATTAACACCACTGCATACGATATGTCCCACCTTTCTGGAATCATAGCTATTCCCTTTGGTGGTGGCGGTAATAACGAATCTTAGGGAAAATAAGCAAACGCAATGACGAATTTGTGCCATTCTTCGTTCGTTTCGTAGTTTATGTTTCAGAAACAGAATTGTGCAAGTTAAATTCTCGATCTTTCCATTCGCTCGTCATTTAGCGGTGTGAAACTCCTTAACTTCCGAAACTATTATGAGAGGTCTTGTATTCAACACGGAAAAAGTCTTACATAGGGATGCAGTAGCAGTACACAAAATAGATGAGTACGTCGAGTAGTGGACGTCTGTGTTCTGCACTCATTTGGAAACCCTTCCAAGGAAAATATATGGATGTGAGTCCCAAGGTCTCAGCAGAAGCGTTGCCTAAGCCACTAACAAGAAAAAAGCCGTCATTGTTGACCTGATTTTTTTCCACCTGGGGAAAGCAGAGTGTTGGGTATAGAGAGACATCAGCACATATTTTCCTGAGCTGCTCCGGAACTTAGAACTTTCCAAGGGTGGAATTTTCGGCATAGGCTATTTAGTCATTTAAAAGTTTGCTGGGGCACTTCAGTCTATGTGTTGTGTTTTGGATATCGTAGCCCTCTGCTTGGATTCAACATTCTCTGCTCTGGCTAGCTCATACAGATGAACGGCATTTCGACAGTTGTTCACACTGTTTGTCATTGCCAACCTTCCCAGTTTGGACCGCCAGAAAGATTATAGTGGCATCCTTATGGGTTCGCCGATCTCGTTACCTATAGCGGATTCGAGGTTTTCTTCGTGGTTGCTTTTCCAGAGAAGTCCAAGCTCCGTTCACTAAAACTCCAACTCATATTGGTTTCACCATCGGTTTCAACCAGATCCTGTGTGCTGGAAAAGCTACCATCAGAGCGCTTTCTCAGCAGGGATTAAAACTTTCCGTCGGCCAGAACTAAGACCTTGTTGGTTGTAGCTCTGGCCTTGTGTGCCACTGGTTTTATTTTTGTTGATGGGCTTAGTCGTCTTATGTATTTCCGTCCACCTGTTCACTGGAAATGCAGCCTTTGTTGGTTGCAGCACTGGTTTCATCCGGGCTAGAAGGAGGGAATTCTGGAAGCTTTCTTTTTCTTGGCTCTGTTCGGGACAGAAGAAGAGGGTTCAGTTTTAATTTTTTATCTACTACGCAAGAGGGTCTGATTTCAAAATTAAGAATTTGATTTTGGTGGGAATGGCAAACCTATTAAAAAGAAATCGTTCGCCTCCTCAGATGGTCGCGGAAATAATTTCAGTCTTTTCTACGAAAGTCGCTTACCTTTCAAGAATACATCGAAGTTGTAATTATGGTAACAAGAAATCCAACTATCAATGACGCACAAGGTTCTAATGTAGAATTGAGACTTGAAAAACTAACTTTGGTCCTTACCTGGCAAGTTAATCGGCGATCTAATTTTCCATGTTACTATCGTATCTTGAGTTCCAAATAAGATTTTGTGAATTCAGATGTTCGAACGCGTTCAAAGAATCTGAGCCTTCTCGAACTATCTTAGAATCGGTAGTCAGGATTCAGCCAAACTTCAGGAAGGTCTTAAGCACAAGTTAGCTGTCGCTATAGATTTCCGTTTGGAAGATAGACGCCAGTGTTCCTTAAACTTAGTGATATCTAACTCTGTCATCGTTCATGCGTCCTAGATCATTTTTGGAAGCTTGAATGAGGATCAAACTATATTCCTTTTTTAATCTTGCTGATCACAAGTTTTGGTGTCATTACATCACACGGTATGTTCATAAGAAAAGATTTAAAAGACAGTCATCAAAACTTCAGCGCCTGCTATATCAAAGAGTACTCTGGCTCTGAGAGTGCACCTCAAGATATGAATATCAAGGGGTGTAAGAATCATCAGTGGCTAAAAAAGGCTTTTATTTTGAACGCCCAATTGGTTTTCCTCGGATAGTTCTTCTTTAACAAGGTCGATAAGTTGGATTTCGTACTCAATTTTATGAACCAATTATTTTCTAGACGTACCTCTTGGTACCATAAAACCCACTCATTAGGATTTATTAGTTTGGTGAGATCTGATCACTCTATTGATCGGGGAGGCGATGAATTAAATTGAATAATATTCATCTGAAATACTTTCATGCAGGCATGAGTTATTGTATGTATGTATGTATTTTAGTCTTTACTGCACATATTGACATTCAGACCTCTTTACCTTTAAATACTTCTGTACGAGACTTGTTTGCTTTACTCCTTATCGTCATCTCTCCAACAGCACCTTTACATAGCCTCAATCGGGCACTTTTTTGGCGTTTTTAGGAAAAGCTTTTATTTCCCCCGTTGCGTGTATAATTTGCGAGCAGCTTCTGTCGTTTTCTGTAGCGCCGTCTTGATTGCTTCCTGTTCTGGGGCATACGCCCTCAAACCCAAAATATCATTGCTGAAGTCAACTGGAACACAGCATATCAGATGGTTTTGTAAAACTCAATAAGAAAAGGTATTAACACGCCTTTTTGCGATTGCAGGTTCGCGACTAGGACGAGGTAGTCACAATTTCATTGCCTCGTGATACCACATCCTCGTTGGCTCTATGATAAGGACCATCTTCGAGACGAGTATTTTAAATGCTTCAGCTTGAGATATACGATATACCAGAAAGACATATGAGTTCTGAGGAAAAGTTATTTCTCCTTTAAGTGCTTGTTGATTGGTGGTGAACAACTATTCTGTCTTTTAACCTCTTGAAAAGGTTCCTCCTTCAGCCCTTACTTCTCACTGAACCTACATAGATTAATTATTCTATCAAATTTTGACGATCTTCTTGGAATATACGATTGTATTCATTCCCATCTGCTCCACTTTTACATTTACGCTACTGGAAATAAACTGTTTTATATTCTCAAAACATACTGCCCTGCCCATGTTTCATGAGGCCACCAACATACCATATGTACATATGAATGAATATGAATGTACTTCTTTCTGAGTCACTGAGTTACTGAAGTTAGTGAACAGAGTGCACAGAGTGAATGGAGACAAGTCTCTAATAAATATCTTTGGAAGTGTTTCTGCCTCATATCTGCCACATTTGTCTTCTCTCAATTACTTCTATTAATGTGCCTTCCGCAATAACTCTGCGCAACACCATTTAAAAGGCAAGTTTTTTGATTTATTAGAAACATTTATCAAATCTAAGCACGTCGGTAGGCATTCCCGAAGACAAGTTCAAGAAAACATGCTTCGTCCGTTGATGTAGTAGACCAACCTCTATTCGAGTACAACTAATGCAATTTGATGTCCACCTCCAGCTTCATCTAAAATCTCGTTCGAATTATGGTAACTGCGTATCCAAGGCAATTACGTAGCCTTTTATGACCTTATTAAGTTCGTCCCATTCATCGTGGCCCAAAGGGGGCCATTCAACCAAAATTCCTTTTACAAAATGGTTCTGATCTCCATTCGTCCTTGAAAATTATATAACCTACCTCCAAGCGATTTATCTTTTGAGTTACTGCTATACAGGCACACCTACGAGTATGACTTTGACTACCCGTCAGCGTTACCAATGAACCATACGCTTTGCAATTCAACCGCAGTCGTGTTTTTGATTAATTGAACTGAAGCACTTCGCTATAAAAAATCCTTAAAAGGGTCATTGTAAAAGGACTGCAACAGTAGCAGTCACAGTAGCCAATTACTGATGGCATTTTAATTATGTAAGTGTAAATTAATTATCGGTCTTCCTGTTTGACTATTACTTCCGCTTTTCAATTACCAGCTTAAATTATCAACCTCCGTCAGAAAATTTTATTTTCCCAAAAAGGAAATGGATAATCGGAACAGGATGACATCGTATTCAAGAAACTGGGGCTACACCATTCCAATTGGCCAACGTGAAGAGATGACTAAATTAATTACCGGAGACTGTTGACTTGAATTGCGAATACATCCCCGTTTTGAATGAGGGAACAGCCGGTGGTGGTAATGTTGGTAGTGACCTTCGTGCGCACAGAGAATGATGCTTTCGAAGGACATGGAGTAGGAGTGGAGTGAAATAACTTCAAATTAGTATCGATGCCTTCATTTTGGTTCGCTTGTCGGAATCATTGGGGTATTTTGATTTCTGTGTACTAATTGAAGGGTAATTAAGAGACCGGAGCAAACTAGAAGATTCTCCTCTTATTTTGGAAATGGATTCTCATACGTGCCTGCCATTGCAATTAATTTCAGGACCTACCCAAGCAGACCAAGAGGTGGAATATTCTAAAGAGCTCAGCGCAAGTGAAATGGAATTCGATGGGTTCGTCGAACGAATTTGGAAATTGATATTTTCTCGTAAATATGGGCTTGCATGGTCTATGATTCAATTAAGGGAAAATCGAGAAAGTTGAGCTTACACACTTTGTTTGTATTTTGTATTTTTGAAGTAGAAATGTGATCTTAAATTCTGGGGGTAGGTATCGTGACCTCTGTTGCACAATGAGAGATTTGAAAAGTTGATAGGAACAGACATTTATGATTTGTTGCTGTAAGTTATTTAACCCTTTCGTCACAGTTGGTACATTTAAATACCACAAAATGTATATACGTCCCTAGGGACATAAATTCTAAATCTTTGATTTAATAAAAATAAACAACATCGTTAAGTGACCTTTACGTAACGATATTTATTTGAACTACCAGCTGATCGATTTTTTCGCGTGTCTAGACTTGCAGGCAGTCGGTTTTGTGATATTTGCGAGGTTTTTCATATAAGGGACACTAAAATAAAATGAATTTGCAGAACAAAGTTATGTCTCATAGTCTCATATCTCATAGATGTCACTTTATGTTTCGATCACTTTTTTACTTCAGTAAATTTGCTAAACTCTATTGGATTCACTGCAGTTGGTATCGCTATTTTAATCTCCAAACGTGGTGAAGCTGACTTAAAAAACACTGCTGCTGGTATATTATGCATAAAGTGGCAAGATACAAAGAAAGTATTCGTACTTTCTAATTGTCATAAGCCAACATGTGCTACCGTAACCAAAAAAAAAAAAAGCTGAGGACTGGTGATAGAGTAGATGTGTAGTGCCCAGAATTCATAAAATTTTATCGCGAAATTATGGACAAGGTCTGATAAGTGGTGGAAAAAAACTTCTCGCTGAAGGCTTTAACTCAAGAATTTGCTCAAGGGTCAGTGTCTGGGCCAATATTACAATATTTCTCATGTTTATTAACAATCTTCCATCAGTCTGTACCCAAACCCAGTGTATCTTTATCCTGATGACTTTCAGCTTAACCTAAGCAATCCCTTTGACAAAATCGTTGAACACGCTTTCCTTGTTAATGAGGATCTCAGCCGAGTTTCAGCTTGGTCCGTGGCAAATGGATTACTTCTTAACCCAAATTAATCTCAGGTAATACTCATATTAAAAAGAAACTTTGGGCTCAGCAATCTGCCAGATATTTTTGTCCGGAATAACAAAATCAAGGCTGTTGAATGCTACATTAGTTTAGGATTTAGTATTGACCGCAGCCGTTCAGTGGCCTATTTCACCAACTTACAAATTTGTATTTACAACCATTTTTTGTTTTATATTGAAAGTAATTGAGAAATGTCTTTGCCCCGAAGGCATAATAGTAGCGATAACGAAAGTGACGATTATGTTTAAATTAAAAAAAAAAAAAATTATCGACCGCGAATAAACTTTGTCATTTCGGAGTTATTCAAATTTAATAAAAAATTTCTTTAACTCGATGCAGGGCAGAAGAATTAATTGTAATTATTGGATCACAGATGGCCCACATGACTGGAAAGAACTGCATTAACATCTAGGCAGCAGTTTCTTACAGATTTACGCTGGCTTGAAAATGTAGGACAGTGCAATGGAAGTGCTGACATGCACGGAATATCAGAGTCGATCGATCGAGTCGTTGATTTACTGTTTGAAAGTGTTGTATGTTAGCATAATGAACACGAAAACATGCGTGAAAGGTTTTACAATATTGCCGGTAAATACATGTTTTTTTTTAGAGTTTTTAGAATATACATATGCACGTATCTTTTGTATTTGGCATGCCATGTGTTTATGGATATATAGACGGGGGATATAGACGGGACTTTAGTAAATATAGATGCTTCCAGCGAGTTTGAATGTGCATATATCCATAGGCATGGAAAGCACTCTGTTAATTGTATGCTGATATGCGGGCCTGACTATACCTTCTACAATGCATACGTGAATTGGCCCGTAAGTGCACTCGATTCAAGAATGTTGCGAAGAAGTCCCCTTTTTCTAAATTTGAAAGTGACTTTCGGCCTTATCCTCATGCTGTTTTACTTGATGATACGGGATATCCGTAATTGGTTTGGTTAATTACACCAATTTTTAGAAATTCATCTTTCGAAATTGATCGCTACAATAGAGCACATAAATTAACTCGAAGAATAATAGAAAACGCTATTGAAATTTCGTAGGAAGCACTTACGATTGCAACCGACAAAAGCAGTTACTGTTATAAAATGTTGCGTTATCTTGACTAACATTTAACGAAAACCAACAGATAACTATTTTAAGATGTCCACCACTGAAGAGGAAGAAAACTTAGAGTATCCAAATGAAAATGATGATAATTTGAATGGCCAAGCTACTTTACAATATTTTCTAGGTAATTTTTCATGAAAATTTAATAAAACAGCAAGATTTTTTGAAAATAAACAAAATAACTTTTTTTTATAAATTTTTTAATAAAAACTAAAGTTTATCTATCTTTCTTCAGACTCTGAATTTTGGGGATTAGTCTAAATGAACGATGTCTCATCTAGTTCCGTATTTAGGCGACTTACTGGTAATCCTAAATCAGTTTCTGTTTTTTCGTGCATACAATTGCAAGTTATATATTTCCAACTGAGGTCTCTTTTTCTTCTGGGAAATATTATCTTCTTCTTCATTGGATGTTGTTGCCGTCTTCCGTTTTGAGCACGTCTTCTTTTTTAGTATGGATAGGCTTAACAGTAACAACAAACATATTAATGCAAATAGAGTTAGTTTTAAATAGTTTTTTTTTAAGTTTTAAATGCATTTTATTTTCTTAAACACTAACTCTTACATACTAAAAAAAAAAATGCTTAAATATGAGCTTACAATTACTTAACAATCTTATACTAACTTACTGGCCTCACACAGGCACTCTAAGCTACTCTAAATTCTTATATCTATGTCTTTCGACTTCATTTACATTTTATTTAAAAAATTTTATTTTATATACTTAGGGTTAAGAATAAATTTGTAACAAAAAACTTAGTCTATGGATGTAATTTTTTATTTTTTATAAAAACTTAATATCTAACTTAAAATAAACCTAAGTCTACCTAATCCTACATACACATAGTGCAAATAGAATTTTGTAAAAAATTAACGCTTTCACAAACTTTATTTTGCTTTCAGTATACTCTTTATTTTTGGACAGGCCATCTTCTTGAAGAGGAATCATCAACAATCCCACCCAACATCGACGTCTCCTTACCGATAATATCAATGATGATATTATCCAAATAAGTTAATATGAAATTCGTACCACCTGCGGAATCAATTTTCCTCGAATTAACAATTTTTACCTTTAAATATGTAATGGTAACAATTTAAAACCGCTTTTTTAGTACATAATACATTAACATTTCGTTTAATATATCACATTTGTACCTTAACCGCACATTTTGCATTAAACAGGGATTTATCGTTATAAGTTTTACTCTGAAATATTATTTAGTTTATTATCTAAGTATAATAAATAGTAATAGGAAAGTTGTAAGGAGGAAAAACACGGAAGCAAAAACCTCCAATTACTATTATCTTCATAGAGATTGACTAGAGTATAATAAGAATTAATTGTAATTTAAATAGAGAAATACATTAATTATTAATGCACAAGAATAAATAAATAATATTGGGTCTATAAACTCGTGCGGTTTGCTAAGAGATGGCGTAACTTGTATTATTCCATTGGAACATGCGTTGGAAAGCTACTGTCAGTATATGTCGTACGTAATATGTTGTACGTAATAACTTATTGGTTTCCATTCAATTTGGGTTTCGTGTGAAACATAGTTAAATCACTGCACTTTTAAAGTAGTGCATGTGGTAGAAGATGTATGAATAAAACTAGACGAGACCATTTTACTTTTCTTATCCTTTTGGATTTTTCAAAGGCGTTTTTGATCAGGTTGCTCACCGTATCTTTATTAATAAGTTACGTCAAGGCTTCAACGTGCCTTCTCCGGCTGTAAAGTTATTCTCTTCGTATCTTAGAGAAAGGAAACAGGTTGTGTGCCTGGATGATAGGGCGTAACACAAGGATTTAATTCATTCACAAATTGAATTCGTAGATATTGCAAAAAATTTGGGATTGGTATTCAACAGAACACTAGCATGGAATAATCACATACCAGGTGTACCGGTATAAAGTGAGCGTCAAGATACAAATATCTCGATAGGGAATATTTATTGTGAACGGGCCTTAATTTTTTTTTTTTTTTTTTTTTGTTTGGTTGCTATGACACCTGTTAAACATATTTAGTATGCATCAAGTCATTGAGCATCATATTTCTTGATCGTGTTAAAAATGTCGAATTTTGTACCAGAAAATGATGACTTGCGCAAAGCATTATTTTTTTGTTTTCATTTGAAGAAAACAATGCTCATGATCATGCTCTATCAGAAACAACATGCAAAAGATGGTTTCAACGGTTCAGAGATAACGATTTTGATGTAAGGAATGAAGAACGTGGAAGACCACCAAAAAAGTTTGAAGACGACGAATTGCAAACAATATTGGATGAAGATGACACTTTGAGTCAGAAACAAATCACAGAAATGTTAAATGTTGCACAACAAACAATTTCGGACCGTTTAAAAGCTATGAGAAAGATCCAAAAGTCTGGAAAATGGGTGCCACATGAATTGAATGAAAAACAGATGGAAAACCGAAAAACCACTTGTGACATTTTGCTTCAAAGACACGATAAAAAATCAGTTTTGCATCGAATTGTTATTGACGATGAAAAATGGATTTATTTTCAGAATCGTAAACGGAAAAAATCATGGGTTAATCCGGGACAACCATCAACTTCGACTGCAAAACCAGATCGATTCGGCAAAAAAACAACGCTGTGTGTCTGCTGGGATCAGAAAGGTTTGGTGTACCACGAGCTCTTAAAACCTGGTCAAACCGTTAATACAGATCGCTACCGACAAAAAATGATCAATTTGAAAAATGCATTGATAGAAAAACGACCAAAATGGGCCAGAAGACACGGCAAGGTAATTTTGCTCCAAGACAATGCACATTCACACAAAGCAAAACTGGTTAAGGATACAACCAAAACACTTGGCTGGGAGCTGCTACCCCACCCGCTGTATTCACCAGACTTGGTTCCTTCCGACTACGATTTATTTTCATCGATGGAATACGCATTAGCTGAGCAGCACTTCGAATCCTACGAGGAGGTCGAAAATTGGGTGACTTTTTGGTTTGCTTCAAAAGACGAACAATTTTATTGGCGTGGAATACATAAATTGCCTAAAAGGTGAGAAAAAATGAGTAGCTAGCAATGGCCAATACTTTGAATAAAATATTTTTTACTTTTCCATTAAAAATTAGTGTTTAATTTTCGGAAAGAAAAAAAACATACCGGTACACTTGGTAAATCGGATTGTGGGCAAATCATATGGAGTTCTCCGAACTTAATAGGCTGCTCAAAAGCTTACACCACCAAAAACAAGATTTATTCTTGCTAAGACACTTGTTATTCCAGTAGTTATATATGGTTGTGAAATATAGTATATTACACCTGTGATACTGAAAGTAAAGTAGCTTCAAGTAGCATTTAATAGTACTCTTCGCTGTATTTATAATCTAAGGAAATTTGACCCAATCTCACACTTAGAAAACAAGTTATTAAATATGTCTTTCTTTAATTTGTTAGTATAAAGTTTCGTACCCTCTTTTTATTATTTCAGTTCCTCCTCCCACCCACCCTTATCAAGCAAATTCAGTTAAAGTAACTCCCTTTACGAACTTAAATATAACTAAAGTAACTAATTGTTGTCTTAACACCAATATATTTTACAATTTTCTTTTAATTCTTTTTCTTTATGTTAACTACAGCAATATCTTGTAATCAATAATTGTTAACTTTTTACAGACTTAAAAGTGTACTCTTGTTGTGAATTGAATATACGTTGAAATAAATTAAATTAAAATAAATTAAACTTTGTGGGAAGAAGTTGCGTAAGCCATTAATATGACTCTTAAAGAGTGCAAGAGCAGATGGTCGAAAAAAGTGCGGGTCAAGCTGCCAATGAATTAGTCTGAATTTCTTGGAAATATTTTAAGCTGATGATATTTCTGAAAGCAAACAAAGTATTTCACTCAACTCAGTCAATTTAATCTTTGCAATTGGTAACTTCTTTTTTGGTTTTATGTTTCAGAGTTAATTCCTGTTGGTTTTTCAGAACTTTGCGGTGGTCGGCTTTACATTCTGTTGGGTTTTGGTGAACATGATATACAGTCACCGTCACGACCGGGAAACAGCTGGGATGCAAGGTTGCTATCATATATTAACACTTTCGATATCACTCAAAGCTCTAATTTAAAGCAAATGGGGGTAGAAGAACAATAAAACCCACCCAGAGCTCTAAATTTTTACGCATTACATTGTATTTGGTCTCCATGTCACGATGAGCTACCGTCTCTTATGAAATTTTTTTTACTCCCAGTGAGCAAGCAAGAGCAACTGCTGACAGTTCTTCAAGTTCCGAAACTTTTGAATAAATAAAACCCAAAAATATTATGGAGGAATTACCTCTATGTACTATGTACTCCAGGCTGGAGTCCTTGGTCTGACTGCAAAATCGTGCAAATCCTTATGAAGAACTTACCTATCTAATCTATACTGCCACTCCGATTCTCCCTATTCGTCAAAGTCCGTGTTGAATTCGTTTCGAACATCCTTAGCCACGTTCTCTCTTCCGCTGCAATATCGCGTAGCCAAATAATATGATGGCGGTCCTAGAAGTATCTGAATCAACAAAGAAAACACAAACATTTTGGAAGAAAATTTATTTATTTTTCAACATAATCGCCCTTCAGCTCTATACACTTTTCTTAGCGATGTTCAAAAAGTTCGATATCCTTTTTATAATAAAAACTGTCTTGCTTCTCAAAATAGCCATTAACTGCCGACATCATTTTTTCATTGTTGGAAAATCTTAGACCACTGAGCCATATTTTCATGTTTGGGAACAGAAAATAGTCCGAGGGGGTTAAATCTGGCGAATAAGGTGCATGAGGTAGCAATTCAAACTTAGCAATTCAGAGTAGAATCCAGTTCAGCTTTTATATTGGTTGGGCTAAGGCCTTTCAAATAAAAGTATTGCATCACTATTGATGGCTGCCAAAAAAATACTAAACAACTTGAAACATATGCTTTATATAGGTACTTTCCAAAACAGTGATATTTTCAAACAACTAATGCCAAGTCTTGGTCAGACGGGGTACTTCTGGGACCGCTCTCGTAACTTTATTGTTTTTATTGTAATGATCGATGAATTCTTCTTTATTTCTTGGCATCAGTGGAGCACGCAACATGTTATTGTTACTTCAAATGTATAGGCTAATGCAGCATTCGGAAACGTACCGACATGATACCTTTTGAAGATGAAAATAACTCACTAGTTTTGAAACACATAGAGGTGATGGCCTCGAAAATACCTACAAATGTAATCAAACAACCTTCTCGCGTAGATTTGTAAAGGAGCACCGCAACACTCATTGATCACATATATGTTACCATCACAAAACTAGATATGTTCTCAGCAATCATTGAAACGGACATTTCCGATCACTACATAACTCTGTATGCAACAAAAAGTGTAAGCCAAAACCAAAGGAATGATCAAACTGACATTAAACATATAGAGTTTTCTAATAACGACTTGACAACTTTTTTTTTAAATAAAAGGCAAACCATTTGAGATATTTCAAAAACTTTATTATTGGCTTGAAGTACAATCAAAACATTTATGAATGGAACTCGACTTTTCAACGACTCCACCACACGACCGAACGTGTCCAATGTCGTCAGCGTGTTGGCATAAACCTATGACTTAACGTAGCCCCACAGAAAATAGTCAAGCGGCGTTAAATCGCACGAACGAGGCGGCCAATCGAATGGCCCATGTCTTGAGATAACACACTCACCATACTTTCTCTTCAATAAATCGATTGTAGCGTGTGCTGTGTGGCTTGTTGCACCATCCTGTTGAAACCACATGTCGTCCAAGTCCATATCTTCCAATTTGGGCCAAAAATAATCGGTGATCATGGCGCGATAGCGCTGACCATTTACAGCCGGCACGCAAACCGCGCCAAACAGTTATTTTTTGTGGATGAAGTGGTGATTCATGAAGCACATGTGGGTTTTCATCCGACCAATAACGCATATTTTGAGCCAAAAATGAGCTTCGTCACTGAAGATGATTTTGCGATGATATTCATCATCTTAGCGCATCTTCTCCAGAATCCAATCGGAGAACGTATGTCGCTTCAAATGGTCCATCGGCTTTAATTCCTGAGTCAGCTTGATCTTGTTTGGGTGTAAACCAAGAACCTTACGCCAAATACGCCATAATGTGGTCTGAGCGATGCCCAATTCTTGAGAACGCCGTGGAATTGACTGATTTGGATCGTTTGCTACGGACATCTGAACGGCAGCGATATTTTCGACACTTCGACCAACCCGTTGTCTCACTGACACGGCAATATCATACAACGAATATGTAGACTCAAATTTTTGCACTAAACTTGTTATTGCCTGTCTACTAGGGCGAGAATTACGACCGAAAATTGGAGTTAACGCTCTTAAAGTTGCAGTCACCGACTCCGAATATCTGTATAAAATTTTTATAATTTGCAGACGTTCCTCGTTGGTGTACTTTACCATGATGAAAATGATGAGTTTGAGTTTACTGAATACATTGACAGTGACAGTTTGATGATTAGTGAAAGAGTGCATTCACAAATTAAATTCAAGGTTGTCAAGTCCCTATTGGAAAACCCTATATAAGCCAATAAAAAGTTAATGAGCTAATAGAGCAAACGTACTGGCAAAATACTATATACTAAAAGAGAGGGATATTGAAAAACTCTATACTAACTTCGTAAAAGTAATGAATAATATATACACTGAAGCAAGTTGAACAAAAATAAACAAATGTCCTCGAAAGCAAAAACCATGGATCACGAAAGAAATCATTTCAATGTGCAAAAAGAGAGATGAACTCTATAGAAGATGGAAAAACAGCCCAAGAAGTCAAAGCTATGAAATCCAGTTCAAGAACTTCCGAAATATTGTTAATAAAAACATACAAAATATAAAAGCTACTACCCAAGAAAAACATGGAATATCGTTAATGAACTTTTAGGAAGGAAAAAATGTTCTATAGATGATACTATAACAAAGAATTTCGCTGGTAACGATAAAGACTTGAATGAAACGGCCAAGAAATCTGCGGAGCAATTCTCAAACCAGGCTACAAAGAGTATGCATGTGTGTTATGTAAGAACATCAAAGCATGAAAACTGGGAACTACAGCAAAGTATTTACGTAGAAGAAGCAACCGAAGCGGAAATTTACAAAATCATGTATCAATTGAACTGCAATAAGTGTTCTGGAGCCGACAACATTAGACCAATTGATTTAAAAATAATTGCAGTGTATCTAGCACCTGTTATAAAGACAATCGTTAACCAAAGTATAAATCAATGCATTGTTCCAAGGCTAATGAAAACATCGATTATTTGACCAGGAGGAACCAAAAATAACACTGAAAACTATAGGCCAATGTCAATTGTTGAAAAATGTATGGAGGAGGTAGTTGTTTATCAGCTTAACAATTTTATAACCAAGCACCAAATACTACATCCAAACCAATACGGTTTTCAAAAAAATTAAAGGACTGGAATGTTACTAGGCGAGTTTACCAATACTGTTAATGCCGGCCCGAACAGAAGTCACCATGTTCTCGTGCTATTTATCGATTTCGATGAAAAGCTAATCGAAAGCCTCAGTAAAAAAGTTTGAGAGGAATAATGGCAAACTGGCTTAAGAACTATTTGAAAGATAGAACCATAAAAGTTAAGGTCTCAGACAAAATGAGCGAGGAAAAACCAAGTGAATACGGTGTACCACAAGACTCCAAACTGGGACCGTTGTTATTTATCCTCTATACAAACGAACTCTTGCGCTTATTCAAAAAAAGTACTGCCAATGCCTACGCTGATGACATAGCAATTGTGGTAAAACACAAATGTGGAAATATGGAAATATCGCAAGAAGAATTTAACACCGTCTCTAAATGGTGTCATGATAAAGGCCTTCTAATAAATGCGACCAAGACAAAAGTATTGTAATGCACATACGCACCCCCTCTGAGCGAGAAGATATTGTTCAAATATATCACCGAAACGAACACTGCCCATTGTCAGCCAACAATAAAGAAATTGAAGTAGTTAAAAGCATGAAATACCTCGGAATAATTATAGATGAATACCTATTATGGCGAGAGCATATAAATACCCTACGTCTTCAACTTAACAGCGCGTTCTTTGCGATGGTATGCCTTAAAAGATATTCCTATTTTGAAGTGAAGAAACAAGTGTACTACTCGCTAGCAGAATCAAGAATCAGATATGGGATTCTGGCTGGGGGAAACGCAGCGAAAACCTATTTTGATAAGATATTAAATCTTCAACATCGTCTACTTAAAGTTTTTAGACCTGCTTACACATCTTTTAAAGTCTTAGATGCCAACCCAATATTTCAGATGACAACACTCATACACTATATGAATGATCAGAGATTTCTGCAACTTATACGTCATACGCAAAACACCAAAAGACGAGCCCAAGGAATGCTAGAAGTACCAGAAACATTCAACATCTATGGAAAACGAGAACTACGCTATGCTATTCCAATACTTATGAACAAACTTCCTCAGTCTTTGAAATACATTCCTAAACTTAGAAAACGAAAAAAAAAGAATTAAAAAAAAAATTATTTATTTCGGTGTACTTTGTAAAGGAGAATTTAGTTAATTGTACATATATCTACATAAAGTCATAATGCTATTCTTTTATATAATGAAACTGAGATATTATTTTAAATCACCTCAAAACCAACTGATGATACCAATGATAACAACCACCTGCAGATAAGCACTTTGCTTTGCAGGTAAATTGATGTAAATTGATGTAAATTTAAAATATACGATAATACGCTGAGCCCGGCTTAATCTGTAATTGAATACCAATGCACTATTGAGAGACCGCGTTGACTGTGTGGTTTCAGTATGTTCGGCCGCAAAGCAAACGCATCGTCTGCGACGAGGTAGTTCTTCTGGTGTCCTCTCATGAATGTGTGTCTAGAATGAAAAAAAAAAAATTTCTGTCAAGATATACAAGGATATTGTAGATCGCATCCATAAAACCTGAAGGGGTATTTATAGACCGAAAATAATCGCTGTCAACCGTCAACACAAGCCGCTCGTCGATTGAAATGCTTTCGCGAATATTCGTGTCTTGCTTTTGGATAAGTAGAGTCACCGAAGTTAGAATTATTATTTTATTTAGAAAAGATTCGCAAAAAATTGTGGCGGGATTTTGGCTCTTCAGCTCACAATTCGACGAGCAATTTAGCCTAGAATACTTCCTGCTGACGACGGGAAAACCAATCCTTTGTCTTAGCACTACGAGGCGACTTGTTTGTAGCAATTCATCTACCTTGTTCCTTTTCAATACGTAGGTAGTAAAATCAGTTGCAAGTTAAAAGTTTTTGCTCTGTTAATATTTACCCGTACGTATGTACGACGGATCAACAGTAAATAATCATCTACCAACCGTGTGAACTGACAATTTTGAACATGACAACGTTTTCAGGAAAAACATTCTCAGGAGAGAGTCAGGTCAACTATCTGCCTCATTTTTTAGCACAGAAAGGTAGTTGGTTGATGTCAGAGTATTGCTAGACCTGACAATATTATCAAAACTGACAACCGTCTGAATTTAGCTTTACTGGCTTAAAAATATTCAACTACTGATCTCTATAGCTGAAATGCAAATCTACCTAGTCCTGCCATAAGTTCTGTTACAAATATAAAACGCTATAAAAAAAACCAGTAAGCATATTGTATTCAAAAATGTTTAATTTATTATACCACTAGAAATGACTACCTTTTGCTTTAACTCAAGCTTCCAAACGGTGTAGCCATTAGGGCTATAGCAGCACGTATGGTTTCCATGAGTTCGTCAACGCTGCACTGGTTAATACTATTTTAAGGCTTTCTAAATTTCAATAAGGAGTCTTGCAGGCCATGTTCTCCAATTCTGACCACAAACCATAATTCAGTGGATTCAGATCTGGACTCATCGACGGCTAACCTTCTGCTGCTATAAAGCCAGGAATATTGACTTTGAGTAACTCCTTCGTGGTTGGACTTTGTGCGCTTTAACAGAGTCCTGTTAAAAGATTCATCTGTGTCCACTGAAAAGGGTATTGGTCAAATCCTTCACAACAAACTCTAGCAGATGTTCTTGGTAAACCTTTGCACCAGTTTTTACGCTTTTTCACAGAAATGAGATGAGAGACTTCATACCAAACCAATACGGAAGCGGGATGTTGTCCACGTTGAACCCTTGGAACAACTTTTTTCTCTTCCTTAGATAAAGTGGCATACATTTTGTCGTTTTGTTTGTTAAAAACTTCTTCCACGGTAAAAATGTTCTCATCCGTAAACAGAATGTTTTCATGACCATTGCCCGCGTGCCACTGCTAAAGTCGCTGACGTCTTTCCAGCCTAATTTTTTTTTTTTTTTGTTGAGGAATTAGAAGATGACTCGTGGACCGACGATAGGCTCTCATATATAGATCATCCGAATTAGTATAGACATGGAACTGGTTGATATATTCAATTTCATAGACATGATCTTCTGCTTCTTAAGGGGTTTTCTCCAAATTCGTCCACGCACTGCCATTACTACTGCATTCGTACGAACAACACGCAAGCGACCACTTCTTGGCCTGTCCTCTGCTCCATACAATTCACCAAAGTGAGCTATAGTATATATAAACGAATATTCTCGATATTTCGAGTGGTTTTAGCAACAACTCAACTCATTTAGCCAGCACTCTTTTCGCACCTATGCAACGCTATTACTGCGTCTCGATTCTTTTTAACGCCCCATTATTTGCAAACTGAAAGCAAACTAACTGATCACTGATCAGTGCAGGTGTTCTGCAAAAAAGTTAACGGTTCTATACGCGCAAGAAGTTTTGAACATTAAGCGTTGGAAATTGTGTAAAAGAACTTACTATATGGCATGACTAGGTACGTTTCTTGAGAGAAGTGGTATCAGTAGAACAAGATACGTTAAATTAAGAAAAAAAAAAAATTGCCTATCTGATGAGAGATTGGAGAATTCAAAACAAGATCTAATCCCAATAATCTATTCTGTAGAAAATTGGTGTCGAATTTTTAAAGAAAATCTAAGTATTAAGAAATTACAAAGTTGAATATAAACCGATTTAATCATCATCATTTCCATAAGCCCAATGCTTTTTGTTTGCTTTGTTTTTCAAATAAGGTTCACATTTCACTTTATTAGACAGCTTAAGCTATTTGTCACGCTTCAAGTAAAAAACAAAATATCTTTCATCCCCATCAACAAGAAGGAAGATGTTCCGAAAAGAAGAAAAAATAATCTTTTGGGAAAAGCAAATAAATTACGTTTGATAATTCCTCAAGCACTGCGGAAAATACTCAGTGTATTTGCTTTTTTCAATACCAAAGGACCACTTCGTATTACGTGACCTATAGTAATGCGGTATATCAATTTTGAATTTCTTTCTGCTTTCTTTCTTCGTTCAACCCGCACAACTTAATTAAAACCGAAGCAAACAAAATTCTCCACATAATAGGCGCCAACAAAAGCCAACAAAATGCGGAAATCTTATCTTTCACAATTTTCATCCAACCAAAAAGGCTTTCCTTAACAGAAAGGAAACAAAATAAAACCGCACCTTGCAATAAAAAATAAGGAAAGTATGTAGAGACAAAGTCTTCCTTTCAAATGAATGAATGGAAATAAGGGGAAAAAATCTCACCCTTAAAACCTTAACCAACCCCAAAAGCCAACTCCAACACCCACAAGCACTTATCAGTTGAATCATCTCACCAGAAAAAAAAAAAAGCCAAAAGCAAGACGCGCAGCTAAAAAAGAACAAAGCCTTCAACTTAAGATGGTCATCTCTTTAAAAATAATTTAATCATTTCGGCTATTTTTATCATTCTGCCTGCAGACGACAACTCTGGGAGGACTTAGGACAGTCAACGCCGGCCGGAAGAACTGAACAAGTGCAGAAGGGGACTACCTAGATGAGATGAAGTCGTCATTTAATGGTTCATGGTATAACGAGAACGAATACACAGTTATACTGTGTAAAGTGTTGAAGGCCCAGAAGATTCTGTCTTGCCAAACAAAATGAAAAGGACCTGGGCTACTTCATTTCAAGTGGATACAAGTGGAGGCTTTTTACGTGCCACTTTCAGGTGTCCTTATTTTTAACTTAATCTCAAATAGACGCAGGATAAAAAGAGAACCGACGTACTCGTACGCTAATGTGAGGGAAAAAAAAGGGTCCGGGGAATAGTGTGATTAATTTTGTTACAATTGATTTAGCAAAAAAAAAAAGGATTTCAGTCCGTAGGCGTAGGTAGTCCTTTGTGAGGAAAAGAAATATTTTGTGCAGAACCTTTTCTGTTTTAAGTATACCGTAGGGAGTTGTAAGTAACGAAACTAAAAACGAAACAAGTAACTTTTCATATTTAACTTTTGCTCAGTTCGAAGAAAATAAAAAGAAAAAATAATGTCCTTGTCCAAAAGAGGACAATGAGAAACTGCAAGCCATTTGGAAATGGATTGACTATTAATGCATGGTAAAGTACTTGTACATTGAAAATGGTTTTAGGTCGGTTTCTCTGTTACGTTCTTATAACTAACACTTCCTTGAATCTATTGCCTGGAACTTAATGTTTCTCAATAGAGATGATGTCGATTGTAACAAATCTAAATAAATTTTACATGACTAACAGTCCAAATAAGCATTATCTGATGGAATATACTTTACTTATTCGATGCTGATATACATCCAGTTGTTTTCTAAGTAAGAAAAGATAAGAAGGGACGTTCGACAGGATCTTCCCTGTTAGCGTCTACTGCAAATTATGTGAAGTTATCTGGGGGGAGGCACTTAGTGAGTGGGTCCAAGTTTTGATTTGTATACCTTTGAAGTGGTAAACGTCGGCAGACGTGATATTGATATTAGTGGATGGGGCGTTAAGCTTTAAGTGGTGCGTAAGAATAGGGGCGAGTGGTTACAACGGTGTTTCACTTCTTCGTTATACACAAAGGCTTTCGGAGAGCATAAGTGAATCGATTTTTCCTTTCCAATTTGGCCTCAAGAAGGGCAAGAGTTTCGAGCAGTGCCAATCTTGTTTTAGGCGTCCTTATTGAATTTAGGGGGTATTCTGACCGGATTGCACGAACTGGACTACCAGGATGTTGGTTTGTAGGAAAACTATTTCTCTGGCAGGCGTGCTTTTGTAGAGTTGCCCTTATGGGTCCATATGTGGTTCATTTATATGGAACGTCATAGTGGATATATCCCCAAAGCAATTGTCAAACTACTGCAAATTTTTTGCTGATGATCTGCTTCTCCTTCTTGAAGGCAATCTTGTGTTGAATTTGAAAGAATAGGAAAAGGAGTGCTGCCAATTCTCGCCGGATGGGGCAAAAGCGTTGATGTCAGCGTATGTCGGGAGAAGACTATAACAGTGTTGCTTCATGGAACATTGGACGCAGTGAGTGGATGACATTTCAACCTCATCTAATGAAACTAAGAGAACGACTGCCGTGTGTTGTGGTCCTGGTACTGACTGACTGGGGACTCAGCAATCATGCCCTTCATGCTATGTACGGTGGCCCATTTGGGACATCGGCTTGGTACGATAAGGTAATGTTAAAGTGTGGTCGTCAGCGGATCTTGACTTGCTAGACACTGGCCTTGCTTGGCTGCTTATCAGTTTGCATGACCTATGATCTATGTATGAATGTATTACAACCACTGTTGGAAGTGCCTCCTCTTGGAGGTCGTACGTAGAGTTATTGCCCACAAGATTGGGAAAGGTCTCCTGACAAATGTTGATTGGGTCTTCTCGACGGACGTGGAGAATTTGTGCCATAAAGAGTGTAAGATCTAAGATCTGCTTTTCGAATGTGTCCGGTCTAAATGATTTTAACTTCCTTCAGGTTGTATGGACCATGAGCGGGCTACCACAGCTACCTTTGTCTGCCCTTTCTGCTAATCGGGCATGGCTCCTTAAATGCGGAGCTTCACCTGAGTATTGAATGCATATTCTATGCAATTTAATCTGATGCTGGGGACTTGCAAGCTATGAGAATTATCTATGATGGTATGGCCTGCGACAGAGCCATTCGAAAGAATTCATAGCTTCACAAATGAGATTATCCATCGTGGACGGCATAAATAGTTAACTGGTGACCAGATGCTATAACACCTTGATCAAAAAGTTCCCGGTAGCGTCACCGTGTGGCACTTCCATTGCTCCGATTTGAGTTCTGTTTTTTTTTTTTTTTTTTTTTTTTGACATTTGCAAGAAGTTACGTAGCCAAGAACACATCTATCGTTATGTGTGTTGGCGATATTTTACAATTTTAGAAATGGATTTAAATTTGCAACAACGAACTTGTAGTAAATTTTGCGTAAAAAACGGATTTATTGGTGCACGAACGTTGAAAATGTTGGAAAAGCCTTTCGTCAACGATTCTCTAAAGAAAACGGTCGTTTATCAGTGGTAAGAGCGGTTTAAAAGTGGCTGTGAGTCAATCAATCAATCAATCAAAACATTGATGAAGTAAAAGAAACGTTAGTCATTAACCGCAAATTAACCATCAGAGAGATAGCGGAGGACTTGAACATTGTCTATGCATCCGTCCAAGATATTTTGGTTAATGATTTGGGTTTCCGTCTTGTAGCAGCAAAGTTAGAGCCAAAAGACCTCAATTTCATGCAAAAAAGAGACCGTGCTGACGTCGCAAAAAAGATGATTTGCGAGGCTGAATCCGATCCCACATTCATCGAAAGGATCATTACTGGAGACGAGACGTGGGTTTATGAGTATGACACACAATCCAGACATCAGGCAAGTGAATGGCGTTCTCCAAATGAGCAAAGACAAAAAAAAACACGTCGTTTTCAGTAAAAAAAAGAAGGCAATGCTCACGGTTTTCATGGATTACGACGGTGTAGTGCATCATTAATTTTTGCCAGAAGGCCAGACAGTAAACAAAGAGTATTATTTGGGCGTTATCAGGCGTTTGCGTGAAGCAATTCGCCAAAAGAGACCAGAATTGTGGGCAGAAAACTCGTGGATTTTGCGCCATAATAACGCATCGTCACATAGTACCATCATTATTCGTAATTTTTTGACGAAAAATACTGCAAATACCATCTAACAGCCACCGAATTCACTTGATTTGGCCCTCTGTAACTTCTTTTTGTTCAATCGAGCTAAAAAACCACTACGGGGAACGCGTTTCAGCAGCAGAGATTAAGTAATGGAAAAATCGCAGGAAGCACTGATGGACATACCGAAAAGCGAATATTAAAAATGTTTCGAGTGTCGCAGTCGATAGGGATTACTTTGAAGGGGACGGAATCGTAGTGGCTGTAGGCTATTCCCAATATCGTGAGGAGAGTAGACTGACAAAAGTTTGGCCATATCATGGTTCAGCATAAATTGTAACATGCTACGGCTTGTGTTCAACCATTTGATGGATATGGAACTGATTGGTCTGCTTGAAGTGGAGTTGTACTCGAAGTTGGAGTTGCAACCGGGTGCTACAGAACGGCTGATTATTTGGTATGCTATTAGATAAGCCTCATATTGAATTCTTATAATTATACTGGTCATCCTTACTTGTCTTTGATCTAAATTAGGAATCAGGATTAATTTTCAATTTAAGGTTAATTTATTAATGTTGATAAATCCTGTTTGGCTATTTAGGATGTCCCGAATATGGATAAGGAAATTTGACTGATTCCTGGAACTAGTTTGAGAAAAAAAAAAAAAACAGAACATGTTATCTTTGCACCAAGATAACCGGAACCAAATTCTCAATTTCGGATTTCTCAGCTTTAAAGCTAGGAAGCATTCCCTCAAGTTCGTCGATACATATCCGAAGTTCTTCCAAAGATGTTATCACGTGTCTCTCGATGTTCAAACTCTGTAGTTCTTTCAATTCACACTGTTGCAACCAGTGTGTGCAAAGTCCTTAAATCAAAGTCCTTGTGTGCGATCCCAACGATTTAAGTGAGGAAACATGTGAAACGCTTTAACGTCGACTCTTGGTTCTGGAGAGTAAACTTTATAAACATACAGAAATTTTTAATCAGTATTTATCAACGAGTTTATTAGATTACAACACATGAAGCTGTTGTTGATTTGGAGCAGTCAAAGCCACTTTATTCGACGATATTCTGAAAGGCGCTCGATCCCTAGAGGAAGCTAAGAATTGCAAGCCGAACTTATATCATTACTATCAAAGGGTGGTTGTGAAATCAATAACAGCATTAAAAAAAGAATAATTTTGTCAGAAATTCCTGATTGACCCACTTGGCCTTATAAATCCAATTTGTGTTCTTGGAAAGCTCTTCATACATCACACGTAGCAATTGAATTCGAACGAGATCCATCTCTTCCATTAGAGTAACATGATCATTGGCTTAGTTTTAGAAAGAAACTTCATTCATAGAAAAGCTTTCTTTGGCGACCTGGTTGAATATAGTAATATCTAGAGGCTCTTATTGAACCGGCCAGAACTGTGGTTTGACGGTCCAAGGTTTTTGCGATTTTTTTCTGAAAACTGGTGTACTGAAGTGGGAAGAACGGAGCAAAATGAAATCAGAATCGAGAGAAGGAAAGTAAAGCTGGTGAAGTCAACATTTGAAAACGACAACTTTTTAGCCAATCTAAAATATCGTTTGAAGTTTGATAGTCTGGTTTGGATTATTGCGTATACCATTTGAAAGTGAACTTAAAATTTTTATTATGGGTTAAAAGAATAATTCATGTCATTCACTTTTTGAAAATGATATCATGTAAATGTTGGCCACTACTACATCTACAGTTGTCCATTCGGAAGGTATAATTTTGGGCGACTCGTTCGAGCATAGCGACTGGTATCTCGAGGATAACACGAGTAATGTTGGCTTCCAAAGCGTCAATCATAGCTGGCTTATTCCTGAAGACCCGAAACTTTACATATCCCCAAAGAAAAGAGTACAAAAATTTGATATCGCATGATCTAGTCGGCCAATTTAAAGTAGCAAAACGTGAAATTAAGTGCTCACCAAAATGATTTCTCAAAAAGTCCATTGTTTGACGCGCTGTATGCCTCGCAACGCCGTCTTGTTGAAACCAGAGCTCACCGAGACCATGTACTTGAATTTCAGGAAGCACATAGTCTGTTAACATTGCGCTATAACGGTTACCTTTGACGATAATATTCTGATTTGCCTCATTTTTTGAAGAAATATGGACCGATGATTCCACCACCGTTGTTTTTAATGGATGTAGTGTTAGCTCTTCGTACTTTTCGGGTTTTTCATCAGCCCAAATACTGAAACTTCGTTTATTAACGTATTCATTGAGCCAGAAATGTGCTGACCGAATTTTCATTGAGTTTTTCCAGAGCGCATTCACTGAAAATATGACGCAAATTCAAGTCGCCTGGCTTCAATTCTAGCACAAGTTGTACGCTTTTAGACCGATTTCCTCACGTAAAATACGCCAAGTAAAACTGCTGAGAACGACGATGAATCGATTCGTCACGGTCTTCGGGTACACTCTCAGCTACAGCTGCTATAGTCTCTTCACTACGTCCTGGATATGGTCTAACCCGTCGAGTATCATCCACAAATGTAAACTGGGACTCAAATTTGCGAATTGTATTGGCAATAGTGGTTTCAGTACGTCGATTATGCGAACGATTATGTTAGTTCCTCGAATCGCACGAAAAACATTTCTCACAGAACGCTGATTATCGTAAATGGGCTGAACAATTTGGAGACACTGTTGTGATGTGAGTCTGTCCATGATGACTTGCCAAACGATACTGAACAAAAATGACAAAGCAGTTTGGTAGGAGCCATTCGTAATCTGTCAAAAAAAGCCTATTGAAAATCAAACCTCACGATTAATCACCGCTTATAATTAGAAGAGTATTTGAAATATATGGGATATTACGCATTATTCAACGAACGTCATTTCAGCCAGAACTGGAACGACTCCTGAAAGGGAGACGCTGAATTCACGAAGTCATCTACGATCTCCATGTCCATATACTGATTCGGAGGAACTATTTCGAGTTGGTGGACGTTTAACAAATGCAATGCTAGACTCTGATGCTATGACATTTTTTTCATGACTAAATTGTATGACGTCTTCATGAAAAACTTTTCACGTTGGACCGCAAGCACTTTTAAGTCTGGTGCGTCAAAAGTTTTGCATCATTCATGGTAGAGCTATTGCTGGCTGGATATTTTGAACTTTTGATCATTTAAGGCCAGGCAAACTACGTGCGAGCAGTTAATGGGCAACTTACTACCATAGTCTAGGCAATTCAACATAGCTAGAGTTGACTTCTGCGAGCTATTTCTAGTTCACTTTCGTCGAAGGGGCATTTGCTTCATAACTAAAGCAATTCACATGGAGCTTGAAGAAGATCTTACAACCTCTGCATGTATAGCCCCTCTAAGACGGTTTGTTGGGCATCGCAGGCTATGCTCAGTTATTTACAGCGACAATGCAAAAAATGGTGCAAAAAATGAGCTGCGGAATCTTTGTTGTATGCTTGAAATACAATTACCATTCCAGGTCGAGGAAATTTCAAACTCGCGTCCTATCTGTCCTTTTCAAAGTAATCCCAACAATTTTTCAGTCTTAACTCTTGGGAATTGTATTATAGGCACACCATTGGCTGCGACAGTTGACTGCGATAGTACGCATATACAGCATTTTTGAGACCGGTGGTCTAAGAAGTACCTGCAATTTTTACAGAAGCGGACGAAATGGACAAGACAAGCAAGCCTTTCCAAATCGGCAATACACTCACTTTACGATATCCTATGAAGTGAAATCATAGGCGAACCATTAGCTAGAGTTTTAACTTTGTAGATAAGCAGCAGGACGACTCATAGTCCGGTTCGTTAGATTAGAAGTCTACACTGGACGTTGAAGGTACTTCATCCGTCCAATGTGGGGAGGATGTTTAGCCTTTTTAGCCTTTTCTTGCAGATCACTTTGAATTATTAATCTAAATTCACTCATTTTATACTATAAGTTGTCGCAAAATTGAACAACTTAGAACAGAATGGGATATCGTTAAGCTTGTTATGTTGGGTACTTTTAATAACTGAAACTAACCTTTGCTCTTGCATCAATGTATCGGAACTTTTTCAAATTTATTTGTAAAAAAAGAAGAACAAGCTAAGCATTAAATCAAAGAATTAAAAAATAAAAAAAAAAAGATGTGTCAAGGTGATTTGCACAGACCCCAAAAATCCTCCACTCTTTTTGATATATTCGTCGTCTGTTTTACCTTTGGGTTCTTTTGATTCTTCTTAATGGGAACAAATTCTCATTCTTTTCTAACCGTCATTTTCCACAGTATAGATGGAAATTTGGTAGATATTTGCGTAACAATTCCTTATATTGCTTCAGAGATGACTTATTAGGTACCCCGGATAGATCTAGGCCCTTTAAAGCCTCGATGAATCCGGATACGTCTTTAATCCTAGCAATAACCGCGAGCCTTCCCTATATTCTATTGCCCACCCACGAATTGAAAATTACGATTCAGTTTCATGAGGAATGTTCTTTCCCTACTCGGTCTTGAATTATGTTCCACATAATTATCCTCCAAAATTGTCATGGGCTCAAATGTCGACACAGGCAGTTACCAGACAGACAAAACAAGTATGTCAACCGTGACAAAATATCAGCAAGCATTATGGGATTGTTCCGGAGGAAGAAGCTGTTGAAACTGTGGAAATGAATTTTTTTGCTTGGCAGCCCTTGGCGGAACATCGTAATAATGTGCGTGCGTGTGAAAGCATTGTATGTGGGTGGCAGTAACAAGCGGAAATGCGCGCTTAGTTCGTATATTTTGGGTGCCCGGTATATTTTTAAGTTCGAAAGAGAAATAGATGAAACCAGCGGTTCGTTAACTACCAAAGTGAACGACCAACCTGGAACAAGAAAAATGTGGAGTATCGCACATTAATAAATTAAAGACCCGAAAAATATTGAAAATGTAAAGACCATGAGAACATCGACACTTACTAACCACAAAACTAATGAGTAATAAGTTGCAGGAAGTTCAACCTCTACTGCAACCTCATTAGTAGCCTTTAGATTAGTAGCTTTTTGTATTGTTATTGTTATGATAACGCAACAGTAAGACAAGAATACACAACACTTTCATACTTATGAAGAAAGGATAGCCTTGACTTCTTGCGACTCTTACATATAAAACGGACTCAGTCCGCATATGTGCACATATTATCTACATGATCATGCGATATTCTTATCGCACACTAAGCGGCGCACATTTCATTCATTGACTACAAGGAGCCTGCTGGAAGATAAGTAACAAAAAAGTGCCTGTACTTGATGGAATTCCAAATAAGGCAATTAAAGCGGCCGCCGGAAAGAGACCGGACATTTTCATACGAACGACGTAAAAATGCCTCGAAGAGGAGTTTTCCCCGATTTATGGAAGTTCTAACACTTGGTTCTACTAAAAAAGGGAAACAAGCCACCCAGAGAACCTTCGTCATATCGCCCAATATGTCTTGTAAATACACTTGGAAAGGTCCTGGAATGGACTATTAGCGGTGACTGAAGAAAACGGAGCTCTGTCAGACCATCAGTATGGCTTCAGAAAATCGCCTTCTACAGTTGATACAATTAAAGCGGTAATAGATACAGAAGATATACAAGGAAAAAGGTGGCGATGGTGAAAAAGAGTTAAAAATGCATTTAATTTGGTGGACTGGACATCTATCAGGAGGTCACTGGCAAGAATGTACACGCCACACTACCTAACGGACATAGCCATGGAGTACTTCAGGAACAAAAAGTTAAGATAACAAACTGACAGTGTCATAACATTTTATAATGTAACCGCAGTAGTCCGCAAAATTCGGTCCTCGGACCTCTCCTTTGGAATATTATTGTATGTACGACGGAGTCTTGCAACTAATGTTGCCTGAAGTTGTGATGGTGATTGGTTTCGCCGATGACATAGCCATACTTACAGTGGCAAAATATATCCATGATGTCGAAACCGACACAAACGAGGCAATCAAAATAATAAATTCATGGCTGGAGCCACGAGGCTTAGAACAAGACCGAGGCTATTCTAATTACAAGCCTAAAAACGGTAGAATACGCCAACTTCTCTGTAGGGAACCAAATCATAAGATCCAAGAATACATTGAAGTACCTAGGAGCTATGCTTGACAGCAGGCTTCGTTTTAAAGCGCACGTTGAATACTCGTGCAAAAAAGCATCATTAATGTTGGCAGCTATTGGACGGATGCTTGGATCTGTCCTGCTATGGTATATGGAGCCCCGGTGAGCTGTCAAGAACGCAATAAGAGAAATAAGCGAATTCTGAACAATTTCGGACGAAGCCACTTTTGTGATAGCAGAAATGGTCCCCATAGACATTCTAGCAAACGAAATGCGAAGGGTGTACCAAAGGCGCAAAACAAATTGACAGGAAGTCAATTTTATAAGACGTGTCAAGCAGAAAGAAGGGCAACGTCTATGGCATTGTGACAGGAGAGATGGGACAACACCGTAAAAGGTAGATGGATCTGTAGGTTGATACCCATCATCGAGCACTGGCTGATCAGAACAAGAGGAAAATGCAACTATCATCTAACGTAGTTTCTGTCTGGACATGATGGCTACAGAAAGTATCTACACAGATTTGGTCATGATAGCTCACCCTACTGTTCTGAATGTCTAGACCAAAAAATAGATGCGGAACATGTGATATTCCAGTGCAGGCGGTTAGCAGAGTGTGCTACTAACCTGCCTAGCCCGCAGCTTATCATAAGCTATATGACGAGATCTGTTCCCTCATAACAAGGGTGCAAGTCGGACTGAAAAGAGTCGAAAGGGAAGGAAGAGCCACAATTGCTTACCCCCGCATCTAATAAGAAAGAAGCAGGTAGCGGCTACCAGAGGACGTAAAGCGTGATAAGCTAATCAGCGCCGCTTACCAGCCCCACAAAGTAGTACCTAACGACAGTCCCATGGGGAGAGTGGTAGAAGTGCGGAATGTGGTATTAGTGCGTAGGTGCAGACCTGAATAAGAAATAAAGTAAGGCTCTGAATCGTGCATACTCAGTGACACGGGTCACTGGTATCTATGAAAGGTTCCACATCTTTTCGGCGTAACAGAAAAAAAAGGATCCACTGAATATACTTTGAGTATTTGTCTTTCATCCTGCTTACAATATTTTATCTACTATATGAAAATAATGCACTCAACCCTAAGACGGGATATTCTTGTGTTTATAGTGGAAATTTCCATCAATCCTAACAAAGATTATAAATGGAGGATAAGATGGAATTTTCCACAGTTCAGTCCTGTGCAATGTTCAGGATATACAAGTAGATTCGCGTTCCTCCGGGCAGCCGCATTTGATCTTGTGTATTCTTCTTAATTGGTTTTTGGACTGTCGAGCTTCATAGTTTGGATTGGTAGCCAGAAGTTCGGATTTAGAAGTATTAATTTGCCAATAAATTGACGCTCAATGCTAGCCCGACTCACTGGATTTTTAGTGGATTTTTCCGTCACGTCTGCGGTAATAATTCTTTAAATATAAGTAGTGAATGTATCTCATCTAAATTTATTGCCATTTCCTTAAAAAGTTTTGAAATATCTGATGAAACTTTTCAGTTCATCATTAATGTGAATTTTCATGAACTTCGGTTCAGCAAGGGAGCCCTACATTTGCTCCATTTATTCGTATGTACCTTCTTTTCGTTCATAGAGTGTTTACCGCCCTATATTAAGCTATACTTAATCCAGATTATGTCTTCAACACACTAGGATAAAGGACTTTGAAAAGCACTTGCTGTATGTTCTATATCAGTCACAGATCCATTATTTCATTGATCTTAACATCCATGCACCTAATCACGCCATAATACTTTAGGCACAACTCACCAGTTCGGTACAATATTAAAAAACCCCGTCCTAAGAAGATTCTAAAAATTTCTATTCCTTACAATTCCTCCTTTTTTCGCAAATGACTCAGCAATTCCACGTTTCCGGTTATCAAAAGTTTTTATTGCTGAGCAAACAACATCTTTCATAGAAATGATATGCTAATACGTCTTTATACCCGGAATCCTGGACATGCACTGTAAAGTGGAAAATTTACTTTCACTGTGAGAGAAAGAGTCGAACGGCTCTCCTCTATTTGTGGGCTTAGACGAAGCCTCTTCCGAGGCCATTAAATCTATACTTTGTTTCAAAATGAGTGCTGATAAGAGACGACTATCCCAGTACTCGTACATTTTGTGTACTCAGATCAATCTTCAACATTCCAAGTCTGGTCCTGCATCTCAATGTAGGAGGCTTTCTGTGTTCTGTGTGAAATAAACACAAACTCGTGTGTGGTTTTGGACGAGCAATTGCAAAGAGAGTGTTTATGTGCCAAATTCACTCCCACCATCGGAGAAGGGAGAATGGCACAAATTCCTCGTTGCGTCGGTGTATTTTCCATACGATTCGCTATTACCACCATCACTGAAGGCGGTAGTGGAAATCATTGAATAATGTGCTTCCAGGAAAATGGGACTTATCACATGCTACTACGATAATGCTCAGAATACTTTTTGTTGCAGTGGCAAATGCAACGTGAAAGGCAATCATCTCCTGAACTTCATAGTATCTTCTGAACTGGTTGTCAATAATGTTGGCTCTCAGCCAATTTTGTTACGAAAGACACCAAGCAATCTACTTAACGTTATGTAACAGGTTTCTTAGGAGATTAGGAATCGGATGCGAGGTCTCAACCTTTTTAAAAAGAAGGATTCCATTGAAAACCAATTGATCCTCTAAGCTCAGGACATGGGATGGCACTCCCATACCAAGAACTTTTAACTGCCATGTCTAGCTAAAAAAAACAGACCTGCAGATAGCCCATTCCTTGGTGGAACCCAGATTTCGTAAAGAAACTAGAAAATTTCTAAACAGGTCACTTAAGACTAATTTGGAGGAAAACTGGATTCTTTACAGATCGAAGAAAAGATAATATAAGAACCTGATTCGGATATCAAGAAGTGCCTCTTATAAACATTTTTGCGGTAGTCTGTGAAATCAGTTGGCTAGTTTAAGTCCTGAAAGGGGAAAATCAGACAGGCTGGCATCACTCAGAAAATTTGAATCCAGGTAACATTATCAGAACCAGCTTACAATCAGCTTTCTTTACCGAAACTGCTAACGACCCGAGTAGCACAACACGCCTGAACTGATATACTTCATCGATTGTGGTGACAATTGGGGCCATGAAACAAGCTGTTGCTTCCTATGATTATGATAGCTTCTGGTTGTCCGGCACCGATGCTATATACCAAATTATATTAAAAAAAGGTATAGATCAGCTGCTGATAACTCTTAAGAGAATCTTCTTTGCTTGCCAGGCACTAGCATTTATACAAAAATCCTGATGAGCAGTGGTTTTTATACCGAAAATCGGAAAGGAGGACTGCACGCTTACCACGAAATTCAGACCTATAAGTCCGTCATCCTTTTTGTTGATATGCATCGAGTAAATAAAGTTATCCGCAAGGCGGCGTTCTGTCTCCAGTTTTGACGTATTTGCATAAGTAAGCACATACAGATGATGTAGGGCTGTAAGTAAAGAGTCAGCAGGTTTTTCTTATTTAAATAATGGCAATGTTGACCAGGAGTTGAGGATGTTCACTGATTCAATTAGATGCGTGGTCTATGCATATGACACCCGCTCTTGGACTTGAGATGAACTTTACACTGGGCAATAGGTGTACATGTTACACTTATCCCTGAAGATGGTGTGGGTCCTGAGCTAGTCTACGCTCTTAGAGAAATTTTCAAGACATTCCATGTTTCAGTTGATTTCGAGTCGTTTTTCCTCTCCGAAGTCAACCCCTGCATTGGATAATTTCAATTTCAAAGCATAAAGTCTGCATCTGCACATAAGATACCCTTAATCTTGGTCACACCTCAATACAGGGTTGCCTTCGAGCTGTAAGCCCTCAACATGAAACTCTGTAACGAATTGGACATATAAGCAAACGTCGTGCACGTGCTTAGTTTACCCAGTTTCAAGAGCCATCATAAGGACATTGACATACTCATTATTCGTGAACAAGCCGATAGTGAATATTTAGCTGTACAACATGAATCATTGCGCAGTGTAGTGGAATGTCTAAAGATTATCACTGCCGAGAAATCCAAACGCACTGCCAATTAACTTTTAATCATGCCACTAAAAATTACCGCCGTACACAAAGCTAACATCATGACGTTGGGCGATGGTTAATTCTTGCGTTCATTCAAAGATATTGCAAATTTATACCCCAGGATTCATTTTGAGAAGATGATCATCAACAATACCAATTTAATGTCATGGTCACGCCAAATTTGTACGGCAATATCATGGACAATATCGCTTTTGGTCTTTTTGGTTGATCTGGTGTAGTAGCCAAAGATGACGCTTTCGAGCTCAAGGATTCGGTGCACTAGGAATGGACTTTCAATAAATCCTCTCAAAACTCGGTTTTTTTTCTGGTCTCAATCATGTTGTTCTTAAAGGCATCACCACCCAATTCTCCCAAGTAGCTAAACATGTTAAGTCGAAAGCCTCTAAGGCGTTGTCGGGCTTCTGGCATTGAAAAGGAGTTGTCGGCAAGAAATGGGGTCTGTCACCGAGAAGAATTATCTGAATCTACATTCCTATGATAAGGCCAATTATACTTCTTACGAAAATACTTTCTGTTGGAGGGTCTCTCTAGCACGCCTGCTCAGGACGTATAGATAAATCTCCGTCCGCTTGATATTCATACCTTAGGCTTCACTCTTACAGTCATCTTTTATTTAAAAAGAAATGGTATTCAGTACAACATATACTGTCCCTGGTTTTATGGATATGCCGTCTGATGCAATGACACCAAAAACTTTGAGAATGTTGCCGAATGTTGCAGAAAGGATACGAAATCCCCTTTCTTTGTGCAAAAGACTGTAGTGTCTGCCAAGCCAAACCCTCTTACGACTTCCAGGCTAGTTCGAGAATGCAAGACTTCACTGAACACAGTTAAAAGGCTGAATTTCCGGAGCCTTGTCTGGGTTTCAGGTCATAATGGGATCACGGAAAATAAAATCGTCGATGAATTTGCTGGGCAAGGCTCAGGGGAGAGTTTCTCAGAACCTGAACCTATGTTAGGTCTGCCTGCGTCCTCGGTTAGGGCTTCCATTGACTGTTTCATATGAGAAAAACTACAATACATGCCATGACTCTCCTAGTCGCCAGCAGACCAAATAAGTGTTTTCCGATGTCCCTTAGCAGAAAAGATTACAGGGTGCATAGCCTTAGGATGACAGGGCACTAAACTTATTTTAAACACTTAAATATGTCGATCATAAGTGATACAGTATGCTGCGATGCTTGCTGTGAAAGGGATGATGACACCGCGGAGCACAACTTCAGAGAATTGCAAAACAAAACAAGCCAGCCGAATCAGTCACTTAAATAAAACGACCAGCATACTTTGTAACTTATGGAATGTCATACTTTTAAGCTAATTTTGGTTTGTATGAGTCTGTCAGTCTCAACACTAAGTTTCAGCCTACACAGATAAGTGTATTGGATTTAATTATTGCCAAAATTTGATAAGTTAAAAGTATCTTAAAAGGCAATGGGAGTTCAATTGAAAACTCACATTACATCGCTCTTATAGAGTCCATTTTTGTTATAAAGATGAGGCAAGCACAACGTTGGATAAGTTTTGACAAGTTTAACTGTACGATTATACTAGTTGGCGCACCCTGTCGGAAGATGCTATAATTTTTGCAAATAACGGCAAATAGATATCAATTCATTGATAATATCTAATACATTTTTGAAGTAAACAGAAACAAAATACATGTCATACTTGTTATAATGTTGTTGTATGGAACAACACGAGATGCTACCAGATCTGGCCGGCCGCAGTGCAGCCATTCTGCGGAGAATATCGCAGCTGTGGTTAACGATGTCGCAGAGGACCCCGGAGTATCGACTAGATGACGTGAAACGTAATTGGGCAGCAATTCGCGATCTTTACAGATAATTTTGGTGAAAGACTGTAAGATGTTCCTTTAAAAAGCGCAGAAAGTGCATGCGTTAGCTATTGCTATTGTTAGCTATTGACCGCCAAGCGCGTGTAACCTACGATCGAGCCGTGCTTTATCTTGAACACGAGGGAGACATCTTTTCATCGATATTCACCATGAGAGACTAGGCCTATTTCCATCCCTGTGTATAAGCAAAATTATCGCTTCTGGGGTACCGGAAATCCGCGTATAACCCACGTAGAGCCATTACACCCGCTCAAAGTTACGTCATGGTGTGCTGATTATGCTGGCGGCGTCAAGGGGCTTTATTTTTTCGTAAATACTGCTCAATTGGATGAATTGAGTCTAAAAAACATGTGGTTCCAACAACCAAAATTCTGAGTTATGCATTTCCGGGCCGCTTAATCTCTAAAAAAAAAAAAAAAACTGTCAAACATATGTATACTAAAGCTAATTTTTTAATGGAAGTGTCTTCTATCTATTTCTTTAGAACCTCCGCAATTGAATTCGTTGACGAAAAGCAGGTATTCGCTCTCTACCTTCTTGTTTCAATTACATTCAAGAACATGTGGATCGGCCATTTCTTTACCTGTTGATCGATCTAAAAAATGAGTTTGAGAGTATCAACTCGGAGATTAATTGTCTTGCTTTACGCAGGATATACTATTTACTTAAAAAAAAAGATGTTTTGAGCTGGAGATGTTCTGTATTAAACCCTATTCGCCAACAAATGTTGGCTTCACGTCTTCACTGAAGAGAAGCAATGACTACTTTCAAAGTATCAATTCATAGCCTACTCTAGTTGCTGGGGGAATGCGAATGACTTTTCATGTACCCAAGATTGACATAGGCCAAAATCTCAGCCAGGAAAGGATTGTTATCAGATCTAAGCTATTGACTCTGATCATTGGTTGTCAATCTGCGCTTGGGGCCTTACTGCAATATCGTAGTTAGTCATATGTTATAGATGTCTCAAATGTGCTACCTATACCACCATCAGCCTGCTGTGAAAGTGGTGACTATAGAACTTTTTGTTTGACCTAGACAGTCGGAGCTAGACACCAAGATGGCTATTTTTGAAAGATTGGGTAGTTTCATCAAATCCAACAATAGATTCGTTCTAAAAAAAAAGCCCAACTCCACAATCTTTTCCAAATTGATGATGATGATATATGGTACGCGTGACAGAGACATAATGTAAAGTCCGCAACGCATTGTTCGCTAGTTAACATTTACCGCCACACACGCCATCTTTATTCCTAATGAGAGCGGTGCAGTGGTTAAGTTCGTCGTCTACAACGCTAGATATCTGGGTTTAATTACAGACAATGCACTTATAATAGAAAAAATATTTTCTGACTCAGTGAAATCAGTCATTCAACTCCGTTCAGGGAAGCCCTTTATTCTCAAACTAACTTGGAATTTGTGGAAGGATTCAGCAAGGCTTTAAGCGTAGACTGACTGCCGCTACAGATGCCATTAAAATTGCATATATGCTTAGAAAACAATAAGAAGTGAAATCGAACCATGTCGTCCACCGAGAGAATACCAACGTAGAATTCTAGATTGGTATCTGTGCTTCAGTCTAAAGACAAAAGTAAAAGACTGAAGGTCAACAAATTTTCAGAATGTGTTGTACCAAAGACTTCTTTTGAAACAGCGGATTATTTTGTGAGTTTTGCCCATGACATGAATATCAAGAGTGTGTCTTGTGCAGAGACTTCCGTGCTTAGGAAACCTCCTATGCAGCCGGGTAAGATCGTTCATTTCTTGTGCACCAATGGCTATAGAAAACAACCTTATCGAGCCTCACTTTGAATATAGAAGTCTTCTTACAACTTTAATTTGCAGAATATGATATTTAGACACGAACGTCTTCTTAAAATCTATGAACAGCAGGTGAATAATTGTTCCACAGGGTGTTGATGTGGTCGACACAGGAGGATCTAGAGCGTAAAACTCGACATCGAGTGTGTCTTCCAAATGTTCTTTTATTCGCCCAAGAACTATTTTAACTTTTACATCAGCAAGTGCGTGATGAACAAAAATGCATCTGCAGTTTTCACACTGAATAAGACTACCTTTTTTGAGTAGCTTGACAATCATTCCCTTCTTCTACTCGTCGGGGAAACTTTTTGCCTCTCAATTTCTTTCTACAAGAGGATGTAAAAGCTCGCAGAAGCCGCTTATTATTCTTTAGCGTGTTGGTTGTGGTAGTGATCTCACCTTTACTGGAAGTAGAGGCGCCTTCGATCAGGTCAGTTTGATTTGAGTATACATCGCTAGCGAATACACGGTTAAGGACTGTAGTAAAATGCGCCTTCCAACGCTTGACTTAATCCTCATCCGAAACGAATACGGGACCATTGAGGCCTTTCAATGGATGTTGCCTAGAGCCATGACCACCTGTCAGCTCTTTGCTGATTTTGTGATTGTGATTCATATTTGCTCGCTGATTTCTCTGCTTCTATGGACAATGTGTTTATATAGTTACGTTTGTTACGTCGTACGCTATGCCGCATTTCTCTTACTTTCCTTCGATGCAAGAACTGTCGTATCTACAATACGAGGTTTAAGTAGTTTACGTTATTCAATCCAGGTATCTTCACGGCATCACGTGCTATGTCTTGCCTGCCATCTACTTTACGCTCCAAATTTGAAAACACTTTTCTTAGATGATTGTGATCCCTTAATTTGATCTTATTTGTGTTTAAGTAGATGCAAACAGTAACTACCATAAGGACATTGAAACGAAAACTCCAGAAACGTCAACAGATCGGCAAATGGTCGATTTCTGTTGGAAGATGATTGTCTGTCAGTTGACGCGCATCTAACTTTGTGGCAGGTAATTGTATTATAGTCTAAACATGGTACCTTCTATAATGAGGCGATTGTTGCTTCATAAATTAACAATCTTTCAGCATTGTCATTTCGGTCACCAAGGCCGCGTTCCCCACATGTCTGAGCCCTTCATTGTCGTACCTACCTTTGCATTCAGGCCCCCCATTACGATAGCGATATTTCCGTTTGGCGTTGTGTTTAATAAGGGGATTCGACGGATTCATTGGGGTGTAACACTGTACGATCGTGACGCACCATATTCTTGTCCTAGTACCGTGTGGGCGCTAGAAAATTAAGCCACTTCGTTCTGTGTGTGTTAGTAGCAGACCCACTCCGGATGTGAGTAGGGCAGCACAGTGTTACACGTTGAGGATTGGTACTTTCTCTTACTTTAAACTCTTCCAGTACGTCCAAGTTATTCAAGCGAGGAGCGTCCTCACATTCCAAAAAACAATTTTAGTCCGGATACAATAGCCAAAAGTCGTCATCATTCGACCATTTCTTATCCGAATTATAATTTCGGTTTCCGAAGCGGGCATTTTTCTGTAGCGTGAAATGTGAATAAGTCTCTCATCATCGCCAAAACCCATAGGTCCTCCTCTCTGTATACAAAATGACGACACATATAGTGTCGTAGAGGCATGATGCTAGGATATATTATAATTTTATCTGATAGTTGTATTAATTTTTTCAGCGATCCTTACGGTCGGTGCGCAATGTTTATAAGGCTGTACTTTACCGCGCGTGGCTAAATAGGATGTTATTTGTTAGGTGACTTTGTAGTGTCTAGTGAGTTATTATCTACATGAAGAATATAAATCAAAAACGAAAAACAAATCTATTTCGTTGGTATTACTCGTAGGTGGTCTTACGTAAACGTGTATTCCTTGTGTCTCTTAAAAGAGAAAATTATAAATTTCTGACAATTTCGACAGATTTCAAATGTGTTGTAACTTTTTTGTAAATATTGCACACACTGAATCATACACACAAGATGATAACTCACAAAGATTCATTCGATATCTTTTTGCAAGAAGAACTATACACTGCATACATGGTATGTAATCCATTCCAACTCAGTCATGTATTCATGGAATTTCATCAGCAATTTTGATTATTTTTACCTTGGTGAGCACTTGTGTTAAAATATGTATATCTTGTAGTTACCTTGATTGGATAATTCCAGAAGAAATTCACCATAAAGACATGCCATGTGTTCTTGTGTAGAAATAGTTATACTACCGTGTTCCCCACTTTAGCCTCTCTGCATGAATATGAATAAATTGGGATTTTAGGAGCACTTCACCAATGAGATGGAGAGGTGTAATCACAATAGAAATACCTATCAACGTTGTACGTGACATTGAAAATTAATCCTTGCGTATCCTTAAAACGATGTGATGCCGCTCATCAATTTATCTATTCATCAACCCACTTGTGCACGTGATAACCTAAAGGCGGAATTTAATAAGAAAAGAAGTCAGCTGACACTGATGCCAAAGGATAAGTGTTTGAGATTAGAAATTCTTTGTGTCTCCTTAATTCTGGTGTTAAAAGAAGCAAGGTCGCTTGCAGATGAGATAGATACTCGTAGTGATAGCTTTAGGCGTCATTTGAATTATGCCGCTGTACCATATTTTTGTGAATCGTTTCACAAAAAGAATTAATATATTATTTAGAGCATACTGAAAAGCCCACTGAGATCATATCAATCATTGCATGAGAGTGAGGTTTAATTGGTTTGAAGAGCTTTTGCCAGTAATGTGATTCCAATGTTTGTGATTCCTTTTGGTAGTGATCAGTTTTTACAATAATAAGATTGCTTTGTTCAAAATGAGTCCTATACGCTTCTAATTATACATATGTTACTTTGGATAACTTAGTGTGCTTCCATACTACGCACACGAAATGCATTTAAATTTTCATAAGTAATAGATGGCTTCGATAAGTCACTAAGCATTAAACTAATTCCCTACCTAATGCCGATTAAAATTTAAATCCAAACATTCACGTAAGGAGCACGCCCAATGGGGCTTTAATTGTTTCATGTTTATTAGTGCACTTGCGGCGTCATACCATTTTACGAATATTTTATTAAAATGTATCTAATATTCAAATTTGCATGCATCATGGAACCTAAATTACAGTAGCTACGTAATTATTTTCAAATTATTCATAACCCATTACAGGTACGTTTGATTAACGCGGGTAAGGATCAGACACCTGATATTATTGCAATCATTTCCAGTTGATTACCATGGCACTACCAGTTGCTCCTCACAAATGCTTCAGCTCCATTTAATCCAAATGAGATAAATTGCAATCAAAAATGTAAATTGCATGTCGCTAATGCAACCCATGTCGCTGACATGAACATCACTGACGACGACCAGGTATTTTCACTTGAACTTTCGGTAAACTAACTTTTAGAGTACATAAGTAGGTATACCATATCATAGTAGACCTGGTATGTTGTCTCTCTGTGGATAAGGATGCAATGATGTGCAGTCTTCTCTCATGGACACAGCTTCGAGTTTGCTTGTACTTATTTTCGTTAAAATTTTTAATTAACTCCATTGCACCTGGGTATTGTGTCCAATGAGTAGGTCACCTGGAAGAGTTTATCTCTGAGTTGGAAAAATTAATCGAAATTGAACATAACACAGATGCTGAAAGTAATTATTTTTTTTTTACGTGATATATGTATGTACGTTATATGTAGCTATTTGCTATATTAAATAAAACGAATCAACTGCTTTCAAAATCCAATAATTTATTTATTTCACTGACTTAGTAGGTGGAGTGAAAAGTAACCTCCTTGACCACTAGAATGCACTGCTATTGCAAAAGCGGTTATGGTGCCTTGAAGTCCGTTCATATTTAGACAGACATGCCAAATTTCAGTGCAATACTGTCATTAGTTTTGTTTTGACAGCTGATTGTTGTTCTCATGAAACATTATTTTTTGAGACGCAAAACGGCGAAGGAAACAAAAGAAAAGTTGGATAAATATTATGGGGCTAATGCTCCATCAGATTACACCATCAAATATTGGTTTCGAGAGTTTCGTGGTGGCCGCAACTCCACTACCGATCAAGTCCGCAGCGGCAGGTCCTTCGATGCGGTTACAGAGGACAATGTCAAAAAAATACATGAAATGGTGTTGGCTGATTGGAAAGTGAAGGTGAGTGAGCTAGCAGATACCACAAAGATTAGAACTGAGCGCACAAGCCATATTTTGGGCAATATTCTGCATATGAAAAAGTTATCCTGCCGCTGGGTGCCGCGCATACTCACTCCTGAATGAGTGTTTGGCCTTGCTGATAAGGAATCGGGTGGACTTTTGGCGTCGATTGGTAACTGTTGATGAAACTTGGATCCACTATTACACACCAGAGAACAGAATGAGTGCCCGGCAATGGACTGAAGCCGGCACGAGTGCTCCAAAGCGGCCGAGGGAGGCTCGGTATTGGCATACTCTTCGTGGACTACCTCGAAAAAGGAAAAACCATCAACAGCGAGTATTACTGTGCATTATTGGAGCGATTGAAGGCTGAAATCGCTGCAAAACAGATTCACATTAAGCGAAAAAAAATGTTGTTTTTGCAAGACAATGCACCGGCGCACAAGAGCGTCGCAACCACGGCTAAAATCAATGACTTACGGCCCCAAATTTTATCGCATCCACCGTAATCACCCAATGTGGCACCCTCGGACTATTATCTCTTCCCAAACCTCAAAAAATGGCTCTTCAATAAAAAATTCAGCTCATGCGAGGAAATCATCGACGCCACGGAGGAGCATTTTGCAGACCTTCCGGAAAATTACTTTTCGGACGGGATCAAGAAGTTGGAAAATCGCTGGAATAAGTGTATTAAACTAAAAGGGGACTATATTGCATAAAATAAAAAACTATTTAAAAAATTTTTTTTTTCATTCCCAATGAGGTTACTTTTTACCCCACCTAGTATTAAAGCAAAAATATTTTAACTACGTTAGTGAGCTAGACTGCACGATTGGAGTGATGCTTGACAGACTGACTAAAAATGTACGAAGCGAGGTTAAATGTTTGCTACCAATGACTTAACGTAGTCCCACATAAAATAGTCAGGCGGCGTTAAATCGCACGAACGAGGCGGAAAATCGACTGGCCCATGTCTTGAGATAGCACGCTTACCATACTTACTCTTCAATAAATCGACTGTAGCGTGTGGCTTGTGGCACCATCCTGTTGAAACCACACATCTTCCATGTCCATATCTTCCAATTCGGTCCAAAAATAATCGGTGATCATGGCGCGATAACGCTGACCATTCACAGTAACGTGACGATCGTTATCGTCGACGAAAAAATATGGCCCAATAACGCCGCCGGCATGCAAACCGCATCAAACGGTTATTTTTTGTGGATGAAGTGGTGATTCATGAAGCACATATGGGTTTTCACTCGACCAATAATGCATAATTTGCTCATTGACGAACCAATTGAGCCAAAAATGAGCTTCGTCACTGAAGATGATTTTGCAATGAAATTCATCATCTTGGCGCATCTTCTCCAGAACCCAATCGGAGAACGTAGTCCGTTAGTGTACTTTACCATGATGAAAATGTTGAGTTTACTGAATAAACTGATTAAGTTGTCAAGTCCCTATTGGAAAACCCTATAGATGCAGCTATCGTATACGTCATAACGATAAGTATGGGAAATCATATGGTGGTCACCACATACCTCCCCTCCTTGCAAAAATAAACGCAGATTTACGGTGATCGATGAATATTAAAATGCCTTTACCTTTGCCACAAATGATAAAATATTTTTAATGTCTTTGTACGACTCTGTAGGGTCCATCGTAAGAGGTAGCAAATGACTGTCGGATGTTTATCGTGTCGTACAAAAAATGGGAAGCATCTGTGAGGAATTTACAAATAAAAGTACTTGGTTGAACGTGCCGAGACATTTGTTTGGGCGTACGACAGCTGTTTGATGAATACACAGATTAGAAATGACAACGCAACTTTTTTAGGCTTTGACAATTTATTTTCCAATATAATCTCCTTTCAGCTCGGCACACTTTTCCCATTGGTGCTGCGACTTTGTTGACCCCTCTGTATAGTACGACTTTTGTTGGACTGCAAAATACTCCTCCGTCGCGGCGATGAATTCCTCGTACGCGTACTTCTTTCCAGCAAGCGATCTTTTAAGGTTTGGGAACAAAAATAAGTCTCAGGAAGCCAAATTAGGAGAATACGGATGATGGGAGAGCAATTTGTAGTGCAATTCGGCCAATTTGGCTGTAGTGATTGCGTAGCTGTTAGCCGGTCGTTATCTTGATGGTAGAGCACTTTTTTCTTCGCCAAATGTGGCCATTTTTTCTTCAAATTGGCTTTAAATCTGCCCAACAAATCGACGTAGTATGCTTCTGCGATTGTTTTTCTCTTCTCCAAATAGTCAATGTGGATCACACCTCGCGCGCCCAAATAACGGTGGCCATTACCTTTTCGGCCGAAGTTACCGTCTTTGCCTTCTTTGGAGCACGTCCAGTGGGTAAAACTTACTATAAGGCTAACGCGTTCAGTTGAAATCCCTGCTATCTCAACCAACTTGCGAATTTTCACTCGGTGTTCCGCCACTAGGAGATCATGAATTTTGTCCACGGTTTCCTATATGGTTTTGGACCACCTGGTTCATCAAAAACCGGCAAAACTCTGCGAATCAATGGAAAACTGTTATACGCTAAGGAGAATGTGTCCCATACACATCATACACTTGATTTCGTAGCAGGATTTGCCACTCAAAAACCAAAATCGGATCTCGGAGCGATACTTCTCTTTTTCCATGGTCACAAAAAACACTAACACGATGTTTTGAAATGGGTGTCAAAACTAAACAGGCGGGCTATAAGAGGTTATATACGTTCATGTCATTATGTATGGAATAGCACATCATTCAAATGACTGCGTCGGCTTTGCTGGCAGTGGTTCAAGCGGTCGGTTCAATATGTGCGGCATTATTGCGGCAATAGCATGTCAAATGTTGGCCTCGAGCTCGTCCAAAAGTGGTTGGCTTGCTAGCGTAGACTAAGAACTTGACATAGCGCCAGAGAAAATAATCGAGTTGTGTCAAATCGCATGATCGCGGGGGTCAATTCATGAACGCTTCCCGTGAGATGACACAGTTCACCAAACGTAATAAGCTCCTGTGATTGTTTTTCTTCAATCTTCTTCTTCTTCTTCAAATAGACAACGTAGATCACATCTCGCGCGTCCCAAAAAATAGTAGCCATCACCTTTCCGGCCGAAAGCACGATGTTCGCCTTCTTTGGAGCACATTCATCGGGTAAAACCCATTGTTTCGATTGTTCTTTGGTCTCTGGCGTGTACCTATATACCCATGTCTCATCAAAGGTAACGAAACGACGTAGAAATTCCTCCAAATTTCGATTAAACAGGGCCAAGCACGTCTTCGAAGTGGTCTCATGATTGCGCTTGTTCACCCGTGTGAGCAAACTTGACACCAATCGTGGCGAACATCTTTCTCAAGCCCAAAATCTCGTGCAGGATATAGCTCACGAGTTCAGTTGAGATGCCTGCTATCTCAGCTTATTCGCGAATTTTCACTCGACCAACCACCAATACGAGATCATGAATTTTGTCCACGGATTCCTCTGTGGTAACCGTTATTGGGCCACCTGGGTGCGGTTCATCAAAAACTGACGTACGGCCACAGCGAAATTCTGCGAAACAATGGTAATCTGTTGTACGAGAAGGTGAATGGGTCCAATATACACCATCGAGAATGGGTTGGATTTCCTCGCAGCTTTTGGCGCTCAAAAATAAAAAAATCGGATCACAGAGCGAATCTGCTCTTTTTACATGGTCGCAAAAAACACTAACACGATTTTTTTTGAAAAGGGCGTCAAAACAAAACTATGCGTTGGATGGTAAATGATGTAAATGATGGTACACTCGTTTTGGCTTATTTGGCTCACTTATCTTCCAATCCAAGTACTCATCAAACAGCCCTGGTAAGATCTTTAAATATTGTAGATCACGCAAAATGCGAATTAGTTTTGGAGCTGGGGGTATCTCTAACTGATGGATGAAGGAATTCCTCGGGTAATCTAATCGGTTCTCGATACAACAGTTCAGGAGTAGTTGGATACAGCCCAAGAAGTACTGCTGGTAGTGCATAGTATCATAATTCTCCAGGACATAGTAGTGCTGATTTTAACTGCCAATGCCATACTTAGGCATTGGTTAAATCCTTTTTGATGGTGAAAATTGAATCACTTAAATGGGAAAATAGCAGGAAAATAGCAGCACAAATGCCTCTGTAGGAATGCAGATACCTGGAAGAAAATTTTAGTATTTGATATTTTAATGGTTTATAAAGGGATAAGAAGAAGATGATTTTCTGAAAATTGCACACTATTTAGAAAAGGAATTCTTGTGAACGTCTTAAATTATGAACATATATTGAGATAATATACACACTAAAACCTAAAGCAATAATGATTGCTGTCTGCTGTTTGAATTTATTGGATAATTTAACCAGAGTACATAAAAGAACCTGCCTTTTGGAATAAGTAAATGAAGCCGACCACTATATCATCCTCCATAATAAGTTTCCACTTAAGGCCAGACTTTTGCTAAATCATCATCTGAGAATTTGAAAATTTCGAAGGATACCACTTAAAAAGGCTAAAAACCGTCTGGCCTTCCCTTGGAAGTCTCTCTGGCTCGTTTGCAGTAATTTAACAGTTCATGATGTTGGTTTCTAAAACTTAACCACCTAAAACTCAACTTACTCTCAGAAACGTTAGCAATCGGTTATATTCCCTTAAACTAATTACTGCTTTAATGATTACCATCAACCGCTGTCTTCAAATTTCAGCTATGAAATAATAATAACATGCCTACCCGAGGGCTTTCTTACAGCTTTTCTACCATAATGCGTTTAAGCATCCCCTCAAATGATAGAAACGATAAAAGTTATTAGCGCATTCATATTTCAAACTCAATAAATTTTTGTAAGCTTGTACTTTAACGTCTGTCCATCCCAACATCATGGTACTCAAAGTGGGAAAACTAAAGCGATTAATAGAAGCTTAAGTCCTTGAAGGAGCTGATTTGGTTTTCAATTACAAGTATAGTAACATAGACGAAGGGCCTGGGATGAGTCTATCGAAGAGGCAATGCTCGTCATTATAGTAGATCTCATTATTGTTGTGATAAAAGGAACAACTTACTTGAAGGGAAGAAGACTTTTCTTGAAGGAATGAAAGTTGCTCGAGGATAATTATTAATTCATTCATACTCGTGCATTTAAATTATGTAAAGGTCATTTGCAGTTTTTATTCTCTTTACTGTTTCCTTAGGCTCATCAGTGAAAAAGTATCCGTCCATCAGAAAAGCACAGCTGGTGGGTAATGAGAGTTTCGTGTGCGGTTTTGGGTTAATTAATATGGGTACCCCTCATTATTGTTATTATTATAATTTTTTTTATTTTTTATTTTTTTTCAATCCAAACCCTTGGTAATAAATACAAGTTTATGGCGATAATTACGATCCCATGCAAGGGTAAAAATTACGAAATTAAAATAATTGCACAAAGTTTACAGAAAATAAAGGATACAATTTGCATAAGGCGGTAATAGATAGTGTACAAACACATGTTTATTTTGGAAATTTAAAATTTTTTGTTTTAAGATTCTGGAATTAATGGTGAAACAACCACCATCATAATCAAGAGCTTATGTATACCATACTCGTAGTTCCAACACTTTAAAGGAGAAAATATTAATAAATGTTTTTTTTTTTTTTGTTTTTTTTTGTTTTGACTGATGGATCTATTAACATGGTAGGTAGGCAAATCTATCTTGTGAAGTTCAGAGAATTAACAATGTGAAATTTAATATGCCAGAATTCTCTGGCAATTCTGTGAAAAAGGGATTGCGAAGTGTGCGATGTCAGTCACAAAGAAAGTTGAATAGCGTTTCCTTTTCAGGTGAGCTGTTACAGCTACGGCAGTGAGGCTAAAAAGGAATACATAACTTGGCAGCGTGTGAAGCAATTGGCCAGTAACCCGGGCTAATTTCTGTGATTTTTGCTGTCTCAATGCGAGGTGTATTAGTTAAGCCATTCGTCCTTTTTCTTATTTTAAGCGGGCCATATCTATCTGATTATGCTACAGGGTTCAATGCTGTTTAACTTGCAGTTGGTAATAGAGAATTCTAACCTTAATGAGTTTGGATGCAGATGAGAGAGACATCGAACGTACGAGTAGAACCACATCTGACTAGCCTGGACTCTCTTGTCCTCCTCTATGTTACTGTGACCGGGAATCCAGAGAAGAGTTATATTAACACTAGTCTATATTTAGTGTCAATTTGATACACTTTTCTTTTCAAATGAACAAAAATCCTAATAATTGTAGTGCTGTTGCCAAACGCTCGCGGCTTACCGGGCTACTTTCTCGTCTAGTTTCCGCAAAACAAAAAAATTGTTGTCGCCATAGGGCTCTGAAGGCTTGTGGAAGAGTTATTACATATCTGATGTTTGGTGTCAATTTGACACAATGAGTTTAAACCTTCAAATAAGGTTCTTCGCACCAGTGCACAGTGGTTCAGGTTCCAAAGAAGAGCGGTCATAGAGTTTTTTGGGCAGATTTACAATGAAATCATATCATTTTGACCTGGAAAATGGTTGTTATGATTGCTAGAGGGTTAAAACAAGACAAAAAGCTATTTTTTTCATAGAGTATATTCATGCATAAAATATTCACCATATGTTATATAATCTCACAAAAAATCGGGTTATAATAACAGTAAATTTAGTTTTGTTTATCTTATCAAAAAGTAGTATTTTACATGAAACAAGTGTTATGTACATAGTATAAAAAATGTCAAATAATATATATATATTTTTTTTTTCATAATCCCGCGCGAGTTACAGGTTGCTGAGCTCATCATACAGGGTGAGTTTTTTAACTTGAGACATCCAAATTACTCGAAAAATACGCGATATCGCGAAAAATGTTTCGGACAAAAGTCACAAGGTTCCGAAGGGGACATAAGATGGTGAACACGAATTTTCAAGGTCAAATGATAATTCCTGATTTTCATTGCTCAGTCGTATTTCTTGTAGGCTTGTCATTTGTTTTTACATACTGCGTTTAGCATAACCCAGAAACAACGACGTGGATGTAGCAGTATTTTGTTTCCTTCGGGGCTATTAATTAGAGTGGGTCCCCTTGCCTCCCACTGTTGAATCGTTGAATGCATTTCGACGTTTATTTAACGAGACTATTTCAACAAATGCTCGAAAATGTGACCATTCACTTCAATACACTTATCTATCCGCACTCTAAATGAACCAACAGAACTGAGAAGTATTTCTAGCGTAATCTTTCGGCAAGCTTCAGTTATTTGTCTTTTCATGTCCTCGCGTGTTGTTGGCTTTTTTGTGTAAACCTCACTTTTTAAGTAGCCCCACAAGAAGAAATCAAGATCAGGTGATCTAGCAGGCCATTGCCTCGGGCCCTCTTGTCCGACCCAACGTTGATGGTAAACACTGTTTAATACGCCCCGGGCTACTTAGGAATAATGGGCTGGACAACCATCACTTTGAAACCACATTGTTTGTCGCAACTTCAATGGCAGTTCTTCTAGTAATACTGGAAGATGGTCCCGCAAGAAGTTTGCATACTTTTCGCCATTCAAGTTGCCTTCAATAAAATATGGATCTATTAATTTATCCCCAATAATTTCCGCCCAAACATTAACATTCCAAGGGTGCTGGCGTTCAACTTGTCGCAAACAAAAAGGGTTTTCGGTAGCCCAGTAATGCATATTATATCGATTGACCGTACCGTGATTGGTGAAATTCGACTAATCACTGAATAACACCTTGGCGAAGAAAAGGGGGTCTCGTTCAATTTGCTGAAGTGCCCCGTTTGCGAAAACCCTCACTAGAAAGTTCTTGATGCATTGAAACATGATAAGGATGGCATTTATGCCGATGTAATAGCTTACAGACAGTCGTTTGAGAAATTCCTGATTCACGACTTATTTGGCGAGTGCTAATGTGAGGATCGTGTGCAATGGCAGCTAACACTGCTATTTCATTGTCCTCAACAGCAACCCTATCTGAACGATTCTTTTTCGTTGGAATCCTCCACTAGTGAATTGTTAGATGACCCGATAAAAGAAAGTGCGCGATTGTACCTGGTCTGGGAAACGTTGGGCGTAAAGAGCAACAGCACCATCGATGTTCCTTCCACTTTCTCCATAAATCAATATCATTTCAATTTTCTCTTGAATTGAAATAGCCTGTATTATTCCTCAAAACAAATATCGAACTTCTAAATGAAGTACAGTTCCGTTCAAGTAGAAAGAAAGGATAGAGTCCACATCATACACTCTCAGATAAGTTTAGGACAATTTGTCTCTATCTGAAATTTCTTTGAGTTTTAACTTCACTCGAGGCAATAATGACTTCCTCAAAACAAATCTCGACCTTCTAACACCCTAACAACGTTGGAAACCGATTAATGATTTAGGCGTGCCAGTGCAATGGTATCTAGCACTGAATGAATATGACCTTTGAGACAAAGTCGTGTGCCTCATTGAGGAATACGACTGAGCAATGAAAATGAGGAATTATCATTTGAAAAATGAAAAGTGGCCTTCGTTTGACCTTGAAAATGGGGCTCAAGGTCAAACTCGTGGTTTGTTAAAACCTTGTGACTTTTGTCTGAAACATTTTGCGCGATATCGCGTATTTTTCGAGTAATTTGGATGTCTCAAGTTAAAAAACTCACCCGGTATATCAACACCCAGTACATTTTATTCTGAATTATAAATCTAATTTCCAATGCATTCTTATTACACATGCACTTATACTTTGGCTTACCTTAGAAATATTATTTGCAACCTTGCACTTGATACCTGTACCTTAAATTCTAAGAAATAACCAGAACAGAAAGAAAATGTATAAATAGTAGATCTAAAGAGAAAAGCTGCTTCTAAACTTATTTCGTGCGCACCAAGGGGATATGAATACCTTTTTACTCGCTTTTCTCCAGGGCGCGGGCGGGTAGTGAGTAGTGGTTGTCAAACTGGAGCCAGTGCATCCTCAACCAGTGGGTTCTTAGTACATGCTAGTTGTTAGTTCGTTATATTTTAGCCCAGCCAGCAACAACTCCAACATCAGTGTTATGCCTTCATGTCAGAGTTGACGCCGACGGGATTTTCATGTAACTACATACAAATTCTATGAAAAGACTTTTCAAAGAATTGCCTTGCACGGGATTCGAACCCGTGACTACACCACAGCCACTCCGTGGCAAATATAATATATAAAGTTACAATAAAGCTCAAAAACTTAATAAATCCAACACTTCTTTTGCTAACGCAGACTTATTTTTATACTGCAACTTTCTTAAACAAGAAATAAGTGGATCTGAATTAAGAAGAAGAAGAAGAATAGTTTGACTAAATTATTACAAGGCTCAACGGTCTCCTCAGATAATTCACCAATAGATAATAAATAACTATCTATCACTTCTGCTCCGTGAATCAATACTTTATGTGTTGATGAAGGTAAGTTATACCAAGGGTATTCCTCCACAAGCATCTTGGCAGTATCAAAAGCATAACTCTTTAATTTTTCTGAATTTATTTTATAAATTTTATATAACTATTTCTGATAAAATATCAGAGTTATGGCAAAATGTACGTGCTGTGTTTCCGTTATTGGATATGCCACTTCCTCCACTTCGAGGTTTGTCTACAATTAAACCTAATTGAACTGCCATTGAACTAGCTCTTTTCTCTGGGTAAGACTAGCGTTATCTTCTGTAGAACGCGCTTGCCACTTTTTAATGTTAATTCAATGAGAAACATGAATAAAATACTCGAAAAATCTAATGTATGAATGCAGAGGAGATAAGCCAAACTCAAATTTACTAGTATCAGGGACCTCTTTTAAGCATATATTTAACTCGTTCATCTCTTTTGGTGTTGCATCACAAATGTAACACCTACTTGTAGATAAGTCGCTAAGTGCAGAACAAACTTTACCATCTACCATCGTGAATTATAAAGAATCGGTGATTTTAATTTCGTGGCCATTAATAAGCACTGAACTGGTTAATTTGGCTTTTGAAATAAACTTCTTCCTGCAAGGTGACTTCCTTTGTTTCTTTTGTAAATTGAAAACGAATTGGTCTGCACCACCTAGTAGAGAAAGGGCGTGGGTTTTTCCAAATGATTGATTCATCACAGGTATTTGGTTTATAAACAAGTTGAAGAGGTACATAAGATGTGACAAATAAACTCGAATCTTCGATAGTTGAATCTGAAAATTTCTGCTTATATTGATTTTGGCCTGTACTGCCATCAAAACCCCATTTACCATTAAAACTAAGTCATCCTTAAGTTCGTGAAGACTTTCAAACACAGCTTTTTGAGATTCAACAATACGACTTGATGTATGGTCTAACAATGATTGCAAAAGATTCTGTCACGCGAATATCAGTTAGATAGCAACGTTTTTTGGCTTCCAGCACTTTATGATAGTGCTTGGTTTTTGGTAAGCTTAGCTTTATTAATAAATGAAACAACTTTAACCGTGCTAAATTCCAAAAAACTTTCTGATTGATTTGAACTGCTAAGTAAAGTAGTTACAGAGGAATCGTCCATCTGTGGTAAAACTGCTAATCTGCGACGTTTGGACCTCTTGCTACAGTCTCCAAACTCCTTTCTGTATCGCATTCATACTTAAAGTATCTGATGACTTTAAGTATGCAAACTTCGGTCTCATTTAACCAGCTTTCGTATTTGGCCACTAGCTTAGCTTCTGATCTTCTAAATTGCTTCCAATATGCGGCAAACCGTTTACAGACATTCAAAAGGAGATTTCTCAAGCAATCAGTCTGGATATTTTCAGCATCCGGTAAAGAATTCGCAAGGGATCCAAACACTTCCTGAAACCTTTCTGCTTCATGTTCTTTATTTTTTGAAGCTATCCACGTATTTAAAACAAGTAACACATGGGCTGAAAAGTCAGTGCCGTTTTATAGTAAAACACAACATTTTTGTAAAATTCCACTTTATTTATCAATATAGTTGCCTTCGAGGGCGATACACTGATTGAAACGATTTTTCAACCTTTCGATGACAGTTTTGTAGTACGATTTCGGTTTAGCCTCAAAATAGGCCTCTGTTTCGGCGATTACTACTTCATCGGTTTTAAATCTCTTTCCGGCGAGCATTCTTTTGAGGTCTGCGAACAGGAAATAGTCACTGGGGGCCAAATCTGGAGAATACGGTGGGTGGGGAAACAATCCGTAGCCGAATTCATTCAATTTTTGCTATCGTTTTCATCGACTTGTGACACGGTGCATTGTCTTGATGAAACAGCACTTTCTTTTTCTTTAAATGTGGCCGTTTTTCTGCGATTTCGTCCTTTAAACGCTCCAACAACGCCCCTATTGGAGATAGTCGATGAAAATTATTCCAGGATACCATAACCTTGCCATCCGACTCTTGAGTTTTTGGTCGTTTTTGACGAGGTTCGTCGCCTGATCGCCATTCAGCTGACTGCCGACTTGACTCTGGTGTGAAGTGATTGAGCCAAGTTTCATCCATTGTCACAAACCGACTCAAAATTTCGACTTTATTGCGGTTGAACAGCTTTAAACACTCCTCTGAATCATCAACACGTTGTTGTTTTTGGTCGACTGTGAGTAAATGCGGCACCCACTTTGAACAGACCTTTCGCATGTCCAAATATTCGTGTATGATATATCCAACACGCTCTTTTGATATCTTCAGAGCCTCAGCTATCTCGATCAACTTCACTTTACGGTCATCGTAATCATGTTGTGGACTTTTTTGATGTTTTCATCTGAAACAGCATCTTTTGGACGTCCATTGCGTGCATCATCTTCGGTGATGGTGATGACTTGCAAATGGTTCGTTCGACTGGTGCAGAGCCCGTGTAACACTTATCGAACCATTTCTTTGCATCGGCTGCATTTTTTCCCATCAAAAAGCAATGATAAATCAACACACGAAATTGCTTTGAATCCATTTTTTTTTTTTCACAATACAAAAGTTGCTTCACTCACAATGCTATATCTCGAGAACTAATCGTCCGACAGCTGTCAAATTTATACACGTATCTTTTGAAGGTTGGTACTAACTGAATGGTATGGATTTAATTCAAGTAGTGCCCTCTCTTAGAAAGGGACTTTTCAGCCTATGTATTATTTGGGTAAAAGAACACGTAATGGTTGTACCTGCAAAAGAAAAACACAAAAAATTAAAAAAAAAATTTTTTCTAGTACTGGACCTAGTCTCCTCAGAGCACCTAGGAGCACCTAGACTTTGCGGTTATTAAAACCAGGAAAATAAGAAATTATATTGATATATGACTCATTTAAGGCGATTTGTGCCTTCATAAGTAAAAGCTTAGTTGAATATGGAAAATTGTTAAAAACAAAAAAAGTGGAAGGTGTATTTTGACGGAGCTAGTTATGAATAGTCGCATTGTTAAGGAAAACATAATTACATACCTTCAATTTGAATATCCATTGCACAATTATATCACAAACAACATATTTCTCAGAAAAACCACACTTTAAAAACAACACCAATTTATGTGAACAAATAAACTAATGAGATCTAATCAGATGTTACCACTTCTGGTGCATAAAATTAACCGTGCCGTGTTTGTAATTGCAATGTTTTTTATACCTGTGAATAGAAGGGTTTTTTTATGTTTCCTATACCGGTAAAATAACATCATATTTGCAACATCGGTTTTTCGGCCCTATGACCTACGGCTGAACCACTGTGCAGTGTGATAGTTCGTCAGTTATTTCTTTATCATTCGATAGTAAAACTTTTTGCTATTATTTTAGATTTTTTTTTCTAAACAGCGTTTGGAAATCGCTGCCGAACCGGACAACGCTCTCAAGCCGAAAGGCAAGAAAATTCAGTACCAGGGACTGCGTTTTTGCTTTTTATCGAGCCAGTCGAGAATATTATAGTACAAATGATCAATTTATACTGCGTTTACAAGCATGGCGTCACGTGGAAGCAGGTTGAAGTGTCTGAAATGCGCTCCTTTTATGGACTTTTGTTGTTGGCTGGGGCATATCAGTCGAAAAGCGAAACAGCGACAATGTCACTTATTCGCTTTCGAACCATTAGCCAATCTATACGATTTGATAACCGAGAAACTTGGCGTAATGTTCAGCAGAGTGTACGCGATAAACTGGCGCCCATTCGCGATTTGATCGATCTATGTGTCCAGCACTTGAAAGTTATGATTGTTACTGGCAATTTTTTAACCGTCGATGAGTAACTGCTGCCATTTCGCAGACGATACAGTTTTCGACAGAACATTTCGTCTAAGCCTGAAAAGCCTGGCATTGGATTCTAGCCGACGCAGGATTGTTGTATGCCTGCAATATGCAAGTCTACGTTGGCCGGGACAGAAACTGTTCAGCAGAAATTAATCAAGGTCAGCGTGTTGTTCTGGATTTGTGCTAAGGTATTTCTTCTTCGTGTACACGTCTTTATTTTTCTTTGATCTGTGATTCTTTTCCATTTTTTAGGAATGAACGAACGCAGTGTCAGTTTTACACTCGAGTTAAAGAAGCAGCAAATGACGATTGTCGGCACCATGAGGAAAAATCACAAGGAGATACCGTCAGCACTGATTGACATGAAATGAAAACCAGTGCTGCATACTGAAATCCTCTACAACCATGAGGATCATGTCACGATGGTATCATACGTGCCCAAGAAAAATTTCTTCGTAACTTTGTTTTCGACGTACCATGTGGCCGTCCACTTCAATCCAACTGACCAGGCAAGAAAGCCAAACATAATAATTCACTTTTACAATAAAACGAAGGCTGGTGTCGACACTCTCGACCAGATAGGTGACACTTATCGGTGTAAACACAGGACCAACCGATAGCCACTAACGTTGTTATACAACATTTTTGACATTTCGGCTTTGAATGCCTTCCTGATCTTCACTCAATTGTTCCCGGAATAGAACAAGAGTAAGAAATATGAAGACAATATCAAAGCTAAGGCACGAACACCACATGGTTTATAGTACATTCGGCAGAAGTTTTTCGTCTTGTACGAGATGCAAGTTCGTAGATTTCATCGCACTCCTCTTGCTCTAATTCTCCTACAACATCATCACAAGCATCAGCATCGGTCGAAATGTTAGCGGTCAACACATTGGTTCATCAGCCAACAACAAACCTCGAACTCCGAATACAAATGTTCACAGTGTTTGTTCTGACATGTGCGTGAGACCAATTTGTACGGAACATCATTTTATTCTTCGACCTGTTCTTTTTTTCCTTCTTATTAAATTTATAGTTGAACTGTTATTTTATTTTTTTCATAATAAAAACAACAAAAATTGAAAATTTCCGCATCAAACCAGCATATTATAGTTTTTTTTGACTCTACAATCGGCTCTTAGATCAGCATCAGACTAGTGTTAAGCCGAGCGCTTATCTGCATGATAGTTTTTTTGCACTGTTCTATTAGTTTATAGGACAAGGAAAGTTGGTGGAAAACTTTGATGCTAGCTTGGTTGTCAATGAAGTTTCCTATGTTGTTTCTGGTAATGAACCTGAGGCTAAATATCTTGCAGGCCTCATTAATCAGTGGTACCTCCACCTGAAAGACACTCAAATAGTCTGGAGGGCTCTTAGATACGTTTAGTACCGCTGGGAAGACACCTGCTCAAACGTCGTATTCCATCTTGGAGTCGGTAAAGATCGATGTCTGGTGTTTTGATAGGGCTTGATTGCTGTTCTATTACGTCCTTTTCGGAATAAGAACTTGGAAATTGAGCTTTGGTCGAAAGCATTATTATGACCAAAGGGTTTCGGCGACACCTGAGACAGATATCACTACCTGAAACTATGTATTTGATGCGCAAGTCCAGTGGCAGTATATGGAGTAGCACGCTGAGAGCTTCTGTCGGGTTTGATCGTAGCGCCCTTCTGGTTCCAATACCAACTGTTTGTGGGACTCTGCTAAGTTTTGTGACGTTGTAGGCTTTGCTTAAGGCAGGTTACCACATGAGCGATCCATAAGTAAGAATGGCAAGAACTACGGCAGCGTACAGCCAGAGGACTATATTAGGCTGAAGTCCCCACCTTTTATGAAAGATCTTGCTGCAGGCGTAGTAAGCAATGCATGTTTTTTTTTATCATGTGTTTTACTGGTATGTTAAGTTTCCAGTCGACCTTGGGGTCAAGGATGACACCAAAGTGCCTAACACTGGAGAACAGAGTTGGTGTTTGGTTGTTAAGACGTGGAAGCTTGAAAATCGGTTTTACTCAGTTTTACTCAGATTAATGCCCAGTCCACAACTTGTGACCCAAGCGCCTTGGTTATTCAGAGCCCTTTCTGTGAGTTCAAAAATCACTGAGGAGAACATTCCTGATACTAAGATAAGTACGTCGTCCAGGTACGTGACTGCCTTGATTCTAATGTTGTCGAAATCCGTTAAGATATTGTTGACGACCAAGAGGCATAGAAGAGGTGAGATTGTTTTTAGCATGGATATGATCTAGTTGCTGACGATTTTAGAATGGATTAAGCGTGCACAATATTGATGGCACATTCTTTGTCTAACGTATGGGCTATTCCGGCTCAGTTGTAAATACGCAATGTGAATTTCGTGGTGAGGTCGGTTGTCATCGAAGCTTATGCGTGAAGACAATTCATCGCACAGGAGAAAATTGATCGTGAGTACACTATTTTGAATCTTAAGCCATCAACCACATAGAGATTGATGCAAAATGAAGAAAACATAGCCGCCGTAGCGGAAAGTATCGAAAAAGACTCAGAAATGTCGGCTCGGCGCCGATCATCTGAATTGAGCGTCGTCAAAGAGTCATCTCGGCTTATCGGTTTGGGCCTACGTCCGTATAGAATTGACTGTTTGGTGCGGTTTATGGCATGGTGGTATCTTTGGACTTTGTATCTCTCGAAATGAGGAGGAAACCACTTTTACTGTCAATGGTCTCAGCTATACAGCGATGTTAACTAACTTTCTGTGGTCAAAGTCCAACAACATCGATATATTGTACATATTTGATAAAATCCGTTGCTGTTGTTTCAAAAAATGGCGCTACATGCCATACAAGCAACGCGGGGAGCGTTCATCAATTGACCGCCGTGACCATGCGATTTGATACTTTGGACGAGCTCGAGGCCAACATTTGACATGCTATTGCTGCAATAATGCCGCACATATTAGACCGAGTCATCAAAAATTGAACTGACCGCTTGAACCACTGCCAGGAAAGCAGACGCGGTCATTTGAATGATGTGCTATTCCATACATCATGGTATGAACGTAGCTTTAAAATAAAACCAAAATCAATTTTATGAGGGCTGTTTGATGAGTACCCGGATTGGAAGAAAGGTGGCGCTACTGAGCGCTATAATGAGTGTACCATCTCTCTTTTAGCTCGCCTGTCAAAATTTGCTGACGCTTAATTTTGTTTTTGACACCCATTTCAAACATCGTGTTCGTGTTTTTTGTGACCATGGAATAAGAGAAGTATCGCTCTGTTTTTGTATTTGAGTGGCAAAGCCTGTGAGGAAATGAAGCATATGGTGTATATGGGACCAATTCACCTTCCCGTACAACCGTTTACCATTGGTTCGCAGAGTTTCGCCGTGACCACACGTCGGTTTTTGATGAACAGCGCCCAGGTGTCCCAAGTAGGATTCCAAGAACTTGGCTTAGTTTCATGTATCTGAATGCATTTTCGACAATGTGGAAGCATTGTACTTTCGGTTTCTTCTTTTCGAGCTTTGTTTTAATTTGTTCGAGTTTTTTCTACCTCCCTTCCTGTAGACTTCTCCAGAAGTTAATTCACCAGATTTTGTTGTTTCAGACATGGCATTATAGTCCTTACAAGGGAAGATTTTGCAGCGTGTTGATCTGAAATTGAGCAGCAAATGTTAGGATTTAAAATATATTTTCTGATGTAGGATCAAAATTAAGGCCTGATTCAACATTGGAAGTTGATGATGTCGGGCTTGCAATATTGCACAGTGTCGTTGAAGGAGAAGGACCAACCACGATTACATCACCCAGAACAACAGTATCTGAAAATAAATGTTAGGTAGGTATAGTAAGGTAAAGCTTTATCAATTAGGAACAATTTCAAGCTGCCGAAACGGTTTTGTTTCTGGGATCTTATGATGATCCATTATTCGATATACTTGTTGTAATGGACAAAGCCATGGAATCTTCGTAAGCCTTCAAATCGTTAACTTTAAATTGCGATTTCGGGTATCCCTCAGGATTAAATGGGAGGCATTTTCCCTGTTGGAAGAGATGACGCCCAAATTTCTTCAAGAAGTTTCATGAGTTTCCCTGTACCTTTTCCCATCAGTTAACTTCTATGAGCTACTAGTAATTTACTCCAATCTGCTTTTACAGGGCCAAAAACGGTCTTATCAAGAGGTTGCAGCCTATCTGTTAGATGACTTGGAAAACGGATTAGGCCAACATTGTTATTCTATGTGCATGTATAGAGCCTTTTGGTTCAGCAAGATCCTGATATTGACTATATGTAGAACAAATGCGTAAGAAAACCAATGAAAAATTGTTGTTCTTCCATCCAGCCGTTTTGTGATGCTTCATAAAGTTTTCCAGGATAGGCGTCTGTCGAGGTCCACCTAGCTTGAACAGCGACATCTTTAAATACAATAAGTGGTGACAACTCTGTCACCAGGAGTTGTTAGTATTAACATAGTCTCTTGACAGATTTTTGAGCTCTTGTCTGTTGCATGGATATCCCACTTGTGATCTTTGAATGAGGCATCTACAAATTTCATCTTCTATGTCTGGTTACCGTCTGCCAGATTGACAATATTACTATAAGTCAGTATTAAGTATTAAAAAAATCCTTGAGTGTATTAATAATTTGAAAAGTTTCCATTATACATTATACCTTATGTACATGTATATGAAAAAAAAATCCAATCTTCTTGTATTTCTACGAACCGCATCATATGGTTTATATTTTTGTAGTTAAATTTAATGGTACTCTTTTATCGGGTGCTAACGTAAAAGTTTATGCCTCTTATTTAAGCCTGAAAACAACCTGTCAAGCCATTTACGGACCTAACTTGTTGGCATTTCGTCTAAACTAACAATTAAATCCGCTGTAAATAGTTGAAAGTTATACTCTATCTTTTATTAATTAAACAACATAACAGAAACCAGTTAAATTAATCTTCAATGTCCCTCAACCAACGCTGATGAATTCAATTTAATTAGTCTTCCGTCAAATAGTCAAATAGTTCGTCTTCCCTCCCACCGATTTTTATTTTCATTTAAAAGCCAACATTTTCCAAATTTGCATACAACCTTTTCAATAAATCCCGCCAAGTCCATCCATACAAAACCATACTAACACAGGAGGGCCCTCATAAAAATTTCCAAGTAGCTATCGCATTTTTATGACTTGAAGCTCTTTCAATATTCAAAAGTTTTCCGGTCCTTAATTTATACGCAATATAGAGAATTTGTAACGCATACGCATCGTGGCACTAGACAATTCGACAATTTTGTGCCGTTGTTCGGTAGTGTTATCATAAAAAACCCACTCAGGGGAGCATTTCATGAGGGATTTTTAGGTGAATACCACAACTCACACAGCTCGGAACTCAGAACTCATAACACCAAAACCAGAGACCAGAAGCAAGAAGCCAATGATGGGAATGTGTACAGTGGATACCGTGAAAACAGAGAGCGCACCAATCTGCCAAATGATATGCTAAGCATTCTCTTCTTTGGATGAAATTCAATTTCTTTATGACTAGGTGCCACGCAGTATTGAAAACCGTTCCCTGTAGAAGTAACCCAAAAATAGGGAGGAAGCATTTTCGAATTGCGAAAATTTCCCCTGAAATTCAGAGCGCATGTCCTGCGAAAAAATAAATAACCTTTCTTAACATCGTGCAATGTCCCTTCACAGTACAAATACTCCCGAGTGTAGTGTTGCTGCTGTCTGCTGTCAAAACTCCAAAACTCTATGTGTACCTATATACAACTAAAATAAAAAAAAGGCACACACGGTCGACTATGACGGTCTTTCGCAAGGATACACATCTAACATCTTGAAATGAAATTTCAACTCAGTCATCTGGTATCCTTTCGAGTGCCTGGTAAGTTTATACCAATTTATCGGCCGGTGTGTGAAATATCTAAGGACTCGCCTTTAAAACTTAAATTCCGATTGCATTAGTTTCGGGATTGAACTATTAAAAAAAAAAAAAAAAAAAAAAAAAACGCATCGGAAGACTCGGCGCAGTATTTTCTAAGGTATCCTTCAATACGAATTTTTGTTTGACGGATAAAACTATCTGGAAGTCGGTTCATCTCATTGAACTCACGTACGACAACGAGGAAAAGTCGTCGTTTTTTTTTTTTTCAGTTTTTGTTTTTTTCCTTCCCACCTTGTGTAAGGGATAGTCCGTAAAGTGCCAAATGCGAGTACAAGGAGAAAGACCAAATATCAGTAAAAGTGTATAAAGTGAAACGGATGCTGCGTGTATACAAACAGAAAATATTGATGAATGGTTGATAAATTATTCGGTATTGCTATTGACAGCTGTGATTTTATTTTTTTTTTTTGGGATACATGGTCTCGTATAAAATTTTGAATGAAAAGAAAAGACCCCAAAATGCTTTAGTTCGGGATATTTCGTCAAAAATGTGCTAAAATATTTTTCAGGGTTACAGCAAGATATTTGATATTTTAAATTTAATTACTTAAATCCACATGTTCGGTGATTCTAAGTAAATCCTCCGAGGATAATCGCTTTCGCGTTTCGCATTCGCACTCGCCTTCGCTTTCGTTCTTGCTTGGTTTTGGTGTGTTTCATCCGGAGTGCAGAGTAGCAGGGAATAGGGTGCTATCCTGTCAGATAAGAGCTGAGACAGCAGATTCTTTCAATAGACATTGTCAAGGAACGGCTTCAAAACGTTGTCGGATTTACTTAAAAGTAAGAGAAAGAGTTTTTTTTTTCTGTTTTGTTTTATCTACTATTTTTGCATCCTCGCTTTTATTGTTATTATCTGGAATCTTAATCTGGCCGTGGTCGTGGCATGGTTTGCTGCTCCACGGTGACATCCTCAAAATGAAGTCTAATGCCAAAAAATGTAAATTGAATTTCTTAAAGCGGATGGAATTTAATCAGCAGAATGTTAGTTAAGAGCCTTTTTCTCGTTTGCCTTGGTTTTCTTTGAAAAGGAGTTTTCCATTCAAAAAAAATATTTCCTTGGTTCGTTGAAGACTGAAAGTTAATGGAATGGTAGACACGCGCTATTCGTGTCTCATTGCGTACATTGAATGCGCGTGGAATGTAGACCTTAATTAGACATAGATGAGTGAAAGAGCGTTAATTTTGTGGTTCAGTCAGGTAGTAATTTCAGGGTTGAGAGCGTTTCTTAAAGGAAAGAAACTTTTCGTTGTTTTACCCTTCAGAAGGATGTAGTTAATTACGTTTGTAGTACTGATACGTGGTAGCTAGGCTCTTATCTTTAACCGGATTTAAGGTTTATGTTGCGACTTAGTCAAAACATCTCTTGCAAGTAGACAAACAAACTTGGTGCACTACTTAGTTTTTTAGCTGTTTGCTTCAAGTTAAAATAAAACGCCAAAACAAGAATACTCTTTAAACATTAGCCTCGCATATGTTTTCAGTTCTTTTCTGATAATATTGGGTTAACATCAATGAACCTTATGCTGTTTGCTGATCAACATATACATTAATTCTGGAATTTCCTAAGCAAGATATTTACATTACCCTAAAGATAAAATGACTAAAAGTCTTGCTCTTAACTTTGTTGAATAGTTCGATAGTGTCATCACTTAACACCGATCATCGTATCACTGCATCCTATTTCTTATTTTATAAGCTAGAGTAAAATTTTAGTATATTTTCTAAGACGGTCTTTTTAGACATAAAATATTTTTGAAGATTACTCAAATCGGAGCAACTTTAATACTATACAGGCAATTATCATGTGCGTTACACATTCGAGTATACTCGTACAATAGACATAAGAGGTACAGTATTTTTATAATTCGAAAGCGAATATAAATTTCAAGAAAATATAAATAAAACCAGCTCATAACGTACGAATATAGCAAATGTACCTGTTGAGTATTGATACTGATCACAACGAACCATTTCATTTTCTCTGAAGCTGCCTAGACATGAGATATTTTCTAGAATATTTATTTTATTTCCTTTTTTTTTAATATTCTTTATTTTAACAAATCTTCTTTACTAAATCTAATTTTAACAATATTTGACTTTTAAGAATATTTAGTGAATTTTGTATAAAAAAAGTATATAATCATGTAAATGTCATTTATTGAGAGTAGGAACATATTTCGGGATGTTGGGCGAACAGTACACGTAATTATTTTGTTGATAAAAAGATGAAAGCGAGAGAAAAGCTTCTGGCGAAAGAACTCAAACATACATACCATAGTTTGGATAAGAATTTAGACGAAAACCTAATTTTATTTCAATTCAAACAACAAATTCGGACAGCAAAATTTTAATTTGTTTATGAACAAAATTCAGAAGCTTCATTTTAAATTATTTTTTTAAGAAGACTGGCAAAGGTCTAATGATACCAATAGCTAAAGGAATCATATTAAACAATTTACAGAATACCATGGAGCAAAAGTTTTTGTGTAGCGTACTTTGAAACGTACTCGTATATTGTATTGTACTATATATAATTATTATAAACATTTTACATTAAATGTTATTACAAATATAGGTAGTTGAATTGCTAAGTGGATTATGGACTAATCACTTCCTACGAAGAATATTTTCAATACTATAAAGTAATAATATTTAAGTGGAAAAATTTTCAATGTCATGAATAAAACCATAAAACGATAAACTCTACTTACTTGTCTAAAGCGCTCTTTTGCGGAACTAGCAGTCGCTGAAGACTGGTCTGGCAACAGCCAGCTCGAATGCTGATTCCATACGATAACTTGGATTTAAATATTCTAAAAAATATACCACCTTCAAAGCTCTTGTGTCACTGAGTGTTACTGAGTCGAAAAGTTTAGAACTGTAGGTCGTAAATATAGCTTTAAATGTTAAATATGTTCAGACCAACTCAAACTGAACTTTTAAAACAACGCAAGACGCGGTACGAGTGTATATTTAATATTGTGCAAACGCAATTTATAATGTTGGAATTTGCACAATTTTTTAAAGGAAAGGAGATTTAAAGTTCAGGTGCACTATTCATTCTAAGACTAAGAGTCATGAACTTAGTTTTACTACTGACGACTAGCTCATGTTACGCAAATTAAATTCTTAAAAGTTGAACATCAAGATCTATGTCATCACTTAGGTTTAGAACACTACTCGAGAGATATGCAATGCGTGAATCATCAGCAAAGGCGGCAACTTTTCCTAAAAATGGCTGTCGAATAAGTGAGTTTATATAGACCAGAAAAAGTACAGGCCAAGAACTAAACCCCTTGGAACACTTAGACTTCTATCTTCAAGTCACGAAGAATCTAGCACAGCATTTTCTATCATCTAGAGTTTTGTATATAAAAGAGCAAATCTCCAAGAGGGCATCTTCGGTGGAAAGGCTTACTCTAAATCCTTACCTTTGTAAGGTAAGGTAGGTACTCGTAGGATGTATATATACGGTTCCTTATATAGCCAACTATATATACGATATATTGACAATCTGCTAGAAGAGCTGTCTGTTCTTTACGTGAAAATTTTTCTTTGTGGAGACTTGAATTTAAATATATCGAGTTAATTAGTACGGTAGATGATCTTTGATCCTTATTTCACAAATTATAATTAACCAACTCACTTTATATCTTAAAAAAACCTTCGCATTTAAATGTGTTTTACCTTGGTTCGGTAAAAAATTATGACCAAATTCCTGCCACAGTTTTTCACATCACGATATAATTTTCTTAAGAATTAACGTAAAAAGGTGTTTAATTTAGAAAATGGTCGCCGATATATGCTATAATCAATGTATATATTCAGGTATAATACCTTCAAAATAATATCTACTATTTATTTACTAAACATGTACCCTTAAAACACAGTAGAAAAACACAGAGGACCAACATTTCATGGCTGATTCCAGCAGTTTACAGCCTTATAAAACAGCGCAATTTACTTTACTCAAGGTGGAGGAGATACAAATGCTCAGCTATTTATGAAGAATATCCTAGCGTACGAAACGCGGTAAATCTGTATATACAATCAAACAAAAGGACTTTTTATTAAGACAAATTCAAACCAAGTGACTTGAGCTCTAAATTTTGGAGAAATACCGACCTCAATGAAGTAAATAAGAAGTTTTATCAAAGCAACCACAACACTTTTATTCTCCAGAGAATCTCTTCTTCCTAAGATGGTCAAACAGAAGATAGTTTTTTATATGTGTAGGTTAAATGTCTAGGCTTGAATGAAGTATACACGACTTTTACCCAAACTCATCTTCACACGTTGCTCCCTCATATAACTCATATATTTAGTAATATAATAATATATGTGTCAGACTAGATTGTAATATGTTGAATTTCATTATTAGAATTCTCAAAACCGTTTGACATTGACTTGCAAGTTAATAGATTTATACTAATCTGTCCGCTTACAATATGAATTTAACGGCACTAAACGCATTATTAAATCTTAAAGACCCTCTGGGTGTTCCTCAAGGTTACGCACTAGACCCTCTTCTTTTCTTATGCTTTATAGATGATATACAATACCCGAATGTATATATGCCGATTATGTACAAATATATTCCTTATTCCCGAAATCATATGAAAACTTAAACTTTGATCAATAAGCTCCACGAAAAACTGCCTTTCGATAGCCGTTAAGCTAAAATTGATTAAATCCTTAATACTGCTTTATGGATACGAAATATATGCAGATTTGGACTATATGTCGAAAGAAAACAAACTGTGACATATAATATTAGCGTAAGGTATAATTTTGACATTAAATAATGAGAGCACATAACGCATTCAAAAAATCACCGACTGCTCCTTAAAAGCCCTACTGAATTATAGAACCACACTACATAAAATCATAACAACCAATGGACTATTTATTTGAAATGATATTGGGTGCGAAACTTAGTGTTATTTTTGTTTGTCAATAAATGGCTCCGGGAGTAAGTGCTGGTCGATTTTGACATATCCAAAACACCAAGAACCAAGCTAAGACATATGGTAAACAAACCGTTTTGACAATTAGTGATGTTGTTGTTGGCTGGATGAAGATCCGTGCCAAATGCAAAAAGAGCTTGCTTCAGCACCAGGAGTGGCCTGCCAAACCATTTCCAAGCGATTGCAAGCGTTGCGAATGACTCAAAAACAAGGAGCCTGGGTTCCTTATGATTTGTAGCCAAGGGACGTTGAAGGTCATTTTTTCACCTGTGAACAAATGCTCCAGCGGTAAAAAAGAAAAGGTTTTCTTCATAGCGGTCATGGTTTTACGTCGTTGGCTCGGCCGAATATTCACGCTGCGTAGGTTGTGTTGTGTATTTGGTTGTACCAGGTCGGTGTTAATTATTATGAACTATTAAATCTGAAAGAAGTCATCACTGGGGAACGGTATCAACAGCCGAGGACTGCGCAAAAAATGGCCACAATACGAACAGAGGCATGAAAAAGTGATTCTACAGCATGACCAACTCGTTAAAATCTACCTGGAAACTCTCAAATGGGAAGTTCCATCCCGACCGCCATTTCCCCAGATATTGCTCCTTCCGATTATTACTTGTTCCGTTCGATGGCACTGGCCTGGCTGATCAGCAGTTCCGCTCATATAAAGTCATCAAAAAATAGGTTCATTGGTAGATAGCCTCAAAAGCTAACCACTTTTACCGCAACGGTATTCGAGCTCTGCCAGAAATCTGGGAAAAATATGAAACTAGCAATGGGCAATACTTTGAATGATTCATTTGTAACCATTTTTTTCACGATAAAATAGCATTTTCATCAGAGAAGCAGCGATAACTTAGTTGCGGAACTAATAAAATCTGAAAGTAATCAAAGAACTATGCAAATAATTTTACCTAGGCATAAGTATCCTACTACTAGTTGACATTTCTTGTCAACTTGTTTCTAGCAACACAAACACATTAACGAATGAGGTTTTTAAATATGATACATTACAAAAGCTTATAGATGGACGACATCTATAGACTTATGTCCTTGTTCCCATCATTTTTTGCTAAACTGTGATAAAAGTTCGCATATAAGCCTTACTCTACTTACTTGCAATTTAAGCCGGCATAAGTATAAATTTTGTATTATTGGGAAAAAAACTGTAAGGTAGGGCAGGAACTTCGCTCCGATTTTGCAATGCTGATCTAATCCAAGTTATGGGGCAGTTAGTAGTTTCAGAGAAAGTAAATCGTTTTCCAGGATGTGGTTTCATAACAAACAAAGTTGATATATTAACCATTTCACTGCTATTTCTTACAAAAGCATTCAAACTGCCATCGCAGAAGGGCAAATTACATCACATGAATTCCACAGGTAAAAGTCTAAAGGTGTCAAACCGCATGACCTTGGAGATCAATCAACTTCTCCTCTAACCGAAATAATGCGATAGCATCATTCTATGGAAACCAAAGATCATCCAGAACCAATTCATTCAATATCGGAGGAAAATAGCTAATCAACATGTTGCGGTAGCATTCTTCATTCACTGCAAATGTCTCTCCAGCCCCTTCTTTGAAAAAGTACGGGCCAATGATGTCGCCAACCAATACTGCACTGTATGGTGCCTTTTTTGGGATGCTTTGATTCTTCGTGAACCTCGTATGGGTTTTCCCGTCGCCAGAAACGACATGCACGAATTCCGGACTCATTAAAGCGATTCACGAATTTTACGAAATGTTATAGTACTTTTAGACATCGCCCAGTTTAGTAATAAGAATGAGTAACAAACCTGCGTTGTTGCGTGGTAAACAACTCCATGACTAAAATTGCTTTTGACATCTGTCAAAAAGATCAACCACATTGAATTCAGTAAATTACAGTAATTGACAGCCAACATCCACACCCTCTGTTGGCTCACCCTTTATTACCTCGGCTCCCTTCCTTTGATATTCATATCATGGGCTGCAATCTCAAAGTCATCTCCTGTCTTGAAAGAAGTGGTCTTTCTTTAGGTTTCATTTGCGTCTGTAGCGACAGGCAAGCTGCGCTTAGGGCCTTGCTGAACCCTCTTACGACTCCAAGCTGGTTCAAGAACGCAATAGATCACTGAACGCAGTCAAAAGGCTCAATTCCGTGACCCTTGTCTGGGTCCCAGGTCACAATGGGATCACGGAAAATGAAATCGCCGATGAACTTGTCAGGCATTATTCAGAGGAGAGTTTTTCAGGACCTGAACTTACGTTGGGTTTACCTCGGTTAAGGCTTCCATTGAAAGTTGGGTCTCATATGAGCACAATTGCAGATGGCACAGCTTCCCGGGATACAGGCAGACCAATGCTTCCCTACGTCTCTAGGAGGTCAGCCAGCTTTTTGCTGTCCTCAGTGATTTGCACTTAAATGAGCTGGACATAAGTGACACAACATCCTGCTATGCTTGCTGCAAAAGTGATGGCGACACCACGGAGCACTATCTCTCTGTATGTTTTGCTTACGCTCGCATTAGGCTGCAGGTACTCCGCGGTAACGTGGTGGGTGCTGCTACTGTAGCACTTACTCATCTTTCTTCGTAAGATTGAACGTTTTCATTAAAAGGACCTTTACAAGTACTTTACAGAGTACAATTGTTCCGAAATTAAAAAAAACAATAAAAACTTGGTTCGGCTGTCTGACGAGAATGTGACCCAGAGTGGTGGTTCCAATTGCGAATTTATTGTTTCGTACAGTGGACAAGGATTCGACCTGTCAGCTTGACTCCTCAACTTGCTGTAGCAAGCGACAAGAAAGTGGACTTTCTTCTGGGAACAGACTAGCGATTTAATGCTGAGGATTGACTTAATTTATTTTATCAGCAATTGCCGATTAGGTGTGTGCTACAAGTATCGACTTACTTTCAAAGCCTCGTCAGTCATTGTTGTCTCACAGAAATTCCTAAAATGATGAAAAAATTGCGAGAAAATTCTGTCGCTGTGTTGCTCTCTATCGAACTGTCGCTATCTGATTTGTTGATCTCTAGATACGGCCGAACGAAAAATGAGTTCTTGCTTTGAACGTATAAAAGCATTACCTTGAGGTGGGTTAATAATGATGTCCTGGACTTATGTTGCGGTCATTTGGTCGAGATGTGTAACAATGAGGTTGAATTTGCGCACATCAGATCGCAAATTGATAAGGGCGAACCGTGCTTCTAATTAGTTGGGAAAACGAAAGTCGTATGTTTCATCGACAGAACGGTGGTGGTTGCACTCTTGTTTGATTTGCTTCAACTTCACGGGCTTGCGTAGTTGGTATCTATTGCATTAACTGGAGTTGCAATTGCTGAAGACACGTTATCTTTTCTGGATCATACTGGTGATTTCCACTCTATGCACGCTTGACTTTAGCCTCAACTTTATTTTCACGTGCAGAAGTAGCCGAGGAACTCCCACTTGCATTGTATGCATTGTACGATTTCACCAGAACTTTCCAAGAACGATTAGTGTTTTCACTTTGCAATATAAATTTTAATGCCAGTGGAATGTCATTTACACCCTAATTTGGACAAAGCATGAAAGGTGCATTACAATTGCTTCTTTGAAATAATGGGAATGTGTGATTCTGTGAAAGTTTTATTATAGTTTCCAGAGAATTTCTTCGCTAAGCATTGAAAATTCAAAGTAATTGCCTGCTGAATTAAATAGTTAATCACATTGCATCTATTGTGTTAAGTTAAGCTGATTAAATACATAAATAATGCATCGAAGTATCGAAACGATTGTCTGTTTCATTTTCGCTTTCTGGCAATATGATTCAACCAGCGTGCTTTCTTCTTTTCTAATCTAAACCACGTTTTGCTTCGCCCAATCCATCCAAAAGGATTATTAACATCCTTAAAATGCTTGTACTAAGGGCAACTGAGGGAAAATTAGGGAGAAAAGAGAGAGAGATGCCGATATGCGTTGGTTTTGAAGGTTTTCAGGTCATAATGACAGTAAGTTGTACAGCTTCGCAAAGAATACCGATCAAGGCCGAAGGTGGACTTGAGGGTAAACTGTTGCTACTGTAGCTGTTGAAGCCTTAAAAGGGCAGAATGGTACAGGAAAATTTGTGGAGAAAATGATGATAGAACAAGACTGGAGGGTGTAAACGGATTGGGCAGTATAAGCTTCCGCTATTAGTCTTATCGCATGGTTTTGAACGGAATCTAATCCAGGTGGGTTTTGGGGATCTGCACGGGGGCATTGCTTTCTAATTTTGTGTAAGTGAATATTTTAAAACATGCATTGAGGACAGATATGACGAGGAAATGAAATATTTGTCATATTTGTCATACAGTAATTTTGTAGCATTTTTTACGACATCAAACATTCAAACTTAGGTTTTCGATGACACACAAACTGCACGAGAAAAGTTTTTCATTTCGAAAATGCAAGTACTATGCATGGATAATGCTTATGATTGTTATAATGATGGTAAACGAGATTTATTTTTGAATATGAAAAGAAGAGTACTGTCGACATCAAAAATGTATATTAGATTAAGGAGTAGCAAAACGAACTATGGATATTTGGGTTGAAACCATCAAAACCAACTCTAATCTCTAATTCATTGAAGAAGAGATTCATCGATCTCAAATGCACGTAATATATTTTTGACAAAAGAGCATAATGCCAAACTTTGTTAAATGCTTTGCTTTCTCTAGATTGGTATAGACTTTGGTTCGACTTGTTGGTGAGACTTGCAATGTAGAGTCATTTAAGAAGAAGAAGCCAGGTTACCGGCGTTTCTTTGAAGTTTCGCCTCTTTCTTAGGAATGGACGGGAATGCTTTTTTCTTTTTTCCATCTATTCAAAAAAGGTCCTAAGGAGTAAGGAACCACACCTTTTGTCACCTGTGCGACACTATATAATGGATATTTTACTTCTGCGTAAACATACTTAAGTCCACCATTTCGGGAAGTGTACGCAACCCAGTCCTAGTTTCATTATTGAATATTTCTTTCTTTTAGTTTCAGCTCTCTTCTCTGATGAAGTTTTGCCTAAGGAACACTAAGATATTACCTTGACACTTGTTGACCATCTTCAAGTGCGTATAATGCGTGAAACAGATTTTAAAGTAAAGAAGAGAATATGGTTCTCCATTCACGTAAACACACCTTTTTAATGCGCGTGGTACTTCTAACACATCGCAAGTTCTAATCTTGACAAATGCAGTCAATGCTTCAGAGTGGGTTTTACATTCTATGAGGTTTGGATGGATACTAGTCTTAGTCTTACCATCTATGCAGACGGGACCGAGAATCGCCCAAAGAATTTTCCTCTCAAAGCAGTCAAGTGCACCCTTATCCATTTTTGATAAATTCCATGCCAATGCATCATAGACCAGAACTGGGATTATTAAGGTTTGTTGTTCGAGAGAGGGCTTTGCTAGTTAATTACCTTCTTAGCCCAAAGAAGCAGAGATTGGGAAGAGTTATTCTTCATTTGATGTCAACGTTGCTGTAGTTATCTGAAGTGACAGCGATATGAAATATAACTATCTCAAAGTTTCATCTATCGAGGGTGATGTTCTGTCCGAGACGTCGGTGTTGGGTGCCTTTATGTTGACATCATATTCATATACTTGGTCTTCTATCTTCGTATCACTTACATCACGCATATTGGACGCACTTTTGAAAGGTTGTTTCTCTTGTGTTGGCGCGTGAGTTTTCCACTATTCTTTCAAGAATGATGTGAAAGAAATCGCATGACAGCGTGATGTCTTGTCTGATTTATTTCATTGCGTCAAATGAGATTGTTACCGACCTTAAAAGAGCAGCATGCATTTTCCATCGTCATCGTGCACAAGCGGACGAGTTTAGCTTGACATTGCGCTATATAGCATCTATAGATGTTGTCATACGCGGCTTTAAAATCGATGAATACATAGGTGGTGGTATTGATTTGAAGTTTTAGTTTGATTTGATGGTGGACTTTCCTGGCCTAAAGCCACACTGACATGGACGAATCAGGTTGTTGACGAGCGGCTTTAGGCGTTAGCACAATACGGTAGATAGGATCTTGTAGATGGTGTTAGGAAGATTGATGATTTTGTGTTTTCCGCAGTTGAGAGATTCTGAGGTTCCATTCATCTGGCATACTTTTGTTCGACTTTATTTTACAGATAAGTTAAGCTCAAGCCGTCTCCAGCAGCTTAGGCTAAAGTGGATACATGGTTTCCAAAATTAAAAAAGCTAATTTTCTCTAATTTTTTTTATTATAATTAGAAACTTACATATATAAGAGAACAACTTTTCAACAGGCGGCTTTTCTGATAACTTTTTGGCAAATATGCACCGGTTTTCAATACTTGATTCAAGAGACTGGATAGAAAAAGGATTTGGTGATCTTTTGAGATTGTAGAAATCACAGTATTAGCCTTTCCTTGCCATATTCGGGATATCCGCAACCGTACCTTTAATTGCCTCTGGCATCCTTAAAGAAATATTGCCCAATACCAGTAGTTACTCTACGAATGTATAATGGTCGTTGGTGCATCAATTGAGCAATTGAAGTCCTTCACTAGCACCTATTCTGCGTATTTACAATACATAGCCAACCAAATAAAAATATTCCTCTTCGCTCATGGTGAAAAAGAATGCAAAGAAAAGTGCTCGTCTACACCAAGCCATAAAGCCCGAACACGTCAATATCGTCATCGTTTATGGTCAGTTTCCTATAGCTGGTGCTTAACTAATTTTTAACAGATATTTCGAGACACTCCAAACTTCAGTGCACGGGATTGTAATGGACTTGTCCACAATGCATGAATATTTTCTAACGTATGTTGGGAGCAAAGCAGCTGAATTATTTACTGCATATTGAACAATTGACTTGCGTCAAAAAAAAAAAAAATAAAAAATAAAAAACACAAAATATTCTTTGCAATTCAATTGAATTCACAATTGAACAGTTATTCAAATAAAATGTTTTAATAACCTCAACAGTTAGTTGAGTGCAGTTAGTTAAGTGCTACACAGCCAGTTGTTATCCAAAAACTCTCCACGACTGCCAAATATTAACTGACAAATGGCAGTCAATCCAAAATGATATAAAATACACTTTGTTGAACAACAAAATAGAACACTTAAGGAAATGTTTCCATTCGGCGTTTGGTGTCAAAAACAGTTGCCAATTTTATATTAAAAAAAAATGTATTTAGCAAATGAGTTTGTACCGGAAATATGGTATTGGAATTTATTGTGTCAATTTTAAGACCGATAATTAACGTAGGAGTACATCATCTGCGAAGCTTTTTCCCGTATATCCATTATCTGTGTAAGGTATGCCAAATAAACTCTCTGATAACACGTCGGAAATCTTTTTCGGTTTTTCAAACAGATAAACAACATGTAGAGTGATTTAACGCACTGCACAACGATGATCCACAGGGTGTTGAAGTGGTCGACATCAAGGTGATCCAGGTCCTTTAGGCTTAACTTTATTGTTACAGAAAATCATACGTAGATTCCTTACCAAATATATTTCTACAAATATGGACAATATAAAGCATACTCCACAAATGTGCTAGTCAAAACGGTTCGATTGAAAGCACTGTTTAGAATCATGGAAAAATGCGCCTTAATTCTCATAAGCTGATCCTCATCCGAAATAAGTAAGACACATGTTGGAAATCATTGTTTTATTATTTACCGATTTAATGTACCACGTTGATATTCCAGTATTGCACAAGAAAAAGATCTACAGAAAAAGGAATAACAAAATCGCTACCTTCTATGACTTTGACGTTTATGAAATTGACGCTGTTGCCATGCAATTAGGATCTTTCTTAACCCTTCCTCCTATTTATTTGAAGGAAATGCCTAAGGTTGCAATAACATACGAGTATATTCAATTTATTTCTAATGCATACATGAAAAGTAGTTAAAGTTATTCTAATTTCTAAATCTGGAAAGCCTCCCACTCAAGTAGAGAGCTATTGACCAGTCTGCCTTTGAGAAAATAATAATTTTTTACCAAACGAATGATTTGGATCTAGGAGGTGTCATCAAGTCTTCAGAAAAAGCAATTGTGTAAAACAGCTAAGATCACTAAACATGTCCACAGGATGATTTTACTTGATGTACATAGAAAAAGCGTTTGATTCTGTGTGGTATTAAGGTCTTATTTTCAAAACGATTGCCCTAAATTTTCTATAATAAATAAATGAAAACACTTTTTTCAATCCTCGAAGCACTTCTTAGAAGCACTTTTTGGTTTAGCCTCGGACTCCTCCAGCGATGCCGTTTTTATTTCCTCAATCGTTGTAAATCTTCGTTCTTTCATAGGTCTTTTTAGCTTTGGAATCGCAAGGGGCCAAATCCGTTGAACATGGTAACTGAGGCATGTTGTTTTTGGCCAAAAAATCTCTCACAAGCAACGATGAATGAGCAGGTGCATTATCGTGATGCAAAAGCCATGAATTGCTTTTCCACAATTCCGGACGATTTTTTCGTTTTGTTTCTCGCAAAACTTTAAGGTAATTCTCCTTATTGACCGTACGACCCTGAGATAAGAACTCTTGATGCACTACGCCACGTCATCCAAAAAAAAAAACAGTGATCAAAACTTTGACATTTGGCTTTCCTGGTGCTTCCATTGGGACGATTGGGCTTTGGTTTCGAAGTTATAACCATATACTCATGATTCGTCGCCAGTTATGACCAAGTCAGGATCATTATTGACGTCATTCAAGTGCTCTTGAGCGACAGTTCTTCTGATCAAAATTAAGTTTCGGAATAAACTTAGCTGACACACGTCTCATGCCCGAGAAATCCGATAAAATGGCATGACACGAGCCGACCTACATATATGCCAATACCATCAGCAACTTCTATTATGGTAATTCGACGATTTTCCAAAACAATTGATGTGCTGACGTGTCTAGAACGAGATTCACCTTTGGCATTTTCTCGGCCATTTTGGAAGAGCTTGTACCACTTGTAAACATTTTTTTTTTTTGACTTAGAGCAGACTCATCGTATGCCACTGTCGACATTTCAAGTATTTTAGAGCACTTGATTCCATTTTTTACACAAAATTTGATGCAAATTCTTTGCTCCATTTTTATAATAATTGAAAATCGCCGAGCACCTCAACACGTGTCTAAGCTTTCTATCTGTCACAAACTAACTAAGTGTGGTATATACCGTGAACATATGCTTGGAAGATGTATACCTTACTTTTTGAACACACCAGTCACGATACTGCCATATATACAACGCATGAGTTCGCTCTCAATATTGAGACGAAACTAGTAATGCGATAAAAAATTTGAATGATTACACACAAAATAGAAAATTAAATTAAACAGGGAAAAAGTACAGGCCATCTTTTTCATTCAAAAATGAAAAACTTGCTATTTTCCCTCAAACCGCTTACGAAAAAATGTAATTTTGTTTAAACGGCAGACATATGTCAAGTACTTGTGGTGGTGGGGGGAGGCAACTCCTTTTTGAGGAACAATTTAACCCTCACATCACCCAAAGCCCGAACAAGGCTAACATTGGTACTACATTTTTATACCCCTCTATAATAGGGACTTATCTCTAGAAACCAAAGTAATCAAATAAAAAGTAGTGTTTCAAGCATTTCTGCTTTATGGTTGTCAAGGTATGTGAAAATTGTGCAAAATGTCATCTAAAACTACAAATTGCACAAAAGAACAAAAGTTGAAGTGGTTTTAGATAGAAGACATAACCTTAATGCAAAATTCAAAGAGAGATGCACCAATGCTAATAACTCCCTTGTTAATAATTTATGTTCCTAGTCATGTTTGGTACAATAAACAAAGAGTTTACGAAATCGTTAGGTTAGGTTTGTTAGGTTTTAATTAATTAATTAATTAATATATCTGTTTTTAATTTACTTATTTATTTGTTCATTTAAATATATATAGGGTGATTCATCGTAAGGTTTGGTGTATAATGTAAAACAAAAGAAATAAGTTTGAAAGCAAACTTAAAATTTTTATCATTGGTTAAAAGAACAATTTATGGCATTTACTTTTCGAAAAACATATCATGTAAATGTTGCCCACGATTATGTCTGGTCGATTATGAGTTGGTCCATTCGGAAGGCTCAATTTTGGGCGACTCGTTCGCGCAAAGCGACTGGTTTCTCGCGGATAACACAAGTAATGTTGGCTTCCAAAGCGTCAATCGTAGCTTTCTTATTCCTGAAGACCTGAAACCTTAGATATCTCCAGAGAAAATAGTCCAAAGGTGTGATATCGCACGATCTAAGCGGCAAGTTTGCCTTGGCAAAACGTGAAATTAAGTGCTCACCAAAATGATTTCTCAACAAGTCCATTGTTTCACGCGCTGTATGGCTCGTAGCACCGTTTTGTTGAAACCAGAGCTCACTGAGACAATCCGTTAACATGGCGTGATAACGGTTACCTGTGACCTTCTGATTTGCCTCATTTTTGAAGAAATATGGACCAATGATTCCACTAGCCCATAAACCACGTCATACCTTTGTTTTTAATGGATGTAATGGTATCTCTTGGTACTCTTCGGGTTCCTCATCATCTCAAATACTGCAATTCTGTTCATTAACGTATCCATTGAGCCAGAAATGGGCTTCATCACTGAACAAAATTTCACGATAAAACACCGGATTTTCATTGAGTTTTTCCAAAACCCATTCACTGAAAATATGACGTAAATGCAAGTCGCCTGGCTTCAGTTCTTGCACAAGTTGAATTTTATACGCTTTTAGGCTGAGATCCTCACGTAAAATACGCAAACTTGTCGTCGAAGCCAAGCTGCTGAGAACGACGACGAATCGATTCGTCACGGTCTTCGCGTACACTCTCAGCTACAGCTGCTATAGTCTCGTCACTACGTGCTGGATGTGGTCTAACCGGTCGAGTATCATCTATTAATGTAAGCTGGGACTCAAATTTGTGAATGGCATTGGCAATAGTGATTTCAGCAGGTCGATTATGCGCACCGTAAGTTCCTCGAATCGCACGAAAAACAGAATGCTGATTTTCGTAATACAGCCGAACAATTTGAAGTCGCTGTTGTAGGATAGGTCTTTCCGTGATAACTTGACAAATGATACTAAACAAAAATGATATAGCAGTTTGATAGCAGTTAGGCGTGATCTGTCAAAAAAAGCCTATTGAAAATCAAACCTCACGATGAATAACCCTATATATACAGGGTGTCTCAGTTTAGAAGTAAACAGGGTGACTGACTCGAACTGCAACTTTTTAAAATGCTATAATTTTTTTATTTTTTGATAAATTTTATTGTGCCAAAGCAAAAAATGTTGGAAATTACATCAATTTTCAAATTGTATCAGTAGTTTTCAATATGTCCACCTTTGGCGCGAATAATAGCCTTGAGACGGCCGAAGAAAGCATCGCACGCTTTCCAGACAGAGAAATCCAACGGATTTGCATCCGGAGAATTTGCAATCCATTGTGTCGAAGAAATGAAGTGTGGAACATTGTTTTTTAACCAATCTTGGTTGACGCGCGCTTTGTGAGACGGTGCCGACTCTTTTTGAAATGTCCACGGTCTCCAACCGAAATGATTATTTACCCAAGGCTTTAATACTGCATCTAAGATAGTTTTACGGTATACGATCGCATTAATTTTGACGCCACGGTCCAAAAATACGAGCGGAGAGCGACCATCGGCGCTTATGACGGCCCAAACCATCACCATCGGTGCTGCCTGCTTTCTGGTGGCCGTCCAAAGGTGTAAAGTTTCGAACAACCTCTCTGGCATGTAAACTCGGTCATTTTGTTTCTTGACATATTGCTCGATAACAAATAGCGACTCATGGGAAAAAACCAAATTCGGCAACTCACCACTTTCTTCCACTTCGAAGAGGATTTCGCTCAATTCGTGCCTTCACTTTCCGATCCATTTCTGCCAAAGTTGCTGTTTTTTTATGACCACCTCCATGGCGTTTTGCAACGCTGCCAGTATCACGGTAACGAGCTATGTTTCGAGACACAAATGATTTATTCACGTTGAGGTGCTGGAGGGCTCTAACGAGAGCTACTTGTGGTTTTCCAGGCAAATATAAAGGAATCACACTATCACGTTTTAATTCCATCGCGGATAAAAAATTTTCAACACAAATGAGACCCAAATCGTTTAAAAGGCTTGTAAATAATAAAATTATCTGTCATGTATTAAAATTTGAGCTCACAGTAATGAACGGTTTGGAAATTATAGCAGTCTGAAGTTAGTTGCAGTTCGAGTCAGTCAGGGTGTAATCCTTTAAGGGCATATTCCTGAAGTTCCACCGAACAAAAAATTGCATAGCAGGGAGCCTATTCTCACTTCAATTCAAATTACAGCCCATCAAAGATGGTGACCTTTAACTTGCAGGTGTAACCACTTTAAACGCTGAAACTTCTAAACTAGTACAGGTTTTGTACCTGTTTTAGACATTTCGAAAAGATAATTTAGTAGTACAAGTCTTAAATACTTTGGGTACATCTGTGTATGGTTCATTAAACTCAAAACTTTGTTTTTCAATTTGACATTGCAAATGTACTGCAATTTTGTTTCAACTGATCTACAATCGATATTTTGCTCTGTAAGTGAACAGCCGATTAATAAGTTGACTTCCACAAAATGTTTTCAAATTCACGGAAATAATGTTTGTAAACGGGTTCTGCAATGGAAACGCTGCGTTGGCAGGATTGGCAAGAACGACGATACCCTGTGCAATCGGGTATTTGCTGATACGTATCAGCGCCTCGTGGTCAACTGCATCACGCAGCGGTGGCAGAATGTGAGGATGAGATTTTGCGTGTTGTGGAAGTTCAGCTTTCACTCAGTGTCTGAAGACTACCTGTGCAGTTGGAAGTTCTAAGAACAAGAATTCACTAGACTCTACAACGTAATAGATTACACCATTTTCATTTGACACCGGTACAGGATTTACTACCAGATGATGCGCAAAGAAGAGTGGAATTTTTCCAATGGCTACTGCGCAAACTTGCAGAAGACGGCCAATTTCTCAAGAACATTCTGTGGACTAACGAAGCACAGTTCACAAGAGACGGAGTTCAAAACCTCCATAATTTGCACCATTGGTTAGACTCCAATCCCCATTTAATTCGCATAAAATCTGTCAAAGGTAAGAATTTGATTATTGTAAACAACTTCTTCAACAAACAGTTAATTCCCATTACTACCAGGAATTTCTTAGAAAACGATTGCCGGAGCTCCTTGAAGATGTTCCTGTTGTCCAGAGAAGGGCGATGTTCTTTCAACAAGATGGAGCACCTTGTCTCAGTAGCAGCGAGGTAGATTGGATTGGTCGATTGGGCCCAAACTTTTGGCCACCAAAATCTCCTGACCTAACCATGGATTAGGGGTGCTATAAAAAAAAAGGTTTATTTTATAGAAATGTCGAGTCTGGTAGAGCTCCAAGAAAATATTAGTGCCGCTTCAGAAGAGATGAGAAGAATTCTGCTGACCGTCAATCTGCCATCCAAAATGGTTGAATGCGCCCAAAGTGTATTCAAATGGAAGGAAGATACTTCAAACAATTGCTATCCCAATTGATCCAATATGGTCCCTTTCAGGACCACAAAAAAAAAAAAAAAAAAAAAAAAAAAAAAAAAATATCTAAGAGATTTTATGAGTAATTCAATAGGTTCACTTCTGTACTAGTTAAGAAATTATAGCACTTAAAGTGGTTATACCTCCAGATTAAGGGTCACCCACTTTGATGGGCTGTAACTTGAATTGGGGTGAGAATAGACCCCCCGGAACTTCAGGAATATGCCCTTAAAGGATTATTCTGCTAAACCGGGACACCCTGTATATGTATGGTATATATGTATTTTTTTTTCTTCTCTACAAAGGTTTTAGTATAATTTTTTCCTCAAAATATAATTCAAATTCGTATGAATAAATTACCAATTTAATAGAAAGACATTCAATAAGAAATCAAATCTCTGTGTAAGATAATGTGCGGTAACTCAGGTCACGTTAATTGTTGTTTCTGTTTTTACTGTTTCTCGACAGTTTACTCTTATTTACATTAAAATGGATGAAGAAAAAAACCGAAATCCGTTTACCATTAAAATAGAACTCATTGAAAGTTAAACTATTACTCCAATAAAAAAAAGCCTTAATTTTAAGCGGGTTTCAAAGGTGTATAACCATATCTACAAAATGTTTACGATGAATTGCTATTGGTAAAATTTTTGTTATAGTAATCGCATCGGTTGTCATATTTTCGGATCTTAAACGTTTACATTGATGATATTTTGATTTACTGCTTCTTAAAAATAGCGATACCGGACGTCGATATGTTTGGTCCTTCCTTTATTGGTCTGGTTTTGTACTGTGTTACTTGATTTTCACAGCAGGTATTGATGTTCTTTTTGTGTGACTTCACATATGACAATGTAATATATTCGTACTAGATGTGGCCGTGGTGTAGTGGTATATGCATAGACTACTCAAGCAGAGGTTCGTGGGTTCGAATCATGTGCGAGGCAATTCTGTGAAAAAGTCTTTTCATAGAATTTGTATGTAGTACTATGAAAATCCCGTCGGCGTCAACTCTCACATGAAGGCATAACACTGATTTTGGAGTGGTTGCTGGCTGGGCTAAATGTAATGAACTAATAACTAGCAAGTACTTTAAGACCCACTGGTTGAGGAGGATGTCCTCGTCCTGAGGATGAGCTCATCCCGTCCAGTTTGACAACCACCTCTGGGAAAAATATTGAAACCTATTACACCTGAGTTTCAAACTACTACACCACCCGCCCGCGCCCTGAAGAAAACGCCAGTAAAAGGGTATTCATATCCCCTTAATGCGCGCGCGGTATTAAAAAAAAAAAAAAACCAAAAATGGAAGGCTCCGCTAGCGTGTAGAAAAACAAATCCAGATTGCAATTCGTTTGTGTCTGCAGCCCAGCTGGAATCCGAAAATGCTTTTATTTGTTGATCAGTATTTTTGTATGTGATGGTTGAAGCTTTTGTGCCAATTAACAGTATGTGCTGCGATCCATCTAGACATCTTGGGTAGTCGACGTATTGAGACAGTGCATTTACAACTTTTGTGATATCTGGCCCTGCTGAATGTTGACAAGTACAGCAGACTCCCGATGAGTTGTCCATATACGGTTTTGTTTACAATTTCTCTTCCGGTTTTTATCCAGGTTGCGCAGTTAGGCCCAATAGTAAACACAGTTTTGATTCACCCAGGTTCCAAATATCAAAATCTTCTGAAAGTTTTGCGAACGCTGAGGAGTGTTTCTTGACGTTATTAGTTGCTAAAAGTAAATCTTTAATTTTTGTTACAGAATCGCACGTCTCCACTCATGACTGTGATGCTTCAGTAGTGTAATATATAATAAATGTGTCTCATTCTTTTGTGCCAAAAATTCAATGAGGTTTCGTTCTATATCGCAACCAGTGCTCGATTGTAGACAGATGCAGTATAATACGACCTTTTTTTAGCTGTTAGTTACAACATTAGTTACTTTTGCTGTACATCTTGCTTTCACCTTCAGCTCCTTACTAAAAAGAGATTCCCTTTTAAATCGGGAATAGAAAGAGTTTTATAGGTTTGATTTCTTGCTGATGTAGCTTAAGTGTAGTTATATTACTGCTGTTCTAATGCCTGCTATTTTGGCCTTTTTTCAGCTTAGAAACGTCACATAGTTATCGTTCGTATATATATTCAAATCCTTAAACAAAAGTTGCATTGAGCCCATGAGTGAAGTGGCTCCAGAATCTAGACACCCGGCTGCCCTTTCATTTGAGATTTCGAATGTGTGTTATTTCGCTACTTTACTCGTAAGGCCTTAATCCGACTCGTTGTCAAATTCGGGTTTCACTGGCTCTTTTCATTTTCTTGTAGCAATCTTTTGAGATATGTTCTATCTATGTTCTATTTGTGGTACAAATGCGGCTTGGACATATTTGTAAGTTTTTGATAACCCATCTAGAAGAAGTATTACAAGCAAGTTCTTGTCATGTGTGGCTTAAAGTTTTTTTTTAATCTGCTATTGTGAGGTAATCCCATCCTCATAGTATTTATGAGGCATCTGAACTGCTCCGCTTTTGCTGCGTTCCTTTTAGGTCGTAAGTCTTTCCTAGGAACTTCGAAACGTATTTAAGCAGTATTTTATGCTTAACTAGAGATATAATACTAGGCCTCTTTGAAAGAATCAGTTCGGCTCTAGTATCCATATCTTTTCCATCTCAAGGCTGGTTAACAATCATTCCATTGATATAGGCAGCTGTCGTGATTTGTGTGGAACTACTTTAATTTAGGGTTTCCATGAAGCATAATTCGTTCCATTGAATAGTTGGATTCTGTTTGTCATATTCATTTTGAAGAAAATGCAGTATTTTAAGGCATCAAATATTGATGTCCACCAAATAAATGTACCAAGTTGCACAAGAAAAAGATTTGCGGAAAAGGAAAAATAAAACCGCTTGCTTCTTTGACTTGTCAGAAATTTTTTGGTTCTTTAAATCGTTCTGCTGTTACATCTTTTTTTGCTTTTGTAGTTGTGTTTTTCATGCCGTAGCTGTTTTCACTCGTCGTAACGCACCCAGGTTCTATCGGAAATCACACATTCTCCATACGCCATAGAGCAAAATCAGCATAGTTGCAGATGTCTGTATCTGTGTTATAAGTTCCATATATAGGGTTTTCTAATAACGCTTGACAAATTTGAGATATTTCAAAAACTTTATTATTGGCTTGAAGTACAATCAAAACATTTATGAATGAAACTCGACTTCGTTCATATTATCACCGCGGGCACGTTTGCAGCGGTCAATTCGTTGGACCCAATGTTCAACGACTCAGTCACACATTTCAGCCGAAACGGACGCTATTTCGCGTTCAATGTTAGCTCTGAGCTCTTCCAACGTCGTCGGCGTGTTGGCATAAACCAATGAATTAACGTAGCCCCACAGAAAATAGTCAAGCGGCGTTAAATCGCACGAACGATGCGGCCAATCGACTGGCCCATGTCTTGAGATAACACGCTCATCATACTTACTCTTCATTAAATCGATTATAGCGTGTGCTGTGTGGCTTGTGGCACCATCCTATTGAAACCACTTGTCGTCCAAATCCATATCTTCTAATTCGGGCCAAAAATAATTGGTGATCATGGCGCGATAACGCTGTCCATTCTCAGTAACATGACGATCGTTATCGTCGACGAAAAAATATGGCCCAATAACGCCGCCGGCATGCAAACCGTACCAAACAGTTATTTTTTGTGGATGAAGTGGTGATTCATGAAGCACATGTGGGTTTTCAGCCGACCAATAACACATATTTTGCTTATTGACGAACCCATCGAGACAAAAATGAGCTTCGTCACTGAAGACGATTTTGCGATGAAATGCAACATCTTGGCGCATCTTCTCCAGAACGCAATCGGAGAACGTTTGTGAAGGAGTGCGTTCACAAATAAAATTCAAATTTGTCAAGTCCGTATTGGAAAACCCTACATTAGCGGATTTTAGTTTCCTGGAAATTCTCTTTTCTCTATTCACGATAATCAAACTTCGAAATTCACTTGATAAAGCAAATCTTTCAAGAGTGAGCTAAGCTGGCTTTGAGAAAAATTTTGGAAGTATCTAAGAACAAAATGGCTGAGCACTGTTCGCCAAGTGCTGATAATCAAACCAAGTGGTTTCCTTTATCATTATTCCCCCCCCCCCCCCCCTCGTGGTGTGTTAGTTTTTATCTTCTTTTTTTGTTCGTTTCGCAAAGACCACTAACGGTGTGCGAATTGCCCACAAAATTTTTGTGCATTTACCTTTGTTCCGTGTTTTATTGTGCAGCCATAATAGAACGCACATATCCTTACATAAACACACTCAGGCTCAGGACCAGGCTTTCGTTCTCACCATTCAATTGGAACAAAGACCGTGTGCGGTATGTGCTTTTTCTGTTCCTCCCTTGACTGCCTTCAACTCCTTTTTTTGAGCAAGTTTTGTTTTTATTGCTACTGTTCAACATGCTTATTTCAACACTGGAGTCGGTGGGTGGCGGCTGCTCCAACGACATATCGGAATGGAATCTTGCTTTTTTCTTCCATTTGAAGTTTCATTGGGAAATGTTTGGATTCTATGAGCGGAGGCAACTATCTGAGTAGCATCTCAAATGTAAAAAACTAAAATGAAGCGCCTTTCTGTCGTCGGTTAAAATGTATATTACTGTACATATACATACGTACATATGTACATATACTGTATACGTTTGGGAATGAATTTTACACTTTGTGCGATATACGATGCCATTGTCATCGTAACGCTAAATTGCGAAGTTGGAAAACGAATGACGATGACGGCCATGCTGATGAGGCTACTAGTGCTGCGACACCATCAGGCGTTTATGTTCTTTAATATTTGATTCGTTGAACATGGGGCACCTGTTTTTGTACGTCGTCCTCTGGGTGGTTCTTCCTATGAAAACTCGTATACTCATATCTTGTGGGTGCTTTCTGTTTTGTCCGCATTTATATATATTTTTTTTATTTTCATGTTTGCCTCAAGAGCATTCTACTTCTTTCGTCAACATACTATATATACTGTCATACGGAAAAATAAATTTTCCATTAGATTGTTCTCCTTTTATGAGAGTTTTATTGCAAATTCTGTGGCGTGCGGTATTAAGGTGGTATTTTGTCTTTTTGTTTCAAGTTGCGACACTTACAGGAAAATGAATTTTCTGTTTCCTATTTCACATAAGACAAATACTTCAAATTAATGCTGCTTACATTTAAAAGTGAAATTTGGCTTCTTCCGGTTGAGTAAGGTCACAGTGAGGCAGAGGTAAAGGTATTCCTTTAATGGAAAAGAAGGCGACCTCGAGGTTCAACAAAATGCTGTACACACGGGTACATCCCTAAAATGGATGTTGAATATAAGCTTTTTGCAAAATATTTATGATACTTATGGTAGATGCATTTTTTTTTGCCGGAACAGAGCATTTAAGCAAAAAACTAGTCCATTGTACTCCTTTTAATGAAATCCTTCAGTCTTTCGGAGAAAGATGAGTAAATGGTTCAGTGATAAAGTACCGAGTGCCTGCAGATGTCGGGAAACATTCGTTTGGTCTACGCGTAACCTGGTGAGTCATACCATCTGCAGTTGTGCCCATATAATACCCAACGTCAATCGACGTAGGCAGATCTAAAGTTTGTTGGGATTCTGAGAACTTCCCTCTGAGGCTTGTATAGCAAGTTTATCGGCGATATCATTTCCTGTAGACCCCATTGCGAGCTGGGTACCATACAAGACTCAGTTTATTTGGCCTCCCGACTGCGTTTTGTGATGCTTTGCATTCTCAAACTAGCTTGGAAGTCGTATGAGGGTTCAACAATGATCTTAGGGCAGATTGGCTGTCGCTACAGATACAAATGTTTCATCGCCTCCAGAATTAATTTACAATATATCCGTACTCGTATGATTGTTCGCTGCGCCATCATGAATGCGTATATATCCGCATGGTGGTCAGACACAAGTTTTTCTAACAAGGAGTGAGATCTAACGTTGTTGACCTCCAGAAAGACAAAAGCGCCGCTCATATATCGGTTTTGGAGCCGTCTATGAAGACCCTACTGCATTCCTGTCTTATCTCTGATTGACTAAAACTAGTTTTGGGCACAGTGAAAGTCGACTTCGTGGTATTTTTTTTTTTTAGCAATAGGAGTTCTAGTGTCATTGCTTCAAATGGCATAAGACTAGAGTCAAAGCCCCAGTGCGTGTCGTACTAAAGACCAGGTCTTTTTAAACAAAAGATGACTTAAGGAGAGGAAAACGTCATGTTAATAAAAGATTGTTATGTGCAACAATTCGATAGTGAAAATTTACTTGGTTGCTTGGATTTGTATGATAGTTCAAGAATCCTAAGGCCCAGACCCCTACTTTTGGGCTGTACTCACAGTACATTATTTAGTATGGTGAACGTGGGTCTATTTGTTTGTGTTGTAGAATTTTAAACATATACAACTCAGAATAAGATTTGTCCTTGCCAAGAAATATTTTTCAAAATGAATTGTATTATTTACTTGAATTAATTTATTTAAATCTATTTATTTATATATGCTCGTATTTCGAAATCTGTTGAAGTTGAATTCGTCGACTGAAAAAAAAACAAAAAAAAAATTAAAAATAAAAAATGAGCGTTTTCACGAAAATGCCCCAATAACTCAATCTCACAACGAGCGAGCGCTGAATAACTCTGAGCTAAGTAATCAAGCGAAAAACTTCTTACCGTGGTGTAGTGGTATATGCATAGACTCCTCAAGCAGACGGTCGCGGGTTCGAATCCCGTGCCAGGCAATTCTGTGAAAAAGTCTTTTCATAGAATTTGTATGTAGTTATATGAAAATCCCGTCGGCGTCAACTCTCACATGAAGGCATAACACTGATGTTGGAGTGGTTGCTGGCTGGGCTAAATGTAATGAACTAATAACTAGCAAGTACTTTAAGACCCACTGGTTGAGGAGGATGTCCTCGTCCTGAGGATGAGCTCCTCCCGTCCAGTTTGACAACCACCTCTGGGAAAAATGTCGAACCCCAATACACCTGAGTTTCAAACTACTACACCACCCGCCCGCGGCCAGGAGAAAAAGCCAGTAAAAGAGTATTCATATCCCCTTGGTGCGCTCGCGGTATTATAAAAAAAAAAGAAAAATTGGTGTCGTTTTTGGGCTATGGGCATCGTCGGACTAGTTTTGTTCGAAAACGCTACTGCGAATACCTAAACAATCGATGGCAATAGTATAAGTATCAGTGATAACACCTGATTATTGTGCCTTAAAATGATGGTATGGATCTCAAGAACAAGTGACTCTAACAGGATTGTGCTGCTTCAAACATATCAAATGGCATTATCGAACGTCTCTTGCTTATACAATCAGAATTGGTCACCTAGATCGCGCTATAACACCTCTTTGGACATCTTTTATATTCCAAAGTGCTTTCCAAAATTAATGGTAGAAAGCCCTTGATCACCATGTCCTTCTATGAGGAGACTAGACTTTAAATCACTGAAATAGAGCTATATTTATGCCAGCCAAAAAATGAAAATGTGCCAGCAAAGCTGAAAAGGACATTTATCAAATGTCTTCTTCTACATACAATTGCCACATGTTGTCGAATTGAATTGAATTAATTCAAGTATCCCCCAAATCCTTTACTTCAACAGGCATAAGGAATAGCAATCCTGTTATTAAAAAAAAATTATTTTGTTCATCTTATGAACCATATTGAGCTTCAGATGAAGCGTATTTCAATTGCACAAGGCATTGTAGAAGAAAGCTCCTAATTGGAGTTTCTTTCTTTGCGAGAGGACTGGGCATGTACAGAGTAGTAGGCTCTTCCATGCACCTTCTCCTGCACTTGTTTATAAGATATCATGAAACGACCCAGAACCAGCTTTGGGCAGGACTTCCTTAATCACCAAAATTTGGGCCTGGAACACGCTACAATAAGTACGAAGGACGAAGAGTCTTAGATTAAGCTTATCGGAGAAATCACTGACACCAGCCCCGTTATCAATCTTGGATCTATCCGTATATACTAGAAGTGGTTTGAGTTGTCATCTATGATAGAAGGGATGCTTACATGATAGAGTGCTCATTCCAATATTGTGGCCTAGTTCAATCGATGTTGTCTAGAAGCATCTCTAGTATATCAAGAATATTAGAATGGTCAAATATGTTAGTTTATTTGTCCACTGTGTAGTCGCTTTAAGGCGAATAACTACGTTAGCAATCAAATGCCTTTTGAAAATATCGGGAGGTGTCAAATAAATACCCAGTGCATTGGAGGGAATACTACATAAGTCTCCGCTTGTACACAGACATGCTGTCCTTGGGAATTTGCTTAGTTTCTGCAGTCGTACTTATTGTCTAAGCCCATCCACCAGGCAACCACTCCGTAAGTGAGTATCTGTATCGCCAGTGAATAATGCGAGGTTGAAGGCCCCATTTGTTCCCAATGGCCTTTTTGGAAAAGAATTGAGTTTCCATTACTCTTTCTTGATTATTAGGTTTTGAGTTTAGTTTCCTGTTAAGAACAGGACCCAGATATTTCGCTGTATCAGAGAAGACTAAACTTTTGTTGATTGAGAGAGGGTGTACAATCCACAGTGATTCACGCAACGGATTTATCTTTTAAGATCTTTCGGTAGGAGCTTTTAAATTATATTAGGATGCTAACCTGAGCAATTACTCTGTTACCACCCGCTTCCAGGTATATCATTGACCACTAAGTTTCAGAAAGAGGATGAAGGGACACAGCCTTGCATCGTATTTCTGCATATCTTTTAGCAGATTTTCCACTGAGTCCCGAGTTGACTATCCTGCTTTTTAGAACAACACTGATCCATTCCCCAAGTCAGTCATTTAGAGTTGACAGCGCAGTTGTAATTGCGGATTCACCTTCTTCATCTAGGAACGCGATTATGGAATGCTCACATGACAAAAGTCGGGAACCAATTTGATGACAGACTTATAGGTTTGAGGTCCTTTGGGATAGCATGAGAACATTTTCTGGTTTTTGGAATGAAAACTACAAAAAATTTTCTCCGGGACAATAGAATGTGGATCATTCTACGAAGCTTCTCAGGATAGTGTATAGCGTTGGAAGGATGATATCAGATGACCTTTGCAGCTCGCCAAGTACTATACCGTCTGGCACAGCAGACCTACATATGTGGTTTGAAACCATGCAGCTTGTCTATTGTAATCAAACTGCGAATTTATGTTGCGCCTTCAGTAGTCCTGCTAAGGTTGTTACTGGTCATTAATATAGAGCTACCTAGAAAGTTGAATAAGAGGACAGGAAGTAACCATTGCCTGATTGAGAGCCAGGGTAATATTCTTGACTTGAATATCAAGCTCATCCGTGATACTCATGATTTAAGAGGAGAGTTGTTTTTTTGTATTTTTGCCAATTAGATTTCCGATCATTAAGGAATGGTAGCTGGCGTAGAATAGCATCATTCAGACTGAATTGGATACCATATATCTATGGTCTGAAAAGGAGTGTTCATATAATATCATCCAGTACGTTATCATTTCATTGATATGTCGGAGACACGTATCATATCTAGCACTACTTGTATGTTATGGAAGAGGGCTCAAGGACAATGTTGCAAATAAGGAGGTTAATTCTTAAAATGTAATCAATCTCACCTCTAGCGTTGGTGTCGGTAATGCCACATACCGTGTGATGTGCATTGGCTCGCACCCGATGATAAGGTCAGTTTTAATCGTTCCAGCTCGTGGCCAAGATATGCCGATGAGGACGGTTATGCTGTGGTTAGGAATCAAGAATACCTTAATGCTACTTTTCACTTAGATACAAGTTTCAATTCTATAAGCTTTAACAAAACTATATCTTCAAGCGATTCTGTGCGGATTTGATCTAAACTATCATCACTTACTTTCTTTCTCTTTCTATAGAATTTTGCAAAAATCTTACCACATGCTGAGACATTATTAATGTATTCACACTCACTTAAGTGTTAAGTTTCTTAAAAAGAAAAGAAAAATCTCATAAGATTACAATGTAACTCAAGCTCTTTATCACTCTGACAAAGGTTAATCCAAAACTCTGAAGTCTTATTAGTACTTGATAACAAGGCTTATCAAATAATGGTATCAAGGGTTTATGGCCTGTTTCAACCAAAATTTTCTTTTCAAAAACAAATTTATGGAAACGACGAGAATGACAAATAGTTCATTTTCAATTTTCGCATAGTTTTCTTGGCAAAACATTGAGGTAGCTCAAGCATAAGTAATCAGGTTACTATCAAGCTGCAAATAGCTGATTGTGAAGCAACGATAATTTTATTGGTTTGCTATTATCAAGGCAGGTTAAAATAGGATCCTTCGAAATCAAGGATTTTAGTTTTAAAAATTCATTTCCATGTCTTTCCTCTTAATGCCTTTCAATTTCTTATCTTAAGAATTGCCTGAAATTTCCATTTTGAACAGTCAATCCTTTGGTAAAAGGCCGTAGGTAGTTAACTACACCTAACTTGTGGGTGTTGTTTACACAACCTGGACGGGGCATTTTTTTAGTTGCATTAATCTTACTTTCGTCAGGGTCAATTTCTGAGCCGTCAAAAATATATATGTATATATATGTACTTAATCTCTTTAGCACCGATAATGGACTTTTTTTCAATAAACTTTAAAATAATTTCCTGAGATTTCCGTAAAACCATTTCCAGGTATGGGACATGACTTTCTTCTGTGTCTACATGCGAGTATATTAGCGAATAATCCTTATAAATCATTACACTTGGTATAGGAGAAAAATTACGCACCATTCAGGGATGAAAAAATTCACTTCATATGGAAGTCTAAAAATCTATGTATAAAAGACAAAGTTTTGATGATTCTTCATCCTAACATCCTCATACTAACATCGAGGTTAGTGAGAAATGAAGCGTTGGACAGTCGCGATTTTACATTATCAACATCTGAGAGTGAAAGATGAGGCCTGAGATTAAGTCACAGCCTAAGTTAACCGTTTGACTCCTTTACTAAGTCGTTCGAATTTACAAATGCCATTGGCTCATTCAAGGGCACAATCAGCCCTGCATTTTCCATCCGCTCTAATTTAGCTCGGAGCTCATCTTGTAAACGAAATGGAATTTTTAAATTAAACTGCTCCATTATAACGTTTGGTTTAGGCACAAGGTGTTCATAGAATTTTTTTTACTAAGTATGTATATTTTTCACTCACGTCAAAAGAGTCAAAAATCATCAAATACATAGTCTGCGAATTTTTCTGAATATCAATCTTCACTAGCGGCTAAAAATTTTTTGAACTGCTTGTACTACATCTTCAAAGATGCTGTTAAATTAGATAATTTACCATCTGGAGGCCGAAAATTTCCTATCCACTGCTATTTTATTATAATTTTTAATCACTTCTAATTATGAGTTCTCACTGTCAGTCGTTTTTACTTTGAATAAATGATGGCAACTCTGGTGCAGAAGTGTTAAAAGTTAAAAAGTTTGAGCTCTATAAAAAAATAAAAAATGAATTTATCACTTAAAAAAGCACGGTTTAAAGCTATAAATTTATAAAGGGTGATTCTTAGTGAGGTATGACTTTCAATAGGCCCTTTTTGACAGATCACGCATGACTTCAATCAAATTGCTTTGTCATTTTGGTTCAGTATCGTTTGGCAAGGCATCACGGAAAGACTCACACCACAACAGCTGTGGTTCAGCTTATTATTACGAAAATCAGCGTTCTGTGAGAAATGCTTTTCGTGCGATCCGAGGAAATTACGGTGCGCATAATCGACCTACTGAAACCACTATTGCCAATACCATTCGCAAATTTGAGTCCCAGTTTACATTAATGGATGATACTCGACCGGTTAGACCCCATCCAGCACGTAGTGACGAGACTATAGCAGATGTAGCTGAGAGTGTACGCGAAGATCGTGCAAATCGATTCGTCGTCATTTTCAGCAGCTTTGCTTGGCGTATTCGACAACTTGTTGTATTTTACGTGAGGATCTCAGTCTAAAAGCGTACAATTCAGGCGAATTGAATTTGCGTCATATTTTCAGTGAATGGGCTCTGCAAAAGCTCAATAAAAATTCTGTTTTTATCCGGCTCAATAGCTACGTTAATAAACAAAATTGACGTATTTGGGCTGATGAGCAACACGAAGAGTACCAAGAGTTACCTTTTCATCCATTAAAAACAATTTTATGGTGTGGTTTATAGGCTGGTGGAATCACTGGTTCATATTTCTTCAAAAATGAGGCAAATCAGAATATTACCATCAATTGTAACCGTTATCACGCCATGTTAACGGACTATGTGCTTTCTGAAATTTAAGCGCATGGTCTTGGTGAGCTCTGGTTTCAACAAGACGGCGCTACGAGCCATACAGCGCGTGAAACAATGAACTTGTTGAGAAATCATTTTGGTGAGCACTTAATTTCACGTTTTGCTGCGGTAAATTGGCCGCCTAGATCGTGCGATATCACATCTTTGGACTATTTTCTCTGAGTGTATGTAAAGTATCAGGTCTTCAGGAATAAGTAAGCAACGGTTGACGCTTTGGATGCCAACATTACTCGTGTTATCCGCAAGATATATGTCGCTTGCCTAAATTGCCTAAGATTGGACCTTCCGAATGGACCATCTCAAACTTAGTTTTGACCAACAAATACATAATATCATTTTTAAGGAGTAATTGCCCTAAATTGTTCTTTTAGCCGATAATAAAAATTTTAAGTTCGCTTTTAAATTTATGTGTTTTATTTTACATTATAAATCAAACCTCACGATGAATCGCCTTTTACAATAACGCAGGACCATTAAGGTCATAACATCCGATTGAATTTTTTGGGCAAGTGTATATACTTATTTTAGTTATTTAAAAAAAAATTAAAATCAAAGAGAACAAAGGGCTCCTGTCACAATTTTGCTAAGTAGGTAGAAACGAGTCTGATCTGGTTTCAAATATGACATATATTGGAGATTTAAAAATAATATTTGATCAGAAGCTAAAACAACTTGCAACTAAATCTGATGTGGAGGTAGTACGTGTAGATATCAGAGCTTTAAAATGTGAAAATGTAATCTCAAATCTCATGTGAATACACTCCAAACTAGGGACGTGTTCCTGGAAAAACAATTGGAATATCTGCAGACGCAATCTTCTGAAGAGAATCTATTATTCAAAGTTGAAGCAAACGATCGCCAAGAACAAAAACCACAAGTTGCAGAAATTTGTCCCCAGTTGTCAATCGACATAAACAACACCAATGTAAAAGAAATAAAGGAGATTAAATTTTGGAACCCCAAGTTTAACAATTCTATTGTCAAACTTAACAGCAAAGAAAATCTTCACCAAATCTTAATGAACACAAGTAAACTTAAAAACACTTATATTTCAATACAAAAAGATTATCCACCGAGCATCCGATGGAGAAGAGCACAATTGTTGCACGTCAGAAAAACTGTCAAACACGGTCAAATAAATTTAAAAACGGATAAGGGATGATAAGCTTTTTATTGAACATCTTGAATTTACATGAGAAGACACACTCTGCCTATGACATGGGAAAATCTGTGGTTTTAAAAAAATTAGTGAAACCATTGGTATATCGATTGATCTTTTCAAAAAATGTTTACCGAGTAGAAAGAAAACATTTGAAATTATAGCACTTTGACAGAATCAAGCCACATGACAGGTGTTAGTGAAGATCAGAATCAAACTGTGATGCCAATTACTTCAAACCAGTAGTACAGGAATGTCATTGAGGATGCAAACCGAAAAGAATTTTTTAAATAATCAGAAAATTGTTACGTAAAATGTTGGTGAACTTGGTATGAAATTGATATTTCCTGGATTTTTTAAATATTTGTATTGTTTTCATATTGTTTTTTTGTTGGAAACACATGCGCAGGAGAACAAATTAAAAAAAATTTGAAAAATATTTTTCTTCGTATGAATGATTTTGGATTCCAGGAAAGAGGACAGCAATTTTTAGTATTGCGATGGTGCTGATGTAAGTTAAGAGTGCACAAGCCCATAACAGTTTTATTGGTAGATTTTTTCTTGAACAATGTTCTCTTAAGAGATACATTGTGCGAGTGACAGATAGCATGTAATTTTTTAGTTCTTCGACATGTATCTTCCAAGACAGGTTGTTGTCTATTAGGACACCAAGATACTTATAACTCTTAACACCTTCTATTGTATATGAAAACAATTTGAACTTTGTGGAAGTTAGTATTGACACACGTATGAACAGATTAGGACATTTTTTTACAAGAGCTAGTGTGGAAGATATTATCACAATGAAGTGGGCAAGGACCTCTTAAGTTGCATATCATATGTTTTGTTTTATTGCTTATAAGTAGGTCCCAAAGCTGAACCTTGTGGTGCACCAGTTGTGGTTTTTAACTGACTGCTAAAGATTCCATCTATTTTTACTCGTTGAGTTCCTTCTGATAGATACGTTGAAAACCACTTATGAGTCGCACCTTAGTCCAGCCCTATACAATTTATCCAAAAGTATATCGTGATTGACCATATCAAATGCTTTTGTCAAATCGATGAAGAGTACTAGAATAGTGTCATTATAATCAAAGCTTTCACAAATTTAACTACACAACTTTAGAAAATCATCTTCAGTAGATCTCCCTTCGCAAAAACCAAATTGTTCGTTTCTAAAAAAACTTGTTTTTATTTAAAAATGGTACTATGCGTATTTTTATCAGTTTTTCAAAAAGTTTACAAAAGTTGGAAGAATAGAGATGGGCCTATATTGTGTCATTGAATTTCGATTTCCTTTTTTGAATAGAGGAATGGCTTCAGCACATATTAAAGATGCAGGGAAAGGACCACAATTAACACTTAAGATGAATATTGAATAAAGAAATACGTTTTAAAAGACAGTTAGCTATGCCATCAGAAGTGCAAGAATTTTTTTTATCAAGAGACATTATTTATTTGTGGATTTCTTTCGGTGTGAAAGATTGAAAAACAAAACTGTTATTTTGAGAAGTATCTTCGTCTATATCTGAATACATATTACAATTGCAAGTGTATTGCGGCGGATATGAGTTCGATTCTGTTGCGATAGTAGCAAAAAATTTATTAAATTGATTGGCAATATCTACTGGGTATGATATTTCTATACCATACACATTGATTTTAAGAATTTTTTTCTTTTTGCTTTCTATTGTTAAGGATGTTATTGACCACTCTCCACTCATATTTCATATTACCCTTACAGTTTTGCAGTTTGTTTGCATAATAGTTATCCCGACTTAATTCCACTTGCTTCTTAACCTCTTTACTTAGTATTTTTTCAAATTTTGGTTACAAGGATGGCGTTAGCATTTTTTCCTTAGCATGTTTTTTTTTTTATTTATTTGTTTAAGCAAACCTCTCTCAATCCAGGGCCTAATGCGTTTTAAATGTTAATTTTCTATTTTTTTTTTTTAATTGGTGCAACTTACAATATGAGCCTTAAGAGTATTAAAAAATATATCGTAAGCTACTGAAGGATTACTTTCCTCATAAACAGATTCCCAGAATTCAAACATTAAGCACTCAACTAGTTTATTATAATCAATTTTGTGGTGTTCCTTGAAAGGAACATTGGTTTCTATGTTTACATTAGTCGTGCAATGATCAGTAATTATGTAGTCAAGTACTTCACCCGTTAAATTATGTGTAAATTGCGAATTTAATCTTACAAAAATATTTTATCTTACATGTTTGTGTTTTTTCCGTGATACGCGTGGGTTCCATAATAAGACATTTCAAGCCAAATGATGACATTAAAGCCAGATAATTATCAGAGTTATTACTAATTTTTAATATATCAATATTTATATCTTCTACAATATTTATATCTCCTTTAAGTGGGTAACTTAATTGATCCATGAAAACGTTTTTGTTTAAGTTATTTTCAGGCAGACGGTATATATTTATATAAAATAGTAAAATGTTCGTTAAAAATACGTCAACTAATTTTTAAAATATCAGCGCTCATCAGACTTATTTTTTCCACTTTACAATCGCTTTCGTATTATTTTTTAATATACATTATACTATGACACCACCTGCGCTATATGAGTTATTGCAATTGGGATAGGGTTCATAACCGGGAATACTGTAATTGGATATTTCATCCAGATTTCAATAAGTATAATAAAAACTGCATTAAAATTATAAGCGTTTAAATGAGCTTAAAAACAATTGAAATTTTTTTTGTACTACGAATATTTTGATGATGTGAAAATAACACATAATATAGATTTTTTTGGATTTTTTTTTTTCTTGGCCACCAAAAACACCTTCTTTCTCTCTCGCACGAAAATCGTGAAGGCTGCTCTAATACAATATGGCCATGCCTACTTAGGTTCTCTACTCAACAATAGAAGGCGCCCTCATACTCTACAATTTAATTATACATTATATTTCGGCCAATCTGACAATATGATCGGCCTCGATCATGACAATATCAAATAACCAAATTCAAACAATCGGAGGGGGGGCACCCTCTTCAACATAAACTTAAACAAATTTAAACTTATGACTAGGTTAGTGTTGCTTTCTAATATTAGCCGTTGTGGTGCTTAACGTAGGGGTAATCCATTTTCTAAAACGATCGGCTTCAATAACGTTGTCGTATGGTAACTGTGTCAGCTGACAATTATCGATGTTCCGTACTACATAGCGGTCCTTCGGTAATACCTTATGGATGATATATGGTCCTCGATATCTTTGAATAAACTTCTTATTAGTTCCGACTGACGTATCGACATGTTTAATTACTACAAAGTCACCTGTACTATATGTTTTCGCTGGCACACTGTGCCTAAGAAAATACTTCTCATTGTATTCTTGGGACCTCTTAATAGCGGCTGATGCTTCTGATCTAATAGTCTCAAAATCGCGAACCTGCACCTGGTCAGACTTATCCTCCGAATACTCGGTGCGCTCATCCACAACCGTTCCACGCTGCTCTACCTCGAATAACAACCTCCTTGGCGACTCTCTAGTTGAACTGTGACCGGTGTTATTGATAGCATACTCTACCTGTGAAAGCTTAGTGGTCGAATCTGCGTGGTTAACCGGCTCACTCATTTTGCTCAATATGGCTTTGATCACCCTATTCACCCGCTCGACCTGCCCGTTAGTCTGGGGAGAAGCGACGGCCACTTTGACATGGTCCACATTATTTCGGAGCAGGTAATTCTCGAACTCGAGAGAGGAGAACCAGGAACCGCGGTCGGTGATTATTCGCCGAGGGCGGCTATAATAACAAAAGTACTTGTCTAACGAGGCACACACCTCGTTAGTGACCGGGTATAATCGCACAAACTTAGTAAAAGCGTCAATCACAACTAAGATATGCTTTCGCTTCGAGGATAAAGCGGGCAATGGCCCGAAATGGTCTACGTAAACCGTATCGAACGGGACTGTTTTTTTCGGAATACTATACAAGTTGTAATCATTCGATCGGGCGGGGGCCGAATACATAATTCACTTTATACAGTTTTTAATAAACCGCTTAATGTCACTTTTCATGTTCGGAAACCAATAATTTTTCCGAATCTGATTATAACACTTGACAACTCATAATTGGCCTATCTTCTCATGAACCATCCTAATTAGATTGTCCTTCATTTCGGCGGGTACACAAAGCAATAGCCCACCCCATAGACCTTGCGAAAAACCAACCCGTCTTGGAAGTCATAATGTTCGAGTAACTTTACTTCTAACTTTTCACGGTAACTTCCAATTTCCGGATCCCGATTCTGAGCTATTTGGATTTGGATATCCACCTCGTCGATAGTACTCTACAATTTAATGATACATTACAGATGATTAGTGTATTCATGGGAAGAGCAGCAGACTTTCTTGCGTTCGGTAAGCTATTTTGTTTCATTTGATTTTAAGCTGTTACTATAATTGATTAAGGTCTTCGAAGCACCTCACTTTAAAAAAAAATATCTCCCTCATCCTTGCACAAGAATACTATGCTGTTCCTCATCCATATATGTATATTTAAATTTCTTCTCTATTTTAATTTGTTTTGTTGCATTAAATATTGCTCTCATGTGGGAAGTTAAGCTTTCTTTGATGTACAATAGATCTGTGAACCATCATGATTTTCGCCTAGCAGCTTCGTTCTTAGTTTTTGTTTCTTTTTTCTCCTTCGTTACGTGGCGAGTTAGTTTAAGAGACTGAACATTAATGGGAGTAGCATCATTTTTCTTTGTTTTTACATAGAGTCAATATCTTGCCCATCACGAACAATGTTTAACGCTGCTTGCAATGCAGTTGAATTGTCAACATTTGGAAAAATCTCAATCAAACTATTGTGTTTAGATTTTTCCAAAACATTAATTTGATTTTGTAATATACTCGCTGTTGCTTTAAGTTCTGTTTAATTCTGATTTTTAATAAGCATTCTTGATTAAATTTTTTTAGTTTTTGTATTTTATTGTAAATCATTACAATTGTTATGTTTTCATTTGTTTGGTTTTCATTTTCTTCTTGATTCGCGTGAGAAACCGGAAGAGGGCTATTAGCGGCACAGAACGAGTTTCTTCGCGATGTAGTGCACTCGAGATCATGGATCAGCACATTCACACACTTCGCATGCAATCGTTGCATTCGATTTTTAAGTCACTGCGTTCGACTTTTTTTGCCCAGAGACAAATCATTTTGGATTTAGTTTTGTACACCGAAGTGAAGAATAAACTTAAACGATTTTTACAATTTTACAATTTTAATGATTAATATGTTGTAAGACTTATGAAAATGTTGTTACATAAATGTTATGCCTTATTTTATTCAGTTTTTTTCTCAATGATTATAATGTGCAATTTATTATATTGAATCTAATCTAATCTAATCTTCTTTGAGAGGAGAGTACGATAAGTTTGGCGCCAAGAATTGATAACTAGCATTTTTTACTACGGGAGGGGGGGGGGTCTATCTCGCCCCTTTTAGGAATTAGGGGCAATTTTAGAATAAAATGACTTAAAATGGGAAAGAAATTATTTAAAAAAACAACGGCAACACTTACAATAAAGTACTGTACAGGATTTGAAAGTCTAAAATTTGTTCTTTAACATAAAATTTACATCAAATTATTCGTGTGAATAGTTATTGACTAATTCACATTCAAACTCAAATTCTTGGTAAAAAATTAAAAAAAAAAAATTTAACAATATTACTCAAAATTGTGAAATAACGTGCCAAATTGGTTTTTTGTATTCAATGCGCGTATTAATTCTGAATCAAACACAAAAAATGGCTTTGTATCTTCTAGTATTTGAGAAAATTGAAAATTACTAAAACTATGGTGATCTCACTTTGATCTCGTTTTTGTAAATAAAGTATATCAAATCATTTAACGTGACCCAGAATGCACCAGGAGGAGGTAGATTCGAATTGCATTCCGCGTCCCAGTTAGTCAGTTTGTGAGTAAGTTAGCTGTTAGTTAAGAGTAGTCAATTAAATGTTCAATGTACGAGTACATATTAAAAATGTATGTAAATTTCGTCAATGAAGTCATCGTCCGTACTGGTGTCAATGTCGAGTTAGTTGAGTTCGTCGATGATGGTGAAGAGCCAAGGTTGTTTTGGTGGTAAAATACCTTCTAAGTGCTCATTGTGAACGGTCGGAAGGTGGAAGTCCTTCAGTTTCAAACCCACACTTTCTTTACCTTTGACAAAACCTAGGTACACTTTTTTTACGTCAATTAAAAATTCCGTGATTTAGGAGCCCATTTCGTCCTTATATTTTTTTTCAAGGCAGTATTTCCGGTTAAAGAAAAGTGCATTATACATTGGTGAAGGTGCTGCGTTGTATTGCGGCATAAAATTGATTTTTTCAGAAGCTTGTTCTGATTCTCAAGATCATTTATAGTATTGGTTGCATCGGTCTTGTCAACATATTCGCCTTTGCAGTGGTTTGTAATTTCATGAGTCGTAGAAGTAGGGAACATTTTCTCAATACCTATGAATTGGCATACGACTGCTGTTGGGATTAACGTATTTGTGTATATAAGGCCACAAGTTTTCTCTACTTTTGGAGTTCACTTTAAAGAAGCATCCGACCTTATCTTCTTTACAAAATAACCCCAACACTACGATTTTCATTTGTTCGGTTACACGGGCTCTGTGGTATTTCCTTTTTGTGAGAAAGGTCTCGTCGATTTGTACAGTTTTTCCTTCGCCCCCAATGTTAACATCGACGTGAGATGCTATTATTTCGGCTATTTCACGACAATAACACATGGGCTGAAAATGAATTTTTGAAAAATTCAACTTTATTTATCAATATAGTTGCCTTCGAGGGCGATACACCGATTGAAACAATTTTTCAATCTTTCGATAACAGTTTTGCAGTACGATTTCAGTTTAACCTCAAAACAGGCCTCTGTTTCGGCGATTACTTCTTCATTGGTCTTAAATATCTTTCCGGCGAGCATTCTTTTGAGGTCTGCGAACAGAAAATAGTCGCTAGGGGCCAAATCTTGAGAATACGACGGGTGGGGAAGCAATTCTTTTTTTCTGATTTTTCGTCCTTCAAACGCTCCAATAACGCAATGTAACAGTCGCTGTTCATAGTCTGCCTCTTTTGGAGATAGTCAATGAAAGTTATTCCTTGTGTATCCCGAAATACGGATGCCATAACCTTGCCAGGCGACTGTTGAGTTTTTGGTCGTTTTGGACGAGGTTCGTCGCCTGATCGCCACTCAGCTGACTGCCGACTTGACTCTGGTGTGAACTGATGGAGCCCAGTTTCATCCGTTGTCACATACCGACGCAAAAATTCGGCTTTATTGCGGTTGAATAGCTTTAAACACTCCTCTGAATCATCAACACGTTGTTGTTTTTGGTCGACTGTGAGCAAACGCGGCACCCACTTTCAACAGAGCTTTCGCATGTCCAAATATTCGTGTATGATATATCCAACACGCTCTTTTGATATTTTCAGAGCCTCAGCTATCTCGATCAACTTCACTTTACGGTCATTCGTAATCATTTTGTGCACTTTTTTGATGTTTTCATCTTGAACAGCCTCTTTTGGACGTTCAATGTGTGCATCATTTTCGGTGCTTGTATGACCACTTTTAAATTTGCGAATGGTTCGTTCGGCTGGTGCAGAGTCCGGGTAACACTTATCAAGCCCTTTCTTTCCATCGGCTGCATTTTTTCCCATCAAAAAGCAATGATAAATCAACACACGAAATTGCTTTCAATCCATTTTTTTTTTCACAATAACAAAAGTTGCTTCACTCACAACGCTATATCTGGAGAACTAATCGTGCGACAGCTGTCAAATTTATACACGTATCTTTTGAAGGTTGGTACTAACTGGAAATGGTATGGATTGCATTTAAGTGGTGACCTAACAAAAGCTATAATTATTGCAAGCACCTAGCGAATCTCTAGCCGACATTGAGGTCCATGGAAAAATGTACCGATAGATGGGTTGATTGTATTTCTGCAATTTTTGTCACCTTTTTTTTTTAGAGCTTTTCTTTGAGCATCACCACATCAAACCGAACTTTACATTTCTACACTTTTCTAGTTTCATAGGTAAGTTGCAACACAGTGGGGAATTGATGTTTTAGTGGGAATTAAACCAGATTCTTCCAAAAATTCAATGCTTCTTTCGTTGGTCGACACGAAATCTTCGAACGAACAAAACACTGAGAAGTTATTTAGTTTAGGATGGATTAGAGGATGCTTAGCGGTCATTGCTTATTCACAAAAAATATTACTTGATTCGCACTACGGTTGAACACAGAGTGATCTTTGTGAATATCAATAACTACACTGCAACATTGGAACATGGAAAATTTCTACAATATAATGCGAACTAGTGAAACTTTGTTATTAATGGGAACTTTGTAATTTTGTGATGAGTACTGTGGATGAAGAGTATTGATAACATAGGCGCCTGCCTGACGAAAAGCACATACCCCGAGCGGAGCAACGAAGTTGCGTGAGCGGGACCTGCCGCCTGGAGAGTTAAAATGCCTTAATCCCGCGAAGCGTGTCACCTGTGTACTCTTAATTAAGAAAACTATTGATATAGGTGTCTGCGAGATGTTTAAATAAGACTCATTAACTTATTCAAAGGAAGACTACGTACATAAATGCCAAAAAACAAAACTAACGTAGTAATTTTAATTTCAATTTGCTCAAAAATTAGAGGACATAAAGCCATGTGGTTTTTTGTGTTCGATTCAGAATTAATACGCGCATTGAATACAAAAAACCAATTTGGTACATTATTTCACAATTTTGAGTAAAATTTTTTTTTATTTTTTACCAAGAATTTGAGTTTGAATGTGAATTATTCAAAAACTATTCACACGAATAATTTGATGTAAATTTTATATTAAAGAACAAGTTTCGGGCTTTCATATTCTGTATATTACTTTATTGTAAGTATTACCGTTGTTTTTTGATAATTTTTTTCCCATCTTAAGTCATTTGTTTTTAAATAGCCCATAATTCCTAAACGGGTCGAGATGGACCCCCCCCTCCCATAGTAAAAAATGCTAGTTTTTAACTCTTCCTTGTCAATTCTTGGCGCCAATGTTATCGTACTCGTGCCTTCTTTGAATAAATTCTGACACCATGTACGAGTACATTAGATTTTGAAGTGAAGTACCTGGGTGACTGTTTACGACTATTATACGAGTATATCACATTTGATTTACTTTACAACGTGCTTGCTTAAGAACTATAACATATATCAATGCAATTGCAGATAGATGTTTGGATATGCATGTATAACATTCATATCGTGACAGTTTTCAAGGATTCTTTTGTTTCTCCGACATTAATATTATCTCTTCTACTACGTGCTCACGTTCTCTGAAAATACGTGATTTTTTCACACGAATAACACCATTATCGCATGGGTTGTCCTACTTTTTTCTTTTTTCTTGAATTATTTAACCACAAAGGTGGTTGAGTTTAAGTTCGGCAATTATTACACAAGTGGGTCTAGGTTCCAAACTCGATAAACACCAAACAAAAGAAAGCGATATATCGTTTTGGTGGGTAATGACAAAGTAAAAGTATTTCACTCCCCTACGCTACGGAGTCGGCAAAAACTCATAACTCACCTCTCACTGTGCACACAATAATAATGCGAGCGAACAACAAAATGAGTGGGTGGGTTCACCACGGACAAACATTCAAGACAAATGTTCTACGGGTTCTCACTTTCTTTTCTTCTTTCTTTCAACAAAGGTTATGTGTAAATATTTCAAGATTGCAGGAAACTCTTTAAGCACGCACTCAAAACTTACGTATTACACAAGCTCATATACCAAAAACTATTTTGGAGTACAATTTTCTTAAACTGTCTGTATGAAGAATGTCTCCGCAATACGCTTTGTTGATTTCCGTTTATCTTTGACTCATAAAGAAATCGCCTCTGCTATCTCATTGTATTTTTATGGAAATCGCTGCCGACCTATAGTATGATTTATATGTATTGATGTGACGATAGTGGATTCGCCTCGCGAAGCCTTCTTAAACAGGAAGATGGAAATGAATGACGAGATAATCGTTCTGTTTTATGTTTTCTAGAAGTTTTTCAGGCTACAAGTACCTCGTATTTTCGGTTAATGAACCTATACGAACATATCGATTTTTGAGAAATATATTTGGATTACATGGTTGACTGAGCATTGTGTGGGATGTTGAAGTTACTACGAAGACATCTATAGGGTTTTCTAATAACGACTTGACAACTTTTTTTTTAAATAAAAGGCAAACCATTTGAAATATTTCAAAAACTTTCTTATTGGCTTGAAGTACAATCAAAACATTTATGAATGGAACTCGACTTCGTTCATATGGCCACCGCGGGCACGTTTGCAGCGGTCGATTCGTTGGACAAAATTTTTTCGCGTTCAATGTTGGCTCTGCGTTCTTCCAACGTCGTCGGCGTATTGGCATAAACCAATGACTTAACGTAGACCCACAGAAAATAGTCAAGACATAGACTGGCCCATGTCTTGAGATAACACGCTCACCATACTTACTCTTCAATAAATCGATTGTAGCGTGTGCTGTGTGTGGCTTGTGGCACCACATGTCGTCCAAGTCCATATCTCCAATTCGGGCCAAAAATAATCGGTGATCATGGCGCAATAACGCTGACCATTCACAGTAACGCGACGATCGTTGTCGTCTAGGAAAAAATATGGCCCAATAACATCGCCGGTATGCAAACCGCACCAATCATTTATTTTTTGTGGATGAAGTAGTTATTCATGAAGCACATGTGGGTTTTCACCCGACCAATAACGCATATTTTGCTTATTGACGAACCCATTGAGCCAAAAATGAGCTTCGTCACTGAAGATGATTTTGCGATGAAATTCATCATCTTGGCGCAACTTCTCCAGAATACAGTCAGAGAACGTACGTCACTTCAAATTGTCCATCGGCTTCAATTCTTGAGTCAGCTTGATCTTGTATGGGTGTAAACCAAGATCCTTACGCAAAATATGCCATAATGTGGTCTGAGCGATGCCCAATTCTTGAGAACGCCGTGGAATTGACTGATTTGGATCATTTGCTACGGACGTCTGAACGGCAGCGATATTTTCGACACTTCGACCAACCCGTTGTCCCATTGACACAACAAATATGTAGACTCAAATTTTTGCACTAAACTTGTTATTACCTGTCTACTAGGGCGAGAATTACGGCCGAAAATTGGAGTTAACGCTCTTAAAGCTGCAGTCACCGACTCCGAATATCTGTAGAAAATTTTTATAATTTGTAGACGTTACTCGTTAGTGTACTTTACCATGATGAAAATGTTGAGACTACTGAATAAATTGACTGTGACAGTGTGATGATTAGTGAAAGAGTGCGTTCACAAATTAAATTCAAAGTTGTCAAGTCCCTATTGGAAAACCCTATACATGTATGTATTTTCGAACACACTCCGACATCTTATTTCATATATTAAAAATGTTAAAGCACTCAACGCTACTTAGACTACTACTCAGTGCAGTATTTCGTTTTCCTCGAAACGACAGTGGATATATTCATTCGCTTGCGATAGGGTCCATGCTTCAGTGAAAAAAAGTAGGACTTGGATGTTTAGGACAGGGCCTTACTAGTCAATTGCCTTCTAAGCTTAAAGGAACAGAGATTGACAAGAGTGATTCTTCGTTTTATTTCTTTCTGAGGTGCTGTAGGTAAAATTTATAGCAGAGTCAAGGCAGATAAAGTTGTTTACTACCTCGAGATGATAGCTCTTGACTGTGACGTTCTGTCCAATTGATCGATGTTGTATGTCCCGTCTCGTTGATAGCAAATACTTCGTGTTGCCTTCATCTACCGCTTAGACCATTTCGGCAATTTTCTTTCAATACTAACGAACGCACCGGTGGTAGGACGCTGAATTCTGCCAATTATATCAATATCATCAGCGTACGGTAGGAGTTGCACAAACTTTTGGAAAATTGTGGCTCGGCTGTTTTGCTGTTCTTCCAAGTATGATGTTAATAAAGTCACATTACAGCGCGTCATCTTGTCTAAAACCTTTTTCGGCATCAAATGTCTCAGTTTAGTCGTTACCAGCTTTGAGGGAGCAGCGAGAATTTTCAGTCGTCATTCTGCATGGACGGCATAATTTATCAAGCATGTCAAAACTAGACATGACTGTATATAGCTCGTCCCTATAAATGCTGTCACATGCAGCCTTAAAATCGATGAAAAGATGGTGCGTGTGTTTTACAAAACAACATTTCATTTGTATTTAATTTCTTTTGTCCATTCCGGATACAATTATTTGGGAGCTCTATAAAATGTCGACTTTTCTCAAACATTTTTCTTATCTTAAGAAAATTGTAAATATCTGTGCATGACTCCGTAGTCCTGACACGTGCGAAAGAGCTGTCGAAGTTGTTCATACAAACACCAAGAGATAAAGCTTTCAACAACACTCTTGACATTATATATATATTTTATTCATAAGATAAAGATTATATCTATTATTAGTTAAAAACGTATGCTTTTCTACTCTATACTGGCATGGAGCACTTAAAAAAAATAAAACACATTTTATGTCCTTTGTAAAAACAACATCGTAATTTAGTCCAAACAAATAGCAGCGTTTGTTATAAAGAGTCGTAAGCAGTACTTTGAAAGGGCGAAGGATTCCTCTCTAATGCTATCGCTGTTTATGTTTTCTTTTCTTTTTTTTGGAAGAAAAAAAACTTTATCTGAAAGATTTGTAGTTTTGGTTTTAAAGATATTTAACCAAAACGGTTTCTTGGGACGCAGTTTGATGATGTAAGACACAAATGAATTAAGGGACATTTGTTTTTCCTCTTGTTTTTTGGTTTGAGTAAATTTACTCAAACATAAAATGCGACTATCTGCCAGATGTGGATAAAGTGAAATGATAACACGAATGTTGGCTGTAGTAAATGTATCCTGGTGAGTCATTTGTAAAGTTACTTTGGCAAAAGTTTTATGGACTTGTGTTGGCCGGTCGTACTAGGTATTATTATATTTGAGAAATGGTATATCGTATACGTACGAATAAAAGATATTAAAATATTCTTCTCTTATGTAAGTCTTATGTAAGTCATTTATATCCAAATAACTGTATAGTTATTGTCACAGAAAGACCTGCAATTCAGTTTTATTCAACTGGGCTTGTCTAAATAGCAAATGAATATCTTCTGTTTATCGCTCAACTTGAAACGCACAACTTCTTTACATGACAATTTCAAGTGTTATATGGATTTAATCTTGCAAAAATGTATACCAACAAAACCCTAAAGATAGGTCAATACAAATCATAAGGAGAAACACATATGTAGATCTAGTTCACTTTAGTGGATAGCTTGGCACTTGCCTAGCTTGACCGCATTCCTATTCGTTTAATAGAGCGTACCGTGTATTTTCAGACAGACAGAAAAATTATCACATTTTCCGATGATCGAGGATAATTTCATTTTAAAAACCGCAGGTGATATTTCAAACCATAGTATGGTATGTATACAGATTCAAGCAATACAAAACTATTAAGGAATAAACTTATGCCTAAGCACAACCATTTTTAACTTTAAATCGAGAATTTGACCGAGACCAGATTGGAGTACATTTAGAGGAAGCCGAACAAAACCTTTTATTCAGAATTAATATACATGCGTTCACATGTTAAGTACATTGAATTGTTATAAATCCAAATTGAATGAGAAGTTGCTAAGTCAAACTTTTTAAACCTTGTTCATCTTCATTGTTTACTTAGCACTACCACTTATAGATAATTAAACCTATTACTTACACTCGTTCTAATATTCATTATTTACCTAAGTATGTATAGAATTATATTTTTTTTATTTTCTATTTCAATAAATAATCTAAAAATTTGAAATTTTCCTTTACTCAGAATATTTGTTAAAATATATAAGTAGGCTCCTTCATATCGCTCACGAATAAAGTAATAACGAACATGGACATGTTTCGTTCGTTTATGAAACTCAGGGTTTTTGATAAGTCGAATAGCTTCTTGGTAGTCCATGTTCAGAACTGATTTGCCAATTCCAACTGGAACTATCTCAGTGAGTAGTTTTTGTGGTCTTTATTGTCTGTGAAGTAGCTACATACTGGACATAAAAACACTTTTTGCCTTTGTGACAACGAGGACCACGGCCCATTGCCAAGTGAAGAAAAGAACCCAGAAATAGAACGCCTAACTTCAGTATCGATTGCATAGTCAGTGTCATTGATACAAACTAATGATAAATATCGAGCTCTTTTAAAAATTATGGCCATTCTCCTGGTCCCATGGATGTACTTAAGAATTCTTTTAAAAGCATTAACATGATCATAACTTAGTGCATTATTTGTATGCACTGGTCGGGAGACCATTCCCACTATTTGCAGTGTATGTGCAAGTAGATACCGCCAAGTACATTAGAGAGCCAACTGCTCCTCTATAAATCAATTTAACTCCTCTCGAGGAAACAAATTCAGCTGAAGAAAAAGTGTTCATATGGTTTCAGGTTTTCATGGCTCACATGAATTTCAAACCTGACTTTTACTGAGATTTTCATCCCAAAAAAGTTAGCAGCTTCCAACACTACAACTTCGAAACTTTTCTGCAGAAAATTTACCAAATGAAGGGTATTATCCCTTTTTCTTGCCACTACCAGCCCATCATCGATGTTCAAAATAAAATGTTGGGTCTATAACTTAATTAATGCGGTTTGCTAAGAGATGGCGTTACTTGTATTATTACATTGTTGTTATTCCATTGGAACATGCGTTGGAAAGCTACTGTCATTGTACGTCATTTCAGTATATGTCATTCATTTGAAGCGTTAACAACAATAGTTTTCTTTCACTCAAATATGTCGAGCTTTGTGCCTGAAAAAGTGTTTTTGCGGGGATTTCTTCTTCATTACTTTATTGTGAAGAAAACTGCTGCCGAAAGTCATCGTATTTTGGTGGAGGCTTATGGTGAATATGCGCTAGCTGAGCGAATGTGCCAGAAGTGGTTTGCACTATTTAAAAGTGGGGATTTTGGCCTGGAAGACGATGAACGTCCTGGGCAGCCAAATAAGTTTGAAGATGAAGAACTGGAAGCATTATTCTATGAAGATTGTTACCAAACACAAGAAGAGCTCGCAGAATCTTTGGGTGTCACACAAGCAGCCATTTCAAAACGCTTAAAACAGCTGGATATATTCAAAAGCAAGGAAATTGGGTTCCACATGAACTCAAGCCGAGAGACGTCGAAAGGCGGTTTTGCATGTCCGAAACGCTACTGGAACGCCACAAAAGGAAGTCATTTTTGCATCGGATTTTTACTGGTGATGAAAAATGGGTCCATTACGACAACCCCAAGCGCAAAAAAATCATATGTGAAACCCGGCCAACCAGCTAAATTAACGGGAAAGCCGAATATCGATGGCGCGAAGGTAATGCTCTGTATTTGGTGGGATCAGATGGGTGTGCTGTATTATGAGCTGCTAAAACCGGGTGAAACGATCAATGGACAACGTTACCGAACACAATTAATCCGTTTGAAGAGAGCGACACGAGGCAATAATATTCCATCATGACAACGCTCGGCCCCACGTTGCTATTCCGGTTAAGAACTATTTGGAAAACAGTGGATGGGAAGTCTTACCCCACCCGCCTTATAGCCCAGACCTTGCCCCTTTTGACTACCATTTGTTCCGGTCGATGCAGAACGCCCTCCCTGAAATACGGTTCACATCAGAGCAGAATATCAAAAATTGGCTTGATTCATTCTTGGCTGCCAAGCCGGCGCAGTTCTTTTGGGATGGGATCCACAAATTGCCAGAAAGATGGGAAAAAGTCATAGCTTCAGATAGGCATTACTTTAAATAATACTATTGTACATGTTTTTCTTAAATAAACGTTCAAATTTTGAAAAAAAAAAAACCGCACGAATTAAAATATATACCCAAAGTTAGACCATGCGACCAATTAAATGGTTTATTTCATGTAGGTCGAAGTGAAATAGCCATTCCTTAACTTTCCTATTTCCAACGACAAGATTTCTGCTTTGCCTAATTATATAATCTTGGAACAACAGAAAAGTAAAAGTTCAAAAAGTGATGTGTGTTGAAAGATGGAATGAAAGCGAAATAGTTATTGTTACCACGAAGTGACTGATGGGTTGGATTTCTGTCAATGGAGTAACCACTCCTAATGAAAAAAATCCTTAACACTTTATAAAAGCAAAGATGCTTAAGTGGTAGCATTTTAGAGTTTACAAAAAGCAAATAACTACTTTATCGGCGATTCTTTCTCCAGATTATTTTATCTATATGTTTTTTGCACAATGAGTAACGTTTGGACTTTATTCTTATGAGTTCCTCCCCAACGGATTAAGCCGTACTGCAACTTTGATTGTACTAGTCCATAGTATATTGTTTCCATCAGTTTTTCAGAACAAAATTGCCTCAAATGGTACATTAACTTCGTACTTTTTACCAAGTAAGATCTTAGACTGGCAGTATGATTACTCCAATTCAGTTTGCTATCAATTTCCAGACTTAGATATTTAAAAACTGTAGTTCTTTCTATATAAAAACACTGAGGTGAACAAGTTAAATCCCGATTAAATAAGGTAGAAAATGATGTCGCTTTGCATGTAACAGGGCTAAATAATAAATGCTTACAACTTGCACTATGAAAAATCATATGTGGGTTAGAAGACAGCTTGAAGAACATTATTTTAGTTTTATCATTGATTACCAATTTTTGTAAACAAAACCAGTGTCTCAGCTGCTCTAAGTTATAGCTAATGTTAGCAATTAAATCTTATGCAGAGCTATTAGAATAAGAACAAGCTATATCACCAGCAAATCCTATTTGTTTACCTTTGATATCGTGGTTAAAAATTGAATTGATATAGTTAAAGAAAAGGATTGGACCAAGTACTGAGTCTTGTGGAACACCAATTTTAATATCTAACGATAGGCTAAAACTATCATTAATCTTTACAACTTGTTTGCGGTTGTTTAAATAAGCATAAGCAACTTTTGTGTTAATATAATGTGGTCGACAGTATCAAACGCCTTAGTAATGTCAATAAAAATAGCAGCCGTATATTTTTTATTGTTCAGGCTTTCGTAGTTAAAGCAGCAGAACTCTAAGAGGTTATCCTCTGTTGACTTCCCAGCTCTAAACCCAAACTGATTATTACTAAAGAAAAGAAGATGAATCTAGGAAAGTCATTATTCTATTTTTCACTGCTTTCTCAAATATTTTAGAAAACACTGGAAGAAGAGAGATTGGCCTATAGTTATTTAGATTTTTACTATCACCTTTCTTTAAAACATGTATTACTTCTACAGATTTTAAGGCATCAGAAAAAATACCACTGTAGATACTTTTATTAAAAATATCCGTTAAGATATCAACAATATTTAGTGAGACCTTCTTAATAAAATTGTTAGACCAACTCTGTCTCGTGGACGAATTAGAATTTTTTAGAGAGTTGATAGTCCTAAATAATTCTAAAGAAGAAATCGGGTCATAAAAAAAAACTATTGGATTGACTGCATTCATTGCTAAAGCAATCTTCTATACAATGATTCGACGATTCAGAGAAACCAGCACTAGAAAGAGTCTTGTAAGCTACACTTGTAAAATATTTGTTAAAAACATTAGATATTTCACTAGGATTAACTATATTATGTCCCTGATAAGATACACAATTGAGTTCATTTAAAGCGGGTAGTTTTTTATTTATAAGTTCGTTAATAATTGTCCATTCTTTCCTTAAATTGCCTCTAGCTAGATGTAGTTTATTGGTGCAGCAATTGTCTTTGTTCACAATAACTTCCTCTGCAACTTCCTTGCACACTCTATTATAGAGAAGTCTAATTTAATATATAATTTATTCTTCTTTGCAATCTTCTTTAATAAAGTTGTAGACATCCATGGCTTAATTTTTTTAACTTTACATTGTCTTTGGGTTTCAGTAAGACATTCACTAACATGAGCTTATATGATATTAGAAAAGATGTTAAAAGCATTAGGGGGATTACTTTCAAGGTACACATCGGTCCAACTTTCGTGTAGTAGGAGATGGTTAAGACGCTCGTAGTTCAAGTCTTTAACTTTCTCAAACCGTACAGACATATCAATTTGTTTCATATTGGCGCATAGAAAAACTAAACCAACCATACAATGGAGCTGGTGATAGTGAGTTTAGAGCTTAGATCAAGTCTACCAAAAATATGATCAATACAGGTTTGTGTTGAAGGAGTTAATCTAGTAGGTTCTCTAAAAGACGATTCTAAACCATTTGCCGCTAAGACAGACAAATAATTTAAAACATTAGCAGAATCAGATAAAATATCTAAATTTATATCACCAAGGATAAATAGATTCTTTGACTTTTCGTCAGACAACAAGGTAGTCAATTCTTCAGCAAAAACATTTTTACTTTTTTCATGTAGCCTGTAGAAGCACATAAAAATAAACTTTCTAGACTCAATTTTGCAAGAAACTTTAACCATACTCCAACATATCACTTATAAGGACAGCCGCACCACCTGCAGCATAAGAATTATTACATGTAGGATGAAATTTATAACCAGGTATACTAAAAATATTAGCTTCAGTATCAAAAATCCATATTTCCGATAGAAAAAATAAATCAGTCTTATTCACAAACGATTCTAAATGAGTCAGAAACAAATCAAAATTTGTACGCATACTTCTAATATTTTGATGAATGATAAAAAATTCGAAAAATCTCTTTGTCAAAACTACAAAATTCATTACATTCTTTGAAATAACTATCCAGATTTTGAAAACAATTTGAAGTAATAAAAGGCATTATTAGTTAAAAAAAGAACTAGATTCTAGATCCCAGGTGTGATTTTTGTAAAGGCTTCTTATCTTCCCTGCCATCACTCATTCCACTGCACCTTCTCTTTGCAAGAAATAAAGCATCTTTGTAGCTTTGTGGCTTTACTTGTAGAAATAATGCATGTTTTTCTACAAAATTACAAGTCTCTGTTGCAGCATCCTTTCTTTTTCATAGTCGGTACCTTAGAGAAATATAAACGTTTCTGTCATGGTCCACTTCTATTGTCCTCTACTTTCTCAGCGGACTGATAATCGTCGTTCTCCACATATACTTCTACGCCTTGTTCAAGATTGCCCTGCATTTAAACTTCCGTATTGTTAATTAAAATATCTATCGAAGGACCATCATTTTGACTCACAAGATCGGAGAAAATTCTCCACAATTTCTATTACCTAAAAAATTGCGTCTCTAACGATGTCCTTCAACCTTTGGTTGTGTCAGAGTACCCCATAAATAATTTTTTTTTTTTTTTTGCTTTTCTGTCCCATTTTTTGCGTTTTTGATTAAGCAGGTACATGAACACCTCAATGTCAAAAGTTTTGAATTCCTTGACCTTAAACTTACCTCCACACTACAATATATCGGGGTTTTTACCTCCTAAGGCGCTGTCTGCGGTATGGTTTATTGTATTAGGTGCAATAGGGTTTTTTTGATGAAACCCTATTGTGAAAAATTGCCTATCGCTAGCTACAACTTTTTCCCATCCTTCTGGTAGAGCTTAAATACCATTACGGTAAAAGTGTTTATCTTTCGAGGCTATCCACAAATCAAAACATTTTTTGATGTCTTCATATGAGCGAAACTGCTGATCAGCCAACCATGTGCCTTCGAACGAAACAAATTATAATCGGACGGCGCAATATCTGGGGAATATGACGGGTGACATAGAACTTTCGATTTTAGCATTTTCAGGTAGGTTTTACGGGTTTGGCAACGTGAGACCGAGCGTTGTCGTGCTTTAGAATTACTTTTTCGTGCCTCTTTTCGTAGTATGGCCATTTTTCGCGCAGTGCTCGCCTCAGTCGCATCAATAGAAGTCGATACCGTTCATCAGTGATGATTTCGATGTGGTTCAGCAGTTCATAATAAATAACACCGACCTGTTTCTACTAAAAATACAGCATAAACATCGCAGCGTGAATATATGGGAGAACCAACGACGTAGAAGCATGACCGGACGAAAAAACACCGCTGAACGTCCCTTGGCTACAAATCATAAGGAACCCAAGTTTCTTGTTTTTGAGTTATTCCCAACGCATTCAATCGCTTGGAAATGGCCTGACGGGTAACTCTTATAGCTGAAGCAAGCTCTTCTTGCTTTTGGCACGGATCCTCATCGAGAAATGCTTCTAATTCAGCGTCTTCGAAGGCTTTTGGCCTACTTACGCGGACGGTCGTCAACTTCGAAATCACCGTCTTTGAAGCAATGAAACCCATCACGGTACGTTATTTCACTTAGAGCAGCATTTCCGCAAAACTTTATGGAGCTCTCAATGCGTGTCAGCCGCCGTCTTCTTCGAATGAAAAAAGAAGATCAACACCTCCCGCAAATGACGATTTCAGGCATTTTCACACAACCAAAAGTATACGACGCAAAAACAAAATCACTAATGTTTCAAAACGGTTTGTTAACCATATGTCAAAGAAGTAGACAAATTATAATTCAAGTAGCTAATATGAGTAGGAGCAGGACTATAATGTAAGCAAAGAAGGGTAGATAGATGATGTAACTTTGTGTAATTTGTGTCAGATTGAAGATAATAGTATGCACTGAGTTGCCAACACCTCCCTCTTTAATTAAAAGGTGATGGTTCATAGGGCTTTGGAAATTTAGAAATTCTTGTCGAGTTGTTGCTGTTATTGATTTAGGCTTAATCGGTATGAGATCTTCAGAACCATCAACTGGTTGAGCATCTTCTGACGTTGCTGTGTGTGGAACAATTCTAAGTGTCACAACTGGTACCTTTTGTTATCTCAAAACCATCCAATGCGAGCTCCAATAGAGGTTAGAATTTACTAAAGTTGATTCAACTGATAACACTTTCATTCTCATCTTGTTTACAAGGGGTTATTCATCGTGAGATTTGATTTTCAATAGGCTTTTTTTGACAGATCACGCGTAACTCCTACCAAACTGCTTTGCCATTTTTGTTAAGTATCGTTTGGCAAGTCATTATGGAAAGACTCACACTTTTTTCAACTGTATTGCGAAAATCAACGTTCTGTGATAAATGTTTTTCGAGCGATTTGAGGAACTTACGGTGCGCATAATTGACCTACTGAAACCACTATTGCCAATACCATTCGCAAATTTGAGTCCCAGCTTACATTAGTGGATAATGCTCGACCGGTTAGAGCACGGAAGAGACTATAGTATCTGTAGCTAAGAGTATACGCGAATACCGTGACGAATCGATTCGTCGTCGTTCTCAGCAGTTTGGCTTGGCGTATTCGACAACTTGGCGTATTTTACGTGAGGATCTTGACCTAAAAGCATAAAAAATTCAACTTGTGCAAGTATTGAAGCCAGACGACTTCAATTTGCGTCATGTTTTTAGTAAATGGGCTCTGGAAAAACTCAATGAAAATCCGGTGTTTTATAGTGAAATTTTGTTCAGTGATGAAGCCCATTTCTGGCTCAATGGATACGTTAGTAAACAAAATTGCCGTATTTAGGCTGATGAGCAATATAAAGAGTACCAAGGGGTACCATTTTATCCATTAAAAGTAACGGTATAGTGTGGTTTATGGTCTGGTGGAATCATTGGTCCATATTTCTTCAAAAATGAGGCAAATCAGAATATTACCATCAATTGTAACCGTTATCACGCCATGTTAACGGACTATGTGCTTTCTGAAAATCAAGCACATGGTCTCGATGAGCTCTGGTTTCAACAAGACGGCGCTACGAGCCATACAGCGTATAAAACAATGGACTTGTTGAGAAATCATTTTGGTGGGCACTTAATTTCACGTTTTGCTACGGTAAATTGGCCGCCTAAATCGTGCGATATCACACTTTTGCACTATTTTTTGTGGGGATATATTAAGTCGCAGGTCTTCAGGAATAAGTCAGCTACGATTGACGCTTTGGAAGCAAACATTACTTGTGTTATACGCGAGATACCAGTCGCTATGCTCGAACAAGTCTCCTAAAATTGGACCTTCCGAATAGACCTCCTCAAACTTAGTCGTGGCCAACGTTTACATGATATTATCCCTCAAGAGTAATTGCCATAAATTGTTCTTTTTACCGATGATAGAAATTTTAAGTTTACTTCCAAATTTATGTATTTTATTTTACATTATAAATCAAACCTCACATCGAATCACCCTTTATGAGCTTCCCTGGGTTATAGTTTGACACCGCCAACGCGCTCAACAATCTCACCAGCTGTCCAAATTTGAGGAAAAATTTTGTTTGACGAGTGTAATGTCTCCTTTGCTAAATCATTTTGGTTTTTTTTTTTTTTTTTTTTTTTTTATTTTTCTTGAATTGTACATCTTTTAGGGTGTTCTGAATAAGCTGTATCGGTCTAAGGTCAACTGTTGTTCGTATTGATCTCCCTATCGGCAAATCAACGGGTGATTTACTATGTGTGGACCTATAAGAAAGTAGGAATGCATAATATTAATAATGTCTTCAGAAGTTTCTTTCCTGTTAATTTTTTAAAGCATTTTTAAATGTCCCTACCTTTGCTTATCCATTCGATTGGAGATGATAGGGTACTACTGTAACACGCTCGATGTCATTGACCAAACAAAATTAATTACTCTGATGGCTTTTAAACTGAGATGAGTAATTTGAGACCACCGTTTTAGGGAATCCTAATATCGGAAATTTGAATAACCTCGGGCCATGCATCTATGCATCAACTAGCATAAAAACCCATGTGGCGTTACTTGGAATTGCATAATCTATGTGCACTCATTGCCACGGTTTGCGACATAGAGGCCATGATGCAAGTAATACCTTATTTGGAGAGGAAGCAGCTGACTGGCATTGATCGTACTGCTTCACGGAACGTTTGATTGCATGGTCTAAGCCAGGGCAATAAACGTAAATGCCAGTTAGCGACTTCACTCGCTCTTCACCTGGATGGCCCTTATGTAACAGTTTTAAAATGCACTGTTTGGGATAGTGATAAACTAATTGAATAATAGACAATCTTCTGCTATCATAAAGGACTCTTTGTGAGCTTGCTAGTTGTTATAAATTCTTTTACATTGCGAAATTGTTTCGGATGAAGTGTAGCGGCCCTTATCATTTTTATGTAACTTGTAAGTGTTGGTAAATATTTGCATGTTGTTTTGCTGAAAAATCGGATTCATGTTCATCGCTCAGATTGTAGTCTTCTTCTTCTAATTCGGTGTGACGCTTACCAGATAATTGCGAATCTGCTTTCCCGAATCCTGAGGTTGGTACAATCTTTATGTCGAAATCGTATGTTTGTAAGACCAGAGACCATTTTTGAAGGTGATTTGGTGAATGTTTGGGCATGTCTCCAGCAGTAACTTTCGACCGAGAAACATTCTATGGAATTCAGAAATACGAAAACTAGAGCCTTGATTTGACTGTAACTTTTTTCCGCTGAGATAATCGATCTCAAGACATAGTTAGTACTCTGCTTTCATTTTGCCACCAGGGAAACGATGTGATAAGCGAGCTTCAATTCCATTCTCAAAGCATTGCTAGAAATAATGCAACTGAGTTGCCAACAGAAAGTATAATTATGATACTTCCTTCCGCCTTAAAAGACTTTAGTTTGTAAGGAATGTAAAACCATCCCATTCCGACAAGCCGAGCAACCGCAAGCGTGCCACTGCCTATTCCTGCATCATGGCGTACTACATTCCTAACAAGTTTTAGTCTAATAAACATATGCCTGCACTTAACATGAATAATTATTATTGCGTGAAAGAATTAAAAAAAATAAGTCGAAAACAGATGCACAAGTTCAAGACAAAGTTTCAGTTGGTATAATTTCAATTTCACCAAACAGAATCCATTCCATTACAGAACTACTTGTTTGAGACAACTACAAATTAGATACTTACATCAAATACTAATTAAGGGAAGAAAGACTTCAAGCGATGCTAAACAAATTACTTTCCAAATTTCTATTTTCTAAACCAAACGACAAATCAATAATTCATTACGAATACTAATTACATTCTTCCTGTTCGCTTTGAAGTACTCCTCATCAGGACCTTTTTTCGTATTTGGAATAAACAGCGTTGATCTGTATTGTAAGAGAAACCCATGTACATACCCTTGCATACTCAAACTGCTGGGTAATTCGTGCTTCTATCTTCTACCCCTATCAAGTAATCTATTATAGGGATAGAAACCCTCCCAATTTAAGTGACTTCTTGGCGCCATCGATATTTTTGAACTGTCGCCAAGTGTAGACAAAACAGTCGTCTAACAAACAAAACCCATGACATTAAGAATTCAGAACTGTGAATTGAAGGAAATGTCCCCTACAACTCGCTAGAGATTCTCTTTACGACTATACGCTGTCGTCGTTGGGGTTCATCTGTTGTTAATGATTTCAAGCCGTCCCCGAAATGACTTGCTACAACATCACAGTAACAATGAACAGATGAACTTTGAAGGCGTATGTTTACGAGGAGGTTTAGATCGTCCTGTTGTCGTCGGTGGAAAACGATATAGAATCTGGGTCAATGAGAATACCCGTTAAGGGTATACGTTTAAATAGCGCGAGAAATCACTGTTTACATAGTCTGTTCTGTACGGGGAAGATGAATTCATTTGAAATGTACTGCCAATGTGTCAGACTTAGAGACAAAAGAAGAGTAGGTACCAAACTAAGTAAGTAACATAACGATACAGATAAAGTCAGTAACAATCCCTTTTAATTACTTACATTAATGGATTAAAGCAGAAGGGATATCTTCAGTACATATAGTACAAGGCCTCGTACTTAGGTGGCTGATAGAAGACTTTTTTCTCAGTAGTACACTTTGTTTTGGATAATCTATCATACTTCACCTTGAAGGCACACCCATAATTAAATACTTATTTCATTTCACGGGAGGATGGACACGTAATCTTGAGATTTAAATTACGTAATCCTTCAACTACTGCAGTTGTTCTGCAATTTGAAGGTTTTCTTCTTTTTTTTTTTTTTTTTTTTTTTTTGAAGACAAACACACAGCTGTTCTGGATGGTCTTAAAGGATAATTTCTGGGCTTAGAAGGAAGGATGTATTTCAAGTAGAAAATATGTAAGTGTGGGCAAAATATTATCTCGTGGGTGGATGTAATTATACTACACAACTTATAATCAGAAAGAACATAATTTTTTCCACCCCCCCCCCCCCCCCCTCCCACGTAAATTTGTGCTTCTGATATTTATTTGATGATACGGCATATTGACAAGATGTTTCTGATGTTATGTCATTTGTGGGTGTAGGCTCACTGACATTCTTTGTAAGGTGATTATTGTTTCAAAGTTGCAAAGGTCATAAGTGGGTGTTTTATTATATTTAGCATCAGTATAAAATAGAATTAGCTTTTATCAAATTTACATACAGGCACGCATTTTGATATTTAGTGCAAATTTAGTGTGTTGATTGACAACAAATATTTGGACGGAAATAGAACACTTTACTTGATTTACAAATTAACCGTCATTGATTGACATTTACGGAGGAATTTCATAGTTCAAATCTGTTATATATGTTAATTAAACTTTGTGTTTGGATAGACATTGATGGTAGCTAGTTTTTTAAACTCATGGAAAGGTATGAAAAAGAAAAAAAAGATTTTTTCCTGAGAAGATCTTTTAAATTATTAACGTACAAATTTGTACACATGTTATGGTAACACTTTATTTAAACATTTTTTATTTGCAAAAATAATTATATTGAAAGCTTCTATAGCTGATCTCCGAGGGCTCCTCTAAAGAAAGGCGGTGAACATGATTTCTCTGAATTAAAACGAAAAGACCCAACAAATTTCGTTAACATAATGGAATATCATGTATTCGATGTAAGAAATAAGCAAAATAATAATTTTTGACAAAATAGTGGCTTCCCAAAAAAAAAGTTATTTTTGACAAAGATCATGGCCTAAAATTGTTTGTAAAATGGAACATATGGTATTTATTGGTGAGAAAAAACCTTCAAGCAATGTATCAACAAAAAATACTCAGAAGGTAAAAATTTGAGACTAATCGGCTCAGCCGTTTCCGAGAAATCTTCCTCACCAACTTTAAAAATATAGTTTTGAGAAAAATGTGTTTAAAGTTTAAAGTTAAAGTTTAAAGTGTGTTAAATTGTTCATTTTTTCATCATTAATAATGTTGTCCCCTACAAAGTAATGCCCCTCAGATATAATACACTTGTGCCAACGCTTTTTCCAATCCTCGAAACACTTCTCATAAGCACTTTCTGGTATAGCCTAGAGCTCTTCCAGCGATGCTGTTTTTATTTCCTTAATCGTTGCAAATCTCCGGTCTTTAATAGGTCTCTTCAGTTTTGAAAACAGCAAAAAGTCTCATGGGGCCAAATCTGGTGAATATGGTGCCTGAGGCATGATTGTTGTGTCATGAACCAGCAACAATAAATGAGCAGGTGCATTATTGTGATACAAAAACCATGAATTGTTTTTCTACAATTCCGGACGTTTCGTTTGTATTGCTTCGCGCAAACGGCGTATAATTTTAAGGTTATACTCCTTATTAACCGTACGTAAAAACTCCTGATGCACTACGCCACTATAATCGAAAAAAATAGTGAACAAAACTTCGACATTTGATCAAACTTGGCGTCCTTTTTTCGGTCTTGGCTCTCCTGAGTGCTTCCTTTGGGACGGTTGGGCTTTGGTTTCGACTTCATAACCATATACTCAGCTGTGATCTTTTTGAGTAAGTCAGGATCATCATTGACGTCACTCAAGAGTTCCTGACTGTCGCTCATGCGACGGTTCTTCTGATCAAAATTAAGAATTTTCAAAACAAACTCCGCTGATACACGTCTCAGCCCGAAACATCCAAAAAAATTGCATGACACGAGTCAACCGATATGCCAACATTCTCAGTAACTTCTCTTATTGCAATTTGACGGATTTCCAATACAATTTTCTTCAAAACTTCGAAGTTATCATTTTTTGTTGATGTGCTGGGGCATGTAGAGCGTTGTTCGACTTTTGCATCTTCTCGGCCATTTTGGAAGAGCTTGTACCACTTGTAAACGTTTTTTGTTTTTACTTAAACCAAACTCACCATATGCCACATAAATGTTTTAGAGTACCTGATCCCATTTTTTATACAAAATTATTTTTTTAATAATAATTGGAGATACCCGAGCACACCTAAACACGTCTAACCTTTCTATATGTCAAAAACAAACTAAGTATACTACACTACCACCTTGAAGTTCCCGGAGCTTATTCAGAAAATTAAAAATACACGTTTATTCATCTAAATCTATATTGTCCCGTTCAAAGTTATCCCCATCGACCGAAACATTTTTTATTTCGGTTTTCGGTATGTCCATCAGTGCTTCCTGCGGTTTATCTATTACTTTTTCTCGGCTGCTATAACGCGTTCCCCCTTAGTGGTTTTTTAACTCGATTGAACAGAAAGAAGTCACAGGGAGCCAAATCAGGTGAATTCGGTGGCTGTTGGATGGTTTTTGTTGCATTTTTTCTCAAAAAATTCCGAATAATGATGGCAGTGTGCGACGGTGCGTTATCATGATGCAAAATCCGCGAGTTTTCTGTCCACAATTCTGGTCTCTTTCGGCGAATTGCTTTACGCAAATGCCTCATAGCGCCCAAGTTATGCTCTTTGTTTACGGTATGGCCTTCTGGCCTCACAAATACACCGTTGTAATTCACGAAAACCTTGAGCATTGCCTTCTTTTTTTACTGAAAACAACGTGGTTTTGTTGGTCTCGGCTAAGTAAGAGAACGCCATTCACTTGCCTGATGTGTAGATTGCGTGTCGTACTCATAACCTCACGTCTCGTCTCCAATATTGATCCATTTGATGAATGTTGGATCGGATTCAGCCTCACAAATCATTTTTTTGTTTTGCGACATTAATACGGTATCTTTTTTGCATAAATTTTGCATGTCCTTTGTCCATCTTTGCTGCTACACGACGGAAACCCAAATCATTAACCAAAATGTCTCGGGCAGATCGATAGACAATGTTCAAGTCCTCCGCTATATCTCTGATGGTTAATTTGCGGTTATAGACCAACATTTCTTTTACTTCATCAATGTTTTCGTTTTCGTCGGTTTTCGATGTCGATGATCTGCCACTGCGTTCATCATCATCGATTGACACACAATCACTTTTGAATCGTTCGTGCCACTGGCAAACGATCGTTTTCCTTAGAGAATCGTTACCGAAACACTTTTCCAACATTTCCAACGTTCAGGCACTATTAAATCCGTTTTTTACGCAAAATTTAATACAAGTTCGTTGTTGCAAATTTAAATCCATTTCAAAAATTGTAAAAAAATCGCCAACACACACAGAGATATATGTACTCTTGGCTACGTAACTTTTGCAAGTGTCAAGCTATGGCTCTAATATTTAGAAGGAATGTTAACAACAGATGTACCAACTTAACAAAAAACAAAAAAAAAAAAAACAGAACTCAAATCGGAACAATGAGAGCTCCACACGGTGGGTTTTCAGTTTTTTTTTTTTGATCAAATTGGTACTTGAAACTGTGGACATATGTTCGGGACACATGTACAAACACAGCAAAAAAATATCGTTAATCGAATGCACGTTGCCCGCAAAATTCCAAAAATAACCTTACTTTTTGAATACACCTCCTACCTTGATTGAATATGCAGGTAGCTATGTATGTATGGAGCAAATTCCACAGTTTTCAAGCCGGCCGGAATTATTTTTGAAAAGATTTTCCATATGAGTTGATTGTACCTTCTATTGTTGTTTTGGTTAAAACCATCCACACATCTTTCTAATAAATTTTCATTGCTAAACCTTAGCAACATCCTATGGGAATGGCTGATAATCACAGATTTTACGCTTCACGTATTCAAAAATTGCTGCAAACACTGTGATAAATTTCAAAATTCGATATTCAACAGACGAATCACGAGGAACTAAGATTTCCTCTTGCAGAGGCACTAAAACTACTTTCATTCATTTCAGTTGTTTTTGTATTATTTTTTCGTTCTTTGCTCTCGACTTTTATATTTTAGAAATCATTTTTCTGCCACACTTCATCTTTTGAGATTTGGGAAGAGATAATAGTCCGAGGGAGCCAAATCCGGCTAATACGGTGGATGTGACAGAAACTGGAGCCTTTAATCTAGCCGTCGTTGCGATGCTCTTGTGCCCTGGTGCATTGTCTTGCAAAAACAAATTTTTTTTTCGCTTCAAGTGAGGCCGTTTTGCTGCGATTTCGGCCTTCAATCGCTAAAATCGATAAGTTATTCTCGCTGTTGATGGTTTTTCCTTTTTCGAGGTAGTCCACGAAGAGTATGCCATGAAAATCCCAAAAAACCGTCGTCATAACCTTTCCGACCCATCGAACCTCCCTCGGCCGCTTCGGAGCACTCGTGCCGGCATTAGTCCATTGCCAAACACTGATTCTGTTCTCTGGTATTCAACAGTTAACACTCGTGTGCACTCAGTCCTAATCTTTGTGGTATCTGCTAGCTCGCGCACCTTCACTTTCCGGTCAGCCAACACCATTCCATGTATTTTTTTTTGACATTGTCCTCTGTAACCGCATCGGAGGGCCTGTCGCTGCGGACTTGATCGGTAGTGGAGTTGCGACCACCACGAAACTCTCGAAACCAATATTTGACGGTTTAATCTGACGGAGCATTAGCCCCACAATATTTATCCAACTTTTCTTTTGTTTTTGCCTCTCAAAAAATAATGTTTTATGAGAGAACGAAAATCGTTTTTGTCCATACGCAACATGATGCTAAACACGTCAACAACAATCAGCTATCAAAGCAAAACTAAAGACAATATCGCACTGAAATTTGGCATGTCTGCCTAAATATGAACGGACTTCAAGGCACCATAACCTTTTTTGCAGTAGTAGCGCATTCTGGCGGTCAAGGAGGTTACTTTTTACCCCACCTAGTATTGCCATGTCAGAATGGTGGAAGGTCTATTCATGTGCGGATAATTTTACATTCTAAGGTTTGCCATTCCTCACTGAAAAGATGGTAACGTCAGACAAACAAATTTTTCTGCGCTTTGATGTTATCTGTGATTTGAACCGAGGCTCAATATATGTACATATATATCCATATATGTATGTATAATTATTTTTAAGGCGTTAGACCACTCTAGGATTAAAAAAGAAGTCGATTTTTTATAGCTTTTAATGGTCCCTTACGACCTCAAAAATGATATTCCAAAATATTATGGCCGGGTACTTGTTTTTCAAAGGATAGTACAAGGTCACCAGGTAGGCAGCGTGCCCCTTATCACCGAAACCAAGGACTGGTACTTAAGGGGACTAGAGTAGGTATTCAGCAGATGTTTTTGTAGCTATTTTCCATGTATTCAAACTATTGCTTGTTTCGTCCTTAGAAACGTCCGTTTCAGTCAGTTTTTTATAGTAACACATTCGAGAAGGACGCATTTATGTACATATCGGGAGATACTATGTATATTCACGATATTGAAGTGAATTCAGGTAATGGTTATCGTTTTATAGACTTTATTGCAGTTTTTTCAGCTCTGGGAATGATGGTATTTCAAATATTTTATTGAAAAAGATAGCTATAATTGCTACAACAAGAATTTTTCCTGAAGAATTGAAATGCGCGAGTGTGATTTACACTCCGATACCGAACATTGTCTTCAATTTAAAAAAAAAAAAAATAGAATTTTGCTGAATCTCTCTAAAACAAAAGTTCTTAGCCCTTTACAGTTTGGTTATGTGAAAGGATTTTCCACTGAAAACGCATTCTTGGGCTTTGCTTGAACTTTTAAAGAAGTTATATAATATGTATTGGCTTTGATGGTTTTATTTAAAATTAGTTTGCTTAATATTTAAATAATCGTATTCAAAAGCTAAATGTACGAAATGTCTTAGCGAATCGAAACTTGTAAATCTAGGATTTCTACAAGAATCAGTGCTGGGTCCTATTCTCTTTCTTATGATGGATGATTTCTTAAGCGTTTGGTTTTAAATTGTACAAAAACACAGGGAAATTACCAAAATTTATACAATCTTTATTTGAGTTGATAAATTATATTTTTTAGTTATTTTTTCATGAAAATATTGACCACGATTACGTTTTAAGTAATCCGTACGCAGAGTCCAATTTTGAATCACTTTTTTCAGCATATTTGCTAGTATCTCGCTAATAGCACGTGTCATGTTGTCTTCCAAAGACTAAAGATTCCGCCGGACCATAAACCGCTGCGTCGCTGATGACAATTTTTCGGTAAAAAAAAGCAAATCTTCCTTCAGATTTTTTAGGATCAACTCACTGAAAATTGACGCTGTGGCAGGTCGTTTGGCTTCAGTTCTTGCACGAGCTGCGTTTTGTAAGATCTTCGGCCAAGATCCTTGCGTAAAATCTTCCACGTAGTTAAGTAACACAATTTCAATTTCGGCCAACAGCGACGAATGGACAAATCACGGTCTTCTTTAACAGTGACGGATGCAGCAGCAATATTTTTCTCTCTACGCACTCTACGCATACGAATAGTAGCATTTTTCAAAGAACTTAGTTTTGATAACAAAATTCATTAATTGTTTTACAAGCGTTGTTCGGTTGTAAGTTTTTCCATGATGAAATGGCAAGGTTTGACCTTGACACATGTCACGAATCACGAATCACCCTCTATATATTAACTTCTTATTTGGCCAACCATTCATTTGCAGTCAAAGCCTTTGTTGATGACCTGGCAATTGCTTATAATCCAATAAACATAGTTACGATAGAAAACATGACATGTACAATATATATTACGTTGTTCGTGTTCGTAGAACATAAGCTTATTGGTAGTAATATAACAAAGCTAATATTTTATAATCTCGAAGTAAAAGAATCCCAGACAGATGCGTAGTACGCACTAAATAAAAATAAATTTAATTAAAAAGTCATATGCAGTGCTAATTACTTTAAAATTGAGGTAAGTGAACAATTTAATTATCTAGATGTCACAATAGACCAGCATGAACATATTTCAAATCTGAAGAAGTATTTGCTTTGCATTGGATGCTTTCACCGTCTTAAAATTTTTTTGTTGGAATACAAATTTAAAATCGTGTGTATTGTGGAATATTTCATTCTAAATTGGGAAAGATGATATTTGCTGTTAAAAGATAATATCAAAGCAACTGATTGTCTCCATAAGTGTATCTTAAAGAAAATTTACTATCCTTACTCTACGGAGTTTTTTCGGTAAGAAGAATCTAAAAGTTGTTTTACTTTAAGGTCATATTTTGGCTTTAAAAAAAGGTCGGTGTGCCTCGTATTATGTGATCGTAACCAAAGAGTGACACACCATGAAAAATCTTCCGGGTTTAGGTTCTTATTAACAGGAGAACCTCAGGGCTTCATTCTTGGGTTCACGATTGGTTATATATTAATGACCTATTCAAAGTAAGCTCAAAATTTCCCATTCATCTTTACGCTGACGACGCTCAAATGTCCTTGTCACGACCAACTGAATTGTAGTAGTTGAGGATCTCATTGCTAGCATAAATGAAGATCTCCTAAAAAACTCTCAAGAATCAAATGGTCTCTTTCGAATGGCCTTTCTTGAAATTTTAATTTCAAGAAAATATTGCGATACTAATGATTTTTCATCTGTGCTTTTAAGCACAAGCAAAAGTTGGAAAGTGGAAAAGTTACAAACCTCGGTTTTATAATAAATCGTTCCCTTTCTGCAGCACACCACACCAATTATGTTTTTGGGTGAATTTATGCCGGCTTACGAAAGCTGTGATTGTCTTTCAGCTTTACTCCAGTAGAAACAAAAACAATAATTACCAAAATATTTGATTATTCTACTCTTGTATCCTGCGAAATTGACTCACAATCGGAACACAAGTTTCTTGTATGGATCACGCCGATACCATCACATCGCACACTATCACAAACAAGTTCTGGGCTGTACGTTTCAGCAATTCTGGAAGATAAGATATTGCCAACATATGCACTTTCTTGTCAACAATGTGTAGATCCACCACATCTTTGAAGAAATTCTATTTCTCCCTTTTACAAGAACTCTTAAGCTGACAACGCCATATTTTATGATAATTACCTTAACTCTTCCCGCTTCTTCTGCATTTATATAACCAGACTTTGAAGCAGCTTTCCCAGGTTTACGAAACTAATAATTGGAGCTTGAATGCTTATAACAACTGCAACAACTGATCTTCTTATTATCTTTTATCATGTCAACCCTAGATATGTTGTTCTTTCAATATCTACACCCTTTCCCAATCTTTTTTCGACTATAGCTTAAATGTTTTATCTACGATACAAATCTTGTAATATCCACTTCGGGAAAATGTTCTGCAAAAAACCAAGTCTTACTTGTATTTAGTAGGTGCGCAACTAAGTAATTTGATGAAAATGTTAATTTTATTGTGAAGAAATGGTTACAAATGAATCATTCAAAGAATTGCCCATCGCTAGCTACAACTTTTTCCCATCTTACTGGCAGAGCTGTAGTACTGTTACGGTAAAAGTGTTTATCTTTTGAGATTATCCACGAAACAAGCCATTTTTTGATGTCTTCATATGAGCGGAACTACTAATAAACGGACGGCGCGGTGCAATATCTGAAAAATATGGTGGATGGGGTAGGACTTTCTATTTGAGCGTTTCCAGGTAGGTTTTAACAGGTTTGGCAACGTGAGGCTGAGCGTTGTTATACTGTAGAATCACTTTTTCGTGACTCTGCTCGTATTGTGGCCAGTCAGTTCCTCAGTGATGGTTTCGTTGGGATTCAACAGTTCATTATAATTAACACCGACCTGATCCCACCAAATACACAACATAACCTTCGCAGCGTGAATATTCGTCCGAATCGACGACGTAGAACCATGACCGGGCAGTTCCGATGACTTTCTTTTCTTTGAGTTACTGTAATGAATCCATTTTCATCACCCTTCACGATGCCATGAAGGAAAACATTCCTTTTTTGCCGCTGGAGCAGTTCTTCACAGGCCAAAAAAACAATCCTAAACGTCTCTTGGCTCCAAATCATAAGGAACCCAAGGTCCTTGTTTTTGAATCATTTCCAACACATGCAATCGCTTAGAAATAGCTTGGCTGGTAACTCCTAATGCTGAAGCAAGCTCTTTTTACGTTTGGCGCGGGTCCTCATCGAACAATGCCTCCAATTCAGCGTCTTTGAAGGATTTTTGCCTTCCTTCACGTAGACAGTCGTCAACATTGAAACCACCGTCTTTGAAGCAACGGAATCAACCACGGCACGTTGTTTCACTTAAAGCAGAATCTCCGAAAACTTTTTGGAGCTCTCGATGCACTTCAGCCGCATTCTTCGAATGAATGGCACCAATTCAGACATGTTCACACGGCAAAAAGGATATGGCGCCAAAACAAAATCACTAATGTGATTTAGATGATTTGTTTACCACATGTCTAAGTTTGCTTCATGACGTTTTGGATATGTCAAAATCGACCAGCACTTACTGCTGAAGCCATTTAATGACAACTAAGTTGCGCACCTAATAAATTTAAATTGAATTGAATTTAAGGTTTTGGCGATTTGTTGCGATCGCAGCTGTATTTCCCATTTTTTGTGGAATCTAAGTAGTGTAACTAAATAGTGCCCCAAGTCAATATTGGTCACGTAGAATGTTTACGCATCTTTTATACTCGAAGAGTGCCTTGCATTGATTGTTTAATGATATTTTGACCGACATTTTCCTTTGTGTATACCTAGATTAGCAAATTGTATGATAGGTAAAGTGATATTCTGTACAGCAGCAAAGTTAATTAGTTCAACTCCGTTTGCAGTCGTTGTTAGCTTGTTGTTAGTTATTAGCTATACCTTACGATTGTGCTTCCAAAGGTGTTCCCTTTTACTAATTTGAGTCTAAAACTACCTAAAACGATTTTACTTAGAGCCCTTAAGCATTCCTCAAAGATTTTGCCATAGAAACATTCTTTAGCAACATTGTCTGGTGAACTTAGCCTTAGTGTGGATTGTTATAATGCTTTCACCCATCTACCGAAAGTTCAAGATTCCTTGTTCTGTTTGATGTTTAAAATGAGTTATTCCCTTTCATTCTGTTCGGACTTCACCACTGCACTTCCTGAAAACCAGTGACATTTGCTTTATAGCACCAGATATAGTTGTTCAAATGTACGTGTCCTGACGAAGGTCGGAACATTCCATCTGAATATCAAGATCGTTACATTTTTAAGTCTTGCAAGCTAACATTAAATACTTGCTGACAACAGCAGCATATTTACATAGCCGGGTAACACCTCGTTATTAATTTTAACAGTCATGTTGTTGCGGTAAAATTTACCACAACAAGTTCTACTCTTTTGCTTTACTCTCGGCCTCACTCATCCACATCCTTTTCCGTTGGTTTTTCAAAATCCTGGAAGGGTGATGGGCAGCTATGGGTCCATCAGCCATTGGTGCACTCTCATAGTATCTTGAAGGATCAATCACAGCAGGTAAGACGGACGGTCCGCTGAACTATTTGGCGGAAGGCGCGAGACCAGCGTCCAACGTTTTAGTGAACAAGAGCCATTCACAAAGTCGTCGGCTCTTGCCTTTGTGTTGTGTTGTCTTTTTTATCGGGTAGTTTCCTTAGCCTTAGAAGGCATCTCCGCTCAATCACTGTCTCTTCTGCCCAACCTGCTTTTTGCCCCACTTGTTCACTTTATGTCCGTTGTCTCCTTGGAGAGGTTTATTAGCGGGAAGAATTGGTGTGTTCTTGAACTCTGTCTTTCTGCGTTTATACTTGTCGGAGGGAACAACCAATAGGTCCACGAGGAGAAGAGATCGGAGTCTCCATTAGAGTGACGGGCGGTCACTTCCACTCAAATCTTTTACGTTTAGAGCCAGACGGAAGGTCTGGAACCTCTGCGTATAACTGATATCACCGACGCTCTACTCGGTGACGGACGGTCATTTCTAAAAAAAAATAGCTTTGTAAAGACTAGACCTGGAGTGCGTGCCCCGCACTACCGAAACACTAAACAAAAGGTAGCGTTCCAAAAGTAGAACTTCCTCCATAAAGGCCCGTCGTATGAGTAGTTCCTCGTTTTGCCCTCATTTCACCCCTTTCGATCATTATTAGAAACGGATAATGATCAGGAATTATGAACTTGAGTAGGCCATATACTATGTTATATTGTTGGACAATTTTTTTTTTTTCTTTTTTTTGTATATTTTGAGAGAGACTAGTGTTGCATTTGGGGCTGAATGCAACTCCAATGTCTAATCGTGGGAAAATATTAGCTCGGGTCAAAGGGAAATCCCAATCTTGGAAAAATTTCCCCAGATTTGGGAAATAAGAATGAGTGTGTGTGAGAGAGTCAAGGCAACGAAGGTCCTAGGAACGGTGGCAACACTTCAGTAAATTTAGAAAAAAAAAAAAAAAAAAAAAAAAAAAAAAAAAAAAAAAAAACAGTAAGTAAGGAGGAAACTAAGACGATTTCAAGACTGACATAGGAGAATTAGGAGGTAATCCTACGGTTGAGGAACTTGTTTAACTAAAGGAAGGTTAAGTACCCCTTGTTTAATGCGTAGAAATAGGTTTTTATACATACTCGTATATAGTGTCTTGTTACCACGGGCGAATCCTTTTTCTTTCCTTTTCCTGATACTATTTCTATTTTCTTGGAAATAAACTGCTCTTGTAATGTACTACAAAAACAGATTCTTTATTTTTTTTTCTTCGATTTCTATTACAGCACACGGTTTTACACTTCCGATCGGAAAAAGTGAAAAGGCACCTAACTTAAATAACCAAAATCTTTTAAAGAGAAAGTTGAGCCGCCAATAGGTTCAGGAAAAACTTTGCTACCAGTGCAAATTTTCTCAGGCCACTTTTTTCCATCCCTGATCCCAAGTGACAGATCATCACACGGATCTTAACCACCATCTGCATGGTTCAGTTTTTTTTTTGGTTCGAACGTTTTTTTTAAGTCTTGGTTTTGCCGGCAGCCCGGCAATTGGACACAGTAGATTTTATTTTATTAAAACGGGGAAAATTGTATAACAAATTCCTTAAGAAAAAATGTATACATTCAAAACAGTTAAATAGTTGTTGACTTAATTAACTTTAATTAGATATTAGAACCATGAAACAACTATAAACCCCATTTTCTATAGGGATATTCATCGTGAGGTTTGATTTTCAATAGGCTTTTTTTGACAGATCACGCGTAACTGCTATCAAACTGCTTTGTCATTTTTGTTCAGTATCATTTGGCAAGTCAACACGGAAAGACTCACACCACAACAGCGTCTCCAATTGTATTACGTTCTGTGAGAAATGTTTTTCGTGCGATTCGAGGAATTTACGGTGCGCATAATCGACCTACTGAAACCACTATTGCCAATACCATTCGCAAATTTGAGTCCCAGTTTACATTAGTGGATGATACTCGACCGGTTAGATCACATCCAGCACGTAGTGAAGAGACTATAACAGCTGTAGCTGAGAGTGTACGCGAAGACCGTGATGAATCGATTCAACGTCGTTTTCAGCAGCTTGGCTTGACGTATTCAACAGCTTGGCATATTTTACGTGAGGATCTCGGCCTAAAAGTGTACAAAATTTAACTTGTGCAAGAATTGCAGTCAGGCGACTTGAATTTGCGTCATATTTTCAGTGAATGGGCTCTGGAAAAATTCAATGAAATCCGGTGTTTTTTTGGTATAATCATTGGTCTATATTTCTTCAAAAATGAGGCAAATCAGAAGGTTACCGTAAATGGTAACCGTTGTCACGCATGGTCTCGATGAACTCTGGTTTCAACAAGACGGCGCTACGTGCCATACAGCGCGTGAAGTAATGGACTTGTTGAGAAATCATTTTGGTGAGTACTTAATTTCACGTTTTGCTACGGTAAATTGGCTGCCTAGATCGTGCGATATCACACCTATGGACTATTTTCTCTGAGGTTGTGTGAAATCTTAGGTCTTCAGGAAGAAGCCAGCTTCGATTGACGCTTTGGAAGCCAACATTACTTGTGTTATCCGCGAGATACCAGTCGCTACGCTCGAACGAGTCGCTCAAAATAAGTTCTTTCGAATGGACCACCTTAGACATAATCGTGACCAACATTTACATGATATCATTTTCAAAAAGTAATACAAATGCCATGAATTGTTTTTTTAACGGATAATAAAAATGTTAAGTTCACTTTCAAATTTATGTGATTTATTGGGTATGTATTTTAATTCGTGCGGTTTTTTTTTTCAAAATTTGAATGTTTATTTTAGAAAAACATGTACAATAGTATTATTAAAAGTATTATAAAAAGTTAAAAAAACGCCCATCAGAAGCTATGACTTTTTCCCATCTTTCTGGCAATTTGTGGATCCCATCCCAAAAGAACTGCGCCGGTTTGGGAGCCAAGAATGACTCAAGCCAATTTTTGATATTCTGCTCTGATGTGAACCGTATTTCAGTGAGGGCGTTCTTCATCGACCGGAACAAATGATAGTCAGAAGGGGCAAGGTCTAGGCTATAAAGCAGGTGGGGTAAGACTTCCAATCCACTGTTTTCCAAATAGTTCTTAGTCGGAATAGCAACGTGGGGCCGAGCGTTGTCATGATGGAAAATTATTGCCTTATGACTGCTCGCATATTCCGGGCGTTTTTCGGCTACTGCTCTCTTCAAATGGATTAATTGTGTTCGGTAGCGTTATCCATTGATGGTTTCAGCCGGTTTAGCAGCTCTTAATACAGCACACCCATCTGATCCCACCAAATACGGAGCATTACTTTCGCGCCATGGATATTCGACTTTGCCGTTGATTTGACTGGTTGGCCGGGTTTTACATATGATTTTTTGCTCTTGGGGTTGTCGTAATGGATCCATTTTTTATCACCAGTAACAATCCGATGCAAAAATGACTTCCTTTTGTGGCGTTCCAGCAGCATTTCGGACATGCAAAACCGCCTATCGACGTCTCTCGGCTTGAGTTCGTGTGGAACCCAATTTCCTTGCCTTTGAATATATCCAGCTGCTTTTAAACGTTTTGAAATGGCTGCTTGAATGACACCCAAAGATTCTGCGAGCTCTTCTTGTGTTTGGCAACAATCTTCATAGAGTAATGCTTCCAGTTCTTCATCTTCAAACTTTTTTGGCTGCCCAGGACGTTCATCGTCTTCCAAGCCAAAATCACCACTTTTAAATCGTGCAAACCACTTTTGGCACATTCGCTCAGCTAGCTCTTGTTCACCATAAGCTTCCACCAAAATACGATGACTTTCGGCAGCAGTTTTCTTCACATTAAAGTAATGAAAAAGAACTCCCCGCAAAAACAGTTTTTCAGGCACAAAGTTCGACATATTTGAGTGAAAAAAAAATTATTGTTGTTTACGCTTCAAATGAATGACATATACTGAAATGACGTACAATCACAGTAGCTTTCCAACGCATGTTCCAATGGAATAATAACAACGGAATAATACAAGTTACGCCATCTCTTAGCAAACCGCACGAAGTTATAGACCCAATATTTTACATTATAAATCAAACCTCACGATGAATAACCCTATATATGATATTTCCTCACATCGCTTTTGCGTGATAGGGACTTTCATCTCATGCCAAAATTTGAGACCTAGCATGCAAACTAGCATTTTTGTATTTTTTAATGGAGCTCTCCATTTATTTTCGCAGTCGGACAAAACAATTTGATGGCTTTTTATTGGAAATTTCAATTGCAACTATTGAAAGGAAAATAATTTACATACTTGAAACTAAAAAAGCAAATATATTTCTAACTTGTTTTACAGGCGGATCAGTGTATATGGTATTTCTTTATTTTATGGATAGATACTCGTATATTTTGCTCTTCAAAACGAATTCTATAGAAATTCTGTCTCCATCTGCCTGTAACTAATAGATTAACTGACCTCGCTACCCTCTGTTTATGAAGAGATATAAAAACATATTATTTGATAATATCTCTTTTCTTTGTCCAAAAGAAATTAAATACTTCGTCACGACAATGGCAAATTTACATCAGACTGCATAGCTGGTGCCACGAACATTTACTAAAGATCCGTATCCGTAACACTTCTCTGTCTTGTTTTTCTTTCCCAATTTTCCTAGATGACTTAATGGAATGCTTATTTGTCCTAAATGAATAAAAATTACCGATGGAAGGAGAGGGCAAACAGTTTTGCAAATTTACTTTCCAACGTCGCAGACACAAAGAAGAACTCATTTATTTCTGTACGTATCTGTATCTATTTCGAGGTCAACAATGACGAAAACTACCAGTAAACGAAGGAGGATAAAAGAGCGCTCAATTTAATGTGTTGTGGTTTATGAATAACGTGTTCAAGAAAGTTTTTCAATCAAGATTACCCTGACAGGTTTAATTAGTCAAAAACTGCTGTCTAATTGGTATTAAAATGTAAAAACAATTTTAGCTTCTTTCCTTGTAAATATTTTAATAACAAAAACAAAATGCATATTAACCGGATTCCTGCTCTTGTTCCTTTTTTCGAGGAATTAGCTTAAGCCAAAAGAGATTTTCCGGCATGATTTGGAATCCTGTAATGGCCTCCACCAAATCCGGCGTAGTTTGTGGGCCAGAAGCGAATTTAAATTCTTTAAGAAGGTAGTAAAGCATTGCCTTTCCCTCCATAAGAGCGAATCTATTACCTAGATGAGATGGGGTTATTAAATAAATATACAATATGCACAGAAACATCTGCTGATTCTTACCTATACAATTCCTTGGTCCAACTCCAAATGGTATGAAAGTGAATGGCTTAATGGTATCCTTGTTCTCTTTGCTAAACCTCTCAGGATTGAAGGTATATGGGTCTGGGAAATTCTCAGAATCAAAGTGGCTACAAATAATTGGGAACCAGATGTTATCACCGGGCTTGAAATCTACCACAACATCTCCATTCTCATCGGTCAGAGTGTATGGTTTCGAGCATACACGATCTGTCACAATAGCTGGAGGCCACTTTCGAAGGGACTCCGAAACAACCATTTCCAAGTAGGTCATCTTCTTTAAGGAATCATATGAAAGATCAGCACCATTAAGTTCCTTGTCCATCTCTTTGACTTCCTCATAGAGACTCTTCTGGATATTGGGATTCTTCATCAGCTCATGCGCAGTAAAACATAACATATTCGAAACTGTCTCAAAGCCAGCGAAAAAGAACAAAAGACACTGTGCGATGATTTCTTCTTCTGTCCAATTTAAGCTTTTCTGTTCGATTTTCTCTTCGCCTTCGGTTTTAGACACATTTACTCCTTGCTTTCGTGCCTCCAATAAGAGATGAATCATATCGTGGCGTATAATTTTGTTATCTTCTCGATATTTCATTGTGTCGGCAACTATACCTTTTAAGTAATTCAGAGCCTTCGCATTGAACATCTTTAGCTTGAAAATCTGAAAGCAAAACTTTGTTAGTAAATAGAAGAACAATTGTTTCTGTTTCATAAAAAAAAAATCAACTAACCCTTGCAATTTTTGGAATGACACTGATAAGGAGAAATTTAGCAATGGCTAGACCTTCAAATTTTAAAACTTTTCTACCCGTTGTATAGAATTCGTTTTCCTTATCTCCAAAAGAATTCACTTGAAGACCAAATGCTGCCGAAGCAATTACATCGGTGGTATATCGGGTAAAGAAATCTTTGAGATTAATCTCTGTTCCTTCAGGCTTCACCTCTGTATGTAGGTACCGGACTGCCTCAGCTCCGCATATGTTCACCAATTCAAAAATTTGACGCATTTTACTGGAGGTGAAGACTGGGGTTAATGTTAGTCGCATGTCCCTCCATTTACGGTCTTCGAGCATACTTAACATGGATTCAATGAGCTCTTCACCCTTTACGGTTGCACTGCCGCGATGATTTGGAAAGTTGTCGAAATCCTTAATTCCGATCTTCTTAATAAGCTCAGGATCGCGTATCATAAATACTGGCTCTCGGATATCGTAATAACCGTACACTTTTCTGAAAACAAGAAATATAAAAATATAACGTCTTATGATGCTTACACTTTTACATTGATGCAAACACTATATTTTTAAACCAATTCATTGGGGATCTAACCCGGGATGGACCATGAACTAACATAGTCTCTCCCACATAGCAAGAAGCGACTTAAGATTTTTTCCCGACTCTGAACGACGGATAAGTATAAGACTTTTATAAACAAAAATATTTTAGTCTCCGAGATTTTCTTTTGCTAAGCAATGAGTGAACCTACATACTGTGCCATGTAACCACAATACAAAAAGAGATAAAGATTAAGCTTCGCAAACATCGACAAATGATATCAAAATTTAAAACGACCTATGCCAGCATGTCTGCGAAAATTGGACGCAGTTAATAAGGACAGTATAAGTGGTTTCTTGTTTGTTTTCTCAAAGGGACTAATAATCCTTAAAGCAAATTGCAATCTCCTTAATCGTAAAGGTGGAAGAACGTGGATGAGTGATTTAAAAAGATAGAAGACATTTATCAAATGGATATTAATTACAATATTATGTCCTGGCGGTATCAAGACATCTACCAAGCTAAGAATTAGTTAACAAACATAAAGAAACTCTTAAGTGATTCAACGGTTAGTTTCACGAGAAAAATAATCCTGTTCCAGTCGATTCAAGATATATTTTTTTTTTTTTTATAAAAAACAAGGCTGCTTCTTTTTTGACAACCCAAACTGGGAAGATATGGAGGCGCAAAGTGACAACAAATTAAGTAACTTCAACATGTTGATGCAGATAGTATTTCCCGACTTACGTATGATATTGCGACTAAAACATGCTATTCGCATATTCCTTGAAAAGACTTTGACATATAACTGATGGAACAATCTTACAAACTTGGGATGTTGTTAAACCTACGCGCCTCTAGTCACTTAAATCTTTCAGATAAAATCAATCAGTTTATTGGTTTGTGCGAAGCCAAAAAAAAATTGGCGTCAACATACATACGAGGTGTGTTCAAAAAATAAGGTGAACTTACCAATTTACCAATATTAATGTGTCATCTTCAAAGTAATCCCCCTCAGATATTATACAATTGTGCCAACGCTTTTTCCAATCCTCGAAGCTTTTCTCATAAACACTTTTTGGTATAGCCTTGAGCTCTTCCAGCAGTTGCGTTTTTTTTTTTTCGGTCTTTTCTCTTCTGGGTGCTTCCATTGGGGCAATTGGGCTTTAGTTTCGACGTCATAACCATATATCCATGATTCGACACCCGTTATTACCCTTTGAGCAAGTCAGAATCATCATTGGCATCATTCAAGAGCTCCTGAGCGATACTCAGCGATACAATTCTTCTGATCAAAACTAAAAAGTTTCGAAACAAACTTTCTCAGCCATCTTGGAAAAGCTTGCACCATTTGTGAACATTGTTTTACTTAGACCAGACTTACCATATACCACTGTAAGCATTTTTTACACAAAATTAGATGCAAATTCTTTGCTCCATTTGGAAATCGCCGATCACACCAAACCATACGATCTAACCTTTCTATCTGTCGAAAACAAACTAATTGTGCTATATACTCGAAACTGTGAACATACGTTCGAAACATGTGTACACCACAGCAAAAAAAAAAAAAAAAAAAACGATGATCGAATGTATGTTGCCGACCTATTATGTTATGTTGGTAAGTTTTGGCTATCATTCCAGAAAAGATCACGTAACGCAGGGTGACCAAACTTGGCTTGCATATTCAAGAAGAGGCCGAACAAAGGTTACTAGTATTTGTATAGATTTATTATTATTTTTTTTTTTTATATTTTTTATATATATTTTTTATTTTATAGTAGCTTGAAACTCAGGTGTATTAGATTTCGATATTTTTCCCAGAGGTGGTTGTCAAACTGGAGCCAGTGCATCCTCAACCAGTGGGTCTTAGTACGTTCTAGTCGTTAGTTCGTTACATTTAGCCCAGCCAGCAACCACTCCAACATCAGTGTTATGCCTTCATGTCAGAGTTGATGCCGACGGGATTTTCATATACCTACATACAAATTCTATGAAAAGACTTTTTCACAGAATTGCCTCGCACGGGATTCGAACCCACGACCCTCTGCTTGAGGAGTCTATGCATAAACCACTACACCATGGCCACCTCCGTGATTTGGTAGCATAAGGATCAGAAAACAACTTAGGCCAGCGTTTAATGGCGTCAAGGGCAGAGTGAGAATGGAAATTCAGTTTCTTATCACACCTAAATCACGCAACTCATTCACCAAGAGAACAAACTGATTAAAGATCAGATAGAAGTGAGGTGAAGTAGCAGGGCGCCTACGGGTAAAAGTTGTAGCCTGACAGTTATTGACGTTAAGCTCAAGGAAATTCTTCTGACACCAAGCACAAAATCTGTTTAGATCTTCCTGGTAGACTATCTGTGGAAGATGATATATAGTGACTCAACTTTTTGATCACATGCTTTGCAGAATAAAAGGATTTTGTTCGTAATTATACTTATAGTTCAACGAAATTTTTAACAAAAGAAAAAATTAAGAAATATTATAATTTAGTTAACCAAATTCATCTTTTAACATAATTTAATACAACAAAAGTAAAAGTAAGGCATTTGGTCAATTTGTTGAATTTGCGAAACTGTTCCTACTTAGCACTTCGTATGGCCGCCTTTTGCTTTAAGAACTGCTTTAATTCTTCTTGACATGGATTCAATTGACTTTTTACATTGATTTGCGGTGATATTTTGCCAAGTAGTTTGAGTGCGGTGCCATAATTCATGCAAATCCAGACAATTTCCAGGCGAATCCGAAATAGCACGTTTAACTTCAACCTAAAGATGTTCATTCGGATTGAGGTCTGGAGATTTTGGTGGCCAATTAAATAAATTGAAATTGCTGATTTTGTAGCCACGCTTTTTTAATTTTGGCTGTGTGCTTCGGATCATTATCTTGCTGGAAGGTAATGTTTGACACATTTGTATACCACTTTTCCAAACTTGTTAGAAGTCCGTCTTCCAGGGTGGTGATGTATTGAGTAGCGTTCATGCGACCCACCACTTTTATGTATTCACCAACCCCTTCCATGCATATGCATCCCCAAATCAAAACATTTCCTCCTCAGCCTGCTTTCTTTCCCATAGATACAATGCGATTAAATTTATAGCGAAGGGAGATATGTTAAAGTAGTGGCGTAATTTATTAATGAGAATGGAATGATGAACCATGTCAAAAGCTTTCGAAAAGTCTAAAAGGATCAGGAAGGTAATATAATCTTTATCTCCAGTTTTTCCTTTGTGTCTTCTACTTCGCTTATTAAAGCAGTTGAACAGCTGTGTTTGGCACGAAATCCAGATTGAACTAAAACCAGCAAATTATTACGTCCCTGATACTTATTCACAAATTTTAGAGAGGAAAGGTAGGATTGATATAGGTCTGATGAATACCGGATGAATTCCATCAAACCCTACTGAATTCGATTTCAGAGACGAAAAACGTTGGACTGTGTCCACATTGTCCACTCTTGTAAAAGCGAAGGATTCATTCGTAATGGACAACGGGATCACCACAAGAAGTTTCATGTGCCCTTGAGGCTCTACGTTGGGGAAGCGATAAAAACTTTCGATTTAATTTACGCAGTCGATGTTGGTTAAACAAGTAAATTTTTGTAAATTCCCGGAGATTACTCCATAGTTTGCACCCATCTGCGTTCATATTTAAGCGACTGGAATAAAATTGTGCCTTAGCAGCTCGTATTTCACGAAAAACACTATTCCGTATATTTTTATAAACATGGTTGAATTCTTCGACCCGAAAACGCTTCCACCAATGATAAGCTTGGTCACGACACAACATTAGCTCTCAAATCTCATTTGTTAACCAGGGTTTTGTCTTTTCTCTTACCGTTCTAGTTTTGATTGGAACATGCGTATCGAATAGATGATTTATATTCCTTTGAATAAAATCGATTTGGTCATCTGGTGATGGCATAACGCAAACAAGTTCCCCCAAGGAACACAACTTATGTGTTGTTTAAGAGCTGATCTGTTTATATTTTTAAAATCTCTAAAAGTGTAGTCCGATATGCTGGTGTGGTCATCAATATTAAAGTCGTATGTAAGAAAAATAGGATCATGCTTAGAGAAAGCTGGGGCAGAAATTCGTTTAAACATTAATATTCTGTCAGTATCATTTACAAAGATATATATATCATCCAAAAGAGTACTTGAGGTGCTCGTAAAATGAGTAGGCATCTGCGTATTTATGGGGTGAAGATCAAGCATGTTCAATAAGGTGACCTTCAACTAAAAGATCACTATTGAAATCACCACAAACAATGTTAAATCAATATTTCTATTTGGTCTATACACAGTACCTAGGCGAACACTATTTTCGCCACAGATTATGTCGATGAAAATGTCAAAAATGCAGAACTAGTAGGCGAACGTAATTTAAGATGACCAACCAGCCCCTCTCTCAAATAAACACGATCCCTTCTGTCACTGCGAAAAGGCCGGTACCCGCTCAAATCGTACGGTGAGTTTTTTACATCTTTACAAAACCAAGTTTCCGAGACACAGATTGCATCAACTTTGCGGATTCATATGACAAACCTTATGTCCTTGTCTATGAGAGCAAAAAATTCTTATCATTAATCGCAGTATCTCGTCATTACTACCACCAGTGAAACTCAACCCGCTTTCATTCAAATCTATTTTTTGTAAGGAAATTCTTATAAGAGCCGAACAATACACACGAATCAAAACCAAAAACAGAGTCCTCCTCTCCTTTCTCAAAGCAACAACATTGACTCATTAGGAATGGTTTTATGTAGATATAAATTCAAGCAAAAACAATACATAAAAACATGATAATATCGAACAGAAAGTAAAAGAGAAACTAAAATAGTTTATATTCTGCGGAAATTTGAAATTTTTGTTTTGTTTTTGATCATAGAAAGGCTGAAATGAGCAAAAGCCCTATTGTTGCATATTTGCAACATCCCATCTCCTCTACCTCAGCTGTCTACTTCACGAGAAATTTCAAGAGCTGAGGAAACCAGTTTTTTGAAGAAGTTATTGATCTTATACGCTATCAAACCAACATACACTCCGGTTCACTTGAATAAAGGCAACCCTTTAATAAGAAAATTTTCTTATATTTTTTCTTTTTTTCAAAAAACAGGAAACTTAAGTGCAAAAACAAATGAAGAATATAGATATGGAATTGTACAAGACCGAACAACCACAAAATCTCTTGACAGTAAAAGGTAATGGGACTATAACCCGGTTTTCTTAAAAAGAGTCTAAAACACAAGCAATAAAGTCGGTTCACATGAATAAAGGCAAAGACAGTAAATAAGGAAAATGTACACTTTTTGTTATTATTTATTGAATTTTTTGGTAATTATTATAAACCTATTATCAAATAAAGCAGTTAGTAGTATGTATGGCCACCTTTTTGTGAAATTACTTCATAAACGCGGTCTGGAAGTGAGTCGCACAGTGATTTTACGTACAATAATTTAGGGAAATTTCGGAAAGGAAATGATTCCTTATCGCTGTACTGCTTTCCTCCTTCGTAAACTTTACGGGTAAGCCAGCCCCAAATATTTTCTATAATGTTCAAGTCTGGTGAATATGGTGGCCAATTCAGTATTTCCACGTTTTGGCATGCAACAAATGTCTTTACTACACTAGCAGTATGGAAGAGCTGATTCCAATATTCCTTTGTAGGTAATTCCCGTCATTTTTGTGCTCTGAACATTTAACTCAAATGTTCCATAACAACTGATCGCAACCCAGACCATTACTCCATCCTCTCGGCTGTGATAACGAGTTAAAAACCGTTGTTCTTTCTGTAAATCATGAAAGTAGAAGTTATACCCATCCGGTCCATCTAGATTAAACTTCTTTTCATCCGTGAAAACAACTATTCGACAGTCATTCTTAATTTGAGTCTGTCCTAAAGTCCAGGCCATATGGTCTTTTGCGAATTGCAGTCGAAGCTGCTTGCGCGCAGCATTTAAAGGAGGTTTTTTAACCAGTTTTAACCGCTTTAGGTTCTTAGCACTAACAATAACACGTCTAACAGTGAATTTACTGGCATTTACGCCGGCCTCAAATTTAATTTTTGATATTGAATCACTGGAATTAGAAGCGCATTCAGCTGCTGAAATCACTGTAGAAATTCTTCCTTTATAGTTTTTTCCATAAGAAGTTGGGCTTCGACCAATTTTTTTCGCGATGTAGCGGTTGGAATAAACTTCTAAGTGGTTCACATCTATTTTGGCTTTCTCGGATGTAGTTAAAGTGTTTCCTTTACCCATTTTTGATAAAAACTGCACAAAACTTGTCGACTTTAATTTAAACTTCACTCTACAATAATCTAACACGAATTTTTCTAAGAAACTTTCTTTAATGTTAATAACTTCGCAACTGCCTCTATTCAACTGAACCAATTTTATTGCTTGCATTTCCGACTCTGTTTACGAACTTTTATAATGTCCCGTTACTTTGTACAGTAAAGTGAACTTTGTAAATGTATTCTCTTAAACAATTCTGAAACTGCTAATAATTTTCTATTGAATTTACAGAACAAAATGCTCTGTTTTGTAAAATAAAATAGTTGCCTTTATTCAAGTGAACCGGAGTGTATATAGCGCGCAAAAATACCCAAGCAAGCCGATATATGTTGAAAGTATCGATATTCGCCAATTTGTTGGAGTAGTTTTATACACATCTGTTATATGAACTTTGAATGATTTAGAAGTTACTGGTCCGATAAAATGGGAATATCGGTAATTAAAGATACTACGCCACTAAAAAAAATTGAGCGGTAACGACAAAATTTGCATTTCAATGACAATTCCAAAATGTTGTCTTACATCCAGCCCGAAAGTGATAGGCTTTATAAGATAAGACCACTAATTGAAAGGCTCAATGAATCCTTTTCAAAAGTGGCCATGTACTTGTACTCGGCTGTAGATGAGCAAATGTGCTCAACCAAGGCTCGTAGTATTCTAAATCAATACATGCCGGCTAAACCTTATTTTATGCGAGGTAAGTGATTTTGGCTACAAGTTCGAGATCTATAGTAGTCAAGAAAATATTATATGCTAAGGCGAACCACACTTGGGTGCTGCCTCAAATGTAGTCGTGCGTTTAGCAAGGAAAGTACCAAGCAATTGCAGCTACAGGTCCTACTTCGACAACTATTATAGCTCCTTGCCGCTTATCGAATTTTTGACTAGTAGAGGCATTCATGGTCTTGGAAGAGTGAGAAGAAAGAGAGTTGTAAGCTTCTTGACGAATCCTTTTTAAAAAAAATAGCCAAGGAGTACTTCAAATGAGTTTGTTTGCGATCACAATGGGATTCCGATTTCAACAATTGCTTGGAAAGACAACAAAATTGTTTCGCTGGCGTCAAATTTTGCAGGTAAAAACCCTACATCCAATGTTCAACGAATTGATAAAATAAACAAAGTCCACGTATCGATTGAAGGACGATACCGTCACCTGGGAAGCGTGGACTTAATGGATAACATTATTGCTAGACACAAAATTTTACTATGAAGTAAATTTTGGTATATTCGTTTGTTTTACCATCTTCTTGACATGATTATGGCAAATCGCCGTGTCAACAAATAAACTGGGACAACATCAGATGTTGAGCAAGATCTTCAGGCAAAAAATAAAAAAGACCCTGCTCAACACTCCCCGCCTAAGGAAGTTCGACAGACAGCCAGTATTGGGGGAAATGGGAATTCGTTGTAAAATGCCAATTGTGCTGGTTTCACACAGACGTTATGTGAAAAGTGTGTAATAGGCTTATGCTACAACAAAACAAACAATTGTTTCAAAGACTTTCATTGCAAATAATCATGTAAAATATTAGAAGCTAAGGCGCAATAACAAGGCGCGTTAACAAATAAATAAAAAAATTAATTATTATAACATATATTATATTTTTTATTATATATTTTCAAAATTTTAGCGAAAATTTTACGATACGAAGGCTTATATTTGGCGATTTCAACATTGACCTACTGGATAACTCTTATGCTGCTTCTTATTACAAGGATTCGTTGGCCTTAGAATGTTTTATAAATGAGCTCACCAGAACAGGATCGGGAACGGCTTGGACCATATATAAGGTTTTCCAATAGGGATTTGACAACTTTGAATTTAATTTATGAACGCACTCTTTCACTAATCATCAAACTGTCACAATCAATTTATTCAGTAAACTCAACGTTTTCATCATGGTAAAGTACACTAACGAGCAACGTCTGCAAATTATAAAAATTTTCTACAGATATTCAGAGTCGGTGACTGCAACTTTAAGAGCGTTAACTCAAATTTTCGGTCGTAATTCTCGCCCTAGTAGACAGGCAATAACAAGCTTAGTGCAAAAATTTGAGTCTACATATTCGTTGTGTGATGTTGCCGTGTCAGTGAGAGTAGCAAATGATCCAAATCAGTCAATTCCACGGCGTTCTCAAGAATTGGGCATCGCTCAGACAACATTATGGCGTATTTTGCGTAAGGATCTTGGTTTACACCCATACAAGATCAAGCTGACTCAAGAATTGAAGCCGATTGACCATTTGAAGCGACGTACGTTCTCCTATTCAGTTCTGGAGAAGATGCGCCAAGATGATGAATTTCATCGCAAAATCATCTTCAGTGACGAAGCTCATTTTTGTCTCAATGGGTTCGTCAATAAGCAAAATATGCGTTATTGGTCGGGTTAAAACCCACATGTGCTTCATGAATCACCACTTCATCGACAAAAAATAACTGTTTGATGCGGTTTGCATACCGGCGGCGTTATTGGGCCATATTTTTTCGTCGACGATAACGATCGTCGCATTACTGTGAATGGTCAGCGTTATCGCGCCATGATCACCGATTATTTTTGGCCCGAATTAGAAGATATGGACTTGGACGACATATGGTTTCAACAGGAAGGTGCCACAAGCCACATAGAACACGCTACAATCGATTTATTGAGGAGTTAGTATGGTGAGCGTGTTTTCTCAAGACATGGGCCTGTCGATTGGCCGCCTCGTTCGTGTGATTTAACGCCGCTTGACTATTTTCTGTAGGGCTACATTAAGTCATAGGTTTATGCCAACACGCCGACGACGTTGGAAGAGCTTAGAGCCAACATTGAACGCGAAATAGCGGCCGTTTCGGCCGAAATGAGTGGCCGAGTCGTCAAAAATTGGGTCTAACGAATCGACCGGTGCAAACGTGCCCGCGGTGGCCATATAAACGAAGTCGAGTTCTATTCATAAATGTTTTGATTGTACTTCAAGCCAATAATAAAGTTTTTGAAATACCTCAAATGATTTGCCTTTTATTTAAAAAAAAAGTTGTCAAGTCGTTATTGGAAAACCCTATATATGCAGAAATAATGAAAATTGGAAAGATAAATATTTACCTTTGTTTTGTGACCTGCTAAGAGGCATATTCGGCAAATGATGTCTCTGGATGCTATGATTCTTTTGTTAAAACACTATCTATTTACATGTATGCTCCAAACATCCACAATATATTGTAGTAATTTAAAAAGAGGGCGTAAGAAGCTATACTCTGTACCTAGATGAAAAGATATTATCTTATAAAGTTGATATTGCAGAATAGGCCAATGACAGTTTAGCCAAAAAAAAAAAAAAATTAATTCTGTTCGGTTTGGTTTTCAAAAAGGGAAATCTAATGAAGATATTCCTTCATATTTTCTTTCAGATGTTCCTTCAGATGTTTGTTTACAAATATATTCAAATCGTGGACATAACGAAAACCGTCGATATGGTTACCCATAATACAATATTTTACTGAGAAAGCTAAATATAGAAGGCTATAAAGGATTTATGCTTGATATATCATATCAGGAAAATACATAGATCACAAAGTAGAAGAAACGAGAAGTGGGAATAGTTATATTAAAATTGGTGCACCACAAAGTTCGGTATTATGACCAATATTCTTTTGATCTACAGCAATTTACTATTTTACTAGATTTTAAAAGCATATGTAAGGCATATAGATCTAGTCGCAGATATAATATTGTAATTAGTCCTAAAACTAAAATTACGTTTGTCAGAATGAGAAAGTCGAAGAATTCAAAAACTTGGGGCTTATCATTGGTTCAAAGATGTCTTTATTTTGTCATACCATGACCTTACTTAATATGGACATTGTATTTTATTTCTGGCCTAATGATTGGCTTACATATTGAGGGCAGATCTTATTTCTTACACCGCTTTAGATCACCTACGAAATGGAAATGAAAAACTTTTCGATGTTAAATATCGGTCCAATAATCATTCTGCAACCGAATAACGCGACACCGGGAACGATTTGATTTGAGGTCCGGGCTGCTATATTGCAGCTTATTATAAAGTATTTCAAGTACACAGCACACTTAAATTCTAGACCTAAAATTAACAAAATTACCTTAAAACTATTCTCAAAACAAATGGTTGGGAGATTGGGTTAGGAGGCAAAGGTAGAGCAAAGGATGTTCCCTAGATATTGGTTCAAGGTGTCCATAATTTGTTCCATGAGATTTGAGTCGAAACAGTGGTACAAACGTTAGATTACATGGTTTGGTGTTAAGAGACATAATTTGAAGTAACGAGGGGTTGTCAGTGTTACAAACTAGTCTCTGATAAGCAAAGAGAATGTTGGAAATTTTCCGTCATATAGAAAGGAACTTTAAGTCTATAGGTTTCAGCTGATCTGTGTACGGTGGTAAATTTAAGTTACCAGTCCAGAGAAATCGCCGTGAAACAAATCGGAGGAATCTACAGTACGTTCTATGGATTCAACCCAGAAAATATGGGTGATGTAATAAGCTGAACAAACTTTATGTTGGAGTTGGAGAATTATTTTTGACACTGTAAATACGAAAACGAAAATTGAGTTATCTATCACAAATAACACCTTGGTCCCGCAAATAATACTAAGGAAACAGGTTGATTAAAATTAAGTACAAGTTGGGAGTCGTTATGTTATTGCTCGGCACTTACTAACATTGAGCTCAAGAAAACTCTTTTTGCACCTAGTGTAAGATCTGTCTAAATCATTCTGCAGTAAAAGATAATCGGAGTATATTTTTATATTATCGGCGTAAATAGGTATATATGAGCTTTCAACGATTGTAAAGGACCAAATAGGCTACCTTGAGGTATACCGGAAGAGATTTTAATGGGATTAGAAATCGAGGATATAAAAATAAATATATTGTCGATCTTCTAAGTAGGACAATATGTGACAATAGTTTTGTTGAATTCCGTGGCGATCACGTTGATTCTAATCCCACATTTAAGTGCGCAGAAGGTACTTAAGACGAATCCATTAAGATTTGCTATGTGAGAGAGCCTAGCAATGGGTCGATTGTTAGAAATTTCATCTTTGCGACCCCTTTTATGAAAGATTATTCCAGATCATGGGAAAAGTTCCCTGGAATATCGAAAACTTGAGCAGAAAATATGGAGTTGTACTAAGCAAACTGCTCGTTTTTTTTTTTAGAAGTAGGGCAGGCAACTCATCGAGGCCAGTTAAGTAGGCATCCTTGAAATCTAAAATCTATTTGCTTACTTGTTCCAACGTTATATATTCTGATTTCGACCTTGTTTGCGAACAGATGTTTAAGTATGAAATACAGATATAATTTTTCTATATTTTTCTCCAACTAAGTGACAGAGACAACATCTTTTAAAAGTCTGTTTATTTACTCGATGAGATATTGACATAAAAGAAAGAAATAGCGAAGTGTCAATGGAGCGTTTGAAACTTTAAAAGCAGAAGCCGCAAAGATGCGTTTAATGGTCAATAAAGGAATATATAAGTATAAACTAGGACAAAATGTCACATTAGGGCGCTATAACTCTGAGGTAATAAGTGATTTTATCCTCCAACGACACCAATGTAGAAGTCATGAGAAGAATCACTTTTGCTTATCAATGCCTTTTTGTGCTTAATAGACAGTCGAGTAGTAAAGCACTCTCTGAAGCAACTAAAATGACCTTATACAAGATACTGATGGTCACAGTGCAACTTTGCTGTGTATAAGCTTTGACACTAACGAAATCGGTTGAAAATGCTCTCGGACACTTCAAGGAAAAAAGCTTTTCGATAATTTTTGGTCCCGCTTGCACCAATGGAGAATTGTGGAGTAGCCTTAACCGCAAACTTTTGGATAATCCGACTAAGATCGCTAGGTCACATTGAACGCATGGCCACCAATGTCCCAACCAATTGTTTTATATGGCATACTAGTCTGACTATAGTCCGTTTCAAATCACCGTACAATTCCTTGCGCATGTGCCCTCTTTTCCAGTCTATTCCAGTTATTCTGGAAATGATCCAGACGAAATTTGAGCGTAACCATACCTTGACGTTTATTGCATTAAGCCCATAGATAAACTATCAAAATCAAAACCGGTTTTCTACTGATCGTTTTCACACGTCTGTGAATACGTTTGAATTCTCATCAATGGCAATTTGCCACAGTTTTACACTAAACCCGCCTATTTTACTCGAAAAATGGCCATCCACATCACATACTCTAGTGCAAATCGTTCTCATTCTAGCAACCTTACTTCTAAATTGGCTTCATTCTACGAAATTCTGGAAGGTTAAAGAGATGTAAAAGTGTTGGTAATTCATTTACAGTGGGTCTGTGCGAAGTTAAGGTCTCAGCGTCTCAGCGCGTATTGATTATATGCTTGAATTGGATAATGTATTGTGGAAAAGATAAGAAACCGGTATTGACAGATGCGAAACCAGAGTGTAGAGAGCATTCATAGACGTGGAAGGCGTGTCCATTGTATATTTTTTCAGTGGAGTTGGCAATGACGATTTTATAGAAAGCACTCTCTTTACAATTATTGTGTTGAAAAGAAGAAATGAATTTGACTTAAAATATGAATATAAAAGTTGAATAAATTGAAGTTCCGTGTTTATTTTTTTAGGGTGTGTTGTGTGATCCAACTCTTATTTTTTCAAGACCAATACACTTAATCGTAATCAGTGGTATCATCATCCTCGCCTTCGCTTTCAATTTCAGTTGAGGAATCTTCGCCGGGTCTAATAACAATTCTCTCGGTGTTCAGTTCATAGCTCAAATAACAATAAAAACCTTTTTTTTATAGCCTAGTTAGGAGAACATACGGACGGTGTAGTTATCAGGGTGAGAGATTGAAAACAAACTCAGAGTATTGATGTCATGACAATCAATACCAGATATTCGTGTGGGCTCATTTATTATATGGTACAATCTGGACATAAGTTGAAAAAAATCTACCCACCGTCCTTTAGGTGTGGGTGAGTCGAGAATGTCAAAGTCACTTAAAATTTGTGTACATAAAAATTGCTTGCAATAACGACTTCAGTGTACGAATACTGTAATATAATTGGCTGAGTGGAGACAAACGCATTAAAAGTCAAATCTACACCCTGACTGACTCAAACTGCAACCAACTTCAGACTGCTATAATCTCCAAACCGTTCATTACTGTGAGCTCAAACGATTTACGTGTCAGTTGTGTTGAAAAAATGTTTATCCGCAATGGAATTCAAACGTGATAGTGTGATTCCTTTATATTTGGCTGGAAAACCACAAGTAGCTATCGTTAGAGCTCTCCAGCACCTCAACGTGAATAAATCATTTGTGTCTCGAACCATAGCTCGTTACCGTGATACTGGCAGCGTTGCAAAATGCCATGGAGGTGGTCATAAAAAAAAGCAACATCGGCAGAAATGGTTCGGAAAGTGAAGACTCGAATTGAACGAAATCCGCGTCGAAGTGGAAGAAAAATGGCTCGTGAGCTCAATATATCGTTGGAACGGATGCAAAACATACTGAAAAATGAGCTTGGGCTCAAGCCATTGAAGTTCCAAAAAGCACACGATCTTACACCGCAACAAAAAAAAGTTAGAGCTTAAAGAGCGAAGGAGTTGCTACGCTTGCACCAAAGTGGTGAGTTGCCTTAGTTGGTTTTTTCCCGATGAGCCGCCATTTGTTATTGAGCAATATGTCAGCAAAAAAAAAAAAAATGACCGAGTTTAATTGATAAAGAGGTCCTTCGAAGAATTACACCTTCGGACGGCCACCAGAAAGAAGGCAGCACCGATGGTGCTGTTGATTATGGGCCGCCATAATCGCCGATGGTCGCTCTCCGCCCGTATTTTTGGACCGTGTCGTCAAAATTAATGCGATTGTATACCGTGAAACTGTCTTAGAAGCAGTTTTAAAGCCTTGGGCAAACAATCATTTTGGTCGGAGACTGTGGACATTTCAACAAGAGTCGGCATCGTCTCACAAAGCGCGCGTCAACTGGTTAAAAAAACAATGTTTCACACTTCATTTCTTCGACACAATGGATTGTAAATTCTTCGGATGCAAATCCGTTGGATTTCTCTGTCTGTGATATTTTGAAGGCGAAGGTTGGCACTAAAAAATACCAAAGTTTGGACCACCTCACACAAGCACTTCGCCGGAAATGGGCCAAAATACCGCAGAGCCACTTGCGTGCAGCGTGCGATGCTTTCTTCGGCCGTCTACAATTTGAAAAATGATGTATTTTCCAACATTTTTTGCTTTGGCACAATAAAATTTATCAAAAAATAAAAAAATTATAGCATTTTAAAAAGTTGCATTTCGAGTCAGTCACTTTTTATTTGGGGTTTATGTAAATAAAGCAGTTGTACACAGGGTTGGCATATAGTGACAGGTCATCTATAAATTTGGGAATTTTACCATAGTGAAAGAAAGAATCATAATTGTTGCAGCAATACAAAAAATTCGTGGCAGTTTTGGAAGTAATCATGTGTCATCCGAGATGTATGTGCGCAATATAATCAAAAAATTCCAATTGAGATCTCAGGACCTTCAATGGAAAATATCGCCTAAGGAAAGGAAACGACACACTGAATTTTGACGACCGATTTGGCTTTCCATGCATATAATATAATACAAACGTGCCGTTTCTAAGAGAGGGCACCACTTTAATTAAATCCATACCATTTTCAGTTAGTACCAACCTTCAAAAGATACGTGTATAAATTTGACAGCTGTCGGACGATTAGCTTTCGAGATATAGCGTTGTGAGTGAAGCAACTTTTATTATTGTGAAAAAAAATGGATTCAAAGCAATTTCGTGTGTTGATTTATCATTGCTTTTTGATGGGAAAAAATGCAGCCAATGCAAAGAAATGGCTTGATAAGTGTTACCCGGACTCTGCACCAGCCGAACGAACCATTCGCAGGTGGATTAAAAAATTTAATAGTGGTCATACAAGCACCGAAGATGATGCACGCAGTGGACGTCCAAAAGAGGCTGTTTTGAGATGAAAACATCAAAAAAGACCACAAAATGATTACGAATGACCGTAAAGTGAAGTTCATCAAGATAGCTGAGGCTCTGAAGATATCAAAAGAGCGTGTTGAATATATCATACACGAATATTTGGACATGCAAAAGCTCTGTTCAAAGTGGGTGCCGCGTTTGGTCACAGTCGACCAAAAACAACAACGTGTTGATGATTCAGAGGAGTGTTTAAAGCTGTTCAACAGCAATAAAGCCGAATTTTTGCGTCTGCATGTGACACACCGACACACCAGAGTCAAGTCGGCAGTCAGCTGAGTGGCGAGCAGGCGACGAACCTCGTCCAAAACGACCAAAAACTTAACAGTCGGATGGCAAGGCTATGGCATACTGGAATAATTTTCATCGACTATCTCCAATAGAAAAAGAAAGTGCTGTTTCATCAAGACAATGCACCGTGTCACAAGTCGATGAAAACGATGCCAAAATTGAATGAATTCGGCTACGAATTACTTCCCCACCCAAAGTATTCTCCAGATTTGGCCCCCAGCGACTATTTCCTGTTCGCAGACCTCAAAAGAATACTCGCCTGAAAGAAACTTAAGACCGATGAAGAAGTAATCGCCGAAACAGAGGCCTATTTTGAGTCTAAGCCGAAATCGTACTACAGAACTGGTATCAAAAGATTGAAAAATCGTTTCAATCAGTGTATCGCCCTCGAAGGCAACTATATTGAAAAATAAAGTTGAATTTTGCAAATTTTTTTTTTTTCAGCCCAATTAACGTAAGAACTGAAGCAGGTCGATCACTAGCAGAGCCTTACGTTATCGGATTGATTGCATGCTAACATTGATTTTTTTTAAATCTTGTTTTCGGATGAGGACCATTTTCATGGTGCATGTGGGGCACCAAAAATCCACAAGTGATTTAGGAGATTCCAATGCAATTCCCAGAAGGAGTAAGTGCTAAGTGCGGTTAATGGGGCTGCAAAAGCTTTTAGCGCACTTTCGAGACATGATAAACAATTTTTTGTGACCCGAGAGGATATGGATATGGATGACCTCCACTTTTTATAGGATGGTGCTACGTGCCATACAATTCCCAAAACAATCGAGTTATTGCACACGAAGTCTCCGTAATTTCGTATTTCGGTGACAACCATTAGTGCCTTAACACCACTAGACTTCTCTCTTTCATTTTTAAATAATTCCAACTCTGAAAGCAAACATTGAAGTCGTCATTGCCGAAATAGATTCTCAATTATGTTAGAGAGTGATTCAGAATTTTTAGAAAGGGATGAGGGTCTGCAAACAAAGCCGAGGCTGCCATTTAAAAGACATTGTGTTCCATAATTATTCATCATGTGTATACGACTAAGGTAATAAATGTTTCAGAGATATCTCAGCAATTGTTAAACTTAAAAAGCAAATCCTACACCTCTTTTTGGAACACCATTCGATATTCACTCTGAATTTCATAAAAATCAGCAAACACAGAATTGATGTACATTTAGTCAAACGCATGGTCCCGTCAATCTTAGGTGTATAACTAAACTTAACAAAACATAGTTTGCAATACGAGGAATACACGTATCGCGTCAGTTTAAATTCTTAAATCGTATTTCATGGATATGCTTTTAGGGGTTATGCACATTATTTAAAACTGAAATTTTGAATAAAATAGAGAGCGGTGAAGTACCATAAACTAGTGACTCAATTTTATATCTGTTATGTACAAACAACTTTGCCCCAAAATAGTAAAGAAAAACAAAAACTTGGAAAAGTGCGAAAATGTGCACTTGCACCTGCAATAAAATGTCAAGTTAAATATTCCAAATGGTGGAATGGTGGTGATGAACTTAGTTCGATTGATTTTCTCAAAATTAACTCACAGACCCTCGTTTTGTTGTAAAAACCAAATGGTCAAAATGGCAAAACACGAATTAAGATTAACTATGTTTCGATTTCGAATCTTATTAACATTGAGAGATGGAACATGTGTTACTTGTTTGACTAATAGCTGCTTTATGTTTCAATATGTGGCTATATAAAGCTATTCTTTCCTTACGATATTTAATTATTCAACTGAATATGGTTAGTTGAACCGTCTTCTCAGAATAAAGAAAAATCTTTCCAAATCACTTCACGTACTTCAACATATATTTTGCTCCTGAAACAGCGGCGGTGTAAATCGAGCAGCTGTTAGCATATATCCAATTCCAATTTATCGTGGAATATCAAAAGAAATACCAACCAAAATATCAGCTAATAATGTTTAACATATACAAAACTAAAAAGTTGAGACGCCCTAGATCCTCAAATTTTGCACATGAACATTTTTAACAAATTGCTGGATCAAAAAGTGCAAGACTTATTTTTTTATCATAGATAATCTTAAATAAATAAAATGGAAGCAATAGAAAACTCTAACAAACTCATTCAACTAAAAAATGAACCATAATCGTTGGCCTTCAGTAATGTAAACAAACATAGCATTCTATGCACACATGCATACATATCTGTGAATGTACAAATACTATCTGCACGTTTATCATATATGCGTGCTTAGCAGCAAAACAACTAATTAATTTTCCAAACTCGGCTTCACAATCACGTAATCTGAATGTGGTCACAAGAATGATAAAGTTAGATAGTCCAACAGAATGTTAGACAAAATCCTTTGGCTTAAAAGAAACCTATCGCTTTACTTGGGTGCTTAATGTGCTGTCTAGTCTCCTGTATTTCCAATCCAGCGAATATTTCTGCATAGTCTTACCTTAGTTGTCGCAATTATTCTTAAAGGCAGTTTTGCCTATCTAGTTATCCTTACATATTTTTCTTTAGACTGAGACACATTGACGTTATTCCATGTTCGTAACAATTCTCCGACTTGTTATGCAAGTGTAATACATAATTGGACAAGGGTGGGCAAAATCAAGATCTCAATATGAATGTGCCATAGTTTTTGCAAATGGCATTCAAGTGTTATTGTGATTTAACATTGTGATAGAGAATTAATTAATAACAAACAATGGAGCGATACACACCTGAAGAACGGGGAATTATTGTTATTCCTGTATTTGACCAATTTCCGGTCTATTAGAACAGCATAAATTTCATCATCGTTTTCCTCGGCGTCCTTCACTATATGCTCAAACAATTAAGCGTTTGCACGAGAGGCTGGTTAGCCATATATTGCTCATTCGACCGAGAATAACACTGCTGTGATCGAGGATGTCCGAAAGAGTCTTCAAATATCCATGAGACAACAATGCACAGAATTTAAAATTTAAAAACGTTCGTTGTGTCGTATTTTTGTGAAAGACCTTAAGATTTTCTTAACCTGGTGCAAGAAGAGGATGACTTCGTATCCAAAATCATATTGAGCGACGAAGTGAATAAACAAAAATTTGCATTTCTGGATTATCAGGATGCAACAAAGTGACTATTCGGTCCGGCATTTGCAGTGAGAAAGTGATTGAACATCAGATAGATGTTAAAGCAGTTTCTGAATTGCTCTCGAGCAATTGTTAGTTCCTGCAGGATGAAACAACTTGAGCTCGAGCAACGATATAGTCTTTGAATCACCGATTTCCTGGCCGTGTGATCTCCCGTTTTGACGATTTGAACTCACCGGTCAGGTCAGTTCTTCAGTCAGTCTTCTTTCTCTGAGGCTTTTTGAAATATTGCGTTTACCACAAAAAACCAAAAGCCTTGCAAGTCTTGACATCCAACATCGAAAAAAAAAAATTGTTTTGAGAGCAACAATTCAAAATGCCGTAAAACAATAAACATTGATGAATGGAGATGGTTTTTTCAACTTAACCTTCATCTCATCCTCAAAAAAAAAATACGTTCTCTACCCTCGTGTGTGATTTTAATGTATTTTCTAAATTCTTTTTTAAATTAAACCGAAAAATTGCTTTTATAATTTATTTCTAAAATAACAAGAGAAGGTAGGTAGGTTCAAATTAATTTTTCTTGAATGCATTTTACATTACAATCCTTGCTCTGTCTTTAATTTGTGGAACACTTCTTGACCGTTTTGGTGGATTTGTTGAAGTTGATGCAGAAACATCCTCTAAAGGTGACGATGGTGAACTTTCTTCCAAAACAGTTGCAAGCAATAAAGCAGACGATGCTGATTTTGGCTTCGCACTTCTAGCTTCCATAAGTGGTTTTGCAAGGGATATTCCAAGTTCACGTAGAAAATTCCTTCTTACTGTTGATTTTTGTGTTGCTTGCAAATTCGGATTCACTTCTTTGAAAATAATTAATGCATTCAAAGCAGAAATATCAATCATGTTTGCAAATACAGCCATTGGCCATCTGTTAGATTTTCTTTTACAGCTGTAACAAGTGAGCATTTTGTCAACCGTATCCACACCGCCTATATTAAATGAAAAAAAAAAAAAACATTAAAGGATCTTGAAATTTCAAAAAGTACTACGTTATATGAACAAACCTTTTGTTTTATTGTAATAGGCTATAATCGCTGGTAACTTTTTTTCAGTCGATTCGATTTCAATTGAGTTATGTAAAATACTTTGCAACACGGTACACTTATTTTTCCGTCTATTTTTGCACTCAAGAAGCCTTGGTGGGATGCTTCTTTTATTTTTTCTCATCGTGCCAACCATTGTAATGCCCCAAAAGAAGTTATCCATTGATATGTTGTGACCTTTCAAGCCATCAACGAGATCCAAAACTACTCGTTCGATTTGCCTTTTTTCACTCGAACTGGCTGGATTTTTCAAACATAGCAGGTATAAGAACAAACCAACAACCAGAATTTTAGTCCGTATTTTACTGGTTTTGATGGCATATATTGACGAAATTTACATCTTCCACGAAAACCAAGAAATTGCTCGTTAACTGTCACTCAATAAATTGGACCATTTATCAAATATATCCCGAATCGGTGCAAATTTATCTGTAGATCGTTGCTGTCTTCTGCTAACGACATCATCAAAACGAATAACTCGATTCAAATACTCAAATGTTTTCTTCGACAAAATTGCCCTAAACACCGGACAACCGTTAATATCATCAAACAATTCAATTGTAGATTCGTTTTTCGATCTAAAAGTAAAAAAGTCAAGAATCAGTTGAAATAAGAAAGAAAGCAACTACGACTTACCTATAAACACCAGCTAAAACCAAAACTCCAAAGGATGCTTGCAACATATTCGAATCGATTTGTTTGAAATCCTTACCATATGTTGCTTGTGTATACGCATTTGAATGCTTCAAAATGGTATTTTCAATTTGTGGTGGAAAGAAAAGCAAAAAAGCATCTTTGATGCCATCAACACGAGCTTTGGCATATCTTGTTGTTCCAGGATGAAAAGAAATTATATTTTCATTCCGCAATCTACCACTTTGCATCTTTCGAAACAAGCAGTGGATCCACATTTTCAACTTCAGCAATTGATTCGTTGGTTTCATTTGAGCCACTCGCTTGCTCTTCGTCAGAATTGCTATCGTCTGAATATAAGTTATCGTCATCATCAATATTCTCTTCTGGCACAAATTCGTCATCACTATCTCCAGAAACATCTCTGATATCGCCATCGCCTTCATTCAAAAATGCTTCCGTTTCTTCCTCTGTCAGATATCTTGCTTTCGACATTGTTATCTTTTATTATTTTTATAAATTTCAGTAAATATACCAACGATATTTACTTGCTAAGACACTTAACGCAAATATCTTTTTATATGAGGATAGACAACGTAATTACTAGGTGGAGTAAAAGTAACCTCCTTGACTGTCAGAATGCGCTGCTACTGCAAAAAAGCTTATGATGCCTAAAAAGCCCGTTCATATTTAGGCAGACATTCCAAATTTCAGTGGGATACTGTCTTTGGTTTTGTTTTGACGGCCGATTGTAGTTGACGTGTTTGGCATCATGTTGAGTATGGACAAAAACGATTTTCGTTCTCTCATAAAACATTATTTTTTGAGAGGCAAAATGGCGAAGGAAACAAAAGAAAAGTTGGTTAAATATTATGAGGCTAATGCTCTGTCAGATTACACCGTCAAATATTGGTTTCGAGAGTTTCGTGGTGGCCGCAACTCCACTACCGATCAAGTCCGCAGCGGAAGGCTCTCCGATGTGGTTACAGAGGACAATGTCAAAAAAATACATGAAATGGTGTTAGCTGACCGAAAAGTGAAGGTGCGCTAGCTAGCAGGTACCACAAAGATTAGTACTGAGCACATACACCATATTTTGGGCAATATTCTGCATATGAAAAAGTTATCCTGCCGCATACTCACTCCTGACCAAAAACACGAACGCGAGAGCACTTCGAAGGATGAGATGAAGGTTAATGTCATCAATTTTACATCTTGAAGCAAACGTTTCGTGAAAACAGTACTCAATTTTTGTCATCTATAACAACATTATAAGATAACTTTTATCCTACCTCGTTTTATCCGCGGATGTGCAACAAGATATGCACCTTCAAATTGAATCTTAGCACTTTTTACGGAATTCGTTTTATAACTTGCAAAAATGAGATCCACTTGAAGTACAAGTTTATTTCACACTTTTGTAGCGGAAACCATGAATTCTTATCGCCTGCGACTCATAGATCAACTTTTCCATTTTTTTCCATTGGCCATAGATGCAATTAATGGCTGTATGGATAGTAGTTGAGATATAGGACTCATCCACTTTATCGACGGGAAGCATCAAAGGCCAACAAAAGTGTGCTCTTATTCGACCGATCGACCAGTTTAATCTACCCGGAAACCCAATATTAAAGAAAACTAAAAAAGCTTTATTCTCTTGCATAAAAACTATTGGGAACAAATGGGCCTTAAACCTCGAATTATCCAACGGCTATATGTCTCGGTTATAAGAACGATACTCAATTACGAGATAGATTACTACTAGAAGGCCTTAGACAATGCAGTCAACTACAACAAACTTAGTAAAGTCCACACAAGAGCATGTCTGTGCATAAGCGCTGCACTGGATATTCTGTTTCACTTGAAACCCCTCGATATTTTCACCAGCTACTAACACAGCTTTTTTCCTTAAAATGACTACACAGTATGCAAATAAATTATTTGGTCATGCTAATGTTCTTAACACTCTAGGAATCTTTTCTAAAAACATCGCATACACTACATCCAAACATTGGTTTGAGAAATACTTTCTTGTATGCATCCCCTCTGATGATTTCTGATGCTTTCTTGGATGAAATTTCTATTCATTTCTACATACAGATGGATCCAAGACTTATAGCGGAGTTGGTGGCAGTGTTTTCTCAGATATGCTTAGCCCAAGCATCTTCTTCTCCATTTCAAATCCTGGCTGAAGAAAGACGTGATATCTGCAGCTTTTTGGATAGTCAGGTCTCTATAAATATCTAGGACGCCTTTGACTGCCGATCATCTCTCAGCGAGATGGCAGAGTATTTAAGGATTTACCTATGTTGGGTTTCAGGGAATTGTAGGGCCGACGAACTCACCAAAATTCAAACCATCCTACGTGGAAATCAACAATCTCTACGTGTAAGTCAACACAAAAGCTAGATTCAAGTAGCAAGACAAACCTTAGGTGGACTGCTGGATCAGCATGTCTAGCGACCAAACAAATCTGCCCCAAGTAGGATCTGAGTCTCTCTAATATTTTGATCTTTCAAAGTAAGAAACATCTCAGAGCTACAGCATGTGTCATCACTGGACTGTGTCTTATAGGCTAGCAGAAATAAAAACTCCACTGAGGAGCTTTCTTCTACAAGGTCTTAAAACATCTAAACAGACATTACCAGTCTTATACGTTTCTTCAGAAGGATCACAAGTAATCGCACCTGTGTAAAGTGCTTCTCCGTAAAATGTCTACGAATTCTGAGAGAAATGATTCCCCGTGTGAGTTTGTAATCATTTACTTATCAGCACACAAGGAGACTACATTACATTTTATTGCAATTGCCGATGAATTTCGACGACAGATCTCTGGGTGTATTTGAGCTATTCAACGATATCTTCAAGTGTTTCAACGTCCGACTTTTATTGGCATGGACGCGTCATTTCACGTAGCCTTAGAACCTGCGTTAATTGGCATGAACTTGGAGGTCAATTGATGACATCATAACGTGAAATGCTACGATCGTCAAAACTTTTACAATAAGTAACGATGCTGCTGATAGCAACGTCTTTTCTGAGTCATTTAAGGGCTTCCATCCCCCACACAGCGCAATTCTGTATATTAGCTGAACCAGGACACAATATTCCCAAACTATTCTTAAGGCCTTATTCAAATCTTTTAACCATTCCTATAATTGTTTTCTTTAAATAAAGAAGCTTAGAAGTAGCTCTTCTGTTATCAGGTAGAAAACTTGAATTTTGACTGTCAACGTTTTCATTTAGAATTTTCATTCATAGCAGTGCATTCCAGAATGTATGCCGACTAAAACAAATGTCTCGCATTAGAAAGAATTGAAGGCTTCAGACTGGTGTCCCAACAGTTCACTACTATCTGATAGTAGTAGTACCATAGTTTGTTAATCCTTAAAGGAATGTTTATTGTCAAATTGACGACAACATTACACTTCTTCTATAATTGCCTAGCGTACACTGGTATCAGTTTGGTCCTGACGTATGGGTGCTAATGCTTAAGGCACTGTATCACTGAAACTTCTACGCATCTTTCCACAAAAAAAAATGAAAAATGACATTCAAATGAACAAATAGAAAGCACAATGAAATAGTTCTTTGTTTGAAGCTTTGTTCCGACAGAAAAAATTATTTTTAATGAGATTGTTTCTGAGCAAATGAAGTATGTAGGTATTTAGCAGAAGTGTCTTTGTTACGAGTGTTGGAGAAAGCAGTACAGAATTGGTTTGAGAGCAGCTGAAGTCATCCTTTGAGATTGGCACTCAACTACTCTTTTAAGCATAAAATTCTATATAACAATGTCCTTCATGTAGCATGCAGTCCTTCAAATTATCCCGAAAGATGAAGTACGTCTGGGGCTACTTTACTCCAGCAAGGGTTACCCTGCCGCATTGACGAAAATATATGAATTCTAGTTGAAATAATGTTTTTTTTTTTTGTTTTACTTTGCCAAAATAACTCCAAAGAATAAAAAAAAATGTATGGTTTTGTATTGTTATAATTATTATTATTGAAATTTGCTGCTTATGATAATAATTTGTTTTATGTAGAAATGCCAAGAAACTATAAAAGGAAATTAAGAACAAGAAGATACACCGATTACACGGACGAGACTCAAAAAAAAAAAAAAAAATGCTAAGAATAAATTTCACACAGAAAAGCCAAAGAAAAATACAAAATTCGTAGGAGAACCATTTCAAATAAACTCAAGGGAAAGCATATTCGAAAGCCTCGATAATATCTGTTTTTAATTCGGATGAAGAGGCAACATTTTTGGATTGCTCGGTTTCATTGGGACAGAATGGGTTTCCTACAAATCGCGAGAATCGCTACACATGCTTTAAAACTAGTTCAATCGTTATGGAAGGACGTTTAAAATTATTCCTAATAGTTTCCCTAGGTTAGACTGAAATTTCCATGCATTTTGCAAAAAACCGATGCCTATGCTACAAAATTTTTCGAGAGCTGATAGAGATAGAGAGAAACTGATTTTAGGGATGACCATGAAAAGGAAAAGGTGGTAATTAAAAAAGAATGTAAATATCTAGAGATAATAAGAAACGCTTCAAAAACGTCCATTTCTGTCATATTTTGTGTTAATGCTGCTGGAGAGCTACTGCCTCCATACGTAGCTTATAGGGCAAATAAAATGTGGTCAACGTGAACGGAAAATGATCCTAAAGGCTGCCGTTGTAATGCTGGTACATATGGATAGATCGATGCACATATCTTTGAAGACTGGCTACAGTTTCAGGTGACATCCAGGCTCACAAAAATTGAAGGAAAAATTGTGCTACTTTGTAATAATCTGGCATGACATATAATAATGGATGCCCTTCAAATATGTCGAGAAAACCAAGTGCACATAATTTGTCTTCCACCTTACAGTACCCTTTTGAAACAGCCATTCGATGTTGCATTTTTTCGGCCATTAAAAATAGCCTTGCGGAAAGTCAGACTGGAAGGACCTCCCAACTGTATTCAAGACACAAACATTTTAAAAGAGAACTTTCCACCATTGCTATAAGATACCACCTTAAAGTTCCCGGAAGTTATTCAAAAAATTAAAAATACAAGTTTATTCATCTAAATCTATATTGTCCCCTTCAAAGTAATCCTCATCGACTGCAACGCACTTATGCCAGCGCTTGATCCAATCCTCAAAACATTTTTTGTATTCGGTTTTCGGTATGTTCATCAGTGCTTTCTGCGATTTTTCCATTACTTCTTTTCGGCTGCTGAAACGCGTTCCCCGTAGTATTTTCGTCAAAAAATTATAAATAATGATGGCACTGTGCGACGGTGCGTTATCATGGTGCAAAATCCAGGAGTTTTCTGCCCACAATTCTGGTCTCTTTTGGCGAATTGCTTCACGCAAACGCCTGATAACGCCCAAATAATACTCTTTGTTTACTGTCTGGCCTTCTGGCCAAAAATTATGGTGCACTACACCGTTGTAATCCATGAAAACCTTGAGCATTGCCTTCTTTTTTGACTGAAAACGTGTTGTTTTTGGTCTCGGCTCATTTGTGGGATCGCATTCAGACTCGCAAATCATCTCTTTTGCGACGTCAACAAGGTCTCTCTTTTGCATGAAATTGAGGTCTTTTGGCACCAACTTGTGACAGAAACCCAAATCATTAACCAAAATGTCTTGGATGGATCCATAGGCAATGTTCAAGTCCTCCTCTATCTCTTTAATGGTTAATTTGCGGTTATTGACCAACATTTCTTTTACTTTATCAATGTTTTCGTCGGTTTTCGATGTTGATGGTCTACCACTGCGTTCTTCATCTTCGATTGACTCACGACCACTTTTGAACCGCTTGTGCTACTGGTAAAGCACCGTTTTCTTTAGAGAATCTTTCCCGAAACACTTTTCCAACATTTCCGACGTTCGCGCATCATAAAACCTGTTTTTTACGCAAAGTTTAACACAAATTCGTTGTTGCAAATTTAAATCCATTTCAATAATTGTAAAAAATCGCCAACACACACAGAGATAGATGTACTCTTGGCTACGTAACTTTTGCAATTGTCAAGCTGGGGGTGGCCGTGGTACATGCATAGACTCCTCAAGCAGATGGTCACGGGTTCGAATCCCGTGCAAGGCAATTCTTTGAAAAAGTCTTTTCATAGAATTTGTATGTAGTTATATGAAAATCCCGTCGGCGTCAACTCTGACATGAAGGCATAACACTTGGTGGCTGTGCTAAAATGTAACAAACTAACAACTCGCACGTACTAAGACCCTCTGGGAAAAATATCGAAACCTAATACACCTGAGTTTCAAACTACTGCACCAAAAGTCCGCGCCCTAGAGAAAAGCCAGTAAAAGGGTATTCATATCCCCTTAATGCGCGCGCGGGATTATAAAAAAAAAAAAGTTATGACGCTAAGTTTTAGAGGGAACGTCAACAACAGATGTGTCAACTTAACAAAAAAAAAAAACAGAACTCAAATCGGAACAATCAATGGGAGCGCCACACGGTGATTCGCCGGGATCTTTTTGATCAAGGTGGTATGATGAAATTGATTGAAAAAAAGACTGAAATTATGAAAATTTTCCCCTGAATATCGAAGAAGTTCTTAATCATGCTCCAAGATACACTTGCTATGTAGATGCAGTTCAGGTAGCGTTTTTTGAATCTCTTGGATCTAGGAAGGTAGAGGTTACTGCAACTGTCAAAAACCGAAGAAAAAATTGAATATTCCAAATCGGAAAATAGTTTTTCTTCGGATGGTGACTGAAAAAGGCGAGAATAACCCCACCTCAATGATATTTATTTCGAAGATATTGCTAATGAGGATTACTTGATTTTCTAGAAAGAAAACCTTCAGGCATCGAGTTATAACATTAATTCCAGCGATTTTCCAACTTCTTGATCCCGTCCGAAAAGTAATTTTCCAGAAGGTCTGCAAAATACTCCTCCGTGGCGTCGATGATTTCCTCGCGTGAGCTGAATTTTTTATTGATGAGCCATCTTTTGAGGTTTGGGAAGAGATAATAGTCCGAGGGGGTGAATTTGATGGTAAATACGATGGATGCGGCAGCAATTGGGGCCGTGAGTCACTGATTTTAGCCGTAGTTGCGCCGGTGCATTGTCTTGCAAAATTAACATTTTTTTCGCTTAATGTGAGGCTGCTTTGCAGAGATTTAGGCCTTCAATTGCTCCAATAATGCACAGTAATACTCGCTGTTGATGGCTTTTCCTTTTTCGAGGTAGTCCATGAGGAGCACTCGTGTCGGCTTCTGTCCATTGCCGGACACTCATTCTGTTCTCTGGTGTGTAATAGTGGATCCAAGTTTCATCAAAAGTTACCAATCGACGCCAAAAGTCCGCCTCAGCAAGTCCAAACACTCTTTCGAAGTGCTCTCGCCTTCGTGTTTTTGGTCAGGAGTGAATATGCGCGGCACCCAGCGGCAGGATAGCTTTTTCATATGCAGAACATTGCCCAAAATATGGTGTGTGCGCTCAGTGCTAATCTTTGTGGTATCTGCTAGCTTGCGCACCTTCACTTTCCAGTCAGCGAATACAATTTCATGTATTTTTTTGACATTGTCCTCTGTAACCGCATCGGTGGACATGCCGCTGCAGACTTGATCGTTAGTGGAGCTGCGGCCACCACGAAACTCTCGAAACCAATATTTGAAGGTGTAATCTGACGTTGCATTACACATCAACAACACTGAAATTTGGCATGTCTGCCTAAATATGAACGGACTTCAAGGCACCGTAACCTGTTTTGCAGTAGCAGCGCATTCTGGCGGTCAAGGAGGTTACTCTTCACTCCACCTAGTATATTTATAGCAGTTCTTGGTTGCGTTGGAGTGCGAGTTTGGTTTTCTTCACGTTAACTACCAAACTAAATGGCACCATCTCGAGAGACTATAAAATTTTTGTTTCATGATATTTGTTGCTGTTGAAAGGAATTTGTGTTTTATAGTACAACAATTGCTATATCGTCTACATATGCAAAAAACGTACTTCGTTCAAAAGAGCGAAGAAGTTCATTTGTAAAACGTATGAACAGCAAAGGTCCTAATTTCGAGCCTTATGGAACACTGTATTGAGTATTTAATCCTTCACTTATTGTGTTCAACATTTTGACTTTCGCTGTTCTTCCGGATAAATAAATCTCAGTCCCAAGAGAAGCTCCTATACCAATTCTAGCTAGAGCTGCAATAAGCCTCTTAGGATAAAGCGTATCAAAAGCTTTACTAAAATCCACACATAAAATCAATACGCGATTATTCTAATTATTCTAAGCATATTGAATATTTCCATTTTATTGGCTTGATCTACAAAGATATTATGATATGGAGGCGAGTTGTTGTTTCATTGCAATTATACATAAATTTAGAGGCCTGGTTACAAAACTGTTCAGCAAATTCGTCTGCAGTTTTTTTAGCGTTGCAGTTTTCGATAAGTTGTTTGCATTCACTTCGTCTATTGATTTTCTTTTTTCCCCAGTACTTTACTTATTATATACCGTGTTTTCCTATAATCCTTTTCGGCATTTAGGAATTGCACCTTTTAATATTGTGATTTTCTTATTTTTATATTTTTGTTTGCAGTGGTTCAAAATTTTTGTACTCGAATTCATATGTTTTGCACTTCAAATTACTCTTCTCATCTTTTGTACATCTCGTCGCTTCTTCTACATAACATAATTAATTCAGATGTTATCCAAGGTTTTTTTTTTGACAGTTGTTTTCATTTGCCCTTATATTTTGAGATGAATGTTAATTTTTTTTTTTTTCCACAAATGGATTATAGGGGCGCTCAACATCTTGTTCATTACAGAATTTTTGCTAATTTGTTTTCTGTTAAGCTCGCTAACATTGATTGAGAGCTACTAATTTAATAGTGCCATACATTGTGGCAAAGTGATCGGGCAAGTCAAACTCTATCACGGCTAATATTATGTCATGCTTAGATATCGTCACAAATACATGGGCGATTAGGGTAGACGCATCTTTACTTATGGTTTTACCTCTCCTTTTTCTTCTGTTTCGATATTAAAAATTTCATATGAAACAGCCCTTATATAGATTTTATTGTAACTTATGGTATCTTTGATGAACATTCCTTCTCCTTTGGTGCCTTTTGTTGTTGTGAAAATCAATTCATCTTTCTTTAATGTTAATTTCCACAAGAAAAATAAAATCGATATACATTAAAGCTGGTTGAATTTATTCTGAAAAAGTATTCCAGTTTTTCCGCAGCGATCTTACATTAAAACACAGCACAACACAAACAACAAAAATTCATGTTTTTTTAAAAATTTAAGTCGATGTCAGTTGAGCCATGCATTACCCTAAAATCGACATCAGCTTCACTATATTGGTTGTTTTGTTTTGTTCTTCTTCTTAACCATTCAATTCGATTACCTCTATTAAAAAAATATATTAGTTCTTTCACTTGATGTAATGTTTATACTTAAAGATGGCTAAAAAATAAAAATTAAAAAAATTCTGACCGCACTTTTTTCAAAAAAAGGGGTGTCACCTACAGGTGACACTGGGCATTATTTGTACTTCTCTGGTTCTTCTTAGTTTCTATATAAGTAAAACAATCTTTTTTTCAGAACGTATTTGCTTTTATTTAAAAAAAAAGGGATAGTATTTATTTTGAGATAAAACTAAATATTGTAGATTTATTTATTGTGGAACATACCATATACCAACATTTCAAATTCAAGCCAACATTACACTTAGCGCACATTTTTCGTGTGCGTTGGTGGCAATATCTGCACCGCGGACGAGAAAAATCTATTTCCATGTGATCATCAGCGCTAACTGCAGACCTTACTCCTCTTGAGACAATAATCTGAACTGGAACTCAGCAAGACACATCACGGTTGGAAGGCTTTCCATATTTTTGAAGATAAATGATTACAACATTTCTGCGAAAATCGCAATAGGTCCAGTTAATTGTTGATTGTTTTTTTTATAAACCAAGCGCAAACAAATGGTACTACCACTTTTTACAACGAATACCTTTTTATAGTCAATATTTTCATCAAAACGGTCAACTCAACAAGATACAACAAAATCGTGCCACTTAGCTACAATATTTTCACTAGACAATTGATGACACAGCTCACCTGTAGACCTCTTTTTCATGTCTTTGCAATTCAGCAATTTACAATTTTCCAGATAGTTCCCGTTCCTTCTACATTTTGTTATTGCAGATATTTTAGCAGCAATAAGCCAGTGAATAAGTTGTCAAATTACAAATTGTACGGTCCTAATTCCTGTGGTAATTTAGAATGTAGCTCCAAAATAACTGCGGCTCCTAATCCATATTGTGGTTGCATTTTGAGGGTTGGAACGGAGGCGCCTTGATACAACTCAGAGATTACCAAGTATCAATGGCGAGTAGCTGCTGACCAAAGCTTGTAACCAAACCTAATGGGTTTTCCAGGGATGTGTTGTTTGGTACCATGTCTACCGAAGTATGGAACTACCATATAGTTTCATCTATAAAAATGTATGAGGACCCCGCCTTATTGAAATGTGATGTAAAATTTTCATTAAGTTTTGTAAAATACTGGCGAGCTTTAGCAAAATTGTCGTTGGGCAGAAATGATATACTATCGGAAAGATGGAAATAATGCTGAATCTCGAAAAATTTATTTCGTCTCATGCTAGGAGCTGCCATATATGTATGGTATATGACATCATATACTTAGGTGTCAAGTAACCTGTGAACAACAATACTGCTATAAACACTCTGATTTCATCAGTAATTACATTTAGAGTGTGATTTATCTGCAAAGCGTATAAGTTACTCATATCTGTTATGAATTGCACTATGTCTTCACTGTACCGCACATCAAAACATTTAATTGCCGTCAGCTCCTCCAAAAAAATAAAAACAACTTTATCAGAGTCCGCTTTACCACAAGCAGTGATAGGGATGCTGTTGCACCACCATTTTGTGGTATTCTCTTTTTTCTCTTTTTTTTCTTCGGTGCAGAAACGTTAGCTTCTTCTTCGTCTCCCTTCTGGTCATCTTTACAAATGCCTTCTAAAAAATATGGCCCATTTTGTAGCCCTACTGGAGAACGAAGAATACGACTAGTTAGATGGAGCAAATTAGCTTTGTTTTCATCTCCACTTTTTTCGTCAGTAACCATGCCATCGTCATGAGGAAATGGTCTCTTATTCCTCGATGATTTCAGCCAATGTAAACCTGTAAGACGTAAGTAAGTTCTAAAATCCCATCACTACGAATCGACAAAACAAACGCATAAATAATTTTGTTACAATACCGCCCAGTGTCACCTACAGGTGATACTTCATATTTTGAACGTTATTGTAACCATGCCAAGTGTTATTTTTATAGTAAAGTAGTATTGTTTTATAGCTAATGAATTCATTTACCACATGCAGTCATAAAAAAGACAATACGCTTGAAAGAATTATATAAATTTGACAGAAAACGCATCGTATAAAGGCATTTATTAGCTTTCTAGTGATAATGGTAAAATGCAAAAATTCATTTACCACCTAGAAGTGACACTGGGAATTGAAGTGTTAAATTGCATTTGATATTAGATCGATATTCTGTCAATGTTACTCATCGTGTCCTTGTGAATGGCGTCACCGTTTTCAGCTTTTCGTACTAAAATAGTTCACGATGCTGCCCACACAAATCTCCAGTTACATTGTCTAGCCTTATTTTTGGCGAACCAAAGTAAATGTTTATTTGTTGGATTCGGCTGTGGGTTAATGTACACAAACATATTTTTTTTCTAATTCCACTTGTTCTTGCCAGTCCCTACCAGGACTTAAAACACAGTACTTGGAGCCCCCCGGATTTGGATCCAGGCCTGACTTGAAGAGTCCCGGGAAGGGTTTTTTACCCAAAGTGGAGTTACAAAAGCTGGGTGCTCTGACCCTCATCAGCAAGAGGTTTTAGGTCGGCCTTGACCCAAACCAAGGGTGGAAATTTTTACCTCCAACACGTGTTCTACTTTGGTATACTTAGTATCCTTGCTGCCACAACATATTCTGCTTCGTGCATATATTTTTTCTGATTGATTTCTAAAATTCTCAGGAGAATTTTTGCATTTCTTAGAAAATTGTTTTTGCATGTATAGGGTTTTCTAATAACGACTTGACAACTTTTTTTTTTAATAAAAGGCAAACCATTTGAGATATTTCAAAAACTTTTTTATTGGCTTGAAGTACAATCAAAACATTGAATGGAACTCGACTTCGTTCATATGGCCACCGTGGGCATGTTTGCAGCGGCCACACATTTCGAAACAGCCGCTATTTCACGTTCAATGTTGGCTCTGAGCTCTTCCAACGTCGTCGGCGTGTTGGCCAAAAGTAATCGGTGAACATGGCGCGATCACCCTGACCATTCACAGTAAAGTGACGATCGTTATCGTCGACGAAAAAATATGGCCCAATAACGCACAAAACAGTTTTTTTTTTGTGGCTGAAGTGGTGATTCATGAAGCACATGTGGGATTTCACCCGACCAGTAACGCATATTTTGCTTATTGACGAACCCATTGAGCCAAAAATGAGCTTCGTCACTGAAGATGATTTTGCGATGAAATTCATCATCTTGGCGCATCTTCTCCAGAACCCAATCGGAGAACGTACGCCGCCTTAAATGATCCATCGGCTTCAATTCTTGAGTCAGCTTGATTTTGTATGGGTGTAAACCAAGATGCTTACGCAAAATACGCCATAATGTGGTCTTAGCGATGCCCAATTCTTGAGAACGCCGTGGAATTGACTGATCTGGATCATTTGCTACGGACGTCTGAACGGCAGCAATATTTTCGACACTTTGACCAACCCGTTGTCTCACTGACACGGCAACATCACACAACGAATATGTAGACTCAAATTTTTGCACTAAACTGGTTATTGCCTGTCTACTAGGGCGAGAATTACGACCGAAAATTTGAGTTAACGCTCTTAAAATTGCAGTCACCGACTCCGAATATCTGTAGAAAATTTTAATAATTTGCAGACGTTGCTCGTTAGTGTACTTTACCATGATGAAAATGTTGAGTTGAGTTACTGAATAAATTGACAGTGACAGTTTAATGATTAGTAAAAGAGCGCGTTCACAAATTAAATTCTAAGTTGTCAAGTCTCTATTGGAAAACCCTATATTACTTGCAAACGTAGCAACGATTTACGATCGTTTAGGATCTCAGGTTCTTGTGCGATATATATCAGTGACGTCATTTGAGTTTATTTCAGATTTTATTGTTTTTCTGACAGCTTTAAAACTTCAATAAGATCTTCGTTTGTTGTCACTGGGATGCTTTTCATTTCTACGAGCAGATTATTTCTTTAAAGTTGTTCTTGTTTGTTCATTTTTCATCTATTAAAAGAATTTGTTAATCTTTCTTCGTATCGTTTTAATTTAAATCTTTGATTTCAATTGACAGTTTGTGCAAAACTTTATTGTTGTCTTTTATGTATTTTTGGATATCTTCATATTTACTGGCTACGATTCATGGCTAATTTTTATGACCTCTATGAGTAGTGCCTTCATTTCATCCAGAAGTTTAGTTTTTCGGATTAGAAACTCATTGGTTTATGGCGACCCTACGCTTGTTATGCGTTTTTGTGCTGGCTGAGGTGGTGTATTTGATACGGGTGTATGTTTTGCGACATTATCTACCGCAGCAGATGGATTGGATAGTTCTCTCCTACAGGTTGCACATCTACATTCCCCCTTTTTAGTTGTTGCCGATCTCCGATAGGATTTTTCGGAAATTGTGGTACAACCAAAGTGCATTTTGCGGTAAAATCTGCGACATGTCACAAAGTCTCCTTCTATTAATTTAAGGCGAAAAATAGAAAAATAAATGTGTATATGTAGCCAATAAACAAAAATACCAACTCTAATGGCTTTAAAAAGGAATATTATATCTTAAAATATCCTTTTCCACAGCGATGAAATTTTAATTTAAGAAAAAGTCTCTGTCTCTATATATATTCTTTCACAATTTAACTATTTTCATGGAATTACTCAACACTTTTCAGTATTTATTTGACGGCAAAATTAAATCACAACCGTTCACTTCCAAAGCGAAGATCAGCATGATATGGACATCTTTTAAACTGTGGAAATGGCCTTCTCAAAGGGATGAATTATCCTTGGAGCAATGTATTAGTCTCCATTCAACCACCAAACTAAGTTTCTAAAAGAGTTGCGTTTCTAAAAGTCAATATTTGATTGTAACTTTCTATTTTCAATTCTATAATTATTATTTGTTAAATTCTATATTGTTATGTTGTTTTTTTCTATTTATTTGTTTTGTTAAAAATTGTTATTGACGTTTATTTAAGACTTGCTTGCTTATAGTTAATTTTTTTTTATTTTTTATTCGTAATAATTCAAAAGCTTTGAATGAAATAAAAAAGACAGTTTTTTTTGTAAAAAATGTGTTCTTTTTTCCTAATTCTACGGATATTTTTGCTAAAGATAAATGTCAAAGAAATATATTGATAACATTGCCCCAGCTCTTCAAATAAAGGTGCTATAATCATCATTTTCGGTTGGAGGAAAGTAACAAAGTCGCCTGAGCTACTTTGACGCACTTTCGACAAAAGAAAAAAATATTTATACTGTAATTTACATAGTTATCACAACATATATTCATAATTCAATATAATCTTCATATAATGGATAGAAAAAAATAATAGATTTAAATCATTTACCATATTAAGAGATTTTTTAAAAACAGGTCGAAAACTGGAGCAAAGTAACCTCGTTTTATGGTAGTCCTTTGATGCAGCTACTTGGGGTCATTGAATATCCTATTTCTGTGACTGTTATGAAAGGTTAATTTTACAATCGTTGACAATTATTTCAAATGTATGGACTCTGTTTAGAATACACGCAAACAAAATAAAAATAATATTTGTAGTATACGTTTCAATATATGATCGTTACGTGAAAACTGGAATAATATTTGATTAAGTGGAAGTTTTTAAAGATAAATTAAAAATAATAGTCCTTATTGAAGCATACATTGAAAATGAATTTAAATAAAATAATTAGATGGATTTATGCCAGAATTTTGAAATCGAAACAATCGTAGTGGTGGTGGAATTTTAATATTTATTCGGAAGGAATTAAACCACGAACCCATTTTATCTGAATCAATTTCCTTTGAAAGTGTATTATACAAATTAGTTTCACTGATGGAAATAAAACAACGTACGCTGTGAGAATTTACAGACCACCAGGCTTTAGTTAAAAAGCATTTCAATTTCTATTCATTCAATTTAGAATATAAAAATAAAACGATGTTTTTTATAGTAAATAAGGTTATGGATTCTATAAAAAAATTAATTAAATATATATTAAACATTATAAAGAATATAAGAAAAGATACAGTAATCAAGAAAGGGTAAAGAATCAAGAAATAATCCGCTGTTGCATTTTTTATGAAATATGCTCTAACATAGCATTTTTAGATTGTATGGCTCCAATTATTTGTTTTATTGTAGTGAGCAGAGCGTTTCAAAGTCTATTAGCAAAGGCGAAGAAAATGCGCGCTGAATTCTAATGGTTCGAGTAAGGAGCCGAACGAATTGAAGTTTTTTAAACAGGTATGGCAGCGACCTGTTCTGAATAATTTTGTGCAAGAAGAAACTGCACTAACATGCAAGAACTGCTATAGCGATGATACTTCTGTGATAATTGGATACACGGTCATGTCAATAGATCCCATACACGTATCTAACCATACCATTTAAAGCGACAGTAAGTTCATGCTGAGACTGGGAGTCGAGTTTGCAGTACACTGCTGATGAGTTATCAACATACGGAACAAGTAAAGTTTTACAGGATTAAAACAAGAGAGCAGCCAAAGCTTGCATGGACCCCCGTAAATTCGTCCTATAGTGTAATTAACGTGGCTTACAGAGGAGAGGCAGCGGCTTATCTTAAAACCCATGTTAGTTACATAGAGTCTAGGATTTTACGTGAGACACCTGCCGAGTAGATTTAAGTCCACGGGATGCTCATATATCCATGGGAGCAAGGATACAGCTTGCAATTGCTCTCCGTTAATTTATTTTGATATTAAAGCAGAACTTGTATTGGAGGCACAAGTTCTACCATTGGAATGAGTCGGAAACAATCTAAAACCTCTTGTTGATCTTAGGGTCAAAGCACCCAGTATTTTTTGCAACTATACATTGGATCAAAGATCCCCTTTCCGCGATTTGGGCTTAAACCATAACCACCATGACGTTGCTGCTAAGGGGCCTTCCTCTAACTAGTCAGGCCCGGACAGAGATTCGGGAGCTCCTGACTCCCACGGTACCGTGATTTAAGTCATGATAGGCACTACCGGTGGTCCTGCCATCAACAGAACCTATGATCGACTGCTTGCAACTGGTCAAATCGTACCAACCTTCGGTGCTGTCGTCTGCAAACCGTAACGATAAGACCAATACATTGTTCTGCCCCACTTATTGATTAGATAATTATCAATAATTCACCCAGAGTAGTTACAGTCTCCACGAAGTGCAATTTCCTGTCGTTGAAGTAAATGGGCGGCAGTAGTTGGATAGTTTGGATATTAAAATCAGCTGAGTCTTTGCTTGGTTGAAGGTCAAACAAATATGAAGCGACCATTTGTAGATTGCGGGTAGCTACTTATTTCTATAGACCTACAGACGAGATCCTCAACTAGTCCAATGGGTCTAACATATTGTAGATAAGTATAATTGCGCATCATCTGCATAAAAGTGAAGACTAAAGTTTGAGCAAATTTTAGGGAGGTCAATATTGGAGCCAGTATTGAGCCCTGAGGTACTCCTGCATATATATTACTAATATGAGAGTATTTTTCACCAACCACAGCCTTTTTTTTTTTATTAGTTCATTAGCTCATAATATTATTACGGTGATTTTAAGAATTACAAATATGATTTTACTTCACATGATGAAATTCAATAAAACGTTTTTAATATCTTTTTTTCCTTTTTTTAAAATTAGGAATAATTTTCAGTAAAGGTGGGAGCGAATTGTAAGCTGTCGGAACTTCTAGCATCCCTTGGGCACGTCTTCGGGTGTTTAGCGTGTGGTTGATGGGTTGAAGAAACCGTCGGTCGTCCATGTAAGTTAGGAGTGTTGTCATCTAGAAGATTGCCATTACATCTAGAACTTTAAAACTTGAATTAGTGTGTCGAATAATTTTAACAAGACGATGTTATAAGTTTGATATCTTCTCCAGGTGGGTTTTTGCTGCGTTTCTCCAGGCCAGAATCCCATATCTAATGTGTGACTCTGCCAACGAGTAGTACACTTGCTTTAGTACCTCCATATGTGAGTAAGGCTTAAGATACACCATTGCAAATATACTGCTCTTAAGTTGAAGTAGCAGTACATTGATGTGCTCACGCCATAGGAAATTCTCGTCAATGGTAACTCCGAGGTATTTAATGGTTTTAACTACATCTATTGTGCTGCTGCTCCTCAATAATGGACAACGATCATTTCGATGAAAGATTTGAAAAACTTTCGTTGGCTTTGATGGAGTCCGAATATGCATCAACATAGTTTTATTTGCGTTGATCACCAGGCCGTTGTCATGACACCATTCAGATACAAGGTTGAACTCGTGTTGCAGTATCTTTATGGCTAAGTGCAAGTCCTTGTATTTCACGACGATTGCGATGTCATCTGCGTAGGCATATGCAGTAGCTTTTTTAAATGTTCTTAATAGTTCATTTGTGAACAGTATGAATAATATGGGGCCCAGTTTGGAACCTTGTGGCACGCCGTATTTTATCGTTCTTTTTTTGCTAAATGTGTTAGATATCTTGACTTGTATTTCTCTTTCACTCAGATAGCTTTTAAGCCAGTTTGCCAGCACTCCTCACAGTCCTAATCTGTTGACGCTTTCCACAAGTTTTTCAGGAGTCAGGATATCAAACGCTTTGCTGAAATCTATAAAGAGCACGAGTACGTGGTGGTTTTTATTCAGTCCAGCATTCACGACGTTAGTAAATTCCCCCAGTAACGATTGAGTGCTCTTGCACTTTTGAAAACCAAATTGGTTTGGATGAATCACTTTGTGCTTCGACATAAAACAATTAACACGATTAACAACTACCTCTTCCAAACATTTAGCAGCATTTGGAAAATTACTTTTAATTGTTTCGTCTACTTTGACAGCCATTACTTAAGTAATTAGTAATAGTAATATATATCGCTGTACAACGATTGGCTCGAAAACTAGACGAAAACCATATAGATGATTTGAAATTTGCTTAGCGAGGACTGTTTCTAAAATTTCTGATAGACAAAGTAATATATTGATTTTCGAAAGTCTGCAGCCAAAGACGGTATGATGATGACGGAAGACGGAAATGAGAATGATGTTCTAAAAAATTAAGTACATGCGTAATTACACGAAGAATGTGGGGTAATAGTATTTTGGCAAACCAGATAGAAACTCCATCCTCATCAATGGCATCTGATTCGAGAGATCGAATAATAACAATTACATCAACTTCCGATACAGCTTCGAATTCGAAAACTGTGTGTGGTTCAGAAAAATGTTGAAGGTTGGATAGAGAAGGTATACTGTCTATCAAGATCAAGTAAAACGTCTGAAACATCATTTTTGCGAACACCAACCGATCGTAAGTGGCTTCGGAATTTTTTGTTATTTTCGTCCCTTCCCATCTTTTCTTAGAGAGTCTCGCGATGGAAGTTGAGAAATTTCGTGCTCGACAGAAGTTTTCCCAATTCAAATTTGTTGAATTTCGCTTTCACTTTAATGACGTTATAAAGCTCAGATGTAAGCCATGGACAACTTTTCCTTCATTTCCATTTAAAAAAACAAATCAAATTACAATACCGTCCAAACAACCCAATATACTCGCATCAAACTAAGCTCACTCTTTTAACATTCTATGCTTTATAATCTTCTGCAGAAAAGCCGCGAATTCGCAGGAACTTATGGTATATGTATACTTACAAATTGTTGAGTGTTTAAAAAGAAATAAATAAAATAATAGGAAAAAACTTACGCAATATGATATTGTTAATTATATGTGTAAACAAATTTCTTATCTGCAAACTCAATTGAAAAGGAAGTTTCTAAATTGCAATGCAAAAATGTGTCTGAAAACAGTACCTCAATGAAGTGACCTGACCGCCCACAATTTGAACATTTCATTACACCTCGGATTGATATATATATAAATTTCATTTGAGACGTGAAAGCATTACACCCACAAGATACCATGTACATACATTTCAATTGGCCAATATCATTTCAGACAAACAGTAACAACTTTCCAATTGTAAAATTCCCCAAAGAAACAACAATGGTTGGTTTCATATTTCATTGTTGCAAAAAGATGTTCATGTCTACCCTCTGGCCTGTATAAAGGGTATGTCACTAATTTAATTGAGTTGAAAGCAAAGGTGGACATCCTCTCCCTACCCGTACTACTCGTATAGAATATGTGCTGCGGCTACTTCTTTTCTTTTACACTCAATTTCAACTGACAGCTTACTGGCAGTTGTTTTACCTTTCTTTTGTTGGAAAATTTGAAATCCCACGAAGGATTTTCATAAATTATCACCCATAAAAGAAAATAACACGTACACCCCACCAATTGTACAGTACAGTGGACTCCTTCCATGCAAAAAATAAAAATAAAAGAAAAATAGGAACCAGAAGACATATTTCGTAGATACCCCCTTAAGTCTTTAGATAGAGCCGGTCTCTATTTTATTTTGGACCGTACTCAAGAACATTGCCAACTGGCTTTTGACCCAGGGGAAATGTGCTAGCAAACATATTTTATTTATGTTCCCGTCAACGGGTTGCTAAGGATCGTTTTCACTCAAGAAAAGGAATAATTTATGAGTTCCTCAATGGTTGCTGCTAGTCCGACACTGTGGGTGGGTTCTGGCGGTGGAGAATATAGGAGATGTTTACATACAATTTGTTTTTCTTCTTCTTTTTTTTTAATTTATTGTTTTGCGAATGCCCAAAGCAGAGACAAAAGAAGAGGTAAATTTAAAATTGTGGAAATTTTAAAGCAACATCTATTGGCTTTAATAAGTTAACCAAGCTTAAATGCGTGTAGGGTACGAGTTAAACACTTCAGACGGTCTGGATGAAAGTCACCATTTGGCGCCGGGGATAGGGATACTCATTGCAAGACATTAGCAAACCATTTAGTTAACGGCACGAAGATGGATGGGAAACAATTTGCAGTTAGCGTGATAAAAAATTGTTCCAACTTGGAGCTCCTTCATTATTACATATACAAGTACTCGTATATGTGCATTACCATATGTTCATGAGGTCCTTTACAAGCACTGATGCGATGGATAATAGGAGAACCTATTGACGGAAATTGTAACTTGTTACTTCTGAAGGATAAAGTTAACCGTGTTGAAAGATGTAGCAATGTTCGTTAGAAGACGTACAATTGCCTTGAACTAACAATATGTATCCAGCTCATTAATTAAACAGTTTTAGGCATGAGAAGGTAACTTCAATTATTTGAAACGGATGATTAAAATTTATAATTCGTTCTTAGAAAATAGTTCATAATGGCGTTCATTTGGAATCTTTCTATAGTCAGATAAATCCTGAGCCGCAAAAGCTAGTTGCCATGGTTTCGTGAAAAATATACAAGGTGACTGACTCGAACTGCAACTTTTTAAAATGCTATAATTTTTTTTATTTTTTGATAAATTTTATTGTGCGAAAGCAAAAAATGTTGGAAAATATATCAATTTTCAAATTGTGTCAGTAGTTTTCAATATGTCCACTTTTGGGGCGAATAATGGCCTTGAGACGGCCTAAGAAAGCATCGCACGCTGCACGCGAGTGGCTCTGCTATATTTTGGCCCATTCCCGGCGAAGTGCTTATATGAGGTGGTCCAAAATTTGAAATTGCATCCGGAGAATTTGCAATCTATTGTGTCGAAGAAATAAAGTGTGGAACATTGTTTTTTAACCAATGTTGGTTGACGCGCGCTTTGTGAGACGGTGCAGAGTCTTGTTGAAATGTCCACAGTCTCCGACCGAAATGATTGTTTGCCCAAGGCTTCAATATACGATTGCATTAATTGTGACGCCACGGTCCAAAAATACGAGCGGAGAGCGACCATCGGCAGTTATGGCGGTCCAAACCATCACCATCGGTGCTGCCTGCTTTCTGGCCGTCCGAAGGTGTACATTTTCGAAGGACCTCTCTGGCAAGTAAACTTGGTCATTTTGTTTGTTGACATATTGCTCTATAACAAATAGCGACTCATCGGAAAAAACCAAATTCAGCAACTCACCACTTTCGTGCAAGCGTAGCAACTCCTTCGATCTTTCGGCTCTAACTTTTTTTGTTGCGGTGTAAGATCGTGTACTTTTAGGAATTATAATGGCTTGAGCCCAAGCTCATTTTTCAGTATGTGTTGCATCCGTTCCAAGGATATGTTGAGCTTGGGAGCCATTTTTCTTACACTTCGACGCGGACTTAGCTCAATTCGAGCCTTCACTTTCCGAGCCGAATTTCGCCGATGCTACTGTTTTTTTATGACCACCTTCATGGCGTTTTGCAACGCTTACCATTACGGTAACGAGCTATGGTTTGAGACACAAATGATTTATTCACGTTGAGGTGCTGGAGGGCTCTAACGATAGCTACTTGTAGTTTTCCAGCCAAATATAAAGCAATCACACTATCACGTTTGAATTCCATCTTAAATTCCATTTTTGAACACAACTGAGACGCAGTTCGTTTAAAAGGCTTGTAAATAATAAACTTATCTGTCATGTGTCAAAGTTTGAGCTCATATTAATGAACAGTTTGGAAATTATAGCGGTCTGAAGTTGGTTGCAGTTCGAGTCAGTCAGGGTGTATATAAACACTGAATATGCTCGCCTGAAAGAAGACACCAATTACCTGCTATAGGGCTACTCTTCCTCCGGGAAGGCTAAAACGATTATTTTTTAAGCTAGCCTGAGAACTAATGGAATAAGGATAGACAAACAGAGTTTAGCAGAAGCCGGTTCACTGTAAGAACAATGCAGTTACTAGAAACAGGCTTATTTTTTTGAAAATCGGAACATAAGACACTGGAGATGATCCTCAATTTAATAATCTAAACTAGATTGCTTCTAGATTTGGATAATTTGATATACCATATCAAATTATTTATTTCATGCCATTGAATATTTGGAAACGGTTGTGGGCGCACGTCCACGTTGCTGGTTTATCGGCATAAGCTAGTGACTTAACGTAGCTACACAGAAAACAATCCAATGGCCTCGTACGTAATCATACGTTCTTTGTGGCCAATTGACGGAAAATTTCATTGAAATGACACTTTTGCCAAATTATGTTTTCAATAAAGCGATGTTATGGTTAGCAGTATAGGATAGGGCAACATCCTGTCGACACCACAGTTCTTCCACATCAATGGCACGCAAATTTGGCAAGAAATAATCGTTGACTATCACATTTTATCGGTGTCTATTGCCAGTACCTTGTGCTCCGGTGTCATTTTTGAAGAAAAAATAACCACTAATGCCACAGGCGCACAATTCCCCCCATACGGTATATTTTTCTGGTGAATTTCTTGAGGATTGTCCTCGTCCCAAATATGATAGTGCTGCTCGTCTTCAAAGCCATTTAACTGGAAATGGATCTCATCACTGAATGAGATTTCCTGGGTTACTTCCAATTGATTTAAAGACTGAAACGCAACGCAATTAATCATACGGTTTTAGCTCTTGCACTAAATGGATCTTTTATGCCTTACGACCAAGATCCTTAGGCCAAATTTTCCAGATAGTGACGAATGACAACAAATTGTCAAACTGCGGTCCTAATTTAATTTTCATTTTTAATGCTTTTTATTTTATTGTTCATAAATATGCTATACTAACATGGTAACAGAAAAATGCATAAAAGCTAACATAACTCAACTCAAAGCTAAACTATATTTTTATTCGATCTTTCGACGTTTTATCATTTTAAAAAATAATTATTATTCATTAACATCTACTTAAACTAACTAACGTCTACTTGTTGGACGAGGTCATTGCTCTTCCAATATTCCCTCTAGTCAACTCAATGTTGTCCACTCTTATTGGATTCGCCCTGTTGTATAGGACCTCATTGGAATGAAATTTTTTGTACTCCGATTCTGGTGTTTTGTAAAGCAGAAGACAAACCCAACACAAATCATTAAGCTTGCTCTCACACGAGACACCCATATAACAGCATGAGCCAGAAGAGGGCCATGTAGCCGATAACTTGTACCATCAGATCGAGTTGGCTGCTCGACATTTCAACATTCTTGTTGAAATATAGATATTGGTCAAGCCAGATCCCAAGGTATCTGACTACATTTCGATAACCAAGTGGCTGGCCATGCCGTCCAATGATCAAGAATTTTCGCCAATTCTTTCTAGGGTCTCTACAATCACCAGATAACGGCGTTCTAAACAGAATGGTTTCAGACTTCTAAAAGTTGATTTTCAACTTCCAGTCGACGCAAAATTGCATAATTTGCTCGAAGCCACGTTGCAAAAGCATGTTAATAACGTCGAATTTTGGACCTGTTTTGTAAGCTATCAAATGGTCTGCAAACGCGTCTTGCGTCTGAAAGTGAAAGTGAACCTATCAAATCGCTTGTGAAAATGTTGAATAAGATCAACATTTGTCTGTTGGTGAGCAAATTATAAAGAATATACAAAAGTGGTTTACTGATGCCCAGTCTGGTCAGCCTCTAGAAAAGTGCTTCTAACCAAACGGTGTCGAAGGCTTTTTCCAAGTCAATCAGGCAGGCTTCAATACACTGGTTTTTGCTTTTATTCCACTGGATATCTGACACCAGGGACGCCAAGTTTTTAACACCGCGGTAAGATTATTTAACAGCGAGGTGAAATTATTTTACGTCACGTTATAACCGCCGCGTTAGAAGATGTCAAATAAAGAGCAGTCATCATCAACATTTTGTTTCAGTAGCTTTGCACTACTTGTCATTCATTTTCATTCAAATTTTTCCCAACAGTTTCCCGCATTTCAGCCTTTAAAATGGTCTTCTTGTGTTTTAGTTTGTATCACTCTGGTCGTGGCTACGCACAAATAAATATTTGCATTATTTTGAAGAAGTCTAAAAAAAAACCAATATCAATGCCGCATTGAAGTGAAGGATCTGTATTTCAACACTTGATCGCGTTTCACCGCCAGGTCAGACCATTAGTGAAAAATTGAAAAAAGGGATTCGTCGACCCCAAATGCAGCTTTTTCAAAAAAAAAAAAAAAAAAAAGACTCCGAAGCCAAATGCCTTTGAAAAATCACGTGCAACACTGATAACACTGAGAAATGCCATCAAATCACCTGCAGACTTGTTGCTACGAAAACCGTACTGCCAGTCATTGAGAAATTTTCGTGTTTCATTAGCTGACGGTTTTTCAGCGTTTTCTTGGCCTTGGAAAGGGGTCTCCTTTCAGTGCAATGTGGATAGGAGAGAAGAAGATTTGCCTTTTTTAAAAACAGGGTGGATTTTTTCTATTGCTATTTTCCATCTATTTGGTAAGAATACTATAGGGAAGGATTGATAAAAGAAGCTTACGCAGTGATTTTATCGGAGTATGAGAACACCTCTTCAGAAGAAGAGACCAGCGGACTTGTGTATGCGTACTACGGAGTGGTTGCCTGCTTGTCGGCCTTATACGCTGCAGTTAACTGCAGGAAAGTAAGTAAAGTCCAGTGGGTAGCATGTCTGTGCAAAATCGGAGCCTTACATACTATTTGTGCTCCATCCGCGGTGCTAGATATTCTGTTTCACTTGACAGCCCTCGATATTTTCAGCAGGCAAGTGGCTGCTGACGTAGCTATTCACCTAAAACCTATTACGCAGTGGACAAGTTAATTATTTGGCCACGCTGATTTTCCAGATAACATTGACTACACTATGTCTCAAAATTGTTTTGACAAGGACTTTTATATGAACATCTCTTCTGGGTGGAAATTGCTTTCATGGATGATAAGTCAATCCATTTCTATATATAGATGGATCTACGACTGATAATGGGGTTGGTGACCATGTTTTGACATATAGGCATAACCCCTGCCTCTCCCTTGGCCTTCCAAATTTCTGTAGCGTATTCCAAGCGGAAATTCTGACGATTGAAGAAGTCCTATCCTGGCTGAAGTAAAACGTGATATCCGCAAAGGATAACCGCAGCTTTTCGAATAGTAAGGCTGTTATTGAATCCCTGGACTCAGAATCAGGGACTCAGTCTTACAAAACTCTAAAACCGCGCTTGACTCTCGATCATCTAGATAGATAGCGGAGCAGTTCAACGTCCACTGTATCTATCCCACTTGAAAAAGCTATCATTGGTATAACAATCGCTACATGCAAACTAAAACTAAACCCAGATGATAATAAAATAACAAACTTTATACAGAATGCTGGGTCAACATGTCTAGTTACCAAAGAAATTTGGTCAAAATGGGATCCGAATCGTTTGATTCGAAGTGTTTGATCTTCCAAAAAAGGAAACATCTCAGCGTTATCAGAGGTGTCATAATTTTTACAAATGATTTGTACTAAAATCCTAAAGCGAGACATGGCTTTATATAACGAATCTCTATTTTGTGGAAGCCAGCATTTCTAATGTCCTCCTGAAAGTGGTAGGATTTCTACTTCACTGGTACATTCTGCATCCGTTTATGAGCTTTAAGAGCCTTCAGATACGTTATACGCCTTTATATTTTGTTGCTGGCCAAATGCTTAAACAGTATCCAGCTCTTTCCAAGTTGTTTTTCGAGTATTCTGGGTCACGTTTTAATTCGCAGGTATCTACTCGATCCAGACGAAACATGGTGTTTAAGCTGATTCTGTAGTTTTTAAAAGATTTGGTATCTACCACATATATATTATATAAAGCTTTCGATATCCAGCTCCTTGGGCTTAATTTGGTACCACCGTTACTGAAGACGATACTTCCAATGTGATAGAAATAATCTATCTATGATATGAGTTGTTGAAAAGTCAGAAGTATATATCCGGTCCTAGCGAGTTTATCTATATTATGAAACATAGGTCCATTATTCTGTGCATTAATAAGCAAACACTATCATGGAAATCGAAGTGCATACTATAATGATAGATTGCTGGGCTCCATTGATATCAGAGCGCTTTGTAAAAACTCCCCAATTATCTCATCTCCATAACTGGCATTATTTGTATTGCGCCTTCTTCGCAGGACACTTTAAACGATATTTCGAAATTTTTATTGTACATTGGCGACATTTTTCCAGAGATGTCCTTTAAAGAGTTCGCGGATCTTACTGAATATTAGTTTTGTATTAATAGATAGCGCGCGGATGATAAATGATCTTTATTTGGGAGCTTGATAAATACTTAATTTCTCTTTAATTAGGAGTAGTTTTCACATTTCAATATTTTCTTGATCAAAACGAGTAGATGTGGTAGGTCGTCAGTTACTGCGGCCAAAATCTTGTCCTGTCCTGTATTCTTAAAAGTCCTGTCGCCTTTTTTGGATTGAAGTGTTGTTATCTAAGCAATTATTTCATTCTTACCAGGAAGTGGTAGCGAATTTTGCACGTCGATAACTCGTTTTTTCTTTCGAAATTCTATTCGCGCCTACTTCATATCCCTTACTGCTTGTCTATATCCATGTCCTTAATGTTAACGATTTTTATCTGTGTGGGTCAGGTTTGTTCTCTGAAGTAAAAATAAAAAAATCTTTTTTATTTAAATGAACTATAAAACCAGCGAAAATCTAATGACAATCTTTCAATCTTTTGTTTCATGAAATGTCCTCGACATCTACATTAAGAAGAAAAGGCTAAACGCCAAAGAGCACAGCAAATAAAAACTGGATGTCGTTCACACGGCCGTAGATGTTTTTGCCTGACAACGTCTATAGAAAGTGAGATAAGTAATACGACTGTGTGAGCTGGCAAACAATTAAGTATTGAGTTATGATACGAGAAGTAAATACGAATACAATATGAAGGGTCGGGTCTCGCCGGTGGTGGTGCCTAACTTAATGAACTCAAGAGAAGTGCCTTTCAAAGTTGTCAGGGTTAGTATGTTAAAGACGCAATCGTCAAGGTTGTTCTAGATAAAGTGTACAAATATGGATTTAACGGTGACATCGATGTTGAAACACAAGGACAATGACGCAATCTATTGTATGTAGACAAAACGGATTATATTCTTCTGTTTTTGTATGTAATGAGGGATAACCAAACAAGAAAATATGGATGGGGCTGTTTCAAGAATCTGCAGATTAATCCAAACATAATCTCGTTACTATATATGGAAACTTCTTACCGTAATTTGACATCACTTTAGCTTATAATCATTTTTAAAGTCCTTATACAACGTACCTATACTTTTATTATCCATGATGTTTATAATTGAAGAGGCACAGCCAGTCAAATTTTGCGTCGCTAACTTTTTGATAATACCTCTTTTCTTAAGTGATTAGATGTGACTTTGGCACTTCAAAACATGAACATTTCTAACTTTGTCCTTTCGGTATATTTTGGCAAACCTAAAAAGTTCAGCGTTTTTACCAATGGTAAGGTATGTGACTTTTTCACCATTTAGAGTAAGCATTAATTTATACAGCCATCGCTTCTTTGGTTCGGATTGGACTGTAGGCGTCAATTTATTACGGTGCTTTCCCTGGGCTTAAAATATATGTAACTGTATTAAAAAACAACCTTTTTGAAAATCAAATTTCAAATATTGTGTTGCATTTCAGATTTGTTGCTCAGAAATGCGCACAATTTCGTCAAAAAAGTTCCAAGAGTTGGGTATAGCTGTTTAAAATAGTGAAGTGAAAGTATTGGAGCTATAAAACTTGAGGCTGTTTCGATTTTCGATTACTTGTTATCCTTTCAGTAGGATACAACATTCGGTTTTGTCTTTAACAAGTGCCCCGCATCTTGTACCATTTAAAAATGAACCTTCCTGCTGTGTGTAAAAATGAGTTTGACACACTCATGTCATGGAAATCATTGATTGAAATACAAACTCATATCTTTTAGATTACCGACATATGTTTTGTATTTGCTCAAACCTTCGGGCGGAACAGATGGTAGTCAGAAAGAGCAATGTCTGGAGAGTACGGTGGGTGCTGCATAACTTCCTAGCCAAATAAATTCAGCTTTTGTTTTGTCACCAAAGCTGTGTGTGGCATGGCGTTGTTATGATAGAAAACAACGCCCTTCCTGTTTGCCTATTGTGATCGTTTTTCTTACATTGTCTGTTTCAAAGCATCGAGCTGAGAGCACTATTTATTGTCCGATTGCTTGGAAGCAACTCGAAGTAAAGGTCACCTCGCCAGTCCCACTAAACGCTCAACATGACCTTTTTGGGACTCAAATTTCGTTTAAGAACGGACCATATATATTCCTCAAGGTTCGGTTTTAGGTCCTATTCTACTAATCATATTCATAACTGATTTCTCACAACTCTTTAATTGTAAACCTGTTACTTTTGCAGATAATACGACATTCATTCATAAGAGGCTATTCCAAAATTAAAAACAGTTTGCAACTGGCTTGAATATTATCCCATTAGAAGATTACAACCAATGCGTCGAATACTTAAACTGTCGTTTCTATATATAAGAAGAACGAAAGTTTGTCTCTTACGAAGCAGTGGAGAGATCTAAGTACTGATCATAGATCGATAATGCGAGAAGCTATTGTATCTTCCAAACAATTATGATTCCCGGAAATTATTCAGAAAATTAAAAATACAAGTTTATTCATCTAAATCTATGTTGTCCCCTTTAAAGCAATCCCCATCGACTGCAATATACTTATGCCAGAGCTTGATCCAATCCTCGAAACATTTTTTTCGGTTTTCGGTATGTCCATCAGTGATTCCTGCGATTTTTCCATTACTTCCTCTCGGCTGCTGAAATGCTGTAGTGGTTTTTTAATTACCAACGATTGTACAGAAAGAAGTCACAGGGAGCCAAATCAGGTATCTGTAGTATTTTTCGTCAAAAAATTACAAATAATTATGGCACCATGTGACGATGCGTTATCATGGTGCAAAATCCAGGAGTTTTCTGCCCACAATTCTGGTCTCTTTTGGCGAATTGCTTCACGCAAACGTCTCATAGCGTCAAAATAATACTTTTTGTTTACTGTCTGGCCTTCTGGAAAAAATTCATGATGCACTACACCGTTGTAATCCATGAAAACCGTGAGCATTGCCTTCTTTTTTGACTGTAAAAGATGTTTTTTTTTTTGCCTCGGCTCATTTGGAGAACGCCATTCACTTGCCTGATGTCTGGATTGAGTGTCGTACTCATAAACCCACTTCTCGTCTCCAGTAATGATCCTTTTGATGAATGTGTGATCGGATTCAGCCTCGCAAATCGTTTTTTTTTTTCTGCGACGTCAACACGGTCTCTTTTTTGCATGAAATACTCGTAGAGGTCTTTTGGCACCAACTTTGCTGCTACACGTCGGAAACCCAAATCATTAACCAAAATGTCTTGGGCGGATCCAAAGGCAATGTTCAAGTCCTCCGCTATCTCTCTGATGGTTAATTTGCGGTAATTGGCCAATATTTCTTTTACTTCATCAATGTTTTTGTCGGTTTTCGATGTAGATGGTCTGCTACTGCGTTCATCATCTTCGATTGACTCACGACCACTTTTGAATCGCTCGTGGCACTGGTTAACGACCGTTATCTTAAGAGAATCCGTTTTTACGCAAAATTTCGTTGTTGCAAATCGAAATCCATTTCTAAAATTGTAAAAAACCGCCAACATACACAAAGGTAGATGTACTCTTGGCTACGTAACTTTTGCAAATGTCAAGCTATGCTAAGATTTAGATCGAATGTCAACAACTTAACAAAAAAAAAACAGATTTCAAATCCTAACAATGGGAGCGCCACACGGTGACGCCACCGGGAACTTTTTGATCAAGGTGGTATTCGAGTAATTTTTGAACTTTGTTCGAAGATCACACAGGGAATGCTTCTCTCAATATTAATAAGAAAACTTTCATCGGCTCTTTAGTTTGATACCTATGCACTCTGTAACAGGATTAGGCTGATGAGGATTGTGTAGCATCAGCTAGCTACTAAATTTCTTTAACATAAGCTTTAGAATAGAAACAGCGTCTAGCAAGAGCTATTCGCCGTCTAATTTCTGCACTTGTGTCATTACTGAAGTCCACTGCAGGACCTAAGTACGTAAATTTTTTACCACCTTAAAATTATAATTGTTCGTTGGCATGTTCGGCTGTAGACCTCGTTGTTGATTGTCCTATTTTGATGACAGTATAACATATATTTTGTGTTGCTTTCATTGACCTGAAGACCCATTTTTGTTGATTCCAATAGTCACATATGCCCAACTTACATCCCCCTGATTATGTTAAAGTCATATGGGAGAACAAGAAGATAGATTTTTTTTAAAATTGTGCCTATGCTATTGGATTGAGAATTGAATACAATTATCTCAAGTATTTAACGTTAAAAAACAGGCGTCGCCCTGTTTGGAACAATTTTTAATATCAAAAGGGAGTTCTCCAGCGAGATCTTGCATAACCGAACGAGTTTGCACGGCTCTTATGTATACCTAGTACTATATTTTTCAAATACCTTTTTTTGTATTTATTGGGTACAAATTGTAAAACAATTCGGAATGGCCCCCACTTGCCTTTCAGCAACGGCAAAATCGGTTTGGTTACTCATCGATTGCAGTACGCATCTCATGCGTTGGAAAAATGAAAAAAAAAATTATCCACTGCTCAGACAAGTCGAGTAGTCATAGTCTTCAATACGTACCACAGCCTTGTAGTCTAATGGACTGAGGTCTGAGCTACCAGATGGCCAATCATCCATGGAAATAAAGTTCGCAACGTAGCTTCTGAGCCATGTTTGCTTTATGGTAAAAGCTGGAACAGAGTCTTATTGAAAGACTCATAACTTATGTGCTCCACAGCGTTCACTAAAACATCCATTTGATATACTTTCGCGGAGCTCAAAAAGCACCAAACCATCACAGAAGATGGGTGATGGCCATATTGAACTCTCGGAATACGTTCAGACTCATGACGTGATGACATAGTGTACACTCTATCGTTCTATTTGCTGAACGATTCTTCAACGATGGACATTTTCTCGTCATTAAAAAGATTTCGTCTCTGGCCGTTTTTCACGTGCTGGCGAGGCAAGGCTATTTTTATTTATGTTTTTGTTTTAATTTTGTAAGAAATAAGCAGACTGCTGTCTCTTGAATCCGCTGAATCAACGTTTTAGGATGCGCAACATGCTATCCCGGGACACGATTTCCTGATGCGTAGCGGATTTTAATGAATTCGGACCACAGCTTTGATGACTTACGGCGTTCGCACAATTGGCAGACGGCTAGATAATGCCGGATAATGCCGTCTTGTGATTAAGATTTATGATTTTCATTCGTCGCAACATCCGAAAGAGTTGGCCCTTTTCCCTAGCTGCATTTGCAGACCAATTACGATTTTTGAGCGAGCACCATTCCATGATTGCAAACAACTGACGTCGGAAACTTTTTACCCAGAAATTTTGCATAAATACCACTTGTCAAATAGCCGTCAAGTTGGAGTAGATACGTTGATTGGGTTTTGAAAATAAATGTGTTCATTTCGTGTACCGAAACATTTGCCAGAACGACTATAAGGTCCATTTATAGCTCAGCGAATATAAACGAGCGATTATCCCTAAATTTTTATATTCCATTCTCAGTTCCCAGGTGGAGTGAAAAGTAAGCTCCCTGACCGCCAGAATGCGCTGCTACTTTAAACAAGGTTATGGTGCCTTGAAGTTCGTTCATATTTAGGCAGACATGCCAAATTTCAGTGCGATACTGTCTTTAGTTTTGTTTTGACAGGTGATTGTTGTTGGCATCATGTTGAGTATGGACAAAAACGATTTTGGTTCTCTTATAAAACATTATTTTTTGAGAGGCAAAACGGCGAAGGAAACAAAAGAAAAGTTGGAAAGGATAGATATTATAGGACCCCGTCAGATTACACTGTCAAATATTGGTTTCGAGAGTTTCGTGGTGGCCGCAACTCCACTACCGGTCAAGTCCGCAGCGGCAGGCCCTCCAATGTGGTTACAGAGGACAATGTCAAAAAAATACATGAAACATGAAGGTGCGCGAGCTAGCAGATACCACAAAGATTAGTACTCAGCTCACACGCCATATTTTGAGCAATATTCTGCATATGAAAAAGTTATCCTGCCGCTGGGTTCCGCGCATACTCACTCCTGACCAAAAACACCAACGCAAGAGCAATTCGAAAGAGTGCTTGGACTTGCTGATGCGGAATCGGGCGGACTTTTGGCGTCGATTGGTAACTGTTGAACACCAGAGAACAGAATGAGTGCCCGGCAATGGACCGAAGCCGGCATGAGTGCTCCGAAGCGGCCGAGGAGGGCTCGATGGATCGGAAAGGTTATGGCGTCGATTTTTTAGGATTAGCATTGCATACTCTTCGCGGAATACCTCGAAAAAGGAAAACCATCAACAGCGAGTGTTACTGTGCATTATTGGAGCGATTGAAGGCCGAAATCGCTTCAAACCGGCCTCACATAAAGCGAAAAATATGTTATTTTTACAAGACAATGCACCTGCGCACAAGAGAATCGCAACCACGGCTAAAATCAATGACTTACTGCTCCAATCGCTCTCGCATCCACCGTATTCGCCCGATTTGGTTCCCTCGGACTATTATCTCATCCGGAAGCTCAAAAGATGGCTCATCAATAAAAAATTCAACTCACGCAAGGAAATCATCGACGCCACGGAGGAGTATTTTGCAGATCTTCCGGAAAATTACTTTTCGGACGGGAGCAAGAAGTTGGAAAATAACTGGAATAAGAGTATCAAACTAAAAGGGGACTATATTGAATAAAATAAAAAAACATTTTTTTTCATTCCCAAGGAGGTTACTTTCCACCCCACTTAGTATATTTCGAATGCTCGAATGTTTTTGGCGTGCAAATGAAAATTGGGTTTCACATTTATGGAATGCAAGTAAAATTTGATAGTTCACAAAGAACACTCGCTTACTTGCGGTTAAATGAGCGAATCGTTGATATTTGGTATTTTTAGGTCCTCTCCAAGATCTTTGACAGAGCATGGATTTACCAGGATATATACCACACATTAGTAGCTTAATAATGATTGATTTCAAACATTCACACAATATGAGGGGAGGGGTATTGAATACGACGTTTAATAGGTTTATGCCCCTGTAGTAAGCTTGGTCTCCTTTCTTCAAGACACAGGCAAATATTACGGATCATTCTCACTCACTTTTTAAAATACCGATTGTCTAAACTGATTCGTATTTGTTACGTTTGAATTTGGATATTGCTATCCTTCCTTTATTTGGGTCAGATGGATGTCACAGTTATACTCTTCATGCGTGTCCTTCTCTACAGCAGTATATTCAATATCGTCTGCGTTTCTACTACGATGTTCACATCTTTGTCTTTCGCCACTAATAAAATTGTTGAACCTTAATTCTGTAGTTGTTCTCTAAGTCTTTCGAACTCCCTTCTCTTTGGTATGTACCAAAAACAGCTCTCAACTCCGTTCTCGTCGTCGTATGCAGTGTTGCATGATATGCCTCCTATTTAGGTGAGAGTATTCGCCGGTATCAGTTTCTTGTTTTTTGTCACCATGCAACACTTGCATGGGATCCCTGCATATGGTACTGGCGTCTAATGTCAAACCTTCATACAGTTTTTTGCGCCGTGCTATGTTTGATATCCGGCTTTGCGCCATGACTTCTGTTACGTTATGGTCCGAACCAATATTGGCACTTTGAAGTGTGCAGACATCTAGAACACTGAATGCGTGTGATCATTGTGTTCAATTGTGATTTGTCATATTTTGATCCGGACGCCTTATGAATTCTTAGATAGGAGAATCACATCGTATCTACGTGTACAAACTTAGGACTTGGGGCAGTACTCAATGATGTACAGTACAAAGTGATGTTTCCGCCAACGTTTATCTCTTGTCGCACTTTACACGTATCTTGTATATCTAACCAGAACATGTTTTCATCCATATGTCTATTTCAATACGAAGTCGAGTTCCATTCATAAATGTTTTGATTGTACTTCAAGCCAATAATAAGTTTTTGAAATATCTTAAATGGTTTGCCTTTTATTTAAAATAAAAGTTGTCAAGTCATTATTAGAAAACCCTATATTTATGCCACAGGTTCTAAACATCCAATCACATTTAAGCATTAATATTTTGAATGCGCAAAAAAATTTATTTGCTTTTTACTTTATAATTTAGTCATACTTATCTGTTTACCTTTAAAGTACTTAATTTAACAAAGACAGTATATTTCTGAGAAACATTTTGTAACTTTCATTTTCCAAAACCTTAACTCGTCTGTCATCCCCAGGGTAAGCTAACTTATGCCTTCCAGATAAATTTAACTTCCTCCAATTTATGCCGCAGCTATTTTCGCAATCATTAATTTTTACCAAGCTTCCCCCGTTTCACAAGACTCTGACGTACCTACATACAACACATTCATAATCGTAGCTAATTTGTAGGCCAATTTAAAAATAATTACGTATAGGTACGCTCCGAAAATTTTTCTCTAAATATATCAGAGCTTTTTCCCGTTGTGGTTTATGAACGCAACGCATATCAGTTTACGGTGTCTTTCCTTTTTTATATATATTTTTTTTTAAACCAGAAAATCCTTAGCTCGCTTTAACCTTTTGCACGAGAAATTTGAAGTCACAAAATATGAAAGACAATTTAAGAGGATAAGGAAAAAAAAGAAAAAAAAAGAAAAAGGAAATAACGCGTTATCCTACTTTACAGAAGGACGGGACGGCAACATATAAAACCAGAAAAGGAAGTTGGGTAGATACATTAGTGAACTGACAATGAGAAATGAAATTCGAGGTGAAGTGGATTTTACAATTTCAAAAACGTAATGAAATAGTTCTGGAAGTGAGGTGATAAGCTCGAATTATGAGAGCGAAGTGGTTTCGTCGGTTTTCTATATTATCACAGTCCTTGAAAGCGATTTTAAAGGGATTTTCACACCTGGAAAAGCAGATCCATGAAATGATATTCTTTTCATATTTATCTCCTTTTTCTTAATGTTTAAAAGAAATTATTAAAAGCCGTATATCTTCTTTTATATTTATCATTTTTTGAAAATAGGCTTTTCCTTAAAAAAAATAGTTCAAAAGCACTTACCAATGTCAATAAGTATTGCTTAACATTAATATGATACTGTTTTCCAAAAATTATACACTCTTTGGGGTTTCTATAAATTATAACAAAATTAATTCCCGCCGTTATTGTTATTATGTCTACCATCGCATACAAGATGTAACAAAAATGATCAAATGATTATCAATCTCGTTACAGTATTTCTAGTTGATCTTCCTGATAAATCCTTGGCTTTCAATGTATCTAATAAAGTTACTGTTCTACTAGTACTACTTAAATTGTAGTTCTAAGTCGAAGTTTTCATTTTCATTAGTTTTTGACGAAAATGCAACTTTATTGTGAAAAAATTGTTACAAATACAGTAAAATCTCGATAAAACGTAGGACCGGTCCCGTCCTACCGTACAGTTTATTACGAATTAAAGAGGTTTTCGAATTAGCGAGATTACGAATTATTGAGGGTTGAGAAATTAAAATTCGAATAAACGGGGTTTTAAGTTTTTAAGAAAACTTCGTTTAACACAAGTTTACACACACACATATTTACGTATCCACAATAAACAAAAAATGTGCAGGATTTCAGGACAAATAAAAATCTGTAATTTTTTTCTGACAGAGAAAACGCAAGCGATTTATGCAAGCCTCCGCTTCCTTACTTGACACAACCAGAAAGTTCTCGTCGTCGTCACCGCTGCTTTCATTCACATCGTTTTCTTCTGGTAGCTCTAAAATGTCGTCGTCGGTAAGAATTCCTGTAACAACCACATCGTCATCAAAGTGAAAAAATCCATTCCAAAGAGTCTACAGTAGTCGACATATTTTCATCACCAGCTGATAAATGCAGTCCTTTCTCGATGAAACCACATGCACGGAAACAATTTTGTATGGTGGATTGGCTTATATTTTGCCACACTTTGTCAGCAATGTTCATAGCTGAGAGTATTGAGATATTGTACTCCTTTCCATCTTCAATACAATCTTATAGCAATTATACTATTTTATTGCGGTAATAGGCCTTAAAACTTTTGATGATGCCCTGATCAAGCTGCTGAAGTTTAGATGTCGTGTTCGCCGGCAAAAACTCTATTTTCACATGACTAAAAACGGAAATGTCATTGTGGGCAGTGCAATTATCGACGAATAATAGGATTTTAAGCTGTTGTCTTTCCATGTCACGGTTCAATAGTTTCAGCTATTCACTGAATAATTCAGACGTCATCCACGGCTTCCTGTTTGAACTCTAAAAAATGGGGAATGATTTTATGTGTTTGAAACATCTAGGTTTCACTGCCTTGCCAATCATCAAAGGTTCTAACTTTTCAGTGTCATCCATATTTGCAGTCAATATAGTAATAGATTAACACTTTCTTTACTGTTTTTGCCGCCATGACATTTTTCGTCCTTAAAATGCATTGACCGATCAGGGAGGCACTTAAAAAATAAGCCTTAAAGATGTCCTTAGGTTTATAATTTTTTATAGTTCGCTTAACTTTTTTTTCCATTGCAAACAGACAGTGTCGCTTACACTCGCACTTTCGCCACAAAGTTTCCGAAAAGCAATGTTGTGTCTCTTTTTGAAGTGGTCAAACCATCCTTCACTTACTTTGAAATTTTCAACGCCTAATCTTTGTGCAAAAAGTTTAGACTTTTACCACCACTCCGCTAACTGTACATTTAATTGTCTGCATTGGGATAACCATGCGACAAGTAATCGTTCCAGCTCAAGGAACTCAGCTGTTTTGTGCCGTTTTATTTTACTGTGGAAATACATTTCGGCAATGATGTCCTTTTTCTTTAAAATCGACGTCAGTGGTTGCGCAATTTAACACACACTCTAGTGTAAGAAAATCCTTCTTGCTTTCGTTTCCCAAGTTTTTTCTTTGTATCCAAACATAAACATGTGTAGTATTCGTGAAAGGGAATTGAAGACAAAGAAAAAGATGATTTTTTTACGAATGAACTTACGGATTATACGACGTTTGATGACTTTGCATACGGAATTGATTGCGAATTAGCGAGGGGATCCAGATGCACTGGTTTTTTACGATTAACCGAAATTCTTTTAAAGGACCAGCAGTTTATTTCGAATAAACTTTCTGCCAGAGTTCGAATACCACTACGGTGAAAGTGTTTATCTTTTGAGGCCATTTTTTGATGTCTTCATATGAACGGAACTACTGATCAGCCAGACCATGTGCCATCGAACGGAACAAGTAATAATTGGACGGCGCAATATCTGGTGAATATGACAGGTGGGATAGGACTACCTATTTGAGCATTTCCGGGTAGGTTTTACGGGATTGGCAATGTGAGGCCGAGCGTTTTCATGCCTTAGAATTACGTTTTCGTTACTCTGCTCGTATTGTGGCCATTTTTTGCGCTGTCCCGGGCTCAATCGGTTCAATTGAAGTCCATACCGTTCCCCAGTGATGGTTTCGTTGGGATTCAACAGTTCATAACAATTAACACCGACCTGGTCGAACCAAATGCACAACAACAACCTTCGCAGCGTGAATGTTCGGCCAAGTCAACGAAGTATAACAATGACCGGGCAGTTCCCATGACTTTCTTCTCTTTGATTTACTGTGATTAATCCATTTTTCATCACCCGTCACGATGCGATGAAGAAAACCCTTCCGTTTTTGCCGCTGGATCAGTTCTTCATAGGCAAAAAAACAATCCTCAACGTCTCTTGACTCCAAATCATAAGAAACCCAAGTTTTTTGTTTTTTCTTCGAAGGATTTTGGCTTTCCTTCACTCGGACGGACGGTAACATCGAAATTACCGCCTTTGAAGCGACGAAACCAATCACGGCACGTTATTTCACTTAGAACAGCATATCCGCAAAACTTTTTGGAACTCTCGATGCGTTTCAACCGCCGATTTCTTCGAATGAAAGAAGAAAATCAACACCTCCCGCAAATGACGATTATTTGGCACAAAATCAAACATTTTCACACAGCAAAAAGTACAAAACAAAATTACTAATGTGTCAAAATGGTTTGTTTACCATATGTCTTAGATTGGTTCATGACGTTTTGGATATGTCAAAATTGACCAGCACTTGCTGCTGGAGCCATCTATTTAGAACTAGATGAGTACTTAATAACATACGAGGTGTGTTGAAAAAATAAGGTGACTTTTGAAATTTCGCGGGTAACGTACATTCGAATATCATTTTTTTTTCTGCGTTGTTGTTGCATATGTCCCGAATATATGCTCAAAGTTTCAAGTACATATATATCGTACTTAATTTGTTTTTGAGAGATGGAAAAGTTGGACATGTTTGGTGTGCTAGGCGATTTTCAATTATTATCAAAAATGGAACAGTGTTAGCATAAAAGCTGTGAAGAAAATTGTTTTGGAAACTCGTCGAATTACCATATGAGAAGTTGGTGAGGATGTTGGAATATTATTCGGCTCGTGTCATGCAATTTTTCTTGGATATTTCGAGCATGAGACGTGTGTCAGAAAAATTTCTTCTGAAACTTCTTAATTTTGATCAGAAGAACCGTCGCATGAGCATCGCTCAAAAGCTCTAGAATAACGTCAATGGTGATCCTGACTTGCTCAAAAGGTCACAACTGGTAACGAATCATAGATAATCGTATATTATTATGACGTCAAAATCAAAGCCCAATCGTCTTAATTGAATCACCCAGAAGATCCAAGACCGAAAAAAGCACGCCAAATTCGATCAAATGTCAAAGCTTTTATCACTGTTTTTTGATTTTCGATTACCGTAGCGTAGTGCATCAGGAGTTCTTACATCAGGGTTGTACGGACAATAAAGAGTATTATCTTACAGTTATGCGCCATTTTCCAGAACCAATATAATAAAATAAAAAAACGTCCGGAACTTTGGAAAAACAATTGATGGACTTTGCATCACAATAATGTGAGGTGATTGTGAGAGGTTGTTCGGCCAAAAACAACATGACAATCATGCCTCAGCCACCACATTCACCGGATTTGGCATCATGCGACTTTTTTCTGTTCTCAAAACTGAGGAGACCTATGAAAGGACTGAGATTTGCAACGATTGAGGAAATAAAAACGACATCGCTGGAAGAGCTCAATGCCAAACCAAAAAGTGCTAACTTTTTAAACACTCGTGATGCTAGGAAATACCACATTGATCGCGGAATTTATTCAGAATATTAAAAATACAATTTTATTCATCTAAATCTATATTGTCCCCTTCAAAGTAATTTCCATCGACTGCAACACACTTATGCCAGCGCTTGATCCAATCCTCGAAACATTTTTTATGTTCGATTTTCTGTTTTCTGTCCAGTACTTCCTATGATTTTTACATTACTTCCTCTCGGCTGCTGAAACGCGTTCCCCGTAGTGGTTTTTCACTTCGATTAAACAGAAAGAAGTCACAGGGAGCCAAATCAGGTGAATTCGGTGGCTGTTGGATGGTATTTGTTGCATTTTTCGTCAAAAAATTGAGAATAATGATGGCACTGTGCGACAATGCGTTATCAATGCAAAATCCACGATTCTGGTCTCTTTCAGCAAATTTCTTTCGGCAAATTACTTCACGCAAACGTCTCATAACGCCCAAAAAATACTCTTTGTTTACTGTCTGGCCTTCTGGCAAAAATTCATGATGCACTACACTGAAAACGACGTGGTGTTTTTGGTCTCGGCTCATTTGGTGAACGCCATTCACTTGCCTGATGTCTGGATTGCGTGTCGTACTCATAAACCCACGTCTCGTCTCCATGATGATCCTTTCAATGAATGTGGGATCGGATTCAGCCTCGCAAGTCAACTCTTTTGCGACGTCAACATGGTCTCTTTTTTGCATGAAATTGAGGTCTTTTGGCACCATGTTTGCTGCTACACGAAGGAAACCCAAATCATTTACCAAAATGTCTTGGACGGATCCATAGGCAATATTCAAGTCCTCCGCTATCTCTCTGATGGTTAATTTGCGGTTATTGACCAACATTTCTTTTACTTTATCAATGTTTTCGTTGGTTTTCGATGTCGATGTCGTGCCACTGGTAAACGACCGTTTTCTTTAGAGAATCGTTACCGAAACACTTTTCCAACATTTCCATTGTTCGCAAAAACCATTTTTTACGCAAACTTAAATCCATTTCTAAAATTGTAAAAAATCGTCAACACACACAGGCTACGTAACTTTTGGAAATATTAAGCAATGACGCTAAAATTTAGAGGGAATGTCAACAATAGATGTACCAACTTAACAAAAAAAAAAAAAAAAAAAAAACAGAACTCAAATCGGAACAATGGAAGTAACACACGGTGGTTATTCCGGGATTTTGATCAAGGTTTCATCAACAATGTTGCCTAATGGGAAAGTCCGATATTTTCATCCAATGCCATCATCGCTTTTAAAAGAATTCTGATGGATTGATGCATACAAACAGATCTGGTTTCGCCTTTCAATTCTATATCCCTCCTCGCCGGTAATATGATTTCATTCAGACACGGCCTCAATTTAGTATTGTAAGGTTTTTCTCTTTAACTTCCAAAAACAATTACCATTAATACAAATATCTATTTTTTGGAAAATGAAAAAACCCTGCAGAAATGATTTACGAATATCAAGCTTCATTGACTCGGCTACTAGTTTAACGCTTTGATGGAGTTCCGGTCCAAATCGAATTGATGTGCTTGTTACGTCCATGATTTTCGAATTTTTTGAAAAATAAAATTCAACTGAAATGAATTTGGAAAAGCCTAGTACATATTTCTTAGTTAATGGCGACATAAAAATGGCATTCAGAAAAATAAAAAATATATATCTTCTTGCAATCGAGGCGTGATTGGTTTGATCGATATTAAGGCAATAAGTTGTTTGTTTGTTTTTAGAAGTCCAAACACTATAAAGCGCGTTTTTATGAAATGGTTTCATTGGGCTATGGATTCTAGAATATTGTACTATCAAAAGTCCGCTTTTGTTTCCGTTTTCCAAAGAGTTGTACTCTCCGATTGCTCCTTCATATAATATAATTCGTCATAGTACAGAGATTGCCTACAAGTATTTTTGTCAACCCAATTATCTAATCGTTTGCGGAAAATATTGTAGGCATTTGCTTCTAGGTTTGAAGATTTTGAAGTATTTTTAGTACTCGTATCTTGCAGTCCATACTGAGGAATCAGACCTGCAAAATCACTCCAACTCCAACCTTTTATCGAAGATAATTAAAAATTCAACCTTCTCTATCTACAGCTTATTGGCATGGTTTTCATTAAAGATAAATCCAACTAATCAGTAAGTTTTGATATTTGCAGAACTGTAACAATTTTTTATTTTTATATTTTGATAAGATACGAGTATTTGAGTATGTTAAAGGCTTCATATTCAGTGCTTGCCAACTTGGAGGAAGAAGTCGTAGAAGACTGCAAGTAACGAATACTTACTTACTTAATAGGTGCCGCTACAGATGAGGCCCGACTAACAAGCTTCTCCTGTTAGTCCCTTCTATAGCTAACTGCATCCAATTCCGCACTACAAGTCGGTTGAGATACCCTTCTACAATACTTGTTTGAGCCACACAAGTCGAATTCTTTTTCTACTGAGTGAGCGTTAGATCCGACGACTCTGTAGACCGAGTACCATTTTCTCTAGAAACAACTTAGAATAGCTTACATCTTCATCCGTTTTCGATATAGTCATAAAGTAGGACTATGATGATTAAGGTCTTATATAGATTCTGTTCAGTTTTTTGGAATAGGGCCTTACTGCTCAATTGCCTTTTTAGTCCAAAGAAACAGCAATTGGCAAGAAGAGAGATTCTTCGTTTTATTTCTGCTGAGGTGTTGTTGGAAGAATTCATAGCAGAGCCAAGGTAGACAAAGTCCTTTACTTCCTCGACATTTTCGATTGCGACATTCTGTCTGATTTGCCGATATTATATGTCTCTTGTCGTTGACAGCATACACTTGGTTCTGCTGAAACCATTTTGACAACATCCGTTTCAATAGTAGCGAACGCAACGGTAACAGCCCGCTGAGTTCTCCCAATTATGTCGATATTATCGGCGTTCGCTGGTGGAGTTATGTAAGGTTAGGTAAGAGTGGCTTTTGGAGAGACCAAAACACGTAGGTCTATTTTCCTATTGTGTTGCCGCGTGGATCTATGATCCTTCTACTCTTGGAACTAAATTTAGCTTATGAAGAAGCGTAAAAGAAGTGTAAAAGAAAGAAAATGAGTTTTTGGTGGAGGATTGTCTCTTTCTTCTCCTCATTACGTTGCCTGGTAGTTGCAAAGACTTTTGAAATATTTTGCCTCTAGTGTTCACTTGTGACTTCCGCATAATTCTTTAACGATGTTAAAGAAGTTATATGAAAGCGCATCACATTGTCTAAAACATTCAAAGTTCTTGGTTAAGTCGTTACCGACATTGATGGAGCAGCGAGTGTTCTCAGTCATTATTTTGCACAAACGGACCAGTTTGGCAAAGATGCCACAGATAGACATGGCTTTAAATAAGTCTCTTTTGTAAATGCTGTCGTATGTGGCCTTAAAATCGATGAAAAGATGGTGAGTATTGATTTGGACATCTTGAGTTTTTTTCTGAAAACTGCACTGATAGACACGAATCAGGTTGTTGGGTTTCAGACGTTCACACAATTTCGCAGATCTTGTATCCGATGTTGTGAAGGCTTATGCCCTTTTGGTTGGCACAGTTAAGGGAGTCTCCACTTTTGTGGATCAAGCATACGGTGCTAAGATTCCATTAATCAGGCATACACTCTTCTAAACAGACCTGAAAACTAATATTAAGACTCCCTACAAAATCTCGACCGGTGAGCCGTCGGGTCCAGCTGCTCTAGTGGTTTTCAGCTTAGACGTTGCTATCCTTACTTCATTTTGGTCTAGTAGGTGGAAGTTTTGGCTTTCATAGTCTAAATTGAATGGTATATTCTGTATGGGTATTCTTAACCTTGACTCGTTCTTTTGACTTATTCATAAAATTTCCTTACGTTATTCCTGGAATATAACCTCTCTATATCTGCGATCGAGAGCTTCTCTTGCTTTTTTTTATTTTTCTAGAGAAGCCGCCTAGTACGTTTTCATCGTCCTTCGGTTCTTCCCGTCTTTTTTGCTCCTAGAGCTCAAGAGCAGTTCTCGAACTTCGTTCCACCGCCGCTTTTTAGGCGTCTTTCTTAGCTCCATTTGTTTGGCGAAATTCTTCATATTCATTTTTTTGTGGGAGTCAGGTGGAACCCAGTTGTGGCGTCTCTGAAGGCACGTGGACAGCATTGCCACTGGTCTTCAGTTATTGATGCTTGTGGCATAGGATAGGTGGTTCCTTGCGATTGCAGCTTTTCTACCTTATATCTTCCCACAGCAGGTCTTCTTTGTTGTGGCGCGTCTATCGTCTATCGCAAAATGATCAATTTGATTAAGAGTTTAATGATCCGGAGTCCACCATGTCTCTTTATGTATATTGAGATGATGAAAGTGTGTGCTTACCATAGTGATATTTTGTATTCCCTCAAAATTTATAAGCCTTAGTCTGTTGCCAGACATGGTGCCTTCATAAGATGGTCGCTCACTTATCGGAACCTCAAGACTCCGTGCTTAAATCTGCCGCAGATGGCAAGTATGTATCTGAATAACCGCTGTTTCTTTTCTCTATAGCAATCACCATAGTATATTGTATATTACAGCTTTTCATCCTTCTTGTTGATGGCAGTGATATCGGCGTAATAGCAGTTAAGAGCTTAGGCTAATTGTTCCGCTGCACTTAACCTGTTAAGGCTTTGAACATTCTACGTGCAGATCCGAAGGTCATTGTTCTTTAAACATTTGCTAGGGTCGTCAACCGTGAATACATAATATATTCGACGCCATTAGTTTGTTCGTCCTAATCTTTGCCGTATGGGCTTGTAAGCCCTATGGCGGCGTAGGATGGTATAATGCTAGTGGCCCGAAAGATAAATTTCTTAACGTCGGATAATGAGGCGGTGCCGAAAACTTCCCTATAGGCAAAGCGTTCACTTTGTCACAAATCCTAGAGAAAAACCCAAAAGTTACTGATCGGTGAATATCCCCCACTATTTATTGGTTTCGACTCGAAGACTGATACGAGTTACATATGTTATATCGACAAGTGTGTCTACGTTCTGTATCACGGCAAAATTCCACTCATGAAAAACGACCAACACTTTTAAAGGCCCATACGAAGATTAGTACAAATCGATGTATGCGCAGCTTTTTTGAAATCTATAAAGCCGGTTCCATATATTAACTACGTATCAACATCATAAACAGGACTGATAAGTTTCTTCAATTCCAAGCATTGGAAGAAATATCGATAAAATGTGCTTGACAGTGTACTAGAAAAGAAAACATGGCCAACTAGGGTAATAAGTCTCTATCGACTGCTACAATTGAAGTTGTAAAGGATTATTTTTACTTAGGCTCCGTACCTGATATTTTTGCAACAAAAAGAGTCTCGCAAAGGTATTTTCCATCACAAAGGACGTTTCGAAATTATCACAAAGACATGTACTTACATAATTCTCATTTCTGGCAAACTCATAAAGTATTCAGCATGCATTTGGTCTTGGAATTTTTACGTGCTTGTTGGGTGAGGAATTCTTTTATGAAAACAAACCAATTAGCAAGATGGAAAAATGTCCCCTAATTTACCTTTATCCTGTTCTAATTTCTATACGAAACTTGGCTCCTTAAAAGAATCTGAGTAGGAGTACTGCTACCATCAACAACCACCATCATCTCTCCACCTCATCAAATGACAGTAGCAATTTTATTTTCATACTCAAACTCATATATTACAAATCCTTAGACGCGTAATTTTCTTTAAACGAAGTCCTTTCTCTTGCAGATTTACAATCCTTATGGATAACGAGCTGGTGTAGCTCCGATCTGTATAGGAGAAAACATTTGCCTAAGAATACTCGTAAGCCGCAGAAGAACGGTTACGATCATCGACATCCTAGTGCAGACAGAGGGCTGGAAATATTAGAGACAGAGTTCATCAACAGTTCGCAGGGTAAGTCAAAGTAAATTTTTTTTGTTTTCAAACTCATTTCTCTTTTATACTCGTAACCTGCCTGTTATGCTTTGTTTGTTCATTTAACTTCTTTTGCTTTTGTTCAAATTTATTCCGTGTTTGTAAGAATCACACAAGGACTTCCGCAATTTACATGTGTTCGCATTCGTAATGAACGAAGAAAAGGCCTAGGGTTGCACTGCAATCATACCAATTATTCCTTGAAAAACGGCTTCTTTCTTTCTTTCTTTCTTGACTGACTGTCGTTTCCTCTAATTTGTTTTTCGCCTCCTGCTGACATATTTGCAAAACGTCTTGAGATGAAAGCCGCTTTTATCAGTAATGCCATTCCCATGCGCAGGGCCTCAGAATATTTCTGTAGAGAGAACTTAAGGGACACTGTAAGGAAGGTATACTTTTCTACTTCTACTTTTCTGGTTTTCATTCGCCTGTCGCTTTTCTCTCCTTTCTAGAGTCCAACTTGTGGATTCCTTTGAGGTTATTTATAAGAAGGACTCCTTTAAAGGGTCAAATAAGAAATAAAAGCCTAACGTAACAAAACTACACTACACAACTACAACTCTACGACTATACAGGACTCTTTGGCGATGTAGATTCGCTTTTTTGTTCGTTTTCGTCTTGGTTTGCTTTTTGCGTTGTTTTTTTCCGCCTTGCATTAGGTTTTCATGACTGCGTTCGCATGGCAAAAAAAAGGTCGAAAGGATTTTTCAAATTACAAGTTTATCATAATACACTTTTAGGGTGGTTGGGTGGTAGGCGTTTAAGTCTCTACCACCCTCAAAAGCGTAGAAAAAACAGGACTGACATATTAGTTGCTCGTTCATACCACTTGTTGCTATTCTAGAGTTTTTTTTTCCCTGTTTTTTTTTTCTGTGTGAGTATTTTGAGGTATTTCTATGAACTAGACGGGGTTACGACACATACTCATAGTTTAAAAGGACGACCGGGTCTCGTATGTAAAAGTGTTGACATGTTTTTTGTATGGCTTTAATGTGGGCGGTTTGGAAGCTTTCTTTTTGTTTTCTTTTCGTACGAGTACTTCTCTGTGGAAAACAGGAAAAAATGCGGAAGCGTTTGAGCGCAATGTGTATCTCGTGTGGAGCTGCAAAATGCCTTTAATTGATAAATTTTTTTTTTCATTCTTCTAAACGCAAAGACCAGAAATTTGCATTTAAATAAATGTTAAATGAGAACGTTTTTGTTTGTGTATATATTCTTTAAGTTGTCCAATGGATGTTAAATCCTTTAATACCAGACAATGGAGTTAAAATCACTTCACGTCAGGTTCCTAGTAAAAGCTCCCAATGGCACGGTTTTGAAGCCATTTTTTATTTTTTTTATTTTTGAATTGCAATCTGTTAAATATTTTTTTGTCTCACTAAGATGTTGGCGTATGAGATTTACTATATTCGACAGCACTAAACAACAGGCATTGTTTTAAAGGCTTTCCAAATCGGATTTTCAAATGCTACAATACCTTTTCTTACGTCGTGGTTTCCGAAATAACGCGTATCTCTAGAAAGTATGCCATCTAGAATGACCACAGGCTTCCAGCAATGTTGCTTCAGTCAGTACTTAGTTAGGTTAGTTAGTTTAAAAACACTGCAGGTACTTAGAAGGGTTTCGCTTTTGGATGAATATAAATTCCAGGATTTTCGTGAACTTATTGAACGTTTCAAATGCTTTCTGTTCGGCGTACATATGTTGGAGCGTCTTCTTTTATCTGTGCGACTATGTACGTTTTGGTTTGTTGCAACACATCATTCCATTTAATTCGATACTATTAGCCTACAAGGTGATTGTCCGGGTCGATGTTGGCTCCTCGGAAGGTCCAGATATCCATAACACTGGAGAAGTGCCTAGCGGCGGCAGTTCTCCAGGTCTGCTTATGAACATCAAAAAACGGAAACGCTATGACAATTTTTCGCCCCGCTGCAAAGTCGGTTAGCCTGAATCCATTATCGAAAGTGGTATCGTGCAGGCTAAACTTTTTTACAGCGCTACCAAATGTGTCTGTTCTTTACGACTTTGCATTAAAGAAAGTCCCCGAGGACAGTTTTAGTATCATAGCTAGGTCACTGCTCATAAGTATTGTCCAAGAGCTCATAGAAGCTATCTTTGGTTTCGTCATCTTTTTCCTCTGTAAGGGAATGCGTGCATACAAGGCTAATCTTGGCAACCTAAGTCTGCCTCTAAGAACAAATCCTCATCCAAATGGGCATAGTTTCTACCGTCGATAACAATCGACGTAGTAGATGTCACAGGTTTTCATTCTCTTTTTGTCCGTTTCATCCCATCATCCCTCCGCTAGTTGTTCGGATGCACTTGCTCTATTAAGGGACCTAATTTTCCACGTATAGATCGGAATTTCCTTATCCCTGTTTCATTTGCAGGGGTACTAAAACCGTCCGTATCCGAAATTTGTTGTTCATTCGCATCTTAAGTGTTTTTTTTTTTTCATGGCCGGGCAAATGTCCAGTTCCATTATAGAGTTCAGTTCGGGCATGTGAGGGCTGACGTTGGTCTATTAAGAGCTCATCTGCAATCACCTCTCTTTCAAGACCCCAATTTAGTCTCGGAAGTCCTTACCGGCCTGAGCTCCAAATATGTCAGAATACCCCAGATTATGTCTGATTTGCTTTGTTCCGGAATTTTACTTCGCCGTTGATTCTATCTGGGAAATTCATCTGCTATCCCGTTTGTAGTGCTGTTATTTCTGTCTACTGGTCAGAACTCAGATTTATAGTACTGTTCATCTCCAATATGACACCTCGCCCTATTCTACAGGTCTTAATTACCGAACCGCACCGAAGTATTTACCTGATTGAAGGTTTTCTCTTGAATGCTCTTGGTGCTTCTAAGCACTCGAAACTTTAGTTGTCAACAATATCCATTGCTTCAAACGCAATACCTTTTTATTTGATGACAACATGAACATTCACTACGAGACCCAATCGATTCGTCCCTTACCAAGACAGAAATTGCCGAGCATACGCTTAATATTTTCTGCGCCTCAATTTGTAACTGTGCTCTGAAAAATAGACTTGAATGAACGAAAGGATGGTGCGTGTCGACTTATCTCTAGATTTTGCAGATTTACTGACCTGTCCTGTTGGGTCACTCTTTATTAGTGGTTGCAGCACGGAAACCATATAAATATACTTCCAACTTCTAAAGTGAGATTTAGATGCCAAGATTTTTTTTTCGAATTGAAAATAACGCCATTGTAATACTTTTAATAAAATCATTAGATTTTTTCAAGAAAGATGAGTGAAAAATTGCCTACAATACCAACACGCAGCGTAATATAAGCATAAGCCGAACCTCCACAGAGGTAGTGCTTTACTCACTTTAGGTAGGCAGATAGACTCAACGTAGGTTTGAGCCCTGAAAAACTTTTCCTTGAACCTGGCAAGTTCATCGGCGATTTAATGTGACCTGGGTCTCAGACAAGACTCGGGGAATTTAGCGTTCCGACTCCATTCAGTGATGTCTTGTTTACTCGTACTCGAACTAGCTTGGAAGTCGCTGACTGTTTAGCAAAGCTCTAAGCGCAGCTTGACATCGCCACAGATGCAAATGCTTTGCCATTAAGATTGCATGTTTCTCCGCTGGAAGACAAACGCAAGTTTTCCCTACGAGGAGTGAAATCTAACTTTGTTGTCCTCCAGAAAACCACCACCGCCACATTCTTTTTCGATTTTGGGGCCATCCCTGAAGACCCAACTTTTTTGTTACATAACCGAGTATGAGTATATCATAGCGTCAGTTGACTTAAAGCCATCAAAGGAAACAACATGTGCAATGGGCTCATCCGGCACACAACCGAATAGATTTACCAGCTACAAGCGGTGCCATTCCGCTCACTAGAAGCTTCGTTAACAGTAGCTCCCATCCATAACTTACTTTCTAGCTGGTAATCTGCTTAGCATACATGTTGGATAAAATAAGGTAGACTTTTTATTGGCTTACACTTGTAAAAAATGTTGGCAAAGAGCCAACAATAATAACAACCAGGTCAGACTATAGCATGAAATCCAGGTGACGATGGGCTGTCACGTTGCGTTCGCTACTGATCATTAGCATCGCAGCATATGATAAATTTAATCTTCCTGGTTGCAGTATTTAATGAGTTCGGCTACCGCCTTGGCTGGTGGCGGTAATAACGAATCATATGAAAAATAAACAGACGCAGACGCGCAATTTGTGTCATTTTCCGTTCGTTTAGTAACTTATGTCTGCAGTAGGTAAATCCTGGTTTAAATATGGCACAAGTTCGTCACATAAAGATAAATTTTCGGTCTTTCCGAGATGCGTTTATTCCATACCCATGGTTCTTGCATATAAATTATGTGAGGTTTTATATTCAACATGGAAAGCCTACCACATCTGACTACACAAAATAAATGAGTACTGGGGTGGTCATCTCTTATCTGCACTCATTTGGAAACAAAGGTCTCGACAGAAGCTTTGTCTAAGCCCAATCCTTTCTCTCCTAGTAACAGTTCATTTTGCACTTTTCAGTGTCAAGTATGAAGACGCACCATCACATGCCTCGTTTTTTTGAGTTGCCCTGGAATCCAAAGGAAGACAATCAGTCCTACACCCTAATATGTAAATTAGTAAACTAAAATAGGACAAGTTTGCATTAAATTTCTTATTTGAAGGTGTTGAAATTGTTCCACAATTGAATTTCTTTTGTTTTGAAGCATTCTTTTATTTGCGGTTGTACCACAATCTGCCGAATGGGAATCATTCCCATAGCCTCGTGTAGTGATGCAGCGACCTCAGAAAAATCCAAATTGGATCCCTCAAGGGGCGCAAAATAGGAATGGATAGAAGAACTTTAAGTCGTTCAGTATGCAAAGGTTTTTTTCGGTGCCTAGAGCAGAATTAATATTCATTTATGTGTAAATATTGTATAGCATACATTAGCATTTGTGATATACTCGCTCTTTATAATATATTCACACTGCCTTAATGAAAATCAACGAATTTTACCACAAACTTTTCATTTTAGGCGAACTAAATCAGCTTTTATTTAAATTTGAAAAAAAAAATGTTCTCAGCTTTGTTTCTAATTCATGTTTCTTGAATCCAATCAGCAAGTGTTTTCATCTTAAGATTATTAACATGCGTACAAGAGCTGCAAAAGAAAAGAAAATGCACATTACGAATTCACCATTGTCTCACCTCTATCTACAAAGCGAAGCTTTTTAAATAACAAGAATCCTTCCAAGTAGTAGCAAACGAAAGCCGGAAATTGAAAACACTGTCCGTTAAATAATTAAAAACCACACTAAGCAAACAAGTATACTCTCGTAGTTCGTTCTTCTCATTCTGATTCCTTTCCTCCTTATTTCTACTACCATCAGACATTTTAATTTTAATAATTTTTCTATTAACGGTGTAAACAATTTCACCTTACCACAATCCGCTAAAAACCCCAAGGAAAAACCCCATCTAACCTAAGATTTAACTGAAATAATTCTACCTAAACGAGATAGCATTGTTTTGATTTCACATTACCATGGTCTTGTTTCCTGCCCTCAGGCTCCACTCTAATTAATTCCCAACAATACAGAATCCCTACTGTTATTTCCTAATCTATTTGTACTCGCATTCGTATTTGTAACATTGAACAAAAGAACTCTCCGTCGAAAATACCGACACTCACACCAAAGTGAATAATTTTTCATTACACTATGTACTTGCAGACAACATGGACGATATGGTGTTCCAGAATAACAATAAAAATGCCATTTATGTTCTTAATACCAGCTATAATACATACGGGGTAAGTAGCTTTTTTTTTTGAAATTATATTCTGAACACATGCACATCTTTTACATATATGGTATATGCTACCAATTCATGTATGTTACGTATGTACGAGTACGTGTCTAGTTCAAAGCTTATTGGCCTTGAGAGAATTAATAAAAATCTAAAACAAAGAAACTACGAGTAAGTTGCTTGTTATTTTTACGAAACAGGACTAAAGCGAACGACATTTATTCGTATCGATAACTCAGGCACTGTTATCGCATGGAATTCATTTCCTGTCACGGTTAGATATCCTGCGATTGATATGCTCCCTCGGGTGTTGAGTGTTGATTCGTTACCAACTTTAATACCCAATTCTGGGTGTGGGATGGGGGGAAACTGTTATATTTTATAGGGGATATACGAGTACAGTGTGGGAAAATGAAAGTTATAGTCTCAGGTTTCATTAATGGGAACTTTCATCGAAGGATTAATGAGAATCCTGGCTTTGCATGTAGTCATCCAATTTGATAAATTTACTTGTTTCTGTTCTTGAACAGTAACAGATCCAAATCTAGGGCTTGAGATCATATCCTATAGTAAATATCTTTATTACATTTTTTTTTTTCTTTTATTAACTAAAAAAGGTCTGTCTTATAATACAAATATATAAATTCTTTTAAACGTAATAACCGTGAGGTCTTTGACGAATAAGCTACACCATCTAGAATTGAGGATAAGGAACAATCACAAGAGCTGATCTGCAAAAAGTTTGATTAAATGCTTAAGAATTGATTTTCTTCTAATTTCACTGTTCTTGAGATTACTGGTAGAACCTCTGAGTAAATTCATGTCATAAGGCAGGCTTTTAACAGGTGGCGCACAATTAATCATCCAATTTTGTTTTTGAATTACTTTTTGTAATTTTATTTGGACATTTACAATTATTTTTGTTAAGTGAAAAAGATGATATCTGCCAAGTTTTATCTGTTGTATCGCATTTTCCATGACTTTCCGCAAAATTCGGCTTGTTGGCATAAGCCCGCGACTTCAAATAGCCCCAAAGGCAGAAGTCTAGGATGGTTAATTCGGACGATCTTGCTGGCCATCGCCAAATCGGGAGATTACCCGAACAGGAAACGCTTCCTTCACAATATCCATTATGGTCCGTACTGTATGTGCGGTTGCACCGTCTTGTTGAAACTTCATTTTTACCAAGCCCCGCTCATTTAATTCTGGCAGTAAGAAGCCGTTTATCATGGCCCTGTAGCGTTCGCAAGTAACAGTGACCGTATTTCCGATGGCGTCCTCAGAAAAACACGGCCCAATTACTCCTCCCGCGTGAACGCCGCACCACACAGTGACTTTGAGTGGATGTAATGGCTCTTCGTGCATCACACGCAGATTTTTGATGCCTCTGAAATGAAGATTTTGCTTATTGACGTAACTGCTTAAGTCGAAATACGCCTCATCGCTCATGATGATTTTCGACACAAAATCGTCCTCTTCGTTGTTGACATTGAGGATGGCTTTACAATAATTCACACGTGACTGACGGTCAGAAGGCATTAACCGATGCACTGTTTGCACTTTGTATGGGAACATGTGTAAGTCTTTCACTAAAACTCGCTGTAGGGTCCGTCTGGTGATGCCCAATTGCATGGCCCATCGTCTGGTTGATTTCGTTCGAACGAACAGTCCGGTGGCGACCATGCCCTGTATGGTCTGCTATGGTTCCACTCTGTTCGAATCAAGTAGCTAAACGCCGGAATATCTGCCCAGTTGACGCGACGCGATTAGGAAATCGACACCGAAATTCACCCTACGCTTACACCGCGGATCGATTATTGGGCAAAATCATCGACACAATTATTCCACGCTCTTACGGGGTTCACCGCTCCATTGCTTGTCTGTTTGTATACTGCAGCTGTCTAGTTCACAAATGTCAAATATGATTGACAATACCATCTTCCGATAGGGTCACTAATTTTGCGCCACCTGTATTAATAGAGTCTGCCACACTTTTACCTTAGTTAGTCAGTTAGTTTTATATGACTTTTATTTTCATTTTAAATTCATTACATTCAATTCAATATAGTCTAATAGTTTGGCCTATAGTCTAGTAGTTTGGCCTATGACCGTCTACCAGATTGACAAATCTTCTTCAACTATACATTTTTTTTTATAACGAAGTGCGTTTGTGCAGTAGATGTAAAGGCTCTATTTAAGATTTGAATTGCTTCATGTATTTCCAGGATATACGAATTAAAGAAACTCACTCGAATTTCTTTCAAAACTGGCCATATTACGAGGAAGTGAAATTCATCTTCTCGTATCCTCATATTGCAAAGATTGCACAAAATAGGTAATTCTGAATGGTGTAGAATGATTTTCAGATTCAGTAGTTCTTCTCTTATTTAAAAAAAGAGAAGATTTCTCTACTGAGTTGCAGTTAATTGAACGTTTTTTTAATAAAAACATATACAATTGTATTATTCAAAGTATTGCCCATCTGAAGCTATGAATTTTTGCCATCTTTCTGGCAATTTGTGGATCCCATCCCAAAAGAACTGCGCTATTCTGATATTGATATTCTGCTCTGATGTGAACCGTATTTCAGTGAGGGCGTTCTGCATCGACCGGAACAAATGGTAGTCAAAAGGGGCAAGGTCTGGGCTAAAAAGCGGGTGGGGTAAGACTTCCCATCCAATGTTTTCCAAATAGTTCTTAACCGGAATAGCAACGTGGGGCCGAGCGTTGCCATTATGGAAAATTATTGCCTCGTGTCTGGTCGCATATTCCGGGCGCTTTTCGGCTACTGCTCTCTTCAAACGGATTTATTGTGTTCTGTAGCATTGTCCATTGATGGTTTCACCTGGTTTTAGCAGCTTATAATACAGCACACCCATCTGATCCCACCAAATACAGAGCATTACCTTCGCGTCATGGATATTCGGCTTTGCCGTTGATTTGGCTGGTTGACCGAATTTCACATATAATTTTTTGCGCTTGGCGTTGTCGTAATGGATCCATTTTTCATCACTAGTAACAATCAGATGCAATAATGACTTCCTTTTGTGGCGTTCCAGCAGCATTTCGGACATGCAAAACCGCCTTTCGACGTCTCTCGGCTTGAGTTCATGTGGAACCCAATTTCCTTGCTTTTGAATATATCCAGCTGCTTTTAAACGTTTTGAAATGGCTGCTTGAGTGACACCCAAAGATTCTGCGAACTCTTCTTGTGTTTGGCAACAATCTTCATAGAGTAATGCTTCCAGTTCTTCATCTTCAAACTTTTTTGGCTGCCCAGGACGTTCATCGTCTTCTAAACCAAAATCACCACTTTTAAATCGTGCAAACCAAGTTCGACATATTTGTGTGAAAAAAATTTATTGTTGTTTACCCTTCAAATGAATGACATATACTAAAATGACGTACAATGACAGTAGCTTTATAACGCATGTTCCAATAGAATAATACAAGTTACGCCATCTCTTAGCAAACCGCACGAATAAGTTATAGAACCAATAGAAAGTAAGCTTTTTTATACTTCTATTTACTTTTTCCAAAAAGACGTAGAGTTGTGCTCTTAGATGTTTCTTATAACACTCTTGAGTACAACTTTTACAGGTCTATCATCACACATTGCCATAACTTTTACTATACTCGTATAGTCAAAAGGTAGTCTTAATGTGTCCTAAAAAATAGGCAGTGTACCTTCTTAACATTCGCTTTAAGAAATACCGAAGAAACTTCTCAACTTCAATAAAAGAACAGTATCCCCACACCTGCGCTCCATAAAAAAGAACTGATGCTACAGTTGAGCGAAGGAGTTTCTTCTTCGAGCTATTGGTGACATACTTGTTGTTGATGCAGCGACCACATACTTCTGAAGTTGCTCGCGAACAACTTCTACCGTTTCTTCTTGATACCTCCACCTTTCGGTTTGAGAATATCTGCCACAGCCGCCTCTGAACACCATTAACTTCGATTTATTCAAGTTCATGCTCAGGTTTCAGCATTTATAGTAAACCCGAAGTCTTTTCATCATAAGCTGCAACCAAACCACAGTCTCGGAAAGGAAAACGTTGTCATCCGCATACATAAGAGCCGAAATTTTTATGCTGCCGAACTCGATTCCACCCTTTACAGCATTTGATATGTCGTTGATGAACAGGATATACAGTAACACACTCAAGATAATATACATCCAAATACGGCAGTTATTTTTTATTGACATACCCATTCAACCGGAAATAAGCTTCGTCAATGAAGACAATTTTTCGATAAAAAGCTGATCTTCCTCCAGCTTTTCTATGAGGCCTACTCTCCTGAACGCAGTGGCCGTTAGGTTTCAGTCCTCCCACGAGCTGTATCTTATAAGGTTTTAAAACCAATACCCTTGCGTAAAATCTTCGAGTAACGAAATCCCAGTTGCTGCGAACGCCGACGAATTGACAAATCACGGTCTTCATAAACACTGGCAGACACAGCAGCAATATTCTCCTCTGTACGCACTCTACCCTTGAGAGTAGGTGGCTCGATGTCAAATAGCGTGAAATTTGTGCGAAAATTTGGCATTAAGGCTTGAATTACAGCCAAGTTGAACGCATATTTAAGGCCTAAATGATCCAATAAGGGCATACGAGTATATGCAATAAAGGGTTTTATTTTAATTTATCAATAAAACAAGTATCTTCTTTTTATTTTGATTAAAGAAACAAAGGTTGTTACGAGTATTAATAATGCAAAACAATATCAGCTAAATGATCCTCAAGTTCTCTGTTGCACATTCAAGTGCTTTTGAAAATGAAAATTTTATCATATTTTCGCGCATTTGCGATTCTATTTCACCGATAAAATCTCGGATCTTGACTTTAAATAATTTATTTGACTGGGGAGCGCTGCCATTGTTGTCTTTTACATGGCCTCAGGGAAAAAACGGTGTTAAATCTTATGATCTTAGCAATCATTGGTGTTAAAACTATTTCGAGAAATGACTGGGCGTTGGCGTGGCGTTTTATTTGAAATAAGAAACTATCGTCTTAAATTTCAAGATCCGGCAATGAAAATTCATTGATCATGGTTCAAAACCTCTCCAAACAACAAGAAGTTGTGGGTGCAGAAGCTTCTTAACAAGCATTCTTTTGTTGCCTTAGTACATAACTCCAAATACTTTTTTGTGTTGCTTTGCGAAAGCGTTATAAAGCAAAATTCCGAAATTCGAAAATAATGCAATTAAACTGACGTATGGCTAAGTTGTGACACGGTAAATGTGGTTTTAGGGCCTTTTTGGACAGAATATAAATTAGTTTGGTGCTTGATCATGTCGAAGATACCTTTTGGGAATAATAAAATGCTGCATTCGGATATCTAATTGTCGAATTTCTAATAGTAAATGGATATCATAGAGAAAATAAAAAAGAATGTCATTCAGAACTAAATTCTGTTTTTCCTTTTTGGTGATTGAACGATTAGCAACGACAGGCAATTCGGGTTGGGAACTTACTTCACTACACACCTCTTGTTAGCTTTTTATTATTATACGTTGAGATTTCCCATGTTCCCTCTGAAATTTTGATTATCTTCGCCTTCATACTCAAAATTATGTTCTAGTAGAGCATTTTGTCTAGCATTTCAATGATGTTTGGTTGAAGTAATCTCCACGATACCACTCTTACCTACTTACCTAAGGTGGCGTGTTTTTAGGCCTCTACCAACAAGCGTCTCCAGCCAGCTCGCTCTTTAGTTAGCTGCCCCCAGTTTCGCACGCTAAGATGAGAGAGATGCGGTCTTCCTCAACTGCGCTATCCTTCGGGAACGGACTCGAAGACTTTTTCTAATTGAAGCATTGGTTTCCATCCCCTAAACATGACCTAGTCACCTCGGTCGTTGGACCTTCACTCTTCTTACGAAGTCGCTTTCGCACGTATAGTTCGTCATTGTATCTCCTCCACTTACTATCTATGTATGCAGACGGCGCCGAAACTCATCCGAATAATTTTCCTCTTAAAGCAGCCAACGGGTATCCTCATCCGTCTCCGGACAGCACGGTCTTTGGCCAGCTGTCTCTAGTTTCCCACGCTAAGTTGGTTAAGGTCCCCTTTCACTTGCGTGCACCACCTGAGTCACGGCCTTGCTCTACTGCGCCGTCCCTCGGGAGTTGATTCGAAGATCTTTTGGGCCGGAGCATTTACTTCCATTCTCAGTCGTTGGACCTTCACTCTTCTGGCTAGTTCGATGTCGCTGTACAGCCCGTACATTTCGCTGTTGTATCTCCTCCTTCATTCATTGTCTATGCAGACGGGACCGAAAATTACTCTAAGAATTTTCCTCTCAAAACAACCATAAAGGGTCACTTTAGTTGTTCGAGAGAGAGCTTTGCTACTGAAATAATTCCTTAACCCAAAGAAACAGCGATCTGCAAGAGTTATTCTTTCTTAACCACCTCAAAGTTATATCTGTCTATAGTGACATTCTGTCCGAGACGTCGGTGTTGGGTGTCCAATCTTAATGACATCGTATACTTTATCTTGCCCTCATTGATAGTGCCTCTGGCTTAAGCGTTTGAGTTTTGCACTATGTTGAACAAATCACATGACAGTGATTTCTTTACCGACCTTAATGGAGCAGCAACTAGCCAAAAGTTATTCTTCATTTGATCTCTGCGCTGTTGTCATTGTCTGAATTGATAGCGGAAGCTAGATAAAGTTCTTAACTACTTCAAAGTAATATTTGTCGAGGGTGATGTTCTCAAGATGTTCTGTCCGATACATCGGTGTTGGGTGTCCTTCCTCCTTAACACTCGTGAAAGCGCCACTGTCATTACGGTGCTTTGTTACGATTATGCCAATATTAACGGCGTATACGAGTTATTGGACGGACTTCTGAAAGATTGTGCATCTTTTGTTGGCACGTGAGTTTTGCACGACATCAAAGATCTCGGTGAGTTCTTAACCGGATAATAATGGATACATTGGTGGTGGTATCGACTTAGAACTTATGGGTTTTTTTCGGAATCTGCCATAGGGTTAATATAGGGTTTTCTAATAACGACTTGACAACATTTTTTTTTTAAATAAAAGGCAAACTATTTGAGATATTTAAAAAACTTTATTATTGGCTTGAAGTACAATCAAAACATTTATGAATGGAACTCGACGAAATGAACACTGCGGGCACGTTTGCAGCGGTCGATTCGTTGGACCAAATTTTCAACGACTCGGCCACACATTTCGACCGAAACGGCCGTTATTTCGCGTTCAATGTTGGCTCTGAGCTCTTCCAACGTCGTCGACGTGTTGGCATAAACCAATGACTTAACGTAGCCCCACAGAAAATAGTCAAGCGGCGTTAAATCGCACTAACGAGGCGGCCCATGTCTTGAGAAAACACGCTCACCATACTAACTCCTCAATAAATCGATTATAGCGTGTTCTATGTGGCTTGTGGCACCTTCCTGTAGAAACCACATGTCGTCCAAGTCGATATCTTCCAATTCGAGCCAAAAATAATAGGTGATCATGGCGTGATAATGCTGACCATTCACAGTAATTTGACGATCGTTATCGTCGACGAAAAAATATGGCCCAAATAACGCCGCCGGCATGCAAACCGCACCGAACAGCTTTTTTTGTGGATGAAGTGGTGAATTATGAAGCACATGTGGGTTTTCACCCGACCACTAACGCATATTTTGCTTATTGATGAACCCATTGGGCCAAAATTGAGCTTCGTCACTGAAGATAATTTTGCGATGAACTTCATCATCTTGGCGCATCTTCTCCAGAACCCAATCGGAGAACGTAGCTCGTTAGTGTACTTTACCATGATGAAAATGTTGGGCTTACTGAATAAATTGACAGTGACAGTTTGATGATAAGTGAAAGAGTGCGTTCACAAATTAACTTCAAATTTGTCAAGTCCCTATTTGAAAACCCTATATTTAGTCGATGGTGGCCCTTTCTGGCCTAAAGCCACGCTGTCACAAACCAAGCAGATTGTTGAAAAATGGCTTCAGGCGTCAACACAAGGCGGTAGATGGGATCTTGTAGGCGCTGTTAAGAGGACTGATGTCTATGTAGTTGTCGCAGTGCAGAGAGTCCGCTTTTTCGACGATCGGACAAACAATACTGAGGTTCCATTCATTGGGCATACTTTCATCATACACCATGCTATCGCCTGACATTTTGCAGAGCTCGACAAATGCCGCCAACAGCTTTGCTGGACTTAAGCTTAGGCATGGCTATGTTCAATTCATCCAGGTCGGGTGGACGTAATTTTTGGTCTACATCATCCAGTTTGAGAGGTCTTCTGCCTGACGGCGGTAATTGGTCCGTCATGGCCTTAATACAGCTCAATTACGATGTTCCCTTGTTAATCTCTACATGCTTCAGTTCGCGGATTGTATCGCTGGCATTTGTTTTTTACCTTTGGATACAAATCTCATTCCTGGAATAGCCTCTCTCAATTTTCTTGACCGGGTGCTTTTCCTCCTATGAAACCGGTGTTCGTTTCTCCTCTCTGTTCGTAGAGCTCGTGAGCAGCTCTAGAACTTCTATGCAGAAACGCTTAGTATGCGCCTTGCTTAGCTGCGTGTGTTTTCCGGCACTCGTCGTCAAATCAGGGATTTCATTGGGATCAGTATATCAGAGGCGGTATCTCTGATGGTTTTTTGGCAATGTTGCCACTGGTCTTCGATGCTTGATGCTGGCAGCATTAGACCTTCATCTGTTATAATGCACCTCCCTCCTGGTCGTCTCTCGTCATGTCTCTACTCTTCGTGTTGTCGAGTATGTGGTCTCAAGCGTCCTGTCTTGTCATTGGGGCCCGTATGCTCATAAAAGCTCGTTCAAATAAGTTGGAACACGTTTATTCCCACGAAACTTCTGGAACCTGTCCTACAACAGGATCAGTCTTGTTGGTTGGCTTTGAGACTTCAGTCCGCGACCTTTGATTTTGACGATCTGGACTGAACTGCATGAAGTGCTAGCATACGCTCCTGGTTCGGTATTCGCATTGGACCGCATTTGTTGGTGGTCTCCCATTCTCCCCACATAATTCCACTACAGAGAGTGGTTATCTAAACTCCCTATAGTCACTTTTCTGTTTCATCTGAGTTCAGAGCAATTTCATGTCGCTTTTTCGTTTCATCGGATTTCGTAATTTCTACCCAATGAGCCATAAGAACTGCCACTTTGAAAAATGGAAACGAATGAAAAATTAGGCAGGCAGATAAACAGAGTAAAACCAGATACTAAAACTTGAATATATTTTTACCCTATTTTCATCTCTTTAAACGTTTTCGTCCTAAAAATACTAAAAATCGAAATGTCAAAGGTTTTAGACAAAAAAAGGCTAGTTTCTGCTAAAATTATTCTCGTAATTACAAAAGAACCTTATTTGCATTAAAAGAAAAAAAAAAAAAAAACATTTTAATTAGGATGCTCCGCAGCACACTTTTTCAGTCCCACTCGTATACGAGTAAGATACACTTTCTCCAAAGGAATATTTGAAATCTTTCACTTTATTGTGTGAGCTAATCTTTATTCAATAATTTGCATCTAATTTAAGTTTGTTTTTCTTTGTTCGACTTTTCAATTAGTATTCAAGGTTTTCTTAAGAGAGTGTGTTACTAAGACGTAAACGTATTTCCTATAACGATTCTCAAAGCGATAAATACTTTCTGAATACTTTTGATTACTTCAAACAACTCCCAAAATAAAGGCAGACCTCGAAATTAGAAATTTAATTTTTCACAAAATGTTTGTATAATACAAGCGAATACATTGAGAAACCACAAAATATACGACAACAGAACAAGACTAATAAACAACAAGTATGTACCCCCTACTCCTACAGAAACACACAGACAGAATATTGCAAACATAAAATTTGTTGACACACATTTTTGCTCAAAGATACTAAGTTTCTTTTCTTTAACTTAAAATTTCATTCCAGGATTTCGGTCGCCCCAATGCCTTTGGATGTCCTCAAATCAGTCCGGATGAAATCAACAACAACCCCAGGAATTGTTCACTTTCAAGGAGCCTCCACAAATTGAAAAGTTTACGTCAGCAGTCCGGTGAAATGATGTCAGGGGGCGGCGGTTCGAATAGCACGGAAAATTGTTCATTTTCAACAACAACTTGTTCGCCAGCTGCAGCCGCCTTGCAGAAACTTTTCAATTGCAGTAGCACTGCCCACAGCTGTAAGAGTATCAACTACAAGAACAATAATAATAACTGCCAATCCAATAGTCATCTACACCATGACTTATCGAATAGTGGTAACCATCACCAGAGTCATCGTCATGGACATCTTAAGACTGGGAAACAACTGAAATTGATGCAACCGCAAATTGAATTTCATCATATGGAGAACCAAATGCCATTATCATTGCGTGGCAACAGTGATTGCAATTGTTTATTTCCCTGCGTCGGAAACGGAAGCAGCAGCGGAAATGGTAGTGGCAATGGCAAGAAGAAGTACTCCAATTCGACTACCTCTGTTAAATCAACGCTAATTGCCAAGAAGACAAAGTTTTGGAAGTACTTAGTTGAAGAAGAGAAATGGCGGAAGCACAGTGTTGAGAATTTATCAACTACCAACTGTGAACGGGACCGAAGCAGGTATGAATCGTCGGTCGTCTCTCAGGACGGAACTTTTAAATGTCGCTTTTTTCTTGGTTTACTACTTGCTCTGTACTCAATGGAGTCAGCAGGTAGGGATAAACACTCTCAGGTGCAGTAGGAAGTGGTTGGATAATTTGTCAAGCTTTTCTCATCGTTTTTGTTATCTTGTTTTCCTTACCTGTGTACGTGTATGTGAAGGGAGCATGACTTTCAAAAGTAAAGTTTGAAGTTTCGAAAGTGGGTGGAATGGAGGCGAATGTTTCTGAAGTGAAAACCTTTGTAATATTGTTGAAGCCTGATGCGATCAGAAGTCTATTTACAAAATGAGATAAGATTGGTACTTTTTTTTTTTTAACTGAATCCAATTGTAGTAGAAAAAGTTTGAAGAGATTGGCTTCACAAAAAAGATGAGAAGAAAAAGTTGTTCTAGTAAATCAGTGCAGTCACCTTGGTAGAATACAAAAATGTGAACAAATTCGGTTAAAGATATTTGTGTAACTTCGAATTGGAAAATCAACTTTTACAGAGGAAAAATGTTAAGCCAAACCTTTCATGAGTTTTGATCATGCGCCGTTAATATCAACTTAGCAAGAGATACCCCTTTAAGATAGAGGAAGACTGTATTTAATTTACTTTATTTAAGGGAATTGAATCGATAATATCCTTCTTACCCGTAGATTATCTAAGTCGAAACTTTCCTCTATTGCTTGCTGTTTTGAGATGGATTTGGAAACTTTCCATGCTTGAGCATTCATATTTAAGCCATCTCCACTCATGAAGTTAGATTCTTTTGATCAGATTAGTGAGATCAAACAGTTATATTGTATTTCTCAGTTTTTGAATTAATCTTTTAAGAGGACATAACGATGTTGAAATTGTTTTTAATTTTTATGAGCAAGAAAATTTTGCTGTTATCTTTCATAAGAATTCCAAATCCAGACATGGTTCGTTAGCTAATTTTTTTTTAAATTAGTTGTTTGCGGACATAAAGAATAAAGGTATGACCTTAAAGTCCATCTATTCCGACTTAACTATGATTCGCAATCGTATTCATTTAAACTTTTGTTCCGGATCAGCATCATTGGAATGTGTGCTATTTTATTCAAAGTAAATGAATCGGAATTGGTCAAGAATTTATTTTTTTTGATGCTTTGCTTTATTTTTAAAAATTTCAAAATTCTTTCAACTTTTTGGGTTATAAATAAAGTTCGCAGAACACTCGTATCCTTCTCCACTGTGTCAACTATGTACTTTATCTATCCTGACTCGCCATATTTGCTTACTTTATATTATTTATTCAATATCGAACCAAGGATTCCGCTTTGATGGTTTTGTTACATCCAACACATCAGATGTAATATTTTGGATGGCTTCATGATAAACTTACCACTTATCTTCTCTGGTTGATGCTGGCTGCTATGGCCATCGAGAGTTTGGAAGATATGAATATACAAAAAGTGTTTTTAAAAATCTCTTACGATTGCTGCTGACAATTTTTTTTTACAGAGCTTTTTCGACTTTTTAACATCTGAGATATTCAAATTCGCTTCTAGTCTACAATAAGGTCGGGGTCCGTGTCAGTGAAGGTATTTTCCGAATGTGCGGAACTTCTAAAATAATTAAGCTGTGTAATGTGATACATTGTTCTTGATCTTTTTTGGTTTTGAAGCCTGCTTGCATTTTTTAGTTGCGCACGTATATTTCCTGCTTGTAAGACTATTACGACTGTTGCTGCAAGGCGTGAATCCTTTCCATATCGTTTTCCTCGCGACTCTTCTCACTAATTTTATCTTGGTCGCTTTAAATCGACTCAGATGCTAATCGAGCAGTGGTAGGGATTCGATTGCCATTTTGGTGCGATTTAACACTTCCTGATCGCTTCTAATGTCGTTTGAAATTATTGCGCCTAGATATTTATACGTCGATACTGTTTCGATATTCCTTCCATTACTGACGCTGTTAAGTTCTGTATTCCGGTGGTCTTCCTTCGATATTCACATTACTTTGCTTTTGTCTGCGTGAGTATCATCCCTTTCGTTTTGTGTTCTTCATTCTAGATGGCAAGCGTTAATTGAAATTTGTGCCTAGTATTTGCAACGATGATTATATCATCGGCGTAGAGGAATAATTACAGGTAAATGGGACTTGGTCTTCTCATTAGTTGGAATTTTTCACGTTTGCAATCTCATACAAGGGGGCTTAAACTCTCTCATTGTTTAAGTCCTTTGTCCAATTCAAATGGACTTTCTGGGACATTTTTTGCTTTAAGTGTCTCCTAAATGTGTTGCCTAGGTACCATGTCGATGGTGGCTTTTAGGTTCAGGAAAGCTAGAAATAAAACTTTGTTTTTCCCTATTGATATTTCGATGAGGAATCTTAAGGTGGATAGGCGGTCCTGGGTTTGCCGTGCTGATCTAAAAGCTGCTTGCTCTTCTTCTAGGAAGTGTTCTTTGGATTTCCTCAGTCGTTTCTCGAGGCTTTTTGTATACAACTTATAGACTTGTGACGACAGACTAATGGGGCGGTACTTATTACAGTCGTAGATGCTTTCCTTTTTTGTGAATTGGGATGATAATGTTTTCGTTCCACTCTTTTGGGATCTTGAACTCTTCCCACGCTTGTTGGAATAGCTTCGTGAGCATTCTGTTAAGCTCTTTCTCTTTATTAGTTCCGGGGTAATTCTGTACCTCCGGATATCTCCCGAAGGAGACTCTTTCTTCCACTGGCGTACTTTCGTCTCCCTTATATTTTTCTTCGTAAAACATTTTACAGGGACTTAATACTTTTTTTATCCGTAATTAAGTTGTTGTTACCATCTTTTTTTGTTTTGCTCATTTTCCTTTTACGATTTTCCGGAAACCGCTAGTATTGTCCTCGTGTGCTTTTTCTTCTATCAAGCTACGGAAGTTTTTCCAAGACTTCGCTTTTGCACTTTTGACAATTGCTTTAACTTCATTTCTTTTTTCTATATATATTGATCTAAACGAGTCTGTGCGATTTCTACTGTAAGCTTTCCATGTCATTTTCTTTCCTTGAGTTTTCTCCTTAATTTGTTGCGTCCACGAGGTGGTTCTCTTTTCCATAGTGTTTATCTTTGTTTTGCCACGTACTGGCTTCGCAGTATCCAATCGTGTATCTTTTATATTCTTTCAACCGTTTTCCAAATGCTTCCTGTTGAAGTGAGTGACCTTATCAAGAGTTGCACATCGTAATGTTTTAACTGTGATCATGTCCTTGGAACATTTTGAGGAACCGTCATTCGAATGTAGAAATTGCAGATTGTACAAAACTTTACTTAAATTACTGACTTAAATCCTGTTAGCCCTAGATGGGCATTGGACGTCATCAACGCCTGCGAGTGGATTTGTACGGTGTGTTTCAACTCACTTCAGTTCTTTCCCATCACTATCGATTGCTCTTCGACTGATCTCCGCCATGTTTGCTTGGCCCCTCTCTTTTCTATTCAGCGTGACTTGTCGAGTGGAATCCAATACATAGCATACGGTATTACAAAATATGGTCATTTTCACGCCTTAAGGTGTAAACAATCCATTGCCACTTCCTGCTCTATATAGTGATGTCTATAGGTTTTTTGCCCGTTCTCAGATCAAGCTGTTCTTAGGAGGCGCTATACAGCCTGTTCCTTAAGAACATAGCTTTTCTAGATTTTTGATAGTATTCCAAACGCAGCTTTAGCTTTCTCAATTCTGCTGCCACCATTGAGTTCAGTGCCACCGTCGGTCGACCGAGAAAATGCTTCCTAAATATAGAGCGCTTTCGACTTTCTTGACTTATTGTCCGGCAATATAGAGTTGAGCGTCATAGTTTGAAATGCTCAGGGTCTTTGTTTTTCCCGCATTTATATTAAGCCCTACTTTGTTTGCCTCAGCTTGCACATTTTCTGATATTTGGTGGAGATCCAGATGGAAAAGGTGAACATCGTCAGCATAGTCCAGGTGATCCACCTCAATTCTTGCTTTCTGTAAGTTATTACTGCATGAAGTACATCGCTTATGACTAGTAGAAATCACAACGGTAAAAGCCCTGAGATATTGCACCCTCGCAAGTAGCCTTATCCTAGGAAAGGCTATCTAGACATCATCTCTGTTCAATGATGATACAAAAGACGTTGATGTGACCTATAAAAGAGTATCCACACCGAAATCAGGCCTTTTTGACGTCGAGTTTTGATTCTATATGCTATCTTATCCGCTCTAGATTTATCTTAGCTGTTATTTTGGGTACGGCTCGATTGCCCTTTTTTTTGAAGCTTGATGGTCATCCCTCTTCTCTGGAAACCACTCATTTTCCCATGCTCTAAAAATAAGCTCTTGGAGTAACTCTGTCGATGAAATTAGCGCCGCTTGAAAATGCTCGGCAGTGATACCATCAATGCCTAACGCTTTCTGTTGAGGAATTAGATTCTTGCTACTATCTCAGTGTTGCTGGGGAATGCGGCTCGAATTCGGGAATTTTTTTGCTGCGGCACGCTTGTTGTAATATGGGTCTATGACTACCATTTAAACTTTTTACTTTTGTTTTTTTAGAACTCCGACCACCAGTAAGTTCTTTTGTGATGCTCTAGATTGTCCGTCTGACAATACGCTCTACTTCCTTCTTCTTCACATAATATTGGACTTCCAACACCGATTTCTTACCCACCCTTGAGTAAAATACGCTAATCGATCCATCTCTAAGTATCTGCTGGTAACCATGTCCTGAGACTTTTCTGCCTTATACTGATGTAGGCAACTGCCTAAGGTACAAAAACATTTTTCACAGTATTCCAATGGTTAGCCATGTCTCCATTCGTAGAGCTCCTGATTGTTTTCGTTTCTGTGCAAGATGGTACCTAAATTGTTGGCGCACTAGGGGATCCCGACGTCTGTCGGTATTGTACCTGGTAACTCGAAGCAAGTTTGAGCAGCTGCTGTTCACGGATGCAGTATGAAGACTACTTTAAATGAATCAGATGAACTAGTATTGCCGTTTAAGCTGAAATTAAAGTCATTCAACTCCGTCAAATGAAATTGTTAGTTCATAACCAAACATGAGCTTTACGTTCTTTTTTTACTAACTTATTGACTACATGTGGTTTGTTATATGTTTGCTATATATATGTCTGAACCTCCTTAGTGCATAGCCGAGGGTCGTTGCACTTTGTTTACTGTTGTATTACTCACTGTCCTCCGACACCTTTGTAATCGGGATTTTGGACCAATTGTGTCGAAGTTACCTCATTCTATAGGACTGTAATGTGAAGATTTGGTCGATTATGGACTTACTTAGCGCGCAATTACACTTATAGGGATCAATCATGTCGTTGGCAAAGGTTTTTTAGACGTTCACTCAATTTGGTATATAAGATCTTGTATCCAATGTTGTGGACACTTATACTTCTATAGTTGTCGCAGTTTAGGGGGTCTCCTTTTTTGTGGATCGGGCAGACGGTGCTGAGATTCCAATTATCAGGCATAAACTGTTCTGACCAGATCTGAGAAATGGGTTGGTGCATGCTCTTCACAAAGTTAAAGTATTTTCAACAATTTTGAATACCTCGGCTGGTAAGCTGTCATGTCCAGACGATTTGTTGGACTTTACCTTAGATATTGCTATCTTTACCTTCTCATTTTGATCAGGTGGACATAAGTATTAGTTGAATATTCTTGCCTGCCTACCGGCGAGATGTACCGTTTCTGCAGAAACAGTTTTCCATCTTCTCAGCATCGACTGTGAATCTACTCTCTACAGGCTCCTTTACATATTTTCTTTTATTAACATGTTCTTTTTGCTATTGGTAAAACTTTCGTATGTTACTCCTAAAGTATAACATCTTTACAAGCTTCTTGTTTATCAGTATGATTTTGCCGTCACTCTTCATCAAACCAGGGAGTTCTTAGTGGTGCTCCGGAGACGGCCATGTCCAAAAAGCCTAAGTCCATTGCCAGACGTGGTGTCGCGTAGGCTATACTTACCAACTGTTCTATCCTGGCGTTAAAACCGTCCGATACTTCCAACATACTTTTATTAGCAAATTTAACCTTAATGCGGATTGTCATAAGACGCTCGCTCTTGCCTACGTCTCTGTCGTATGGCAAATCCGCTTCCAGATAAGCGATATTTTCTTTCCCTATAGCAGTCACCATGCCGGGCAACGTACATTCGATTGTCGACTCTAAAACTCTTGAAATGTTGACAGTGGCATATGGTGAGTCTGACTTAAGTAAAAAAAAAAAAAAAAAAGTTTGCAAGTGGCACAAGCTCTTCCAAAATGGCCAAGAAGATGCCAAACGCGAACCTCGCTCTAGACGTCCCAGCACATCAACAAATTTCGGAGCTGTGAAGAAAATTGTTTTGGAAAATCGTCGATTTACCATAAGTGAATTTGCTGAGGATGTTGGCATATCGGTCGGCTCTTGTTATGCAATTTTTTCGGATATTTCGGGCATGAGACTACTTAATTTTGATCAGAAGAACCGTCGCATGAGCATCTCTCAGGACCTCTTGAATCACGACAATGATTATCCTGACTTGCTCAAAATGTCATGACGAATCAGGATTATTACGTTGAAACCAAAGCCCAGTCGTCCCAATGGAAGCAACCGGGAGAGCCAAGACCGAAAAAAGCACGCCAAGTTCGATCAAATGTCAAAGTTTTGATCACAGTTTTTTTCCATTACCGTGGCGTAGTGCATCAGTGGTTTTAACCTTAAAGTTGTACGGTCACTAAGGAGTATTACCTTGAAGTTATGCGCCGTTTGCGAAAAGCAGTAACAAAAAAATCTTCCGGAATTGTGCAAAAATGGCTTTTGCATCACGATAATGCATCTTCTCATTCTTCGTTGCTTGTGAGAGATTTTTTGGCCAAAAACAACACGATATTCACCGGATTTAACTCCATGCGACTTTTTCCCGTTTCCAAAACTGAAGAGACCTATGCAAGGACGGAGATTTGCAACGATTAGGGAAATAAAAACAGCATCGTTGGAAGAACTCATGCGTTGGCACAAGTGCATTACTTTGAAGTGAATAATATTAATATTAATGAGTAAATACATTTTTTCTTTTATATAAAAATATAAAGACACCATACTTTTTGAACACAGCTCGTATAATACGTCCATCTTTTTACACTGCAAGCACAATCCCGGCCAAACAAACCTTTTTGCTACCATTTGAGATGATGGTCGCGTGATTCATCGTATAGATGATGTTGAAGTCGTTTCGTCTAAGTATTTTCGGGCCGAATGGTCACATTCGAATAGTCTAATTATTGCAGTACAAAATATAGTTATCTTTCATGCCCTGGAATTTAAATTTTTTTAGCCTTGAACTCGTTACCTTACTTTGAAGTAGCGCCTGCAATTCAGTGCAACCCTACTGTTGAGCTTCATGCAAAAGGTTATAATCGATGACTTCAGAGGAAGTGATGGTCTTGATAAGGCTATAATCTAGCTTTCTATTCGAAAGCAAATGTTAATGGTTTGTGGTTTGTATCGTAAGCACATATAACAAAACTACGACCTTCTAACGCATGTTGAAAATATTATATTTTACTCCATAGTACACGTTGAGGAGCTCCTGGTAGTAGGTGCTGTACCTAGACGGACTTGGTAACAATTTCTTGGAAAAGAATCGTAATGGCTTCCAAGACACTTGAACCAGCTGCTTGAGGACAGTACCCTCGTCGATGTCTGATGCAATTGACACTTCGGGGTGTGCTAAGGTAAGAGCTTTTGCCACTGCTTACTTGCATTTCTCAGAGCACTGATAATGTTGTCTGTTCATTAAATATTACTACGATTACTTTTGTATTTTCTTAAATAAGGCTTAGAAGATGGTTCTGTACCTCAACAGTCTTAGGCGTGAACCTACAATAAAAGTTTGTCGTTTCAAAGAAACGATAGTGTTCGCACACTTGTTCGGGGTGTTTGAAGTTTCAGATGAAGTCAACTGTCTCTAGCCTTGTTCTGCTTTTACAGAAAAAACGTGAAAACAGTATCCATGCTTTCGACCAGTTTCCATTGGAACCATGTGTAGCAGGTGCTTGGATAATCGGCAGATTCCTTGGTCGTACATAACTTGAATTTCAGCTTTGGCTATATCTAGCATCTTTGGCGATAGTTATGCTGATGAAAATGTCGGTTGGCCTGTCGAAGTAATATGATGAGCGACATCATGAAAAATTAATTTTGGCGTTGGCGACGGGCGGGTGATTTCTTTGAACTCTGATAGAAGAAACCACCAAAAGATTTGATTATGGTGTCGATTGGGCATTTGTTCCTAAGGACAACAAAAAGTTCGCTCCAAGTATTGCTCATTGCACGTCAGCAATTGCAAATGGCCATCGAAAACTGCATCCGAGTCCCAAACTTACTAAAATATTTTTTCCCCATATGTGGCTATCTTCGACTCGTTGGCAGCGTATAAATAAAGGGTGATTCATATAAAGCTTTGATTTATAATGTAAAATAAAACACATAAATTTCAAATTGAACCTAAAGTTTTTATTATTAGTTAAAAGAAGAATTCATGGCATTTGCTTTTTAGGAACCATATCATGTAAATATTAGCCATAACTACGTCTGAGGTGGTCCATTCGGAAGGTCCAATTTTGGGCGACTCGTTCGAGCATAGCGACTGGTATCTCGCGGATAACACGAATAATGTTGGCTTCCAAAGCCTTCCAAAGCTTATTCCTGAAGACCTAAGACTTAACATATCCCCAGAAAAAATAGTCCAAAGGTGTGATATCGCACGATCTAGGCTGCCAATTTACCGTAGCAAAACGTGAAATTAAGTGCTTACCAAAATGATTTCTCAACAGGGCCATTGGCTGGTAGCGCCGTTTTGTTGAAACCAGAAGACCATGTGCTTGATAGCATTGATTCAATCAGCCCATAAACTACACCATACCGTTGTTTTTAATGCACGCAATGGTAGCTCTTGGTACTCTTCGGGTTGCTCATCAGCCCAAATATGACAATTTTGTTTGTTAACGTATCCATTGACCCAGAAATGGGCTTCATCACTAAACAAAATTTCGCAATAAAACACCAGACTTTCATTGAGTTTTTCCAGAGCCCATTCACTGAAAATTCAAGTCGCCTGGCTCCAATTCTGGTACAAGTTGAACTTTGTACACTTTTAGGCCGAGATCCTCACGTAAAATACGCAATGTTGTCGAATACACCAAGCCAAGCTGCTGAGAACGAAGACTAATCGATTCGTCACGGTCTTCGCGTACACTCTCAGCTACAGCTGCTATAGTCTCTTCACTACGAGTTGGATGTGGTCTAACCAGTCGAGTATCATCAACTAATGTAAACTGGGGCTCAAATTTGTGAATGGTATTGGCAATAGTGGTGTCAGTAGGTCGATTTCTCACAGAACGCTGATTTTCGTAATGAAGCTGATTAAATTGGAGACGCTGTTGTGATATGAGTCTTTTCATGATGATTTGCCAAACGATACTGAATAAACATGACAAAGCAGTTTGATAGGATTCATGTGTGATCTGTCAAAAACAGCCTATTAAAAATCAAACCTCACGATGAATCACACCTTTCAATAATTGTGAGCTTGTTTGTTGGCTTTTTATTGTACTGTTGCTGGTACTTGGATATATTGGCACTTGGATCTATAAGGAATTAAATTTTTCTCATAAGGTACATAATGAATAAGCAGTAAACTTTGTTGACTGCTATCTGTTCCCACTTCAAGTGACAGGAATTTTAGTTTTCCTGCCTTTTTGACGCATTGTGAAAAGAGCAAGGAACCCAGCAATTTTTCGCTTTGAATCCGTGGTAATTGCGGTCTTCCCAATTATTAATAGATTAGCTAATTCAGTAATGAACCCCTAATTAAGTGTGTTCGTATCATACATGTTTTGAGCTGTTATTTGGGAATAATGTTAGCAACTTGAGCTAAAATGCTGATCTTCATGACGGCGACTACTGTTTTTTTTTTTTTTTTGTTTTCATGAGAAGGTGAGAAATGTTCATAGACACTATAGGCCCGGAACCTATAGTAGTGTGAGATTCTTACTCACTAAAAAACACCTCCCTTATGCAAACCACGACTGAGTTCACACTCAACAAGCAGTTCTTCTATCGCATTTTATTTTGTTTTTATAAAATATCCTGCAGGCGATTTTCCATTGAAAATTCCTGTGTACATTAGAAAAATTACGAGCTGCTAATCATCGCGCTAGATCGAGAGGTTTAGTCCTTTTCAGACAGCGCAATAAATTTGTCTCGTCGAGGATCTAATGAACAGAAATATTCGTATGACCTTGTAATCGATTTTTATGTTTTCGCGCAAACATTTTAATTACGTTCTGAACGTTTTCGACTCCTAAGTCTCTGTGGATATCATCGTTTCTAATGAACCACGGCGCATTAACAATACCTCGAAGAACTTTGTTTTGGAATGTCTGTAACACATTAATGTTACTATTTTTAGTACAACTCCAAAGTTGTACACCATATGTCCAGATCGGTTTTAGCACTTGCTTGTATAACAGCAGTTTGTTCTCTAAGCTAAGCTTAGAATACTTTCCAATAAGCCAGTAAATATCTCTATATTTGATTTCAAGCTCTTCACGTTTTTTCTAGCGTCGAGTGTCATACCGAGATATTTGGCCTCGTTCGCGTAAGGAATTCGTACTGCATTGATAAACACCGGTGGATTTTCAATTTTCTTGAGAGTGAAGTTCACGTGGACAGACTTGTTTTCATTAAGCGCGATTCGCCAAGTCTTTGTCCAATTGTTAATCCGCGTAAGGACACGTTGCAACTTAGCAGTTGCTTCTTCGACTGTTTTAGCCGTTGCCAAAATGGCAGTGTCATCAGCAAATGTTGCTAGGACAGTGTCGTCCGTTTGCGGTATATCACGGATAAAAAGCAAATATAGCAGAGGGCCAAGTACACTTCCTTGCGGCACCCCCGCCTTAATTGTCTTAAAAGTGGAATATTCGTTTCCGTGTCTCACACGGAAGAGTCGGTCTTTCAGGTATGAACCTAAAATACAAGACAATTGCTGGGGTAGGGCTTGTCGGAGTTTATATTTTAGGCCTTCATACCATACCTTATCAAAGGCTTGCGAAACGTCAAGGAATGCGCTTGAACAGACTAACTTACACTCGATTGCTCGTTCAATTACATCGGTTATTCGATGCACTTGGTCAACTGTAGAGTGTTGGCTTCTAAAGCCAAATTGATGATCAGGCAAGAGGGAATTTGTGTCGGTAATTGGTTTAAGACGATTAAGAAGGATTCGCTCGAAGACCTTCGATTTAATCGGGAGAAGCGATATTGGTCTATATGAGTTGACTTCAGTCAGCGCTTTGCCGGGTGTCGGAACCATAATAACTTCGGCTACTTTCAAACCTTTTTTCGGCAAAGCTTTAAATATCTCTCCATTTATTAAATCATATCCTGGAGCTTTATAGGGCTAAAGCGTGTCTATAACTTGTCTAAGTTCCCTTAGTGTAGCCTTTTCTACTGGAAAGTTTGTCGTCACGTCTAGCGTATTGACATTCTGAGGAAGCACCCCCCCCCCCCCCCCCCCATCGAATGGTTTAAACGTTTCTGCAAGATCTTTTTCCTTATCTTCTTTCGCCCAGTCATCCTGGTTTCTTCTTATTGGCTCCACGTATATTTGGGGCTTTCGAACACTTTTAATGGCTCTCCATATGGAGTAGTTGGTATCCTTTGTCGCTGTGAGTCTTTCAAGGTAGTTATTATTGATTATTGAAGTCCTTGATCGGTTTTTTCAACAAGTTGCAGAGCCTATTGAAGGACGTTTTATCTTGTGGTGCCCGGGTTTCATGCCCGGGGACTACTGTGTGGAATTTCGTCACATCGTTGCATATTCTCGAGTTGACAAACTGGGATTGGACTGAACAAAACCATAGCTGCGGGTGAATTTTCCAGAAGGGTGGAATTTTAATTGAAATTTTTGAAATTCAATCAGTGTGTGTTTGACGAATCCTGACTTGTCGATGAGGTAATGAGAAGCTCTGGCGTTCGTTGCAACATACTAACACAAGTCAGTGCCGTTTTATAGTAAAACGCAAAATTTTTGCAAAATTCAACTTTATTTATCAATATAGTTACCTTCGAGGGCGAAACACTGATTGAAACGATTTTTCAATCTTTCGATACCAGTTTTGTAGTACGATTTCGGTTTAGCCTCAAAATAGGCTTCTGTTTCGGCGATTACTTCTTCATCGGTCTTAAATTTCTTTCCGGCGAGCATTCTTTTGAGGTCTGCGAACAGAAAATAGTCCCTGAGGGCAAAATCTGGAGAATACGGTGGGTGGGGAAGCAATTCGTAGCCGAATTCATTCAATTTTGCCATCGTTTTCATCGACTTGTAGCACGGCGCATTGTCTTGATGAAACAGCATTTCCTTTTTCTTCAAATGCGGCCGTTTTTCTGCGATTTCGTCCTTCAAACGCTTCAACAACGCAATGTAATAGTCGCCGTTGATAGTCTGCCCCTTTTGGAGATAGTCGATGAAAATTATTCCATGTGTATCCCAAAATTCGGATGCCATAACCTTGCCAGCCGACTGTTGAGTTTTTGGTCGTTTTGAACGAGGTTCGTCGCCTGGTCGCCACTCAGCTGACTGCCGACTTGACTCTGGTGTAAATTGATGGAGCCAAGTTTCATCCATTGTCACATACCGATGCAAAAATTCGACTTTATTGCGGTTGAACAGCTTTAAACACTCCTCTGAATCATGAACAGAGGTCGACTGTGAGCAAACGCGGCACCCGCTTTGAACAGAGCTTTCGCATGTCCAAATATTCGTGTATGATATATCCAACACGCTTTTTTGATATCTTCAGAGCCTTAGCTATCTCGATCAACTTCACTTTACGGTAATTCGTAATCATTTTGTGGACTTTTTTGATGTTTTTATCTGAAACAGCCTCTTTTGGACGTTCACTGTGTGCATCATTTTCGGTGCTTGTATGACCACTTTTAAATTTGCAAATGGTTCGTTCGGCTGGTGCAGAGTCCGGGTAACACTTATCAAGCCATTTCTTTCCATCGGCTGCATTTTTTCCCACCAAAAAGCAACGATAAATCAACACACGAAATTGCTTTGAATCCATTTTTTTTTTTTTCACTAAAACAAAAGTTGCTTCACTCACAACGCTATATCTCGAGAGCTAATCGTCCGACAGCTGTCAAATTTATACACGTATTTTTTGAAGGTTGGTACTAACTGAAAATGGTATGGATTTAATTGAAGTGGTGCCCTCTCTTAGAAACGGACCTTTCAGCCCATATATTATATGTTGCGGCGTCTGTTGAATCGATAATACTTGTTAATTAGTCAATTATAGTTAATAACAAATACTGAACACATGTTACTTCAAAAAAATTTAAAATGCGGAAACGTCTGCCCTCTTTTTGGCACGTGCTTTCACCTCTGTTGTCTACACAAGAAAATAGAAGAAATAGAGCGCAGCTCGATCTCTAATGTTGCATCAGTGAAACGATGTAAAATCAAACAATTTGTATGTATGTGTGCACCACATTATGTCACAAACTGTTGTCACTATCCCAGTATTTGACGTAGTATAAGATATTTTCTTCTTCAAGCACGGAAAGATAGTGGTGATATTTTAATTAGATGACGCGCGCTGCTCCAACTAGGTTTTACGAATGACCTGGTGCTGATCATTTTTTCAACTCTAAAAAGCTCGATTCCTAACCATTTGGCTTATGCGGATTTGTTGGATTTGAGTTTGGATATTGCCGCCCTCATTTCGAGCGGACGGTCGTTTTTGCATTGCTCATTGAATGTCCGAATTGAATGACTCATCCTACTGACAGAGGTTTGCTCTTTCATCCGAGTGTGTCTTAACTAAATTTTAATAAAATTTTTCTCTTTTTCTGAACCAGATTTCTCAATAGCATATCTATAGTATACATGCGAACTCCGTCCGCAACTAATCATTACACCATAAGTGTTTTGTTTGTGATTTCTTGCGGAACCTTAGAACATCAGATCAGGCACTTTGTTGAACTTCTACAAGCAATGCCATTAGTCCCCTTGAAGGAGTTGCGGTCAGAAAAGACAAGCTTTTGCGATAGCAAACCTTCCAGAGTATTTGCTTAATGTTTTATTGTCTTGATATCCATATTCTAAATTTTCCTATCACAAGGTACTTGTCTATAGCAATGTGATAGGTATATATGGCTTCTTGTGTTTTAATCTGGGGTCAGTCATACAATCAATACATATACGACGATGTATTGTACACACGCGAAATGAATCAGCACATGTTCGTCTCCACATATAGTATCAAAGGTGCCCTCCTTGCCTTTTCTGTAATAAAAGTCACAACTAAAACATGTATATACGTGGAAATGTATCTCAACAAAATCAATTCTGACTACTGTGTAGACAGAGGTAAAAAACTTCTCCCAACAGTTTTTATAATTTTTTCAAAATCTAAATGAATTTTCTGAGCCTTTTTGTTTTAAGCTGGTTAGCATACAAATAGCGATCAGAAGCCTACTAAAGCTACCAAAGATGCTCCTTTCACTTTGCATAGGTTCGAATTTTTCTTTCATATATTTATGACCGGCACAACAAATCCCAATTCAATTTGTCAAAGCCATGATACGATTCTACAAGTTAAGGTTACTTATTATGTAGATTATCTAGAGAAAGAAAGTAACACCTCTTAGGTTCTCAAGTGTCCTGCGATACAATTTTCTAAACTCTCATATATGTAATAGATTCTACTCTTTTCTCACGCCAAAAAACTTTTCTCATTTTAATAAAACGGATTTCCCTGGCTGGCAAGTTTTCTTTCCTTTCTCCTTTCCCATGGTCGCTCTGGAGGCTTTTCTTTTATTGTGAACTTTGTGAATGGCTACATCATGCATACTAACACATTGTTATGCTGCTAGTTTCCAAGCGTTCTAGGTTTTATGCTTTCTTTTTTATTTCTCTTGGACAAAGTGAGATTGTAAAGTCACTCTAGTGGGGAAGGACTTTCACGAACACATTCAAAAACTAAATGCTGCCCAGTGTCACACCAATTCAGAACTCTGCCGAAGTCGCCTTGGTGCCTAGACAAGAGTTTTCATCGTTTTCATTGTCGTCATCGTTGTTGTAGTTGTAGTTTCAGTGTCGTTTGGAGTATGCGTTTTTACAAATATGGGTAATTTCGGAAGAAAATCCTTCAGAGAGAAGGAAGAACATGAAGAAGAAATTGAGACTTAATGTATGGCAAAAGTTTAGTGAAACTTTAAGACGAGGAACAAGGCGAAGTATGTAGTAGGTACGTGTTAGGCTCTTGTAGGGATTTCAGTGCTAATGGTTTCTCGTGCAGCATCTGCAAAATTAGCGCTATGAAGTATCGTATTTGAATAGCTTGAGCAGTGGAAAATTATCCACCTAGTTGGGATATATTTCATGGTCTTTCAGGGTGAAACTTGTAAAGCGAAGGCATATTCTTGGAATTCATTCTTCAAAAATAGTTTCCGGCATAGATGGGCATTTACTGGTACTAAGGCTTGTAGGATGGCACAGACAATACTATTTCATTAAATTTGCCTAGACCTGGTTAGAAAATATTTTATAACTTTTCAAGACATTATCTACCCTTGGTTTCTTGTCAACAGCTACTGGTAAATGGTGATAGGACATATTATACTCGTACTTACAATATAAAGAAGAAAGTTTGTTGAAGAAAACTTCCTCGTGAGAAAATGCATTTCATTACTGATGGCTTTAAACCATTTTAAAGTTGCATTAAAAGGACGGTCAGTAATTTAGTGAGCAGTTATTCAGCAAACCTTAAAAATATTTTCGTCTTGGGTCACATTGGAAAAGAACGTTCTGCTACAGTCGGTGTCTTAAAAGCCATCGATCTTGTCAGAAAATGTTGGCATGCTAAAATTATATTCTTCCCAGATATGAGTAAGTGCAACTAGCTTTATTCCCTTCCTCGTTAAATTTGTCGGAACACTAAACTTTTCCTAAGAAATGTGCTGTACATAAACTTTTTCACTTAAATCCGTACACTAGCTAGTAAAGCTGAAAAGAATTATGGTAAATCTCCGTCCGTGCACAAAGCCACCGAAACTTAAAAAACAACAACAAGAAGAAGAGAAGATACTGCCGCCGATAATATGTAGATACTGTCGCCGTCATCGTCGTTGTTTATCTGAAGGAATTCCATACACAAACCGAATGAAGAATTTTGTACCACTTCACAATTACTATGGCAAACTTCGCAAAGTCGATTACGGTGCCCAATACCAAGACTATCTTATACATTGACATACGGCTTCTATTTAACTGACCGAGGCATTTTATTGACGAATAAATGCGTCATCAAGAACACAATCTCTCTTAAACATTGATCCCCCGACGATGCGATGACTGAAAATAATTAAAATGAAATATTAGGCGTCAGGAATGTGCTTATCACATTGCCTCGTTGGATATTGTGTCAGCGACAGATTGTAATGATTAATAGCATTTTAATAGAGTAACTTATCTGATGACATAATCCTACACGGTCATCCTGGATTTTCCGACTGTCCTCAGTCGGACTGGAAGACGTAATAGCTTTCGTCTTCTTCGCCTACCTCGTCTAGTTCGTTTACCTATGACTTCAGATAATCGGCTTCTGTAGACGTTTTGTTTGGTCCTTTGTGCTTGCCCACGTTTCATATCTCATATCTCTCGTTTATTTTTATCTGTTTTACCACGTATGGTCCAAAGAATTTTCCGTACAACTTCAGGCTGGTTCCGAATAGGTTGCTCTTAATCGCCACCATATCCCCCAATTCATACCTGCGCAGCTGGTTCCGCTTTCGGTGGTAGACTCTTTTATTTTTTTCTTGAACCTTCAATATTTCCTCTTTTGCCGCTTTTTTTTTTTATTGCGTCCCTCTCATTTTTAAAGTCATCCAAAATTGCCTCCTAGCCTCCTCACTGCGCCGAACTTCAATTGAAAAGGATTTCTTTTGAAATCTTTTGCATTTTAATGTGAATTGTAGGTTATCCACAAGCTTATACCATTTTCGGAGATCATCAATTGCTATCTTTGCCAGAACTTAGATGATGATTCGGTTTTTCCTCGGAATCTCTGCCGTCGTTAGCAAGTTGAGTATCGTTTTTCGGTCACAAAATTCCTTGAAGAGGCTGGAGGTGGATGCCGTCACTTTGTCAAAACAAGATGCGAAATGGGTTATCGAAAACTTCTCCCTGCACCTCCAACTTCTTAGTAACTTCGTCGCTGTTAGTTGTTTTGACCATATAGATCCATGCGAACATGGTGAATACATCTAAACCTACAAAGACGTACTTGAGTAACTAGCTCGTAAATGGTAAAGACCACATGTGGTCAGTGTGGTAGGTGTATAGTGACTGGTTGGATTCAGAAATCCCTCACCCTTATCCGCCTTCTCCTCTGCTAAGATGCATGCGACACAGTTAGTTATTACATTTCCAACGACGGCAGCCGCTAACATCGGTTATTCGATTACCTCATATCGTTATTCGATTATGTAATGTCATGACTGCTTCTACTTTTTACTGCTCTAATAGGGTCCCTTTCGTGCGCATTCCTTAATTATTTCTTGCGGCGAGACTTTTGGGACCACCAAAAGATTAATTCCGACTAAAAACTTTTACAGGAGGTCGTTTCTCATTTCAAAGTCCTTGTAAACTCCTGAAACGGTTAAAATATTATTATTTATTGACTGTACTCGCACTCATCTTAATCTTGAGCGCTTTTGATACTTGGGATGATATCAATTCCGATACCCATAACAGCTGCATGACACATGGTCGCATGGAATGCCTCACAATCAGTATAAATTTTGAGATGCCGTCCCAATACTTACGTGCTCATAACTCGTGTAATCCTGTTCAGCTGGGATCGCTTTGAAGCGGCTGTAGGATACTGGATGGAGACCAGTGTCGTGCTTTTGGATTAGCAGGTCCCCATACCCTATCATGCCAGCATATGGTATGGAACTCGTTCCACATGCAACATATCCTTAAGCGAGTTAAACGCAGCACTTTGATCTAATCTTAATTCGAACGTAATATCGTTCTTTGTCAGATCTGACAAAGGTTTTGCTATACTAAAATACTTTGATATAAACTTACGAAAAAATCCCGTTAGTTCCAGAAAAGCCTAAGCCTGCTTTACGTTTGTTGGTTTCACACTCGTTGCGTAAGTCGAGTGTTGTGACTATCTTGACACTATAGAGCTTCTCCAGCACTTCTCCATAACAGACAGATGGTAGCTATCATTTAAAACCTACATGTTAAGTTTCCGATAATCCACGCATAAGTTACTGCTACCTTCCTAACTAACTTTAGAACTGGTGAGGTCCGACCTGCTGTGAGCAGCAAGACGTTTTCCCTTCTGGTATACTTGTTATCCACTATGATGTCCAAAATATCGTTCTATTCTAGTACACCGTCGGTTGGGGGTGAAGCTCTTTGACGCTAATGATTATTCTTTGTTAAAAATGGTGATTCATCAAAAAATTTGATTTATAATGTAAAATAAAATACATAAATTTGAAAGTTAACTCAAAATTTTTATTATCAGTTAAAAGAAAAATTCATGGCATTTATTTTTTGAAAATGATGTTATATAAATATTAGCCATGACTACGAATGAGGTGGTCCATTCAGAAGGTTCAATTTTGGGTCAATCGTCAATCGTAACTGGCTTATTCCTGAAGACATGAAACCTTATATATCCCCAGAGAAAATAGTCCAAAGGTATAATGTCACACGATCTAGGCGGCCAATTTACCGTTGCAAAACGTGAAATTAAGTGCCCACCAAAATGATTTCTCAACAAGTCCATTGTTTTATGCGCTGTATGGCTCGTAGCGCCGTCTTGTTGAAACCAGAGCTCACCGAATTTCAGGAAGCACATATGAGAGTCCGTTAACATGGCGCGATAATGGTTTCCATTCACGGTAACATTCTGATTTGCCCCATTTTTGAAAAAATATGGACCAATGATTCCACCAGTCCATAAACCCCATCATACCGTTGTTTTTATTGGATGTAATGGTAGCTCTTAGTACTCTTCGGCAATTTTGTTTATTAACGTATTCATTGAGCCAGAAATGGGCTTCATTACGGAACAAAATTTCGCGATAAAACACCAGATTTTCATTGAGTTTTTCCAGGGTCCATTCACTAAAAATATGACGCAAATTCAAGTCGCCTGGCTTTAGTTCTTGCACAAGTTTAATTTTGTATGCTTTTGGGCCGATATCTGCACGTAAAATACGCCAAGCCAAGGTGCTAAGAACGACGACGAATCGATTCTTCACGGTTTTCACGTGAAGAATCTTCTTCTGAGCTACAGCTGCTATAGTCTCTTCACTACGTGCTGGATGTGGTCTAACCGGTCGAGTATCATCCACTTATGTAAACTGGGACTCAAATTTGCGAATGGTATTGGCAATAGTGGTTTCAGTAGGTCGATTATGCGCACCGTAAGTTCCTCGAATCGCACCAAAAACATTTCTCACAGAACGCTGAACAAATTGGGGACAGTATTGTAGTGTGAGTCTTTCCATGATGACTTGCCAAACGATACTGAATAGAAATGACAAAGCAGTTTGATAGGAGTCATGCGTGATCTGTCAAAAAAAGCCTATTGAAAATTAAACCTCACGATGAATCACCTTTACTTAAACCTCTGCATTCTTCAAAAAATCCTTTTTCAACAGTATTCGGTCGGAATCCAGGTACATCAGATACGACTTAGAATTTTGTACTGTGTATCTGAACGTCTCGCACGTGAAGAATTCGGTGTACACAGCGTAGGGGATCTATTCTCAACTCTTTGTTTCGCCAAGTGACTTTGCATCCTGTTGTAGAACTCCATGTTGTTGCTTCTTGTAGTATCACTTTGTTGGTCCTAGAGTCAGGAATTCCTTCCACCTTACTTTTATTAGGCATCTGTAATATAATGTTAAAATACACCCATTCTTGATGGTGTATATGGAATCCATTCACCTACCCGTTCAACCGTTTACCATTGGTTCGTAGAGTTTCGGCGTGGTTAAACATAGGTTTTTTTATAAACCGTGCCCAGGTGACACAAAAACGGTTACCACACACGAAACCGTGGCCAAAATCCATAATCTCGTATTGGTTGACCGCCGAGTGAAAATTCGCGAATGATAGCAGGCATCTCAACTTAACGCGTTAGCCATATCCTGCATGAAATTTTGGGCATAAGAAAGTTGTCCGCGCGGTTAGCTCACACCGGAAAACATGCGCAATCATGAGACCATTTCAAAGATGTCATTGGTCTTGTTTAATCGAAATCCGGAGGAGTTTCTGCGTCGTTTCGTGACTGGGGATGAGAAATGGATTCATTGGTACACACCAAGGACCAAAGAACAATCAAAACAATGAGTTTTACCCGGTGAACGTGCTCTAAAGAAATCGAAGACCGTACCTTCGGCCGGAAAATTGATGGCAACCGGGTTTTTGGGCGCGCGAGGTGTGATCGACGTTGTCTATTTGGAGAAGGGAAAAAAATCACAGGAGCATATTACGTCGATTTATTGAGCCGATTCAACGCCAATTTAAAGAAAAAGAGCCAACGTTTGGCGGAGAAAAAAGTGCTCTTCCACCATGATAATGCACCGGCTCACAACTCCGCAGTCGCCACAGCCAAATTGGTGGAATTGCTCTATGAATTACTCCCCTATCATACGTTTCCTCCGGATAAGGCTCCATCTGACTTGTTTTTGTTTCCAAACCTTAAATGATCGCTCGCCGGAAAGAAGTACGGGTCAAACGAAGAAGTCATCGCCGCCGCGGAGGAGTATTTTTCAGGCCAACAAAAGTCGTACTATAGTATACGGGGTGGTTAAAAAGTTGTGAAAAAGGATAACATTGAAAAATAAATTGTCAAAACCTAAAAAGGTTGCGTTGTCATTTCTAATCCGGGTATTCATCAAACAGCCTTCGTATACGGAAAGTCTAAGAGGTTACTGCTGGAATTAATCTCTCGTCTCCGCAGATTTCTTCCGTTTATATTAGATAATCATTGTCTTCGTATATCTGGAAAACGTTTTCAAGATTTTTCACAAATACATAGATTCGCCTTTTGTTTTATTTATTTTTGCCAAGTTTTCACCGCTGCTTTTGACTGGCAGAATGTATGCCTTTGGTCTTTTTCATTTTTATGTAGCCTTTCACATTGAGTATTTTGTACTGGCATCGTTCGTCAGATTTGTAAGGTATCTTTCCACCTTAGTGTTTAAACTTTTAAGTCTCTGGTGCTCTCGACAATTGCCAGCGTTTACGAGCTCTCTTCTTTCCAGATATAATGTAAGCAGATGATGAGTGATCTGAATCAAAAACAGGGCCTTCCTGCACTTGGGTAGTATTTGGAGAGATATTCTGAGTTATAAAGAAGTCGGCTATGTCCAGGATTTTGTTCCTATCTATGGGCTAGTAAGTAGTTGAGTGGTAATAAGCCTTCTTTTACAGATTTAAGGAGTTGTTTTCGTCTTGTATTTGTTAATGTTAATCTCCAAAGTTTGTTCTTTGTATTAAAATCGCCACCTATTATGAATTTATTTCCGAATTTACGGAAGAGGCTTTTAAAAGGTAGCAAGGAGAACAATATACCACAGCTACCGTTACCTGGCCGCTGCTTTTGATTGTATTTCACACGACACGTATTCGTCATCTTCATGGCTCTAAGTGCCTTAAGGAGACGATACTTTCTTAGAGAAATTTTTATCCTTGGGCAAATTCACAATATCTTCACCAGAGAGATTCTCAATTCAGTCAAAAGACTCGAGCCCCTTTTGGCTTCTTAAGCCTCCGCTTAAGAAAAAAAAAAAAATTAAAATCGGATACTTATGTATGACAGTTTGCATAAGTAATATTTCTCGCCTGGGCAAGGGCTAAGAAATGCCCAGCTTTTAACAACGGAATGGGTTGATTCGAATTTGTTCACTATTATTCGCTCAACTATTCCCTCATCGTTGGAACTCTGATATAGCTACAGAAATCTAAACCAATAAATTATTTGTTGGGTCTTTTTCTTTCATATTAATAAGAATTCATCTGTCAGGGAAGGATGTGATGTAAGACTACACCAATTATGATACAACCATCTTGATGTCTAAATAAATCATCAGCATATGAAATATATTCTTATTCATGATCCTTTGTAAATAGTTTCTTGCTAATATTTTTTTATTATTCATTTTCTGTTGCATCTCCGGTTTCCTTCGTTTATTGGATATCGATATTGATGCACACTGGACGATAACAATGATAGATGTACGAGTACGGGCACAGCAAAATCCTCATCCGGGAATCACTCAAGCGTAAATGAGAATCAGACTATGAATTCGTTCACGAATCAGGATACAAATACAAATACGAATACGAATACGAATACGAATATTGTTCACAATGGCAGTGGGAGCGGAGGTGGTACACAAACTGGACCCGATACCATAAACAATCATTCTAGCAAAAGTAATTCAAGTTGTTGCAATGATGACGGTATTAGAATTAGTAATTGGAGTGGAAATGTCGATACGAATAGGAACAACAACAACAGCACAAGTACGAATAATAGTAGTAAAAAGTCAAGCGCCGAACTATATAAGGAAGCAGCTCAACTCCTGGGACTCTCCTGTACTCTATGTGATAACTGCCGATGCCTCGATTGTCAAGTAAGTACTTGAACTTATATTCGTTTCCGTATTGGAGTACATTATGTATTTTTGCTTTGCAGTAGTCGTATATTTGAAATTTATTTTACATTTGATTCTCATTTCAGAGTCGTTACTTCGAATGCGATGACTCTGACAGTTACTCGGAATTTTCTTTTATGGATGAGTACTATGAAACGCTGCAGGAGGTTGATACAACTCTGAAATCTCACTTGCACTCTAGACAGGATTCATCACCGATACTGCATCATTTCCAAGAGAGCAGTACTACCGTTGATTCAACATTGAGCGTTGCTAACTTAGAAAATAACACTAACGACAACGTACTCGACCACTGTGAATCATTTAGTGATCTAAATCTTGAGAATTCCATTGTGAGCAAAGACTAATTAGGGCTCTCGGAAGGAACACCAAATAAAACAAAATAAACTACATTTAAAAGCCAACTCCTTAACATGGTAAGCTATTCACTTTTGTCCTTTTTACCGCTGGCTCTAAGCCAAACAACCTTTTTGGTTTTTTTTTTTTTTTTTTTTTATTACTTTACGGTCGGATCGTTTTTGGGGTGTTGGTTGACCACAAAAAGTGGCAACACTCATAAAAAATTCACCCTACGGATGTTAGCCCGTAATGCAATTCGCGTTCTTACGAACACTCGTACTCGTAATTTCCTTCGTCGCGTCACTTTTGTTCAGTTCGCTGTTGGGCTCCTGTTAAATTTCCTGTTCGCATTACGCTTTTCCATTTTAATCTTTTTCTGTGGCGTTTCGGCAGCAGGATAAAAGGCTAGAAGCGGCTATTGTTTCTCCCTTGTTCAAATAAACTAACACAGAAATTGCAGTGGGAAAAAGTTAATTAACGCTTCTGTGAGGTTTTAGGTTATTCGTTTGCTTGACTCGGAAATGAGGGTTGCCTGCGGATGTGAATGTACCAGTACGAGTATCCTGTGGAGGTCAAAAGTTTTCTTAATCGTATCTTTCTATGCAGCGTTGATAATGGATACAGTCGGTTCAGTAGTATGGATATCAATGCCAACATTTTTATTGTTCCTATCGAAGGGGAATATCATTATCTCCATAATGAACTGCGACGACACAGTTTGAAGCGAAAATGATGAGATTCAAAGACCATTGATGCGTAAAGCAGAATACATACATACTTAAATACGAATACTTAGGTGGTGTGTTGTGGGCTGTGTATAGTAGACAGCAAATTTTAACGACTTACATTCGGATACATATCAGAGCAAACTTCAATCTGAGGGGAGCGAAATAATATAAACACAGGAAAAATCAGAGTGGAAAGATAGGATAGTAATAGACGTATTAAATGGAGAATTGGCTTCCCAGAGGATGAAGACAAGCTAACACAGCAAATGCCAAACATTCTACGCACGGATTCATTACGGTCCATTTAATTCATTGGCATTTTGCGGCCGTCATCGGTGTTTGCAGTCCGCTGGAGAGAGCAGGAAAAAGGAAGTGAAGCGATATTTAATGAATATCTTTAGATTCGATGAACAGTCTCACTTTTGGAATGCTTATATCAACGACTTATATTGAAAGCAAGGGATTGGAGTTTACGAAATCTAGTTTATTGCCCGCACTTTACCGTCATCTGTTATTAATATATTTTTTCATTCTCCTCGTAAGACTAACAACTATCTCATAGAACGTCAAAGTAAACTGTTAAAAATACAATTACGGTTCTATATTGAAGTTATGGACATCTGTTTCTAGAAATTAAGTCATTTATTTAAATAATAACGATGGTAGATATAGTTTCATGCAAATGAGGGTTCTTGTGTTACTTCTTACACATTTAGACGACACGGTTTTTGGTTAACTGCATTCAGTCACGTACCCAAACCAAGGTTTCTCTCTACAGATGCGTCCCTCTGAGTGTGAATCGAAAGCTTTTCAGGCCGAAGCGTTGGACCAACGGCATCGGTCACATCCCCGAAGGGTTTACTATCATCGGTCCAACCGACCTCTCGCCCTAGGGGTATCTATAATGGGACTGAGATCGTTCCACAGTTATCCGCACGCCAATGGGAAAAAAATAATTACGGAGTTACAACAACCCTTGGATACGGAAGTATTTAATACTGACAAAACCACCAAACGAAACAAGGACAACATTCTTCGGATCAGCAAGTGGAATGTTAGGTCCCTTAATAGGTCACTTGCAGCCGAACAACTAACGGAGAACCTCGACTGCAGCGACATCTACTACCGCGATTATTATCAACGGCAAAAGCAGCACCCATTTAGATGCGGATCCGTTATAAGAGGCAGAAGTCTTGAGTTTCCATGTGGAAAAGGAGACAGATGCCAACATCGAAGATGGCTTCTACGAGCTCGTGGATAAGACTTATGAGCAGTGCCCTAACTATGACATTTAAATTGTTATCGGGAACTTTAACATAAAGCTTGGAAGAGAGGGAATCTTTGGCAGTACTGTCGGAAAGCATAGCCTGTACGGCACCATCTCCTTTATCGGATTTTTGTAGCTAGAACAACTTGATCTTGATCAATCAGAACCGTCAAACAGATTGACCACGTTGCGATCGACTCAAGCCACTTCTCCAGTATTATGGATGTCCGAACGTTTCGAGGGGAAAACATCGACTCGAAACATTTACTTTTTGTAGGAAATACGGTTGCGGATATCCCTGCATAGAAGGGACTAGAGCTGCTCACGAGCTCTACAAGAAAAAGAAAAAGAGATGAACACCGGCTTCTCAGGAGTAAAATCGTGGAGCATGAGAAGTGCGTGGTCGAGAAAATGAAGAAATGTTACCACATGAATAAGATTCAAAAGTTTTACCAAAAGGTGAAAAAAACATGCTACGGATACAAACCCCGAACCGGAGCCAGTAGAGACAAAGAAGAAAACATAGCATAGGAGTCGCAGTCGACGCTGAGGATTGGGATCGACTGTGTAACGGCGATGATCAAGATACCTCTTTCAGCCAGAATGAATCTTTCAACTAGACGAAATTAACCAACAATTCTGTGCACGCGACCTAGATAAACTGGAGGTAGCCATATCTAAGCTTAAGTTCCAACAAAGCTGCTGGAGCGGACGAAGTGGCTGTCGAGCTCTGTAAAGAGCACGAGGGAGCAGTATACACCAACTCATCTGCAAAAGTATTCCTGATTAATGGAACTTCAGCTACGTTTCTCCGATCCTCGAGAAAGGAGGCTCTCTCAACTGCGCCAACTACAGACGCATCAGTCTTCTTAACATCGCCTACAAAATTCTCTCTGCCGTCCTATGTGGTTTTAGGATAGAAAAGTCCACCATCGACCAAATATTCACTCTACGGCAGATCTTGGAAAAACCTATGAGCTCCAAATCGATACAGACCATCTACTATATTCATCCTTTGATTTAAAAAAAATTATTTTGACAAAGCGATAAGCTATCATGCAATTTCTTAAACATCATTCTTCAAAGAATAGTACAAAACTCACGCGCAAACACAAGAGCCGCAATCTTTTAAAAATCCATCCAATTACTCGAATTTAACAGTCAACAAGGATAAGCCCAAGGTTATGCTGGCAACCATTAAGGACATCCAACACCGATGTCTCGGGCAGAACGTCATCCTCGATAAACAAAGGGTGAGCGAACAGCTAGTGTGGAAGTCTATTATGAAGTTAATATAGAATTTTATTGATTAATAAAGCTTAGTTCATGGCAATTATAAAAATAGTACAACATTTTTCAAGTAATAACTTCAAACACATCACTGACAAACTTTTTGAAGAATAAGTTTTTCAATAGCCGCAATTTTAATTTGGATGTTATCGCTGGGCTTTGGGATGATTGTCGCTGAGTTATCGGCATAACTCCGCAGGAAGAAGTCTTAGATGTCAATTCACATGACATTGGAGGCTAATCAACTTCTTCTCTTACCGAACAAACGATCTTTAAATTTTGTATGCAATAAATTCATCGATTGATGGCTTGTGTTGGCTGTAGCACCATCCTATTGAAACCAGAGATCATTTAGATCCAATTCATTTAATTTTAGGAAAAAATATCTGGTCTAAATGATACGGTAACGTTCTCCATTCACGGTAACTGTCTTTCTAGCATCATCTTCGAAAAAATACGAGCCAACCGACGAGCGGCCAACCCATGATCAGCACCATACAGTGAGTTTTTTGGGATGCACTAGTTTTTCGTGAATCTCGCTTAGGTTTTCCAGTCCCCAGACACGACAATTTATTTTATTTCCGTACCCATCCCTTCAAAAATTGGCTTCATCGGAAAAGATCAAATTCGATAACAAATTGTACTGGCGATCCAACGTTCAGTTAACAAATCAGCGACGTCATGGATAGTCTAAAGGCTCGATTGTTGTGTTCTTTGGATTTTATAGGCGTGCAAATTGAGAATCAGCTTTCAAAATTGGCCGTAAAGTGCAATAAGTGGGGCTCAATTGTTGACTTCGGCGGCCAATTGAGGTGACTGGCTGATTTAAAACACTTTCGCTCACAGTGGTGAGGTTTTGGCATGTACATGTTAGCCGAGCATGCTGATATGAAGTTTGACCCGAAACTAAACCAATTTCTTGAAAACGCTTCACCTTTGCACGAATTCCGGACTCACTTCTGGATTCACGAATTTTACGAAATGTTACTTTTACAGATTGCCCATTTTCAGTAATAAGATTGAGAAACAAAAATGCGTTGTTGCGTGGTAAACGACTTCATGACTAAAATTGCTAAAGATTTTATATCTGTCAAAAAGATCAACCACATTGAATTCAGTAAATGACACTAATTGACTGCCAACATCCACACCATATGTTGGGTCACACTTAATAACTTTGAGGTAGTAAATTAGGATCCGCTACCAATTTAGACAACGACTCCAGCGTTGAGATTAAACGAAAACCAATTCTTGCCAATCGCTGCTTCTTTGGGTTTTGGGCTAAAACGGCGATACACCCTGACTGACTCGAACTGCAACCAACTTCAGACTGCAATAATTTCCAAACCGTTCATTACTGTGACACATGACAGATAATTTTATTATTTACAAGCTTTTTAAACAATTTGCGTCTCAGTTGTGTTGACAATTTTTTATCCGCAATGGAATTCAATCGTGAAAGTGTGATTGCTTTATATTTGGCTGGAAATCCACAAATAGCTATCGTTAGAGCTCCCAGCACCTCAACGTGAATAAATCATTTGTATCTCGAACCATAGCTCGTTACCGTGATACTCGCAGCGTTGCAAAACGCCATGGAGGTGGTCATAAAAAAACAGCAACATCGGCAGAAATGGTTCGGAAAGTGAAGACTCGAATTGAGCGAAATACGCGTCGAAGTGGAAGAAAAATGGCTCGTGAGCTCAACGTGGAACGAATGCAACACCTACTGAAAAATGAGCTTGGGCTCAAGCCATTGAAGTTCCAAAAAACACAAGATATTACACCGCAACAGAAAAAAGTTAGAATCGAAAGAGCGAAGGAGTTGCCACGCTTGCACGAAAGTGGTGAGTTGCCGAATTTGGTTTTTTCCTATGAGTTGCCATTTGTTATAGAGCAATATGTCAACAAACAAAATGACCGAGTTTACTTGCCAGAGAGGTCCTTCGAAAATTTACACCTTCAGACGGCCACCAGAAAGCAGGCAGCACCGATGGTGATGGCTTGGACCGCCATAATCGCCGATGGTCGCTCGTATTTTTTCACCGTGGCGTCAAAATTAATGCGATCGTATATCGTGAAACTGTCTTAGAGACAGTATTAAAGCCTTGGGCAAGCAATCATTTCGGTCTGAGACCGTGGACATTTCAAAAAGACTCTGCACCGTCTCACAAAGCGCGCGTCAACCAAGATTGGTTAAAAAACAATGTTCCACACTTCTTTTCTTCGACACATTGGATTGCAAATTCTCCAGATGCAAGTCCGTTGAATTTTTCTGTCTGTTGTATTATGAAGGCGAAGGTTGGCACTAAAAAATACCAAAGTTTGGACCACCTCAAACAAGCATTTCGCCGGGAATGGGCCAAAATACCGCAGAGCCACTTGCGTGCAGCGTGCGATGCTTTCTTCGGCCGTCTTAAGGCCATTATTCGCGCCAAAGATCGACATATTGAAAACTACTGATACAATTTGAAAATTCATGTATTTTCCAACATTTTTTGCTTCGGCACAATAAAATTTATCAAAAAAATAAAAAAATTATAGCATTTTAAAAAGTTGCAGTTCGAGTCAGTCACCCTGTAGACCAACAAAGCTCTCTTCCGAAAAATGAAAGTCACCCTATAAAAGGCCTTAATAACCCCAGTCCTACTCTATGCAGAGGCATGAACTCTATCAAAAATGAATGAGAATGCCCTTGGCTTCTTCGGGTGATTTTCGGTCGCGTCTGCATAGACGGTTCGTTGAGGAAGAGGTACAACGACGACCTGTGTAGGCTGTACAGCGGCATTGACTTAGCCAGAAAAGTGAAGGTCCAACGATTGAGGTGGTGACACCAATGTTTCGATGCGAAACGTCTTCAAAGTCGCCTCCGGGATAGCGCAGTAGAGGAATACCGCTATAGTTAAAAATAACCGCTAAGAAATCAATTTGATATGTTTTGAAACTATTGTATATTAGAAATGCCATCAGAACCAAAGCATTTTAAACCATTAAGAGCCTTCAAGACAAGACCAACTACTCTTAGAAAGCAGTTATAGGCTCAAAGGCAAGCCTATTTGCTTGTAGCGAATCTTCACACTTACAAAAACGCGGACATAAACCGCCACTAAGTTGAGCTCCTTGCGTTAGTAGACAGCTAACTACTAACGTTAAGAATTTTGATTTGATTTTGGTGATTTTGGTGGGGGCTAAAGCCCCCATTTATTTTGCCTAATACAAGCTTAAAAAACTATGACTTAAAATAGTAAAAAAAATATGGATTAGCGATATGTGGAACTTATCACTAGGGTTTAAAGCTAGGGATGGTGAAGGAGATTGAATTTGAGGGAATGTGTGCTGCGATTAAAATCGAAAACGGAGAGTTTGGAGTTTACCTTACGCAGCATACGGGATGTTGGTTCGTTAGAGCCATATGTGGTGCGGTGGATAGGTAGATAAAAGAGACGGGGCAACGTAAATTTCGAGGGTTAATGTTAAAGAAAATGGAGTTGCAAAGAAACATGCAATCGACGGAGCCTGAGAGGAGTCGGTGAATGAAAAGAATGTCAGCTGCGTCCCTTCGTTCCTCAAGGGTATTCAGGTTAATAAGAGGATCGTTCCAAGGTAAACCTCGAAGAGCAAATCGAAGAAAACGACGCTGGATGCTCTCAACACGGGATACATGAACTCGTTGAAAGGGACACCACGCTTGGCTAGCATACTAAGTGATGTATAGTGATCTGGTTACGTACGGGTTGTAGAATTTTTTGGACCATCTTTTAACAAAGCCAAGTGATGAGTTTGCTTTAGTAATTATATCATCAATATGCGAGCGGAAATTAAGCTCCCTGTCGCATAATATGCCAAGGTCGCGGATAGTCTGAACTAGAGATATAGGCTGACTGTGGAGAACGTAAATTCTGGGCGTAGACATGTTGCACTTACGTGAAAAGGTAATCGATTGACATTTGGTGACATTGAGTTCCTAGCAGTTCTTCATGCACCAGGTGGAAAAACTCTTTAGATCTATTTGAAGGAGACTGGAGTCATGTTGTGAGGAAATGGGTTTAAAAAATTTGGTATCGTCAGCATTGAGAGAAAGTGCTGAGTGTTGATGACCCGTTCAAGATCGTTAATAGTTAAGATGAAGAGAAGTGGACCTAGGTGACTGCCCTGAGGAACACCTGAAGTGGCCAAGAAAGGAGCCGATAGGACAGACCTGAAACGAACACTATAAAAACGATTATCCAGGTAAGAAGATATCTATTTAAGCAAAATGGGTTCAAAGCCCAGGGAAAGTGTTGAGGAACATTTTTAAGAAATATGGATGGAAGGCCATCTGGGCCCGGTAAGTATTTTCTATTACTGTATGATCAAATCTTTCAGAAAAAGAGGGGCCGGTGGGGAAGTTAAGTAGATATTTGAAATAAGAGGGATCCGGTACGAAGGAATTAACGACAAAAGATTGCTTAAAGAAAGTAGCAAAAAAGTTGGCTATGGTATGCGGATCAGTTGATGATGTGTTTTCGTATGAGAAGGATGGAGGAAAACCATCAGATTTTTTTTGTAGTTAACGAATTGGTAGAAAGACTTAGGATCGTTTATAAGCCTTGATTGCGCACAATCAAAGTATCGCTGATAGAGAACGTTATAAAGATGGGCGAATTTAAGATATGCCCCGAGATAGTTTGAATAGTCAACAAAAGAGTTGAATTGAAGGAAAACTGCCCATAATTTGTTTCTCTTGTTACTTAAAGAGCGAAGTTTACGATTATACCACGGGGTGCTCGTAGAAGGAGTCTTATTGCGCAAAAAGGGTACATAAAGAGAAATAGAATTGAATAATTCTCTATAGAAAATAGAGAGAGCACTTTTTAGGGGCATATTGGCGAAATCAAAAGAACACTCACTAAGATATGCGTTAATTTTGCGGAAATTCGCTTTATGAGGCGGTTACAAATGGGGAGGGGCGAATAGGAGAGTGGTGGAAAAGAGAAAGAAGAAGTGGTGGATGAAAGTTATCAATGGTCGATAGTGAAAGGGGACAGAGCAAGACAGAGGAGTTTATGGGATCAGTGGTGAAAATGAGGTCTAAATGCGGACGCTACTAACTTGGCATAAGCTAGAGTCTGGGAGCTTGTCTAAGAAGAGACATTCTTTACTCGATGTAGGCTTAGCGATAAAAAAAGATTCATCAACAGTGCAACTGTTGATTGAAATCTACTGGGGTAGATTGAAATCTCCGAATACAAAGATATCATCGAGAGGATCAGATAAGTTAATTATTTGATCAATTGCATCGATGGCAAGTTAGTAGCATTCGATTGGTTGTGCGGGTGGGATGTAAAAACACATAACGTACAGGGACCTACAGGGGAGAGTTATCTTTATTGTAACGTAGTCAATCTTAGAAGAAGTAGAAACAGCGATTGGTGAAGAGTTTAGGTCATTGCGGACGGCAAATAGGACACCTCCCTATCGAGGTGTCATCATTTAGACGAGTCAGATCGTCATCTCGAAAAATATTGAAACTAGGGGGAAATAATTCCTGATTCTTTATATCGGGAATTAGATTAGTTTCGGTCAGAGTGTAGACCTCAAATGGGAGAGCGTAAGATTGGCGCAAAACGGCACGGGTCTTAGATTGGTCTTAGATTGCAGTCCTCTAACGTTTTGATAGTAGAAGGTAAGAGGAAGGTTATTTCGAGAGGGCGTAGGAGTGGATGGTGGAAACACTTTAGGGACGAAAAATTTTGTCGTTGTCAGCTCTGCTCCGTTGGAGGTGTGAGATAAGAAGTGATAGTTGGGACATGTGCAGATGGGTTAGATATTTCAGAGGAGTTAGTGTGAGCGGTTGGTGTTAATTTGAAAGAGACGCGTTGACGCGGGGGCTTGAGTGGAACGGAGGCTGCAGGTGCAATATAATTGGAGGACTGATTAAGTCGGTTAGGGATGTGAGTGGGAGGGGTGAAATTGGGAAAGATGTTAGTTTTAAATATCCAATTAGGGTCAGATTTGGAACGGGAGCTGGAAACGGTTTTCGGTGTAGAGTCAGGTTTAGGACGGTTTGGGACGGATTTCGGTATGTTATTAGAGTCCGGTTTGGGACCGGAATTGGAATCGGGATTAGGAAACTCAGAATCAAGGTTCTTTTTATCCTGTTTCTTGGTAGGTGTGTCAATCCATTTACAGATGCGCATTTTTCCAAGTTTTCGAGTTTAAAGCATCGATTACCTTTGTGGTGAGATGGCAGGA